>OZ014522.1:461949425-463388692 GCA_963966055.1 Lathyrus aphaca | reverse complement strand
AGGAAGTGAATCATGAGTTTTTGCAACTTGGCTAGTTTATGTTTCACATGTGATCTTTGCATAACCAAACATGAAACCAAGGGCAAGCTTAGTTCAAATCTGATTTTGTGACTTAGAGAACATTCACATGCTGGTTTGACATGAATTTGAGGCAGCAATCATGCATTGATTCAAGACTTGGCAAAATTTTCACTTGGTGCATAACTTGAAAAACAATGATTTTTGGCAACTTTGCATGGCCATAACTTTTGATCCATGAAGAGTTAGATCATGTTCTTGTACTTTTTGAAAAGGGAAAGATGAGATCTACAACTTTCATGACCAAAGTTTTTTCATTTGAAGCCTTTTTGGATCATGAATCAAGGCTTGAAAATTGACCTATAATGATTCATTCTTGAAAAGTCAACAAAGCCCAAAAAGTCAACTTTTGCCAAAACCCTAAATTCTTGATTTTTATGAACTTCAAACCTCTTCCATGATCAAATAAAGATCATATACACTCAAAATGATGAAGATCACCCATTGGTTGGGTCATTGGGGGCCTCAGATGCCCTGATTTTGCACTGACTTGTCTGAAAAGTCAACTCTTGATCAGATGACTTCCCCATGGAATTTCTTCATGAAAATTGATATGCATACTCCCTATACCATATAGAGATCAATGGAAACAAGAATGACCAAAAAATTTGGAGTTATGGCCTCTGAAACCAAAACCCTAATTTTCAGTCAACTGTGCAGTTCATCCTGGCTCTGTATCCACTCAAACCCTAATTCTTGTGATTCCTCTGCACTTTTGACTTTGTGAGGATGTAATATGACATGAGAACACATATGAACCACTTTGAGTTGATTAGTGGCCTTTGGAATGGCTCAAGAGGCCCTGAGGTTGCTCAGATCACAAACCCTAGTTGCAGATGCCCTAGAAGCTATGCAGTGAATCAAAAATGTACTATGAGATGATATGATTGTGCATATGCATATGAGATGATCACAAGTCATGGTGTGAAAGGGTGAGGGCAAATTTGGGGTGTTTACAGCTGCCCCTATTCAAACATGAGTTAACTGTGCAGGATGTAAGCAACGGCTTAACAGGCAAACAAGATAACTTGTGGTTGAATACCAAAGACAGTCCAAAATTTGCACTCACAGAATGAAGAAGAAAAGGGGTATAGATTGTAAAAGCAAATAAAGTATATTGTAAAGTGTGGGCGACGGAGGACGACCGTCGAGCAGAGGACGACTGCTGGGTAAAGAGCAATGACGGGGACGGCCGACATGCTGGGGGTAAAAAGGTAAAGCTAAGACGGGGACGGCCGACTAGCTGGAGATGAAAGGTAAAGCTAAGACGGGGACGGCCGACTAGCTGGGAAAAATAAGATAATATGATGGGGACGGCCATCAAGATAAAGTTGGATTTTCTCCGGGAATTAATGAAACATGACGGGGACGGCCATCAAGTTCACAAAGGTAAAGTAACCAATGATGGGGACGGCCATCGGGCTAAAAGGAAAAGGGACCACGACGGGGACGGCCATCGGGTTAAAGAATGAATGAAATAAACAGATGATGGGGTACGGCCATCAAAGGTGAAGGACGGTCACCTAGCAGGGTACGGCTGCTCTGTTGGAAATAAAGGGAATATGATGGGGACGGCCATCAAAGGTGGAGGACGACCACCTGGCAGGGTACGGCTGCTCTCAAGGTCTATCGTAACACAGGACGAGCGTTAGATAACCAAAATCAACAATGGGGACGGCCATTGGATAAAGTGATGAAGGACGATCATCAAAAGGTGGAGGACGACCACCTAGCAGGGGACGGCTGCTAAAATCAACGATGGGGACGGCCATCGGATGAGCATGATGGAGGACGACCATCAAGAAGTGGAGGACGACCACTCAGCAGGGGACGGCTGCTCTCAAGGTTTATCATAACACAGGACGAGTGTTAGATAAAAGAAAATTTGTTGGCGATCTACTGGGGATCTAGTGAACATGGACGAGCGTTCACAACCAAGAAAAGAAAGTATAAGTGTTTGGTATTGTATATAGATTAAAGATGCGGACGAGCATCCTTAAGGCTATGATACGGACGGGTATCATGTAGAAACAACCTGACACATGCTCAGAGATGATGATACGGACGAGTATCAACTGGCTAACAAAGAACACGGACGAGTGTTGCATCTGAAGGGATTCTCCTGGGGAATAGTAGACACAGACGGGTATCTATATTCAAGAAGACACAAGTGTTTGACACGGTGTATGGATTAAAGATGCGGACGAGCATCCTCAAGACTATGATACGGACGGGTATCATGTAGAAACAAACATTAGACGCGCTGTTCTGAGATGATGGTACGGACGAGTACCAACTGGTTAACAAAGAACAAGGACTACTGTCGAATCTGTGGGGATATAAACGACGTATACAAAATACGGACGAGTATTCGCATAAGTGTACCAATGAGTAGTGGATATGTATAGATGAGCATTATCTGCTGAGGAGAGTGACACGGGCGAGTGTCAAGAAAGAAAAGTATAACATTAACAAGTATATGGGTGATGAAAGTGTAAGTGAACTTGCTGGGGATGTGACACGGACGGGTGTCAAGAAAGTGTACACAGGCATAGGCGACCATGCTGGGGGTATGACACGGACGGGTGTCGAGGATGAGTATATATGAGTATATGTGAGTGCAAAGAGGGCGTCTTTGGCTTTTGCTGGTGATTTGACACGGACGGGTGTCAGGAAATATCTGTAATATTGGTGATCTTGTTTGTAAAGTATATTCAGGCAGCCTGCTGGGGAAAGATGACATGGACGGGTGTCAAAAGGGGTTATGCACTGGTGTTTGTGATTTGAAAGGCAGCTGCTTTTGCTGGAATTCTGGTGGGGATTTTGTATATATTCTGTACGCTGACAGGTTGTCAATACTTACAAGTGTTTGATTCACATCATGACTTATGATTATGCTATGCATTTGATTTTTGCCGTAATGCTCCGTATTAGACGGAATGCTACGCTCTGAGGGTATAATATGATGCGAATGCCATGATTATGCAAAGAGGCACAGGTCCGGGATTTGGATCCCGTTGCTGCAAAGATCTCTGGTTGATCTGCTTGAAGTGAACATCCCAGCTGGGTGTGAGATCATTGGCAGATCTAATGATGTATCTGTTTGGGGATATAGGTCACTGATTGACATATCCTTATAATACGGGACCCAGCTGGGGTTTGTAGCAGCTTTTTCCTCTCTGTTGTGACTTCTTCGCGCGTTGCTCTTCTGAATAGAGGCTTGAGGCTCTGTGGGGAGATGATTCCCTGATTCTTGCATCTTGCTGAGGAAAGATAGTTGGTTCTTCAGCTGGGGAGAGCCGTGGGAAGCAACTCAGCTGGGGATAGAGCATTTCGGATGCTGATATCTTTTGTTGATTTGCCAGCTTGCTGAGATATACCTTGCATGCCCCGAGTTGCGTTCTGGATACCTGCAATCCTGCAAAGATAAGGAAACGCACAAATGGTCCCGAGGTATCCTTTACTGGATTCCGTCATAGGAGTTAAGTACTTTCGAGAGTAATCACATTCCCTGTAAGCATGCGTTTTTTATATTTTTAGAGAAAAGCATCTGTACTTATGCAATTGTATTTTAGAGACATCAGACAATTCTTTGCAAAACAAAAATGTAAAAGCGAAACATGACTGAAAATCTGACTTTATTAATTCGAGTGCCCTGAATTGGCAATATACAGTCAAGGAAACAAATCTCCTGAAATGAGAAGATTGTTACAAAATTGAGAAACAAAGTGCTGGCAGTGTTGATGACGCTTGGAGGAGCTTCCTCTCCCGCTATGACTCGTATGACAATGACGTTCTTCTCGTCTTGCTTTCTGGAGAGAGTTGATTCTGATCGGAGTTTGATTCTGTCAAAGCTTTCCAAGTTGTAAGTGATACAGACGAATTCAGAGTGCAGTTGTTCGCTTATTCCCTTATTTTGCATGGATCGCCCTTTCGGGTTTTCAATCCATCGGGATACCTATTTTTGCCTGAGCTGTCCAATGCGGCTTTTCAACTCAGCGGGTGTACATTTTTTATTTATTTCCCTTATTTTTGCCCGAGTCTTTTATTCTGTTTTTGACTCGCCGGGATGCCCTATTTTTGCCTGGACTTACATTCTGTTTTTATGTCCAGCGGGTCATTTTATGCGAAGTATTTTTTAACTGCATCTGAATTCACAGGGGACGGGAAATCTTCACCATCCATGGTGCTGAGCATCAGTGCTCCACCAGAGAAAACTTTCTTGACGACGAATGGTCCTTCATAATTAGGAGTCCATTTGCCCCTGTGGTCTGTATGAGGAGGGAGGATTCTCTTCAGCACAAGATCTCCCACTTGGTACTCCCGGTGTCTGACTTTCTGATCGAAGGCTCTCTTCATTCTCTTCTGATATAACTGCCCATGACAGATTGCAGCCAATCTCTTCTCTTCGATCAGACTCAGTTGCTCGTATCGGGACCTAACCCACTCTGCTTCACTCAATTTAACATCCATTAGTACCCGTAGCGAGGGTAATTCAACTTCAACTGGTAGGACTGCTTCCATACCGTACACGAGCTGATATGGTGTTGCCCCAGTGGATGTCCTGATTGATGTGCGATACCCATGCAAGGCAAATGGCAACATTTCATGCCAGTCTCTGTAGGTGACTACCATCTTTTGCACAATCTTCTTGATGTTCTTATTTGCCGCCTCAACAGCGCCATTCATCTTTGGCCTGTAAGGAGAAGAATTGTGATGTTGGATCTTGAAGTCCCGGCATAATTCAGCCATCATTTTGTTGTTGAGATTAGAACCATTATCAGTAATGATTCGCTCGGGTACTCCATACCGACAGATGATGTCTCTTTTTAGGAATCGGGCTACCACTTGCCTTGTGACATTTGCATATGAGGCTGCTTCAACCCACTTCGTAAAATAGTCGATGGCGACCAGGATGAATCTGTGGCCGTTCGAAGCAGTTGGCTCAATCTTGCCAATCATATCGATGCCCCACATGGCAAAGGGCCATGGTGAAGACATGATGTTCAAAGGGTTCGGAGGCACGTGCACTTTGTCTGCATAGATCTGGCATTTGTGACATCTTCTGGCGTAAGCACAACAGTCTGCATCCATTGTGATCCAGTAATAGCCTGATCTTAACAACTTCTTAGCCATTGCATGTCCTCCGGCATGGGTACCAAAAGAGCCTTCGTGCACTTCATGCATCAGTAGATCTGCTTCCACCTTATCAACGCATCTGAGAAGTACCATATCAAAGTTCCTCTTGTATAAAGACCCATCAGTGTTCAGAAAGAAACTCCCAGCGAGCCTTCTTAAAGTCTTCTTATCATTGGATGATGCCCCAGGTGGGTATGTTTGATCCCCCAAGAAGCACTTAATGTCGTGGAACCAAGGCTTATCGTCTTTAGCAATGTCTGCTGCAAATACATATGCTGGTCTATCAAGTCTCGATACTGAAATCTGAGGTACAAAGTTAGCAGTCTGAACTTTGATCATGGACGAAATGGTAGCCAAGGCATCCGCAAACTGATTCTCGTCCCGAGGGATATACTCAAGTTTGACTGTTGTGAAGAAAGTCAGTAACCTTCTTGTATAGTCCCTGTAAGGTATCAGATGGTCTTGGTGCGTGTACCATTTTCCGTTGGTTTGATTGATTACCAAAGCTGAATCTCCGAATACGGTCAATGTTTTGATCCTGAGGTCAATGGCTTCCTCAAGACCCATAATACAAGCTTCGTATTCAGCTTCGTTGTTAGTGCAGTTGAAAGTGAGTTTTGCCGAGAAAGGCATATGAACTCCTTTGGGTGTAATGAGTACTGCACCAACACCACGGCCATTCATATTAACAGCCCCGTCGAACATCATAGTCCATTCTTCTTCTGGGTCAGGCCCTTCAGTGTGAATAGGCTCTTCGTGATCTTTTGATTTAATGAACATGATGTCTTCATCAGGGAAGTCAAACCTCATTGGCTGGTAATCATCAATGGGTTGCTCAGCAAGATATTCGGATAGTACACTGCCCTTGATGGCTTTCTGAGATGTGTACTGTATGTCATATTCTGTGAGAATCATCTGCCATCTCGCAACCCGTCCGGTAAGAGCTGGCTTCTCGAAAATGTACTTAACTGGGTCCATTTTTGAGATTAATAAGGTAGTGTGGGTCAACATATACTGCCTTAGTCGGCGAGCAGCCCACGCTAAAGCACAGCAAGTTTTCTCGAGCAGTGAATAACGTTGTTCACAGTCGGTAAACTTTTTGCTTAGGTAGTATACTGCATACTCTTTTCGACCAGACTCGTCATGTTGGCCCAGCACACACCCCATTGATTCTTCTAATACTGTCAAGTACATGATTAGAGGTCTTCCTTCAATTGGCGGCATGAGGATTGGAGGTTCTTGTAGATACTCTTTAATCTTGTCAAAAGCCCTTTGGCAATCTTCGTTCCACCTGACCGTTTGTTCTTTTCTTAACAGCTTGAACAAGGGTTCGCAGGTTGCAGTAAGATGAGATATGAACCTTGAGATGTAGTTCAATCTACCTAGGAACCCTCGAACTTCTTTCTCAGTTTTCGGTGCAGGCATCTCTTGGATGGCTTTGACTTTATCAGGGTCAACCTCAATCCCTTTCTCGCTTACAATAAAGCCCAGCAGTTTACCGGATCGCACCCCGAATGTGCATTTGTTGGGGTTTAGCTTCAGTTGATACTTCCTCAGACGCTTGAATAACTTGAGCAGATTCACCAGATGGTCTTCCTCTGTAAGGGACTTGGCAATCATGTCATCCACATAACATTCTATTTCCTTATGAATCATATCGTGGAATAATGTTACCATAGCCCGTTGATACGTCGCACCGGCATTCTTGAGCCCAAATGGCATTACCTTGTAGCAGAACGTGCCCCAGGGTGTAATGAATGTCGTCTTCTCCATGTCTTCAGGTGACATTTTGATCTGGTTGTATCCTGAAAATCCATCCATGAAGGAGAATACCGAGAACTGAGCCGTATTATCAACCAATACGTCAATGTGAGGTAATGGGAAATCATCTTTCGGGCTGGCTCTGTTCAGATCCCGGTAATCAACACACATCCTTACCTTACCGTCCTTCTTTGGCACAGGTACTATGTTAGCAACCCACGGCGGGTAGCTAGTCACAGCAAGGAATCCGGCATCCCATTGCTTTTGTACCTCCTCCTTGATTTTCATAGCCATGTCTGGACGAGTACGGCGCAGCTTCTGTTTGACTGGTGGACACTCTTCTCTCAAAGGCAGCTTGTGCACAACTATATCGGTATCCAACCCTGGCATGTCCTGATATGACCAGGCAAACACATCAACATACTCTTGAAGCAGATCTATCAGTTGCTTCTTCACTGAGTCTTGCAGGCGGGCCCCGATCTTGACTTCTTTCACATTTTCTTCTGTACCAAGATTAATCACTTCAACCTCCTCCTGGTGAGGGGTAATAACCTTTTCCTCTTGTCTTAACAACCTGGCTAGCTCTTCAGGAAGCTCGTATTCTTCTTCAACCCCTTCGTCAGCTTGATTGATCGGATTGTCAAAGTCATACGATGTCATAGCCGTGCTGTTGTCGGTGCGGTCAGGATGGCACTCTCTGCAAGGGTTTAATCGGTTCATTTTAGTGATCTGATTTTAGTCTTATTTAGAAAAAGTGAAATGAAGTTGTCATTTTGAAAAACACTGCCATTTATTTTTGTACAAAAAGAAAAATGGAAAAACAGTGAGCATAAAAGAAAAAGACTCGTTTGCAAAAAGATTGTCTGATATTTCATTAATTTAATCTTGTTTGCACAAAAGTACAGATGGCCCTGATTACAAAATGAGTCTTGTCATCTTGGGCAAGATGCAAGACTTTGATGCATGCTATAAAAATACAGGAAATAATAATTACTCTGCTCGAGTAACACTTATAATTCCCTGGGAAGACCAGTTCGAGACACTGCTCCCCGGGATCTTCGGACGAATCCAATTCTCCAGGTTGCGTTCCTCTTCCAGCTCGTCTTCCAGACAGTTGATAGCATCGGGGGTTAGCATCCCCCCACTGACAAAACCAGGCTCTCCAGCAGCCCTCACTTGATGTTGAGTTGGTTTGTAACCCAACCCAAACTTGTCCTTCTTTTCTTCCACAGCTAAAACTTTGCCCCAGCCTAGGGCAGTTCCCTCCTCAACAACCTTCCGGGCTTGTTGGTATGACGACATGGAGATCCCCGAAACAGCGGATGCTTCATTCACATTCAAAGCCTCAAAACCTTGGCTCATGGTTTCAACGATCTCTCCATCCATTTCAATATACTTGTAAGTAGCCAGATGGCTAACAAATATATCCTCCTCCCCACAGATTGTGACAACTTGGCCTTCCCACTCATATTTTAACTTTTGGTGAAGGGTAGACGTTATTGCGCCAGCGGCGTGAATCCAGGGTCTACCCAACAAACAGCTGTAGGCGGGCTGAATGTCCATCACATAAAAGATAGTTTTGAAGGTCTGCGGGCCAATTGTCACAGGCAGCTCAACTTCTCCCAGAACCGATCTCTTCGAGCCATCAAAAGCCCTAACCACCAGGTTGCTGGGTCTCAATGCCAGTCCATCATATTCAAGCTTCACCAGAGCCTTCTTTGGTAAGACATTCAGGGATGATCCTGTGTCCACCAGCACGTGTGAAAGGACAGCTCCTTTGCATTCCATGGTTATGTGCAAGGCTTTGTTGTGATTGCGGCCATCCACTGTCAGGTCAGAATTGGTAAACCCTAGCCCATTGCTAGCGGTAACATTTCCAACAACGGTTTCCAATTGGTTGACAGTAATCTCCTCGGGCACGTAAGCTGCGTGCAGGACTTTCAGTAGTGCATTCCGATGGGCTTCGGAGCACATGAGCAGTGAGAGGATGGAGATTTTGGATGGAGTTTGGTGAAGTTGATCCACAACTTTATAGTCACTCTTCTTGATGATTCGCATAAACTCATCAACTTCCTGATCAAATGGAGTCTTCAGGGCTTCTTTGGCAGCCGGATCTTCCTGCACCGGGCCTTTACCCTTTGCCTTGGCAACAGCTTCTGCTTCGGCAGTAGGTCTTTGGACTTGTGAAGCAAAGAGACGTCCGCTTCTAGTGAAGCCTCCGCCTCCGCCCACATTATCAATTTGTGGTGCAGGTGCTGTAGTATCAAGAGTGATTCTTCTCCCTTCGCAGTACAAGTCGGAGCCATAGTGCCATGGGATGGCCCTATTGCTTTCATATGGTACAGGTCCAGGCACCGTGATGGTAACCGGACTGATTGCTGCTGCTGAAGGGGTTGCAATTGTTTGTGGATCATAGAAGATGGTAACTGGTGCTCTAGTGGGAGCAGCATCCTCGGAATTATTTTCTGGATCATAGAAGATGGTAACAGTGGAGACATCTTCATGAATGTTTGCTGGTGTTGTAGGAGGTTCTGCTGGAAGGACTGTTGTTGTTGTTGATGGAGAGTCGAAGTGGAATGAAGCTGAAGTTGTAGCAGGAGAAACTGTTGAAAACTGATCATTGGGTAGAACAGATGAAGTACTTGCCGGTGTTGTTGATGAATCGTCGGGAACAATAGTTGCTGCAGTTGTAGTAGGGTCTGGGACCGTTGTTGATGAAGCTGCCGGATGTGCCGGAAATGATGTAGTGATTTGTAAGAGGCCACTCTTGATAAGGTTGTCAATGCCATTCCTCAAGTCTTCACACCCGTTCCAAGAGATATTGCAGTATGGGCACCCTAGCTCACACCCCGGAAATATGTCATTTTCACGGAGCTGAGCTTTGATTTCCACCAATGGTGTCCTGATCTGATCTACACTAGTTATCAAATAAGACTGTTGGTCTTCTTCAATGGCATTAATTCGGGGACCACCATGGTGTGGTATTGGGTTTTTAGTGACATTGGGTGGAGGAGCAAAATTCAAAGCCTTGGAATCTACCAAGTCTTGCACCTTCATATGCAGAGCCCTGCATTTTTCCGTGCTGTGACCAGGTGCGTTTGAGTGAAAAGCACACCTAGCATTTGAGTCATAGTTTCTTGGTAGACTGTTTGGGTCCGGAGGTGCCAACGTTCTTAACTCAACCAGGTTGAGCTTCAGAAGCTGTGGCAATAAAGCAGCATATGGCATTGGAATCGGGTCAATTACTCGGTTAGCTTGAGAGGGCCTCTGCTGAAATGGCCTCTGTTGATTGCTGTTGTTGGAGTTGTTGTTGTAGTTGTTTCTTGGAGGGTATTGATTCTGATGATACTGAGGTTGTTGTTGGAAATTTTGTTGAGGAGGTTGATATACTGGTAGAGGATGAGCTGGAGCAGGAATTGTGACTGCTGCTATTGTTCTGGGAACATACTGGGGCCTACCCCTGCTGGTGTGAATGGCATTGGTCTCGCCAGATCTTCTTGGGCCTGTAAAAGGCTTTCTTGTACCACTGGACGAGCTTGCTCCGTTATCAGATATCTTACCCATTTTCAACAGGCTTTCGATTCTCTCCCCAGCTATGACAACATCGGCGAAGCTGGTGGAAGAGAAAGCAGCCAACCTGTCAATATACGTTCCCTGGAGAGTGTTCATAAACATGTCTGCCATTTCTCTCTCGGACATTGGTGGTTGAACGGCAGCAGCCAATTGCCTCCATCTTTGGGCATATTCACGGAAACTTTCTCTTGACGACTGTGACATGCCCATTAGGAGAGTCCTGTTGGGTGCCATGTCTAAGTTATACTGATACTGACGGATGAAGGCCTCTGCCAGGTCCTTCCAGCATCTTACAGTTGCCCTTGTCAAGTGGGAATACCATTCCCTTGATGCTCCAGTCAAACTATCTTCGAAGTAGAACATCCAAAGTTTCTCATCCATTGTATAAGCTTTTAATCTTCCCAGGAATGACTGCAAATGAGTTCGGGGGCATGAAGTCCCATTATACTTTTCGAAACATGGGGGCTTGAACTTGTGGGGGATCCTGACCCCGTCTACCAGCCCCATGTCCATGACATCGAAGCCCAAAGAATTTTGAGATTCCAGTGACCTCAACTTTTCAGCTATTTCATCCAAACGCCTATCATAGGCCTCCTCTCCAGCACCCATGACTGTGAATTGGTCCTCCTGAGGATCCTCTTGAAGTACTCTGGCTGCAGTAGCCGTTCCCTGAACGTTTGCGGGGATGTGGATCTCAGGATGTAAATGTGGGCCAAACACAGGAGGGTTGGCATGTGGCTGCACCCTTTCGTTGTTGCTTGTGCCAGCAGTTCCCACATGGGGGTCCTCTTGAGTTCTTCCCTCTACCAAAACTCTAAGCCTCTCCTGACTTTGAGCTAAGTTATTCATCACTTCCATGAATTGAGTTATCTGGGTTCTCATTTCCACCCTTTCGTTAGCCATCTGGGTTCTGGCCTCGTTGAGCTCTTGTTGCAACTGGTCCATTTGGATGCCCGGAAGGTTACTTCTAGTTGGGTACCTGTGTGGCCTGTTGAGAGGAAATACCCGGCGGCGAGCAATAATTCCTGAGATTCACAACAGAGGTTAGTAACAATAAAACAAAACCTGCAAAACAAACAAAAAGGGTTAGTATGCAATGCAGTTGTGCTTATTTGCTATCAAGGGTATCCGGTTTGGTCTTCAGTTTTGACCCTTCCAGACCCTCGAGGATGATGCTGTTGAAGTTGCTTTTGAAGTGAACCCAGATGGAGACAAACACAAATATATTACAGAGGACAACATAATACAATTTGTTCATTTTTACAACACCAGCCCTCTAGGGGTCAAAATACATAATCAAAAAGCAAAAGTACATGAAAAGGAATAGCAACAAGCAAATGATCAAACTCCGAGGCCAAACTCATCCTCACGAACTTCCTTAAGAAGTGCTTCGGTCACAGGATCAGTCGGACGCTCCGTGAGACTTCTGATGAGAAGGTTTCTTGTTGCAACAGCTGCAGTCAACTTCTTGTTCTGACTTTGGTCTTTAGACCTCTTCACTCCAGCTCTGATTTCTAGCTCTGAAATTTCCTTCTGGGCTGCTGCCAGGGCTTTTTCCATCTGTTCCATCTTGTCCTGAACTCTCTTGTCTTCTAGAGTACGGGCTTCAGTGATCCGGACCCACCTGGCCTGACTCTCCTTCAAATACAAGTCTGTTCTGGCTCTTTGGAACTGGGCTTCTTTACAAGCGTTCTTCAGAATCTGCTCACCAGCTTTAGACTTGTTGATGTACTCTCCAGACCTCTCAATTTTTGTCAAGTGCTCAACTCTCAGCTTCTCTAGTCTTTCAATCTCCCTCACACCTTCACTTCTTTCCCGGAGGGTCTTCTGCAAGGCTTGGGATAACTTCTCATTCCTTTCCTTCAGGCTTTCAAACTCTTCCAGGCTAACAGTTGCTGGAGGTGGTGCTGATGATGACTCAGGCATGTCTTTGATGGTGAAGGGCAATCCTGAGATTTGGGCCCTAGCATGGGACCACTCCTGATATTGAGCTGACGCCACATTATTGCACTTTCCCAGAATGGTGATTCCCTTGGTTTGAATATGATCCCAGGCCCAAGCAGCCTGCCTAACAGTTGTCAAACTGACCTTGTTCTCACAGTAGAGGGTCTCAGCCAAGTCCTTTTCCCTAGGAGCATGAACCAGTGCATAACCCAATTGCCTCTTGAACAGCAGGGGATTGTAATTGATACTTCCCTTGACTCCTACCAAAGGCACATTAGGAAAATGCCCACAGCTAGTGATTATGTCTCTGCCCTTGGTACTTTGACTGCACCATCTGATATCTGCTGCAGTTAGGACAGAAAGTCTCCTTGCCCAGTTGCTTTGCTGGTGAGGGTTCAGGAATGCATTGGTCCTAGGTAGATGCTTGAGAAGCCAGGCATGGAATAGTGGAGCACAAATCCTCACTAACTTCCCTCTCTGTTTCTCATTCCTCTGATGTACTGAGTAATAGAGATCACCCAACAAGGTAGGCACTGGGTTCTTCAAGATGAACAAATGGATTGCATTCTTGCTGATGAATCTGGGCTCATCTGCAAATAACACAATTCCATACACACTTAAAGCCAACAGAGCACAAACAGCTTTCCACTCCCCCAGGGAGGCCTTCAGACTAGCTTGAGAGATTAGGAAGTCCAGCTGTAACCCAGGGACACTAGATTTAGAGGTCATGTGTTGTTCAACCAAAGCAGGTTCCAGGTGCAAAGCTTTGGCTATCTCCCCATTGCTGGGAAGGTCCTTTTCAGGGTTGAATGGGATCTCCCTCTTGATAGGCAAACCAGTCAGAGATGAATATTCTTCTAGAAGAGGCCCCAACTGAAAGTCCTGAAATGTAAAGCATCTCAAAGGGGGGTCATAGAACTGGATGCAGGTATGGATCAGGCTCCTTTGAGATGGGTCCATGTCCATAACTAAGTCAAGTATATCCCCATAATGCTCCCTGAACAGAGGGATATAATCTGGTGTAATCAGGGTTTGGATCCTCCTGATATCTGACAAGTCTGGTTGGAAGAAATGATAAGTAATGTTGTTTTTCTTTGGAGCCATGATGCCGAAGACTGGGTAGAGTGCTGATGACAATGCTGAGAAGAGAGAGAGAGCCACTGATGGGCTGGTGCTGAAGCAGACAGATAAAACTGAAACAGATGCTGGTGAATACGGGTCAAAGCTGCAGATGGGGTCAAAACCAAAACCTGATGAAATGGATACCCTGAAAAACAAATAAGCACATGTTAATATGATGCAATGAGTATGGATGCAGATGAAATGCAAGGGGTTGTGACTGAGCTGGATCTGAATAACTGCCTTGGTATAGATCCATGTGTGTCTAAGAATTCCAGATGGAGGTCTAAGAAATCCAGTAACCAAGGTAGGGGACTCAAATAAAGAGCCACATGTCCAGGGTTTTAGAATCACAAGAACTATCCAACATGGAGCATTCTTAACAAAGTCAAAGTAACAGGGTATTCTGAGGTCAAGGTACCTGCAAACCTGTAAACAGCCCAACCCCCTCCCAGGTAGTGATCTAGAACAAGGATCCTCAGACTTGGATCAGTTATGAGAAGTGTAAACACTTCTAACCCGGAGGTACAGTGTTTACAATTACCATAACAATTCCTCCTCTAATTCACCTCAGTTTCTGAAGGTCAATACTAAAAGGTCATCCAGACTTAGCAGGCTTCCCAGATCCCCCTAGCATTGCAGGAAATCTGCAACACAGAGTTCTCAAGAAGAAACCCATATCTGAACCGTGTTTCATATTCCCGCACCAGACTGAAAATTGACTGGGAAAGAATATGATTCACTCTAGCCTAGGTGTCACTCAGGTCCCAGGTGTAGGACCTAAACTCTCAATGGAACCCCAACCCACCGAAACAAACCAGATCCAGCACAGACAGCATGACAGTATGATATATATGAAAACTGTAAAGAAAAGCAATAAATAAGGCTGTACAGAAAGCAGTAAATAAAGCAAAAATACAAACACAGATAACACATAACACCCCAGTAAACACAAATCAAACAAGCGCTAGGAGGAACCCACAAAAAGAACCAGAAGCCCTGGTTGCAGTGTAAGGATCCCCAGCAGAGTCGCCAAGCTGTCGCTCCCGACAAATGACAATGGATCAGATGAAGGTACAGACGCGAACGGTCGGCGAAGGGAACAGTGAGAACACACAGCCGTGAACTCACTGGAGGATGAATAGAGTCGCCAGCTAGGCATTTTTATCCCGGAGGAAAGGCAATGCTGCATAAGCCTAGAAAAAGATGGATAAGACGGTTTGCGAACCAGAGAGACTGAGAAAGGGGGTTGGTTACAACCTGGGAAGGTATTAGCACCCAGATTGTCCGTCGTACTCGACGGGATCCACGCTTAAAAGATTTGTGCTATAAAGGGGTAGTGTCAGTGCAATCTGTGTGTAAAGAGCTGGAAAGCAATATGTACAGGTGTCAGTGTAAAGTGTATAAGTAATGTGAAGTATGGAAGTGTCAGTGTAGGAACAAGAATGAAATGCTCAAGATAATGAGGCTAAAAGAATAAAGCTAGGAAGAGGGGGAATATACAGAGACTTTTGTTCGATAACTGTTAAGTTATGCCTACGTATCCTCTCGTGCAATGAGGAAGTCAGAACACCGTAGTTCGACCCAAAGAGACTGAAAGATGAATTGACTTGTGAACTGCTTACTTGTCTATGCTCAAGTGTGTGACCTGTCTGGCTCAGGTGCTTACTGTCTTGCATTAGACGGAAGAAGCAAGTTCTCGCTTGTGAGTGAAGATGATGAGAAAAGAATCCTGAAGGAGACGATTATTGTTTGTTTTTGTGTTTTCAGTCTTTTACTGCTTTTGAAAGTTTGTCATAAGATAATGAGCTTAAGCCTAAACCAAAGGGTTAGTAAACTCATCACATCTTCCCTCTGATTAGGGGTAATGAGAATTACCTTAAGTGTGAAGTCAGATTCTCACACTTAATCACCTTTGATGTAGGGTTAAGATCATTAACCTACTTGTGATTATTTAGATGTTTTTTGTGATTTTTGTTTAGTGTTAAGTAATGAGGTTAAGCCATAATCAAGGATTAAACAGACTCATTACACCATCCTAAAAGAAGGATAATAGATGAGGGTGTTTAAGCTGAGGAAAGCTCCTCAACTTAATCCATGATTAGGGATTAAACCCATGACAAAACAAACCTTTAGTTAAATGGATTTTAGATTAATGGTATGATGATGAAGTGATTTTTATGATTTGTAAGACAACTTGAGGGGGACTTGTCCATTAACTTTAGGGTTAGTCCTTCTTAACCAATTAAGGAAGAATTAGAACCCTAATGCAAGGCCCAAGTTACAAGTGTATTGTCTTGATGATTATTAGATGGATTAATTAAAAGATTTCAACACCTTAAGGGTCCAAGACTTAGGATTAAAGTTATACACTCCATCCTAAAAGAAGGATGCAGGCATGATCTTAATCACAAAGTCTCAAAGCCTTGAGGGTTTAGTCCCTGATTATGAGGTGAGAAGAGATGACTCAAGGAGAGACACAAAGGTAAAAACTATGGGGGAGACTAATCAAAACCCTAATTCATTATCATGCTTGGTTGTTCCTAAGGTTTGTGAGGTTTTCAAGAACAATCTTTAGATGAACCACCAGGAAGCAGATGAATAAGATCAAGAGAAGCAAAGTGACTTGCTTCATTCAAGAAGTCAAGTCACTTGAAGAAAGGAAGTGGGAGAAAGAAGAATGAGCAAGCTCAAACTCAAACACAAGTAAGAATGCAGCAAGGTATGCAAAAGAAGATGAGAAGAAAAGTTATGAGAAGTGAAGGCAAATTCACTTCTCAAGTTACTTACCACCTGAAATGTTAGAAACAAATGCAAGACAATGCAAGATGAAATGTAATGACATGATGCAAAGCAAAACCAGAAGCAACACATGAGTATTATGATGTTATGAAGTGCTGCAAACATGAGGGAAGACAATGAGATGTTCATACAAGATTATGAATGCAAGTGATGCAAGCTAAGAAGCATGAACAAGCAAGAAATGTTATGGATCATACAATGCAAATGGCATGGCAAATATGTAATGCAATGATCAATGATGCTTCATACATGTCTTAAGAGGTCAAATGAATCATGAGAATGCACAAAATGCAATGGCAAGTCATGTTGTGCAAGGGAATGCAAGAAGGATGCAAGAGAAAGGCCCAAATTAGGGTTTACAAAGCAAACATCAAACACAAACCAAAAACAGAAGCAAACCTCAACATAAAAAATGGAAAATGGTACCTAAAGAAACCCTAGACCTATAATGAATCACTGCCCAAAGGGGAACTCTCAACTCTCAATCAAACTCAAGTTATGATTTTTGCAAGTTATTAGGGTTTTTTAGGGTTTGTAACAAAAGAAATGCCAATCAATTTGAAAATGCAAGATCAATTCATGGCCTTTTTATCTTTGAAAGTACATGCTAAATGGAGAACAATTCAAGAAGAATCAATGTCTTAACCTTCACCATTAGGCAGAAAAGAATTTTCAAACTTATGATCAAAATAATGCATCAAAAATGATTTAATTCAATGAAAAATTCTTAAAATGCATCAAGATCAAAAAAGAAATTTGGTTTGAAGGTTGGACAATGTTTCTAAATGTCTTAGGACATTTCATGAATTTTTTTGTAATTTTTAAATACCTAAAAGTATTTTTAATTAATTAATTCCCATTAATCAATTAAAAATAATCTTTTAAATATTTAAAAATACTTTTTTAATGATAAAAAATAAAATAAAAATATTTTTATGTCACAATAATTAATAAAACCTTAAAGAAAAAGTTTCATAATTTTTATGATTTTTTAGCTATTTTAAATAAATTGTGCAAATAAAATAGAAAGAAAATGAATTTAATTTAAATAAAATGGAAAGTCAAAGGAATGAACGCATGAGATTGATCCTGGCTTTAAATGAGTTGACTGGCGCGCAAATTAAAGGCTGGGATTCATCCTGAGCTAATTATACTTAATTAAAAATTAATGAAGAATTAGGGCTAATCACACGCATCCTGACCACTCAATCTGGAGGGAAGTCAAACTTTCAACGCAAATCCACGGCTCAAATTCAAACAAGCATTAAACACTGTAATTAGGGCAAATTACATTCAGGTGGCCGGAGAAGACTTCCGGTCGTCTTCTCCGGCCAGAAGGTCACCTGAAAACTTCCAAAATCTTCCCTAGGTCACTAAAATGAAAACTAAGATCATGGAAACGTTCCTCTCACCCCCACGAATCAAAACCCCATCCTAAAACAAATTTATTTGACCTAAACAAACTGAATCGAAGAAAGAAAGTTCTAGGGTTCGCAAGCTTCAATCTCAAATTAAACTCTTAAAACAAAGCCATTCTCAAAACAAATGATACCAGAGTGATCAGCAAGTCAAGTAGAACAAGTTTGTAACAATCAAATTGATTTCTGGAAAAATTAATTTGGAGCTCACCTGAGATTTGCAAACTTTGATTCTGGAACTTTCAGGCCTCTTCTCCTTGCTCAATCTGCTCCTCTTGGTCCCCCAAAGTTGCTTGAATACTCAAATGGGATTTATATTTGTTGGATGATGAGTTTCGAAGAGAACTGCTTCTGCTCAGTCAACAATGGCAGATGAGTTCTTGGCACTTTCAGGCTGTGAAGAGAGGTTGTTTATGGCCTATGAAGTGTGTTGAGAAGTTTGGCCAAGTTGGTTTGTGTGTTTGTGACTTGAGGAGGGAGATTCGAACGAAGTTGCAGATGGAGGTGTGTGATGGCAGTGAGATGTTCAGGCTTGTTTTTGGCTCAAGCTTTGGTGGTTTCTTGCTTATGAGGTCTGGTGAGTTGAGTGATGATGAAAGTTTCAGTGTTTGAAAGCTGTGGAGAGTGATTCGAAGGAATTTGCAATGAGGGAGGTTTTTGTGTATGTAGTGAATGTTATGCTTTCAGCCTTGGTTTCTATGTCATATGGCTTGCAAAATGAATGAATAAAATAATCTGATTGGTCTCTTGATGTGACTTGGGCAGCTGTGATAGGTGAGTTTACTTTTGCATAAAAACCACTTTTGTGTAAGATAGGGCATGGTGTGATGCTAGGCAAGGACAAGTTAGGTGCTGGTGCAGCAAAAGGTGAGGGAAAGGCTAGCCCAAAGTCAGCTTCCAATGCTGCAACTTGTAGGAAGTGAATCATGAGTTTTTGCAACTTGGCTAGTTTATGTTTCACATGTGATCTTTGCATAACCAAACATGAAACCAAGGGCAAGCTTAGTTCAAATCTGATTTTGTGACTTAGAGAACATTCACATGCTGGTTTGACATGAATTTGAGGCAGCAATCATGCATTGATTCAAGACTTGGCAAAATTTTCACTTGGTGCATAACTTGAAAAACAATGATTTTTGGCAACTTTGCATGGCCATAACTTTTGATCCATGAAGAGTTAGATCATGTTCTTGTACTTTTTGAAAAGGGAAAGATGAGATCTACAACTTTCATGACCAAAGTTTTTTCATTTGAAGCCTTTTTGGATCATGAATCAAGGCTTGAAAATTGACCTATAATGATTCATTCTTGAAAAGTCAACAAAGCCCAAAAAGTCAACTTTTGCCAAAACCCTAAATTCTTGATTTTTATGAACTTCAAACCTCTTCCATGATCAAATAAAGATCATATACACTCAAAATGATGAAGATCACCCATTGGTTGGGTCATTGGGGGCCTCAGATGCCCTGATTTTGCACTGACTTGTCTGAAAAGTCAACTCTTGATCAGATGACTTCCCCATGGAATTTCTTCATGAAAATTGATATGCATACTCCCTATACCATATAGAGATCAATGGAAACAAGAATGACCAAAAAATTTGGAGTTATGGCCTCTGAAACCAAAACCCTAATTTTCAGTCAACTGTGCAGTTCATCCTGGCTCTGTATCCACTCAAACCCTAATTCTTGTGATTCCTCTGCACTTTTGACTTTGTGAGGATGTAATATGACATGAGAACACATATGAACCACTTTGAGTTGATTAGTGGCCTTTGGAATGGCTCAAGAGGCCCTGAGGTTGCTCAGATCACAAACCCTAGTTGCAGATGCCCTAGAAGCTATGCAGTGAATCAAAAATGTACTATGAGATGATATGATTGTGCATATGCATATGAGATGATCACAAGTCATGGTGTGAAAGGGTGAGGGCAAATTTGGGGTGTTTACATCTACGTTAAGCTGGAATCTTCAGGAAGCAACTAAAGCCATCAGTATCCAGATACTCTCAGCAATGGAAACTGTTTGTTCGTCTTTCTCTAATGCATTGTCATCCCTATTAGGGGGAACTACGTCGTTCTGATTCTTCATTGGTCATGGGTCAATGGAGATACGTAGGCAGAAGATCGCCAGGTCTTTCCGAGCAACCTTATGGGACAACTTTACTCCCCAGCTTCACTTTTTCCTTCATACATCTCATGTCAGAGTCAGAATAACTAGAAGAAGAGGTATGATTGCCATGGTTGGGTATACGACTGCAAATTATTGATCACTGAAAGTATCCAAGACTGAAAAGTCCAGATGGAGTCAAGCCTCCTCAACGACGGCAATATTCATCTTCTTTACTGCATTTCCATTTTGTAGTTTCTTTTATTTGCAAAACATTTGTATACATGTATGAAATTTGTTTGCTTTTGAATGTTATCAATAATAAAACTCACATGTTTTTCTTGAAGTAATTCATTTGTCAAGTTAATTTTGCATGTTTACATTGCAATACCAATTGTCGTGCTTAAACTCTATGGGGGAGAATGACGAAGAAATAACGCAAGAATCTCTAATTGTGTGCTCTCGAATAAGACCCTGTGGATGATGTACAGGCTTTGTTTCAAATCCCTAAACACTGGAGATATAAGGGAGATAACCCCTTTGAGCCTTGAAGTAGGAGTTTCTTCTCGCATGAAAAACCCTAACATGTAACCCAGGGGCAGGGTAGATGTCAGCTAGTCGGACCAAGCGTTCAGTCTTTCATAAAGGAGTGTATTTGAAGATCCATTACATCCCACCATGATAATCAAGAGGTCCGAAGACCAGAAACCACAATGGTTATCCAAGTCAAAAGGTCCAAAGATTGAAAACCATAATGGTTATCCTTCATCGACCAAAGAATGAGGCAGTCACGGCCCTTGCAAAGCAATCAAGACAAACAGTGTCACACGAATCGTTCAAAAAGAAAAAGAAAAGAAAAAGCTCGTTAAGTCGAAACTTGAAAACAAGCGACTTAGGCAAAGGTTAGGGCATCCCGCTGGACTTCACAATCAAAGATTCACAAGAATCAGTCCAGGCAAAAGTTAGGGATAGGCAAAATAACGCAAAAGCGAAAGACGGAAAGGATTACACAAGAAAGATCCTCAAATGAGAACAAAGTCGCGTGGCACAGACACGAAAAGATGGAGGAGTGACTGACTCATAACAATGACCTGATTGGTGCTCGAGCTGATAACAACAATGGTTCCTCAATCAACACGAAACCCTTATGAAAGGTGAATGCTTGTGAAAACTAGCTGAATGTAGGAATGGAGAACATCACGAAGAGGGTGGGCACAAATAAACTTAGAGCCTATATCCTTTGTTTCTATAACCGCGAACCAGGCCACGATACAACCCTCAAAAGTCCTAACTGAAACAGGGTTAATTTGAGAGCATACTACTATGAGGCCGCGTTCCTGAATCCCATGAGTTGTGCTAAAAGACCTTGTTGGTATTGCATGTACATACTTTCATTCAAAAATAATGTCGTATCTTAACCAGTGATTTGTTCACAAAGGTTTGCGACACTTTTTCAAAACTTCAAGATTAACATGTGTATTGCATTATAATTTCCATTCTCAGAATAAAACATTTTTCTGCTTGCATACATCTGTTTGGCATCATAAAAAGCTCACGTGCAGAAATTCAGTCCAGGAGCTTAAGCTTGCCAAGTTGAGAAGTCTAAAACTTCTGAAAGACAGTCACGTCAAAGTTCACTTTTCCGAGAAAACTCCATTGAGTAAAGACGTTCCCAACCAGTCATGGTAAGAGCCAACCAATTTGGGGCAGTTATGTCAAGCAATGTCCTCAAGAGTCAGCCAATCTGGGGAAATTACCTCGAGATTCAGATCTCTCCCAAAGCAATTGACCAAAGATTCATACTGGGGCAACCCACCCAATCGCATGAGGATTCATTCTTTCCCGAAGACAGATAATCGGAAGTTCAGAATACCGGGAAAATTATACTCCTGAAGAGTTTAAAGACATCAGGTCTTTTGTAAAATCCTCTTAAGGTAGAGCCCGAATCAAAGCAAATGATCCCTAGCACGAGACTACTTAAAATCTTTCCTCCTCAGCAGAATGCGGTTCAATTTCGTTATCCCCAACAGACACATGGAAGTTATCCCCAATAAAGTTGTCAAATTTTTCTTCAGCAGGTTTCCTTGATCTTATTTCCCAGCAGATCTCAAACCAAATCCTTCTCTTCCCCAACAGAGCAATAAGGATCATCTCTAGCAAGAGTCGTCTTCCCGTAGTGAAGCACTTCTTACAAGAATCAAGAAATCCCCGGCAGTTAGCTGAACGGTTCCATTCCCCATAGAGGTTTGGAAAATTCAGGTAGACAAGGGAGTTCTCCTCAGCAGAGCCTTGACAGGTCTTTCCCAGCTAAGTCGAAAAGTTGCAGATCACCCAACGGAGTATGTGAGGTGAGATTCAATCCCCAGCAGTTGAGGCATCCCCTAGCAGGGTCTTCAAATCTAAAGTCCAATTTATTTTTGGCAAAGGTAATAAGTCGAGACAGACTATTCACACTCTTCTCTAGCAGAAATATCGGCAATCATCTGTGTTCCCCACAGAGTCTGCAAGGGTTTGTTATTTTCGTGTCAGGAATTCCCTTTGTACCTATCCCCTATGTCGCTCCCACAAAAATGACACCCAAGGTCAAGTGGGGTACAGACGCAAACGGTCGGCGAAAAGAGGAATGAGAACACACAGGAGTGAGCTCAAGAGGAAAAAAAGAGTCTCCAGCTAGGCATTTTTATCCCGGAGGAAAGGTAATGCTGCATAGACCTAGAAAAGAGATGGATAAGACGGTTGCGAACCAGAGAGACTGAGAAAGGGGGTTGGTTACAACCTGGGAAGGTATTAGCACCCAGATTGTCCGTCGTACTCGACGGGATCCACGCTTAAAAGATTTGTGTTTTAAAGGGGTAGTGTCAGTGCAATCTGTGTATAAAAGAGCTGGAAAAGGATGTACAGGTGTCAGTGTAAGAGAAGTGAAGTGTATAAGTGAAGTGTCAGTGTAAGAACAAGAGTGAAATGCTCAAGATCATGAGGCTAAAAGAATAAAGCTGGAAAGAGGGGGAATATACAGAGACTTTTGTTCGATAACTGTTAAGTTATGCCTACGTATCCTCTCGTGCAATGAGGAAGTCAGAACACCGTAGTTCGACCCAAAGAGACTGAAAGATAAATTGACTTGTGAACTGCTTACTTGTCTATGCTCAAGTGTATGACCTGTCTGGCTCAGGTGCAAATTGTCTTGCATTAGACGGAAGAAGCGAGCTCTCGTTTGTGAGTGAATGAGATGAGAAAAGAATCCCGGAGGAGACGATTATTGTTTGTTTTTGTATTTTCAGTCTTTTATTGCTTTTTGAGTTTGTCATAAGTTAATGAGCTTAAGCCTAAACCAATGAGTTAGTAAACTCATCACATCTTCCCTCTGATTAGGGGTAATGAGAATACCTTAAGTGTGAAGTCAGGGTCTCACACTTAATCACCATGATGTAGGATTAAGATCATTAACCTACTTGTTATTATTTAGATTTTTTTGTTGTTTTTGTTTAGTGTTAAGTAATGAGACTAAGCCATAATCAGGGATTAAACAGACTCATTACACCATCCTAATAGAAGGATAATAGATGAGAATGTTTAAGCTGAGGAAGACTCCTCAACTTAATCCATGATTAGGGATTAACTTCATGACAAAACAAAGCCTTTATTAGATGGATTTTAATTAGTGATAAGATGAAGAAGTTAGTTTTATGGTTTGTAAGACAACTTGAGGGGGACTTGTCCATTAACACTAGGGTTAGTCCTTCTTAACCAATTAAGGAAGAATTAGAACCCTAATGCAAGGCCCAAGTTACAAGCTTGATGTCTTGATGATTATTAAGTGAACTGATTAAAGGATTTAAAAACATTAAGGGTTTAACACTTAGGATTAAAGTTATACACTCCATCCTAATAGAGGGATGCAGGCATAAGCTTAATCACAAAGCCTTAAAGCCTTTAGGGTTTAGTCCCTGATTATGAGATGAGAAGAGAAGACTCAAAGATGACACAAAGGTAAAAGCTAAGTGGGGGACTAATCAAACCCTAATTGTTATCATACTTGGAGATCCTAGGGTTAATGAGGTTTGCAAGAAGATCTTCAGAGAAACCACCAGGAAGGAAGCAGATGAAAGGAGAAGGAAGCAGAGAGAAGCAAGACAACTTGCTTCACTTAAGAAGACAAGTTGCTTGAAAAAGAAAGTGAGATGAACAAGAATGAGCAAGCTCAATCCAAAGCACAAGATAAAATGCAGCAATGATGAATAAGAGAGATGACAAGAGATTGTGAGAAGTGAAGGCAAATCCACTTCTCAAAACAACTTACCACCTGAAAAGTTAGCAAAAGAAATGAAATGCAGTGCTAAATGAGATGAAATGTGATGATGCAAACCAAAACCATAAGCATGAGTATGATGTTAATGATGCTAAGAGATGATTCAAACATGAGGCAAGGCATGAGAATGATCATACAAACATATGGATGCAAGAGAAACATGCTTTGAACCATGAATGTTCATGAAAAGTTATGGAAATAAAAAGACATATAACATGGGAAATGAAAGATGCAATGATCAATCATGATTCTAATATGTCCTAAGATGTGTTATGAATCAAATGAATGCACAAAATGTCATGGCAAGTCATGGTATGCAAGCAAATGGAAGATGGATGCAAAGGAAGGCATAAATTAGGGTTATATGCATTATACAAAGCAAAAATCCAAAACCAGAAGCAAATGACATGATAAAAATTTGAAAATGCAATCAAAGGAACCTTAGACCTATACAAACTCACTGCCCAAAGGAGAGGATCTAACTCTTAACCTAGTGAGAGTTATGAATTTTCTAAGATTGCTAGGGTTTTAAGGTACCTTGTCAAGAAAAATGCAAAAAAAATTGAAAATGCAAGATCAATTCATGCCAATTTTATCTTATAAACTACATGCTATACAAGATGCAATTCAAAAAGAATCATGATCCAACTCTCAAAGGTTAGACAGAAATGAATTTTCAAAGTTTGAAACAAAATATTGCCTTGAAATGAAATTAATTCCATTGAAAATGATCAAAAGGCATCAAGAACAAAAGAGAAATTTGGTTTGAGGGTTGGAAAATGTTTCTAAATGTTTTTAAAGGTTACATGAATTGTTTTGTGATTTTTAAATACCTAAAAGTATTTTTAATTAATTAATTTTCATTAATTATTAAAATTAAACTTTTAAATGATTTAAAAATAATTTTTAATGCAAAAATAAAAATAAAAATATTTTTGTGTTCTGAAAAATAATGAAAACCTTGACAAAAATTTTCATAATTTTTAAACATTTTTTGCTATTTTTAATAATTCGTACAAAATAAATGCAAAATAATTGAATAAAAATTGAATTATGGAAAAGTATGCAAAATGAGAGGATCAGATGCAATCTGGGCTGGGGAGGTTTGACTTGGCGCGCAATCCTACGCCCCAAGTTCAAACTACTTAAATCCTGATTAATTAATTAAATTAAACCTAATTAGTAATTAATGACATGATCTCAGCCTTCCAAACGCGCGCGGGAAACTTCATCTGATGGCCTACATTCAAACTTGGTGCCCTAACCCTAATTAGCACTTAATCACTCTCAGGTCACCGGAGACGAGCTCCGGTCGTCTTCTCCGGTGACCTCCTCACCTGAAAATGGCCAACTTCTTCTCTAGGTTATTTCTGGAGCTCTAAAGCTCCAGATCAAACCTCCTAACCTCCCTGAATCTGAATCCACCCTCCAAACTCATTTCTTTTCACTCAATCCCATGATTCGAAGAAGAACATAAATATGGAAAAAAATTCAGACAAGCAATACAGTCTTATTTCTCAACCATTTTCAATAATTCCAAGTCCAGTGTGATCAGTGAACCACGCTTAATCATTTTGAAACATAAAATAAGAGTTCTGAAAAAATGTTTCAAGGAGGTACCTGAGCTTGAGCTTTCTCAGTTCTGGACTTTCAGACCTCCTTTCTTTGTGCAAACCACTCTCCTTGAGCTCCGGATGAAGTCTTGATGCTTGGAAAGAATTTCTTTTGGCTGATTTGGGAATTTGATCAAGTTCTGTTCAGGAGGGGTGAGAAATTGTGTTTTGATTTCAGGGGGTTTCAAGGATGAATGAGGGCAGGGATGTGATCAGTGGAACATGCTGAGATCAATGGTGAAGTTTGTTTTTGTGTTTGAAGGCTATGCTATGTGATTCGAAGCAAAATGCATAAAGGGAGATTTTTTGAGAATGCTGGCTTGGAGAGAGTTTCAGGCTTGTGTGTGTGGTGTGTTATGCTGGCTTTGGTCCACTTATCACAACTAGAGAGGTCAGAGGAGTTGGTGTGGCACTGTGGGATTGGTATGGGGTCTTTTGCAAAAAGTCAAGTCTAGGTATACTTGAGGTATGGGCAAGTGTGAGGTTGTGATAGGGGCATGGTTGAGTTCAGCAGAGATCATGGAGTTCATATGGATCATATTCTATGAGCTGTAACAAGTAGAGGCATGGCTTCATGTGTTTTTGCAAGTTGTTACATGTTTGCCCACTTTGGAAATTCATGAAGCTCAAGGCACCAAAATGCAATATTCTTGGGCCAATTCTGACTTTTAGAAGTCACATGATCATAATGTGAATAGTTTGTGCACATTTGAAGTCTTTAGAATGCTTGGTCATACCATTTTGCAAAATGCCTCTTTGGTGGAAAACTTGAAATTATGTGATTTTTCCCAACTTTGACAAGCCATAACTTTTGATCCAAAATGAATTAGGACAAGTTCTTGTACTTTTTGAAAAGGGAATGATCCATTCTACAACTTTCATGACCAAAGTTTTCCCATTTGAAGCATTTTTGAATCAAAAAGCAAGGGTTGAAAAAGTTTCCCAAAATGGCAAGTTTCCATTACAAGTCATTTTCCCAAAAAGTCAACTTTGCAAATGGCTTGAAATTCTTCAATTTTGTGAACTTATAACATCTTCTATGATCAAATAAAGATCATACATAATCAAAATGATGAAGAACACCCTTTGGTTGGGTCATTGAGGGCCTCAGATGCCCTGATTTTGCACTGACTTGCTCAAAAAGTCAACTCTTAATCAGATGCCTTCCCCATTGAATTTCTTCATGAAAATTGATATGCATGATCCCTATACCATATAAATACCAATAGAAACAAGAATGACCAAAAGATTTGGAGTTATGGCCTTTGAAACCAAAACCCTAATTCTAGGTCATCTGTGGAGTCAAACCTGGCTCTGCTTCCATGCCAATCTCAGTTCTTGTGATTTTTTTGACATTCTTGACTTTGAGAGGATATAATATGATGCTTGAACATACATGGACCCATTTGAAATGATTGAATACCTTTGGAGTGGATCAAATGGCTCAGGGATTGCTCATATCACAAACCCTAGATGCAGATGACTTAGAAGCAATGCAGTGAATCAAAAATGTGGTATGAGATGCTATGGTTGAATTTATGCATATGAGAAGATCACAAGCCATGGTGTGAATGGGTGAGGGAAAATTTGGGGTGTTTACAGCTGCCCCTATTCAAACATGAGTTAGCTGTGTAGAATGTAAGCAACGGCTTAACAGGCAAACAAGATAACTTGTGGTTGAATACCAAAGACAGTCCAAAATTTGCACTCACAGAATGAAGAAGAAAATGGATATAGATTGTAAAAGAAAATAAAGTATATTATAAGGTGCGGGCGACGAAGGACGACCGTCGAGCAGAGGACGACTGCTGGGGAAAGAACAATGACAGGGACGACCGACATGTTGGGGAAGAAGCGGGAGATAAAGCGAACACGAGGACGGCCGACTAGCTGGGGATATAAGTGATTATGATGGGGACGACCATCAAAATAAAGTGACAAAGATTCTCTGGGGATTAGAGGTAAAAATAAATGATGAGGTACGGTCATCAAAGGTGAAGGACGATCACCTAGCAGGGGACGGCTGCTCTGTTGGGTATAAGATGAGGGACGATCATCTAAGGGTGAAGGACGATCACCTGGCAAGGTACGGTTGCCAAAAATATCGCGACATAGGACGAATGCCGGATAGAAGGTCGACGATGGGGATTGCCATCGGATAAGCATGATGAAGGACGATCATCAAGAGGTGAAGGAAGATCACCTAGCAGGGTACGGCTGCTCTCAAGGTTTATCATGACATAGGACAAATGTCAGATAACAAGATCAACGATGGGGACGGCCATCGGATAAAATGATGAAGGACGATCATCAAAAGGTGAAGGACGATCACCCAGCAGGGTACGACTGCTAAATATCACGACATAGGACGAATGCCGGATAGAAAAGGGTTCCAATAATGGAGATTCCGCTGGGGAAAGGATGAGGGATGGTCATCCAAAGGTGAAGGACGATCACCTGGCAGGGTACGGCTGCCGAAAGGTATCATGACATAGGACGAATGTCAGATAGAAAAAGGTTGCTTTTCTGGAGACCTACTGGGGACAAGAAATAAAAGGTATAAGTTGTTTTGGCGTTGTGTATAGATTAAAGATGCGGACAAGCATCCCTAAGACTGTGATACGGACGAGTATCAGTAGAAACAAACGCTGACGCATGTTCAGAAATGATGATACAGACGAGTACCAACTGGTTAACAAAGAACAAGGACGAGTGTCGAATCTGAGGGGATGTAAGTGGTGTATACAAGATACGGACGAGTATCTGTATGAGTAAAACAGGAGTAACAAGTATGAGTGGTACACCGACAAGTGTCTGACTTGCTGGGGGGGGTGACACAGACGAGTGTCAAAAGGTATATAATAAACAAGTATATGCTTTACAAAGTGTTCAGGTATCTATGCTGGGGAAGATGACACGAACGGGTGTCAGGGAATCTGTATGGATATATGTATCTGTGAGTGCAAAGAGGACGCTTTGGCTTTCTACTGGGGATATGACACGGACGGGTGTCAAGAAGTATCTGTAATGTATAAGTGTCTGTTTGTAAAGAGTGCTCGGGCGACTTTACTGGGGAACCATGACACGGACGGGTGCCAAAAGTAGTGTGTATTTGTATTTACAAGTGTAAGGCAAATGCCTTGGCTCCCTGCCGGGGAATCTGGAGAGTTTTCTGTATATCTTTGATGAGTTGTCAAAATTCACAAGTGTTTGATTCAGAACATGGCTTACGATTATGCAATATGTTTAATTTTTGCCGCAATGCTCCGTATTAGACGGAATGCTACGCTCTGTGGGGAGAATATGATGCGAATGCTATGATTATGCAAAGGTACTGATTCGGGATCCGGGTCCCGTTGCTGCGAAGATCTCTGGCTGATCTGCTTGAAGTGGGCATCCCAGCTGGGAACGAGATCATTGGTAGATCTGACATATATGGCTCTGCTCGGGGATATAGGTCACTGATAGACCTATCTTTGGTAAAGGGGGACCCAGCTGGGGTTTGTAGAAGCTTTCTTCACTCTGTTGTGAGATCTCCGAGCGTTGCTCTTCTGGATAGAGGCTGAGACTCTGTGGGGAGATGGTTCCCTGGCTTTTGTACTCGACTGAGGAGGAATGATGACAGACAACTCAGCTGGGGAGAAAGCACCTCCGGTGCTAATCGAGAGATAGACTGAGTAGATAATGATTAGGCATCTTGCTGGGGAGAAGCCTTCATGCCTCACGCTGTGCTTTGAATACCTGCAATCCTGAAAAGTCAGAGAAACGCACAAGTAATCCCGAGGTATCCCTTACCGGATTCCGTCATAGGAGTTCAGACACCCCCGGGAGTAAGTATATTTCCCGCAAGCACGTATTTTTTGGAAGAGGAGCATCTGTATTTATGCAATCAGTATCTTAAAGACATCGGACATTTTTGCAAATGAAAATAAAATGTTCGAGACGAAACATGACTGAAAAATCTGATTTTATTGATTCACGTGTGTAAACACCCCAAATTTGCCCTCACCCATTCACACCATGGCTTGTGATCATCTCATATGCATATACACAAATATATCATATCATATCTCATTTTTTGTTCACTGGATAGTTTCCAGGTCATCTGCACCTAGGGTTTGTGATCTGAGCAGGCCAAAAGCATCTTGGGCCATTCCAAAGGCCACTAATCAACTCAAAGGGGTCCATGTGTGTTCATACATCATATTCCATCTCCTCAAAGTCAAAATTGCAGAAGAATCACAAGAACTAGGGTTTGGTTGGATGCAGAGCCAGGATGAACTACACAGTTGACTGAAAATTAGGGTTTTGGTTTCAGAGGCCATAACTCCAAATTTTTTGGTCATTCTTGTTTCCATTGATCTCTATATGGTATAGGGAGTATACATATCAATTTTCATGAAGAAATTCCATGGGGAAGTCATCTGATCAAAGGTTGACTTTTCAGACAAGTCAGTGTAAAATCAGGGCATCTGAGGCCCCCAATGACCCAACCAATGGGTGATCTTCATCATTTTGAGTGTATATGATCTTTATTTGATCATGGAAGAAGTTTGAAGTTCATAAAAATCAAGAATTTAGGGTTTTTGCAAAAGTTGACTTTTGGGGTTTTGTTGACTTTTCAAGAATGCTCCATTTTAGGTCAATTTTCAAGCTTTGATTTATGACCCAAAAAGGCTTCAAATGGGAAAACTTTGGTCATGAAAGTTGTAGATCTCATCTTTCCCTTTTCAAAAAGTACAAGAACATGATCTAACTCTTCTTGAATCAAAAGTTATGGTGTGTTAAAGTTAGCAAAAATCATTGTTTTTCATGTCATGCACTAAGTGAAAATTTTGCAAAGTCTTGAATCAAGTCAAAATGCAGCCTCTAATTCATGTCAAACCAGCCTGCCAACTTCCTCTAAGTCATAAAAATCAGAAATGAACTAGGAATGCCCATGATTTCATGCTTGTTTATGCAAAAAGTCACATGTGAACCATAAGCCAACTTAGTTGCAAAACCACTCATAACCTTATGCCAACTTGCTGCATTGAGCCTTGGGTCAAGCCAACCTCTCACACTCACCATGCTGCACCAGAACCCAACTTGTCCTTGCCTAGTATCATGCCATGCCCTATCTTACACAAAAGTGGTTTTTATGCAAAAGCAAACTCACCTATCACAGCTGCACAAGTCACATCAAGAGACCAATCAGAATTGTTTATTCATTAAATTTGCAAACCATATCACATGAGAACCAAGGCTGAAAGATACACATTCATAACTTTCACAAAAACCTTCCATCTTGCAAGTTCATTCGAATTTCATCACACAGCCTGCAAACATCCAAACCTTTGCCTCCATTCATTTCACCTTGATCTATAGAACACAAAGCATCAAGAGACAAAGCAAAAAACACCCTGAATCCCCATCTGCCATAGCCCACCTTCATGCTGCAGATTCTATCGAATCTCTCTCTACAAGCCACAAACACATCAGCCAACACCACAAGCCTTCTCAACACACCTCATAGATCATGAACAACTCCACTTCACAGCCTGAAAGTGCCAAGAACTCATCTGCCATTGTTGACTGAGCAGAAACAGTTCTCTTCGAAACTCATCATCCAACAAATATAAATTCCATTTGAGCATTCAAGCAGCTTTGGGGGACCAAGAGGAGCAGATTGAGCAAGGAGAAGAGGCCTGAAAGTTCCAGAATCAAAGTTTGCAAATCTCAGGTAGCTCCAAATTAATTTTTCCAGAAATCAATTTGATTGTTACAAACTTGCTCTACATGTCTTGCTGATCATTCTGGTACCATTGGTTTTGAAAATGGTTGCGTTTTGAGAGTTTAATTTCAGTTTGAAGCTTACGAACCCTAGAACTTAGTTGCTTCGATTCAGCTTGTTTAGGTTAGATAAATTTGTTTTAGGTTAGGGGTTTGATTCGTGGGAGTGTTAGGATCATTTCCCTGGTCTTAGTTTTCATTTATTTTACGTTTTTAGGGAGTTGGGTGATTTTCAGGTGACCCTCTGGCCGGAGAAGACGACCGGAGGTCTTCTCCGGCCACCTGAGATTAATTAGGGTTTAATCCCATAATTAATGTCAGTTTGAATGCTGGCCGTGGATATGCGTTGACCCATTGACTTCCCTCCCTTTCCAACGCTCCAGATCATTTCATTTGCCCTAATCCACGTGGTTAATTTTAATTAATTGTGATTAATTCAGTTTGAATCCTGGCCACAAGATTGCGCGCCAGTCAACCCTTTTGAACCCAGACGCAATCCTGGCCATCCACCTTGTTTACTTTGCCTTTTATTTAATTTTTATTCATTTTTCTTTCATTTTATTTGCATAATTTATTTAAAATAGTTAAAAATTCATAAAAATTATGAAACTTTTTCTTTAAGGTTTTATTAATTTTTATGACACAAAAATATTTTTTATTTTATTTTTATCATTAAAAAAATATTTTTAAATATTTAAGAGACTATTTTTAATTGATTAATGAGAATTAATTAATTAAAAATACTTTTAGGTATTTAAAAATTACAAAAAAATTCATGAAATGTTCTAAGACATTTAGAAACATTGTCCAACCTTCAAACCAAATTTCTTTTTTGATCTTGATGCATTTTAAGAATTTTTCATTGAATTAAATCATTTTTGATGCATTATTTTGATCATATGTTTAAAAATTCATTTCTGCCTTTTGGTGAAGGTTGAGACATTGATTCTTTTTGCATTGTTTTCCACTTGACATGAACTTTCAAGGATAAAAAGGCCAAGATTTGATCTTGCATTTTCTAATTGATTGGCATTTCTTTTGTTACAAACCCTAACAAACCCTAATAACTTGTAAAATTCATATCTTGAGTTTGGTTGAGAGTTGAGAGCTCCCCTTTGGGCAGTGGTTCATTATAGGTCTAGGGTTTCTTTAGGTACCATTTTCCATTTTTCATATTAGGGTTTGCTTCTGTTTTGAGTTTGTGTTTGATGTTTGCTTTGTAAACCCTAATTTGGGCCTTCTCTTGCATCCCTCTTGCATTTCCTTGCATAACATGACTTGTCATTGCATATTGTGCATTCTTGTGGTTCATTTGGCATCTTAAGACATGTATGAAGCATCATTGATCATTGCATTACACATTTGCCATGCCATTTGTCTTGTATGATTCATAACATTTCATGCTTGTTCATGCTCCTTAGCTTGCATCATATGCATTCATAATCTTGTATGAACATCTCCATTGCCTTGCCTCATGTTTGCATAATCTTATAGCATCATAATCATCATCAACATGCTTCTGGTTTTGCTTAGCATCATATCATTTCATCTCATCTTGCATTGCATTGCATTTCTTTCTAACATTTCAGGTGGTAAGTAAGCTTGAGAAGTGAATTTGCCTTCACTTCTCATAACTTTTCTTCTCATCTCTTTTGCATACCTTGCTGCATTCTTGATTATGCTTGAGTTTGAGCTTGCTCATACTTTTCTCCCCCACTTTCTTTCTTCAAGGGACTTGACTTCTTGAATGAAGCAAGTCACTTTGCTTCTCTTGATCTTGTTCATCTGCTTCCTGGTGGTTCATCTGAAGATTGTTCTTGAAAGCCTCACAAACATTAGGACCAACCAAGCATGACAATGAATTAGGATTTTGATTAGTCTCCCCCATAGTTTTTACCTTTGTGTCTCTCCTTGAGTCATCTCTTCTCACCTCATAATCAGGGACTAAACCCTCAAGGCTTTAAGACTTTGTGATTAAGATCATGCCTGCATCCTTCTTTTAGGATGGAGTGTATAACTTTAATCCTAAGTCTTGGACCCTTAAGGTGTTGAAACCTCTTAATCAATCCATCTAATAATCATCAAGACATCACACTTGTAACTTGGGCCTTGCATTAGGGTTCTAATTCTTCCTTAATTGGTTAAGAAGGACTAACCCTAAAGTTAATGGACAAGTCCCCCTCAAGTTGTCTTACAAATCATAAAAAACACTTCATCATCTTATCATTTAATAAAATCCACTTAATCAAAGGCTTGTTTTGTCATGAGTTTAATCCTTAATCATGGATTAAGTTGAGGAGCTTTCCTCAGCTTAGACACCCTCATCTATTATCCTTCTTTTAGGATGGTGTAATGAGTCTGTTAAATCCTTGATTATGGCTTAACCTCATTACTCAACACTAAACCAAAACACCAAAAACATCTAAATAATCATAAGTAGGTTAATGATCTTAATCCTACATCAAAGGTGATTAAGTGTGAGAATCTGACTTCACACTTAAGGTAATTCTCATTACCCCTAATCAGAGGGATGATGTGATGAGTTTACCAGATCCATTGATTTAGGTTTAAGCTCATTATCTTATGACAAACTCCAAAAAGAAATAAAAGATTGAAAACACAAAAAACAAACAATAATCGTCTCCTCCGGGATTCTTTTCTCATCACCTTCACTCATAAACGAGAACTCGCTTCTTCCGTCTAATGCAAGACAGTAAGCACCTGAGCCAGACGGGTCATACACTTGAGCATTGACAAGCAAGCAGTTCACAAGTCAATTCATCTTTCAGTCTCTTTGGGTCGAACTACGGTGTTCTGACTTCCTCATTGCACGAGAGGATACGTAGGCATAACTTAACAGTTATCGAACAAAAGTCTCTGTCCATTCCCCCTCCTTCCAGCATTATTCTTTAAGCCTCATAATCATGAGCATACTCCTTCTCACACTGACACTGTACATTTACACACATCACATTTCTTTACACTGACACCTGTACACATTCTTTTCCAGCTCTTTACACACAGATTGCACTGACACTACCCCCTTATAGCACAAATCTTTTAAGCGTGGATCCCGTCGAGTACGGCGGACAATCTGGGTGCTAATACCTTCCCAGGTTGTAACCAACCCCCTTTCTCAGTCTCTCTGGTTCGCAAACCGTCTTATCCGTATCTTTCTAGGCCTATGCAGCATTGCCTTTCCTCCGGGATAAAAATGCCTAGCTGGCGACTCTATTCATCCCCAGTGAGTTCACGGCTGTGTGTTCTCACTGTTCCCCTCGCCGACCGTTCGCGTCTGTACCTTCATTTGATCCATTTTCATTTGTCGGGAGCGACAGCTTGGCGACTCTGCTGGGGACCCTTATACTGCAACCAGGGCTTCTGGTTCTTTTTGTGGGTTCCTCCTAGCGCTTGATTGATTTGTGTTTACTGGGGTGTTAGGTGTTATTTGTGTTTGTATATTTGCTTTATTTACTGCTTTCTGTACAGCTTTATTTATTGCTTTCTTTACAGTTTTCATATATATCATACTGTCATGCTGTCTGTGCTGGGTCTGGTTTGTTTTGGTGGGTGGGGGTTCCATTGAGAGTTTAGGTCCTACACCTGGGACCTGAGTGACACCTAGGCTAGAGTGAATCATATTCTTTCCCAGTCAATTTTCAGTCTGGTGCGGGAATATGAAACACGGTTCAGATATGGGTTTCTTCTTGAGAACTCTGTGTTGCAGATTTCCTGCAATGCTAGGGGGATCTGGGAAGCCTGCTAAGTCTGGATGACCTTTTAGTATTGACCTTCAGAAACTGAGGTGAATTGGAGGAGGAATTGTTATGGTTATTGTAAACACTGTACCTCCGGGTTAGAAGTGTTTACACTTCTCATAACTAATCCAAGTCTGAGGATCCTTGTTCTAGATCACTACCTGTGAGGGGGTTGGGCTGTTTACAGGTTTGCAGGTACCTTGACCTCAGAATACCCTGTTACTTGGACTTTGTTAAGAATGCTCCATGTTGGAAAGTTCTTGTGATTCTAAAACCCTGGACTTGTGACTCTTTATTTGAGTCCCCCACCCTGGTTACTAGATTCTTAGACCTCCATCTGGAATTCTTGAACACACATGGATCTATACCAAGGCAGTTATTCAGATCCAGCTCAGTCACAGACCCTTGCATTTCATCTGCATACATCCTCATTGCATCATATTAACATGTGCTTATTTGTTTTTCAGGGTATCCATTTCATCAGGTTTTGGTTTTGACCCCATCTGCAGCTTTGACCCATCTTCACCAGCATCTGCTTCAGTTTTTAGTTGTCTGCTTCAGCACCAGCCAGTCAGTGGTTCTCTCTCTCTACTTCAACATTGTCACCAGCACCTCATTTAGCCCTCAGCATCATGGCTCCAAAGAAAAACAACATCACCTATCATTTCTTCCAACCAGACTTGTCAGACATCAGGAGGATCCAAACCCTGATTACACCAGATTACATCCCTTTGTTCAGGGAACATTATGGGGACATACTTGACCTAGTTATGGACATGGACTCATCTCAAAGGAGCCTGATCCATACCTGCATCCAGTTCTATGACCCCCCATTGAGATGCTTCACCTTTCAAGACTTCCAGTTGGGTCCTCTTTTGGAAGAATACTCATCTTTGACTGGTTTGCCTATCAAGAGGGAGATCCCATTCAACCCTGAAATGGACTTTCCCAGCAATGGGGAGATAGCCAAAGCTTTGCACCTGGAACCTGCTTTGATTGAACAACACATGACCTCTAAATCTAGTGTCCCTGGATTTCATCTGGACTTCCTGATTTCTCAAGCTAGTTTGAAAGCCTCCTTGGGAGATTGGAGAGCTGTTTGTGCTCTGTTGGCTTTGAGTGTGTATGGAATTGTGTTATTTGCAGATGAGCCCAGATTCATCAGCAAAAGTGCAATCCATTTGTTCATCCTGAAGAACCCAGTGCCTACCTTGTTGGGTGATCTCTATTACTCAGTACATCAAAGGAACGAGAAGCAAAGAGGGAAGTTAGTGAGGATTTGTGCTCCACTATTCCATGCCTGGCTTCTCAAGCATCTACCTAGGACAGATGCATTCCTAAACCCTCATCAGCAAAGCAACTGGGCAAGGAGACTTTCTGTCCTAACTGCAGCAGATATCAGATGGTGCAATCAAAGTACCAAGGGCAGAGACATAATCACTAACTGTGGGCATTTTCCTAATGTGCCTTTGGTAGGAGTCAAGGGAAGTATCAATTACAACCCCCTGCTGTTCAAGAGGCAATTGGGTTATGCACTGGTTCATGCTCCTAGGGAAAAGGACTTGGCTGAGACCCTCTACTGCGAGAACAAGGTTAGTCTGGCAACTGTTAGACAGGCTGCCTGGGCCTGGGATCATGTTCAAACCAGGGGAGTCACCATTCTTGGGAAGTGCAATAATGTGGCATCAGCCCAATATCATGAGTGGTCCTATGCTAGAGCCCAATTCTCTGGGTTACCTTTCACCATAGAGGACTTGCCTGAGTCATCATCAGCACCACCCCCTGCCACTGTGGGTCTGGAGGAGTTTGAAAGCCTGAAGGAAAGGAATGAGAAGTTATCTCAAGCCTTGCAGAAAACCCTTCGGGAAAGGAGTGAAGGTGTGAGGGAGATTGAAAGATTGGAGAAGCTGAGGGTTGAGCACTTGGCAAAAATTGAAAAGTCTGGAGAGTACATCAACAAGTCTAAAGCTGGTGAGCAGATTCTGAAGAATGCTTGTAAAGAAGCCCAGTTCCAGAGAGCGAGAACAGACTTGTACTTGAAAGAGAGTCAGGCCAGATGGGTCCGGATCACTGAAGCCCGCACTCTAGAAGACAAAAGAGTTCAGGACAAAATGGAGCAGATGGAAAAAGCCCTGGCAGCAGCCCAGAAGGAAATTTCAGAGCTAGAAATCAGAGCTGGTGTGAAGAGGTCTAAAGACCAAAGTCAGAACAAGAAGTTGACTGTAGCTGTTGCAACAAGAAACCTTCTCATCAGAAGTCTTACTGAGCGCCCGGCTGATCCTGTGACCGAAGCACTTCTTAAGGAAGTTCGCGAGGATGAGTTTGGCCTTGGGGTCTGATCATTTGCTTGTTGTTGTTTCTATTCCATGTACTTTTGATTTTCTTTTGTAATGTATTTTGACCCTTTAAGGGCTTATGTTGTAAAATAGAACAATTTGTATTATTGCACCTTTGTAATATATTTGTTGGTTTCTATCCGAGCTCATTTCAGAAGCAACCTCAGGCAGCATCATCATCAAGGGTCTGGAAGGGTCAAAACTGAAGACCAAACCGGATACCCTTGATAGCAAATAAGCACAACTGCATTGCATACTAACCCTTTTTGTTTGTTTTGCAGGTTTTGTTTTATTGTTACTAACCTCTGTTGTGAATCTCAGGAATTATTGCTCGCCGCCGGGTATTTCCTCTCAACAGGCCACACAGGTACCCAACTAGAAGCAACCTTCCGGGCATCCAAATGGACCAGTTGCAGCAAGAGCTCAATGAGGCCAGAACCCAGATGGCTAACGAAAGGGTGGAGATGAGAACCCAGATCACTCAATTCATGGAAGTGATGAATAACTTAGCTCAAAGTCAGGAGAGGCTTAGAGTTTTGGTAGAGGGAAGAACTCAAGAGGACCCCCATGTGGGAACTGCTGGCACAAGCAACAACGAAAGGGTGCAACCACATGTTAATCCCCCAGTGTTTGGCCCACATTTACATCCTGAGATCCACATCCCCGCAAACGTTCAGGGAACGGCTACTGCAGCCAGAGTACTTCAAGAGGATCCTCAGGAGGACCAATTCACAGTCATGGGTGCTGGAGAGGAGGCCTATGATAGGCGATTGGATGAAATAGCTGAAAAGTTGAGATCGCTGGAGTCTCAAAATTCTTTGGGCTTCGACGTCATGGACATGGGGCTGGTAGACGGGGTCAGGATCCCCCACAAGTTCAAGCCTCCATGTTTCGAAAAGTATAATGGGACTTCATGCCCCCGAACTCATTTGCAGTCATTCCTGGGAAGATTAAAAGCTTATACAATGGATGAGAAACTTTGGATGTTTTACTTTGAAGACAGTCTGACTGGAGCATCAAGGGAATGGTATTCCCACTTGACTAGGGCAACTGTGAGATGCTGGAAGGACCTGGCAGAGGCTTTCATCCGACAGTATCAATACAACTTAGACATGGCACCCAACAGGACTCTCCTGATGGGAATGTCACAGTCGTCAAGGGAAAATTTCCGTGAATACGCTCAAAGATGGAGGCAATTGGCTGCTGCCGTTCAACCACCAATGTCTGAGAGAGAAATGGCAGACATGTTCATGAACACTCTCCAGGGAACATATATTGACAGGTTGGCTGCTTTCTCTTCCACCAGCTTCGCCGATGTTGTCATAGCTGGGGAGAGAATTGAAAGCCTGTTGAAAATGGGTAAGATATCTGATAATGGTGCAAGTTCGTCCAGTGGTACAAGAAAGCCTTTTGCAGGCCCGAGAAGATCTGGCGAGACCAATGCCATTCATACCAACAGGGGTAGGCCCCAATATGTTCCCAGGACAATAGCAGCAGTCACTATTCCTGCTCCAGCTCATCCTATACCGGTCTATCAACCTCCTCAACAAAATTTCCAACAACAACCTCAGTATCAGAATCAATATCCTCCGAGAAACAACTACAACAACAACTCCAACAACAACAATCAACAGAGGCCATTTCAGCAGAGGCCCTCTCAGGCTAACAGGGTGATAGACCCGATTCCAATGCCATATGCTGCCTTATTGCCACAACTTCTGAAACTCAACCTGGTTGAGCTAAGAACGTTGGCACCGCCGGATCCTAACAGTCTACCAAGAAACTATGATTCCAATGCTAGGTGCGCTTTTCATTCGAACGCACCTGGTCACAGTACAGAAAAATGCAGGGCCCTGCATATGAAGGTACAAGACTTGGTAGACTCCAAGGCTCTGAACTTTGCACCTCCACCCAATGTCACTAAAAACCCAATACCACACCATGGTGGTCCCCGAATTAATGCCATTGAAGAAGACCAACAGTCTTATTTGATAACTAGTGTGGATCAGATCAGGACACCATTGGTGGAAATCAAGGCTCAGCTCCGTGAAAATGATATATTTCCGGGATGTGAGTTGGGGTGCCCTTACTGCAATATCTCTTGGAACGGGTGTGAAGACTTGAGGAATGGCATTGACAACCTTATTAAGAGTGGCCTCTTACAAATCACAACATCATTTCCGGCACATCCGGCAGCTTCATCAACAACGGTTCCAGACCCTACTACAACTGCAGCAACTATTGTTCCCGATAATTCGTCAACAACACCGGCAAGTACTTCATCTGTCCTACCAAATGATCAGTTTTCAACAGTTTCTTCTGCTACAACATCAGCTTCATTCCATTTCGACTCTCCATCAACAACAACAACAGTCCTTCCAACAGAACCTCCTACAACTCCAGCAATCAATCATGAAGATGTCTCCACTGTTACCATCTTCTATGATCCAGAAAATAACTCCACCTACCATTCAGAGGGTGCTGCTCCCACTAGAGCACCAGTTACTATCTTTTATGATCCACAAACAATTGCAGTCCCTTCGGCAGCATCAATCAGTCCGGTTACCGTCACAGTACCTGGACCTGTACCATATGAGAGCAATAGGGCCATCCCCTGGCACTATGGCTCTGACTTGTACCGTGAAGGGAGAAGAATCACTCTTGAAACATCAGCACCTGCACCACAAATTGATAATGTGGGCGGAGGCGGAGGCTTCACCCGAAGCGGACGTCTCTTTGCTTCACAAGTCCAAAGACCTACAGCCGAAGCAGAAGCTGCTGCCAAGGCGAAGGGAAAAGGCCCGGTGCAGGAAGATCCACCTGTCAAAGAAGCCCTGAAGACTCCATTTGATCAGGAAGTTGATGAGTTTATGCGGATCATCAAAAAGAGCGATTATAAAGTTGTGGATCAGCTTCATCAGACGCCGTCCAAAATCTCCATTCTCTCACTGCTTATGTGCTCCGAAGCCCATCGGAATGCACTACTGAAAGTACTGCACGCAGCTTACGTGCCCGAGGAGATTACTGTCAACCAATTGGAAACCGTTGTTGGGAATGTTACCGCTAGCAATGGGCTAGGGTTTACCAATTCTGACCTGACAGTGGATGGCCGCAATCACAACAAAGCCTTGCACATAACCATGGAATGCAAAGGAGCTGTCCTTTCACATGTGCTGGTGGACACAGGTTCATCCCTGAATGTCCTACCAAAGAAGGCTCTGGTGAAGCTTGAATATGATGGACTGGCATTGAGACCCAGCAACCTGGTGGTTAGAGCTTTTGATGGCTCGAAGAGATCGGTTCTGGGAGAAGTAGAGCTGCCTGTGACAATTGGCCCGCAGACATTTAAAACTATCTTTTATGTGATGGACATTCAGCCCGCCTACAGCTGTTTGTTGGGTAGACCCTGGATTCACGCCGCTGGCGCAATAACGTCTACCCTTCACCAAAAGTTAAAATATGAGTGGGAAGGCCAAGTTGTCACAATCTGTGGGGAAGAGGATATATTTGTTAGCCACCTGGCTACTTACAAGTATATTGAAATGGATGGGGAGATCGTTGAAACCATGAGCCAAGGTTTTGAAGCCTTGAATGTGAATGAAGCATCTGCTGTTTCGGGGATCTCCATGTCGTCATACCAACAAGCCCGGAAGGTTGTTGAGGAAGGAACTGCCCTAGGCTGGGGCAAGGTCTTGGCTGTGGAGGAGAAGAAAGACAAGTTTGGGTTGGGTTACAGACCAACTCAACATCAAGTGAAGGCTGCTGGAGAGCCTGGTTTTGTCAGTGGGGGGATGCTTACCCCCGATACTATCAACTGTCTGGAAGACGAGCTGGAAGAGGAGCGCAACCTGGAGAATTGGATTCGTCCGAAGATCCCGGGGAGCAGTGTCTCGAACTGGTCTTCCCAGGGAATTATAAGTGTTACTCGAGCAGAGTAATTATTATTTCCTGTATTTTTATAAGCATGCATCAAAGTCTTGCATCTTGCCCAAGATGACAAGACTCATTTTGTAATCAGGGCCATCTGTACTTTTGTGCAAACAAGATTAAATTAATGAAATATCAGACAATCTTTTTGCAAACGAGTCTTTTTCTTTCATGCTCACTGTTTTTTCCATTTTTCTTTTTGTACAAAAATAAATGGCAGTGTTTTTCAAAATGACAACTTCATTTCACTTTTCTAAATAAAACTAAAATCAGATCACTAAAATGAACCAATTAAACCCTTGCAGAGAGTGCCATCCTGACCGCACCGACAACAGCACGGCTATGACATCGTATGACTTTGACAATCCGATCAATCAAGCTGACGAAGGGGTTGAAGAAGAATACGAGCTTCCTGAAGAGCTAGCCAGGTTGTTAAGACAAGAGGAAAAGGTTATTACCCCTCATCAGGAGGAGGTTGAAGTGATTAATCTTGGTACAGAGGAAAATGTGAAAGAAGTCAAGATCGGGGCCTGCCTGCAAGACTCAGTGAAGAAGCAACTGATAGATCTACTTCAAGAGTATGTCGATGTGTTTGCCTGGTCGTATCAGGACATGCCAGGGTTGGATACCGATATTGTTGTGCACAAGCTGCCTTTGAGGGAAGAATGCCCACCAGTCAAACAGAAGCTGCGCCGTACTCGTCCAGACATGGCTATGAAGATCAAGGAGGAGGTACAAAAGCAATGGGACGCCGGGTTCCTTGCTGTGACTAGTTACCCGCCGTGGGTTGCTAACATAGTACCTGTGCCCAAGAAGGACGGTAAGGTAAGAATGTGTGTTGATTACCGGGATCTGAACAGAGCCAGCCCGAAAGATGATTTCCCATTACCTCACATCGATGTATTGGTTGATAATACGGCTCAGTTCTCGGTATTCTCCTTCATGGATGGATTTTCAGGATACAACCAGATTAAGATGTCACCTGAAGACATGGAGAAGACAACATTCATTACACCTTGGGGCACATTCTGCTACAAAGTAATGCCATTTGGGCTCAAGAACGCCGGTGCCACTTATCAACGGGCTATGGTAACACTATTCCACGATATGATCCATAAGGAAATCGAGTGTTATGTGGATGACATGATTGCCAAGTCCCTTACAGAGGAAGACCATCTAGTGAATCTGCTCAAGTTATTCAAGCGCCTGAGGGAGTATCAACTGAAGCTGAACCCCAACAAATGCACATTCGGGGTGCGATCCGGTAAGTTGCTGGGCTTTATTGTAAGCGAGAAAGGGATTGAGGTTGACCCTGATAAAGTCAAAGCCATCCAAGAGATGCCTGCACCGAAAACTGAGAAAGAAGTCTGAGGGTTCTTAGGTAGATTGAACTACATTTCAAGGTTCATATCTCACCTAACTGCAACCTGTGAACCTTTGTTCAAACTGTTAAGGAAAGAACAGACGGTCAGGTGGAATGAAGATTGCCAAAGGGCTTTTGACAAAATTAAAGAATATCTGCAAGAACCTCCAATCCTTATGCCGCCAGTTGAAGGAAGACCTCTAATTATGTACTTGACAGTATTAGAAGAGTCAATGGGGTGTGTGCTGGGCCAGCATGACGAGTCTGGTCGAAAAGAGTATGCAATATACTACCTAAGCAAAAAGTTTACCGACTGTGAACAACGTTATTCACTGCTCGAGAAAACTTGCTGTGCTTTAGCGTGGGCTGCTCGCCGACTAAGGCAGTATATGTTGACCCACACTACCTTATTAATCTCAAAAATGGACCCAGTCAAGTACATATTTGAGAAGCCAGCTCTTACTGGGAGGGTTGCAAGATGGCAGATGATTCTCACAGAATACGACATACAGTACACATCTCAGAAAGCCATCAAGGGCAGTGTACTATCTGAATATCTTGCTGAGCAACCCATTGATGATTACCAGCCAATGAGGTTTGACTTCCCTGATGAAGACATCATGTTCATTAAAGCAAAAGATCACGAAGAGCCCATTCACACTGAAGGGCCTGACCCAGAAGAAGAATGGACTATGATGTTTGACGGGGCTGTCAACATGAATGGCCGTGGTGTTGGTGCAGTACTCATTACACCGAAAGGAGTTCACATGCCTTTCTCGGCAAAACTCACTTTCAACTGCACTAACAACGAAGCTGAATACGAAGCTTGCATTATGGGTCTTGAGGAAGCCATTGACCTCAGGATCAAAACATTGACCGTATTCGGAGATTCAGCTTTGGTAATCAATCAGACCAACGGAAAATGGTACACCCACCAAGACCGTCTGATACCTTACAGGGATTATACAAGAAGGTTACTGACTTTCTTCACAACAGTCAAGCTTGAGTATATCCCTCGGGACGAGAATCAGTTTGCAGATGCCTTGGCTACCATTTCGTCCATGATCAAAGTTCAAGCAGCAAACTCTGTACCTCAGATTTCAGTATCGAGACTTGATAGACCAGCATATGTATTTGCAGCAGATGTTGTCAAGGATGACAAACCTTGGTTCCACGACATTAAATGCTTCTTGGAGGATCAAACGTACCCACCTGGGGCATCTTCCAATGATAAGAAGACTTTAAGAAGGCTCGCTGGAAGTTTCTTTCTGAATACTGATGGATCTTTATACAAAAAGAACTTTGACATGGTACTCCTCAGATGTGTTGACAAAACGGAGGCAGATCTACTGATGCATGAAGTGCATGAAGGCTCTTTTGGTACCCATGCTGGAGGACATGCGATGGCTAAGAAGTTGTTAAGATCAGGCTATTATTGGATCACAATGGATGCAGACTGTTGTGCCTATGCCAGAAAATGTCACAAATGCCAGATCTACGCAGATAAAGTGCACGTGCCTCCCAACCCTTTGAACATCATGTCTTCACCATGGCCTTTTGCCATGTGGGGCATTGATATGATCGGCAAGATTGAGCCAACTGCTTCGAACGGCCACAGATTCATCCTGGTCGCCATCGACTATTTCACGAAGTGGGTTGAAGCAGCCTCATATGCAAACGTCACCAGGCAAGTGGTAGCTCGATTTCTGAAAAGGGATATCATCTGTAGATATGGAGTGCCCGAGCGAATCATTACTGACAATGGTTCTAATCTCAACAACAAAATGATGGCCGAATTATGCCGGGACTTCAAGATCCAACATCACAATTCTTCTCCTTACAGGCCAAAGATGAACGGCGCTGTTGAGGCAGCAAATAAGAACATCAAGAAGATTGTGCAAAAGATGGTAGTCACCTACAGAGACTGGCATGAAATGCTGCCATTTGCCTTGCATGGGTATCGCACATCAATCAGGACATCCACTGGGGCAACGCCGTATCAACTTGTGTATGGTATGGAAGCAGTCCTACCTGTCGAAGTTGAATTACCCTCGCTACGGGTACTAATGGATGTTAAATTGAGTGAAGCAGAATGGGTTAGGTCCCGATACGAGCAACTGAGTCTGATCGAAGAGAAGAGATTGGCTGCAATCTGTCATGGGCAGTTATATCAGAAGAGAATGAAGAGAGCCTTCGATCAGAAAGTCAGGCATCAAGAATACCAAGTGGGAGATCTTGTGCTAAAAAGAATCCTCCCTCCTCATACAGACCACAGGGGCAAATGGACTCCGAATTATGAAGGACCATTCGTGGTAAAGAAAGTCTTCTCTGGTGGAGCACTGATGCTCAGCACCATGGATGGCGAAGATTTCCCGTCCCCTGTGAATTCAGATGCAGTTAAAAAATACTTCGCATAAAATGACCCGCTGGACATAAAAAACAGAATGTAAGTCCAGGCAAAAATAGGGCGTCCCGGCGAGTCAAAAACAGAATAAAAGACTCGGGCAAAAATAAGGGAAATGAATAAAAAATGTACACCCGCTGAGTTGAAAAGCCGCATTGGACAGCTCAGGCAAAAATGGGTATCCCGATGGATTGAAAACCCGAAAGGGCGATCCATGCAAAATAAGGGAATAAGCGAACAACTGCATTCTGAATTCGTCTGTATTGTCAGCAACTTGTTAAGCTTCAGAAGGATCAAGCTTCGATCAGAATCAACTTTCTCCAGAAAGCAAGACGAGAAGAACGTCATTGTCATACGAGTCATAGCGGGAGAGGAAGCCCCCCAAAGCGTCATCAACACTGCCAGCACTTTGTTTCTCAATTTGTAACATTCTCCTCATTTCAGGAGATATGTCTCTTTGACTGTATCTCGCCAATTCAGGGCGTTTGAATTAATAAAATCAGATTTTCGGTCATGTCTCGTTTTTACATTTATGTTTTGCAAAGAATTGTCTGATATCTCAAAAAACACAATTGCATAAGTGCAGATGCCTTTCTCTAAAAATAAAGCACATGCTTACAGGGAATATACTTACTCTCGAAAGTACTTATCTCCTATGACGGAATCCAGTAAAGGATACCTCGGGACCATTTGTGCGTTTCCTTATCTTTGCAGGATTGCAGGTATCCAGAACGCAACTTGGGGCATGCAAGGTATATCTCAGCAAGCTGGCAAATCAATAAAAGATATCAGTATCCGAAATGCTCTATTCCCAGCTGAGTTGCTTCCCACAGCTCTCCCCAGCCGAGTTGCCTCTCATCACTCTCCCAGCTGAAGGATCAACTGTCTTTCCTCAGCTAAATACAGAACCAGGGAATCATCTCCCCACAGAGCTTCAAGCCTCTATTCAAAAGAGCAACGCACGAAGAAGTCACAACAGAGAAGGAGAAAGCTTCTACAAACCCCAGCTGGGTCCCGTATTGTAAAGATATGTCAATCAGTGGCTTATATCCCCAAACAGATACATCATTAGATCTACCAATGATCTCATCCCCAGCTGGGATGTTCACTTCAAGCAGATCAACCAGAGATCTTTGCAGCAACGGGATCCAGATCCCGGATCTGCGCCTCTTTGCATAATCATAGCATTCGCATCATATTATACCCTCAGAGCGTAGCATTCCGTCTAATACGGAGCATTACGGCAAAAATCAAATGCATAGCATAATCATAAGTCATGATGTGAATCGAACACTTGTAAGTATTGACAACCTGTCAGCGTACAGAATATATACAGAAACATCCCCATCAGAGTCCCAGCAAAAGCAGCTGCCTTTCACCCGTCCGTGTCATCTTTCCCCAGCAGGTTGCCTGAATATACTTTACAAACAAGATCACCAGTATTGCAGATATTTCCTGACACCCGTCCGTGTCAAATCACCAGCAGAAAGCCAAAGACACCCTCTTTGCACTCATATATACCCATATATACTCATCCTTGACACCCGTCCGTGTCATATTCCCAGCATGGTCGCCTATGCCTGTATACACTTTCTTGACACCCGTCCGTGTCGCATCCCCAGCAAGTTCACTTACACTTTCATCACCCATATACTTGTTAATATTATACTCTTCTTTCTTGACACTCGTCCGTGTCACTCTCCCCAGCAGATAATGCTCATCTATACATATCCACTACTCATTGGTACACTTATGCAAATACTCGTCCGTATTTTGTATACATCATTTATATCCCCACAGATTCGACAGTAGTCCTTGTTTTTTGTTAACCAGTTGGTACTCGTCCGTACCATCATCTCAGAACATTGCGTCTAGTGTTTGTTTCTACATGATACTCGTCCGTATCATAATCTTAAGGATGTTCGTCCGCATTTTTAATCTATACACAATACCAAACACTTATACTTTCCTTTCTTGGTTGTGAACGCTCGTCCGTGTTTACTTATCCCCAGTAGATCACCAATAAAACATTTTCTTTTTTATCTAACACTCGTCCTGTGTTATGATAACCCTGAGAGCAGCCGTACCCTGCTGAGTGGTCGTCCTCCACTTCTTGATGGTCGTCCTCCATCATGCTCATCCGATGGCCGTCCCCATCGTTGATTTTTAGCAGCCGTCCCCTGCTAGGTGGTCGTCCTCCACCTTTTGATGATCGTCCTTCATCACTTTATCCAATGGCCGTCCCCATTGTTGATTTTGGTTATCTAACACTCGTCCTGTGTTATGATAAACCCTGAGAGCAGCCGTCCCCTGCTGAGTGGTCGTCCTCCACTTCCTGATGGTCGTCCTCCATCATGCTCGTCCGATGGCCGTCCCCATCGTCGACCTTTTCCATCCGATGGCCGTCCCCATCGTTGATCTTTTCGGCAGCCGTACCCTGCCAGGTGGTCGTCCTCCACCTTTGATGGCCGTCCCCATCATATTTCTTTTATCCTCAACAGAGCAGCCGTCCCCTGCTAGGTGATCGTCCTTCACCTTTGATGGCCGTACCCCATCATCTGTTTATTTCATTTATTCTTTAACCCGATGGCCGTCCCCATCGTTGGCTACTTTATCTTTGTGAACTTGATGGCCGTCCCCGTCATGTTTCATTAATCCCCGGAGAATTCTATAGCTTTATCTTGACGGTCGTCCCCATCATGATATCCTATTTTCCCCAGCTAGTCGGCCGTCCCCGTCTTAGCTTTACCTTCTATTCCCAGCATGTCGGCCGTCCCCGTCATTGCTATTTACCCAGCAGTCGTCCTCTGCTCGACGGTCGTCCTCCGTCGCACACACTTTATAATATACTTTATTTGCTTTTACAATCTATATCCCTTTTCTTCTTCATTTTGTGAGTGCAAATTTTGGACTGTCTTTGGTATTCAACCACAAGTTATCTTGTTTGCCTGTTAAGCCGTCGCTTACAACCTGCACAGCTAACTCATGTTTGAATAGGGGCAGCTGTAAACACCCCAAATTTGCCCTCACCCATTCACACCATGGCTTGTGATCATCTCATATGCATATACACAAATATATCATATCATATCTCATTTTTTGTTCACTGGATAGTTTCCAGGTCATCTGCACCTAGGGTTTGTGATCTGAGCAGGCCAAAAGCATCTTGGGCCATTCCAAAGGCCACTAATCAACTAAAAGGGGTCCATGTGTGTTCATACATCATATTCCATCTCCTCAAAGTCAAAATTGCAGAAGAATCACAAGAACTAGGGTTTGGTTGGATGCAGAGCCAGGATGAACTACACAGTTGACTGAAAATTAGGGTTTTGGTTTCAGAGGCCATAACTCCAAATTTTTTGGTCATTCTTGTTTCCATTGATCTCTATATGGTATAGGGAGTATACATATCAATTTTCATGAAGAAATTCCATGGGGAAGTCATCTGATCAAAGGTTGACTTTTCAGACAAGTCAGTGTAAAATCAGGGCATCTGAGGCCCCCAATGACCCAACCAATGGGTGATCTTCATCATTTTGAGTGTATATGATCTTTATTTGATCATGGAAGAAGTTTGAAGTTCATAAAAATCAAGAATTTAGGGTTTTTGCAAAAGTTGACTTTTGGGGTTTTGTTGACTTTTCAAGAATGCTCCATTTTAGGTCAATTTTCAAGCTTTGATTTATGACCCAAAAAGGCTTCAAATGGGAAAACTTTGGTCATGAAAGTTGTAGATCTCATCTTTCCCTTTTCAAAAAGTACAAGAACATGATCTAACTCTTCTTGAATCAAAAGTTATGGTGTGTTAAAGTTAGCAAAAATCATTGTTTTTCATGTCATGCACTAAGTGAAAATTTTGCAAAGTCTTGAATCAAGTCAAAATGCAGCCTCTAATTCATGTCAAACCAGCCTGCCAACTTCCTCTAAGTCATAAAAATCAGAAATGAACTAGGAATGCCCATGATTTCATGCTTGTTTATGCAAAAAGTCACATGTGAACCATAAGCCAACTTAGTTGCAAAACCACTCATAACCTTATGCCAACTTGCTGCATTGAGCCTTGGGTCAAGCCAACCTCTCACACTCACCATGCTGCACCAGAACCCAACTTGTCCTTGCCTAGTATCATGCCATGCCCTATCTTACACAAAAGTGGTTTTTATGCAAAAGCAAACTCACCTATCACAGCTGCACAAGTCACATCAAGAGACCAATCAGAATTGTTTATTCATTAAATTTGCAAACCATATCACATGAGAACCAAGGCTGAAAGATACACATTCATAACTTTCACAAAAACCTTCCATCTTGCAAGTTCATTCGAATTTCATCACACAGCCTGCAAACATCCAAACCTTTGCCTCCATTCATTTCACCTTGATCTATAGAACACAAAGCATCAAGAGACAAAGCAAAAAACACCCTGAATCCCCATCTGCCATAGCCCACCTTCATGCTGCAGATTCTATCGAATCTCTCTCTACAAGCCACAAACACATCAGCCAACACCACAAGCCTTCTCAACACACCTCATAGATCATGAACAACTCCACTTCACAGCCTGAAAGTGCCAAGAACTCATCTGCCATTGTTGACTGAGCAGAAACAGTTCTCTTCGAAACTCATCATCCAACAAATATAAATTCCATTTGAGCATTCAAGCAGCTTTGGGGGACCAAGAGGAGCAGATTGAGCAAGGAGAAGAGGCCTGAAAGTTCCAGAATCAAAGTTTGCAAATCTCAGGTAGCTCCAAATTAATTTTTCCAGAAATCAATTTGATTGTTACAAACTTGCTCTACATGTCTTGCTGATCATTCTGGTACCATTGGTTTTGAAAATGGTTGCGTTTTGAGAGTTTAATTTCAGTTTGAAGCTTACGAACCCTAGAACTTAGTTGCTTCGATTCAGCTTGTTTAGGTTAGATAAATTTGTTTTAGGTTAGGGGTTTGATTCGTGGGAGTGTTAGGATCATTTCCCTGGTCTTAGTTTTCATTTATTTTACGTTTTTAGGGAGTTGGGTGATTTTCAGGTGACCCTCTGGCCGGAGAAGACGACCGGAGGTCTTCTCCGGCCACCTGAGATTAATTAGGGTTTAATCCCATAATTAATGTCAGTTTGAATGCTGGCCGTGGATATGCGTTGACCCATTGACTTCCCTCCCTTTCCAACGCTCCAGATCATTTCATTTGCCCTAATCCACGTGGTTAATTTTAATTAATTGTGATTAATTCAGTTTGAATCCTGGCCACAAGATTGCGCGCCAGTCAACCCTTTTGAACCCAGACGCAATCCTGGCCATCCACCTTGTTTACTTTGCCTTTTATTTAATTTTTATTCATTTTTCTTTCATTTTATTTGCATAATTTATTTAAAATAGTTAAAAATTCATAAAAATTATGAAACTTTTTCTTTAAGGTTTTATTAATTTTTATGACACAAAAATATTTTTTATTTTATTTTTATCATTAAAAAAATATTTTTAAATATTTAAGAGACTATTTTTAATTGATTAATGAGAATTAATTAATTAAAAATACTTTTAGGTATTTAAAAATTACAAAAAAATTCATGAAATGTTCTAAGACATTTAGAAACATTGTCCAACCTTCAAACCAAATTTCTTTTTTGATCTTGATGCATTTTAAGAATTTTTCATTGAATTAAATCATTTTTGATGCATTATTTTGATCATATGTTTAAAAATTCATTTCTGCCTTTTGGTGAAGGTTGAGACATTGATTCTTTTTGCATTGTTTTCCACTTGACATGAACTTTCAAGGATAAAAAGGCCAAGATTTGATCTTGCATTTTCTAATTGATTGGCATTTCTTTTGTTACAAACCCTAACAAACCCTAATAACTTGTAAAATTCATATCTTGAGTTTGGTTGAGAGTTGAGAGCTCCCCTTTGGGCAGTGGTTCATTATAGGTCTAGGGTTTCTTTAGGTACCATTTTCCATTTTTCATATTAGGGTTTGCTTCTGTTTTGAGTTTGTGTTTGATGTTTGCTTTGTAAACCCTAATTTGGGCCTTCTCTTGCATCCCTCTTGCATTTCCTTGCATAACATGACTTGTCATTGCATATTGTGCATTCTTGTGGTTCATTTGGCATCTTAAGACATGTATGAAGCATCATTGATCATTGCATTACACATTTGCCATGCCATTTGTCTTGTATGATTCATAACATTTCATGCTTGTTCATGCTCCTTAGCTTGCATCATATGCATTCATAATCTTGTATGAACATCTCCATTGCCTTGCCTCATGTTTGCATAATCTTATAGCATCATAATCATCATCAACATGCTTCTGGTTTTGCTTAGCATCATATCATTTCATCTCATCTTGCATTGCATTGCATTTCTTTCTAACATTTCAGGTGGTAAGTAAGCTTGAGAAGTGAATTTGCCTTCACTTCTCATAACTTTTCTTCTCATCTCTTTTGCATACCTTGCTGCATTCTTGATTATGCTTGAGTTTGAGCTTGCTCATACTTTTCTCCCCCACTTTCTTTCTTCAAGGGACTTGACTTCTTGAATGAAGCAAGTCACTTTGCTTCTCTTGATCTTGTTCATCTGCTTCCTGGTGGTTCATCTGAAGATTGTTCTTGAAAGCCTCACAAACATTAGGACCAACCAAGCATGACAATGAATTAGGATTTTGATTAGTCTCCCCCATAGTTTTTACCTTTGTGTCTCTCCTTGAGTCATCTCTTCTCACCTCATAATCAGGGACTAAACCCTCAAGGCTTTAAGACTTTGTGATTAAGATCATGCCTGCATCCTTCTTTTAGGATGGAGTGTATAACTTTAATCCTAAGTCTTGGACCCTTAAGGTGTTGAAACCTCTTAATCAATCCATCTAATAATCATCAAGACATCACACTTGTAACTTGGGCCTTGCATTAGGGTTCTAATTCTTCCTTAATTGGTTAAGAAGGACTAACCCTAAAGTTAATGGACAAGTCCCCCTCAAGTTGTCTTACAAATCATAAAAAACACTTCATCATCTTATCATTTAATAAAATCCACTTAATCAAAGGCTTGTTTTGTCATGAGTTTAATCCTTAATCATGGATTAAGTTGAGGAGCTTTCCTCAGCTTAGACACCCTCATCTATTATCCTTCTTTTAGGATGGTGTAATGAGTCTGTTAAATCCTTGATTATGGCTTAACCTCATTACTCAACACTAAACCAAAACACCAAAAACATCTAAATAATCATAAGTAGGTTAATGATCTTAATCCTACATCAAAGGTGATTAAGTGTGAGAATCTGACTTCACACTTAAGGTAATTCTCATTACCCCTAATCAGAGGGATGATGTGATGAGTTTACCAGATCCATTGATTTAGGTTTAAGCTCATTATCTTATGACAAACTCCAAAAAGAAATAAAAGATTGAAAACACAAAAAACAAACAATAATCGTCTCCTCCGGGATTCTTTTCTCATCACCTTCACTCATAAACGAGAACTCGCTTCTTCCGTCTAATGCAAGACAGTAAGCACCTGAGCCAGACGGGTCATACACTTGAGCATTGACAAGCAAGCAGTTCACAAGTCAATTCATCTTTCAGTCTCTTTGGGTCGAACTACGGTGTTCTGACTTCCTCATTGCACGAGAGGATACGTAGGCATAACTTAACAGTTATCGAACAAAAGTCTCTGTCCATTCCCCCTCCTTCCAGCATTATTCTTTAAGCCTCATAATCATGAGCATACTCCTTCTCACACTGACACTGTACATTTACACACATCACATTTCTTTACACTGACACCTGTACACATTCTTTTCCAGCTCTTTACACACAGATTGCACTGACACTACCCCCTTATAGCACAAATCTTTTAAGCGTGGATCCCGTCGAGTACGGCGGACAATCTGGGTGCTAATACCTTCCCAGGTTGTAAACAACCCCCTTTCTCAGTCTCTCTGGTTCGCAAACCGTCTTATCCGTATCTTTCTAGGCCTATGCAGCATTGCCTTTCCTCCGGGATAAAAATGCCTAGCTGGCGACTCTATTCATCCCCAGTGAGTTCACGGCTGTGTGTTCTCACTGTTCCCCTCGCCGACCGTTCGCGTCTGTACCTTCATTTGATCCATTTTCATTTGTCGGGAGCGACAACGTGCCCTGAATTGGCAAATACAGTCAAAGAAACAAATCCCCTAAAATGAGGAGATTGTTACAAATTGAGAAATAAAAGGTATTGGCAATGTTGACGACGCTTCGAGGAGTTTCCTTCTGGCTATGACCCGTATGACATTCGACGTTCTTCTCGTCTTGCTTTTTGAAGAAGGCAAATTCTGAAAGAAGCTTGATCCTTTTGAAGCTTACCAAGTTGTGAGTGATACAAATGAATTCAGAATGCAGTTGTTCGCTTATTCCCTTATTTTGCATGGATCGCCCTTTCGGGTTTTCAATCCATTGGGATACCCTTTTTTGCCTGAGTTGTCCAATGCGGCTTTTCAACTCAGAGGGTGTACATTTTTTATTTATTTTCCCTTATTTTTGCCCGAGTCTTTTATTCTGTTTTTGACTCGCCGGGATGCCCTATTTTTGCCTGGACTTACATTCTGTTTTTATGTCCAGCGGGTCATTTTCATGCGAAGTATTTTTTAACTGCATCTGAATTCATAGGGGACGGGAAGTCTTCACCATCCATAGTACTGAGCATGAGTGCTCCACCGGAGAAAACTTTCTTTACTACGAATGGCCCTTCATAGTTCGGAGTCCACTTGCCCCTGTGGTCTGTATGAGGAGGGAGGAGTCTTTTCAGCACAAGATCTCCTACTTGGTATTCTCGGAGCCTGACCTTCTGATCGAAGGCTTTCTTCATTCTTTTCTGATACAACTGCCCATGACAAACTGTAGCTAATCTCTTCTCTTCAATCAGACTCAGTTGTTCATATCGGGACCGGACCCATTCTGCTTCGTTCAGCTTAACATCCATTAACACCCGTAAGGAGGGTAATTCAACTTCAACAGGTAGGACTGCCTCCATACCATACACAAGTTGATACGGTGTTGCCCCAGTGGATGTCCTGATTGACGTACGGTACCCATGCAAAGCAAATGGTAGCATTTCATGCCAATCTTTGTAGGTAACTACCATCTTCTGCACAATCTTCTTGATATTCTTATTAGCTGCCTCAACAGCGCCATTCATCTTTGGCTTGTAAGGAGAAGAATTGTGGTGTTGGATCTTGAAGTCCCGGCACAGTTCTGCCATCATTTTGTTGTTCAAGTTTGAACCATTATCAGTAATGATTCGCTCGGGAACTCCGTACCGACAAATGATGTCTCTCTTTAGAAATCGGGCTACCACTTGCCTTGTAACATTTGCATATGAAGCTGCTTCAACCCACTTGGTGAAATAGTCAATGGTAACCAGGATGAACCTGTGGCCGTTTGAAGCAGTTGGTTCAATCTTGCCAATCATATCAATGCCCCACATGGCAAATGGCCAGGGTGAAGACATCACATTCAGAGGATTCAGAGGCACATGTACTTTATCCGCATAAATCTAGCATTTGTGGCATTTTCTGGCATAAGCACAACAGTCGGCATCCATTGTGATCCAGTAGTAGCCTGATCTTAGCAACTTTTTAGCCATTGCATGCCCTCCAGCATGGGTACCAAAGGATCCTTCGTGCACCTCGTGCATCAACAAGTCTTCTTCTATTCTATCAACGCATCTGAGCAATACCATATCAAAGTTTCTCTTGTACAGGGAACCATCAGTATTCAGGAAGAAACTACCAGCAAGCCTTCTTAATGTCTTCTTATCATTGGAAGATGCCCCAGGTGGGTATGTTTGATCCTCCAAGAATCACTTAATGTCATGGAACCAAGGCTTATTATCCTTAACAACATCTGCTGCAAATACATATGCTGGTCTGTCAAGTCTGGACACTGAAATCCGAGGCACAAAGTTGGCAGCTTGAACTTTGATCATGGATGAAATGGTGGCAAGAGCATCTGCAAATTGATTCTCGTCCCGAGGGATATATTCAAGTTTGACTGTTGTGAAGAAAGTCAATAACCTTCTTGTATAATCCCTATAAGGTATCAGATGATCCTGGTGCGTGTACTATTTGCCGTTGGTTTGATTAATTACCAGAGCTGAATCTTCGAATACAGTTAAAGTCTTGATCCTGAGGTCAATGGCTTCCTCGAGACCCATAATGCAAGCTTCGTATTCAACTTCGTTGTTAGTGCAGTTAAAGGTGAGTTTTGCCGAGAAAGGCATGTGAACTCCCTTAGGTGTAATGAGTACTGCACCAACACCACGACCATTCATATTAACAGCCCCGTCAAACATCATAGTCCATTCTTCTTCTGGGTCAGGCCCTTCAATGTGAACAGGCTCTTCATGATCTTTTGCTTTTATGAACATGATGTCTTCATCAGGGAAGTCAAATCTCATAGGCTGATAATCATCAATGGGTTGCTCAGCAAGATAATCAGACAATACACTGCCCTTTATGGCTTTCTGAGATGTGTACTGGATGTCATATTCTGTGAGGATCATTTGCCATCTTGCAACCCGTCCGGTAAGTGCTGGCTTCTCAAAAATGTACTTAACTGGGTCCATCTTGGAGATCAATAAAGTAGTGTGGGTCAACATATACTGCCTTAGTCGGCGAGCAGCCCACGCTAAAGCACAACAAGTTTTCTCGAGCGGTGAATAACGTTGTTCACTGTCGGTAAACTTTTTGCTCAGGTAGTATATTGCATACTCTTTTCGACCAGACTCGTCATGCTGGCCCAACACACACCCCATTGACTCTTCTAATACTGTCAAGTACATGATTAGAGGTCTTCCTTCAACTGGAGGCATAAGGATTGAAGGCTCTTGCAAATATTCCTTGATTTTGTCAAAGGCCCTCTGGCAGTCTTCGTTCCACCTGACCGTTTGTTCTTTTCTTAGCAGCTTGAACAAGGGCTCACAGGTTGCTGTAAGGTGAGATATGAACCGTGAAATGTAGTTCAATCTACCCAAGAACCCCCGAACTTCTTTTTCTGACTTTGGTGCAGGCATTTTTTGAATGGCTTTGACTTTATCAGGGTCAACTTCGATCCCTTTTTCACTTACGATAAATCCCAGCAGCTTACCAGAACGCACCCCGAATGTGCACTTGTTGGGGTTTAACTTCAGTTGGTATTTCCTCAGACGCTTGAATAACTTCAACAGATTTACCAGGTGGTCTTCTTCTGTGAGGGACTTGGCAATCATGTCATCCACATAACACTCAATTTCTTTATGAATCATGTCATGGAATAATGTTACCATAGCCCGTTGATACGTAGCGCCAACATTCTTCAGTCCGAATGGCATCACCTTGTAACAGAACATGCCCCAGGGTGTGATAAAAGTTGTCTTCTCCATGTCTTCAGGTGACATTTTGATCTGATTGTATCCTGAAAATCCGTCCATGAAGGAGAATACCGAGAACTGAGCCGTATTATCAACCAATACATCAATGTTAGGTAAAGGGAAATCATCTTTCGGGCTGGCTCTGTTCAGATCCCGGTAATCCACACACATCCTTACCTTGCCATCTTTCTTAGGCACATGTACAATATTAGCAACCCACGGCGGATAGCTAGTTACAGTAAGGAACCCGGCGTCCCACTGCTTTTGTACCTCTTCTTTAATCTTCATTGCCATATCTGGGCGAGTACGGCGCAGTTTCTGTTTAACCGGTGGGCAATCTTCTCTTAAAGGCAGCTTATGCATAACAATATCGGTGTCCAACCCTGGCATATCCTGATAAGACCAAGTAAACACATCCACATATTCACGAAGCAGGTCAATCAGTTGTTCTTTTACTGAGTCTTGTAAGCAGGCCCAAATCTTAACCTCTTTCACATCTTCATTCGTACCAAGATTAATCGTTTCGACCTCCTCCTGATGAGGAGTGATAACCTTCTCCTCTTGCCTTAACAACCTGGCTAGCTCTTCAGGAAGCTCATAATCTTCTTCAACCCCTTCATCAGCTTGATTGATTGGGTTGTCAAAGTCATACGAAGCCATAACTGTGTTGTTGTCGGTGCAGTCTAAAAGGCACTCTCTGCAAGGGTTTAGATTGTTCATTTTAGTGATCGATTTTAATCTTGTTTAGAAAAAAGTGAAGTAAAGTTATCATTTTGAAAACATTGCCATTTTTATTTTTGTACAAAAAGAAAAAATGAAAAATAGTGAGCGGAAAAAGAAAAAGACTCATTTGCAAAAGATGTCCGATATTCATTGATTGATCTGTTTGCACAAAATTACAAGATGGCCCGATTACAAAATGAGTCTTGACATCTTGGGCAAGATGCAAGACTTGATGCATGCTTAAAATATACAGGAAATAATAATTACTCTGCAGGAGTAACCCTTATAATTTCCTGGGAAGACCAGTTTGAGATACAGCTCCCCAGGATCCTTGGACGTATCCAGCTCTCCAGGTTGCGCTCATCTTCCGACTCATCTTCCAAGTTGTTCACTGCATCTGGGGTGAGCATCCCCCCACTGATAAAGTTGGGCTTCTTAGCAGCCTCTGATTGATCTTGTTGAGTTGGTTTGTAACCCAACCCAAATCTGTCCTCCTTCTTCTCCACAGGTAGCAGCTTGCCCCAGCCTTGGGCAGTCCCCTCTTCAACAACCTTCCTGGCTTGCTGATAAGATGTCATGGAGGTTCCTAGTACAGCAGATGCTTCATTTATGTTCAGGGCCTCAAACCCCTGGCTCATGGTTTCATGGATCTCTCCATCCATCTCAATATACTTGTACGTAGCCAGATGGCTAACAAAGATGTCCTCTTCCCCACAGATGGTGATGATTTGACCTTCCCACTCGAATTTCAACTTCTGGTGAAGGGTAGACGTAACTGCGCCTGCGACATGGATCCAAGGTCTACCCAACAAACAGCTGTAGGCCGGCTGAATGTCCATCACATAGAAGGTAATTTTGAAGGTCTGTGGGCCAATCATCACAGGCAGATTAATCTCCCCTAGCACTGATCTTTTAGAGCCATCGAAAGCTCTCACCACCAAACTACTCGGACGTAATGCCAAGCCATCATACTCCAACTTCACTAAGGCTTTCTTTGGTAGGACATTGAGTGATGACCCAGTATCCACCAGTACATGAGATAGAACAGCACCCTTGCATTCTAGAGTGATGTGTAAAGCCTTGTTGTGGTTACGTCCCTCGGTTGTTAAATCAGCATTGGTAAAGCCCAGTCCATGACTGGTGTTGACATTTGCTACCACGGTTTCCAGCTGATTAATAGTGATCTCTTCTGGAACGTATGCTGCGTGCAAGACTTTCAGTAATGCATTCCTGTGAGCTTCAGAACACATCAACAGGGATAAAATGGAGATCTTTGAGGGAGTTTGGTGAAGCTGATCCACCACCTTGTAATCACTTCTCTTTATAATTCTCATAAACTCGTCTACATCTTGCTCAAAAGATGTCTTCTGAGTTTCTTTGACAGCCGGTTCTTCAAATACCACACTCTTTCCCTTTGCTTTGGCAGCAGCTTCTGCTTCGGCATTAGGTCTTTGCAATTGTGAGGCGAAGAGGCGTCCGCTTCTGGTGAAGCCTCCGCCTCCCCCAACATTATCAATTTGTGGAGAAGAGGTTGAAGAATCCAAAGTGATTTTCTCGCCGTTGCAGTATAGGTCAGAGCCATAATGCCAAGGTATGGCATTACTGCTTTCATATGGAACGGGTCCAGGCACCGTGATGGTAACTGGACTGAATGCAGCAGAGGAGGGTACTGAAATGGTATGCGGATCGTAGTAAATGGTGACTGGTGACCTGGCAGGAGGTGCCACTGCTTGTTGTTGAAAGTTGTTGTTTGGAGGAACATCCGATGGATCATAGTAAATGGTGACTGCTGAGATATCTTTGTTAATTTCTGTTGGCGTTGTAGAAGATTCTGCTGAATAAATGGGTGCTGATGTTGTAGAAGAAATGGTTGTTGACATCTGATTTGTTGAGGTGATGGACGGAGACATTATTGATGATATTGATGAATTGGTTGGAATGATTGTTGTTGCAGTTGTAGAAGAGTCAGGAATTGTTGTCAAAGGGGTTGCTGGATTTGTAGGTGCTGATGTTGTGATCGGAAGTATACCACTTTTGATAAGACCATCTATGCCGCTTCTCAAGTTATCACACCCGTTGACCGAAATGTTGCAATAACCGAAATGTTGCAATACTGAGGCCTGACTCTGCTGGCATGAATAGCATTGGTCTCACCGGTTCTTCTAGGTCCCACAAAAGGCTTCCTGGGATTACTTGACGAGCTTGCATCATTATCAAAAATTTTACCCATCTTCAGAAGGCTTTCAATTCTTTCTCCAGCTATGACTACGTCAGCGAAGCTGGTGGAAGAAAAAGCAGCTAGCCTGTCAATATATGTTCCTTGCAGAGTGTTCATAAACATGTCGGCCATTTCTCTTTCCGACATGGGTGGCTGGACAGCAGCAGCAAGCTGTCTCCACCTCTGGGCATATTCCCTTAAGCTTTCTCTGGAGGATTGAGACATTCCCATCAGAAGGGTTCTGTTAGGAGCCATGTCCAGATTGTATTGGTACTGCCTGATGAAAGCTTCAGCTAGGTCTTTCCAGCACCTGATAGTAGCTCTGGTCAAGTGAGAGTACCACTCCCTTGAAGCCCCAGTCAAACTATCTTCGAAGTAAAACATCCACAATTTCTCATCCATGGTGTATGCCTTAAGTCTTCCCAGAAAAGACTGCAAGTGAGTTCGCGGACAGGAAGTTCCGTTGTACTTCTCGAAGCACGGGGGTTTAAACTTGTGAGGAATCCTTACCCCATCCACTAACCCCATATCCATGACATCGAAACCCAAGGAATTTTGAGACTCCAGAGATCTCAACTTCTCAGCAATTTCATCAAGCCTCCTATCATAAACTTCATCCCCAGCTCCCATCACAGTAAACTGCTCTTCTTGGGGGTCTTCTTGTAAGACTCTTCCTCCAGTAGCATTTCCTTGCACATTACCCGGGATGTTAACTTCCGGATGTAGATGAGGCCCATATACTGGTGGATTAATATGAGGTTGACCCCTTTCATTGTTACTTGTTCCTCCAGTTCCCAGGGGAGGTTCTTCCGGGGTCTGTCTTCCTACCAATGCCCTCAATATTTCTTGGCTTTGAGCCAAGCCATTCATTACTTTCATGAACTGGGTCATTTGGTTTCTCATCTCCAGCCTTTCGTTAACCATCTGGGTTCTGACCTCTATCAGCTCTTGCTGTACTTGGTCCATCTGGATACCAGGAAGGTTGTTGCGAGTAGGATATCTGTGTGGACGGTTGAGAGGGAACACCCGACGGAGAGCAATAATTCCTGAACCACAACAGAGCTAGTAACAAACAAAACAAAAACCTACAAAACAAAACAAAAGTTAGCATGCAATGCAGTATGCTTATTTGTTTCCAAGGTATCCGGCTTGGTACTTGGTTTTGACCCTTCCAGACCCGGAGGAAGATGCTTTGATGTTGCTTGAGAGAAAGAGAACTTAAAAAAACAAACTAACAGATACATTACAATTGGTGAATAATACATAGTCTGTGTTTACAACATATGCCCCTGAAGGGTCAAAAATACAACATAAAAAGAAAAATACATCAAATGGAAATAACAACAAGCAAAGACATCAAACATCTAAGCCAAACTCATCCTCCTTAACCTCCTTCAAAAGTGCTTCAGTGACAGGACCAGCTGGATGCTCTGTAATGTTTCTGATGAGAAGGTTTTTGGCGGCAATAGCAGTGGTCAGCTTCTTGTGTCTGTCTTGTTCCTTTGACCTCTTCACACCAGCCCTAAGCTTTAATTCTGAGATTTCCTTCTGGGCTGCCAGCAAAGCCTCCTGTTGTTTCTTTTCATTAGCCTCTAGCTGCTCAATCCTGTCTTGAGTTCTCTTATCTTCTTGAGTACGAGCTTCAATGATCCTGACCCACCTAGCTTGACTTTCTTTCAGATAGAGATCATTCCTAGCCTTCTGAAATTGGGCCTTTTTACAGGCATTCTTCAAAATCTGCTCTCCAGCTCTTGATTTCTTGATGTAGTCTTCTGATCTCTCAATCCTGGCTAGATGCTCCACATTAAGCTTTTCTAACCTCTCAATGTCTAGACGACCATCAGAGGAATGAGAACACACAGGAGTGAGCTCAAGAGAAAAGAAAAGAGTCGCCAGCTAGGCATTTTTATCCCGGAAGAAAGGTATTGCTGCATAGACCTAGAAAAGAGATGGATAAGACGGTTGCGAACTAGAGTGACTGAGAAAGGGGGTTGGTTACAACCTGGGAAGGTATTAGCACCCAGATTGTCCGTCGTACTCGACGGGATCCACGCTTAAAAGATTTGTGTTTTAAAGGGGTAGTGTCAGTGCAATCTGTGTATAAAAGAGATGGTAAAGGATGTACAGGTGTCAGTGTAAGAGAAGTGAAGTGTATAAGTGAAGTGTCAGTGTAAGAACAAGAGTGAAATGCTCAAGATCATGAGGCTAAAAGAATAAAGCTGGAAAGAGGGGGAATATACAGAGACTTTTGTTCGATAACTGTTAAGTTATGCCTACGTATCCTCTCGTGCAATGAGGAAGTCAGAACACCGTAGTTCGGCCCAAAGAGACTGAAAGATAAATTGACTTGTGAACTGCTTACTTGTCTATGCTCAAGTGTATGACCTGTCTGGCTCAGGTGCAAACTGTCTTGCATTAGACGGAAGAAGCGAGCTCTCGTTTGTGAGTGAATGAGATGAGAAAAGAATCCCGGAGGAGACGATTATTGTTTGTTTTTGTATTTTCAGTCTTTTATTGCTTTTTGAGTTTGTCATAAGTTAATGAGCTTAAGCCTAAACCAATGAGTTAGTAAACTCATCACATCTTCCCTCTGATTAGGGGTAATGAGAATATCTTAAGTGTGAAGTATGGGTCTCACACTTAATCACCATGATGTAGGATTAAGATCATTAACCTACTTGTTATTATTTAGATGTTTTTGTTGTTTTTGTTTAGTGTTAAGTAATGAGACTAAGCCATAATCAGGGATTAAACAGACTCATTACACCATCCTAATAGAATGATAATAGATGAGAATGTTTAAGCTGAGGAAGACTCCTCAACTTAATCCATGATTAGGGATTAACTTCATGACAAAACAAAGCTTTTATTAGATGGATTTTAATTAGTGATAAGATGAAGAAGTGAGTTTTATGGTTTGTAAGACAACTTGAGGGGGACTTGTCCATTAACACTAGGGTTAGTCCTTCTTAACCAATTAAGGAAGTATTAGAACCCTAATGCAAGGCCCAAGTTACAAGCTTGATGTCTTGATGATTATTAAGTGAATTGATTAAAGGATTTAAACACATTAAGGGTTTAACACTTAGGATTAAAGTTATACACTCCATCCTAATAGAAGGATGCATGCATAAGCTTAATCACAAAGCCTTAAAGCCTTTAGGGTTTAGTCCCTGATTATGAGATGAGAAGAGAAGACTCAAAGATTACACAAAGGTAAAAGCTAAGTGGGGGACTAATCAAACCCTAATTGTTATCATACTTGGAGATCCTAGGGTTAATGAGGTTTGCAAGAAGATCTTCAGAGAAACCACCAGGAAGGAAGCAGATGAAAGGAGAAGGAAGCAGAGAGAAGCAAGACAACTTGCTTCACTTAAGAAGACAAGTTGCTTGAAAAAGAAAGTGAAATGAACAAGAATGAGCAAGCTCAATCCAAAGAACAAGATAAAATGCAGCAATGATGAATAAGAGAGATGACAAGAGATTGTGAGAAGTGAAGGCAAATCCACTTCTCAAAACAACTTACCACCTGAAAAGTTAGCAAAAGAAATGAAATGCAGTGCAAAATGAGATGAAATGTGATGATGCAAACCAAAACCAGAAGCATGAGTATGATGTTAATGATGCTAAGAGATGATGCAAACATGAGGCAAGGCATGAGAATGATCATACAAACATATGGATGCAAGAGAAACATGCTTTGAACCATGAATGTTCATGAAAAGTTATGGAATGCAAAAGACATATAACATGGAAAATGAAAGATGCAATGATCAATCATGATTCTAATATGTCCTAAGATGTGTTATGAATCAAATGAATGCACAAAATGTCATGGCAAGTCATGGTATGCAAGCAAATGGAAGATGGATGCAAAGGAAGGCATAAATTAGGGTTATATGCATTATACAAAGCAAAAATCCAAAACCAGAAGCAAATGACATGATAAAAATTTGAAAATGCAATCAAAGGAACCTTAGACCTATACAAACTCACTGCCCAAAGGAGAGGATCTAACTCTTAACCTAGTGAGAGTTATGAATTTTCTAAGATTGCTAGGGTTTTAAGGTACCTTGTCAAGAAAAATGCAAAACAAATTGAAAATGCAAGATCAATTCATGCCAATTTTATCTTATAAACTACATGCTATACAAGATGCAATTCAAAAAGAATCATGATCCAACTCTCAAAGGTTAGACAGAAATGAATTTTCAAAGTTTGAAACAAAATATTGCCTTGAAATGAAATTAATTCCATTGAAAATGATCAAAAGGCATCAAGAACAAAAGAGAAATTTGGTTTGAGGGTTGGACAATGTTTCTAAATGTTTTTAAAGGTTACATGAATTGTTTTGTGATTTTTAAATACCTAAAAGTATTTTTAATTAATTAATTTTCATTAATTAATTAAAAATAAACTTTTAAATGATTTAAAAATAAATTTTAATGCAAAAATAAAAATAAAAATATTTTTGTGTTCTGAAAAATAATGAAAACCTTGACAAAAATTTTCATAATTTTTAAACATTTTTTGCTATTTTTAATAATTCGTACAAAATAAATGCAAAATAAATGAATAAAAATTGAATTATGGAAAAGTATGCAAAATGAGAGGATCAGATGCAATCTGGGCTGGGGAGGTTTGACTTGGCGCGCAATCCTACGGCCCAAGTTCAAACTTCTTAAATCCTGATTAATTAATTAAATAAAACCTAATTAGTAATTAATGACATGATCTCAGCCTTCCAAACGCGCGCGGGAAACTCCATCTGATGGCCTACATTCAAACTTGGTGCCCTAACCCTAATTAGCACTTAATCACTATCAGGTCACCGGAGACGAGCTCCGGTCGTCTTCTCCGGTGACCTCCTCACCTGAAAATGGCCAACTTCTTCTCTAGGTTATTTCTGGAGCTCTAAAGCTCCAGATCAAACCTCCTAACCCACCTGAATCTGAATCCACCCTCAAAACTCATTTCTTTTCACTCAATCCCATGATTCGAAGAAGAACATAAATATGGAAAAAAAATTCAGACAAGCAATACAGTCTTATTTCTCAACCATTTTCAATAATTCCAAGTCCAATGTGATCAGTGAAGCACGCTTAATCATTTTGAAACATAAAATAAGAGTTCTGGAAAAATGTTTCAAGGAGGTACCTGAGCTTGAGCTTTCTCAGTTCTGGACTTTCAGACCTCCTTTCTTTGTGCAAACCACTCTCCTTGAGCTCCTGATGAAGTCTTGATGCTTGGAAAGAATTTCTTTTGGCTGATTTGGGAATTTGATCAAGTTCTGTTCAGGAGGGGTGAGAAATCGTGTTTTGATTTCAGGGGGTTTCAAGGATGAATGAGGGCAGGGATGTGATCAGTGGAACATGCTGAGATCAATGGTGAAGTTTGTTTTTGTGTTTGAAGGCTGTGCTATGTGATTCGAAGCAAAATGCATAAAGGGAGATTTTTTGAGAATGCTGGCTTGGAGAGAGTTTCAGGCTTGTGTGTGTGGTGTGTTATGCTGGCTTTAGTCCACTTATCACAACTAGAGAGGTCAGAGGAGTTGGTGTGGCACTGTGGGATTGGTATGGGGTCTTTTGCAAAAAGTCAAGTCTAGGTGTACTTGAGGTATGGGCAAGTGTGAGGTTGTGATAGGGGCATGGTTGAGTTCAGCAGAGATCATGGAGTTCATATGGATCAGATTCTATAAGCTGTAACAAGTAGAGGCATGCTTCATGAGTTTTTGCAAGTTGGTACATGTTTGCCCCCTTTGGAAATTCATGAAGCTCAAGGCACCAAAATGCAATATTCTTGGGCCAATTCTGACTTTTAGAAGTCACATGATCATATTGTGAATAGTTTGTGCACATTTGAAGTCTTTAGAATGCTTGATCATACCATTTTGCAAAATGCCTCTTTGGTGGAAAACTTGAAATTATGTGATTTTCCCCAACTTTGACAAGCCATAACTTTTGATCCAAAATGAATTAGGACAAGTTCTTGTACTTTTTGAAAAGGGAATGATCCATTCTACAACTTTCATGACCAAAGTTTTCCCATTTGAAGCATTTTTGAATCAAAAAGCAAGGGTTGAAAAAGTTTCCCAAAATGGCAAGTTTCCATTACAAGTCATTTTCCCAAAAAGTCAACTTTGCAAATGGCTTGAAATTCTTCAATTTTGTGAACTTCTAACATCTTATATGATCAAATAAAGATCATACATAATCAAAATAATGAAGAACACCCTTTGGTTGGGTCATTGAGGGCCTCAGATGCCCTGATTTTGCACTGACTTGCTCAAAAAGTCAACTCTTGATCAGATGCCTTCCCCATTGAATTTCTTCATGAAAATTGATATGCATGATTCCTATACCATATAGAGACCAATAGAAACAAGAATGACCAAAAAATTTGGAGTTATGGCCTTTGAAACCAAAACCCTAATTCTAGGTCATCTGTGCAGTCAAACCTGGCTCTGCTTCCATGCCAATCTTAGTTCTTGTGATTTTTTGACATTCTTGACTTTGAGAGGATATAATATGATGCTTGAACATACATGAACCCCTTTGAAATGATTGAAGACCTTTGGAGTGGCTCAAATGGCTCAGGGATTGCTCAAATCATAAACCCTAGATGCAGATGACTTAGAAGCAATGCAGTGAATCAAAAATGTGGTATGAGATGCTATGGTTGAATTTATGCATATGAGAAGATCACAAGCCATGGTGTGAATGGGTGAGGGAAAATTTGGGGTGTTTACACCCTAGTGTCATGGGGCATCATGTCATACAATTCAGCATGTGTGTATTAAATCCAAGGTTTATATCCAAAGTCCACCCGCAGCGTGGCAATTTACCCAAAGTCCATCCTCTGGGTGGCAAATTCTCAAAGTCCACCTGCAGCGTGGCAATTTATTCAAAGTCCAACCGCAGATTGGCCAAAGTCCATCCTCTGGGTGGAGAATCCCCAAAGTCTCCCGTAGTGAGCAGAAGTCTCCCGTAGAGAGCAAAAGTCTCCCGTAGCGAGCAGAAGTCTCCCGTAGCTGAGCAATGTGCCCCCGTAGTGTGGTAAACTTTATGAAATTTTCCCATGGCTAAGAAATGTGCCCCCGTAGTGTGGCGAATTTATAGAAGTCTCCCGTAGCGAGCAGCAGCCCCCGTTGTATGGCAAGAAATTGAAGTCCCCCGTAGTGTGGCGAATTCTTGAAGTCTCCCGTAGTGAGCAGAAGTCTCCCGTAGTGAGCAAAGGTCTCTTGTAGTGAGACAAAGTCTCCCATAGCGAGCAACAACCCCCGTTGTGTGGAAAGAAATTGAAGTCCCCCGTAGTGTGGCGAATTCTTGAAGTCTCCCGTAGTGAGCAAAGGTCTCCTGTAGTGAGCCAAAGTCTCCCGTAGCGAGCAGCAGCCCCCGTTGTGTGGCAAGAAATTGAAGTCCCCCGTAGTGTGGCGAAACATTGAAGTCTCCCGTAGAGAGCAAAAGTCTCCTGTAGAGAGCCAAAGTCTCCCGTAGCTGAGCAATGTGCCCCCATAGTGTGGCAAAGTTTTAGAAGTCTCCCGTAGCTGAGCAATATGCCCCGTAGTGAGGCGAATTTTCAAAATCTCCCGTAGCTGAGCAATGTACCCCCGTAGTGTGGCAAGATTTCCAAAGCCCCCGCAGTGCGGCAGAATATCCCCGCAGAGTGAGCAAAACTCCACCAAAGGTCTCTCGTAGCTGAGCAATGTATCCCCGTAGCGAGCAGAGACCTCGTAGTGTGGCAAAGCATTCAGAAGACCACCCGTTGTGTGGCATATCAGTAATATACTAGCAAAAGTCCACCCGTAGCGTGGCAAATCAGCAATATCCCGACATTATTCCGAAACATTCACAGATTCACTACTCTTCACATCCAAGTTCTCCCCAAGCAGAGTTCAGATGGTTGGGTTTATTTCCCTGTTCTCTTCCACCGAGTGCAAATTTTCTGGTTGTTTCTAGTATTCAATCCCTGCATACTTCAAACGTCTGAAAGCAACTGCTATCATCCATTCAAGTCTACAGTGATCGAATAGGGGCAGCTGTAACACCCCAAAATTTGCCCTCTGATTTATTATCAACGTTGAGCGATTCACGCTTCATTCTTGCATCATTCCGCATATCATCGCATCGCATTTGAAAAAATAAATAAATCATTCATCGTCCTTTTCATGAGGTGTGTGGTCGATCGAGGCTTGGCAAACATTGGAGTTCAAGAGAAAATGATGTACCCAAAATAATCCACACCACTTTCAAGCTAACCCATTAAAAAGGAAGAATTCACCACTTTCTTTCCCTTTTCTTTCCACTTTTCCTTCCATTTTCTTTCCACATTTCCTTTCATTCTTTCCCTCTCATTTTCCACTTCAATTCCATTCCATTTCCCTTGGAAACTTCCACCAACTTCTACCATGTTCCACAACGTTCTAGAGTATTCCAAGGAATATTCCAAGGAATATTCCCTTTTCCAACCCTAACCCTAACTAACCCCAAACCTAATTTTGGATCCCAAGCCTAATTTTGGGCCCCAAACCTAATTCCATTCCCAAACCTAGCTCCAAGCCTAGCCTCTATATATTCATTAATCACTTCAATGCAAAGGGTTCCCACAATTTTTCAACTTTTCACTCTTTCACAATCACTTTTTCTCCCTCACTTTTCCTCCATTTTTCCTCCTTTCACCAAAGCTTCTTTGAATAAGCTCTTCAAGTTTCACATTGAAACTTGAAGATCTTGAAGCCTAAGCCTCCAACATCCATTAATTGTGGATTGTAGAAGAAGAAGCTAGTGATTTTGTTGAAGATTTCGGCTTATCGGAAGTGCAAGAGGATCAAAACGTCAAGAACGCATTTATTTTGCGGTTTATCGTTTTTTCGATTTTCTCTTCAATCAAGCTTCGATTATTGCAACAATTACCAAAGCACTCCTCCGCTTCATAGGTTGGTGATCTTAATCACTTCTTCTTTAAGTTATTCTCTTCATCTCGCCACTTTCAGCATTCTTTAACTGCTTTTTAATTGCTTTTCGTTTTGATTGATTTCATTGTGTTTTGCTTGAAAGTTGTGATTTTTGTTGATTTAGAAGTTAAAGTTTTGATAGTTATAGGTGTTAGCATGTGTAAATAAGCTCCAATTAAGTAGAAATTAGTGGTAGCATGTTCCTTGGAATGTTAGGGATCATTAGAGGCAAGATTGTGGCCAAAAGCACTTATTTTAAAAGTTTTTTTTCAATTCTGTTCAGCGTTAACCGGTTAACGCATTTGGTTAACCGGTTAACGCGTGCGTTTTGCCATAAAATATTTTTGTCCAGGGTCCGTTAACCGGTTAATGCATATGGTTAACCGGTTAACGCTGTTGAATTTTGATTTTTTTTATTCTTTGATTGCTCAATCTTGTTCTCTAGTGCCTCTAATGTTCATGCATGTTTAGGTAGTGATTTTAGGGAATTTTTAGGTCCATTTCCAGTAGCTAATTCCCCTATTTCGAGTCGTTTCGACATGATTCCGTTCATGTTACGTGATTATGCGTTTTTTTGCTTCTTTGTGCATAGTTTGAGTTCTTGCATCTTGTTACCATGTTCATGCATCATTAGGCATATAATAATCATGTTGCATTCTGTTTTTACATATTTGCATTGCATCAAATCATTTTCGCATTCCATTATATTGATGTATGTTGCATGTTGAATAATCATAAGTATGTGCATTTCTTGCATTTTGTTGCATATTTGATCACATCATCCATATCAATTCAATTCTGAATTTTGCATTGAGTTTAGCATGTTTGTTGAGCTATCATGTTGCATGTTCATAATCAATAATCATCATGTGCATATACCATGTTCATGTACCACACTTTTGCATTACTTGTTGCATAATCAACCATGTGATGCATTCTTGCACAATCTTCAAAATATTCATGTTCTTGCATTTTTATATGATGATCCATGTTCAAATGTATGTTCATGATGGATTTAGTGCATTATTCATTGAGTTTGTGCGTTAAAATATGAAAATAATCAATTCTGGATTTTGTTTTCATAGCTGTTTTTGCATATAGGTGCTGTAAAATGTGTGCTGTTTGTTTGTAGTGCATGTTGTATTTGACTTTTTACACCTACTATTTCATGTTGCATGTTGGTTGTAAAAAAGCTGCCTTGTGTTATGCATTGGTGTCATAGCTGTTTTTGCATTTAGGTGTTGTAAATAGTTGTTGTATTTTAGTTTAGCATAGTTTAGATACCCTTAAACCTAAGATTGAGTCTAGTTTAGGTCCAAGAGCCTTAAGATTTAATTTTTGTGGGCTCACTTTATTATTTTCGATAAATTGCACACTAATCATTTGTTTTGTAGTGGGGAAGATTGAGGTAATTTTCCTTCACCATATCCTTTATTTTTATGCATTTTAATTCATTTTTCCTTCCATATTTGTGATTGGTAGGAATCCCCTTTGTTAGGATCAACTTATCTTCATTAGGAAGTAAGTTGCATCCTATTTCTTCTTTCTTTTCCTTTTGCTCCTTAGGATTAGAAAACTTCACTAACCATTAGGATCTCCCTTTTGTGAATAATAAGTAACTTAGGGTGTGTCTTAGTCCTCTTAGTTTTTGTCCTTTTCCGCTTTGAGTTTTCTTCTCCCATCTTCAAACAAAATCTAAAAGACACTTAATAAAAACCGAACATTCTTGTACGACACGAGACTTTGTTGCGGAGTTCTTACATGCGTACCGTTTCGGGGCAAGGTGTAAGTCCCTACCACGATGGATAAGTCTTAGTATAAGAATGTTCACAAACAAACTTCAAAACACTTCTCATAAAAGACAATCAACAAAGACAATCGCGTCTTCTCTTCTCATCTCCTAATCTTTGCGGACGAATGGGACATGCCTCGACAGTTCAAACAGCGATACGGTAAACACCCTCGAGTCAGAGCCGGTAACACCTGAGCTAGAGCTATGGCAATGTCATCTTAAAAAACACAAAATAGTTCCCGCGTTAGTTAGATGAACTACGGCGTCTCCGATCCTCATTTATCCTGATGAGGTATGTAGGCAGTGGGGTAGGGCCCATTCGAGCACATTCTTTATTTTCCATACGTTTCCCCATCATTTCTTTTTATTCTCTTTACCAATTCCCTCTTTCATTGCATTTCAGTTCCAGTCAGCAGTTTTGCTCAGTAACTTTATTTTCTCACCCTTTGAAACAAAACAAGCAAGCGTGGATCCCATCGGGTACGTCGGACGATCTGGGGTGCTAATACCTTCCCAGGTCGTAACCGACTCCCGAACCCAGATCTTTGGTTCGCAAGGCCTTGTCATTTCCTTCTTCCTCAGGTTTGTGCAACATTACCTTTCCCATTCCTTCGGGATAAAAATGTATGGCTGGCGACTCTACCTTTTCGGCGCCACTTTTGTGTTTGTACTAGGATGAAAATCCCGGGAGCGATAGTACCAAAGAGTCATCTTCATCATATTGAGATTCTATGATCTTTATTTGATCTTAGAAGTGGTTAGAAGTTCACAAGATTGAAGAATTTCAATCCATTTGTAAACTTTTCATTTTTGGACATGACTTGTAATGAAAACTTTCCATTTTGGGAAAGATTTTCAACCTCCTATTTCTTGATCAAAAAGGCTTCAAATGAAAAATCTTTAAACATGAAAGTTGTAGATTGGATCTTCCCATTTTCAAAAAGTACAAGAACTCCTCTTGATTCATCCTAGAACTCAAGATATGATGTTTCAAAGTTGGGAAAAATCTTATAATTTTCAAGTATGTGCCAAAGAGGGATTTTTTCAAAACTAAGTTTTAAGACTTCTTGTAACCTCTAATTGACTTCTACACTTCATAACATGTTCATACAACATTGCAAGATCAAAATCATGCCTTGGATCACACGTTTCTATGAGAAATCTTCATAAAATTTCCAAAGAGGGAAAATTGCAAAAGCCATGCTATCTTGCAATCCAAGTTGTACAGATCCTCAAATCCAATCCAAGGGACCTCTACAAACTCAGCTGATCCAAGACAAGCCAAAGAACCAGCTCTGTCCCAGCCCATACTCATGGTACACCAACTTTGACTATTTTGTAAAACCTCACATACCAATCAAGCTGTGCCACACCAATTCTCTGAACCAATCACAATGACTTATACAAACATCATGGACCTCAAAGAACACAACATACAAGCCTGAAAGCTCTCATACAAGAAGAATCACAAAAACCTCAAAAAACCTTCCTCTCTTCGAATTACATCACACAACCATCAAAACTTCAAACTTCTTCCTCCAATCAAATCAAAAACACTCAAAGATCATTTCCCACCCTTCACAATGACCTAAAAGCCACTCAAACCAAAACATGATTCCTGCACTATCAGAACTGAAACACACAAACCAAGCCATTTAAACTCCATTCAAAATTCTCAGTAGCATTAGGGTGATCATTGGAGGGGATTAGCATCAAGGAAGAGGACAAAAAGCTCAGGTTTAGAAAGCTCCAGCTCAGGTAGCTTCTTAAAACAATTTTTCCAGAACCTTTCTTTTAAGTTGCAATATCAATCTACATGCTTCCCTGATCATGCTGATGTGATTACTTTTGAAAATGGTTGAAAATTAAGAATGTGTGAAGCTTCTAAATTTTTTAACCTAAATGATGTTTGCTTCGATTCATGTTGTTCTTGAAAAATGAATGGTTTTTGATGCTTGATTTTTGTTTAATGTTGTTTGGGGATGCATTCTGGAGATTTTGGGAGCTTGGGGTGGCCTAGGGAGAGAGATAGGGTGAAGAGCATGCCGGAGAAGACGACCGAAGCTCTTCTCCGGTCGCCTGAGTTTGATAAACCCTAAACCTAATTAATTAGCCAGTTTAAATTAGGACCCTTGGATCATGTTTTACCTGCGTGCGTGAACGACCCAAATTGCTTCATTAAAACCCTAAACCTAATTAATTAATTTAATAAAGTTTAATTAGTCAGATTAATTTGTGACCCTTAGATCACGCGCCAATTGGAACTTCAAACCATGGCCCTTAGATGTGTGTACTTGAAGTCAAGCAGACTTTCCATCTCAGCCTCTCATCCACACAAAATCCAATCATGACCTCTCATTTGCATTACTTTTTATTTTATTTTTATTTTATTACATTTATTTTCACATAATTATTTAAAATAGCAAAAACATTTCTAAAATCACCATTTTCTGCATTTTCACTTTAAATATTTTTCTAAACTCAAAAACATTTTTATTTTTATTTTCTACATTAAAAATGTATTTTTAAATCATTTAAATGTTTTATTTAGTTAATTAATTGATTTTAATTAATTAAAAATACATTTAGGTATCTAAAAATCACAAAAAAAAATCATGAACCATTTTTAGACATTTAGAACAATTTACAAACTCACCATATAAATTTATTTTTAGGTTTGATCATATTTTCACAATTTACTTTGAGTTAGGGTTTCGAAAATTCACATTTTTCTAACCCTAACTTTCAAAAATCATTTCTGATCAACCATGATGAGTTTGCATTTGGTTCTTTTTGCATTGTTTCATACTTTTCATCTACTATCTAGGTTATTTAAGTCATAATATTTCATTGCATTTTCAAATTTTTTGGCATTTTTTCATGAAGAACCACCCAAAAACCCTAGTTAACTTAGAAAATTCATAACTTCCTTTAGGTTTAGTTTCTGACCTCCATCTTTGGGGAGTGATCTTGTATGTGTTTAGGGTTTGTTTGAGTTCATTTTCAAATTTTTATCATGATGTATGCTTCTGTTTTGGACATATGCATCTCATACATTCATAAAACCCTAATTTTTCATGTTCATTTGCATTCATCTTTGCATATCTCAATCATATGAATTTGTCATAGAATTTCACTCACTTGTATGCCATCTTAGACATCTTAAGACATTTTTGAACATTTCTTGATAATTTATTCATTCATTTGGTATGCTTTGCATTCATTACATCTCATGTGTATCCATGTGTTTTCAAGCTTCTAACATGCCTTGTTTTGCATCTCATCCCTTGTATGAACATTCATAAGCATCTTACATGACTTTTCATCATTTCATAACAAATTTACATTGCATGATTGCTTTTGGTCTTGGTATTTGCATTTCCATTTGCTTTGTTTCCTTTTGCTTTACATCTTATGCATCTCATACTAACCTTTCAGGGGCTTATGGTAAGTTGTTTGGGATGTGGATTTGCCTTCACATCCCACCTCTTCTCATTTTTTCATTTGCATATTCTACTTGTCTTTGAAGTTAACTTGCTTCACTTGTGCTCTCTTGCTCCTATCTCTTTCTTTTAGGTTACTTAACTTCTTCAGGAAGTAAGTAACCTATTCCCTTTCTTCTTATCCATACCCTTCTAGGTTTATGCAGCATTACCTTTCCTTCGGGATAAAAATGCCTAGCTGGCGACTCTATTCAACCTCAACCTCCAGCATCGCTGACCGTTCGCGTCTGCACCGAGACGAAAGTCCGGGGAGCGACATTGAGCAATTCCAACTTTAGTCTCCCTTGTTCTTCAGAGAAACTCTCAATCTTCACAAAACACGACTTATGAGATAACTGATAGTATTCCCCTTTCTCATAACCTTCTCAAATGACCAAGTTATCCCTAAGACCTCAAACTCTTTTATTTTATTTTTAATAATAATATTTAAATAATATCAAATTATTCTAATATCACTATTTAATAAAATAATAAATTCACTTAAATACCACAAAATACCACTGTCGCTCCCGCCAAATGACACCTGGGCAAGAGGGGTACAGACGCGAACGGTCGGCGAGAAGAGAGAGAACACACATGGGTGAACTCAAAAGAAAAGAGTCGCCAGCTAGGCATTTTTATCCCGAAGGAAAGGTAATGCTGCATAAACCTAAGAAAAGATATGGATAAGACGGTCACGAACCAGAGAAACTGAGAAAGGGGGTTGGTTACAACTTGGGAAGGTATTAGCACCCAGATTGTCCGCCGTACTCGACGGGATCCACGCTTAAAAGATTTGTGTTCAAAAGGGGTAGTGTCAGTGCAATCTTTGTATCAAAGCTGGAAAGAATGCAAGTGTCAGTGTAAAAGAAATGTGAAGTGAGATGAAGAAGTGTCAGTGCAAGGACAAGAGTGAAATGCTCAAGACTATGAGGCTCAAAGAATAATGCTGGAAGGAGGGGGAATATACAGAGAATTTTGTTCGATAACTGTTAAGTTATGCCTACGTATCCTCTCGTGCAATGAGGAAGTCAGAACACCGTAGTTCGACTCAAAGAGACTGAAAAATAAATTGACTTGTGAATTGCTTACTTGTCTATGCTCAAGTGTATGACCTGTCTGGCTCAGGTGCAAACTGTCTTGCATTAGACGGAAGAAGCAAGTTCACGTTTATGAATGAGTGTGATGAGAAAAGAATCCCGAAGGAGACGATTATTGTTTGTTTTTGAGTTTTCAATCTTTTATTGGTTTTTGGTGTTTGGCATAAGTTAATGAGCTTAAGCCTAAGCCAAGGGTTAGTAAACTCATCACATCTTCCCTCTGATTAGGGGTAATGAGAATACTTTAAGTATGAAGTAAGCACCTCACACTTAATCACCATGATGTAGGATTAAGATCATTAACCTACTTGTAATTATTTAGATGTTTTTGGAGTTTTTGTTTAGTGTTAAGTAATGAGTTTAAGCCATAATCAAAGATTTAATGGACCCATTACACCATCCTAATAGAAGGATAATAGATGAGAACATTTAAGCTGAGAAAGGCTCCTCAGCTTAATCCATGATTAGGGATTAACCTCATGACAAAAAAAAGCCTTTATTAAAGTGGATTTTAGTTAATGATATGATTAAGAAGTGGATTTTATGGTTTGTAAGACAACTTGAGGGGGACTTGTCCATTAACACTAGGGTTAGTCCTTCTTAACCAATTAAGGAAGAATTAGAACCCTAATGCAAGGCCCAAGTTACAAGCTTGATGTCTTAGTGATTATTAGATGGATTGATTAAAGGATTTAAACACATTAAGGGTTTAACACTTAGGAATAAAGTTATACACTCCATCCTAAGAGAAGGATGCAGGCATAACCCTAATTCCAAAGTCCTAAAGCCTTTAAGGTTTAGTCCTTGATTAAGAGATGAGAAGAGAAGACTCAAAGATGACACAAAGGTAAAACTAATGGGGGGACTAATAAAACCCTAATTGTGATCAGGATTGGGTGTTCCTATGGTTTATGAGGCTTGCAAGAGATCTTCAGGAGAAAAGCCACCAAGGAAGAAGCAGATGAAAGGAGGAGAAGCAGAAAGAAGCAAGGCAACTTACTTCACTTAAGAAGATAAGTTGCTTGAAGAAAGAAAGAGGAGAAGGAGCATGAATGAGCAAGCTCACTCTAATACAAAAGATAAAATGCAGCAATGATGCATAAGAGAGATGATAAAAGGCAAATTCACTTCTCAATGACTTACCACCTGAAAAGTTAGTAACAAGAAATGAAATGACATGAAAATGAGATGAAATGCAATGATGCACACCAAAGTCAGAAGCATAAACATGATATTAATGATGCTAAGAGATGATGCAAACACATGTCAAGAGTTGTGGATGATCATACAAGGATGAGGATACAAATGAAGCATGTTTTGAACCTTGAAAGTTCATGAAAGTTTATGAAATGGAATGAATGCATAACATGGAAAATGAATGATGCAATGATCAAACATGATTATAATATGTCCTAAGATGTCTTAGAAGTCATGTGAATGTACAAAATGTCATGGCAAGTTCATGTATGCAAGCAAATGAGAGATGAATGCAAATGAAGGCAAAAATTAGGGTTTATGCACAAGACACAAAGCAAAATCCAAAATCAGAAGAAAATGACAAGATAAAAATTTGAAAATGGGATCAAAGGAACCTTAACCCTACACAAGTTCACTGCCCAAAGGAGGGGACCTAACTCTTAACCTAATGGGAGTTATGGTTTTCTCAAGTTGGCTAGGGTTTTAAGGTACCTCAAAAGTAAAAATGCACATCAATTTGAAAATGAAAGATAAATTCAAACCAATTTTACTCTAGAAACTACATGATATGAAGAATGCAATGCAAAAAGAACCATCATCAAACTCTTCATGGTTAGGCAGAATGGATTTTTCTAAGTTAGGACCAAAATATTGACTTTTAAAAAATTTAATTCCAAAGAAAAATATCAACATAGGTCAAGAACCAAAAAGAAATTTGTTTGAAGAGTTTGATAATGTTCCTAAATGTATCAATATGCAATGTGAATTTTTTTGTGATTTTTAGAAACCTAAATGCTATTTTAATTAATTAATTCTCATTAACTAATTAAAATAAACATTTAAATATTTTTAAAATACGAAAATTATGCAAAAAATAAAAATAAAATTATTTTCAGAAAGAGAAAGATATTTTAAGGTATGATGCAAAAAATGAGATTTTTTAAAAATGATTTGCTATTTTAAATAAAATGGGCAAAACAAATGAATTAAAAAGAAAATAAAATGGAATTAAATGAAAAGTAATCAGATCCAAAGGCCTGGATTTGAATGGAACGCGCGGGAGTTGACTGGCGCGTGAATAGAGGGCTAGGATTCGCTCTGAGAATTTGAATTTAATAAATCCTAATTAAGCTAATTAATGACTGATTAGGGTTTTAATGTGAAATCTGGGACGTCCAAAACGCGCGCGAAGCTGTATCCAAAGGTCTATATTCAAACTGACCTAAAACCCTAATTAACCCTAATTACTTTCAGACGACTGGAACAGTGGTTTCGGTCATCTTCTCCGGCGAGGCCAAATCCCTAACTCTCTCTACAAGCCACCCCACCCCAAATTAACTGCCCAGAAATAATCCCCTACACAAAACGAACTCAAACCACCATCCAAACATAATTTATAACAAGCATACATGGAGAATCGAAGAAGAACAGAAAATTGGGCAAAGTTTCAGAGAGTCATAACATGTTCATTTCTCAACTATTTTCAAAAATAAAAAGAGCAACATGATCAGTGAAGCATGGAGAACAACTCTATAACAAGAAATACAAGTTCTGGAAAAATTGTTCTTGGTGATACCTGAACTGGAGCTTTCGAAACAGGGACTTCCTGGCCAGTTCTTTGCTTCCAATGATTCCCCCCAAGAGCTTGCAGTGCTTAACTGGAGTTTATATGGCCTCAAAATGAAAATGGCAGAGGTTCAGTTTGTTAAATGTGAAAATAGTATTTTTGATTGTGAAGGTTTTAGGACAAAATGAAAGGTGGGAAATGATCAGTGAGGTTTATGGAGTTGAATGGTGAAAGAAACTTGAAGGTTTGATGGTTGAATCAAGAGTTTCAAAGGCTTTTGCAAATTTTGGGATTTTGGAGTGTGCTGAGTTCTTGGAGTTTCAGGCTGTGTTGTGTGGTGTGTTGAGTTGCTTTTGGTCCATGTATCAACTTCTGATAGGTCAGAGAGTTGGTGTGGGCTATGTTGATTGGTATGGCTTGTTTTGCAAAAAGTCAAGGTTAGGTGTCCTTTGAGGTATGGGAAAGTTCAGGCCAAGGACAAAGGCATGTCTGGTGCAGTTGTGATCAAGGAGAGCCATGGAAGTGAGATTGAGGCAAATCAGCAAGTGGATTGAAGCTTATGGGGGGTCTTGCAATATTCATTAAGTTTGCCCCCTTCTTGATTTCTTCATGCACAAGTCATGAACCTTGGAAGTTCTTGGGCCAATTCTGAGTTTTAGGCAATGTGTTATGATGTTATGATGTATAGAAGTCCATTTGAAATCATAGAAATGCTTGGCATGAGAATTTGCAAGTTTCCCTTTTTGGTGTAAAAGTGAAATTTATGTGATTTTTCCCAACTTTGACAAACCATAACTTTTGTTCTAAAATGAATTAGAATGAGTTCTCGTACTTTTTGAAAATTGGAGGATCCAATCTACAACTTTCATGACCAAAGATTTTTCATTTGAAGCATTTTTGGATCAAAAAGAGGAGGTTGAAAAACTCTCCCAAAATGGCAAGTTTACATTACAAGTCACTTTCCCAAAATGGCAACTTTGCAAATGGCTTGAAATTCTTCACTTTTGTGAACTTCTAACTTCTTATATGATCAAATAAAGATCATACACATTCAAAATGATGGAGAAACCCCTTTGGTTGGATGATTGGGGGCCTCAGATGCCCTGATTTAGCACTGATTTGCTCAAGAAGTCATCTCTTGGTCAGATGCCTTCCCCATTGAATTTCTTCATGAAAATTGGTATGTATGATAATTATACCATATAGAGACTAATAGAAACAAGAATGACCAAAAAACTTGGAGTTATGGCCTCTGAAACCAAAACCCTAATTTTAGGTCATCTGTGGTTGGATGATTGTTAAGCTTGGCTCTGCTTCCACACCTTCCTCAGTTCTTGCGATTCCTTGACTTCTTGATCTTTAGGAGGATATAATATGATGCTTGAACATACATGGACCCTCTTGAGATGATTGAAGACCTTTGGAGTTGCTCAGATGGCTCAGGGATTGCTCAGATCACAAACCCTAGATGCAGATGATTTTGAATCAATGCAGTGAAGCAAAAATGCTCTATGAGATGATATAATTAAACTTATGCAAATGAACAGAACCACAAGCCATTGTGAAATGAGTGAGGGCAAATTTGGGGTGTTTACAGCTGCCCCTATTCAAGCATGAGTTAGATGTGCAGGATGTAAGCGACGGGCTTAACATACAAACATGATAACTTGTGTTTGAATACCAAAGACAATCCGAAATTTGCACTCACTAGGGAGAAGAAGAAAAGGGATATATATTGTAAAAGGAAGTATAATATGATTATGAAGGCGATGGAGGACGACCATCGAGCAAAGGACGACTGCTGGGGATAAAGTAATGACGGGGACGACCGACATGCTGGGGAAATGGAGGGATCATGATGGGGACGACCATCAAGCAAAGTAATAAGACTCTCTGGGGATTAATGGTAAATGATGGGGACGACCATCGGGTTGAAGAAATAAATGAAGTAATGATGAGGGACGGTCATCAAAGGTGAAGGATGATCACCTAGCAGGGGACGGTGTCATACCCCAAATTTGTCCCACCTTTTTTATTTCTCATACTAATTGTTTTGTTATGCTCTGAATGACCGTCTGGCCTCTGGCCATGATCTTCTAACCTATAAACCAGGGAGAGATTGTTTGTGTTTTTGTTTGTGATTGTAGGCTCTTACAAGTGTGGAATTCAGATGGAAGTTAAAGAAAAAGGGGTTCTCATTCTTATGACTGTGATGTGAGCATTCATTTTCAAGGTAATTTTGAAACCTGTTACAAGTCGCGCTTCAATGAATGTTGAATTACACTCCAAGGTCGACTTTAAAGCCATGATGCGGTGAAGTGATACTAAGGTGAATTTGGTTCAAATTACATATTATACTTAGTTCCAAATAATTCAAAAGGAACAATATCAAAGGCTTAAATTGGATGAAGTAAGTGTTAACTAAGTTCATGATTAATGGGTTGTTGGTTGTGAAAAATACAAGTGCAAGTTTGTTTGAATGATACGCCATTCCATGAATATGGTATAAAGAGTCATCATGTTGAAGAATAAAGTATAATGGAAATGCGGAGATTTAAATTCAAAATCGCATTTGATACAAAGTTCAAGTGTAGATGCCCAAATGATTGCATTCAAAATCATGGAAGCTTCAAGTACAAGATGACCGTAAAGTAAAAATATTTCAGATACAAGATCCAAATGAATGATTTTCTGAGTATCACAAAAACAATTACATTCCTTTATTGGTATTTTAAGATTACAAGTGTTCAAGAAGTGCATTGCTGGAAGATCTAATTACTAAACAGTAGAAATTTTCTAGTGGAGAACTAAAAAAAAGTGAATTATACATAAGTTCAGGAAGTGCAAATACTTGCTCCAAAGGCCGAAAGCAACATCAAAATTCTATGCTCAGGTCATTTCATCTCCAAGTTGTTCCTTCATGATTATTTGTTTTATAACCTGATAACAAAAGAAGAGTTAAGCAAGTGAAGATTTCATATCATGTATCAAATGGAATTAATCTTCATTCACAAGAGGTTGAAACATTTCACAATCTTACAGCAGAAAAAGTTTGAAGACCTTATCAAAGCTCTCCCCATCTCAGAATAACCTTTATAGCGAAAGTGACATAGGCATGCAGACTAACTTTGACACAAAGACTGCTAATCAGAAAAGCATGCGTACTTCCCTGTCTAGTCTGATGGCTCAAAATTTCCTTACTAAAACTGAACATTTAACTGCTAGCATCCGACATGACATTGCTTTGCGCTATTTCACCTGCACAAAGTTGTAGGAGTGAGACTTTTAGTACATTGAGATTTGCATAATGTGCCAAAGCTATCAAGAACAAAGCTGTTGTAAATGAAGTAATGCATGATGATGTGAACCAATTGGGAGAAGTAATACGCGAACTCAGGGATGAGCTGCATCGTGTTAAAACAAATGGTAACAATCCTAGTGATGGCAGCAGAGGCCATTCAGCAGCTTTGATCCGAAGAAGTTTGAATTTATTGCAGCCTAGACTCCAATATCCGTTATCATTACCTCACATTGATGAAGATAGCGATGAGGAGATGGAGATTGATGAGGAAGGTGTTGAGGATCATGCTGGAGTTCTTTGCAATTCGAACAAAAGTTCTGCTGATAACCCTGTTAGCCTCGGTGTAGTTAATTGTGATACTGGCCCCGTCATCAAATCCCCAAATCTCAGCATTTCCCCAACAATTAGCACCAGCCAAAAAAGGACTATGCCAGTAGTAGCTACAAGTTAACTTAACCTGCATCAAGCACACAATCACAGCCGAGAATTCCGCATGATGATAAGAAACATGATTCCTAAATAATAGAGTCAGGATGGTCCAAATAACAGCAAAAATGGTGTTTCTCGCAAGACTTTACCTCAATTCAAGACTAGCGGAATGTAGCATTTTTTGTGTGTGTTATTCTTCCTCACTAAGTTCCAATGCTTCTTAGAGTGAACTCATCATCCGTAACCTTGAAGTTTTTTTGCCACAGCCTGAAATATTACCTTGTGATCAACAAAACCAGCGCAAGCAGTGGGGTCATTCAACTCGGATACGAAAATTCAGAGCTTAGTTCCTTACCTCCAAATTGGGATTCCATGAAACATCCTAGCAAAGCTTTTCCTTTGGCAATCATCAGAATCCACATATGGTCATTGAAGACTTGGAATGGTTAGTTAGAAACCATCAGCTAGCTTTAGGTCTGCAACATCAGATTCAAGAGCAACGATGAATTTCCAAGAGCATCACAAACCAGTCATTCAATTCAAAATTCATATCACAATCAATCCATTTGATTCATAACAATTCTATCATGTTCAAAGAAACTATCCCAGTTCATATCATACATAAACAACACAACATGAAGAAATGAGGCGACACTCAAACCAAAAGCACATACAAGATAAAAGCAAATGACAAAAAAACAAAGCAGGGCAAAGACAAGATCAAACAAGCAGTAAATATCAAGTTCAATTCAATGGGACTGAAAACACTTTCATATTCACTACAGACAAAAATTCAACCTGTCATAATCAGGTCAGGACCCACACAATTTCACTCAAAAATCCTCACAACTGATTGCAATAGCCAGCTCACAATTTCTCACGTACCAAATAACAACCTCACAGAAATTCCTTTTTGCTCACATGTATGACCCTCATTGTTCCATTATAAAAAGCCAATCATTGGTACAGAAAGAAGGGACACACAAGAAGAAAAAGAGAAAACCTAGCCGCTCTGTACAAAAAAAACGTTCCTCAACCAACCTTAAACCCTCAAAACACAAAAAATCAAGAGAGATGAGGTGAAGAGATCAGATTCGAAAATCACGCACCTTCAAAAAAAACCTCTCTGTGAGCCAAAGCCGCCGCTCAACTTCACCTCCTTCACGAAACACCACCCGCAAATCCTTCTTCACCGTGAAACTAAGCCAAATCCAGAACGAAAACAAGTACAAAGCAGATCCAAAACCATCTCGTCCTCGCCGCGCATCACCCAAACACTCGCCGAACACGCCAACCGCGCGAAGCCAGTCGAAACAGCCGAGAATCCAAGCCGCCATTGTTGAGTGAAACGCACCGCGAGAAACTCGATCCGAACCGCACAACACAACTGCGATAGAGCGAGCCATAGACTGAGAACCTCCGCCATGAACGAAACATTTTCGTGAGGGCTGAGCTGCACTGAGAAAAGTTCTTGAGGGTGGGTGTCGGCATCTCGTTTTCCTCTATTTTTGTTTTCTTTTAAATCGTGGGTTGAGTTTCCTTGTTTTGAACTTTTCCATCAATTTTCTGGAAAAAAAAGTATTCACCGTTTTTGTTTTTTTTATAATTTATTTTGATTCATAAGTTTATTTTATTTTTATTAGTTTAGTAGATTATGGGCTTATATGCCTTTGGATCTACATGGATCTTGCTGTTAACTATACCCTTAATTGCTGCATACACCTATTTTTGTTACATTTTGTTAATAGTTCTTTTATATTATCATAAATCTTATTGTTCTTAAAAAACAATTCCAACTTCATTTTGTCTCTAGTTTATTATAGATTTAGTTGAATATTAATATCATCTTTTTTTTTCTTTTTTTTCTCGATTTAGGGCCAATGATATATTAAAAGACCGATTTTTAGCCCGATCTAAATCGGTGATCTTCGGTCAATATGAGGCCTCTATTGTAATTAATTTTTTATTATTTTATTATTTCAACAAACAAACATGTAAATTAATTTATTTTATTTTATTTTATTCTTGATATTATTTAATTTATTTATTTATTTATATTCATTATTCCATTTATTTTTACAATTTAATTTATTCGTTTATTATTGCATTTCAAATTACGATTCGACTCCTTATAGAATGATTCCAATTTTGAATCGATTCTAAGGTAGTTCACGAACCAAATTTCGCCGCGTCCCGAAAAGGTCCAACGCCTTCGAATAGTTGCGCTCGATTAAAAGGTCCAACGCCTTCAAATAGTTGTGTCCCGATTAAAAGGCCGAACACCTTCGAACTGTTCAAAAACACTGCACACACGCTTCCTCTTGGGCAAATTACAACGAGACCTCTTTATTTCTCGCAATCCCCTGTATTTATTTTGTATCCCTCTCCCATTATTTGTACGTATTTTATTTTCCGTATTTTAATTTATTTCTGAATCCTTGGTCCAACGCCAAGCGATTGCACTTGCACACTCGCACTTTATTTCATTTTGTTTATTAGGATCCACCTCACTTTGCGAGCCGAGCGCTTCGTGCTTCGCTAAACAAACTACAAAATAAACTCCACTTGGATTTACCCTTTTAACCTCAAAAAAAAAAAACGTTTCGATTAGATCCAAACCTTTGATCCAACGTCAAGCGGTCTTAGGAAATAAAACACCTTAATAAATACGAGAAGATCTGTACGCCACGAGCCTTAAGCGGTAGAAAGGAGGATAACGAGCTCTCGTTACTCGCTCCGATTATTTCGACGCAGGACGCTCGTCTTGTTGGGCGAGATAAACTATCCATAGTCTTTAGTAAATTTCAACTCCTAAACCCTTTCATCAACAGAAGGTAATAAAATCAAACAACCAATACCCTTAGTAGGCCGAACTACGAGGCTCTGACTTTCCCATTGCACACGGGAGTACGTAGGCACGGGGATCTCAATCCTTGCCGAGCACCTAGGATCAATCTAACTTATAATTCAACTCATTTCCCTCTAGCAAGCAATTCGTTTAAGCATAGACATCCTTTCGCGCGCGTTAACTTAGATGGTTCCCATCGAGTACGATGGATGTAGGGGGTGCTAATACCTTCCCCCTACATAACCGACTCCCGAACCAAGGCAATGGTTTCGTTGACCTTTGTCCTCATCCTTCTCTTCCCGGGTTGTATCTATATCTCCCCTTTCCCTCTTCGGGAATAAATAGAATTAGGTGGCGACTCTTCAGTCCGTCCGGCGCGTGACTCCGTCCATTCGGATCGCGTAAGGTCGTATTTTTCGGGGTACGACAAACGGCTGCTCTGTTGGGGATAAGGATGAGGGACGGTCATCCAGGGTGAAAGACGGTCACCTGGCAGGGCACGGCTGCCGAAAATACCACGACATAGGACGAATGACGGGTAAAAAGGGTCGACGATGGGGACGGCCATCGGATAAGCATGATGAAGGACGATCATCAAGAGGTGAAGGACGATCACCTAGCAGGGTACGGCTGCTCTGGGGTTTATCATGACATAGGACGAATGTCAGATAAAGATCAACGATGGGGACGGCCATCAGATAAAATGATGAAGGACGATCATCAGAAAGGTGAAGGACGATCACCTGGCAGGGTACGGCTGCCGAAAGGTATCATGACATAGGACGAATGTCAGATAGAAAGGAAATAGTTTATTCGGGATTTGCCGGGGACTATTCTGGGGAATAGCAGACACAGACGAGTGTCTAAATTCAAGAAGATATAAGTGTTTGACACTGTGTATAGATTAAAGATGCGGACGAGCATCCTTAAGACTATGATACGGACGGGTATCAGTAGAAACAAACGCTTGACGCATGTTCAGAGATGATGGTACGGACGAGTACCAACTAGTTAACAAAGAACACGGACGAGTGTCGACTCTGAGGGGATTTAAGTGGCGTATACAAGATACAGACGAGTATCTGTATGAGTAAACATGGGTGAGACACATACGAGTGTTCAACTTGCTGGGGAGAGCACGACACGGACGGGTGTCAGAAGAAGTGTACTAAAAACAAGTATTTGGTTCCCAAAGTGTTTAGGCAACTATGCTGGGGAATGGTGACACGGACGAATGCCAAAATGAGCATGTATCTGCATCTGGGAAATGTAAAGTGGACGCTTTGGCTTTCTGCCGGGGGTTTGGGAAGTATTTTGTATACTGTTGATGGAATGTTAGTATTTACAAGTGTTCGGTTCGACACATGGCTTATGATTATGCAATATGTTTGACTTTTACCGTAATGCTCCGTGTTTAGATGGAATGCTACGCTCTGGGGAAAATGATGCAAATGCTATGATTATGCAAAGATACCGATCCGGGATTCGGATCCCGTTGCTGTGGAGATCTCCGGCTGATCTGCTTGAAGTGGATATCCCAACTGGGGATGAAATCATTGGTAGATCTGATATATATGACTCTGCTTGAGGAAATAGATCACTAATAGACCTATCTTGGTAATGAGGGACCCAACTGGAGTCTGTGGATGCTTTCGTCGCTTTGTTGTGAGATCTTCGGACATTGCTCTTCTGGATAGAGGCTGAAACTCTGTGGGGAGATAGTTCCCTGTCCGACATTTGGCTGAGGAGGAATGATGACTGGCAACTCAGCTGGGGATAAAGCATCTCTGGTGCTTAGATGTGCTGAGTAAATAATGATTTGGCAGCTTGCTGGGGAGAAACTTCCATGCCCCATGATGTGTTCTGAATACCTGCAATCCTGTTATGACAGAGAAACATACAAGTATCCCGAGGTATCCCTTACTGGATTCCATCATAGGAGTTTAGACACTCCCGGGAGTAAGTATATTTCCTGTAAGCATGTAATAAGAAAAGGCGTATTTGTACTTATGCAATCAACATCTTAAGGACATCGGACTTTTTGCAAATGAAAATAAAATGTACGAAACGAAGTATGACTGAAAATATGATTTTATTATTTTGCGTGCCTTGAATTTGACAAATACAGTCAAAGAAACAGATCCCCTGAAATGAGGAGATTGTTACAAAATTGAGAAACAAAAAGATGCTGGCAATGTTGATGACGCTTCAAGGAGCTTCTCTTTTGCTATGACTCGTATGACATTGACGTTCTTCTCATCTTGCTTTCTGAAGAAGACTAATTCTGACTGATGCTCGAACCCTTCGAATCTTGCCATGTTGTAAGTGATACAGACGAATTCAGAGTGCAGTTGTTTGCTTATTCCCTTATTTTGCGTGGATCGCCCTTTCGGGTTTTCAATCCACCGGGATACCTATTTTTTCCCGAGCTGTCCAATGTGGCTTTTCAACTCAGCGGGTGTACATTTTTTTATTTATTTTCCCTTATTTTTGCCCGAGTCTTTTATTCTGTTTTTGACTGGCCGGGATGCCCTATTTTTGCCTGGACTTACATTCTGTTTTTATGTCCAGCGGGTCATTTTATGCGAAGTATTTTTTCACTGCATTTGAATTCACAGGGGACAGGAAGCCTTCACCATCCATAGTACTGAGCATTAGTGCTCCCCCAGAGAAAACTTTCTTTACTATGAATTGACCATCGTAATTCGGAGTCCACTTGCCCCTGTGGTCCGTATGAGGAGGAAGAAGCCTTTTCAGCACAAGATCTCCCACTTGGTATTCTCGAAACCTGACTTTCTGATCGAAGGCTTTCTTCATTCTCTTCTGATACAGCTGCCCATGACAGATTGCAGCTAACCTCTTCTCTTCAATCAGATTTAGTTGTTCGTATCGGGATCGGACCCATTCTGCTTCGTTCAATTTGACATCCATTAGTACCCGTAGGGAGGGTAATTCAACTTCAACAGGTAGGACTGCTTCCATACCATACACAAGCTGATACGGTGTTGCCCCAGTGGATGTTCTGATTGACGTACGGTACCCATGCAAGGCAAATGGTAGCATTTCATGCCAGTCTTTATAGGTAACTACCATCTTCTGCACAATCTTCTTGATATTCTTGTTAGCTGCCTCAACAGCGCCATTCATCTTTGGCCTGTAAGGAGAAGAATTGTGGTGTTGGATCTTGAAGTCCCGACATAGTTCTGCCATCATTTTGTTGTTTAAGTTGGAACTATTATCAGTAATGATTCGCTCGGGCACTCCATACCGGCAGATGATATCTCTCTTCAGGAACCGGGCTACCACTTGCCTTGTAACATTCGCGTAAGAAGCTGCTTCGACCCACTTGGTAAAATAGTCAATGGCTACCAGGATGAATCTGTGGCCATTTGAAGCAGTCGGTTAAATCTTGCCAATCATATCAATGCCCCACATGGCAAAGGGCCAGGGTGAAGACATCACATTCAAAGGATTGGGAGGCACATGCACTTTATCTGCATAAATCTGGCATTTGTGGCATTTCCTGGCATAAGCACAACAGTCTGCATCCATTGTGATCCAGTAGTAGCCTGATCTTAACAACTTTTTAGCCAATGCATGTCCTCCAGCATGGGTACCGAAAGATCCTTCATGCACCTCATGCATCAACAAGTCTGCTTCTGCCCTATCAACACATCTGAGAAGCACCATATCAAAGTTTCTCTTATACAGGGAACCATCAACGTTCAGGAAGAAACTCCCAGCTAGCCTTCTTAATGTTTTCTTATCGTTGGAAGATGCCCCAGGTGGGTATGTTTGATCCTCCAAGAAGCACTTAATGTCATGGAACCAAGGCTTGTAATCCTTAGCAAGGTTTGCTGAGAATACATATGCCGGTCTGTCAAGTCTGGATACTGAAATCCGAGGCACAAAGTTGGCAGCTTGAACTTTGATCATGGATGAAATGGTAGCCAGAGCATCTGCAAACTGATTTTCATCTCGAGGGATATACTCAAGCTTGACCATTGTGAAGAAAGTCAACAACCTCCTTGTATAATCCCGATACGGTATCAGATGATCTTGGTGGGTGTACCATTTGCCATTGGTTTGATTGATTACCAGAGCTGAATCTCCGAACACAGTCAAAGTCTTGATCCTGAGGTCAATGGCTTCCTAAATACCCATAATACAAGCTTCGTATTCATCTTCGTTGTTAGTGCAGTTAAAGGTGAGTTTTGCCAAGAAAGGCATGTGAACTCCCTTAGGTGTAATGAGTACTGCACCAACACCACGACCGTTCATATTAACAGCCCCATCAAACATCATAGTCCATTCTTCTTCCGGGTCAGGCCCTTCAGTGTGAATAGGCTCTTCATTATCTTTTGCTTTTATGAACATGATGTCTTCATCAGGGAAGTCAAATCTCATAGGCTGGTAATCATCAATGGGGTACTCAGCCAAATAATCAGACAATACACTGCCCTTGATGGCTTTCTGAGATGTGTACTAAATGTCATATTCTGTGAGGATCATTTTCCATCTTGCAACCCGTCCGGTAAGTGTTGGCTTCTCAAAAATGTACTTAACTGGGTCTATCTTGGAGATCAACAAAGTGGTGTGGGTCAACATATACTGCCTTAGTCAGCGAGCAACCCACGCTAAAGCACATCAAGTTTTCTCGAGCAGTGAATAACGTTGTTCACAGTCGGTAAACTTTTTGCTTAGGTAGTATATTGCATACTCTTTTCGACCAAACTCGTCATGTTGGCCCAGCACACACCCCATTGACTCTTCTAATACTGTCAAGTACATGATTAGAGGTCTTCCTTCAACTTGAGGCATGAGGATTGGAGGCTCTTGTAAGTATTCCTTAATTTTGTCGAAAGCCCTTTGGTAGTCTTCATTCCACCTGACTGTTTGTTCTTTCCTTAACAGTTTGAACAAGGGTTCACAGGTTGCAGTAAGGTGAGATATGAACCTTGAAATGTAGTTCAATCTACCTAGAAACCCCCAAACTTCTTTTTCTGTCTTTGGTGCATGCATTTCTTGAATGGCTTTGACTTTATCAGGGTCAACTTCAATCCCTTTCTCACTTACAATAAATCCCAGCAGCTTACCGGATCGCACCTCGAACGTGCATTTGTTGGGGTTTAACTTCAATTGGTACTTTCTCAGACGCTTGAATAACTTCAACAGATTTACCAGGTGGTCTTCTTCTATAAGGGACTTGGCAATCATGTCATCCACATAACATTCAATTTCTTTGTGGATCATGTCATGGAATAATGTTACCATAGCCCGTTGATAAGTAGCACCAGCATTCTTCAGTCCGAATGGCATCACCTTATAGCAGAATGTGCCCCAGGGTGTGATGAAAGTTGTCTTCTCCATGTCTTCAGGTGACATTTTGATCTGATTGTATCCCGAAAATCCATCCATGAAGGAGAACACCGAGAACTGAGCCGTATTGTCGACCAATACATCGATGTGAGGTAAAGGGAAGTCATCTTTCGGGCTGGCTCTGTTCAGGTCCCGGTAATCCACACACATTCTCACCTTGCCATCTTTCTTAGGCACAAGTACAATATTAGCGACCCACGGCGGATAACTAGTCACAGCAAGGAAACCGGCGTCCCACTGCTTTTGTACCTCTTCTTTTATCTTCATTGCCATATCTGGGCGAGTGCGGCGCAACTTCTGTTTCACTGGCGGACAGTCTTCTTTCAGCGGCAGCTTATGCATAACAATGTCGGTGTCCAACCCTGGCATATCCTGATAAGACCAAGCAAAAAAATCCACATACTTCCGAATCATGTCAATCAGTTGCTCCTTTACTGAATCTTGCAGACAGGCCCCGATCTTGACTTCTTTCAAGTCTTCTTCTATACCAAGATTAACCGTTTCGACTTCCTCCTGATGAGGAGTGATAACCTTCTCCTCTTGTCTTAACAACCTAGCTAGCTCTTCAGGTAGCTCGTAATCTTCTTCAACCCCTTCATCAGCTTGATTGATTGGATTGTCAAAGTCATACAAAGTCATAGCAGTGTTGTTGTCGGTGCAGTCTGGAGGGAACTTTCTGCAAGGGTTTAGATTGGTTTATTTTAGTGATCAGTTTTATCTTATTTAGAAAAAGTGAAAATGAAGTTATTTATTCTGAAAAACATTGCCATTTTATTTTTGTACAAAAAGTGAAAAATGAAAAACAGTGAGCGAAAAAGAAAAGACTCATTTGCAAAAGATGTCCTGATATTCATTAATTGATCTTTGCACAAAATACAAGATGGCCCGATTACAAAATGAGTCTTGACATCTTGGGCAAGATCCAAGACTTGATGCATGCTTTAAAATACAGGAAATAATAATTACTCTGCAGGAGTAACTCTTATAATTTCCTGGGAAGACCAGTTTGAGACATGGCTCCCCGGGATCCTTGGACGTATCCAACTTTCCAGGTTGCGCTCGCCTTCTGACTCATCTTCCAAGCTATTCACAGCATCCGGGGTGAGCATCCCCCTACTAATAAACTTGGTCTTCGTTGCAGCCTCTGATTGATCTTGTTGAGTTGGTCTGTAACCCAACCCAAATCGGTCTTCTTTCTTTTCCATGGGCAGCAGCTTGCCCCAGCCTTGGGCGGTACCCTCCTTAACAACCTTCCGGGCTTGCTGATATGATGTGATGGAAGTTCCAGATACAACAGTTGCTTCGTTAATGTTGAGGGCCTCAAACCCCTAACTCATGGTCTCATGGATCTCCCCATCTATTTCTATGTACTTATACGTAGCCAGCTGGCTAACAAAGATGTCCTCCTCCCCACAGATGGTGATGATTTGGCCTTCCCACTCGAATTTTAACTTCTGGTGAAGGGTAGATGTAACAGCGCCAGCGGCGTGGATCCAGGGTCTACCCAACAGACAGGTGTAGGCCGGTTGTATGTCCATCACAAAGAAGGTAGTTTTGAAGGTCTGCGGGCCAATCAACACAGGCAGATCAATCTCCCCAAGCACTGATCTTTAAGAGCCATCAAATGCTCTCACCACCAAATTACTCGGACGCAATGCCAAGCCATCATACTCCAGCTTCACTAAGGCTTTCTTTGGCAGAACATTGAGTGATGACCCAGTGTCCACCAGTACATGAGACATAACAACACCTTTGCATTCCAAGGTGATATGCAAAGCCTTGTTATGGTAAAGCCCAGTCCATGACTGGTGTTGACATTTGCAACCACAGTTTCTAGCGATTAACAGTAATCTCCTCCGGCACATATGTTGCGTGCAGGACTTTCAACAATGCGTTCCTGTGAGCTTCGGAACACATCAACAGTGATAATATGGAGATTTTGGAGGGTGTTTGGTGAAGCTGGTCCACCACCTTGTAATCACTCCTTTTTATGATTCTCATGAACTCGTCTACATCTTGTTCAAAAGATGTCTTCTGAGTGTCTTTGGTAGTTGGCTCTTCAGATACCACATTCTTTCCTTTTGCTTTGGCAGCAGCTTCTGCTTCAACATTAGGTCTTTGTGTTTGTGAGGCAAAAAGGCGTCCACTTCTGGTGAAGCCTCCGCCTCCCCCAACATTATCAACTTGTGGAGAAGAGGTCGATGAATCCAGAGTGATTTTCTCCCTGTTGTAGTAGAGATCAGAGCCATAATGCCAAGGTATGGCACTACTGCTTTCATAAGGAACCGGTCCAGGCACCGTAATGGTGACCGGACTGATTGCTGCAGAGGAAGGTACTGTAATGGTGTGCGGATCATAGTAAATTGTGACTGGTGATCCGGCAGGAGGTGCCACGGTTTGTTGTTGGAAATTGCTGCTGGGAGGAACATTTGATGGGTCATAGTAGATTGTAACTGTTGAAACATCTTCATTAATTTTTGTTGGCGTTGTAGAAGATTCTATTGACTGGATGGGTGTTGAAGTTGTAGCAAGAATGGTGACCGAACTTGTATCCGCTGAAGTGATTGATTGAGCAGTTGTTGGAGTTGTAGTAGAATCCGTTGGAACAATGGTTGCTGACGTTGTGGGAGTATCTGGGATTGTTGTTGAAGGAATTGCTGGATTGGTAGGCGCCGTTGTCGAAATCTAAAGGATACCATCCTTAATAAGACCATCTATGCCGCTTCTCAGCCTTTCACACCCATTGACTGCAATATTGCAAAACCCACAGCCGAGCTCACACCCGGGGAACACTTGGCATTCTAAAAGTTGAGCTTTAATTTCAACCAAAGGTGTTCGAATTTGTGCAACACTGGTGATCAAGGTGGATGGTTTTCCTTCCTCAATAGAATTAATCCTAGGCCCATTGTGACTAGGCATTGGATTCCTTGTGACATTCGGAGGAGGTGCAAAGTTGAGAGCTTTTGAGTCCACCAGGTCTTGGATTTTCATCTGTAAGGCCCTACATTTCTCAGTATTATGCCGCGGTGCGTTTGAGTGGAATGCACACCTAGCATTGACATCATAGTTCTTTGGGAGATTGAGGGGATCTGGAGGTGCCAATGTCCTTAACTCAACCAGGTTGAGCTTCAGGAGTTGTGGCAAGAGTGCAGCATACGACATTGGGATTGGGTCAATTACCCTGTTTTCTTGTGATGGCCTTTGCTGGAAAGGACGCTATTGTTGGTTGTTATTGCTGTTGTTGTAGGTTATCTGTTGCGGATACTGAACTTGTTGTTGATACTGTGGTTGTTGTTGAGGATATGTTGATTGTTGAGGAATCGGAGCTGGAATGGTAACAGCTGCTACTGACCGGTGCACATACTGAGGTCTGCCCCTGCTTGAATGAATGGAATTTGTTTCACCGGCCCTCCGGGGTCCCACAAAAGGCTTTCTGGGATTGCTGGATGAACTTGCACCACTGTCGGAAATTTTACCCATTTTTAATAGACTTTCAATCCTTTCACCAGCTATGACGACGTCAGCAAAGCTGGTAGAGGAGAAGGAAGCCAATCTATCAATATAAGTCCCTTGCAACGTATTCATGAACATGTCATCCATTTCCCTTTCTGAAATGGGTGGTTGGACAGCAGCAGCAAGCTGTCTCCACCTTTGGGCATATTCCCTAAAGCTCTCTCTAGAAGATTGAGACATTCCCATTAGGAGGGTCCTGTTAGGAGCCATGTCCAGATTGTATTGATATTGCCTGATGAAGGCTTCAGCTAAGTCCTTCCAGCATCTAATGGTAGCCCTGGTCAAGTGTGAGTACCACTCTCTTGAAGCCCCAGTCAGACTGTCTTCAAAGTAGAACATCCACAGCTTTTCATCCATAGTATAAGCTTTAAGTCTTCCCAGGAAAGACTGCAGGTGAGTTCGTGGACAAGAGGTTCCATTGTATTTCTCAAAGCACGGGGGTTTGAATTTGTGGGGAATTCTCACCCCATACACTAGCCCCATGTCCATTACATCGAAGCCCAAGGAATTTTGAGACTCCAAAGATCTCAACTTCTCAGCAATTTCATCCAATCTCCTGTCATAGACTTCATCCCCAGCTCCCATAATAGTAAACTGCTCTTCTTGGGGATCCTCTTGCAAGATTCTCCCTCCAGCAGTATTACCTTGCACATTCCTCGGGATGTTAGCTTCTGGATCCAGGTGAGGTCCAAATACTGGTGGGTCAATATGAGGCTGGCCCCATTCATTGTTACTAGTTCCTCCTGTTCCGAGATGGGGTTACTCGGGAGTTTGTCTTTCTACCAGTTCTCTTAACCTTTCTTGACTCTGGGCCAAGCCAGTCATCATAGCCATGAATTGAGTCATTTTATTTCTCATATCCACTCTTTCATTAGCCATCTGATTTCTGACCTCAGTCAGATCCTGCTGTACTTGTTCCATTTGAATGCCGGGAAGGTTGTTGCGAGTAGGGTACCGGTGCGCGCGGTTGACAGGGAACACTCGGCGACGAGCAATGTTTCCTGAGATCACAACAAAGTTAGAAACAATAATAATAAAACCTACAAAACAAAACAAAAGTTAGTATGCAATTCAGTATGCTTATTTGTTTTCCAAGGTATCCGGTTTGATTCTTGGTTTTGACCTTTCCAGACCTCGAGGAAGATGCTTGATGTTGCTGAGAAAAGAAGCCCAATGAAAACAAACTAATATATTACAAATGATGAACAATACATAGTCTGTTTTAAAACACATGCCCATGGAGGGTCAAAATACAATAAAAGGAAAAGTACATCAAATGGAAACAACAACAAACAAAGAATCAGACATCCAGTCCAAACTCATCCTCTCTGACCTCCTTCAGGAGTGCCTCAGTCACTGGACCAGCTGGGTGTTCTGTAATGGTCCTAATGAGGAGATTCCTGGTAGCAATGGCAGTGGTCAGCTTCTTATGCATGTCCTGGTCTTTTGATCTCTTCAATCCTGCTCTAAGCTTCAACTCTGAAATCTCCTTCTGGCCTGCCAACAAAGCCTCCTGCTGCTTCTTCTCATTGGCCTCTAACTGTTCAATCTTGGCTTGAGTCTTCTGATCTTCTTGAGTACGGGCTTCAGTGATCCTGACCCACCTAGCCTGACTCTCTTGCAGATAGAGCTCAATCCTAGCCTTCTGAATTTTGGCCTCCTTACAGGCATTCTTCAATATTTGTTCCCCAGCCCTTACTTTCCTGATGTAGTCCTCTGTCCTCTCAATTTTGGTGAGATGCTCCACCCTGAGCTTTTCCAATCTCTCAATGTCCAGACGACCATCACTTCTTTCCCAAAGAGTCTTCTTTAAAGCTTGAGATAGGTTCTCATTCCTTTCCTTCAGCTTCTCAAACTCTTCTAGGCTGACAGTTGCTGCCGGCTGTACTGTGGATGGTCCAGGTGTGTCTTCCAAGGTGAAAGGCATTCCAGTAATCTGAGCTCTAGTACGGGACCAGTCATAGTACTAAGTTGAGGCAACATTATTACACCTTCCAAGAATGGCCATCCCTTTTGTCTGGATGTTGTCCTAAGCCCGAGATGCTTGTCTGACAGCAACTGAATTAGGTTTTACTTCACAATACAGGGTCTCGGCCAAATCTTGCACTCTGGGAGGGTGAACCAAAGCATAGCCCAGTTGTCTCTTAACCAGCAAAGGATTGTCGTTGATGCAACCCTTTACTCCTATTAGAGGCACATTTGGATATTGTCCACAGCTAGTGATAATGTCCTTGCCCTTAGTGCTCTGGGTGCACCATCTAATATCATCTGAAGTCAAGGCAATGAGCCTCTTGGCCCAATTCTTCTGTTGGTGGGGATTCAAAAAGGCATCTGACTTAGGCAGGTGTTTGAGCAGCCAGGTGTAAAACAAAGGAGCACAACATCTCACCAACTTCCCCCTTTGTTTCTCATTCCTCTGATGAATGGAGTAATAAAAGTCTCCCAACAATGTGGGTACTGGGTTCTTCAGGAGGAACAAATGGATGGAATTTTTGCTGACAAATTTAGGCTCATCTGCAAACAGTATAACCCCATATATGCTGAGGGCTAACAATGCACAGACTGCCCTCCATTCTCCCAATGAGGCCTTCAGGATGGCCTGAGAAATCAAGAAGTCCAAGTGCAAACTAGGGATCCCAGCTTTTGTTGTCATATTTTGCTCAATCAAAGCAGGCTCCAAGTACAGTGCTTTTGCTACTTCTCCATTGCTGGGAGCTGGCATTTCTGGGTTGAAGGGGATGCCACCCCTGATAGGTACCCCAATCAATGAAGAAAATTCCTCCCGCAAAGGCCCTAGCTGGAAGTATGGAAAGGTGAAACATCTCAAGGGAGGGTCATAAAACTGTAGGCAGGTGTGGATCATGCTCCTCTGAGAAGGGTCAAGGTCCATAACCATATCCAGGATGCCTCCATAGTGTTCTCTAAACAATGGGATGTGGTCAGGTGTGATAAGTGACTGGACCTGCCTGATACCAGTCATCACAGGCTCAAAGAAATGGTAGGATATGTTGCTTTTCCTGGGAGTAGCCATGAATGCCGCTGAAGAAACTGGAGATTAATATTGATGAAGATCACAGACTGATGCTGGAAGTGAGCCACTGACAGGCTGATGCTGGTGATGATGAGAATAGCTGGAGTAGATAACTGATGAAACAGAGGTCTATGCAGAAGAAAGGGTCAAAACCAAACCAGATATGATGTGGATACACTGAAAAACAAATAAACAAATGTTAAATGATGCAATGATGATATATGCAAATGATATGCAAGGGTTTATGATCAAGCTGGATCTGATTATCTGTCTTGATATAAAGCCCATGTATGTTCAGAAGTCCAGATGAAGACTCAGAAATCCAGTAACCAGGGTGGGGGACTCAAATAAAGAATCACATGTCCAGGGTTAATCACAAGAACTGTCCAAAATGAGGTACTCTCAAATAGTATAGTAACAGGGTATGATGTGGACAATGGTACTTGCACACCTGTAAACAGTCCCAACCCCCCTCACAGGTAGTGTTCTAGAACAAGGATCCTCAGACTTGGATCAGTTATGAGAAGTGTAAACACTTCTAACCCGGAGGTACAGTGTTTACAATAATCATAAAAGATCCTCCTCTAATTCACCTCAGCTTCCGAAGGTCATAATAAAGGTCATGCAGACTTAGCAGGCTTCCCAGATAGCCATAGCACTACAGGAAATCTGTAGCACAGAGTTCTCAAGAAGAAACCCACATCTGAACTGTGTTTCATATTCCCGCACCAGACCAAAATGGAATGGGAAAGAACATGAACCACTCTAGCCTAGGTGTCACTCAGGTCCCAGGTATAGGACCTTAAACTCTCAATGGAACCCCACGCACCAAAACAGAAACCAGATCCAGCAATGATAATGACAATATGAAATATGAAAAGCTGTAAAGGAAAGCAATAAATAAAACTATACATAAAGCAATAAATAAAGCAAATAAATAAACACAATTAGCACATAACAACCCAGTAAACACAAATCAAACAAGAGCTAGGAGGAACCTACAAAAAGAACCAGAAGCCCTGGTTACAGTATAAGGGTCCCCAGCAGAGTCGCCAAGTTGTCGCTCCCGCCAAATGACACCTGGTCAAGAGGGGTACAGACGCGAACGGTCGGCGAGAAGAGAGAGAACACACATGGGTGAACTCAAAAGAAAAGAGTCGCCAGCTAGGCATTTTTATCCCGAAGGAAAGGTAATGCTGCATAAACCTAAGAAAATATATGGATAAGACGGTCACGAACCAGAGAAACTGAGAAAGGGGGTTGGTTACAACCTGGGAAGGTATTAGCACCCAGATTGTCCGCCGTACTCGACGGGATCCATGCTTAAAAGATTTGTATTCAAAAGGGGTAGTGTCAGTGCAATCTGTGTATCAAAGCTGGAAAGAATGCAAGTGTCAGTGTAAAAGAAATGTGAAGTGAGATGAAGAAGTGTCAGTGCAAGGACAAGAGTGAAATGCTCAAGACTATGAGGCTCAAAGAATAATGCTGGAAGGAGGGGGAATATACAGAGACTTTTGTTCGATAACTGTTAAGTTATGCCTACGTATCCTCTCGTGCAATGAGGAAGTCAGAACACTGTAGTTCGACTCAAAGAGATTGAAAAATAAATTGACTTGTGAACTGCTTACTTGTCTATGCTCAAGTGTATGACCTGTCTGGCTCAGGTGCAAACTATCTTGCATTAGAAGGAAGAAGCAAGTTCTCGTTTATGAATGAGTGTGATGAGAAAAGAATCCCGAAGGAGACGATTATTGTTTGTTTTTGAGTTTTCAATCTTTTATTGGTTTTTGGTGTTTGGCATAAGTTAATGAGCTTAAGCCTAAACCAAGGGTTAGTAAACTCATCACATCTTCCCTCTGATTAGGGGTAATGAGAATACTTTAAGTATGAAGTAAGCACCTCACACTTAATCACCATGATGTAGGATTAAGATCATTAACCTACTTGTAATTATTTAGATGTTTTTGGAGTTTTTGTTTAGTGTTAAGTAATGAGTTTAAGCCATAATCAAAGATTTAATGGACCCATTACACCATCCTAATAGAAGGATAATAGATGAGAACATTTAAGCTGAGAAAGGCTCCTCAGCTTAATCCATGATTAGGGATTAACCTCATGACAAAAAAAAGCCTTTATTAAAGTGGATTTTAGTTAATGATATGATTAAGAAGTGGATTTTATGGTTTGTAAGACAACTTGAGGGGGACTTGTCCATTAACACTAGGGTTAGTCCTTCTTAACCAATTAAGGAAGAATTAGAACCCTAATGCAAGGCCCAAGTTACAAGCTTGATGTCTTAGTGATTATTAGATGGATTGATTAAAGGATTTAAACACATTAAGGGTTTAACACTTAGGATTAAAGTTATACACTCCATCCTAAGAGAAGGATGCAGGCATAACCCTAATTCCAAAGTCCTAAAGCCTTTAAGGTTTAGTCCTTGATTAAGAGATGAGAAGAGAAGACTCAAAGATGACACAAAGGTAAAACTAATGGGGGGACTAATCAAACCCTAATTGTGATCATGCTTGGGTGTTTCTATGGTTTATGAGGCTTGCAAGAGATCTTCAGGAGAAAAGCCACCAAGGAAGAAGCAGATGAAAGGAGGAGAAGCAGAAAGAAGCAAGGCAACTTACTTCACTTAAGAAGATAAGTTGCTTGAAGAAAGAAAGAGGAGAAGGAGCATGAATGAGCAAGCTCACTCTAATACAAAAGATAAAATGCAGCAATGATGCATTAGAGAGATGAGAAGAGATTATGAGAAGTGAAGGCAAATTCACTTCTCAATGACTTACCACCTGAAAAGTTAGTAACAAGAAATGAAATGACATGAAAATGAGATGAAATGCAATGATGCACACCAAAGTCAGAAGCATAAACATGATATTAATGATGCTAAGAGATGATGCAAACACATATCAAGAGTTGTGGATGATCATACAAGGATGAGGATACAAATGAAGCATGTTTTGAACCATGAAAGTTCATGAAAGTTTATGAAATGGAATGAATGCATAACATGGCAAATGAATGATGCAATGATCAAACATGATTCTAATATGTCCTGAGATGTCTTAGAAGTCATGTGAATGCACAAAATGTCATGGCAAGTTCATGTATGCAAGAAAATGAGAGATGAATGCAAATGAAGGCAAAAATTAGGGTTTATGCACAAGACACAAAGCAAAATCCAAAATCAGAAGCAAATGACAAGATAAAAATTTGAAAATGGGATCAAAGGAACCTTAACCCTACACAAGTTCACTGCCCAAAGGAGGGGACCTAACTCTTAACCTAATGGGAGTTATGGTTTTCTCAAGTTGGCTAGGGTTTTAAGGTACCTCAAAAGTAAAAATGCACATCAATTTGAAAATGAAAGATAAATTCAAACCAATTTTACCCTAGAAACTACATGATATGAAGAATGCAATGCAAAAAGAACCATCATCAAACTCTTCATGGTTAGGAAGAATGGATTTTTCTAAGTTAGGACAAAAAATTTGACTTTTAAAAGCTTTAATTCCAAAGGAAAATGTCAACATAGGTCAAGAACCAAAAAGAAATTTGTTTGAAGAGTTTGATAATGTTCCTAAATGTATCAAAATGCAATGAAATTTTTTTGTGATTTTTAGAAACCTAAATGCTATTTTAATTAATTAATTCTCATTAACTAATTAAAATAAACATTTAAATATTTTTAAAATACGAAAATTATGCAAAAAATAAAAATAAAATTATTTTCAGAAAGAGAAAAATATTTTAAGGTATGATGCAAAAAATGAGATTTTTTAAAAATGATTTGCTATTTTAAATAAAATGGGCAAAACAAATGAATTAAAAAGAAAATAAAATGGAATTAAATGAAAAGTAATCAGATCCAAAGGCCTTGATTTGAATGGAACGCGCGGGAGTTGACTGGAGCGTGAATAGAGGGCTAGGATTCGCTCTGAGAATTTGAATTTAATAAATCCTAATTAAGCTAATTAATGACTGATTAGGGTTTTAATGTGAAATCTGGGATGTCCAAAACGCGCGCGAAGCTGGATCCATAGGCCTATATTCAAACTGACCTAAAACCCTAATTAACCCTAATTACTTTCAGACGACCGGAACAGTGGTTCCGGTCGTCTTCTCTGGCGAGGCCAAATCCCTAACTCTCTCTACAAGCCACCCCACCCCAAATTAATTGCCCAGAAATAATCCCCTACTCAAAACGAACTCAAACCACCATCCAAACATAATTTATAACAAGCATACATGGAGAATCGAAGAAGAACAGAAAACTGGGCAAAGTTTCAGAGAGTCATAACATGTTCATTTCTCAACTATTTTCAAAAATAAAAATAGCAACATGATCAGTGAAGCATGGAGAACAACTCTATAACAAGAAATACAAGTTCTGGAAAAATTATTCTTCGTGATACCTGAATTGGAGCTTTCGAAACAGGGACTTTCTGGCCAGTTCTTTTCTTCCAATCCACTCTAATGATTCCCCCCAAGAGCTTGCAGTGCTTAGCTGGAGTTTATATGGCCTCAAAATGAAAATGTCAGAGGTTCAGTTCTTTAAATGTGAAAATTGTATTTTTGATTGTGAAGGTTTTAGGACAAAATGAAAGGTGGGAAATGATCAGTGAGGTTTATGGAGTTGAATGGTGAAAGAAACTTGAAGGTTTGATGGTTGAATCAAGAGTTTCGAAGGCTTTTGCAAATTTTGGGATTTTGGAGTGTGCTGAGTTCTTGGAGTTTCAGGCTGTGTTGTGTGGTGTGTTGAGTTGCTTTTGGTCCATGTATCAACTTCTGATAGGTCAGAGAGTTGGTGTGGGCTATGTTGATTGGTATGGCTTGTTTTGCAAAAAGTCAAGGTTAGGTGTCCTTTGAGGTATGGGCAAGTTCAGGCTAAGGACAAAGGCATGTCTGGTGCAGCTGTGATCAAGGAGAGCCATGGAAGTGAGATTGAGGCAAATCAGCAAGCGGATTGAAGCTTATGGGGGGTTTTGCAATTTTCATTAAGTTTGCCCCTTTCTTGATTTCTTCATGCATAAGTCATGAAACTTGGAAGTTCTTGGGCCAATTCTGAGTTTTAGGCAATGTGTTATGATGTTATGATGTATAGAAGTCCATTTGAAGTCATAGAAATGCTTGGCATGAGAATTTGCAAGTTTCCCTTTTTGGTGTAAAAGTGAAATTTATGTGATTTTTCCCAACATTGACAAACCATAACTTTTGTTCTAAAATGAATTAGAATGAGTTCTTGTACTTTTTGAATATGGGAGGATCCAATCTACAACTTTCATGACCAAATATTTTTCATTTGAAGCATTTTTGGATCAAAAAGAGGAGGTTGAAAAACTTTCCCAAAATGGCAAGTTTACATTACAAGTCACTTTCCCAAAATGGCAACTTTGCAAATGGCATGAAATTCTTCACTTTTGTGAACTTCTAACTTCTTCTATGATCAAATAAAGGTCATACACATTCAAAATGATGGAGAAACCCCTTTGGTTGGATGATTGGGGGCCTCAGATGCTCTGATTTAGCATTGACTTGCTCAAGAAGTCATCTCTTGGTCAGATGCCTTCCCCATTGAATTTCTTCATGAAAATTGGTATGTATGATCCTTATACCATATAGAGACTAATAGAAACAAGAATGACCAAAAAACTTGGAGTTATGGCCTCTGAAACCAAAACCCTAATTTTAGGTCATCTGTGCAGTTAAGCTTGGCTCTGCTTCCACACCTTCCTCAGTTCTTGCGATTCCTTGACTTCTTGATCTTTATGAGGATATAATATGATGATTGAACATACATGGACCCTCTTGAGATGATTGAAGACCTTTGGAGTTGCTCAGATGGCTGAGGGATTGCTCAGATCACAAACCCTAGATGCAGATGATTTTGAATCAATGCAGTGAAGCAAATATGCTCTATGAGATGATATGATTAAACTTATGCAAATGAACAGAACCACAAGCCATGGTGAAATGAGTGAGGGAAAATTTGGGGTGTTTACAACCACAAATCACCACATGTTCATAAATAATTAAATAAAAAATTAAATTATGAAATTAGGGTGTTACAACTCTCTCCCACTTTAGGAATTTTCGTCCTCGAAAATGTTACCTGAAACAAACAGAGTCAGATACGACTCCTTCATTTGATCTTCACGTTCCCAAGTCCAACTTCCACCTGCTGGTCCACCCCACAATACCTTTACCAAGGCAATCTCTTTTCCTCGCAATTGCTTCATTTCTCGGCCATCTATCCGTAATGGTAATGCCTCAATTGTCAGATTATCTCTTACCTGCACGTCATCCATCTGAATCACTTGCGATGGATCGCACACATACTTCCTAAATTGTGACACATGGAACACATCATGCAAATTTGCAAGCGATGGTGGTAATGCAATACAATATGCTACCACTCCGATCCTTTGTGAAATATGATACAGACCAACAAAACAGGGAGTGAGCTTTCTAGACATCAAATCTCGTCCGACACCAGTCACTGGAGTAACTCTTAAGAACACATGGTCTCCCTATTGAAATCTAAGAGCTTTCCTCCTCTTATCATAATAACTCTTCAGTCGACTCTGAGAAGCCTTCATTCTTTCTTGTATCATCTTAATCTTCTCATTCGCCTTTTGTACAATCTCAGGTTTGAGTACTGCACTCTCGCCTGATTCATACTAACATAGTGGAGTCTGACATCTTCTTCCATACAATGCCTCATACAGTTCCTTTCCAATACTAGCACGATAACTATTATTGTAGGTAAACTCAATCAATAACAAATGAATATCCTAATGTCCTCCTTGATCCAACACATAAGCTCTCATTAAATCCTCTAAAGATTGGATAGTCTTATTTGTCTGACCATCTGCCTGTGGATGATAAGCAGAGCTCATCCTCAACTTAATACCCAAAGCATCTTGTAAACTCTTACAAAACCTCGACGTAAACCGCGGATCTCTATCTGATACGATACTCGACAGTATCCCATTCAACTTCACAAACTCTTCAATATAGAACTCAGTTAGCTTCTACATAGAATATTTAATATTCTTCGACAAGAAATGGGCCGACTTAGTCAATATATCCACAATCACCCAAATTGAATCATTTCCATTAGTTGTCTTCGGTAAACCTATCACAAAATCCAAGGAAATGCTATCCCACTTCCATTCTGGAATATTCAACGGCTGCATCGTACCTAACAGTTTCTGATGTTCAATCTTCGACTTCTGACAAGTCAAGCATGTATACATAAATTCCGGAACATCCTTCTTCATACCTAGCCCCCAAAACAATTTATGCAGATCATGGTACATCTTCGTAGCACCGTGATGGATACTCAATCTACTATGATGTCATTCTTCTAAAACACTCTTCTTAATTTCCGGAACACCGGGAATACACACTCTATCTTGGAATCTCATCACACCATTCTCATCAACTTGGAATTCACCCCCGTTACCTTGGTTAATCAAAGTCAACTGATCAACGAACTCCAAATTAGATTGTTGTCCTTCACAGATTCTTTCCATAATTTCACTAGTCAACTTCAGCATCCCCAATTTCACACTCTCAGATGTAGCCTCACACAACAAACTCATATCTTTGAACTATTCAATAATTTCGAGTTCTTTCACCATAAGCATCGACATATGCAATGTCTTCCTACTCAAAGCATCTACAACCACATATTCCTTACCAGGATGGTAATTCAAATAAAAATGAAAGTCTTTCAGCAATTCCAACCACCTTCTCTGCCTCATATTCAGTTCCTTCTGATCAAACAGATATTTCAAACTCTTGTGATCACTGAACACTTCAAATTTTGAACCAAAGAGATAATGTCTCTAAATCTTCAACACAAATACCACAACTTCCAACTCTAAGTCATACGTAAGATAATTCCTTTCGTGAATCCTCAATTGTCTACAAACACCCTTTTTACCCCACAACTTAATAATACTAAATTATTATAAAAAATCAGAGTTATCTACATAAGGGTATCACATTTCAAGAAAACATTAAAATAACTCATTTTTTGTCTTGTCCTGTAACACGGGTTGTAACATACATCACAATTAAAAACAAAATATTAATTCAAGGTAGCGGATCATCATTCAACAACTTAATCAACACAATAAAAGGATTCGACCATTAATCCAAAACATCATCCTCATGTATTAAAATAGACAAAAACAACAACAATAATCCAAGTGTTCCCAGTGTTACATGACACAGAGCAGGACACCACCTAGACTCTATAAACGAAAAAAAGACGCACTTCAAGCTACTTCCAAACATCAAGCTATTCTTGAGTATCTGCAGGATGGCATAATAGACGTCACGAAAGGCAGGTAGGGTAAGTAAATTTATATTCAATATAAATAATATAAAATGGAATTATAAGACAACATGCAAAAATACATTAATTACATCAAGTCTTACACATATACAACGAAATTCAAACACATCATTATAAAATGCAATCATGTTATGCCACTAATAATGAAATGCATACTTCATAATATGCATGTAGTAGCGAAACAACATCATGGATGGACACTGATCCATCAACCCTCCACAAGGGAGCACAACATAAACAACAACACCTTAATCCACACTATGAGATTGAAGCCTCAATCATCATAAGTATGCCATGAATGCAACAACATAAACATAATCATCATAATCAACACTTGCATCAAAATTCATCATTATTAATCATGTATCATTCATAGATATACTATTTTGCCTACTCATGTCATCAATACTACATATCATCTTATCACATCATAGAAGAAAGAAGAAGAAGAAGAAGAAGAAGAAGAAGAAGAAATCAACTTACTTCCAAGATGGAAGTTAAGTTGTATCTAAGAGGGATGAGTGAAGATTTTACAAGCAAAGCACCCTTAAATGATTAATCAAACACAAATTGAATGATTAAAATATGAGGGAAGGATTTACAATGTGGATGCATATCCACACTCTCATAACTTACCATAGCCCCTGAAAAGTTAGCAAAATGAATCACAATTGCAAATAAGAAGTCAAGAGAACTTTAAACAAGTAAAGAAACCAAATGAAAGGGATCCTAAGGTTTGAAAACATCTATCGTTAGAACCTAACCATATCAAATCTCTAAGAGGCTTAAGGTATCTAAAGAAACTCAAACTAGGTCAAAAAGAAACCAAAGAAACAAACAAGTTCACAAAATGTCCACCTTAAGATGTATGAATGCATATGACACATAACTTGAATGAAAACATGTATGAATCATCAAAGTTAGAATTTTATAACCTATAAAAGTGCCTAAATATTATATGAGATGATCAAACAAATCATGAATGAGTTAGTTCATAAAGAGATGAGATGAAGAGAAGAAGGCAACTTCATGTTCACATAAGAAGACAGAAGCACATCAAAGTTATAAGTCAAAGATGAAAAAAGGATATGAATGAATGCAAGTCAGTAGCATATGACCAATAAGAAATTATGAGAATGAAAATATGATTATACCAAATGCACATATGAAAGATGTCAAGGCAATTCAAACAAGTAAGCAAAAGATGTCACATAAGGAGAAAATGTTAATTACTTGAGATGCAAGTTACAAATGATGTATGGAAAACAAGAATGGATGCATATTAGTATGAAGTCAGTAGCTTACATAATATGAGATGCATATGGAATGATTGGATGAGCATACTTGATGTACATAAGAATCATGTTAAGCATAAGAAGGAATGAAATGTACAATTATGTCAAAGTTCAAACAAGGATGCACAAACACAAACAAAATATGACCTATAAAATGCAAGGGATAACCTATAAATGTCTAAACATGACCTTTAACATCACATAAGCAACCTCAAACAATGGCACAAGTGCCTCCTAAGAAAAGGATTCAAAAGATGAAGTGAAAGTTCACAAAAGATGATCTCGAGCACAAGCTATCAAACAAATGCAAAAATATAGTTATAAATTATGAAAATTCATAAAAATGGCCAAAGTCAGAGGCTAATGACATGTCAAAATATGATACCAAAAATCAAAGGAAAAATAGCTCAAACAAAAGCTCAAAGTCACATTGGATCAAAAAAGAACAATGCATAAGATGAAAATCAAAATGCATGCTAAAATGATTTTAAAAATGTATGAAAAATGTTTTTAAACACTTCAAGATATTGATGAATCATAGAAAAAAGAATGGAAGAAAAAAGTTGCATGAGTTATGAAAAAAAATTCAAACAAGTTGAACTATCAAAAAGGGAACAAGTTCAAAAGAAAATAAAAGAAATTATTGATTTAATGATGAAAATTTAAGAAAATCAGAAATAAAAATATGAAAAATTATTTAAATACATGAATATGCCTCATGAAGTTTTTAGGAGTTTTTAGATTTATGGAGGTAATTTTTAAATTTAAAAATGAAATGATATGTAAAAACTAAAATAAAATGGAGAAACAATGCATGGGGGTGCACAAATAGTGATAAACCACGTTCAAAAGACAAAATGGGCTCAAACTGGGGATTCATATAGCAAGTCAATGACCCAATCCAAATCAGCAAAGTCAACACAACCTTATGGTGTACTCAGTCAAAATATTTGACTTACATCTGAGCCAAAGGATGGATCCAACGCAAGCAAACAAGTCAACAATCAAAAGTATGAGAAACGAGAGGCTACGATGAAATTCACACATTAACAAATGCGTGGAGCCAAGCACACAATCATCATATTCAAATTTATAAAACCAACATGCACGTGACACTCACACCCTTCTTTAATGCGTTGTCACGCTCTCATCCCTTGGATTCAAAAAACGGACGAACAAGATTATGTCTTCCTCAAAAACTCAGGCCACCTGTAAACATGAACCAGACGCCGGAGCTAGGGCTCCAATCGTCTTCTCCGGCAAGCTTCAATGGAGAACAACCAAAAAATTCCAGAAATCAAAAGTGAAACCACGGGTCCACTCTATTTTCATCACTGATTCAAAATATCACATTCATTTTACCAGATCATGCATATACAAAGTAAATTGAAGCAAAATATTTTGAACATAAAAGTTTCAGATCCTAAATTACGACATGTAACATGTCAAAACCCCACACAAATCACATCAGAATGACCAACGCAATACAAGGATCACAATGCACATCTTAAAATCACAAAATAGGATGATGAATTTGAACTCACCTAAAAGTTGAAGCAAGCTCAAATACTCCTAGAAATCCAGTAGGAAGGTGCATATCTTCCTCTTTTGATCTCTAATTGCAAAATAAATGCAATTAGAGCCTTGAGTCGAGCTAGATCTGAGAGTTTGAAGTTGAGATTTTCAAAACTGAACCTGATGAAATCCTCAGTATAAGCTTCAGTTAATGCTTGATTCTTGTTCCTTGAAGCCGCTGATCAAGATTATGCAAATAATTCACAAGGAAACCCTAGGAGAAATGATATTCGAAGATAGAAAGTTTAAGAGTGAAAATGTGAAATATGAGAAATGAAGAAGCTCTAGCCCTAACCACACGAGTTAAAGACTTAAATATGAATGTAATTAGGCCTGACCATGGTTTAGACTCAAGTTGAATCATTGTTAGTGAGTTTTGAATGATTTTGCAAATTTGCAATTTCAAATGGAGGTGTTGATTCCCACGTGCATGTGGCTGGTTTTGACCATGAAGCTCTTTCATTTTGTGTACTGATTACAATAGTTAGAACAATAATTTTTATTTTACTCTCTTAAATTATGTTTTGATGATAACAAATATTTCTATGTTATAAAGAACAAAATATGCTTCTTAGAATTATTGATTTTAGTATGCAGAATCCTTGATGAAAAACAAGAAGTTTTTAAGATGATAGAAGTTATGACGTAACAACAAGAAGTTCCTCTCATAACAAATGTTCTACAATAAGAAAATATTTTGAAAGTCCTTATGGAAGATCTCAATACGCAACACACGCTCATCACAAGCTGCTAAGTTAATCAAACTATGATACTCTGATACATACAAGTTCTGATTTTCAGAATCAGACTCATTAATTGAAGATCAAAGTATTAACGGCTCCAGACATGAATCTTTATTTTTGGAAACTCTTCAATGACTTTTATCTCCATCCAAAAATATTTTAAGATGTCTCCAATGATTCAAACCTCCACAACTATATAAAGGATTCAACTAGAAGAAATTTACAAATACTCTCTCGCGCGCATATTCATTATTCAAATTTCTTTTCCAGAAATCTTAAAATAATATTGTGTAAAAATATCACAGTTGTGATAATAGCTTTTTAGAAGCAATTTTCGTTACACACTTGTAATCAAATTTTGATAAACCTTGAGTGACTAAAGTGTTAGTAAGCAGACTAAAGAAGACTTTGATAGTAGGTCATTGTGATTTTGTAATCTTTATTGATTAGTGGATTAAGACCTCATTGAGAGAGGCGAAATCACCTTGGCGGGTGGACTAGATGTAGTTTGATTTCAAATGAGCCAGGATAAATTAATTGTGTTCATTGCCTTAATTTTTTCTTAATACCTCAATTCAACCCCCCCCCCCTTTCTTGTGTTATTTATCCCTTCAATTGGCATCAGAGCACCTGGTTCTGGGTGCTAACATTTAACCGTGTCAGAAAAAGATCCTGAAGAAAACAATATAGCGGAACAATTCCAGAACAACAACGATAATCAGAATGACAAGATCAATGGTAAACCTCCAGTGTTCAACAATGAGAACTTTGATTACTGGATGGATATTCTGGAAAGCTTATTTATGGCTCTTGATGGAGACCTCTGGGATATGGTAATTGATGGTTACACGCATCTAGTTGGAGATGATGGTTAGAAGATTGAAAGAAAATATATGACAATCCAACAGAAGAAAGAGTTCATAAATAATCACAATGCCAGAACAATTCTTCTGAGTTCCATTTCATACACATAGTATGAGAAGATCACAAACAGATAATCTGCCAAACATATGTTTGAATCTCTGAGAATGATGCATGAAGGCAACACTCAAGTTAAGGAAACCAAAGCTTTGGCACTCATTCAGAAGTATGAAGCATTCAAAATGGAAGAAGATGAAACAATTGAGAAAATGTTCTCAATGTTTTAAATTCTGGTTGCTGGATAAAAAGTTCTAGACAAAGGATACTCAACAGCAGATCATTTGAAAAAAATAATCAGAAGCTTGCCAAAGGCATGGAGGCCCATGGTCACTGCACTAAAGCTATCAAAGAATCTGAATGAAATATCCCTTGAAGAATTGATCAGCTCTTTGAGGAGTCACGAGATAGAACTTATAGAAGATGAACCTCAAAAGAAAGGTAAGTATGTTGCTCTTAAATCTAACAAATATGAATCTAAAGCTTTTCAGGCAGAAGAAGAAAGCTCTGGTGGCTCATCATAAGAAGTCGAATTATCACTCCTTTCCAGCAGGGTTCAATAATTCTGGAAGCACAAACAAAAGAAGTTCAGGAATCCCAGAAGATCAAGCAATCACTCTGAATCATATTCTGGAAAGTCCAGAAGCAAAGAAATAGTGTGTTGTGAAAGCAAGGAACCTGGACATTACTTTCGCTCCCGGGATTTTCATCCTAGTACAAACGTGAAAGTGGCGCGGAAAAGGTAGAGTCGCCAGCCAGGCATTTTTATCCCGAAGGAATGGGAAAGGTAATGCTGCACAAACCTAGGGAAGAAGGAAAGGACAAGGTCCTTCGAACCAAAGATCCGGGTTCGGGAGTCGGTTACGACCTGGGAAGGTATTAGCACCCCAGATCATCTGTCGTACCCGACGGAATCCACACTTGTTTGTTTGTTTCAAAGGGTGAGAAATAAACTGTTGTTGAACAAATGAACTGCTAACTGGAATGGGAATGGAAATGAGAAAGGCAACAAAAAGATAACAAAAAGAAAGAATGGTAAAAATGTAGGGAAAATAAAGAATGTGCTCGAACGGGCCCTACCCCGCTGCCTACGTACCTCATCGGGAAAATGAGGATCAGAGTCGACGTAGTTCGCCTAACTAAGGCGGGAACTATTTATTTGTGTTTTTTATGGCTGGAACTATGTATGTCTATGCTTAGGTGTTGTAGGCTCGTCTGGTACAAGTGCATTTACTGTCTTGCATGCGAGACAAGTCGTCGCAAGTTCGCGTTGAGAATGAATGAGGTGAGAAGAGAAGTTCTCGCAGGAAATTCGTTTATTGTTTGTTGTTTTCTTTTTAAGAGTTTTGTATGGATTTGGCACAAGGAAGTGAATTCAAACTCTTTTCCATGGAATGTATACTTGCTACTACATCCCAAGATGGAATAATAGAACAAGCACACCAAGCAAGGAGAATTTATCCAAGACTTGTTCCCAAGGATTAGGGTCTAAGTTCACTAGCTTGTTGAACTTATTACATGTTTTTGTAGCTTTGTGAAGAAGTATCTTTCAGATTTTTCTTTGTAAAAAAACCTCTTGATAAGACTAGTACATCATGCTTGACAAGCCTACACTATTCCAAGATGGAATGAATGTAAGTGCCCCATGGAACAAGGCTATACACAAGAGATTGTTTAATGCATTTATTAAGTGTTTTTTTATTTTGTTTGAAGATGATAAAAGAAGACTCAAGAGGCAAAAAGTCAAAGATAATGGGGGACTAAGACACAACCCTAAGTTATCTTATTATGTACAAAAGGTGATCCTATGGTTTGTGAGGTTTTCTAACCTAAGGAAAAGAAAAGCAAGTTAGAGTTCAACTTACTTCCTAAGGAAGTTAAGTTGAATCTAAAGAACAAAAGGGAAACCTGTGAACAAAGCACTAGGTGCTAAGGCAAAGACAATTAATGCATAAGAAAGGAATGATGAATGATTACCTCATCTTCCCCCTGCAAAACAAATGTTAGCATGATGAAGTAATATGAATAATTATGACATGGCAAACTTCAACAAACAACTCACACTAGTTATGGACGGGTGTTAGTGAAATTCTAAGGTTAAGACCTAAGTCTAAGGAATCCTAATAGGTAACACACTTAAAAAGTTAGTAGCTAAATCAATTCAAAAGCATCTAAAGGGATTAATAGAATTAAATTCAAACTATGTCCTTAGGTACTACTAAACCCTAAGGATGAAGTTAAAAAGATAACCTAAATGTTTATTAAACCAAAATATCCTAAAATCAAAGGTAAGTGAGAAATCCAGAACTTAACACTATATGGAAGTGAAGGGAATGAATAGATCAAATGAGAAAGAAGAGATTCAAGTTAAAGGTAATCTAACATGAGATTGGAGGATGAAAGAATGCATATAGAAGCATGGTTCTAAAGATGAAACAAAATGACTTAGAAAAAAATTCAAAAATTCCAAAAAGGACTTGACCTCCCCATACAAAAACCAGGGCTTGACAACAAATTAGAATGAAAATTAGACTTGAGAAATGTTCACAAAGGATGGGTTAAAAAGTCTCCTAAGACTAGGTATCCCAATTAGGGTTTCTAAAGTCTTTTATATGACAAGTGAAGTTCAAAAAGAAGCACAAGGTTCTAAAATGGGATGGACAAGTATGGATGACCACAAAACACTTTTAAGACACCCAAATAAAGATAATATGAAGTTAATTCATGTGAAAATGGGATTTGAAGTGTTTAATATGGAAGGAGGAGGGAGATTAGGTTAAAATGGGACCTATGTGACTTAAGACTCAAGGCATGCCTAAAAATTAAAGGTGAAGACCCAAGGGTTGTATTTAACTCTTATATACATCCTAAAGTATCTAGGAGACTCAATATTAGGACCTCAAAGTATTGGCATGAAGGCCTTAGGCTAATGGGACCAAAGGAAAGGAATGGAAGGACCAAAAATATGACTTGTGACTCAAGCAACATGGAAAAATACCAAATGGTCATGAAAAATTATGAAAATTGACACTTGAATACAAAATCCATAAGATGAATTGTATACAAAAACTCTCACAAAAATTCCCATTTTTGAGTGTTCAAATGGTGTATGGAAGTGGATTAGGGTTTATGAGCATGTGTGTGAAAGAATGACACCAAAACATTGCTTAAGGTGACCTAAAAATCAAAACAAAAATATGGTGGGGAAGTTTAATGAGTCTTTTGAATAATGCAAAAAGAATGGACTATTTATGTTTTGTGGTTTGGGATAAAGAAAATGGACAAGAAGATTGGTCAAAAAAAGAGAAAATAGAAGTTAATTCAATGGGAAATTAATCCTGGTTATAAATATAAAAGAACAATGTGAACAAAAATTATGGAAAATTAGAGAAAAATGCAAAGATATCACATGAATTAATTCAGAATTGTTTATGGAGTTTTTATATTTTTAAAAGTCAAAAACGAAAATGAATAAAAAGATAAAAAAGAAATAAGAAAAAGAATAGACTGAATTATTGTATTGGGCCTTGGGGGTGCTGAGAGCAACAAAATCAACTAAACTGGGCTTTGAAACACACGCATGGGGGTGTTGATAGAATTCTGAGACTTCCTTCACAAACTAATGCACGTGAGATGCATATGATCATTTATGTGCTGGCACGCTCACAGCCTTAGGATGGACATGATCTAAGGGTCACGTTATATTCTAACCATTAAATTTAGGGCACTGTTCAGGTGATCGGAAGTGACCTTCGGTCATCTTCTCTTGTCACCCCTCACCTAGGGTTTTCTCTAAACTCAACCAAAATGAAATGTGAAGCCATAGAAATGTTCCTCTCAATGAGTAGGTCATGAATCCACCCTTAGTTTACATTTACCACACTTAAACAAAGAGAATCGAAGCCAAGAAACTCAACCTGAATAATTGAATATACGCACCTAGGGTGCCTATCAACTAGCCAGGGGTTGCAATGCTCCTATAGAGCTTCAAAGCATACAAATCCATCAAAACAGAAGTAAAACATGCACATGAAATTTCAGAGAGAACCTGAATTGCAGAGTTGATTTTTAGTTGAGGAAATCCAGTGATGAGATTCAAATTGCTTAAGTGCTTGATCTTGAAAGCTCCAGAGCAAAATAAATGCTTTGTAGGTGTTGGAGATGGAAGAACAAGAATCTGGTGCAAGAATGATGCAGAGTCACGATCTTTATACTTCAAGCCCTCATTACCATAGAATTCATCCTTGTGATGATGTTGAACCTGAATTGATGATGAACTCACTACTGGAAGTAGAAATCAGAGAGATCCTCACAAAGATGCAGGAATATGCAGTGATATCACTTGTGAGATTCAATGGAATGTAGCCATGGAAGCTATGCGGTTCATGGTGAGGATGATGAATATATGAAGATTGAGCTGTGTTAATGGAAGTTGAAGCTGGCTCTAAGAAAAATGCAGAAGAAGATCTTCAAAATGCAGAGAGAAAACTAGATGGAAAGTGATGAATGATGAGGTGATTTGTGATGAAAATGGTGAACTCTCCCAATTTAGTTAGAGGCCAAGCTTTTATATGCATGGTTGACAGTTATTAACCACAGTTAAAAGTTAGAACTATGGCTAGTTCTAACTGATGGTGAATTGAGCAACTTAGGGTTTGAGGTGCAAGGGTGCAATTCGGATTTTGCTTGGCTCGAAATTGATTGAATATGGTGAGGTTCATGCCTTATAGTGAGGTTTCAATGAGGTGGGATGAAGTTGAGAACAATACAGCTGGTCCATGAAGGAGGCTTCTCATTCACTTGAAACATCATCATAGTGCATGGCAACTATGATGTATGTGCATACATGGGATGATTTGCACCTTCAATTGGATACCTTATGATCATAACATAGTGAATGTTGTTTACCAATTGAACTGACTTAGATTCAAGCCTTGATACAATGCCTTAGCATACAAGTAACCAGATGGCATACATTGAGCTTCCCTTGGATGTACCTTCATGAACAAGTCACCAAATGGAGAAGTTCTTGTGATCAAATTGAAGGAGATAATTCATACTACATGTTTGATGTTGATGACAAGTGAAGATAAAGCTTATAAGCCACTCAAAATAACCATTAAAAATCACATCATAAGGATGCATAATGGGCCTGCACGATTTGCCTTGTCTTGTGCCATGGATGCCTACACATGATCAGTTGTGAGGCACACACTTTCCCCCTCCATAGCTCTCAAACCATTGATCAAATGAAAAATCTTTGAACATCAAAGTTGTTGGAAACATGGCAATAAACAACTTTGTAGTTCAAAGAAATTTCATTTAAAGCCTTTAAAATAGAGAAAAATAGCTTGCATTATGGCCCACCACCTATTTGATGGAATGCCTTGCATGGTGCGCACACAGGATGCAAGGCCTGCCTTGTTTTTGCCCTAGTTTGCCTTGATTTGCACCAACTTTGAATGATCATATCTTACTCAATTTTGATGTTATGAATGATTTCTACCCATGGATTTCAAGCTTAAGATGCCCTCTTTAATTGGCTCAAGGTAAAATTTTGATAGCCCTCATATTTTGGGAGAAGGCCTCTCTTGAAGTTGCTGCAAAAATGGCCAAAACTTGCCATTTTTGGAAACCCTAGTTTTCCAAAAATGGTAAGTTTTGGTTTTCTTGATTTCTCTTGATTCCTCCATCATTTTTTTATCAAAATTGAACCATAGGATCCTTGTAACCCTAATTTCATGATTTTGATCTCAAAAAGTCAAGAGTTGACTTTTTCCTCAGCATGGTTGACTTTTCCCCAAATCCTTGATTTTCAGTCATCTAGCCAATTGAACCTCTTCCAAAATGTTTCTATGGATGAAATTTGAACCCTAGGCACTATACATCATATATAAGACAATGGAACCCACTTTGAATCAAAATTTCATTGAGAAGCCCAGTAGAAATGAAACCCTAATTTGGCCCCTTTCATCAGGAGGTGTTGCACTGCTTGCCTCCTTTGATCAATTCAAATCTTTCCATGGCTTGTGGTTTCAAGTGAGGACTTGTGGGATGTTGTGAACCCCTTGCACAAGGTTGAGAAGCTTTGTGACTCTTTGGTTGCCTTTGCATAACCTTCAATTGCCCCAATCAAAGATCACATGCCTATGCCTCAACTATGATACACATGATGCAATGTTTATTTTTTATTATTTCATGAATTTGTTTATGCTAAATGCTATGTACAATATTGAGGAAATGAGAGGGAAAATTTTGAGGTATTACAGCTGCCCCTATTCAATCATCTGCAATCCCGAACAAATAATTGCACTGGCTTTTAGATGTTCGAGGTATGGAGTGATTGAATACTCGAATAAAACCTGGAAATTTGAACTCTATGGATGAGGAAAATGTCATTTGCCTTTATTTATTATCATTTTTTTTGGTTTTGACCTCTGAATAGGTAGAGGGAATAGAACAAGGTGGAGCGGGATCGTTGTACATAAACGAGAGCCCAGGCAAACAGGACTATTGTACAAAATCAGAACCTGCGACGTGATTGGTGTGCGAAACAAGCCACAGAATGGGGGCCTGTTGTATTAAACAAGGCTTGAAAAAACGAGACCATTGTACAAAACGAAACCTGATGATGGAACGGGATCTTTGTAAATAAACGAGAGCCCAGGCAAACAGGACCGTTGTACAAAATGAGAACCTACGACGTGACTGTTGTGCGAAACAAGCCACGGAATGGGGGCCGGTTGTACTAAACAGGGCTTGAAAAACGAGACCATTGTACGAAACGGAACTCGATGATGGAATGGGATCATTGTACATAAACGAGAGCCCAGGAAAACAGGACCGTTGTACAAAACGAGAACCTGCAACATGACTGTTGTGCAAAACAAGTCACAGAATAGGGGCCTGTTGTACTAAACAGGGCTTGAAACACGAGACCATTGTACAAAACGGAACTCGAAGGTAATGAAAAACAATGACTTGGAAATACAAGGATGCTTGACAAATGGTATAGGTATTCTCTGTAGGGAGTATCTCATGATGGCATGCATATGTTTGGATTTATGGCGTAATGCATCCATGATGATGGAAATGCTAAGCTTTGGAGGATGCAAAGGTAATGATGATTATGCATATGCAAAATGCAAATAAATCTTCCAACAAGGAGATTGCAAGTATCCCAGATGGCTTGACTGGGGAGAACTGATGATCACTGCATTGATCTAGTCTATCCTGGTGAGGAGAAAACAACTCTGCAGGGAACGTTTTTAATGATACGCCGACTCTGAACTGCCGCCACTGCCAAAAATAAATTGGACTTTGAGATTGGAGAGCCAAGACCCTACTGGAGATGGACCCTTCTTGCTAGACACACTATCCGTTGAACTCTGATGGGGAAGTGAAGACCTCCTGACTTGGCTGAGAACTAGAGGTATGACTTAGCTGAGGAAGAAACCCGTTGGGAAGGAAAAACATTCCCTGTACTGCTGGGGATTGCCCCTGTGTGGAAGGGAAGTCTCTGCTTGTAGTGGACACCAACTTTCAGTTGTTTTGCTGATGGAGATTTCAACTCTCGCCTCTACTGGGGATAACAGGAGACACACGAAAAGACACTTGTTATGGTTCAAGCACTGTTGAAATATTCCTCCTAGAAATCCTGCATAAACACAATTGATAGTGCCTGTAACATAGAGAGTTAGTTTGGACCTGAATGCCCCAGGCTTATGGTATGAATCACCATCCCGACCACTTAACACCTTTTTAGAGTTGTATTAGATGTTTTTGTCCTCATGCATGAGTTAGAAAGAATTTGAATGTTCTCAACACAATACAAATCACAGTTTGTTGGACGTTTTTGCAATCAACCAGTGCTAGATAAAAACAAAAACAAAAACAAAATAGTCAAAGGTTAGTTGAAATTGAATTTCATTGATTCGGAAAACGGCCATGAATAGGAATTACATCAAGAAGCAATTCCCTGGAAAGAGGAAATTCCCCAAAAGGAAACTAAATTATCCTATTGGCAATGTGAAAAAATGAATCTCATCAGGTTTCGACCCTGCTATGATTTTTATTTCTTCAAGACTCTCTGCTTGCTTTGCCCCTTGAGAAAGGCGATTGGACTGGTCTTCAACCCTCTTTTGTGTGGATCGCCCTTTCGGGTTTTCAATCCACCAGGATACCCTTTTTTGCCTGAGCTGTCCGATGTGGCTTCTCAGCTCAGCGGGTGTACATTTTTTTTCAATATTTCCCTAATTTTTGCCCGAGCCTTTTATCTGTTTTTGGCTCACCGGGATGCCATTTTTGCCTGGATCTTTATTCTGTTTTTATCCAGCGGGTCTTTCTTACACGAAGTATTTTCTTACTGCGTCTGCATTTACAGAGGAATGGTAGTCTTCTCCATCCATGGTCGTTAGCATCAAGGCTCCACCTGAGAAGACATGTTTAACCATGAATGGTCCTTCATAATTGGGTGTCCACTTGCCCCTGTGATCGTTCAGAGGAGGAAGAATCCTTTTCAGCACCAGGTCGCCTGGTATGTACCTTTGAGGCCGTACCTTCTTGTCGAAAGCCTGTTTCATGCATCGTTGATACAATTACCCATGGCACACAGCTGTTAGGCGTTTCTCTTCAATGAGGCTCAGTTGATTGTACCGAGATCAGAGCCACTCAGCTTCATCTAGCTTAACGTCCATCATTAACCTCAACGAGGGGATCTCCACTTCGACAGGTAGGACGACCTCCTTACCATACACTAGTGAGAAGGGGGTTGCCCCTGTTGAGGTACACATTGATGTTCGGTACCCATGTAGCGCAAATGGTAGCATCTCATGCCAGTCTTTGTATGTCACAACCATCTTCTGCATGATTTTCTTGATGTTCTTATTGGCTGCCTCAACGGCGCCATTCATCTTCGGGCAATATGGTGAAGAGTTGTGATGTTCTATTTTGAAATCCCAACACAAGTCAGCCATTGTAACACGGTGGGAGAACTGACTTTAGTTAAATGTTGCGGATAGCAAGAGTCGCCACCGACTTTTATTTTATCCAAAGGAAAGGGCATAAAAGAACAGGAAAGACCTTAAAAGATTTTTGGGTTCGGGGGGTAGGTTATGTAAAGGGAAGGTGTTAGCACCCTTTACATCCATGGTTATCCATGGGCTCTTAGTTATTTAGCTCACTTTAAACTGTTTTGAGAAGTGTAGTGTGTGATTGAAAATTTTCTTAAGTACTTTATAATGATCCTTGTACGGATATATATAAAGACTTTGTTTTGAAAATTGTTTGAAAATGTGAAGTGTTTTGAAATGTTTTGAAAAGGTGAGCAAGTACATAAGAGGAACCTACCCTAAGTTAAGTCTTTTCTGTTCTTAAATATCCTTTAAATGGTAAGACTATCCCTATTATTAAGGAATAAGTAGTCATTACCTTGGATGTATGAGGGACAAGTGAAGAGACATCTGTGATTAGGCAACTGTAAGGTGTATTTAGCAATTCGAAGGGACTTATCATCTTTATTCGGAAGGGACAAGATCATTTACGAAGGCAACCATGGAGGGACTTGATCTTTTTATCTTATAAGGGACTAGATGATATGAGAGAAGGGACTTTGCTTTACACCTTACTTGACCTTTTTTCTTTAGGTAACATTAGAGGTATCCTTAAGGAAGTGAGATGGCGATCCAAGATCGACTTACGTGTGTGCGTGTACAAATTCATATATTTATCTTGAGATTAATGATCTAAATCCAATTTTAAATACAAACATGTTTTACACTCCCTATTTTACTAACCATGGCAATTTAAAATAAATAATTTGAAATTCTACAACTATTACATAGTGGGTACAATTACATTATAATAATTAAAATAATTAAAATAAATAAGCATATAATAAATACATAAATAAATTGGTTAGTAATAATAAACAAAAAATAAATAAATATAAGAGGGTTAGTATAACAATATAATATAGAAATAAATTAAAAGTTCAAAATTAAATAAATAAATATTTTTTAAGAGAATTTTAAGAAAAGCAATAAATAATAATAATTATATACTAATAAATATGACTAATAATTCTAATAATTTAATTTTATATACATATTATAAAAACATCTAATTATAATTAAATAAGCATATAAAAATAATAAATTAAATTCATAAAATAAAATTAGGGTTTTTAATTATTTAGAAAAATAAGTATGGGTTTACTACTTAATTAAATTATTTAAATTATAAAACTACATATAATATGAACAAATTATAAAATTAAAATAAACAAATAAATTAATATTTACAATATAATTAGGGTTTATATAAAAAAAATTAGGGTTTATATAAAAAATTAGGTTGTTTACATATAAAATTTTAGGGTTAATTATTTAATATAATTAAATTGTTTATACAAAACCATATAATATGAATAATATACAATAAAATAAATATTAAATAATTTTATTAATAAAGTTTAAATTTTAAAAAAATATGAATTTTGAAATATATACAAGAAAATAATATAAACATTTTTTGTTTTAACATTTATTCATTTATTAAATTAATTAAAATATAAACAAAAATAAAAAAAAAGTAAGAAAAAGTGAAAAAACAAACTTACCTGGGGCTGGGATTCGAACCCATGCCCTAGGCTTTACTCCCTCAAGACCAACAAGCCAGCCACTGGGCTACGCGCGCGCAGGTGATATTGAATGAGTACCAATGCGTTTTGTTTCTTCACCTGTAAAAATCGTAAAAAAAAGCAAAACAATACAAAATGGCCTGGGGGGAATCGAACCCAGGACCATTCATTCATTAACAACGCGCATACCAACTGAGCCATCATGTTCTTCTGGAATAAGTATCACAACAATAAAATAAAATACAATATCAAATTTTGAAATAAGAATTTGGCGCGCTGAGCTTCTTCTTCTTCCTCGTACCCTGCGAATTTTGCTACGAATTTAGCTGGGATTTTTCCTACGAATTTGTTTTCGCAACAGAACCTAGGTTTCTCCAATCACCATGAAACCTGTAAAATCTTAAAAAAATGATTATGCCATAGTGATCCTTACATCATACACAATCCAACCATGTTGTTAGAATTTATTTATATCACCCTAATCATAAAGCCCCAAATCGGGAGCTTAAACCCTAACAATGGTGATTGTTGATACCTGCACCAAAACTTCAAACAAACCAGCCAGAAACAATGTATAGAACACTACAAACAACATACAATCATCCAAATCCAGTAAAAGATCATAAATCTATGCATTCGAAAAATTCAAGAACACACAAAAAATGTGATTCGGCCTATGCATATGAGCATGTTTCTGATGATAATAATGATTGGGATGCGTTCAGTAAGGGTCAAGGAACATATTTCAACCTTAAAATTGTTTTGAAATCAACTTAAAAGCCAAAACCGAAAATTTATTTTCTTGTCAAATTTGAAGTTTGTGAAGGGTGCTCTTGGCTGCCAAAATTTGTCCCTTTGTGTTTAGATGAGTTATACATATATAGTAGAACATAATTAGGTCAAAAAATCAGACTATCCTTTGGATTTTTGGATCAATTGAGATTGAAAAAGATCATGCCTTAAAATTCAAATATTCTTTGATATAACATTGCTATTTTAGGACAATCATCATAATTTTCATATCAATCTGATCCAAACAATGTTTATGACTTTCTAGAAGCAATATCCCCTTTTAAATATTTGATTTCATATTTTATTTTAATTTAAATGATATTTTAATTAATAAAATTCAAATAAATATGAAATAAAAAATAAAAATTCAAAAAATAAGTGGGTTGGGTCTGTAAACACGCCAAATTTGCCCTCACCCATTCACACCATGGCTTGTGATCATCCTCATATGCATAAACACAAACATATCATCTCACATCTCATTTTTGATTCACTGCATAGCTTTCAAGGCATCTGCACCTAGGGTTTGTGATCTGAGCAATCCCAAAGCATCTTGAGCCATTCCAAAGGCAACCAATCAACTCAAAGGGGTCCATGTGTGTTCTTACATCATATTTCATCTCCTCAAAGTCAAAATGCAGAGGAATCACAAGAACTAGGGTTTGAGTGGATGCAGAGCCAGGTTGAACTGCACAGTTGACTGAAAATTAGGGTTTTGGTTTCAGAGGCCATAACTCCAAATTTTTTGGTCATTCTTGTTTCCATTGGTCTCTATATGGTATAGGGAGTATACATATCAATTTTCATGAAGAAATTCCATGGGGAAGTCTTCTGATCAAGAGTTGACTTTTCAGACAAGTCAGTGCAAAATCAGGGCATCTGAGGCCCCCAATGACCCAACCAATGGGTGATCTTCATCATTTTGAGTGTATATGGTCTTTATTTGATCATGGAAGAAGGTTGAAGTTCATAAAAATCAAGAATTTAGGGTTTTTGCAAATGTTGACTTTTTGGGCATAGTTGACTTTTCAAGAATGCACCATTTTAGGTCATTTTTCAAGCCATGATTCTTGATCCAAAAAGGCTTCAAATGGAAAAACTTTGGTCATGAAAGTTGTAGATCTCATCTTTCCCTTTTCAAAAAGTACAAGAACATGATCAAACTCTTCTTGGATCAAAAGTTATGGTGTGGCAAAGTTGGCAAAAATCACTAAAATTCAAGCTATGCACCAAATGGAAATTTTGCAAAACCTTGAACCAATGCATCATGTGACCTCTAATTCATTTCAAACCATTACACAAACATTCTCTAAGTCCTAAAAGTCAGAATTGGATCAAGTTTGCTCATGTTTTGGTTCATGTAACAAGATTTTCTTTCATGGGAACCATAAAGCAACAAGTTGCAAAACCACTCATTTCACTTCCTACAAACTATGACATTGGATGCTGACTTTGGCTAGCCTCTCACCTCACCCTTTGCTGCGCAGCCCATGCCATGTACTTGCCAAGATCATGAGCCATGCTTCTCTTACACATTATTTGACTTTTTGCAAAAGTTGCCTTACCAATCAATAAAGCACATGTCAAATCAACTGACCAATGAGAGAGAGTTATGTGGACAATTTGCAAGCAAAGCATAAGGGCAAGCAAGGATGAAAACACTTCATTCACAACATACACAAAACACTCCCCTTTTGCAAGTTCCATCGAATTTCTCTCCACAGCCTGAAAACACTCAAACTTTCTTCATCATCCAACTCAACACACTTCATAGACAAGAAACCATCAAAGCTCAAGCCTGAAACAAGCCTGAATACTCCATAAACATCCTTCACCTCAGCCTGCATTTTCTATCGAATCTCTCTCCACAAGCCACAAACATCCAAACAAACACCATAGACCTTCTCCATTAACCCTCAGGATCACAAACAACACCTCACCATGGCCTGAAACCTCCAGAAACTCCATTGCCATTTCTGACCAAGCTTGAGCAGGAGCTTTCGAATCTCATTATCCAGCCAGCACAAACTCATTTTGAGCATTCAAACATCATCAAGGGGTTCTAAGGAGTAGATTGCACATAAAGAGAAGGCCAGAAAGTTCTCAAACTGAAAGCTTCGAATCTCAGGTAGCTCAAGAAATATTTTTCCAGAAATCATTTTTTAAGTTCCTAATCTGTTCTATATGTCTTCCTGATCATGAATGTGTTTTTGGTTTTGAAAATGGTGATGAAATGAGAATGTAATTGCTTCCTGAAACTTTTTTGCCCTAGTTCTTGTTTGCTTCGATTCAGCCTTTCATGGAAAAATAAATTTGTTTTGTTTGAGGGTTATGATTCGTGAGTGAGTGGGAAGCATTTCTGTTCATTTAGATTTCATTTTCGTAACGTGTAGAGTGAGTTTGAGGTTTTGAGTGAACGGAGAAGATGACCGGAACACTGTTCCGGTCATCTGAGAGTGTTTAACGGCGTAATTAGGGCATAAGCATTTAATTAGCTGATTTTGAATCTGAGCCGTGAGATGTGGCGCGCAGTCAACTCCCGCGCGTGTGAGTTTGAATCTCCACCCTAGGATGTGCTGACTTCTCATTAATTCATTTTAAATTCATTTATTTTCATTTTCTTTTCATTTGTTTTGCATGATTATTTAAAAATAGCAAAAATATCTTAAAAATTATGAAACTTTTTCTCATGAGTTTCAATAATTTTTAAGACCCAAAAATATTTTTATTTTATTTTTCATCATTAAAAAAGTATTTTTAAATATTTAAAAGATTATTTTTAATTGATTAATGGGAATTAACCAATTAAAAATACTTTTAGGTATTTAAAAATTACAAAAAAATTCATTAAATGTTCTAAGACATTTAGAAACATTGTCCAACCTTCAAACCAAATTTCTTTTTTGATCTTGATGCATTTTAAGAATTTTTCATTGAATTAAATCATTTTTTATGCATTATTTTGATCATGGATTCAAAAATTCATTTCTGCCAATTGGTGAAGGTTGAGACATTGATTCTTCTTGCATTGTCTTTTGTTTTGCATGTAGTTTCAAAGATAAAAAGGCCATGAATTGTCCTTGCATTTTCAAATTGTTTGGCATTTGTTTTGTTAAGAACCCTAAAAAACCCTAATAACTTGTGAAAATCATAACTTGAGTTTGGTTGAGAGCTGAGAGCTCCCCTTTGGGCAGTGGTTCATCATAGGCCTAGGGTTTCTTTGGGTGCCATTTTCCATTTTTACTTTAGGGTTTTGCTTCTGTTTTTGGTTTGTGTTTGATGTTTGATCCATAAACCCTAATTTGGGCTTTCATTTGCATCCCTCTTGCATTTCCTTGCATAACATGACTTGTCTTTGCATTTTTGTGCATTCTTGTGATTCATTTGACATCTTAAGACATGTATAAAGCATCATTGATCATTGCATTACATATTTGCCATGTCATTTGTCTTGTATGACTCATAACTTTTCATGCTTGTTCATGCTCCTTAGCTTGCATCATTTGCATTCATAAGCTTGTATGAACATCCCCATTGCTTTGCCTCATGTTTGCAGCACCTCATAACATCATAATCATCCTCAACATGCTTCTGGTTTTGCTTAGCATCATGTCATTTCATCTCATCTTGCATTGCATTGCATTTTCTTTCTAACATTGCAGGTGGTAAGTAAACTTGAGAAGTGGATTTGCCTTCACTTCTCATACCTTTTCTTTTCATCTCTCTTGCATCCATTGCTGCATTTTTATTTGTGTTTGAGGTTGAGCTTGCTCATTCTTCTTCCTCCCACTTTCTTTCTTCAAGTGACTTGACTTCTTGAATGAAGCAAGTCACTTTGCTTCTCTTGATCCTGTTCATCTGCTTCCTGGTGTTTCTTCTGAAGATTGTTCTTGCAAACCTCACAAACCTTAGGATCATCCAAGCATGACAATGAATTAGGGTTTTGATTAGTTCCCCCCATAGTTTTTACCTTTGTGTCTCTCTTTGAGTCCTCTCTTCTCACCTCATAATCAGGGACTAAACCCTAAAGGCTTTAAGACTTTGTGATTAAGTTTATGCCTGCATCCTTCTCTTAGGATGGAGTGTATAACTTTAATCCTAAGTCTTAAACCCTTAAGGTGTTTAAATCTCTTAATCAATCCATCTAATAATCATCAAGACATCACTTGTAACTTGGGCCTTGCATTAGGGTTCTAATTCTTCCTTAAGTGGTTAAGAAGGACTAACCCTAGTGTTAATGGACAAGTCCCCCTCAAGTTGTCTTACAAATCATAAAACTCACTTCATCATCATATCATTAATCTAAAATCCACTTAATCAAAGGCTTGTTTTGTCATGAGTTTAATCCCTAATCATGGATTAAGTTGAGGAGTTTTCCTCAGCTTAAACATTCTCATCTATTATCCTTCTTTTAGGATGGTGTAATGGGTCTGTTTAATCCTTGATTATGGCTTAACCTCATTACTCAACACTAAACAAAAATCACAAAAAACATCTAAATAATCACAAGTAGGTTAATGATCTTAATCCTACACCAAAGGTGATTAAGTGTGAGAAGCTGACTTCACACTTAAGGTACTCTCATTACCCCTAATCAGAGGGAAGATGTGATGAGTTTACTAACCCGTTGGTTTAGACTTAAGCTCATTATCTTATGACAAAAATCCAAAAAGGAATAAAAGACTGAAAACACAAAAACAAACAATAATCGTCTCCTCCGGGATTCTTTTCTCATCACCTTCATTCACAATCGAGAACTTGCTTCTTCCGCCTAATGCAAGACAGTCAGCATCTGTGCCAGACAGATCATACACTTGAGCATAGGCAAGTAAGCAGTTCACAAGTCAATTCATCTTTCAGTCTCTTTGGGTCGAACTACGGTGTTCTGACTTCCTAATTGCACGAGAGGATACGTAGGCATAACTTAACAGTTATCGAACAAAAGTCTCTGTATATTCCCCCTCTTTCTAATCTCATTCTTTTAGCCTCATGATCTTGAGCATTTCACTCCTGTTCTTACACTGACACTTCACTTATATACTTCACTTTTCTCTTACACTGACACCTGTACATTTTGTTTTCCAGCTCTTTTACACACAACTTACACTGACACTACCCCTTTAAAACACAAATCTTTCAAGCGTGGATCCCGTCGAGTACGGCGGACAATCTGGGTGCTAATACCTTCCCAGGTTGTAACCAACCCCCTTTCTCAGTCTCTCTGGTTCGCAACCGTCTTATCCATCTTTTTCTAGGTCTATGCAGCATTGCCTTTCCTCCGGGATAAAAATGCCCAGCTGGCGACTCTATTCATCTCCAGTGAGTTCACGGCTGTGTGTTCTCATTGTTCCTTTCGCCGACCGTTCGCGTCTGTACCTTCATCTGACCCGGTTTCATTTGTCGGGAGCGACAGCTTGGCGACTCTGCTGGGGAACCTTATACTGCAACCAGGGCTTCTGGTTCTTTTTGTGGGTTCCTCCTAGCGCTTGATTGATTTGTGTTTACTGGGGTGTTATGTGCTAGTTGTGTTTGTATATTTGCTTTATTTACTGCTTTCTGTACAGCTTTATTTATTGCTTTCTTTACAGTTTTCCATGTATCATATTATCATACTGTACTGCTGGCTGGATCTGGTTTTTCTTTGGTGGGTGGGTATTTCATTGAGAGTTAAGGTCCTATACCTGGGACCTGAGTGACACCTAGGCTAGAGTGAATCATATTCTTTCCCATTCCATTTCGGTCTGGTGCGGGAATATGAAACACGGTTCAGATATGGGTTTCTTCTTGAGAACTCTGTGTTGCAGATTTCCTGCAATGCTAGGGCTATCTGGGAAGCCTGCTAAGTCTGGATGACCTTTTAGTATTGACCTTCAGAAACTGAGGTGAATTAGAGGAGGAATTGTTATGGTTATTGTAAACACTGTACCTCCGGGTTAGAAATGTTTACACTTCTCATAACTGATCCAAGTCTGAGGATCCTTGTTCTAGATCATCACCTGTGAGGGGGTTGGGCTGTTTACAGGTTTGCAGGTACCTTGACCTCAGAATACCCTGTTACTTTGACTTTGTTAAGAATGCTCCATTTTGGATAGTTCTTGTGATTCTAAAACCCTGGACATGTGGCTCTTTATTTGAGTCCCCCACCCTGGTTACTGGATTTATAGACCTCCATCTGGAATTCTTGAACACACATGGATCTATACCAAGGCCGTTAATCAGATCCAGCTCAGTCACAAACCCTTGAATTTCATTTGCATACATACTCATTGCATCATATTAACATTTGCTTATTTGTGTTTCAGGGTATCCACCTTCATCCAGGTTTTGGTTTTGACCCCATCTGCAGTTTTGACCTGTCTCCACCAGCACTTGCTTCAGTTTGTCAGCCATACTTCCTTTACTTGCACTAGCCAGTCAGTGGCCCCCTCCTCAGCATCTTCATCAGCACTTACTCTACTCAGTCTTCAGCATCATGGCTCCAAAGAAAAGCAACATCACCTATCATTTCTTCCAACCAGACTTGTCAGACATCAGGAGGATCCAAACCCTGATCACCCCAGATCACATACCCTTGTTCAGAGAGCATTATGGGGATATACTTGACTTGGTCATGGATCTGGACCCATCTCAGAGGAGCCTCATCCACACCTGCATTCAGTTTTATGATCCTCCATTGAGATGTTTCACCTTTCAAGACTTTCAGTTGGGGCCTCTTCTGGAAGAATACTCATCATTGACTGGTCTGCCCATCAAAAGAGAAATCCCATTCAACCCTGAAATGGTCTTTCCCAACAATAGAGAGGTAGCCAAAGCTTTGTATCTGGAGCCTGTTTTGATTGAACAGCATATGACCTCTAAAGCTGGGATCCCTGGATTTCATCTGGACTTCCTGATTTCTCAAGCTAGTCTGAAGGCTTCCCTGGGGGAATGGAGAGCTGTTTGTGCTCTGTTGGCCTTAAGTGTATATGGAATTGTGTTGTTTGCAGATGAGCCCCGTTTCATTAGCAAGAATGCAATCCACTTGTTCATCCTGAAGAACCCTGTGCCAACTTTACTGGGTGATCTCTATTACTCAGTCCATCAGAGGAATGAGAAGCAGAGGGGAAGATTGGTGAGGATTTGTGCTCCATTATTCCATGCTTGGCTTCTTAAACATCTACCCAGGACAGATGCATTCCTAAATCCTCATCAGCAAAGCAACTGGGCTAAGAGGCTCACTGTCCTAACTTCAGCAGACATCAGATGGTGTACTCAGGGCACCAAGGGCAGAGATATGATCACCAGCTGTGGGCACTTTCCCAATGTGCCTTTGATAGGAGTTAAGGGAAGAATCAACTACAACCCTCTGCTGTTCAGAAGGCAATTAGGCTATGCACTGGTTCATACTCCAAGGGAACAAGACTTGGTTGAGACCCTATACTGTGAGAACAAGATTAGTTTGGCTGTTGTTAGGCAGGCTGCTTGGGCCTGGGATCATGTTCAAACTAAGGGGATTACCATTCTGGGTAAATGCAATAATGTGGCATCAGTCCAATATTATGAGTGGTCCCATGCTAGGGCCCAATTCTCTGGAATGCCCTTTACCATAGAAGACATGCCTGAGTCATCTTCAGCACCACCCCCTGCCACTATCAGTTTGGGAGAGTTTGAAAGCTTGAAGGAAAGGAATGAGAAGTTAACCCAAGCCTTGCAGAAGACCCTCCGGGAGAGGAGTGAAGGTGTGAGGGAGATTGAGAGATTGGAGAAGTTGAGAGTAGAACACTTGACTAAAATTGAGAAGTCTGGAGATTACATCAACAAGTCCAAAGCTGGTGAGCAAATTCTGAAGAATGCTTGTAAAGAAGCCCAGTTCCAAAGAGCGAGAACAGACTTGTACTTGAAGGAGAGTCAGGCCAGGTGGGTCCGGATCACTGAGGCCCGTACTCTAGAAGACAAGAGAGCTCAAGACAAGATGGAGCAGATGGAAAAAGCCCTGGCAGCAGCCCAGGAGGAGATATCAGAGCTGAAAATCAAAGCAGGATTGAAGAGGTCAAAGGACCAAAGTCAGAGCAGGAAGTTGACTGCAGCAGTTGCAACAAGAAACCTTCTCATCAGAAGTCTCACGGAGCATCCGGCTGATCCTGTGACCGAAGCACTTCTCAAGGAAGTTCGTGAGGATGAGTTTGGCCTTGGAGTTTGATCATTTGCTTGTTGTTGTTCCTTTTCCTTGTACTTTTGCTTTTGTGATGTATTTTGGCCCCTTTGAGGGTTTGTGTTGTAAAATGAACAAATTGTATTATTTCACTTTTGTAATATATTTGTGTTGGTTTCTATCTGGGTTCACATCAAAAGCAACTTCAACAGCATCGTCTTCAAGGGTCTGGAAGGGTCAAAACTGAAGGCCAAACCGGATACCTTGAGAACAAATAAGCATAACTGCATTGCATGCTAACCCTTTTGTTTGTTTTGTAGGTTTTTGTTTTGTCGTTGCTAACCTCTGTTGTGAATCTCAGGAATTATTGCTCGCCGCCGGGTATTTCCTCTCAACAGGCCTCACAGGTACCCAACTAGAAACAACCTTCCGGGAATTCAGATGGATCAGATGCAGCAGGACCTTACGGAGGTCAGAAACCAGATGGCAAACGAAAGGTTAGAGATGAGAACGCAGATGACACAGTTCATGGAAGTTATGAACAACATGGCTCAGAGCCAGGAGAGACTGAGGGCCATGGTGGAGAGGCAAAATCAAGAGGAGCCTCATGTAGGAACTGCTGGCACAAGTAACAACGAGAGGGTCCAACCTCATGTCAATCCCCCAGTTTTTGGACCCCATCTCCATCCGGAGGCCAACATCCCAGTCAACATTCAAGGGACAGCCACTGCAGCCAGAGTACTTCAAGAAGATCCTCAGGAGGACCAGTATACAGTAATGGGCGCCGGAGAGGAAACTTATGATAGACGATTGGAAGAAATAGCTGAGAAGTTGAGATCACTGGAGTCTCAAAATTCTTTGGGCTTCGACGTCATGGACATGGGTTTGGTAGAAGGGGTCAGGATTCCCCACAAGTTCAAGCCTCCATGCTTCGAAAAGTATAATGGGACTTCATGCCCCCGGACTCATTTGCAATCATTTCTGGGAAGGCTGAAGGCCTATACAATGGATGAGAAATTGTGGATGTTCTATTTTGAAGATAGCTTGACTGGAGCATCCAGGGAATGGTATTCCCATCTGACAAGAGCAACTATAAGATGCTGGAAGGACCTGGCAGAAGCCTTCATCAGACAGTATCAGTATAATCTAGATATGGCACCCAACAGGACCCTCCTAATGGGAATGTCACAGTCTTCGAGGGAGAGCTTCAGAGAATATGCTCAAAGATGGAGGAAATTGGCTGCTGCCGTTCAACCACCAATGTCTGAGAGAGAAATGGCAGACATGTTTATGAACACTCTTCAGGGAACCTATATTGACAGGTTAGCTGCTTTCTCTTCCACTAGCTTTGCGGATGTTGTTATAGCTGGGGAGAGAATTGAAAGCCTGTTAAAGATGGGAAAGATCACAGACAATGGTGCAAGCTCGTCCAGTAGTACAAGAAAGCCTTTTGCAGGCCCGAGAAGAACTGGCGAGACCAATGCCATTCACACCAACAGGGGTAGGCCCCAATATGTTCCAAGGACAATAGCAGCAGTCACTATCCCTGCTCCAGCTCATCCTCAGCCAGTCTATCAACCTCCTCAACAAAACTTCCAACAACAACCTCAGTATCATCAGAATCAGTATCCTCCAAGAAACTACAACAGCAACAACTCCAACAACAACAATCAACAGAGGCCGTTCCAACAAAGGCCATCCCAAGCTAACAGAGTGATCGACCCGATCCCAATGCCGTATGCTGCCTTGCTGCCACAACTTCTGAAACTCAACCTAGTTGAGCTAAGAACGTTGGCACCTCCGGATCCCAACAGTCTACCAAGAAACTATGACTCCAATGCTAGGTGTGCTTTTCATTCGAACGCACCTGGTCACAGTACAGAAAAATGCAGGGCTCTGCATATGAAGGTACAAGACTTGGTAGATTCCAAGGCTCTGAATTTTGCACCGCCGCCCAATGTCAATAAAAACCCAATGCCAAACCATGGTGGTCCCCGAATTAACGCTATTGAAGAAGACCAACCGTCATTGGTGGAAATCAAAGCTCAACTCCGTGAAAACAATATATTCCCGGGGTGTGAACTAGGATGTCCATACTGCAATATTTCATGGAATGGGTGTGAAGATTTAAGGAATGGCATTGACAGCCTTATTCAGAGTGGCCTGTTACAGATCACTACATCATTTCCGACAAATCCGGCAACTTCATCAGCAACGGTTTCAGATCCTCCTACAAATGCAACAACTATTGTTCCCGACAATTCATCAGCAGCATCAACAAGTATTTCATCTGTCCTTCCAAATGATCAGTTTACAACAGTTTCTCCTGCTACAACTTCAGCTTCATTCCATTTCGAATCTCCATCAACAACAACAACAGTCTTTCCAACAGAACCTCCTACAACACCAGCAATCAATCATGAAGATGTCTCTACTGTTACCATATTCTATGATCCTGAAAATAACTCCGCCTACCATTCAGAAGGTGCTGCTCCCGCCAGAGCGCTAGTTACAATTTTTTATGATCCACAAACAATAACAGTCCCTTCAGCAGCAGCAATCAGTCCAGTCACTGTCACGGTGCCTGGACCAGTACCATATGAAAGCAATAGGGCCATCCCTTGGCACTATGGCTCTGACATATACTGCGAAGGAAAAAGAATCACTCTCGAAACATCAACACCTGCACCACAAGTAGATAATGTGGGGGGAGGCGGAGGCTTCACTCGAAGCGGACGTCTCTTTGCTTCACAAGTTCAAAGACCTACTGCCGAAGCAGAAGCTGCTGCCAAGGCAAAAGGAAAAGGCCCGGTGCAGGAAGATCCAGCTGTCAAAGAAGCCCTGAAAACTCCATTCGATCAGGAAGTTGATGAGTTTATGCGAATCATCAAGAAGAGTGACTACAAAATTGTGGATCAACTTCACCAGACGCCATCCAAAATCTCCATCCTCTCACTGCTTATGTGCTCCGAAGCCCATCGGAACGCACTACTTAAAGTCCTGCACGCAGCTTACGTGCCTGAGGAGATTACTGTCAACCAATTGGAAACCGTGGTTGGTAATGTTACTGCTAGCAATGGGCTAGGGTTTACCAATTCTGACTTGACAGCGGATGGCCGCAACCACAACAAAGCCTTGCACATAACCATGGAATGCAAAGGAGCTGTCCTTTCTCATGTGCTGGTGGACACAGGTTCTTCCCTGAATGTCTTACCAAAGAAGGCTCTGGTGAAGCTTGAATATGATGGATTGGCATTGAGACCCAGCAACCTGGTAGTAAGAGCCTTTGATGGTTCTAAGAGATCGGTTCTGGGAGAGATTGAGCTGCCTGTGACAATTGGCCCGCAGACCTTTAAAACTATCTTTTATGTGATGGACATTCAGCCCGCCTACAGCTGTTTGTTGGGTAGACCCTGGATTCACGCCGCCGGCGCAATAACGTCTACCCTTCACTAAAAGTTAAAATTTGAGTGGGAAGGCCAAGTTGTCACAATCTGTGGAGAGGAGGACATTTTTGTTAGCCACCTGGCTACTTATAAATACATTGAAATGGATGGAGAGATCCATGAAACAATGAGCCAGGGTTTTGAGGCCTTGAACGTCAATGAAGCATCTGCTGTATCTGGTACTCCAATGTCATCTTACCAACAAGCCCGGAAGGTTGTTGAAGAAGGAACTGCCCTAGGCTGGGGCAAGGTTTTAGCTGTGGAGGAGAAGAAGGACAAGTTTGGGTTGGGTTACAGACCAACTCAACATCAAGCAAAGGCTGCTGGAGAGCCTGGTTTTGTCAGTGGGGGGATGCTTACCCCTGATGCTATCAACTGTTTGGAAGACGAGCTGGAAGAGGAGCGCAATCTGGAGAATTGGATTCGTCCGAAGATCCCGGGGAGCAGTGTCTCGAACTGGTCTTCCCAGGAAATTATAAGAGTTACTCATGCAGAGTAATTATTATTTCCTGTATTTTTATAGCATGCATCCAAGTCTTGCATCTTGCCCAAGATGACAAGACTCATTTTGTAACCAGGGCCATCTGTACTTTTGTGCAAACAGGATTAAATTAATGAAATATCAGACATCTTTTTGCAAACGAGTCTTTTTCTTTTATGCTCACTGTTTTTCCATTTTTCTTTTTGTACAAAAATAAATGGCGGTGTTTTCAAAATGATAACTTCATTTCACTTTTTTCTAAAAGCAAGATTAAAATCAATCACTAAAATGAACAAACTTAACCCTTGCAGAGAGCGCCTTCCTGACAGCACCGACAACAGCACGGCTATGACATCATATGACTTTGACAATCCAATCAATCAAGCTGATGAAGGGGTTGATGAAGAATATGAGCTTCCTGAAGAGCTAGCCAGGTTGTTGAGACAGGAGGAAAAGGTTATTACTCCTCACCAGGAGGAGATTGAAGTGATCAATCTTGGTACGGAAGAAAATGTGAAAGAAGTTAAAATCGGGGCCTGCCTGCAAGACTCAGTGAAGAGACAGCTGATAGATCTGCTTCAAGAGTATGTTGATGTGTTTGCTTGGTCGTATCAAGATATGCCAGGGTTGGATACCGATATAGTTATGCACAAGCTGCCTCTGAGGGAAGAATGCCCACCAGTGAAACAAAAGCTGCGCCGAACTCGCCCGGACATGGCTATGAAAATCAAGGAAGAGGTACAAAAGCAATGGGACGTCGGGTTCCTTGCTGTGACTAGCTACCCGCCGTGGGTTGCTAACATAGTACCTGTGCCTAAGAAGGACGGCAAAGTAAGAATGTGTGTTGACTACCGGGACCTGAACAGAGCCAGCCCGAAAGATGACTTCCCATTACCTCACATTGACGTATTGGTAGATAACATGGCTCAGTTCTCGGTATTCTCCTTCATGGATGGATTTTCAGGATATAATCAGATCAAGATGTCACCTGAAGACATGGAGAAGACAACATTCATCACACCTTGGGGCACGTTCTGTTACAAAGTGATGCCATTCGGACTGAAGAATGCTGGTGCCACATATCAACGGGCTATGGTGACATTATTCCACGATATGATCCACAAAGAAATAGAATGTTACGTGGATGATATGATCGCCAAGTCCCTTACAGAGGAAGATCACCTGGTAAATCTGCTCAAGTTATTCAAGCGTCTGAGGAAATACCAACTAAAGCTGAACCCCAACAAATGCACATTCGGGGTACGATCCGGTAAGCTGCTGGGCTTTATTGTAAGCGAGAAAGGGATTGAGGTGGATCCTGATAAAGTCAAGGCTATTCAAGAAATGCCTGCACCAAAGACAGAGAAGGAAGTTCGAGGTTTCTTAGGTCGATTGAACTACATCTCAAGGTTCATATCCCACCTTACAGCAACCTGTGAACCCTTGTTCAAATTGTTGAGAAAAGAACAGACGGTCAGGTGGAATGAAGACTGCCAGAAGGCTTTTGACAAGATCAAAGGATACTTATAAGAACCTCCAGTCCTTATGCCTCCAGTTGAAGGAAGACCTCTGATTATGTACTTGACAGTATTGGAGGAGTCGATGGGGTGTGTGCTGGGCCAGCATGACGAGTCTGGTCGAAAAGAGTATGCAATATACTACCTAAGCAAAAAGTTTACCGACTGTGAACAGCGTTATTCACTGCTCGAGAAAACTTGCTGTGCTTTAGCGTGGGCTGCTCGCCGATTGAGACAGTATATGTTGACCCACACTACCTTATTAATCTCAAAGATGGATCCGGTTAAGTACATTTTCGAGAAGCCAGCTCTTACCGGGCGGGTTGCAAGATGGCAGATGATTCTCACAGAATACGACATACAGTACACATCTCAGAAAGCCATCAAGGGCAGTGTACTATCTGAATATCTGGCTGAGCAACCTATAGATGACTACCGGCCTATGAGATTTGACTTCCCTGATGAAGACATCATGTTCATTAAAGCAAAAGATCACGAAGAGCCTGTTCACACTGAAGGGCCTGACCCAGAGGAAGAATGGACTATGATGTTTGATGGGGCTGTTAACATGAATGGTCGTGGTGTTGGTGCAGTACTCATTACACCTAAAGGAGTCCATATGCCTTTCTCGGCAAAACTCACTTTCAACTGCACTAACAACGAAGCTGAATACGAAGCTTGCATTATGGGTCTTGAGGAAGCCATTGATCTCAGGATCAAGACATTGACCGTATTCGGAGATTCAGCTTTGGTAGTCAATCAAACCAACGGGAAGTGGTACACCCACCAAGATCATCTGATACCTTACAGGGATTATACAAGAAGGTTACTGACTTTCTTCACAACAGTCAAGCTTGAGTATATCCCTCGAGACGAGAATCAGTTTGCGGATGCTCTTGCTACCATTTCGTCCATGATCAAAGTTCAAGCTGCTAACTTTGTACCCCAGATTTCAGTGTCTAGGCTTGATAGACCAGCATATGTATTTGCAGCGGATGTTGTAAAAGATGATAAGCCTTGGTTCCACGACATTAAGTGCTTCTTGGAGGATCAGACATACCCACCTGGGGCATCTTCCAATGATAAGAAGACTTTGAGAAGGCTTGCTGGTAGTTTCTTCCTGAATGCTGATGGGTCTTTATACAAGAGGAACTTTGACATGGTACTCCTCAGATGCGTTGACAAGACGGAAGCAGATTTGTTGATGCATGAAGTGCACGAAGGGTCTTTTGGTACCCATGCTGGAGGGCATGCCATGGCTAAAAAGTTGCTGAGATCAGGCTATTATTGGATCACAATGGATGCAGACTGTTGTGCTTACGCCAGAAAATGTCACAAATGCCAGATCTACGCAGACAAGGTGCATGTGCCTCCCAATCCTTTGAACATCATGTCTTCACCATGGCCCTTTGCTATGTGGGGCATTGATATGATTGGCAAGATTGAGCCAACTGCTTCAAACGGCCACAGATTCATCCTGGTCGCCATTGACTATTTCACCAAGTGGGTTGAAGCAGCCTCATATGCAAACGTTACAAGACAAGTGGTAGCCAGATTTCTGAAGAAAGATATCATCTGTCGATATGGAGTGCCCGAGCGAATCATTACTGATAATGGTTCCAACTTAAACAACAAAATGATGGCAGAGCTGTGCCGGGACTTCAAGATCCAACATCACAATTCTTCTCCTTACAGGCCAAAAATGAACGGCGCTGTTGAAGCGGCAAATAAGAATATCAAGAAGATTGTGCAGAAGATGGTAGTCACTTACAAAGACTGGCATGAAATGCTACCGTTTGCCTTGCATGGATACCGCACATCAATCAGAACATCCACTGGGGCAACACCGTATCAGCTTGTGTATGGTATGGAAGCAGTCCTACCTGTTGAAGTTGAACTACCCTCGTTACGGGTATTAATGGATGTTAAACTGAGCGAAGCAGAATGGGTTAGGTCTCGATACGAACAACTGAGTCTGATCGAAGAGAAGAGATTGGCTGCAATCTGCCATGGGCAGTTATATCAAAAGAGAATGAAGAAAGCCTTCGATCAGAAAGTCAGGCACCGAGAGTACCAAGTAGGGGATCTTGTGTTGAAAAGAATCCTCCCTCCTCATACAGACCACAGGGGCAAATGGACTCCGAATTATGAAGGGCCATTCGTTGTAAAGAAAGTTTTCTCTGGTGGAGCACTGATGCTCAGCACCATGGATGGTGAAGATTTCCCATCCCCTGTGAATTCAGATGCAGTTAAAAAATACTTCGCATAAAATGACCCGCTGGACATAAAAACAGAATGTAAGTCCAGGAAAAAATAGGGCATCCCGGCGAGTCAAAAACAGAATAAAAGACTCGGGCAAAAGTAAGGGAAAATAAAAAATGTACACCCGCTGAGTTGAAAAGCCGCATTGGACAACTCAGGCAAAAATGGGTATCCCGATGGATCGAAAACCCGAAAGGGCGATCCATGCAAAATAAGGGAATAAGCAAACAATTGCACTCTGAATTCGTCTGTATCACCTACAACTTGGTAAGCTTCAAAGGATCAAGCTTCAATCAGAATCAACTCTCTCCAGAAAGCAAGACGAGAAGAACGTCATTGTCATACGAGTCATAGCAGGAGAGGAAGCTCCTCAAAGCGTCGTCAACATCGCCAGAACTTTATTTCTCAATTTGTGACGATCTCCTCATTTCAGGAGATATGTTTCTTTGACTGTATCTTGCCAATTCAGGGCACATGAATTAATAAAATCAGATTTTCAGTCATGTTTCGTTTTTACATTTATGTTTCGCAAAGAGTTGTCTGATATCTCTAAAAATACAATTGCATAAGTACAGATGCCTTTCTCTAAAAAACAAAACACATGCTTACAGGGAATCTGATTATTCTCGAAAGTACTTAAACTCCTATGACGGAATCCGGTAAGGGATACCTCGGGACCTTTTGTACGTCTCCTTACCTTTGCAGGATTGCAGGTATCCAGAACGCAACCTGGGGCATGCAAGCTACATCTCAGCAAGTAGGCGAATCATTATCAACTCGGTCTATCTTCAACATACAGCATCGAAGGTGCCCATTTCCCCAGCGGAGCTGCCAAATCAGCATACACTCAATCTCAGCATCCAAGATGCTCTATCCCCAGCTGAGTTTCTCCCCATTGCTCTCCCCAGCTGAGTTGCCTCTCAATTCCCCAGCCGAATTGCCATTCTTCCTCAACAGAATACAGAAATCAGGGAATCATCTCCCCACAGAGCTTCAAGCCTTTATTCAGAAGAGCAACGCACGGAGAAGTCACAACAGAGTACAGAAAGCTTCTACAAACCACAGCTGGGTCCCGTATTTTCAAGATTATGTCAACCAGTGACATATATCCCCGAGCAGATACATCATTGGATCTACCAGTGATTTCATACCCAGCTGGGATGTTCACTTCAAGCAGATCAACCGGAGATCTTCGCGGCAGCGGGATCCGAATCCCGGATCTGTGCCCCTTTGCATAATCATGGCATCCGCATCATATTCACCCCCCCAGAGCGTAGCATTCCGTCTAATACGGAGCATTACGAAAAAAATCAAATGCATAGCATAATCATAAGTCATGTTGTGAATTGAACGCTTGTGAATACAGATTACTTTCCCCAAGAGTCCCCATCAGAGTCCCAGCAAAAGCAGTTGCCCCACAATCACAAACACCAGCATATACACCTTTTGGCACCCGTCCGTGTCATCTTTCCCCAGTAAAGTCGCCTGAACACCCTTTACAAACAAATCACCCTCATTACAGATACTTCCTGACACCCGTCCGTGCCATGTCCCAGCAAAAAGCCGAAGACATCCTCTTTGCACTCACATATACTTATATACACTTTCTTGACACCCGTCCGTGTCATATCCCCAGCGCAGTCGCCTAGACTCTGTATAACAGATACTTGTTAATATCATACTTTTCTCTCTTGACACTCGTCCGTGTCACCCTCCCCAGCAGTTAAACACTCAACTATACATCATTCATACTCATACTTATACAGATACTCGTCCGTATCTTGTATACACCATTTATATATCCCCACAGATTCGACACTAGTCTTTGTTCTTTGTTAACCAGTTGGTACTCGTCCGTACCATCATCTCAGAACATTGCGTCCAGTGTTTGTTTCTACATGGTACTCGTCCGTATCATAGTCTTAAGGATGCTCGTCCGCATCTTTAATCCATACACTGTGTCAAACACTTATGTCTTCTTGAATATAGATACTCGTCCGTGTCTATTATTCCCCAGAAGAGTCCTTTCAGATGCGACACTCGTCCGTGTTCTTTGTTAACCAGTTGATACTCGTCCGTATCGTCATCTCTGAACATGTGTCAGTTTGTTTCTACATGATACTCGCCCGTATCATAGTCTTAAGGATGCTCGTCCGCATCTTTGATCTATACATAATACCAAACACTTATACCTTTTGTTTCTTGGATGTAAACGCTCGTCCGTGTTTACTATATCCCCAGTGATCACCAACAAATTTTCTTTTTATCTAACACTCGTCCTGTGTTATGATACCTTTGAGAGCAGCCGTACCCTGTTGAGTGGTCGTCCTCCACTTCTTGATGGTCGTCCTCCATCATGCTCATCCGATGGCCGTCCCCATCGTTGATTTTAGCAGCCGTCCCCTGCTAGGTGGTCGTCCTCCACCCTTTTGATGATTGTCCTTCATCACTTTATCCAATGGCCGTCCCCATTGTTGATTTTGGTTATCTGACACTCGTCCTGTGTTACGATAAACCTTGAGAGCAGCCGTCCCCTGCTGAGTGGTCGTCCTCCACTTCTTGATGGTCGTCCTCCATCTTGCTCGTCCGATGGCCGTCCCCATCGTTGACCTTTTCTATCCGATGGCCGTCCCCATCGTTGATATTTCCGGCAGCCGTACCCTGCCAGGTGGTCGTCCTCCACCTTTGATGGCCGTCCCCATCATATTTCTTTTATTCCCAACAGAGCAGCCGTCCCCTGCTAGGTGATCGTCCTTCACCTTTGATGGCCGTACCCCATCATCTGTTTATTTCATTTATTCTTTAACCCGATGGCCGTCCCCGTCGTGGTCCCTTTTCCTTTTTTAGCCCGATGTCCGTCCCCATCGTTGGTAACTTGACCTTTATGAACTTGATGGCCGTCCCCGTCATGTTTCATTAATCCCCAGAGAACTTTGCAACTTTATCTTGATGGCCGTCCCCATCATGATATTTTATTTTCCCCAGCTAGTCGGCCGTCCCCGTCTTAGCTTTACTTGTTTTTCCCCAGCTAGTCGGCCGTCCCCGTCTTAGCTTTACCTTTTATCCCCAGCATGTCGGCCGTCCCCGTCATTGCTTTATACACCTTACCAGCATGTCGGCCGTCCCCGTCATCGCTTTGCTTCACATACCACCTTACCCAGCAGTCGTCCTCTGCTCGACGGTCGTCCTCCGTCGCCCACACTTTACAATATACTTTATTTTGCCTTTACAATCTATATCCCTTTTCTTCTTCATTCTATGAGTGCAAATTTTGGACTGTCTTTGGTATTCAACCACAAGTTATCTTGTTTGGCCTGTTAAGCCGTCGCTTACAACCGGCACATCTAACTCATGTTTGAATAGGGGCAGCTGTAAACACCCCAAATTTGCCCTCACCCATTCACACCATGGCTTGTGATCATCCTCATATGCATAAACACAAACATATCATCTCACATCTCATTTTTGATTCACTGCATAGCTTTCAAGGCATCTGCACCTAGGGTTTGTGATCTGAGCAATCCCAAAGCATCTTGAGCCATTCCAAAGGCAACCAATCAACTCAAAGGGGTCCATGTGTGTTCTTACATCATATTTCATCTCCTCAAAGTCAAAATGCAGAGGAATCACAAGAACTAGGGTTTGAGTGGATGCAGAGCCAGGTTGAACTGCACAGTTGACTGAAAATTAGGGTTTTGGTTTCAGAGGCCATAACTCCAAATTTTTTGGTCATTCTTGTTTCCATTGGTCTCTATATGGTATATGGAGTATACATATCAATTTTCATGAAGAAATTCCATGGGGAAGTCTTCTGATCAAGAGTTGACTTTTCAGACAAGTCAGTGCAAAATCAGGGCATCTGAGGCCCCCAATGACCCAACCAATGGGTGATCTTCATCATTTTGAGTGTATATGGTCTTTATTTGATCATGGAAGAAGGTTGAAGTTCATAAAAATCAAGAATTTAGGGTTTTTGCAAATGTTGACTTTTTGGGCATAGTTGACTTTTCAAGAATGCACCATTTTAGGTCATTTTTCAAGCCATGATTCTTGATCCAAAAAGGCTTCAAATGGAAAAACTTTGGTCATGAAAGTTGTAGATCTCATCTTTCCCTTTTCAAAAAGTACAAGAACATGATCAAACTCTTCTTGGATCAAAAGTTATGGTGTGGCAAAGTTGGCAAAAATCACTAAAATTCAAGCTATGCACCAAATGGAAATTTTGCAAAACCTTGAACCAATGCATCATGTGACCTCTAATTCATTTCAAACCATTACACAAACATTCTCTAAGTCCTAAAAGTCAGAATTGGATCAAGTTTGCTCATGTTTTGGTTCATGTAACAAGATTTTCTTTCATGGGAACCATAAAGCAACAAGTTGCAAAACCACTCATTTCACTTCCTACAAACTATGACATTGGATGCTGACTTTGGCTAGCCTCTCACCTCACCCTTTGCTGCGCAGCCCATGCCATGTACTTGCCAAGATCATGAGCCATGCTTCTCTTACACATTATTTGACTTTTTGCAAAAGTTGCCTTACCAATCAATAAAGCACATGTAAAATCAACTGACCAATGAGAGAGAGTTATGTGGACAATTTGCAAGCAAAGCATAAGGGCAAGCAAGGATGAAAACACTTCATTCACAACATACACAAAACACTCCCCTTTTGCAAGTTCCATCGAATTTCTCTCCACAGCCTGAAAACACTCAAACTTTCTTCATCATCCAACTCAACACACTTCATAGACAAGAAACCATCAAAGCTCAAGCCTGAAACAAGCCTGAATACTCCATAACCATCCTTCACCTCAGCCTGCATTTTCTATCGAATCTCTCTCCACAAGCCACAAACATCCAAACAAACACCATAGACCTTCTCCATTAACCCTCAGGATCACAAACAACACCTCACCATGGCCTGAAACCTCCAGAAACTCCATTGCCATTTCTGACCAAGCTTGAGCAGGAGCTTTCGAATCTCATTATCCAGCCAGCACAAACTCATTTTGAGCATTCAAACATCATCAAGGGGTTCTAAGGAGTAGATTGCACATAAAGAGAAGGCCAGAAAGTTCCCAAACTGAAAGCTTCGAATCTCAGGTAGCTCAAGAAATATTTTTCCAGAAATCATTTTTTAAGTTCCTAATCTGTTCTATATGTCTTCCTGATCATGAATGTGTTTTTGGTTTTGAAAATGGTGATGAAATGAGAATGTAATTGCTTCCTGAAACTTTTTTGCCCTAGTTCTTGTTTGCTTCGATTCAGCCTTTCATGGAAAAATAAATTTGTTTTGTTTGAGGGTTATGATTCGTGAGTGAGTGGGAAGCATTTCTGTTCATTTAGATTTCATTTTCGTAACGTGTAGAGTGAGTTTGAGGTTTTGAGTGAACGGAGAAGATGACCGGAACACTGTTCCGGTCATCTGAGAGTGTTTAACGGCGTAATTAGGGCATAAGCATTTAATTAGCTGATTTTGAATCTGAGCCGTGAGATGTGGCGCGCAGTCAACTCCCGCGCGTGTGAGTTTGAATCTCCACCCTAGGATGTGCTGACTTCTCATTAATTCATTTTAAATTCATTTATTTTCATTTTCTTTTCATTTGTTTTGCATGATTATTTAAAAATAGCAAAAATATCTTAAAAATTATGAAACTTTTTCTCATGAGTTTCAATAATTTTTAAGACCCAAAAATATTTTTATTTTATTTTTCATCATTAAAAAAGTATTTTTAAATATTTAAAAGATTATTTTTAATTGATTAATGGGAATTAACCAATTAAAAATACTTTTAGGTATTTAAAAATTACAAAAAAATTCATTAAATGTTCTAAGACATTTAGAAACATTGTCCAACCTTCAAACCAAATTTCTTTTTTGATCTTGATGCATTTTAAGAATTTTTCATTGAATTAAATCATTTTTTATGCATTATTTTGATCATGGATTCAAAAATTCATTTCTGCCAATTGGTGAAGGTTGAGACATTGATTCTTCTTGCATTGTCTTTTGTTTTGCATGTAGTTTCAAAGATAAAAAGACCATGAATTGTCCTTGCATTTTCAAATTGTTTGGCATTTGTTTTGTTAAGAACCCTAAAAAACCCTAATAACTTGTGAAAATCATAACTTGAGTTTGGTTGAGAGCTGAGAGCTCCCCTTTGGGCAGTGGTTCATCATAGGCCTAGGATTTCTTTGGGTGCCATTTTCCATTTTTACTTTAGGGTTTTGCTTCTGTTTTTGGTTTGTGTTTGATGTTTGATCCATAAACCCTAATTTGGGCTTTCATTTGCATCCCTCTTGCATTTCCTTGCATAACATGACTTGTCTTTGCATTTTTGTGCATTCTTGTGATTCATTTGACATCTTAAGACATGTATAAAGCATCATTGATCATTGCATTACATATTTTCCATGTCATTTGTCTTGTATGACTCATAACTTTTCATGCTTGTTCATGCTCCTTAGCTTGCATCATTTGCATTCATAAGCTTGTATGAACATCCCCATTGCTTTGCCTCATGTTTGCAGCACCTCATAACATCATAATCATCCTCAACATGCTTCTGGTTTTGCTTAGCATCATGTCATTTCATCTCATCTTGCATTGCATTGCATTTTCTTTCTAACATTGCAGGTGGTAAGTAAACTTGAGAAGTGGATTTGCCTTCACTTCTCATACCTTTTCTTTTCATCTCTCTTGCATCCATTGCTGCATTTTTATTTGTGTTTGAGGTTGAGCTTGCTCATTCTTCTTCCTCCCACTTTCTTTCTTCAAGTGACTTGACTTCTTGAATGAAGCAAGTCACTTTGCTTCTCTTGATCCTGTTCATCTGCTTCCTGGTGTTTCTTCTGAAGATTGTTCTTGCAAACCTCACAAACCTTAGGATCATCCAAGCATGACAATGAATTAGGGTTTTGATTAGTTCCCCCCATAGTTTTTACCTTTGTGTCTCTCTTTGAGTCCTCTCTTCTCACCTCATAATCAGGGACTAAACCCTAAAGGCTTTAAGACTTTGTGATTAAGTTTATGCCTGCATCCTTCTCTTAGGATGGAGTGTATAACTTTAATCCTAAGTCTTAAACCCTTAAGGTGTTTAAATCTCTTAATCAATCCATCTAATAATCATCAAGACATCACTTGTAACTTGGGCCTTGCATTAGGGTTCTAATTCTTCCTTAAGTGGTTAAGAAGGACTAACCCTAGTGTTAATGGACAAGTCCCCCTCAAGTTGTCTTACAAATCATAAAACTCACTTCATCATCATATCATTAATCTAAAATCCACTTAATCAAAGGCTTGTTTTGTCATGAGTTTAATCCCTAATCATGGATTAAGTTGAGGAGTTTTCCTCAGCTTAAACATTCTCATCTATTATCCTTCTTTTAGGATGGTGTAATGGGTCTGTTTAATCCTTGATTATGGCTTAACCTCATTACTCAACACTAAACAAAAATCACAAAAAACATCTAAATAATCACAAGTAGGTTAATGATCTTAATCCTACACCAAAGGTGATTAAGTGTGAGAAGCTGACTTCACACTTAAGGTACTCTCATTACCCCTAATCAGAGGGAAGATGTGATGAGTTTACTAACCCGTTGGTTTAGACTTAAGCTCATTATCTTATGACAAAAATCCAAAAAGGAATAAAAGACTGAAAACACAAAAACAAACAATAATCGTCTCCTCCGGGATTCTTTTCTCATCACCTTCATTCACAATCGAGAACTTGCTTCTTCCGCCTAATGCAAGACAGTCAGCATCTGTGCCAGACAGATCATACACTTGAGCATAGGCAAGTAAGCAGTTCACAAGTCAATTCATCTTTCAGTCTCTTTGGGTCGAACTACGGTGTTCTGACTTCCTCATTGCACGAGAGGATACGTAGGCATAACTTAACAGTTATCGAACAAAAGTCTCTGTATATTCCCCCTCTTTCTAATCTCATTCTTTTAGCCTCATGATCTTGAGCATTTCACTCCTGTTCTTACACTGACACTTCACTTATATACTTCACTTTTCTCTTACACTGACACCTGTACATTTTGTTTTCCAGCTCTTTTACACACAACTTACACTGACACTACCCCTTTAAAACACAAATCTTTCAAGCGTGGATCCCGTCGAGTACGGCGGACAATCTGGGTGCTAATACCTTCCCAGGTTGTAACCAACCCCCTTTCTCAGTCTCTCTGGTTCGCAACCGTCTTATCCATCTTTTTCTAGGTCTATGCATCATTGCCTTTCCTCCGGGATAAAAATGCCCAGCTGGCGACTCTATTCATCTCCAGTGAGTTCACGGCTGTGTGTTCTCATTGTTCCTTTCGCCGACCGTTCGCGTCTGTACCTTCATCTGACCCGGTTTCATTTGTCGGGAGCGACAGGGTCATGCTTGGTGTTTTCATAAAGATGGGATGGCAATTTGGTGGGCTCATTTAGCAAAAATTTGATTTTAGGCCTTATTTGCTTCATAAACTTCCCTAAAATTTCCCAACTTTGCAAGGGCACACATCATTCAATTTTAATGCTATGAAGGTGTTCTTGGAAATTTTGTAAAGCTTAAAGAGTCCTCTAACCAACCCCATTGGTTTCATGTCCATATCTTTTACCATTCTCAAGTTATGCTCTTTTGAAGTTGTTGACCTTTTGTTGACTTTCAAAAGGACCTATAATGTCTTAGCTCATACCTTCCAAATGAAGCATTTTTGGGCTTGGCTTGTGAGACACAAAGTTGTAGAGAATTCAATTTCCTTCAAAATGAGCTTTGGATGGGAAAAATTTGATGAAGCATGTGAATGTAATGGCTAGTCAAAGTTCAGTTGACTTTTCCTAAGGAAACCCTAATTTAGAAACTCCTGATTCTTGATGATCTGGAATCTCCTTGATGAATCATGATCAACCCTTGATCAAATGGTAAATTTTACCTCATATACTTGATGTTGGCAAAAAATCATGAAGTTTTACTTTGGTTTGACCACAGTTGACCTCAGTTTGACTTTTTGACTGTTTTGACTGATTTTAACCTATCTGATCATCTGACTGAGCAAACCTTTGGGAAAAGTCTTGAAATTTGTCATGGGGATTATTAAACACATATAAGATGTTATGAAGCTCACTTGAAGTCTTGGAAGTCCATTTAGCCTGATTAAAGTCAAAACCCTAGTTTAGGATGCATTGCTTAGGAGGATGCATTGTCTGAGGGAATTGTCAATTCTTCTGACTAATTGTGAACTTTGTGAACCTTGTGAACCTCATGAGATGTATTGTGAACCTTGTGAACCTCTTAGTACACAAAGTCTTGTCTTGTGAGGGCATATTTTGGGGTGCAACAGCCATCATCTTGTTATTGAGGTTAGAACCATTATCAGTAATGATTCTTTCAGGAATTCCATACCGGTAAATGATGTCTCTTTTGATAAACTGGGCTACCACTTGATTTGTAACATTGGCATAAGACGCCGCTTCAACCCACTTCGTGAAATAGTTTATAACAACCAGGATGAAGCGATGACCGTTCGAAGTTGTAGGCTCAATCTTACCAATCATATCAATGCCCCACACGACGAACGGCCAAGGTGAAGACATGACATTCAAAGGATTTGGAGGAACATAGACCTTATCAGCATAAATCTGGCACTTGTGGCATTTGCGGGAATATTTACAGCAATCAGATTCCATGGTGATCCAATAATATCCCGATCTCAACAGTTTCTTAGCCATAACATGTCCTCCAGCATGGGTAATGAAGGAGCCTTCATGAACCTCTTGCATCAACAGGTCTGCTTCATGTCTATCCACGCATCTGAGCAGAACCAAGTCGAATTTTTGCTTGTATAGCACATCATCTTGATTAAAAACGAATCCACCTGCTAGCCTTCTGAGACTTTTCTTGTCTTTACTGGATGCCCTAGTCGGGTACTCTTGAGACTTCAAGAATTGCTTGATATCGTGATACCAAGGTTTGTTATCTTCACCATTGTCAACTGAAAAGATATAGGCAGGTCTTTCAAGAGGAGAGACCATGATTCGAGGCACATAATTTTCTTGGCAAACTTTAATCATGGATGATAAAGTTGCTAGAGCATCAGCGAACTAATTTTCATCTCGTGGAATATAACTCAACTTGACTTTGGTAAAGAAGGTTAGCAACCTTTTGGTATAATCCCTGTAAGGAACCAAGTGAGGTTGATGAACTAACCATTTTCCATTGACTTGGTTCACTACCAGAGCAGAATCTCCAAAGATCTCGAGGTTCTTGATTAGCAAGTTGATTGCTTCTTCAACCCCCATGATATAAGCTTCATACTCTGCTTCGTTATTGGTACATTCAAAAGTTAGTCGATCTGCGAAAGGCATATCGACACCCTCGGGTGAGATAATGACATCACCTACTCCGCTTCCGTTCACATTCAAAGCTCCGTCAAACATCAACATCCATTTGGATTCAGGGTATGGCCCCTCCTCCAGAAGTGGTTATTCACAGTCTTTCAACTTGAGGAACATGATGTCCTCATCCGGAAACTCGAATTTAATGGGTTGATAATCGTCAATTGGATGTTGAGCCAGGTATTCTGACAATACACTCCCTTTGATTGCTTTTTGTGAAATGTATTGGATATCATATTCTGTTAGAATCATCTGCCATCGGGCTACCCTTCCTGTTAGAGTCGACTTCTCGAAGATATACTTTACAGGATCCATCTTGGAAATTAAGAAATTGGTGTGAGTCAGCATGTACTGTCTTAGTCAGCGAGCAGCCCATGCCAAAGCGCAGCAAATTTTCTCGAGTAGTGCGTAGTGTGACTCAAAATCAATAAACTTTTTGCTAAGGTAATAAATAGCATGCTCTTTTCAACCAGACTCGTCTTGCTGACCCAACACACATCCCATCGATCCTTCGAGTATGGTAAAGTACATGATTAAGGGTCTCCCTGGCACTGGAGGCATGAGAATCGGAGGTTCTAACAAGTACTCCTTGATTCGGTCGAATGCTTGTTGGCAATCTTCATTCCATTTGATAGCCTGATTCTTCCTCAGAAGTTTGAAGATAGGCTCACACATGGCAGTTAGGTGTGAGATAAACCGTGCAATGTAGTTTAGTCTCCCTAAGAAACCACGTACATGCTTCTCAGTTCTTGGTTCAGGCATCTCTTGGATGGATTTTACCTTGGCTGGATTAACCTCGATTCCCCGCTCACTAACAATGAAACCCAGTAGTTTACCAGTACGGACCCCGAAGGTGTATTTGTTCGGATTCAACCTCAATTTGGACTTCCGGAGTGTGTCAAACAACTTTGCTAGATTGACAAGGTGCACGTCTTCTGTTTGAGATTTTGCTATCATATCATCAACATAGACCTCAATCTCATGATGAATCATGTCGTGAAATAGCGTCACCATGGCCCATTGGTAAGTGGCTCCAGAATTCTTAAGACCAAACGGCATGACCTTATAACAGAAGGTGCCCCAAGGCGTGATGAAGGTAGTCTTTTCCATATCATCGGGAGACATCTTAATCTGGTCATAACCTGAAAACCCGTCCATGAAAGAGAACACAGAAAATTGACCAGTATTGTCAACAAGCACGTCTATGTGAGGCATATGGAAATCATCTTTAGGGTTGGCCCGATTCAAATCCCTGTAGTCTACACACATCCTGACTTTACCGTCTTTTTTAGGGACCGGCACAATATTGGCAACCCATGGAGGGTAACTAGTCACTACTAAGAATCCAACATCGAACTGTTTTTGTACTTCCTCTTTGATTTTGATTGTCATATCAGGCGTGTGCGCCTCAACTTTTGCTTCACTGGCGGGCAGTCTTCTCTCAAAGGCAGCTTGTGTACCACAATATATGTGTCTAAACCAGGCATGTCTTGGTAAGACCAGGCGAAGACATCAACATATTCTCGAAGCATGGCAATTATAAGAGTCTTGATAGATTCTTCTAACGCATCCCCGATCTTTACCTCTTTCTTGTCCTCCTCGGTACCCAGGTTTATCACTTCAATGGCCTCTTCATGCGGTTGAATCATCTTTTCCTCCTGTTTCAGTAAACTGGCTAACTCTTCAGGTAGTTCACAATCTTCTTCACCTTCCTCATCGGCCTGGTAAATCGGATTGTCAAAGTCATACTTAGCCATAGAAAGGTCGTCATTAATAAGACCCGGTGAAGAGCACCTGCATGAATGATGATTCATGCAAGGCTTTAGAAGGAGTTTGAAAAATGAAAACATTGCCATTTTAAAACTTTTCTTTCTTTTTTTTGAAAACAAAAGAAAAAAGTATGAAAGACAAGGAACAACATGGATGAATGCAAAACGTCCGCTTTATTAATGATCATGGCATTGTGTTAGGAATAAAGGAACCCTTACAATGAGCTATTATGCCCCAGGCAAGACATAGCGCTTGAATACAGGAAAAAAAAACAAAAACCATTACTCTTCAAAGGAAGTGACTGAAATGAGCCTTTCAGATGACCAATTGTTGAGCTGAGCCTTTGGAGCACAAGGTTTGATCCACTTGTCCAAGTCACAATCCTTATCACCTGTGTCATCTTGCACTACACTGATACTTCCGTAATCAACCAATCATGCACTCATGAAGGTAATCGGGCCTTGACGACCTATGGCGCTCTGTTCACATGATGACTGCCCAGGATGGTAGCCAACACCAAACATGTCATTCTTTTCTGATACTTCCACTGGCTTGCCCCGGCCTTCTCGTATTCCTGATTCCACTACCTTCAAACCTTCTTATAAGAGGTTATGGAAACCCCTTTCTTTAATTCTTCGGAAGAAACTGATGATGAAGATGCCAATTCAGTCTTCAGGGGCTCAAAAGCTTGACACAGAGTCTCAACTATCTCACCGTCCATCTCTACATATTTAAATGAAGCCAGATGACTGATAAAGATATCCTCCTCTCCGTAAACCATTACAATTTGCCCTTCCCAGACGAATTTCAGTTTCTGATGAAGCGTAGATGATATTGCCCCTGTCGAATGTATGCAGGGCCTCCCCAGTAAACAACTATATGCAGGTTGTATGTCCATTACATAGAATGTGGTATTGAAGACTTGTGGGCCTACCTTGATTCGCAAGTCCACTTCCCCAAACACTGATCTTCTCGATCCATCAAACGTTCGAACCACCAGGTCATTGAGCTTCAGAATAACTCCATCATAATCCAACTTCATTAATGCCTTCTTCGGAAGAACATTCAGTGATGATCCTGTATCCACCAATACATGGGATAGCATTGCACCCTTACACTCCAAAGAAATATGCAACGCCCGATTGTGGGCACTCCCCTCAGATGTTAGGTCCATGTCAGTAAAACCCAATCCATGACTATCATTGACACTGGACACCACAGTTTCCAATTGATTCATTGAGATATCCTGAGGTACATAGGCTTTGTTCAGGATGTTCAAGAGAGCTTTTCTGTGAGAATCAAAACACATTAACAGAGATAAAATGGATATCTTTGATGGAGTCTGTTGCAAATGGTCCACGATTTTATAATCGCTCTTCTTGATAATTCTTAAAAACTCTTCTGCTTCTTTGTCAAATGTAATGTCAGGGTCAACCACAGGTGTGGGCTCATTAGCAGTTACTTGTTGCTTCCCCCTAGCCTTAGCTTGGGATTCTGCAGTATCTATGGGTGGCATTACATTATTTCTCAGTGTCTCCGACGCAAACAACCTTCCACTCCTAGTAAAACCTCCTACTCCAACATTCTCTACTTGAGCTGGAGATATACTAGGTGTGGCCAAATCTTGCTTCTGGCCGTTACAATACACTTCACCTCCGTAGTTCCATGGGATGGCCTTATCACTTTGGTACATCACTGGCCCTGCTGTAGTGATAGTTATTGGTGCCACTCTGGCTTGAGGAGGAGCTTGTGATGGATCATAGAAAATGGTCACTGTAGAAACTTCTTTCTCTTTTGCAATTTTGTCAAACTGTAGGACCCCTTCATCAATCATACTATGTGTCCCCTTTTTCAAGTGTTCACAACCATCAGGAGTTTTAGCGCAATTTGGACAATCAATCTTACAACCCGGAAAGATACCCCTCTGGGCCAAACAAGCTTTGACAGTACTCAACGGAGTTTGCAGGTCATTGACATCTCACACCAAATTCAGATTCTCTCCATCATCAATTGTCCCAATAGTACCTCCATGAGGAGGCGTGGGGTTTTGTATCACATTTGGAATGGGGTAAAATTTAATTGCTTTGGAATCTAACAAGTCTTGAACGACGTGCTTTAGGGCTTTGCAGTTTTCTGTAGTATGACCGGGGGCTCCAAAATGGAATTCGCATCAGGCGTTTGTATCATAACCTTCAGGGAGTTGCCCCGGCCTCGGAGGTTGTAAAGTTCTGAGCTGGATCATTTGGAGCTGGAGAAGATTCTATAAGAGCTGTGAATAAGACATAGGTGGGGTTTCAAGATGCCTTTCTCTGGTTTTTTGAGAATAATAGGAACATGGAGCCCTCTGTTGTTGATAACCTTGTTGGCGCTGCTGTTGCGGTTGTTGAACTTGCTGTTGATTAGGCTGAGCTGAGATAGTGACAGGAGCCACTTGCTGATAAACACCTTTATTTCCTCCGCTTCTCTGTGCATACAATGTCCCTGTCTCTTCTTCATGAAAGGTTTCTTGACGCTGGAAGCTGAAGCACCACCATTCTGGATCTTTCCCTGCTTAATCCAACTCTTTATCCTCTCAACAGTCAAGATAATATCTGAAAAACCATTTGAAGAACACCCGACCAATCTTTCCATGAAATGCCTAGGAAGGGTGTCCATGAAAAGGTCTACCATTTCTCTTTCTATAAATGGTGGTTGCACCCTAACGGTCACTTCACGCCATCTCTGTGCGTAATCTTTGGAGCTGAGTGCGACTAGGCGCCATATCAATGTTATACTGATATTGTTTAAGAAAAGCTTCTCCCAACTCTTTCCAGCTTCAAAAGGAACTTCTCTCCAACTTCATATACCATTCTAAGGAACCTCCGGAGAGACTATCCTGGAAATAAAACATCCAGAGTTTCTCATCCCTAGTATGGGCAACAATCTTTCGGTAAAACGCCTGCAGGTGAGTTTTGGGGCAGGAGTTACTGTTATATTTGTCAAAAGTTGGTGGCCTGAATTTGGGAGGGATGAACACCCCAGGAACTAAGCCCATGTCAGATACATCTATCCCAAGAGTGTCTCTACACTCAAGGGCCTTAACCTTTTCAGCAAGCAACAAGAAGTCCTGAAAATTTCCTTCTCCGCCAAATCCCATATCATTGTTAAGAGGAGGGAACTGATCCTCTTGTCGGTCTACCACAGGAATAAAAGTTGTTGTGCCAGGCTCTGGAACTGGAGGCCCACCTATTCCATTGTTGGTGTTGGGAGGATTCACTTGAACCTCTGGAGTGAGTACAAAAGGGTCTGTCTGAGGAAGATTGAGCCTTTGTATAGCATTCCTTAAATCTTTTTGTCCTTGGGCCATCCCTTGCATCATGACCATAAATTCCCCCATCCTGGTGCGGAATTCATTGAGCTCAGTTTGCATAGCATCCATGACAGTCCTTTGGTTGTTGCGTGTCGCGTACCGATGAGGAATATTTTGTCTGAAGTGTCGGGTCTTGGCAGCTCTCGCAATCTTTGCCTGAAATGCAGATAAGTTAAGTAACTTGGAGAAACCTGTAAAATAAAGAAAGAATGCAAATGATATGTATGCTATGCAATGTGTTCCTTTTATCCTCAATGTTGTGTTTACTTTCCTATTCCGGTGTTGATAAAATAGCCTTTGCAAGAAGGCCCTGTATGACATTCAGATGTGAAGTGGCAGTATTTAATATCTCGTGTCCATGCAACAGATAACAACCAGAGACTTCAGGTAAATCAGAAGAAAATTGGAATAGCAAAGCCCTCATAGGGTACAAGTTCATACATCAAAGAGAAAAATTACATCAAGAGAGAGGACTCCCACAACAATCATGTGGGTAATACAAATCATATGGATACAAGACTAAAGCCTAGGAAGATCTACATCCTGCAACCTCCAACTAAGGCGCTTGACACCTTGAAGAAACTGGGCTATATCTGGATGGTCTGGTTCCTGTATGAGCTTTTGAATCAAGAGATCCCTAAGGTCAAAGAAGGCATGCAACTCCTCAATTTATTGCAGGAATACCTCTTCACTCTCCTTGTTTGCAATGGAATCAGTCTTGGTCTTCTTGACATCATCTCTCAACTTTAACTCTTCTATCTCTTTCTGAGCATCCTTCATTGCCTGTTGACTCTCTACTAGATCTTGGAGATGAATCTTCTCTTGGTGGTGGGCCTTCTGAAGGAGATCTCCCTGTTCAACCAAAGAATCTTGAAGGCCTTTGATCTCTAACTTGTACCTGACTTCCAGCTCTTTCAGCCTCTTTAGGTTGTCTTCCCATTTCTCTTGCCATAAGGTGATAGTTTCATTAGCTTCATTCAACTCTTTCTTATCTTTCTGGCACTGGACCGCCTTGTGAGTTTCAGTTAATCCCCTTTTCTTGAAATAGAGCTCCCTCTCTTGAAAGTCTTGCTGCTTGAGCTTGACCATTTCCTCATCTTGGTGAGCTCTTTCTTCCAATTTCTGGTTTTGAATCTTCAACTTCTGGCATGAGTTGTTGGCTTCTTGATTCTCCAACCTGAGTTTCTTAACCAAGGCGTCCAATTTATGATACTCCTGAAGAGGAACTGAAGCTATAGGGGCTACTTCCTTAGGGTAGAGAGTTGGTTCCTTAGAGAATGGGAGCAACAAAGTCTCTACACGATCTTCCAACCAGGTGGCAAAAGGATCATAAGTCTTGGGATCTACTCTCCCAAAGTCTTTCTTTCCCTTCATCACTCTAACCTCCTAAGCCTGGGATGCTATTATTCTCATCTTCAGGTTACCTTCTGCTGTAAAGTATAGTGATTCAATCATCTACTCAATCAATGGTACAACTCTCAAAGGATAACCAAATTTCTTCCTGGACAAGATAGGATTGTAGTTGATTCCACCTTTCCTTCCTATCAAGGGCACATTTGGGAAGCCACCACAACTGACCAAGATCTCTTTGCCTACAAGATCCATGTTGCACCCCCCAAGCAATGTCATCTGAGGTTATGCCCATCAATCTTTTGGACCACTTCCAAGATTGTTTCAAATCTTGGAAAGGTACTGATTTAGGGAGTTGCCTTACAAACCAGTCAACAAACAAAGGAGCACAACAGTTCACATGTCCCTTCCTCTTTTCATTCTTGTGGTGAACCCCATAGTAAAAGTCTTCCAGCAAGGTAGGCATTGGTTTTCTTCTAACAAAGATGGTGATAGCCTCCATGCTGATTAATCCCTTCTCTCCTGGAAATAAACTAATCCCATACACTATCAAAGCAAGCAATATACTGAACTTAGCCCATTTGTTTTAATAGGCTAGATCCTGAGCTTCCTTGACAAGGAAATCCAAGAAAAGTCCTTTACCTTTACTGGCATTTAGCCCTCTACTAACTTTGGACAAATCCAAATGAAAAGAGACAGCTATATCCCTGCATGAAGGCATCTTTTCTAAGCCATAGTAAGGAGCACCATTTTGGATAGGAATCCTAAGGATGCTGGAAATATCTTCCAATGTAGGAGCCAAGATGTAATCTGGGAAAACAAAGACCCGTAGTTGTAGATCATATAATTGCAATAAGGAATGCAAACTATCCCTCTGATCAATTGTTGGCTTATTCACATAATCCAGAATCTTTCCAAACTCCCCTCTGAAATCATCAAGAACTTTGTCACCCATCAAGCTAACCAATTTCTAAATACCCTTTGTCTATGGTTGTGGGGAAGTGTAGTGGACATTCTTCTTCCTTGGAATCTCCATCTTGAAGCAGCAATATGACCAGGAATAGGAAGTAATGAACCCTGAGAATAAAAAGAACACAAATGATTAATGATGTTATGATGCTTATGCAAGGAAAGGCATGTGATCAGTGATGTGTCTGTGTAGTGTCAATCATATAATCAAGTGTCTGTGCAGGGTCACAACATCATCACAAGTATCACTCTGATCAGAGGTTCAGATCTCAGAATCTATGTGTAACAGAAAAGATCACAATACTGAAGCATGCTGGTAAAGTGAGTATGTTGAAGGTTAAGGTTCCTGCAATCCTGTAAACCCCTCCTAATCTCACGGGTGTGCTACTCGGGTCAACATCACGGAGTCTCAAAGCCGAATAGCAATGATACGTACCATCTCTGAGAAGGTCGCAAGTCAAGGTGTGGAACTCACTAATACCAACATGGCAAGATACCATGAAGCCAAAGTGGAACCACTCTAAGTCCTAGGTGCACTCAAGCCGAGTATTTGGCTTATCTCACAGTAACAAAACCCATCCCACAGAAAAAATGAAACCAGCATAGTACAATATATGATGCATGTGAAAATAAATATCGTAAGTAGTGAATAAAGTTGTAAAATAAACTGTAAACAAAAACAGTAAATAAGCACAACAGCACACACATATAAACACCCAAAGAAACAAAAACAAACAGGCGCTAGGATTGACTCTACAAGGGAAACTAGAGATTTTGGGTTCGATCCCCAGCAAAGTCGCCAGCTGTCGCTCCCCGGATTTTCATCCTAGTACAAACGCGAAAGTGGCGCGGAAAAGGTATTGTCGCCAGCCAGGCATTTTTATCCCGAAGGAATGGGAAAGGTAATGCTGCACAAACCTAGGGAAGAAGGAAAGGACAAGGTCCTGCGAACCAAAGATCTGGGTTCGGGAGTCGGTTACGACCTGGGAAGGTATTAGCACCTCAGATCGTTTGACGTACCCGACGGGATCCACACTAGTTTGTTTGTTTCAAAGGGTGAGAAATAAACTGTTGCTGAACAAATGAACTGCTAACTGGAATGGGAATGGAAATGAGAAAGGGAACAAAAAGAGAACAAAAAGAAAGAATGGGAAAAATGTAGGGAAAATAAAGAATGTGCTCGAACGGGCCCTAACCCGCTGCCTACGTACCTCATCGGGAAAATGAGGATCAGAGTTGACGTAGTTCTCCTAACTAAGGCGGGAACTATTTATTTGTGTTTTTTATGGCTGGAACTGCGTATGTCTATGCTCAGGTGTTACAGGCTCGTCTGGTACGAGTGCATTTACCGTCTTTCATGCGAGACAAGTCCTCGCAAGTTCGTGTTGAGAATGAATGAGGTGAGAAGAGAAGTTCTCGCAGGAAAGTCGTTTATTGTTTGTTGTTTGCGTTTTAAGAGTTTTGTATGGATTTGGCACAAGGAAGTGAATTCAAGATGGAATAATAGAACAAGCACGCCAAGCAATAAGAATTTATCCAAGACTTGTTCCCAAGAATTAGGGTCTAAGTTCACTAGCTTGTTGAACTTATTACATGTTTTTGTAGCTTTGTGAAGAAGTATCTTTTAGATTTTTCTTTGTGAAATAACCTCTAGATAAGACTTGTACATCATGCTTGACAAGCCTACACTATTCCAAGATGGAATGAATGTAAGTGCCCCATGGAATAAGGCTATACACAAGAGATTCTTGCATGCATTTATTAAAGAACAAAAGGGAAAGAAAAGCAAGTTAGAGTTCAACTTACTTCCTAAGGAAGTTAAGTTGAATCTAAAGAACAAAAGGGAAACCTGTGAACAAAGCACTAGGTTCTAAGGCAAAGACAATTAAATGCATAAGAAAGGAATGAAGAATGATTACCTCATCTTCCCCCCCTAAAAAACAAATGTTAGCATGATGAAGTAATATGAACAATTATGACATGTCAAACTTCAACAAACAACTCACACTAGTTATGGATGGGTGTTAGTGAACTTCTAAGGTTAAGACCTAATTCTAAGGCATCCTAATAGGTAGCACACTTAAAACGTAAGTAGCTAAATCAATTCAAAAACATATAAAGGGATTAATAGAATTAAAGTCAAACTATGTCCTAAGGTACTACTAAACCCTAAGGATGATGTTAAAAAGATAACCAAAGTGTTCATTAAACCAAAATCTCCTAAAATCAAAGGTAAGTGAGAAATCCAGAACTTAAAAATATATGGAAGTGAAGGGAATGAATAGATCAAATGAGAAAGAAGAGATTCAAATTAAAGGTAATCTAACATGAGATTGAAGGATGAAAGAATGCATATAGAAGCATGGTTCTAAAGATGAAACAAAATGACTTAGAAAAAATTCAAAAATGCCCAAAAGGACTTGACCTCCCCATACAAAAATCAGGGGCTTGACAACAAATTAGAATGAAAATTATACTTGGGAAATGTTCACAAAGGATGGGTTAAAAAGTCTCCTAAGACTAGGTATCCCAATTAGGGTTTCTAAAGTCTTTTATATGACAAGTGAAGTTCAAAAAGAAGCACAAGGTTCTAAAATGGGATGAACAAGTATGGATGACCATAAAACATTTTTAAGACAACCAAACAAAGATAAGATGAAGTTAATTCATTTGAAAATGGGATTTGAAGTGTTTAAGATGGAAGGAGGAGGGAGATTAGGTTAAAATGGGACCAATGTGACTTAAGACTCAAGGCAAGCCTAAAAATTAAAGGTGAACACTGAAGGGTTGTATTTAACTCTTATATACATCCTAAATGATCTAGGGGACTCAATAATAGGACCTCAAAGTATTGGCATGAAGGCCTTAGGCTAATGGGACCAAAGGAAAGGAATGGAAGGACAAAAAATATGACTTGTGACTCAAGCAACTTGGGAAAATACCAAATGGTCATGAAAAATTATGAAAATTTACACTTAATTACAAATTCCAGAAAATGAATCGCATAAAAAATATTTCACAAAAATTCCCATTTTTGAGTGTTCAAATGATGTATGGAAGTGGATTAGGGTTTATGAGCATGTGTGTGAAAGAATGAGACTAAAACATGGCTTAAGTTGACCTAAAAATCAAAACATAAATATGGTGGGAAATTTTGATGAGTCTTCTGAATAATGCAAAAAGAATTGACTATTTATGTTTTGTGGTTTGGGAGAAAGAAAATGGACAAGAAGATTGGTCAAAATATGAGAAAATAGAAATTAATTCAATGGGAAATTAATTATGGTTACAAAAATAAAAGAAAAATACGAACAAAAATTATGGAAAATTAGAGAAAAATGCAAAGATATCACATGAATTAATTCAGAATTGTTTATGGAGTTTTGATATTTTTAAAAGTAAAAAACGAAAATGAATAAAAGGATGAAAAATAAATAAGAAAAAGAATGGACTGAATTATTGTATTGGGCCTTGGGGGTGCTGAGAGCAACAAAATCAACTAAACTGGGCTTTGAAACACACGCATGGGGGTGTTGATAGAATGTTGAGACTTCCTTCACAAACTAATGCATGTGAGATGCATATGATCATTTATGTGCTAGCTCGCTCACAACCTTAGGATGGACATGATCTAAGGGTCACGTTATATTCTAACCATTAAATTTAGGGCACTGTTTAGGTGACCGGAAGTGACCTCCGGTCATCTTCTCCAGTCACCCCTCACCTAAGGTTTTCTCTAAACTCAACCAAAATGAAATGTGAAGCCATATAAATGTTCCTCTCAATGAGTAGGCCATGAATCCTCCCTTAGTTTTCATTTACCACACTTAAACAAAGCGAGTCGAAGCCAAGAAACTCAACCTGAAAATTTGAATATACGCACTTAGGGTGCCTATCAACTAGCCAGGGGTTGCAATGCTCCTATAGAGATTCAAAGCATACAAATCAATCAAAATAGAAGTAAAACATGCACATGAAATTTTAGAGAGAACCTAAATAACAAAGTTGAATTTTAGTTGAGGAAATCCAGAGATGAGATTCCAATTGCTTAAGTGCTTGATCTTGAAAGCTCCAGAGCAAAATAAATGCTTAGTAGGTGTTGGAGATGGAAGAACAAGAATCTGGTGCAAGAATTATGCAGAGTCACGATATTGATACTTCAAGCCCTCACTAACATAGAATTCATCCTTGTGATGATGTTGAACCTGAATTGATGATGAACTCACTCCTGGAAATAGAAATCAGAGAGATCCTCACAAAGATGCAGGAATATGCAGTGATATCACTTGTGAGATTCAATGGAATATAGCCATGGAAGCTATGCAGTTCATGGTGAGGATGATGAATATATGAAGATTGAGTTGTGTTAATGGAAGTTGAAGTTGTCTCGAAGCAAAATGCAGAAGAAGATCTTCAAAATGCATAGAGAAAACCAGAGGGAAAGTAATGAATGATGAGGTGATTTGTGATGAAAATGGTGAACTCTCTCAATTAAGTTAGAGGCTAAGCTTTTATATGCATGGTTGACAGTTATTAACTACAGTTAACAGTTAGAACTATGGTTAGTTTTAACTGATGGTGAATTGAGCAACTTAGGGTGTGGAGTGCAAGGGTGCAATGTTGATTTTGCTTGGCTCGAAATTGATTGAATGTGGTGAGGTTCATGACTTATAGTGAGGTTTCAATGAGGTGGGATGAAGTTGAGCACAATGCAGCTGGTCCATGAAGGAGGCTTCTCATTCACTTGAAACATCATCATAGTGCATGGCAGCTATGATGTATGTGCATACATGGGGTGATTTGCACCTTCAATTGGATACCTTGTGATCATAACATAGTGAATGTTGTTTACCAATTGAACTGACTTAGATTCAAGCCTTGATACAATGCCTTAGCATACAAGTAACCAAATGGCATACACTGATCTTCCCTTGGATGTACCTTTATGAACAAGTCACCAAATGGAGAAGTTCTTGTGATCAAATTGAAGGAGATACTTTATACTACATGTTTGATGTTGATGACTAGTGAAGATAAAGCTTATAAGCCACTCAAAATAACCATTGAAAATCACATCATGAGGCTGCATAATGGGCCTGCACAATTTGCCTTGTCTTGTGCCATGGATGCCTACACATGATCAGTTGTGAGGCACACATTTTTCCCCTCCATAGCTCTCATACCATTGATCAAATGAAAATTCTTTGAACATCAAAGTTGTTGGAAACATGGCAATAAACAACTTTGTAGTTCAGAGAAATTTCATTTGAAGCCTTTAAAATAGAGAAAAATAGCTTGCATTATGGCCCACCACCTGTTTGATGGAATGCCTTGCATGGCGCGCACGCAGGATGCAAGGCATGCCTTGTTTTTGCCCTAGTTTGCCTTGATTTGCACCAACTTTGAATGATCATATCTTACTCAATTTTGATGCTATGAATGAGTTACACCCATGGATTTAAAGATTAAGATGCCCTCTTTAATTGGCTCAAGGTAGAATTTTTATAGCCCTCATATTTTGGGAGAAGGCCTCTCTTGAAGTTGCTGCAAAAATGGCCAAAACTTGCCATTTTTGGAAACCCTAGTTTTCAAAAAATGGTATGTTTTGGTTTTCTTGATTTCTCTTGATTCCTCCATAATTTCTTGATCAAATTTTAACCATAGGATCCTTGTAACCCTAATTTCATGATTTTGATCTCAAAAAGTCAGGCGTTGACTTTTTCCTCAGCATGGTTGACTTTTCCCCAAATCCTTGATTTTCAGTCATCTGGCCAATTGAACCTCTTCCAAAATGTTTTTATGGATGAAATTTGAACCCTAGGCACTTGACATCATATATAAGACAATGTAACCCACTTTGGATCAAAATTTCATTGAGAAGCCCAGTAGAAATGAAACCCTAATTTGGCCCCTTTCATCAGGAGATGTTGCACTGCTTGCCTCCTTTGATCAATTCAAATATTTCCATGGCTTGTGGCTTCAAGTGAGAACTTGTGGGATGTTGTGAACACCTTGAACAAGGTTGAGAAGCTTTTTGACTATTTGGTTGCCTTTGCATAACCTTCAATTGCCCCAATCAAAGATCGCATGCTTATGCCTCAGCTATGATACACATGATGCAATGTTTTTTTTGATAATTTCATGAATTTGTTTATGCTAAATGCTATGCACAATGTTGAGTAAATGAGAGGCAAAATTTTGAGGTATTACAATTACAAAGTGATTGTCCTAAACTACAGAAAGAAAAGCTTAATAAGAGATTCAACACAGACAAGAAGAAAAGTCTTATGGCCACTTGGGATGACTCTGAATCTTCTAAAGCTGAATCAGAATCAGAAGATGAACATGCTAACATCGCTTTAATGGAAAACATATCAGATGATACAAACTCATCAGAATCTGGATCAGACTCAGAAACATAAGAGGTATTTTCTAAGCTATCTAGATCTCAATTAGAAGATAATCTTAGAAATTCTTGAAAAATATCAGAAACTTCAATTCAAATACAAAAACCTAAAACATGGTCTAGTATCTTAATCTGAAAAGACTAGGAAACTAAAAGCAGAAAACTATGAACTTAAAGAAAACATTTCAAAACTTGAAAACTCTTTTGAAAAACATAAATCTCAGAAAGAATCTGACTCAGAAGTTCCATCTAGTTCTGATAGCATCATAAAGCAATATGATCATAGTTTTCAAAAATTTCTAGCTAAAAACATAGATAGGAGCATAATTGCCTCAATGATCTATAGAGTTAGCAGAAATGGTAGAAGAGGCATATGATATGTCACACCTAAAGGAGAAGCACCATATAAATTTAAACAATTTGATGACATGGTCATAAAATACAACACATCTTTAAATTATCACATTACATATGGAAACAAGCATGATTTAAAATATACTAGTGATTCATCTTGTTCTACAAATTCTATTGAGAAATCTAAACTCAATCAGAATTATGTAAACTCTAACAAACAAGGACCCATAAAGATATGGGTACCCAAGGATAAAATTCTCTATGTTACATATGTCTTTAACAGCAAGATTGAAACACCAATCTTGGTACCTGGACTTTGGATGCTCGCGACACATAACGGGAAGAAACCATATGTTCCAAAGTCTTGAGCTTAAAGTTGGAGGCTATGTAGGTTTTGGAGGCAATCAGAAAGGAAAATCATTGGCTCTGGAACCATTGGTAACGATACTCTTCCCTATATATCTAATGTTTTGTTAGTTGAAGGATTGATGCATAACTTATTATCAATAAGTCAATTAAGTGATAACGGTTATGATATAGTCTTTAATAAAAAATTCTGCAAAGTTGTTAGTCAGAAAGATGGAACAATCCTCTTTAATGGGAAGATAAAGAACAACATTTATAAAATAAAACTTTCTGAACTAAAAAGTCAGAATGTAAAATGTCTTATGTCTGTTAATGGTGAGCAATGGGTCTGGCACAGAAGATTGGGGCATGTTAATATGAGAATATTATCTCAGATTAACAAATTCAATATGTTCAAAGGACTTCCTAATTTGAAGTTCAACTCAGAAGCTCTGTGTGAAACATGTACAAAAGGCAAGTTTGCTAAACCTGCTTTCAAATAAAAAATGTTGTTTCTTCCTCTAGACCATTAGAAATTCTGCACATTGATTTGTTTGGACCAGTGGAAACTACCTCAATTAGTGGTAAGAAGTATAGATTAGTGATCATAGATGACTATAGTAGATGGGCATGGGTAAAGTTCCTTAGAAACAAGGACGAGTCAATCTCTGAATTTTATACCTTCTACAAACAAGTTTAAAATGAAAAAGAGTTTAGAATTGTAAAAGTCAGAGGTGTTCATGGTGGAGAATTTGAAAACAAAAAATTGGAATTATTTTTTAATGAAAATGGCATCTCTCATGATTTCTCTTGTCCTAGAACTCCACAACAAAATGGAGTTGTAGAACGAAAGAACATAACACTACAAGAGATGGCCAGAACCATGATCAATGAGACTAACATGGCTAAACACTTTTGGGCAGAAGAAGTAAATACAACTTGCTACATTCAGAATAGAATCTCTATAAGACCTATTCTGGAGAAGACTCCATATGAATTTAGGAAGGACAGAAAGCCCAACATTTCATATTACCATCCTTTTGGATGTACTTGTTTTATTATGAACACTAATGATCCTCTGAACAAGTTTGATTCTAAGGCACATAAATGTTTCATGTTAGGATACTTTAAATGTTCGAAAGGATATAGAGTATACAATACAGAAACGCGTATTGTGATGGAATCTATTTGTGTCAGATTTGATGATAATCTTGGTCTTGAAAAGCCATAGCAGAATGAATTTCGTGCAGATATAGAAGTTCAAATTACAGAAACCAGAACATCTAAAGAACAACCATCTACAGAAAAAGACAACACAAATGCCACAACAAGTTCTGAAGAACCCAGTCAGAAGAGACAATCCAGAAGCATGTTGAATCATCCATAAGATACAATTTTGGGAAAGAAAGATGATCCAATCAGAACAAGATCTACATTCAGAAAATCTGAAGAATCTCTAATGGGATTAGTCTCTATGATTAAACCCACTTCCATTGACGAAGCTCTCTTAAAAAACGATTGGATACTTTTAATGCATGAAGAACTAAATCAAATCACCAGAAATGATGTATGGGATCTAGTTCCTAAACTCAGAGGATTCAACATCATTGGAATCGAATGGGTCTTCAGAAACAAAGGAGAAGTTATCAGAAACAAAGAACGACTAGTTTCACAAGGTTATAGTCAGCAAGAGGGAATAGACTATACAAAAACCTTTGCACAAGTCGCAAGGTTAGAATCTATCAGACTCTTAATTTCTTTTGCTGTAAATAATGACATCACTCTCTATCATATGAATGTCAAGAGTTCATTTTTAAATGGTTACATTGATGAAGAAGTTTATGTGCATCAACCCCTGGTTTTGAAAAAGATAAACATCCAAAATATGTTTATAAACTTAAGAAATCATTATATGGTCTGAAACAAGCTCCCAGAGCTTGGTATGAAAGATTAAGTAACTTTCTTTAAGAAAATAATTTTACCAGAGGGAAGATAGACACAACTCTTTTCTGTAGAATATTTAAAAATGATATTCTGATTTGTCAAATTTACATAGATGATATAATTTTTGGATCTACTAAAATATCTCTGGGCAAAGAATTTGCTAAGACTATGCAGGCACAATTTGAAATGAGCTTAATGGGAGAACTCAAGTTCTTTCTGGGAATTCAAACCAATCAAACATCAGAAGGAACCTACATTAATCAACGCAAATATGTTAAAGAACTTTTGAAGAAAATTGATATGTCAGAAAGTAAACCATCTAAAACTCCAATGCATCGTACATGCATTATGGAAAAGGAAGATGTAAGTAAGAAAGTATATCAGGAGATCTATAGAGGTATGATTGGTTCTCTCCTATACTTAACTGCCTCAAGATCTAATATTCTATATAGCATTTGCCTCTGTGCTAGATTCCAATTAGATCCTAGAGAATCTCGCTTAACATTTGTTAAGAGAATTTTCAAATATCTGAAAGGTACTACTAATCATGACCTTTTATATAGAAAATCTAGAGAATACAAACTTGCAGGGTACTGCGATGCTGACTTTGCTGGATTCAAAACGGAAAGAAAAAGTACTTCTGGAAGTTGTCAATTTCTGGGAGACAACTTAATCTCTTGGTCTAGCAAAAGACAATCTACAATTGCACTTTCAACTGCTGAAGCTAAATACACAACAACAACTAGATGCAGTACTCAGATGCTCTGGATGAAGAAGTGGCTTGAGGATTTCAATATTTATGAGAGTAACATTCCTATCCTTTGTGATAATACTTCTGCTATTTGTCTTTCTAAAAATCCTATTTTACATTCTAGAGATACACATATAGAAATTAAACATAATTTCATTAGGGACTATACTTATAAGGGAATTTTATTTTTAAAATTCATAGGCACAGACCATCAATGGGCTGATGTTTTTACAAAAGCCTTTGCTGAAGATAGGTTAAATTTCATTCTGAAACATCTCAGTATGGAATTATGTCCATAATGAATATCTTAACTCTATACATTTAAATCTCAGAACTTCTCTTATTTTGAACTTATTTCCTGTATTTCTTCTGAAGTAAGAAGGAGAATTGTATCAGAATCTATCCAGAAAGATCTGAAAGTTCGTATTCATGAACCTTTCATTTCAAGGATAGAATATGCAGATCATAACATCAACACCTGTCAACGAAGCTCCAAGTGTCTTCTGAATCTGAATACGTGTTTAAACTCTGAGAAAGGACAGAACATGCAGTCCATGACACAAATAGATGTTAACCTAAGCTCCAGGTGTCCTCTGAGGCTGGATACATGTTCAAATTCTGAGAAACTGAAACGGCTGAACCGACAAAGTTGAGGCGCTAGTCACATTGGTAATTATTCATAAATCTTTTATGATATCTCCCTTGTCATAATTCATTAATGTTTTTAATCATTGTGTTTGTGATTTAATTTTTTTTCATTAATTATGTTTTTAACCGTTGAAAAATCTATATATACATTCTCATTCTCACCTCACAAACACTTTTCACTTTCTCACAATCACTTTCACTCTCTTCTTGCTTTCTTGCTCTACTTGTTTTCTCTTATTTTCTGCACTTTGTTACCAAAACCTTCTTGTGAACAATGGATTCATCTTCCAAGAAGGCTTAACCTTCTTCACCTTCTTAACAAGCTTCTACAAATCAAACTTCTAAAGAAACCCATGTTACTCCGGTCAGAACTCTTCTCACTCTGGTTGAAAACCTAGAAGTTCTTTGTGAACTATTTGTAGACTTTGATAGCATGAAAGAAAATGGCTATGATCTCACTCCTGAAGTAAAATTTCAAGGTTGGACTAAGTACTTTGATCGTCTTATGGGTCCCATTTCCCTAAGTTGGTCAAAGAATTCTAGATTTTGCTACAGCTTCATGTAATCGGATTACTTCTTATGTCATGGGGAAGAAGATCATCATCACTGAAGATCTTATTGGAAGACTTATTGAGTCTGATGGAAATGGGATTAAATTCAGTGACATGGAGAAAAATTCTTACCTAACAACAATTTCTAGAGAGTTATTCACTTATGGGTAACATTCTAACAAGATCAAGGATCTCAAAAATTGTCAGAGAATCTGGGAAAAGATTATTCTGGGTTACATCAGTCGTAGAAAACCAACAAGTTCTCCAGACTATATTGTAATACGGTGGGAGAACTAACTTTCTATAAATGTTGCGGATAGCAAGAGTCGCCACCAACTTTTATTTTATCCAAGTGGAAAGGACATAAAAGAACATGAAAGACCTATTTTTAAAAAAAAACTTGAGTTCGGGGGGTAGGTTATATAAAGGGAAGGTGTTAGCACCCTTTATATCCATTGTTATCCATGGGCTCTTAGTTAATTAGTTCAATTAATTATTTTGAAAATGTGAAGTGTAGTGTGTATTTAGAAATTTGTCTAAGTACTTTGTAATATTCCTTGTATGGATGTATACAAAGCCTTGGTTTGAAAATATTTGAAAATAGTGAGGTGTGAAAAGTATTTTTTTTAGAAGGTGTCAACCATTAACTTAGAGTTCATACCCTAGACTAAGTCATTCATGTTCTTTTATATTCTTTCAAGGGTAAGATTGTCCCTATTATTAAGGAATAGGTAGTCATTACCTTGGATTTAAGGGACAGACGTAGGATCATCGTATGGTCAATTGAGGCAACTTGAGGGTGTCTTTAGCAATTGGGAGGGACTATCATCTTTTAAACCGAAGGGACAAGATCATTTATCGTAGGTGACCTCGTAGGGACTTGATCTTTTTAGAATCTGGGAGGGACTAGATGATTTATTTTATGGAGGGACTTTGCTTAAGACACCCTACTTTCGAGGGACTTGACCATGTTAAGGCAACTTTTAAGAAGGGTAACCCTATAAGGTGCAGACATCGATCATAGATCGACTTACGTGTGTTAATGATTTATTTTCAGATATTTATTCTTTTTATTTAATTTTCTAAATCCAAATTAATTTTCAATTTAGGTTTTCACTCCCTATTTACTAACCATAAAATAGATAAATAAATTAAATGTAGAAAATATAAAATCTACGCTATTACATGACTTCAGGGCAATTACATAATAATAAGAGGAAAAGAAAATAAATTACCATATAAAAAACCTATATATTTTCTAATAATTAAAATAACACAAAAATAAATAAAGAGCAATAAACTAATCAAGTTCTCTTTTGTAATTAGTGTTAGGAAAGAATTAGGGTTTTAAAAAAAGGATTAGGTTTTTAAACAAAAGTTGTTTATTTAGAAAAATGTTAACCTAATTACTAACTAATATATAATTTAATTAGAATAGATGAATTAATGAAGAAAAACTTAAAAAACTAAATTTATAATAATATTTTTATATAAAAATAAATTATTGAAAAATATTATAAATTTATATATATATATATATATATATATATATATATATATATATATATATATATATATATATATATATATATATATATATATATATATATATATATATATATATATATATATATATATATATATATATATATATATATATATATATATATATATATATATATATACATAATGATTAGAGAAACATTTATTTACAATTTAATTAAACTATTACCATTTTTTTTAAAAGATAAATCAAATATTTTTTTATGAAACTTAATATAAAAAATGTTAAGGATTATTGGTTTGGTTAATTAAACTTATTTTGATTAATGGTTAATTGTCACTTAATTAATTAATTAATATTAATATAATTTATGAAATAATAAAAAAAAGAAAGAAAAAAAAAACGCTTAAAATAAATGGGGGAGGCCTAGTTTTGAACCCATGGTCTCCCTATTACCAGACTCCTATGTGACCAGCTGGACTGCGCGTGTGTCTGGTATTGGGATGAACCAAATGCATTATATAGAAAAACCTGTACAACGAAATAAATTTTAAAAAAACAACGAATGGAGGACCTGGGAATCAAACCCAGGCCCTTGTGCTTCCAAGTCTCACACTTCCATCAACTGAGCCAAGCGCGTATTCCTGATATAATTGTAACATAAATAAATTATAAAAAAACAATTAATTTGAATTTCAGATATGGCGCCATTAGGTCATCTTCTTCCTTGGGATTTCGCAGGTTTTCCTGCGAAATTTCTTGCCAATACTCCTGCGATTTATTTCTATTTTTGTCAAAAATAAAATAAATCTCTTCCAAAATAGAATTGCACGAAATTGGATGGAATCTAATCACCTTAAATGTTGTTTAAAAGCTTCTAGAATCAATATTTGATGTATTATTTGATTTTTCATATTTTATTTTCATTAAAATTGAATTTTAATAAATAAAATCCAAAAAAATATAAAATTAAATTAAAATATCAGAATAAATGGTCATTGGGTCATGCATGATTTTATCTTTGGGATGGGGTTGAAATTTTATGGGTCCACTTGGAAAAATTTGAAGTTTAGGCATTTTTTGCTTCATGCACCCCTTATTTCCCAACTTTGACAAGGCACAACTCTCTCAAATTTAAGGCTTTGAGAGTGATCTTGGACTTCTTAGAAATCTTAGAGAGTCCTCTAACCAACCTTTTTGTTCTCATGTCCATATCTTTTACCATTTTCAAATTATGAGCTTTGAAAAAAGTTGACTTTTTGTTGACTTTCAAAAGGACCTGTAATGTTTTAGATCATACCTTTTAAATGAAGAATTTTTGTAGAGAATTCAATTTCCTTCAAAATGAGCTTTGGATGGGAAATTGTTGATGAAGTATGTGAAAGTTATGGCTGGTCAAAGTTCAGTTGACTTTTCCTATGAAAACCCTAGTTTATAAACTCCTGATTCTTGATGATCTGAAATTTCCTTGATGAATCATGATAAAATGATGAATTTTACCTCATAATCTTGATGTTGGAAAAAAATCATGAAGTTTGACTTTAATTTGACCTCAGTTTGACTTTTTACCAAGTTGACTGATTTTTGAATACTTGAACTTTTGACTGGTCAAACTTATTGGGAAAGCTCTGAAATTTGTCATGGGGATTATTTAAGGTATATGGGATGTTATGAAACTCACTTGAGGCCTTGGAAGTCCATTTAGCTAGGAAAAATTCAAAACCCTAATTCTGGATGCCTTGTTCAGGAGGAGACTTTGTCTTCAATCCTTTTGACCAATTGTGAACCTTATGAACCTTGTGAACCTTGAGAGAACTCTTGGTACACATTGCTTTGATTGTGGGAGGGCAAATTTTGGGATACAACCACTGCCCCTTTTCAATTTTCTGAAACCTGAGGAGTTAGATTGGCATGCACGCCATTTGTGACTTGAAGGTTGAAAGGGATTGAACACAAAAGCCCAAAACTTTGCACTCGGCGGTGCGTAGAGTAATATGTTGGTTGATTATATTGCTTAAATGGGCTTAAAGATGCCATTCGGAGAAAAAAGTTCTTCAGATATACTTCTTGGAGGATAAAGTTGACCAAAGAGTAGATTGATGCAATCTTGGGGGGATGTAGCAATCCAAGAGGTTGTTTGATGTGATCCTGGAGGGTAGAGCAGTCCAAGATTGTGATATAGCTTTTTGGGAGGATAAAGCAGCCCAAGGTATTGTGATATAGCTTTTAGGAAGATAAAACAACCCAAGGTATGATGATATAGCTTTTGGGAAGATAAAACAACCCAAGGTATGATGATATAGATTTTGGGAGGATAAAGCAGCCCAAGGTGTTGTGATATAGCTTTTGGGAAGATAAAACAACCAAAGGTGTGATGATATATCTTTTGGGAGGATAAAGCATGCCAAGGTATAAGTTGTTGATGACGTTCGTCTGCTGGGGAATTAACCTGAAAAACAAGGATAGTTCTATGCAAATATCCTGATGTATATAATACTTTGCAAGATGATATTCTTATGAGAGTGTTGTATGCATATGATATGATATGATCATGTATGTATAATTATGTAGTTAAAGCGCATTAGTAACTTCATAGAACAACTTCCGACTAGGGAAAATAAATCACGATTCGTTGTTGAGGAATATGAAGACTTCGTTCCCGTCTTGTTTTGGAATATCGTACTTAGAACCTCCTGTTTTCGTTCGTCGTACTTCTTATTGAAGGATTAAATTCCTGAATATCCTGACTGAGGATAAAAGAGATAGACATTGATCCGGGGGACTTATCCGGTCTAGTATCAATTCTTAAAGTATAAGATACTACTTGAAGTATTTCCGTAAGAGTATCCGTAAAGATTACTCTGTAGGGATGAACCAGCGAAGATTCATTGGATTCCTATCTTCGATCCTCCTTGGTAAATACTATTATTGTATTTTATGCATTTATGGTAAACATCAATCATATTCAAAAGCATATATACATTCAAACATAATCAACGAACGTTTCTCGCTTTAGTAAAAGGGGAAAAGTAAACTTGGATAAAGAGGGAAAACCTGAATAAAGAGGGAAAAGTAAACCTGAATTCAAAAAATGGAATTTTATTTATTTAGAAAGTGGCCTATAAACATGCTAGTTTTAACACGGAGACAGAAATCCTAGTAAGAGGAATTCGTCGAATAAATTTTAAAAGAGTACAAACACAAGGAAAAATAGCTATGTGTAAATGATCCTATTGAGTTTCAACTCCGCTATCGCCATTATCTTCAAGTATCTCATCTTCAGCTGTCGGAGTTAAAACAAATGGATTGATTTGTATCTGTTGAATTTGACATAGATAACACAACTAGAAGAGGTTACATGGGTGATCCAACGAGACATAGTCATAATTTTAAATCCCTAACTTTTGCCTGGATCGCCTTTTCAGGTTTTCAATCCACCGGGATACCCTTTTTGCCCAAGCTGCCTTTTCAGGTTTTCGACTTGCCGGGTGTACATGTTTTATATATATATCCCTAATTTTTATCCGAAGCTTTTTGGTTCGCCGGGATGCCCTTATTTTTCCTAGGCCAGTCAACCTAGCGGGTCTCTTTTTATGCGTAGTATTTTTTAACTATGTCTGCGTTCACAGGTTGTGGGAAATCTTCACCATCCATAGTGGTAAGCATCATGGAACCTCCAGAAAATACTCTCTTAACAACAAATGGCCCTTCATAGGTGGGGGTCCATTTGCCTATAGGATCACCCTGTGGTAATATGATATGCTTGATCACCAAATCACAAGCCTGATATACTTGCTGCTTAACTTTCTTATTGAAGGCTTTGATCATATGTTTCTAATACATCTGACCATGACAAACAGCTACCAGCCTTTTCTCATCAATCAAGTTTATCTGGTCAACTCGAGTCTGAATCCATTCATCTTCATCTAAGCCTGCATCCTTCATAATTCTCAAGGAGGGAATCTGAACTTCGATGGGTAGAACTGCTTCCATACCATAGACAATGGGAGAATAATATTTTCTCTGTTGAAGTACGTGTTGTGGTACGATAACCATGAAGAGAAAATGGTAACATCTCATGCCAATATTTTTATGTTACTGTCATAATTTGCAAGAGCTTCTTAATATTCTTGTTAGCGGCTTCCAATGCGCCATTCATATTTAGACGATATGGAGAAGAATTGTGATGCTTAATCTTGAACTGCATGCAGAGGTCAGTAATCATAGTATTGTTCAAATTAGTACCATTATCTGTGATGATCCTTTCAGGGATGCCATACTTACATATAAGATTATACTTGATGAATCGAGCCACAACATTCTTGGTAAGATAAGCAAATGAAGTTGCCTCTACCCATTTCGTGAAGTAATCAATAGCTACAAGAATGAAACGATGTCCATTGGAAGCAGTAGGTTTGATCTCACCAATCATATCAATGCTCCATATGGCAAAAGGGCAAGGAGCAGTCAGAACATTCAACGGAACTAGAGGCACATGAACTTTATCAACATAAATCTGGCATTTGTGAAAAGTTTTGGAGTGCTGATAGCAATCAGCTTCCATGGTAGACCAATAGTAACCTGTTCTTAATATCTTCTTATCCATGGTATGCCCACTAGAATGAGTACCAAAGATCCTATCATGCATGTCCTCCATAATCTTGGTTGCTTCCTTTTTATCCACACAACGGAGCAAAGTTGAATCATGATTGTGCTTGTACAAAATTCCATTACTCAGGAAAAACTTAGCAGAAAATCTCCTCAGAAACTTCTTATCATTGACAGATGCCCCCTCAGGGAACTCTTAAGCTTCAAGATAACTTTTCACTTCATATAACCAAGGCTTTTCTTTTACTCCTTCAGTATCAACCTCATTACAATATGCAGGTTCATCAAATCGATCAATAGTAATTCTGGGAGCTTCATCATCCCAACTGATTTCAAACATAGATGCCATGGTGGCTAATGCATCTGCCAACTGATTCTCTTCTCGTGGAATATGTCCAAAAGTGATATCTTCAAAGTACGAGATCAAAGACAACACATGCTCTCTGTAGGGAATGAGATTTAGATGCTTGGTGTCCCAATCTCCTTTAACTTGACTAACTACCAGGGATGAATCTCCATACATATTCAAAATCTGAATCTGAATCTCAATGGCAGCCTTGATACCCATGATGAACGCTTCATATTCAGCCATATTATTGGTGCAATCAAAACAAAGTCTTGCAGTAATTGGTGTATAACAACCTTTAGGAGAGATAATCACAACACCAACACCATTACCAAGCGCATTAGAAGCTCCATCAAAAACCATATTCCATCGGGATCCTTGTTCAGGTCCTTCATATTGTCTAGGTTCTTTAATGATAATCATAATATCTGTTAGAACAATTATGGTTCTAAACCTCTAAGAGTTTTGATGATAACAAATATTATTATGCTAGAATAGAAGTTCTAATGACTACCTTTATTATTGTGTAGAAGAGGAATTTTATTAAAGGAGACGTGCATTACTAGAAGATATATTGAGCCACATTTATAGAAGATACACTTATTGAAGAATCCATCATTTAATGACATGATTAATTGGTTGCACATCAAGTCTTTACTATCTCTGATTTATGTCTAGAAGATGATGATATTCATAATGAAGACATTAATTAAAGAATATTTTAATTAATGATTAAGACAAGTATCTCTTGCTTTGGAAAGAATTTATGGTATTAACTAATATCCTAAATTAGCTCAAGATGTCTCCAACGGCTACATTTATTCAAGAACTATATAAAGGAATCAAATTGAAGATTTGAAGACAATACACTCACGAGCAAAAAGACTGAATCATTTTGTGCTAAAATATTGTAACAATCACGTAGTGATCTTAGCTTGATAAGAAGCAAATTAGTTACTATATTATTATCATTGTAATAGTTGAGTAATATTCCTTGAGTGACTAGTTTTAGTCAGAAGACTCAAGAGGACATTGACTTTAGGTCAGTGTGTGTATTCATTTGTTGAATAGTGGATTAAGACCTCAGTAGAGGCAAAATCACCTTGGCGGGTGGACTGGACGTAGTTTGAGTTCAAATGAACCAGGATAAATTAACTTGTCATTAGAAGTTATTTTTAGTTGTTAAAGAAAACCCAATTCCAACCCCCCATTCCTTGTGTTTTACGCACCTTCAATCCTCATCCAGAAACTCAAAATTCATAGACTGATAATCAACCACTACTTGATGAGCCAAATGATCAGCTACTACACTTCCTTTAATTTCTTTCTGAGTAGTGTATTGTATGTCATATTCTGTCAAGATCATTTTCCATCTTGATATTCGTCCGGATAAAGTAGGTTTCTCGAATATGTACTTGATTGGATCCATTTTTGAAATCAATAAAGTGGTATGAGTCAACATATACTGTCTTAGTCGACGAAGAGCCCATGCCAAAGCGCAGCAAGTTTTCTCGAGCAGTGAGTATCTTGTTTCACAGTCAGTAAAAGTTTTGCTAAGGTAGTATATTGCTTGCTCTTTTCGACTAGACTTGTCATGTTTCCCCAACACACACCCTATTGAGTTATCCAATACTGTCAGGTACATCATCAAGGGTCTTCCTTCAATTGGTGACATCAATATGGTAGGTTCTTGGAGGTACTTTTTGATCTCATCAAAAACTACCTGACATTCATCATTCCATTCCATTACTTGATCTTTCTTCAATAACTTGAAGATTGGCTCACAAGTAGCAGTCAACTAAAAAATAAATCTTGCAATGTAATTCAGTCGTCCCAAGAAACCTCTAACTTCCTTCTCATACGGGGAACGGGAATCTCTTATATAGATTTTACCTTTGCAGGGTCAACTTCAATACCTTTACCACTGACAATAAAACCCAAAATTTTACCAGATCTAACTCCAAAGGTAAACTTTTTTGGATTTAATCTTAACTTGTACTTTTTTAACCTCTCAAACAACTTGTGCAGATGATCAAGATGTTCTTCTTCAGTCTGAGAGCTGGCTATCATATCATCCACATATACCTCTATCTCATGGTGAATCATATCATGGAACAAAGCTACCATAGCACACTGATATGTTACCCCAACGTTCTTCAAACCAAATGGCATTTCCTTATAGTAGAAGGTGCCCTATTGTGTAACAAATGTAGTCTTCTCCATATCTTCAGGTGCCATCTTAATCTGATTGTAACCAGAGAAACCATCCATAAAGGAAAATACCTTATGTTGAGCAGTATTGTCTACCAGAACATCAATATGTGGAAGTGGAAAGTCATCTTTGGGGCTGGCTTTGTTCAAATCCCTGTAATCTACACACATGCGTACTTTACCATCTTTCTTAGGCACCGGTACTACATTTGCAACCCACTGAGGATAGGAAGTAACAACTAGGAACCCTGCATTTAATTGTTTCATCATTTCTACCTTAATCTTTTCTGACATTTTAGGACGCATATGACGAACTTTCTGTTTTATTGGGCGACAATCTTCTTTCACTAGTAAGTGGTGAACCACAATATCAGTATCCAGCCCTAGCATATCTTTATAAGACCAAGCAAAAATTTCCACATAGTCACGTAACATCTAGATCAACTTGTTCTTAACACCGTATTCCAATTCATCACCTATCTTGACCTCTTTCATGTTCTCCTCAGTTCCCAGATTCACAACTTCAATTAGTTCCTCATGTGGTTGTATAGCTTTCTCTTCTTGTTGTAGCAATCTAGCAAGCTCTACAGGTACTTCACAATCTTTCTCTTTTCCATCCTCGGCTTGATAGATCAGATTCTCAAAGTTATAATTGGAAATAGCAGAATTGTTATCAACATGATCCAGAGTGGATGAGGATCTTCATTTTAGTGACATGGGTGTGTGTAAGAACACATAGCTTTTGATAAAGGAAAAAGTAAAAGAAAGACAAAGAGCGCAATATTTACGAAATCAAGAAACGTCCATTGATTTTATTGAATGAGAATATGCGAATGAAATGACAACCCTAACAAGCACACCATTGTGCCTCGGGCAAGGCACGAGGCTCAAAAAGTATTTAATTGTTGAAAATTACAAAAATTAAAATTAGAAAGACAAAATAGCATTTACTCCTAATAAAGGAGATAGGAATAACGTCTTCAGCCTTCCAGTTGTTGAGTCCATCACCAATGGTAGGAAAGATCCATTTATCCAGGTTGTAATCTTCATCACAATCTCCCACAACATTGACTTGGTCCTTTATGATTCCTTGGTTAGTGATACGAACAGCACGAGCACGACAAACAGCCTTCTGAGATTCTGCAGTAAAACCCAACCCAAACTTGTCAGACTTGTAAGGAATGTCAGGAAGCTGACCCCAAATAGTACAACCACCTTCTTCAACCAAAATTTAGCATCCTTGAGAGAGGCTATTGTAGGAGGTACTCTGCTAATAGCAGGAACTGGTTTAACAACATGGATGGATTCAGTAGCAGGAACAACTTGAGGAACTACTTCAAACCTTATGCAAGGAGTCTCAACAAATTCACCCTCCATCTCAACATATTTAAAAGTACTCACATGACTGACCATGTATTCTTCTTCACCATAAACAGTGACAATCTTGCCTTTCACTGGATACTTTAGCTTCTGATGTAAAATGGAGGTTATAACACCTGCCTCATGGATCCAGGGGCGCCCAAGCAAACAGGAATATGCAGGATGAATATCCATCACATAGAAAGTAGAATCAAAGACTTGAGAGCCTACTTTGATTAGGAGATCCACTTCTCCATGCACCATTCTTCTTGAACCATCGAAGGCCCTCACTACCATATTACTTGGTCTTAACACAACATCTTCAATGTTGAGTTTTTCCAGAACCTCCTTGGGTAACACATTCAATTAAGAACCATTATCCACCAACACATGAGATACATTAGTGCCCCTACACTCAATAGAGACGCGTAGAGCTCTATTATGGTTTCTTTTAGCAGGAGTCTGATCAACATCAGAAAAACTCAAACCATTATTGTCGCTCCCGATAGATGGGACTGGCCCAAATAAAGGTACAGACGTGAACGGTCGGTGAAAGGGACAATGAGAACACACAGCAGTGAACTCACTGGAGATGAAAAGAGTCGCCAGCTAGGCATTTTTATCCCGGAGGAAAGGTAATGCTGCATAGACCTAAAAAAGGATGGATAAGACGGTTTGCGAACCAGAGAGACTGAGAAAGGGGGTTGGTTACAACCTGGGAAGGTATTAGCACCCAGATTGTCCGTCGTACTCGACGGGATCCACGCTTAGAAGATTTGTGTTTTAAAGGGGTAGTGTCAGTGCAATTTGTGTATAAAAGAGCTGGAAAAGGATGTACAGGTGTCAGTGTAAAAGAAGTGTGAAGTGTAATATATGCAGTGTCAGTGTAAGGACAGGAGTGAAATGCTCATGATAATGAGGCTTAAAGAATAATGCTGGAAGGAGGGGGAATATACAGAGACTTTTGTTCGATAACTGTTAAGTTATGCCTACGTATCCTCTCGTGCAATGAGGAAGTTAGAACACCGTAGTTCGACCCAAAGAGACTGAAAGATGAATTGACTTGGAACTGCTTACTTGTCTATGCTCAAGTGTATGACCTGTCTGGCTCAGGTGCAAACTATCTTGCATTAGACGGGAGAAGAAAGTTCTCGGTTAAGAGTGAAGGTGATGAGAAAAGAATCCCGGAGGAGACGATTATTGTTTGTTTTTGAATTTTCAGTCTTTTATTGCTTTTTGAAGTTTGTCATAAGCTAATGAGCTTAAGCCTAAACCAATGGATTTAGTAAACTCATCACATCTTCCCTCTGGTTAGGGGTAATGAGAATACCTTAAGTGTGAAGTCAGATTCTCACACTTAATCACCTTTGGTGCAGGATTAAGATCATTAACCTACTTGTGATTATTTAGATGTTTTTGTTGTTTTTGTTTAGTGTTGAGTAATGAGATTAAGCCATAATCAGGGATTAAACAGACTCATTACACCATCCTAATAGAAGGATAATAGATGAGAATGTTTAAGCTGAGGAAAGCTCCTCAACTTAATCCATGATTATGGATTAAACTCATGACAAAAAAAAGCCTTTATTGAGTGGATTTTAGTTAATGATATGATGATGAAGTGATTTTTAGGGTTTGTAAGACAACTTGAGAGGGACTTGTCCATTAACATTAGGGTTAGTCCTTCTTAACCAATTAAGGAAGAATTAGAACCCTAATGCAAGGCCCAAGTTACAAGCTTGATGTCTTGATGATTATTAAGTGGATTGGTTAAAGGAGTTAAACACATTAAGGATTTAACACTTAGGATTAAAGTTATACACTCCATCCTAATAGAAGGATGCAGGCATAAGCTTAATCACAAAGCCTTAAAGCCTTTAGGGTTTAGTCCCTGATTATGAGGTGAGAAGAGAAGACTCAAAAGAGACACAAAGGTTAAAACTAGGAGGGGAGACTAAAAAAAACCCTAATCATTGTCATACATGGTTGTTCCTAAGGTTTGTGAGGTTTTCAAGAGAAGTCTTCAAAGGAACCACCAGGAAGCAGATGAAAAGATCAGGAGAAGCAAAGTAACTTGCTTCATTCAAGAAGTCAAGTCACTTGAAGAAAGAAAGTAAGGAGAAAAAGAATGAGCAAGCTCAAACTCAAACACACATAAAAATGCAGCATGGATGCAAGAGAGAGATGAGAAGAAAGTATGAGAAGTGAAGGCAAATCCACTTCTCAAAGTTACTTACCACCTGAAAAGTTAGAAAAGGAATGCAATGCAATGCCAAATGGAATGAAATGGCATGATGAGAAACAAAACCATAAGCACATACATGATGCTAATGATGCTATGAGATGCTACAAACATGAAACAACACATGGGGATGATCATACAAGCTTGTGAATGCAAATGAAGCAAGTTAAGACACATGAACATACATGAAAAGTTATGACATGCAAATGGCATACAACATGGCAAATGCAAGATGCAATGATCAAACATGCTTCTAACATGTCCTAAGATGTGTCATGGATCAAATGGATGCATAAAATGTCATGGCAAGTCAAGGTATGAATGCAAATGCAAGATGGATGCATATGGAAGCCCAAATTAGGGTTTATGATCAAAGCATCAAACACAAACCAAAATCAGAAGAAAACATCAAGATAAAAAATTGAAAATGCATTCAAAGGACCCCTAATCCTATACTAACTCACTGCCCAAAGGATAAGTCCCAACTCTTAACCTAATTCAAGTTATGATTTTTCTAAGTTTTCTAGGGTTTTAGGGTTCCTTAACAAGAAAAATGCCAAACAAATGGAAAATGAAAGATCAAATCATGGCCATTTAATCTCACAAACTACATGCTAAACACAATGCAATGCAAAAAGAATCAAGGTCCAACTCTTTAGGGTTAGGCAGAAATGATTTTTGGAAGTTTGGATCAAAATAATGCATCAAAATGATTTTAATTCCATGGAAAATTCTCAAAATGCATCAAGATCAAAAAATAAATTTGGTTTGAGGGTTGGACAATGTTTCTAAATGTTTTTAAATGTTTCATGAATTTTTTGGTAATTTTTAAATACCTAAAAGTATTTTTAATTAATTAATTCTCATTAATTAATTAAAAAGAAACTTTTAAATATTTAAAAATACTTTTTAATGCAAAAAATAAAAACAAAAATATTTTTGTGTTCTGAAATTAAATAATAACTTGTATAAAAAATTTCAGAATTTTTGAAAAGGTTTTACTATTTTAAAATAAATGTACAAATCAAATGAGAAAAATTGAAATAAAAATTAAAATAAATGGAAGTATGCTGAATGAGAGGCTGAGATTGAATCTGGAAATGAAGCTGTTGACTTGGCGCGTGATCCAATGGTCACAATTTAAACCTGACTAATTAAATTATTAAACCTAATTAATTAAGTTAAGTGGAAATTAAGGACTAATGAGGCAATCTGAGCCCTTGGCCCACACGCGGGAAACATGATCCTATGGTCCAGATTTGAAATTCATTAATGACTGAGCTAACCCTAATTAGGGAACACTAATCTCAGACGGCCGGAACAGTGGTTCCGGTCGTCTTCTCCGGCGGGTTGAAAACCCTAGAAAACGCCACAGGCCACCATTCATCAAATTGAAGCCAGGGAAATGTTCCTCTACCCAAAACCCACTCAAATCACCTCTCAAACTAAATTTATCATGCTTAAACAAAGAGAATCGAAGCCAACAAGATTCACGGGCAAAGTTTCAGAGCTTTGGTAAACCCTCATTTCTCACTCATTTTCGATTCTAAGCACATCCCCATGATCAGCAAGACATACACAATCAATTTTTAACATAAAAAAAAGGCTCTGAAAAGTTGAAAATTCGAAGCTACCTGAAGTGATGAACTATGAATATGAGCTCTCCAGACCCTGCTTTGATGCAGAATGCCTCCTTTGGACCCTCTGAAGCCAATGGAATGTTCACAATCCTTTGTTGGTGGCTAGTTTGAGAGCTTGAGTTCTGATATGGCAGATTTCTCAGTTGTGTTTTGTGAGGTTTCAGGCTGCATTCATGGTGGATTCTGGTTCTTTTGAGTGTGTTTGATTTGTTGGTGAAGAGAAAATGAGTGTTTGATGGCTGGAAAATGAGATTCGAAGAGAGGAGAGTTTTTGCAGGTTTTTGTGGGGACTGAGTTTTGGCTTGCTTCAAGGGCCAATGCTGTGCTATAACATTCCCACAATGTGTGAATAGGCTGGGGAGCAGGTCAGTAGGGGTGGCTGTTTACTGTTCCATGAGTATGGGAGTTTTTGCCAAAAAGTCAAGTTGGCTTGTACTTGCAGCATGGGCTATGGCAGCAGCAGTTTGAGGTCTTGTCTTGCTTCAGCTTGGGTCAAGGATGACCCTTAGATTGCTTGAGAGTGACTGCAACATATGGATCATGAGCTATGCTAGCTTTTGCAACTTGCCCACTTGTGCTTTCTTGAGATTTTATGCTATGTACATGAAGCATTTATTGCTGAATTTTGTTACATGATGTCTCAATTGGTCATGGCAATGCATAGAAATCAGTTGGTAATCACATAGCTCTTTGGAAAATGACTTTGCCAAAAATCCATCTTTTGCACTTGTAATGGAAAATGTCTTAAAGATCTTTGAAAACTAAAGCAAGCAATGCAAAATCCCTTGGGCCAATTCTGTTTTTTAGGTTATGTATGATCATGTGATGAAGTTTTGAAGCCATTTTGAAGTCACTAGAATGCTTGGTACATGAATTTGCAAGTTTCCCATTTGGTGCATAACTTGAAATTTAGTGATTTTTGCCAACTTTGACAAACCATAACTTTTGATTCAAAATGAATTAGGTCATGTTCTTGTACTTTTTGAAAAGGGAAAGATCTATTCTACAACTTTCATGACCAAAGTTTTTCCATTTGAAGCATTTTTGGATCAAAAAGTAAGGGTTGAAAAGTTGCCTAAAATGACAAATTCCTTAAAAGTCAAACTTACCCCAAAAAGTCAACTTTGCAAAAACTTGTAATCCTTGAATTTTGTGAACTTCAACCTTCTTCCATGATCAAATAAAGATCAAATACACTCAAAATGATGAAGATCACCCCTTGGTTGGGTCATTGGGGGCCTCAGATGCCCTAATTTTGCACTGACTTGTTCAGAAAGTCAACCTTTGATCAGATGACTTCCCCATGGAATTTCTTCATGAAAATTGATATGCATACTCCCTATACCATATAGAGACCAATAGAAACAAGAATGACCAAAAAATTTAAAGTTATGGCCTCTGAAACCAAAACCCTAATTTTAGGTCATCTGTGCAGTCAAGCCTGGCTCTGCTACCATACCAATCCCAGTTCTTGTGATCCTTTGGCATTCTTGACTTTGGGAGGATATAATATGATACTTGAACACCCATGGACCCCTTTTAAGTGATTGTTGACCTTTGGAGTGGCTCAAGAAGCTCTTGGATTGCTCAGATCACAAACCCTAGATGCAGATGACTTAGAACCAATGCAATGAATCAAAAATGTGGTATGAGATATTATGATTGTGTTTATGCATATGAAATGATCACAAGCCATGGTGTGAATGGGTGAGGGCAAATTTGGGGTGTTTACAGCTGCCCCTATTCAAACATGAGTTAGCTGTGCAGGATGTAAGCAACGGCTTAACAGGCAAGCGAGATAACTTGTGGTTGAATACCAAAGACAATCCAAAATTTGCACTCACAGAATGAAGAAGAAAAGGGATATAGATCGTAAAGGAAAATAAAGTATATTGTAAAGTGTGGGCGACGGAGGACGACCGTCGAGCAGAGGACGACTGCTGAGTAAAGAGCAATGACGGGGACGGCCGACATGCTGGGGATAAAAGAATTATGATGGGGACGGCCATCAAGTTCATAAAGGTAAAGTAATCAACGATGGGGACGGCCACCGATCTAAACTGATGAAGGACGATCATCAGAAAAAAGAAAAAGGGACCACGACGGGGACGACCATCGGGTTAAAGAATAAATGAAATAAACAGATGATGAGGTACGGTCATCGAAGGTGAAGGACGATCACCTAGCAGGGGACGGCTGCTCTGTTGGGGATAAGATGAGGGACGGTCATCTAAGGTGGAGGACGACCACCTGGCAGGGTACGGCTGCCGAAAATATCGCGACATAGGACGAATGCCGGATAAAAGGTCAACGATGGGGACGGCCATCGGACGAGCATGATGGAGGACGACCATCAAGAGGTGGAGGGCGACCACCTAGCAGGGGACGGCTGCTCTCAGGGTTTATCATGACATAGGACGAATGTCAGATAACCAAAATCAACAATGGGGACGGCCATTGGATAAAATGATGAAGGACGATCATCAAAGGGTGGAGGACGACCACCTAGCAGGGGACGGCTGATAAATATCACGACATAGGACGAATGTCGGATAGAAAATCAACGATGGGGACGGCCATCGGATGAGCATGATGGAGGACGACCATCAAGAGGTGGAGGACGACCACCTAGCAGGGTACGGCTGCTCTCAAAGTTTATCATGACATAGGACGAATGTCAGATAAAAAGAAATTTGTTTTGTAGGCGATCTACTGGGGGATAGTAAACACGGACGGGTATTTACATCCAAGAAACAAAAGGTATAAGTGTTTAGATGTTGTGTATAGATTAAAGATGCGGACGAGCATCCTTAAGACTATGATACGGACGAGTATCGGGTAGAAACAAATATTGACTCATGTTCAGAGATGATGATTCGGACGAGTATCAACGGGTTAACAGAGAACACGGATGAGTGTTGAATCTGAGAGGATTCTTCTGGGGAATAGTAGACACAGGCGAGTATCTATATTCAAGAAGACAAAAGTGTTTGACACAGTGTATGGATTAAAGATGCGGACGAGCATCCTTAAGACTATGATACGGACGAGTATCATGTAGAAACAAACTCTTGACGCATGTTCTGAGATGACGGTACGAACGAGTACCAACGGGTTAACAAAGAACAAGGACTAGTGTTGAATCTGTGGGGATATAAGTAAGATGGTGTATACAAGATACGGACGAGTATCTGTATAAGTGTGAGTGGTGTATTGATGAGTGTTTAACTGCTGGGGAGAGTGACACGGACGAGTGTCAAAAGGAGAAGAGTGTGATATGAACAAGTATCTGATATACAAAGTGTAGACGACTGCGCTGGGGATATGACACGGGCGGGTGCCAAAGGATTATCATACGTAAGTATATGTGAGTGCAAAGAGGACGTCTTTGGCTTTCTGCTGGGGTTATGACACAGACAGGTGTCAAAAAGTATCTGTAATACGAGTGGTATTGTTTGCACAGAGTGTTTAGGTGACCTTACTGGGGAGTATTGACACGGACGGGTGCCAAAGAGAGTATATACTGGTGTTTGTGAATGTGAGGCAACTGATTTTGCTGGGGAACCTCCGCTGGGGATTTGGGGGAAGTATTCTGTATATTGTTGAAATGTCATTATTCACAAGTGTTAATTCAAAACATGGCTTATGATTATGCTATATGTTTGATTTTTTCCGTAATGCTCCGTGTTAGACGGAATGCTACGCTTTGTGGGTGAATATGATGCGAATGCCATGATTATGCAAAAGGTACCAAACCGGGATTCGGATCCCGTCGCTACGAAGATCTTCGGCCGATCTTCTTGAAATGGACATCCCAGCTGGGGGTGAGATCATTGGTAGATCTGATGAGATGATATCTGCTTGGGGATATGGGTCAATGATAGACCTATCTCGGTAATGAGGAACCCAGCTGGGGGGGCTGCAGAAGCTTTCCTTACTCTGTTGTGATTTCTTCGCGCGCTGCTCTTCTGGATAGAGGCTGGAGCTCTGCGGGGAGAGGGCTCCTTGACTTTTGTATTTCGGCTGAGGATGAAATGGCAACTCGGCTGGGGAGAAAGAGAAATCACTAAAAGATCTCCCTAGAGATTCTGTTGAGGAGGATCTTTGACTCAGCCGGGGATATGAGCGCCTGTTGGAAAAGTGATGCCTGGCAACTCTGATGGGGAGAAGTAATAAGGGGCAAATCAGCTGGGGAGAAGACACTTTGGGTGCTAAGGCTGAGTGTCAATTTGTCAGCTTGCTGGGATGAAGCTTACATGCCCCAAGTTACGTTCTGGATACCTGCAATCCTGCAAAGATAGAGAAACGCACAAGTAATCCCGAGGTATCCTTTACTGGATTCCGTCTTAGGAATTTAGACACTTCTGAGAGTAAGTATATTTCCTGCGAGCACGCGGCTTTTATTATATTTTTGAAGATAAGCATCTGTATTCATGCAATCAGTTTTTTTCTTTAAGTCATCAGACATTTTTGCAAATAAAAATGTATAAGACGAGACATGACTGAAAATCTGATTTTATTAATTCGTATGCCCTGAATTGGCGAGATACAGTCAAAGAAACAAATCCCCTGAAATGAGGAGATCGTTACAAATTGAGAAACAAAATGCTGGTAATGTTGATGACGCTTTAAGGAGCTTCCTCTTTACCATGACTCGTATGACTTTCGACGTTCTTCTCATCTTGCTTTCTGAAGGAGGTTGATTCTGAAAGAGGCTTGATCCCTTTGAAGCTTACCAAGTTGTAAACGATACAGACGAATTCAGAATGCAGTTGTTCGCTTATTCCCTTATTTTGCATGGATCGCCCTTTCGGGTTTTCAATCCATCGGGATACCCATTTTTGCCTGAGCTGTCCAATGCGGCTTTTCAACTCAGCGGGTGTACATTTTTCGTTTATTTTCCCTTATTTTTGCCCGAGTCTTTTATTCTGTTTTTGACTCGCCGGGATGCCCTATTTTTGCCTGGACTTACATTCTGTTTTTGTGTCCAGCGGGTCATTTTTATGCGAAGTATTTTTTAACTGCATCTGAATTCACAGGGGACGGGAAATCTTCACCATCCATGGTGTTGAGCATCAGTGCTCCACCAGAGAAAACTTTCTTTACTACAAATGGTCCTTCATAATTTGGAGTCCACTTGCCCCTGTGGTCTGTATGAGGAGGAAGGATTCTTTTCAGCACAAGATCTCCTACTTGGTACTCTCGGTGCCTGACTTTCTGATCGAAGGCTCTCTTCATTCTTTTCTGATACAACTGCCCATGACAAATTGCAGCCAATCTTTTCTCTTCAATCAGACTCAGTTGTTCGTATCGGGACCTGACCCATTCTGCTTCGTTCAGCTTAACATCCATCAATACCCGTAGGGAGGGTAATTCAACTTCGACAGGTAGGACTGCTTCCATACCATATACGAGCTGATACGGTGTTGCCCCAGTGGATGTTCTGATTGATGTGCGGTACCCATGCAAGGCAAATGGTAGCATTTCATGCCAGTCCTTGTAGGTAACTACCATCTTCTGCACAATCTTCTTGATATTCTTATTAGCTGCCTCAACAGCGCCATTCATCTTTGGCCTGTAAGGAGAAGAATTGTGATGCTGAATCTTGAAGTCCCGGCATAACTCTGCCATCATTTTGTTATTCAAGTTGGAACCATTACCAATAATCATTCGCCCGGGAACTCCGTATCGACAGATGATATCTCTCTTCAGAAATCTGGCTACCATTTGTCTTGTAACATTGGCATAGGAGGCTGCTTCGACCCACTTGGTGAAATTATCAATGGCAACCAGGATGAATCTGTGGCCATTCGAAGCAGTTGGCTCAATCTTACCAATCATGTCAATGCCCCACATAGCAAAAGGTCAGGGTGAAGACATCACATTCAGAGGATTGGGAGGCACATGTACTTTATCCGCATAAATCTGGCATTTATGGCATTTTCTGGCGTAAGCACAACAGTCAGCGTCCATTGTGATCCAGTAATAGCCTGATCTTAGCAACTTTTTAGCCATGGCATGCCCTCCCGCATGGGTACCAAAAGATCCTTCGTGCACTTCATGCATTAACAAATCTGCTTATGTTTTATCAACGCATCTGAGGAGTACCATATCAAAGTTTCTCTTGTACAGGGAACCATCAGTGTTCAGAAAGAAACTACCAGCAAGCCTTCTCAAAGTCTTCTTATTATTGGAAGACGCCCCAGGTGGGTATGTTTGATCCTCCAAGAAGCACTTAATGTCGTGGAACCAAGGCTTATCATCTTTGACAACATCTGCTGCGAACACATATGCTGGCCTGTCAAGCCTGGACACTGAGATTTGAGGTACAAAGTTGGCAGCTTGAACTTTGATCATTGATGAAATGGTAGCCAGAGCATCTGCAAACTGATTCTCGTCCCGAGGGATATACTCAAGCTTGACTGTTGTAAAGAAAGTCAATAACCTCCTTGTATAATCCCTGTAAGGTATCAGATGATCCTGGTGGGTGTACCATTTGCCATTGGTTTGATTGATTACCAGAGCTGAATCTCCGAATACGGTCAATGTCTTGATCCTGAGGTCAATGGCTTCCTCAAGACCCATAATGCAAGCTTCGTATTCAGCTTCATTGTTAGTGCAATTGAAAGTGAGTTTTTCCGAGAAAGGCATGTGAACTCCTTTAGGTGTAATGAGTACTGCACCAACACCTCGACCATTCATATTAACAGCCCCATCAAACATCATAGTCCATTCTTCTTCCGGGTCAGGCCCTTCAGTGTGAACAGGCTCTTCATGATCTTTTGCTTTTATGAACATGATGTCTTCATCAGGGAAGTCAAATCTCATAGGCTGGTAATCATCAATAGGTTGCTCGGCAAGATATTCAGACAATACACTGCCCTTGATGGCTTTCTGAGATGTGTATTGGATGTCATATTCTGTGAGAATCATTTGCCATCTTGCAACTCGTCCGGTAAGTGCTGGCTTCTCAAATATGTACTTAACTGGGTCCATCTTTGAGATCAACAAAGTAGTGTGGGTCAACATATACTGCCTCAGTCGGCGAGCAGCCCACGCTAAAGCACAGTAAGTTTTCTCGAGCAGTGAATAACGTTGTTCACAATCGGTAAACTTTTTGCTTAGGTAGTATATTGCATACTCTTTTCGACCAGACTCGTCATGCTGGCCCAGCACACACCCCATTGACTCTTCTAATACTGTCAAGTACATTATCAGAGGTCTTCCTTCAACTGGAGGCATAAGGATTGGGGGCTCTTGTAAGTATTCTTTGATCTTGTCAAAAGCCCTTTGGCAGTCTTCGTTCCACCTGACCGTCTGTTCTTTTCTTAACAATTTGAACAAAGGCTCACAGGTCGCTGTAAGGTGAGATATGAACCTTGAAATGTAATTCAACCGACCTAAGAACCCTCGAACTTCCTTCTCTATCTTCGGTGCAGGCATCTCTTGAATAGCTTTAACTTTGTCAGGGTCTACTTCAATCCCTTTCTCACTCACAATAAATCCCAGCAGCTTACCAGATCTCACCCCGAATGTGCATTTGTTTGGGTTCAACTTCAGTTGATACTTCCTCAGACGCTTGAACAACTTTAGCAGATTTACCAGATGGTCTTCTTCAGTGAGGGACTTGGCAATCATGTCATCCACATAACACTCGATTTCTTTATGGATCATATCGTGGAATAATGTTACCATAGCCCGTTGATACGTCGCACCGGCATTCTTGAGCCCAAATGGCATTACCTTGTAGCAGAACGTGTCCCAGGGTGTGATGAAGGTTGTCTTCTCCATGTCTTCAGGTGACATTTTAATCTGATTGTATCCTGAAAATCCATCCATGAAGGAGAATACCGAGAACTGAGCCGTATTATCCACCAATACATCAATGTGAGGTAATGGGAAGTCATCTTTTGGGCTGGCTCTGTTCAGATCTCGGTAGTCAACACACATTCTTACTTTGCCGTCTTTCTTAGGCACAGGTACTATGTTAGCAACCCACGGCGGATAACTAGTCACAGCAAGGAACCCGGCGTCCCATTGCTTTTGCACCTCTTCTTTGATCTTCATTGCCATGTCTGGGCGAGTACGACGCATTTTCTGTTTAACCGGCGGGCAATCCTCTCTTAAAGGCAGCTTGTGCATAACAATGTCGGTGTCCAACCCTGGCATATCTTGATAAGACCAAGCAAACACATCCACATATTCCTGAAGCAGGTCAATCAGTTGTCTCTTCACTGAGTCTTGTAGGCAGGCCCCGATTCTAACTTCTTTCACGTCTTCATTTGTACCAAGATTGATCGTTTCAACCTCCTCCTGGTGAGGAGTAATAACCTTTTCCTCTTGTCTTAACAACCTGGCTAGCTCTTCAGGAAGCTCATATTCTTCTTCAACCCCTTCATCAACTTGATTGATCGGATTGTCAAAGTCATACGAAGTCATAGCCGTGCTGTTGTCGGTGTTGTCTGGAAGGCACACTCTGCAAGGGTTCAGTTTGTTCATTTTAGTGATTTGATTTTAATCTTGTTTAGAAAAGTGAAATAAAGTTGTCATTTTGAAAACACTGCCATTTATTTTTGTACAAAAAGAAAAATGGGAAAATAGTGAGCAGAAAAGAAAAAGACTCGTTTGCAAAAGATGTCTGATATTTCATTGATTAATCTTGTTGCACAAAAATTAAAGATAGCCCGATTACAAAATGAGCCTTGTCATCTTGGGCAAGATGCAAGACTTTGATGCATGCTATAAAATAACAGGAAATAATAATTACTCTGCATGAGTAACTCTTATAATTTCCTGGGAAGACCAGTTTGAGATACTGCTCCCTGGGATCTTTGGACGGATCCAACTCTCCAGGTTGCGGTCGCCTTTATCCTCGTCTTCCAAATTGTTGACAGCATCGGGGGTGAGCATCCCGCCACTAACAAAGTTGGGCTCCTTAGCAGCCTCTGCTTGATCTCGTTGAGTTGGTTTGTAACCCAACCCAAATCTATCCTCTTTCTTCTCCACCGGTAACAGTTTGCCCCAGCCTTGGGCAGTTCCTTCTTCAACAACCTTCCGGGCTTGTTGGTAAGATGTCATCGAGGTTCCAGGTACAGCAGAAGTTTCATTTATGTTCAAGGCCTCGAACCCTTGACTCATTGTTTCGTGGATCTCCCCATCCATCTCAATGTATTTATAGGTAGCCAGGTGGCTGACAAAAATATCCTCCTCTCCACAGATAGTAACGACTTGACCCTCCCACTCGAATTTTAACTTCTGGTGAAGGGTTGAGGTCACGGCGCCAGCGGTGTGAATCCATGGCCTACCCAATAGACAGCTGTAGGCAGGCTGTATATCCATCACGTAGAAGGTTGTTTTGAAAGTTTGTGGGCCAATCGTTATGGGCAACTCAATCTCACCCAGAACCGATCTCTTAGAACCATCAAAGGCTCTTACTACCAGGTTGCTGGGACGTAATGCCAATTCGTCATACTCTAGCTTCACAAGGGCTTTTTTTAGGTAAGACATTGAGGGATGATCCTGTGTCTACCAGCACATGGGAAAGAACTGCACCTTTACATTCCATGGTAATGTGCAAAGCCTTGTTATGATTGCGGCCTTCCGTAGTCAAATCAGTGTTGGTGAACCCTAGCCCATGACTAGCATTAACATTTCCAACCACAGCTTCCAACTGATTGACGGTGATCTCTTCAGGCACATAAGCTGCGTGCAGGACTTTTAGTAGTGCATTCCGATGAGCTTCGGAGCACATAAGCAATGATAGGATTGAGATCTTGGAAGGCGTCTGGTGAAGCTGATCCACTATTTTGTAATCACTTTTCTTGATGATTCTCATGAATTCATCAACTTCTTGACCAAAGGGTGTTTTTAAAGCTTCCTTAACAATTTGCTCTTCCTGCACCAAGCTTTTCCCTTTTGCCTTGGCAGCAGCTTCTGCTTCGGCAGTGGGTCTTTGAATTTGTGGAGCAAAGAGACGTCCGCTTCGAGTGAAGCCTCCGCCTCCTCCCACATTGTCTATTTGTGGTGCAGGGGATGATGATTCAAGAGTGATTTTCTGTCCTCCGCAGTATAGATCAGAGCCGTAATGCCAGGGGATGGCATTACTGCTTTCATAAGGTACTGGCCCAGGCACCGTGATGGTGACTGGACTGATGGCAGCTGCAGAAGGGACTGTGATAGTTTGTGGATCATAGTATATTGTGACTGGTGCTCTGATGGGAGTAGCACTTTGTGAGTTGTAAGCAGAATCATTTTCAGGATCATAATAAATTGTGACGGTGGAAACATTTGCTGCTGAAGTTGTAGGAGACATTGTTGGAAGGATGGATGTTGTTGTTGTAGGAGTTTCTGAATGAAGTGGTGCTGAAGTTGTAGAAGGGATGTTTGCTGATAGTTGGTCCGTTGAAAGAGCAGATGAAGCACTTGTTGATGAAATTGAAGAGTTTCTTGGAACAATGGTTGTTGTATCTGTAGAAGACACGGGAATTGTTGCTGATGAGGTTGCTGGATTGGTAGGAAATGATGTGGTGATTTGAAGCTGGCCACTCTGGATGAGACCATCTATGCCATCTCTCAAGTTATCGCAACCATTCACTGAAATGTTGCAATAAGCGCACCCTAACTCACATCCCGGGAACATTTGACATTCAAGGAGTTGAGCTTTGATCTCTACCAACGGTGTCCGAATCTGACCCACACTGGTTATCAAGTAAGAAGGCTTGTCTTCTTCAATAGCATTGATTCTGGGACCTCCGTGGTTTGGCATAGGGTTTTTGTTAACATTTGGTGGTGGTGCGAAATTCAGGGCCTTAGAGTCTACCAGGTCCTGTACCTTCATGTGCAAGGCTCTGCACTTCTCTGTACTATGGCCAGGTGCATTTGAATGAAAAGCACATCTGGCGTTGGAGTCATAATTCCTGGGTAGACTATTAGGGTCTGGAGGTGACAACGTCCTTAGCTCAACTAGGTTGAGTTTCAGGAGTTGTGGCAGTAATGTGGCATATGGCATAGGGATCGGATAGATCACCCTATTGGCCTGAGAAGGTCTCTGTTGGAATGGTCTTTGCTGATTGTTGTTGTTGGTGTTGCTGTAGTTTCTCGGAGGATACTGAGCTTGTTGTTGGTACTGAGGTTGTTGCTGATAACTTTGTTGCGGTGGTTGATAAGTTGGTTGTGGATGAGCTGGAGCGGGAATGGTGACTGCTGCCACAGACCTATGAACATATTGGGGTCTGCCCCTGTTGGTATGGATAGCATTGGTCTCACCAGTTCTTCTTGGGCCTACAAAAGGCTTTCTTGTGTTACTGGATGAGCTAGCACCGTTGTCAGAAATCTTGCCCATCTTTAACAGGCTCTCAATTCTCTCCCCGGCTATGACAACATCTGCAAAGCTAGTGGAAGAGAAAGCGGCTAGCCTGTCAATGTATGTTCCTTGGAGGGTGTTCATAAACATATCTGCCATCTCCCTCTCTGACATAGGTGGCTGGACAGCAGCAGCAAGCTGCCTCCACCTTTGGGCGTACTCGCGGAAGCTTTCCCTGGATGATTGTGACATTCCCATTAGGAGGGTCCTGTTGGGTGTCATATCCAGATTATACTGGTATTTCCTGATGAAGGCCTCTGCCAAGTCCTTCCAACACCTAATGGTTGCTCTAGTCAGATGTGAGTACCATTCCCTTGAAGCTCCCGTTAAGCTATCCTCGAAATAAAACATCCATAGCTTCTCGTCCATGGTATATGCTTTCAACCTTCCCAAAAAGGATTGTAAGTGGGTCCGTGGGCAGGAAGTCCCGTTATATTTCTCAAAACAAGGAGGCTTAAACTTATGGGGAATCCTGACCCCGTCTACCAAGCCCATGTCCATAACATCGAAACCCAAAGAGTTTTGAGACTCCAAGGATCTTAATTTCTAAGCTATCTCATCCAGCCTTCTGTCATAAGCTTCCTCCCCAGCACCCATTACTGTGAACTGATCCTCCTGGGGGTCTTTTTGCAGCACTCTGCTTGCAGTGGCAGTCCCTTGTACATTGGCAGGGATGTTGATCTCTGGATGAAGGTGGGGTCCAAATACAAGGGGGTTGACATGAGGTTGGACCCTCTCATTGTTGCTTGTGCCAGCAGTCCCTATATGGGGATCTTCTTGATTCTGCCTTTCCACCATTGCTCTCAATCTTTCTTGGCTCTGAGCCATGTTGTTCATCACTTCCATAAACTGCGTCATCTGAGTTCTCATTTCCAATCTTTCGTTTGCCATTTAGTTTCTGACCTCTGCAAGGTCCTATTGTACCTGATCCATTTGTATGCCCGGAAGGTTGTTACGGGTTGGATATCGGTGTGGACGGTTGAGTGGAAATACCCGACGTCGAGCAATAGTTCCTGAATATCACAACAGAGTTAGTAACAATAAAACAAAAACCTGCAAAACAAAACAAAAGGTTAGCATGCAATGCAGTATGCTTATTTGTTTTCAAGGTATCCGGATTGGCATTCAGTTTTGACCCTTCCAGACCCTTGAAGATGCTATTGATGTTGCTTTGAGGGAAACTCGAATGGAACAAACTGATACATATATTACAAAAGGCAAATGGTACATAGTTTGTTCTTTTACAAACGTGCCCTCAGAGGGGTCAAAATACATCACAAGAAAATAAAAATACATGAAATGAAAGCAACAACAAGCAAAAAGTCAAACACCAAGACCAAACTCATCCTCCTGAACTTCCTTGAGAAGTGCTTCAGTCACAGGATCAGCTGGACGCTCCTTGAGATTCCTGATAAGGAGGTTCCGGGTAGTAACAGCTGCAGTTAGCTTCTTGTGTTGACTTTGGTCCTTTGACCTCTTCACTCCAGCTTTGATCTTCAGCTCTGAGATCTCCCTCTGGGCTGCTGCCAGGGCTTCCTGCTGCTCTTTTGCACTAGCTTCCAGCTGCTCTATCTTGTCCTGAGTCCTCTTATCTTCCAGAGTGCGAGCTTCGGTGATCCTGACCCACCTAGCTTGACTCTCCTTCAGATACAAGTATGTCCTAGCTTTCTGGAATTGGGCTTCCTTGCAGGCATTCTTCAAGATCTGTTCTCCAGCCCTAGACTTCTTGATGTAATCCTCAGACTTATCAATTTTGGCCAGATGCTCTACTCTCAACTTTTCCAACCTTTCAATATCCAACCTACCATCACTCCTCTCCCAGAGGGTCTTCTGCAAAGCCTGAGTCAACTTCTCATTTCTCTCTTTCAAGCTCTCAAACTACTCTAAGCTGACAGTGGCAGGAGGTGGTGCTGAAGATGACCCAGGCATATCCTCCATGGTAAAGGGCATTCCAGAAAATTGAGCCCTGGCATGGGACCACTCACAGTACTGTGCTGATGCTACATTGTTGCACTTCCCCAGAATGGTTACTCCTTTAGTCTGAACATTGTCCCAGGCCCAGGCTGCTTGCCTAACAATAGCCAGATTAGGCTTGTTCTCACAGTAAAGAGTCTCAGCCAAGTCTTGTGCCTTAGGAGTGTGGACCAATGCATAGCCCAGTTGTCTTTTGAACAGCAGAGGGTTGTAATTAATGCAACCCTTAACTCCTATTAGGGGCACATTAGGAAAATGCCCACAACTGGTAATGATATCCCTGCCTTTCGTGCTTTGAGTGCACCACCTGATATCAGCTGAAGTCAAAGCAGTGAGTCTTCTAGCCCAGTTCCTCTGCTGATGAGGATTCAAAAATGCATCTGTCTTGGGCAGATGCTTGAGAAGCCAAGTATGGAACAAAGGAGCACAACACCTCACTAATCTTCCCCTCTGCTTTTCATTCCTCTGGTGCACTGAGTAGTAAAAATCCCCCAATAAAGTGGGCACTGGGTTCCTCAGGATGAAAAGATGGATTGCATTCTTGCTAATGAATCTAGGCTCATCTGCAAATAATATGATCCCATATATGCTCAGGGCCAATAAAGCACAGACTGCTTTCCACTCTCCCAAAGAAGCTTTCAGGGTAGCTTGAGAGATCAAGAAATCCAGATGCAGGCCAGAGATTCCAGCCTTAGTAGTCATATGCTGCCCAATCAGAACTGGTTCCAGATGTAATGCCTTTGCTACTTCTTCATTACTTGGAAAAGCCATCTCAGGGTTGAAGGGGACTCCACCCCTGATAGGTACACCAACCAATGATGAATAATCTTCTAACAAAGGGCCCAACTGAAAATCCTGAAAAGTGAAACACCTCAGAGGGGGATCATAGAACTGCAGGCAAGTATGAATCAGGCTCCTCTGTGAAGGGTCCAAATCCACAACCACATCAAGTATGCCTCCATAGTGTTCTCTGAATAGTGGTATATGGTCTGGAGTAATCAGGGTCTGAATCTTCCTGATGCTGGCCAACTCAGGCTCAAAGAAATTATAGGAGATGTTACTCTTCTTGGGTGCCATGTTGTTGAAGAAGAGCTGAGACAGATGCTGAGAATAACACTGAAAATGGGCCACTGACTGGCTGGTGCAGGTGACTGAAGCAGGTAGCTAATAACTGAAGTAGATGCTGATGAAGATAGGTCTATACTGATGATGGGGTCAAAACCAAGCCAAAAATGAAGATGGATACCCTGAAAAACAAATAAGCAAATGTCAAAATGATGCAATGAGGATGTATGCAAATGATATGCAAGGGTTTGTGACTGAGCTGGATCTGATCAAAATGCTCTGATATAAGTCCAGGTATGTTAAGGAAATCCAAATGGAGGTCTATAAGTCCAGTAACCAATGTGGGGGACTCAAATAAAGAGCCACATGTCCAGGGTTTAGAATCACAAGAACTGTCCCAACATGGAGTATTATTAATCAAATCAAAGTAACAGGGTATGCTGAGGTCAAGGGTACCTGCAAACCTGTAAACAGCCCAACCCCCTCACGGGTGGTGTTCTAAAACAAGGATCCTCAGACTTGGATCAGTTATGAGAAGTGTAAACACTTCTAACCCGGAGGTACAGTGTTTACAATAACCATAAAAGATCCTCCTCTAATTCACCTCAGTTTCTGAAGGTCAATACTAAAGGTCATCCAGACTTAGCAGGCTTCCCAGATAGCCCTGGCATTGCAGGAAATCTGCAACACAGAGTTCTCAAGAAGAAACCCATATCTGAACCGTGTTTCATATTCCCCCACCAGACCGAGATGGAATGGGAAAGAATATGAACCACTCTAGCCTAGGTGTCACTCAGGTCCCAGGTATAGGACCTTAACTCTCAATAGAACACCCACCCACCAAAGCAAACAAACAGATCCAGCCAGCACAGTATGACAATATGATATATGCATAAAGCTATAAAGAAAGCAATAAAACAACTGTACATAAAGCAGTAAAATAAATACAAATATACAAACACAGATAGGCACATAACACCCCAGTAAACACAAATCAAACAAGCGCTAGGAGGAACCCACAAAAAGAACCAGAAGCCCTGGTTGCAATATACTACTCCCCAGCAGAGTCGCCAAGCTGTCACTCCCGATAGATGGGACTGGCCCAAATAAAGGTACAGACGTGAACGGTCGGCGAAAGGGACAATGAGAACACACAGCAGTGAACTTACTGGAGATGAAAAGAGTCGCCAGCTAGGCATTTTTATCCCGGAGGAAAGGTAATGCTGCATAGACCTAAAAAAGGATGGATAAGACGGTTTGCGAACCAGAGAGACTGAGAAAGGGGGTTGGTTACAACCTGGGAAGGTATTAGCACCCAGATTGTCCGTCGTACTCGACGGGATCCACGCTTAGAAGATTTGTGTTTTAAAGGGGTAGTGTCAGTGCAATTTGTGTATAAAAGAGCTGGAAAAGGATGTACAGGTGTCAGTGTAAAAGAAGTGTGAAGTGTAATATATGCAGTGCCAGTGTAAGGACAGGAGTGAAATGCTCATGATAATGAGGCTTAAAGAATAATGCTGGAAGGAGGGGGAATATACAGAGACTTTTGTTCGATAACTGTTAAGTTATGCCTACGTATCCTCTCGTGCAATGAGGAAGTCAGAACACCGTAGTTCGACCCAAAGAGACTGAAAGATGAATTGACTTGGAACTGCTTACTTGTCTATGCTCAAGTGTATGACCTGTCTGGCTCAGGTGCAAACTATCTTGCATTAGACGGGAGAAGCAAGTTCTCGGTTAAGAGTGAAGGTGATGAGAAAAGAATCCCGGAGGAGACGATTATTGTTTGTTTTTGAATTTTCAGTCTTTTATTGCTTTTTGAAGTTTGTCATAAGCTAATGAGCTTAAGCCTAAACCAATGGATTTAGTAAACTCATCACATCTTCCCTCTGGTTAGGGGTAATGAGAATACCTTAAGTGTGAAGTCAGATTCTCACACTTAATCACCTTTGGTGCAGGATTAAGATCATTAACCTACTTGTGATTATTTAGATGTTTTTGTTGTTTTTGTTTAGTGTTGAGTAATGAGATTAAGCCATAATCAGGGATTAAACAGACTCATTACACCATCCTAATAGAAGGATAATAGATGAGAATGTTTAAGTTGAGGAAAGCTCCTCAACTTAATCCATGATTAGGGATTAAACTCATGACAAAAAAAAGCCTTTATTGAGTGGATTTTAGTTAATGATATGATGATGAAGTGATTTTTAGGGTTTGTAAGACAACTTGAGAGGGACTTGTCCATTAACATTAGGGTTAGTCCTTCTTAACCAATTAAGGAAGAATTAGAACCCTAATGCAAGGCCCAAGTTACAAGCTTGATGTCTTGATGATTATTAAGTGTATTGGTTAAAGGAGTTAAACACATTAAGGATTTAACACTTAGGATTAAAGTTATACACTCCATCCTAATAGAAGGATGCAGGCATAAGCTTAATCACAAAGCCTTAAAGCCTTTAGGGTTTAGTCCCTGATTATGAGGTGAGAAGAGAAGACTCAAAAGAGACACAAAGGTAAAAACTAGGAGGGGAGACTAAACAAAACCCTAATCATTGTCATACATGGTTGTTCCTAAGGTTTGTGAGGTTTTCAAGAGAAGTCTTCAAAGGAACCACCAGGAAGCAGATGAAAAGATCAGGAGAAGCAAAGTAACTTGCTTCATTCAAGAAGTCAAGTCACTTGAAGAAAGAAAGTAAGGAGAAAAAGAATGAGCAAGCTCAAACTCAAACACACATAAAAATGCAGCATGGATGCAAGAGAGAGATGAGAAGAAAGTATGAGAAGTGAAGGCAAATCCACTTCTCAAAGTTACTTACCACCTGAAAAGTTAGAAAATGAATGCAATTCAATGCCAAATGGAATGAAATGGCATGATGAGAAACAAAACCAGAAGCACATACATGATGCTAATGATGCTATGAGATGCTACAAACATGAAACAACACATGGGGATGATCATACAAGCTTGTGAATGCAAATGAAGCAAGTTAAGACACATGAACATACATGAAAAGTTATGACATGCAAATGGCATACAACATGGAAAATGCAAGATGCAATGATCAAACATGCTTCTAACATGTCCTAATATGTGTCATGGATCAAATGGATGCATAAAATGTCATGGCAAGTCAAGGTATGAATGCAAATGCAAGATGGATGCATATGGAAGCCCAAATTAGGGTTTATGATCAAAGCATCAAACACAAACCAAAATCAGAAGCAAACATCAAGATAAAAAATTGAAAATGCATTCAAAGGACCCCTAATCCTATACTAACTCACTGCCCAAAGGAGAAGTCCCAACTCTTAACCTAATTCAAGTTATGATTTTTCTAAGTTTTCTAGGGTTTTAGGGTTCCTTAACAAGAAAAATGCCAAACAAATGGAAAATGAAATATCAAATCATGGCCATTTAATATAACAAACTACATTCTAAACACAATGTAATGCAAAAAGAATCAAGGTCCAACTCTTTAGGGTTAGGCAGAAATGATTTTTGGAAGTTTGGATCAAAATAATGCATCAAAATGATTTTAATTCCATGGAAAATTCTCAAAATGCATCAAGATCAAAAAATAAATTTGGTTTGAGGGTTGGACAATGTTTCTAAATGTTTTTAAATGTTTCATGAATTTTTTGGTGATTTTTAAATACCTAAAAGTATTTTTAATTAATTAATTCTCATTAATTAATTAAAAAGAAACTTTTAAATATTTAAAAATACTTTTTAATGCAAAAAATAAAAACAAAAATATTTTTGTGTTCTGAAATTAAATAATAACTTGTATAAAAAATTTCAGAATTTTTGAAAAGGTTTTACTATTTTAAAATAAATGTACAAATCAAATGAGAAAAATTGAAATAAAAATTAAAATAAATGGAAGTATGCTGAATGAGAGGCTGAGATTGAATCTGGAAATGAAGCTGTTGACTTGGCGCGTGATCCAATGGTCACAATTTAAACCTGACTAATTAAATTATTAAACCTAATTAATTAAGTTAAGTGGAAATTAAGGACTAATGAGGCAATCTGAGCCCTTGGCCCACACGCGGGAAACATGATCCTATGGTCCAGATTTGAAATTCATTAATGACTGAGCTAACCCTAATTAGGGCACACTAATCTCAGACGGCCGGAACAGTGGTTCCGGTCGTCTTCTCCGGCGGGTTGAAAACCCTAGAAAACGCCACAGGCCACCATTCATCAAATTGATGCAGAATGCCTCCTTTGGACCCTCTGAAGCCAATGGAATGTTCACAATCCTTTGTTGGTGGCTAGTTTGAGAGCTTGAGTTCTGATATGGCAGATTTCTCAGTTGTGTTTTGTGAGGTTTCAGGCTGCATTCATGGTGGATTCTGGTTCTTTTGAGTGTGTTTGATTTGTTGGTGAAGAGAAAATGAGTGTTTGATGGCTGGAAAATGAGATTCGAAGAGAGGAGAGTTTTTGCAGGTTTTTGTGGGAACTGAGTTCTGGCTTGCTTCAAGGGCCAATGTTGTGCTATAACATTCCCACAATGTGTGAATAGGCTGGGGAGCAGGTCAGTAGGGGTGGCTGTTTACTGTTCCATGAGTATGGGAGTTTTTGCCAAAAAGTCAAGTTGGCTTGTACTTGCAGCATGGGCTATGGCAGCAGCAGTTTGAGGTCTTGTCTTGCTTCAGCTTGGGTCAAGGATGACCCTTAGATTGCTTGAGAGTGACTGCAACATATGGATCATGAGCTATGCTAGCTTTTGCAACTTGCCCACTTGTGCTTTCTTGAGATTTTATGCTATGTACATGAAGCATTTCTTGCTGAATTTTGTTACATGATGTCTCAATTGGTCATGGCAATACATAGAAATCAGTTGGTAATCACATAGCTCTTTGGAAAATGACTTTGCCAAAAATCCATCTTTTGCACTTGTAATGGAAAATGTCTTAAAGATCTTTGAAAACTAAAGCAAGCAATGCAAAATCCCTTGGGCCAATTCTGTTTTTTGGGTTATGTATGATCATGTGATGAAGTTTTGAAGCCATTTTGAAGTCACTAGAATGCTTGGTACATGAATTTGCAAGTTTCCCTTTTGGTGCATAACTTGAAATTTAGTGATTTTTGCCAACTTTGACAAACCATAACTTTTGATTCAAAATGAATTAGGTCATGTTCTTGTACTTTTTGAAAAGGGAAAGATCTATTCTACAACTTTCATGACCAGAGTTTTTCTATTTGAAGCATTTTTGGATCAAAAAGTAAGGGTTGAAAAGTTGCCTAAAATGACAAATTCCTTTAAAGTCAAACTTACCCCAAAAAGTCAACTTTGCAAAAACTTGTAATCCTTGAATTTTGTGAACTTCAACCTTCTTCCATGATCAAATAAAGATTAAATACACTCAAAATGATGAAGATCACCCCTTGGTTGGGTCATTGGGGGCCTCAGATGCCCTAATTTTGCACTGACTTGTTCAGAAAGTCAACCTTTGATCAGATGACTTCCCCATGGAATTTCTTCATGAAAATTGATATGCATACTCCCTATACCATATAGAGACCAATAGAAACAAGAATGACCAAAAAATTTGAAGTTATGGCCTCTGAAACCAAAACCCTAATTTTAGGTCATCTGTGCAGTCAAGCCTGGCTCTGCTTCCATACCAATCCCAGTTCTTGTGATCCTTTGGCATTCTTGACTTTGGGAGGATATAATATGATACTTGAACACCCATGGACCCCTTTGAAGTGATTGTTGACCTTTGGAGTGGCTCAAGAATCTCTTGGATTGCTCAGATCACAAACCCTAGATGCAGATGACTTAGAACCAATGCAATGAATCAAAAATGTGGTATGAGATATTATGATTGTGTTTATGAATATGAAATGATCACAAGCCATGGTGTGAATGGGTGAGGGAAAATTTGGGGTGTTTACAATTATCACTAGTCAGATGAGTAACACAATTCTCAAACTGGTCCACGGAGATTTCATGTGGCACATGAGAAGTCTTCAGGAACCTGATTAAGGCCTTAACATGGGCTTCAGAACACAAAGGCAGAGACAACATAGAGATTTTAGAGGGAGTATGCCCCAACTGGTCAACAATATTATAATCACTCTTGCGGATGACCTTTAATACTTTTTCCATCTGCTTAGAGAGGTCTTCAGTAGCTGGTGTCTCAGCTTGAACAGGTTCAATCACTGGTCTTTTTCCCCGAGCCTCAGTACTTGGCCCAGAGTTAGAGATATGAACTGGAGCAGAAGCAGTCTTTGAGGTGTCTTCTGGAGAGAAAATTCTTCCACTCCTGGTAACCTTACTAGACCCAACAATATTGTCAACATTAGGATTAACATTAGTAGCAGGTGTATCAGTCAAAGGCTCTTGCTTGACACCATGGATATAAACATCAGAACCATAATTCCAGGGTATAGCCTTATCAGCAGTATATGGAATTGGACCAGGAGTAGTAATAATCATTGGAGCCACCTTTGGCTCAGTAGTAATCTTCATAGGACCTTCAGAAGTGATCCTCACCGGACCTTTGGAAGTGATTTTCGCATGACATTTGGAAGTAATCTTCACAGGAATCTTATCAACCATAGTTATATCTTCAAGCTTCAGATATTGGGCCAGACCTTCACACAAACTCTCTACAAAAGGAGTCTTCTCAAATAATATAGTACGGTTGTCCATCAGACGTTGAATACCTTCCTTCAGCTTCCAACAACTATTAGGTTGATAGTCACAGAAAAAAAAATCTTCATTGCAACCTGGAAATAAACCAGCCTGCATCAGCTTCTTCTTGACAATGGATAGAGGAGTAGTTAATTCAGCCACAATATAAACATAAGAAACTTCGTCAACATCATTAACAGTCTTTTCATGCTTAGGCATAGGAGCAGTAATCACATTAGGAGTTTCATGAGGGTCAAACTCAATCTCTCCATTTTCAATCATATCCTGAATTTTGTTCTTCAATGCCCATCAACTATTAGTATCATGTCCAAGACTATTGGAATGATATGCACACCTTGCATTAGGATTGTAACGAGGAGAGGAAGTGTTAGGATTCTGAGGAGGATCCTTCAAAGTAATCAACTCTCCTTTTAACATGTGTTGCAAAGCCTGATCCAATGACATATTGATCTTCGTAAATTGCCTCCTAAGTTTGGGTTGCCTATTCTGCTGTTGTTCTTGTGGTGCAGGTGCAGGATTAGAAATCAAAATAGCTCCCACAGATTGGTTACGATTATTACGAACCTATTGGCCATACACAACATATGATTCCTTCTTAACATCACAAGGCTTCTTGGTGGTACTTGAAGAGGCAACCATCTGAATATTTCCACTTCATATCCCATTCTCCACACATTCTCCAGTCTTTATCAGCTCAGTGAAACAAGAGGATGAGCTTCCAATAAGATGACTGTAGAAAGGACCAGTCAATGTACTCATAAACATATCAACCAATTCCATGTCAGTCAAAGGGGGTTGAACTCTACTTGTAAGATCTTTCCATTTCTGAGCATACTCTTTGAAGATTTCTTTATAACCCATGGACATGCTTTGGAGTTGCATGCGAGTTGGTGCTAAATCAGAGTTATATTAATACTTCTTATAGAAAGCCTCAGCAAGATCATTCCAATTGCGAATGTTGGTACTCTCCAGTTGATAGTACCATTCCAGTTGAGCTCCAGCCAAACTCTCTTGAAAGAAATGAATCTGCAGCTTCCTATCAGGAGTATGTGGTTGAATCCTCTTGACATAAGATCTCAGATGCAACTTTGGACATGACACGTTATCATACACCACAAAAGTAGGAACTTTGAAACTTATAGGGATGGAGACCCCAGAAATCAAACTCAAATCTTCAAAGACAAACCCATAAGTCTTCTATAGTTCTATAGCATTTACCCGGTTCTCTAGTATCTTATATTTCTCCTCACCAGTCGATCATGGTAATAGTTCTCTTCATAATCAGAATCTTCAGTAGTACCATGGAGACTGCCTTCTTCTCTCTCAGAATTTTCATCCCTGGGATTTTCAACTTCCTCATTTGTCTTGACTGGACCTCTGAACCTTCTACCCATGTTGATGAAGCCAACTGGTTCTCTGGTCTTCTTCTTTTTCTTGGTCAGAAGTGCCTTCAGCTCATCTTGTCCCTTAGACAAATTCAAAATCATCTCTTGAAATTGGGCATTCTAAGTCTGGAGTTCCTTGACAGTTTGTTTGAGAGCCATTTCTGCTGAAATAAACAGCGAGAAGATAAGATACATGTTGTAAGAAACCTGTGATGTAATTATATGGTATGTAGATGCATATGCAATGTTTTCAAGGACCGCAGGATTTAAATTTGTTTTAAAGAAAAACAAAAACAAAACTTTTATTAGTAAATGTTTAATATAAATTTCCCCTTGGGCTTACAATGAAAGGAAGTATGAATAAATTACAAAGAAATAAATATATGGGACTTAGGTCTCCCATGGACGCTTCCTCTTTGTGTTGAGGTATGTATTGAGATTCCGCTCCTCGTGAAGTTGCTTTGTCAGCTCTAAAACTCTTTCTTGGCTAATCCTGAATTGAGCTTCAAAGGTATCTATTTGCTCCTTCCGTTTGATCCAGAACTTCTGCAACTCTTCCAAATCAGTGGGCATGTCTGGATGAAGGATGGTATAAGGAACATCTCCTTCAGCAAATTGCTCCATAGTAATCGGTAGAACAACAGGATATGGCATCATAAGAGTTTGAGCACAAGATCGCACCCATCTGAGGTAAGGTTCCATAGGAATGGAATACTTTGGTTTTAGAGTCTTGCTATCAACCTTGTTCACTTTGCTCCAAGCTCGTATAAACCTTTGACGGTAACCTTGGAGATTGTTGTCGTAGTCGAACATAATACCCTGAATAAGCATGTCATGAGGACCATTACTCCGAGCATAACCAAACTGACGAAGAGCTAAAGAAGGGTTGTAAGTAATTCCCCTTCTTATGCCAAGGAGTGGCACATTAGGAAACTCTCCAGAATGGTCAATGATAGTAACATTCTCCATAGATCGAGAACACCAATGAATGTCTGAATGAGAAAGTGACATTATCCTCTTAGACCATCTTAACCCTTGTTCATTCTTCATCACTAATTGAGGAAGATGAGAAATAAACCACCTAGATAGCAGAGGTATGCAACACATCAGAGTTCCTCGCGCCTTCGTAGTATGAGTGTGAAGAGAATGTAAGATATCTCCAAGTAATGTAGCCACTAGATTGTGAGTCAGAAATATGTTAATGGCGTGTACGTCTATGAACTGGTCTGGATTAGGGTACAACACTAATCCATAGATTAATAAGGCTAAGATCTCCTCAAAAGCATCATAGCTCATAGCATCCAAGAACACCTGAGCTTTCTCCATTAATACCTTAGCAAGAATACCCTTAACTCCGCTTCTCATTTCTAGGAAAATGTTTGATTTCTTCAAGTGTAGGGCTGCAGCAATGACTTCAGAGGCTCTTTCTCTAAGCCTGTGAAGGGTCTCTGATCAAGGATAGGCACACCCAGTAGTTTGGAGAACTCCTCCATTGTAGGTACCAGATGATAGTCGGGGAATGTGAAGCAATGATGTTTAGGATCAAAGAACTAGAATAGGACACTCATTATGTCTTCATTAAACCCTGAAGTAACTAGATCCAGTGGGTGACCATGCTTCTTGATTGAAATTCTGTAATGAGATGTCCTAAGAGATGTTCCAACACTTAATAGGACATTTGACAAATTTAACCAAAACTTTAAACAGCAGGAAAAATAAACAACACAGAAGTTTGTTAACCCAGTTCAGTGTATAACCACACCTACATCTGGAGGCTACCAAGCCAGGAGGAAATCCACTATTAGTAATATTAATTCTAGACTTAAACCACCCTGTTTAATCTATCACTTAATACTTACCCAATGCAATTTCTACCTAAGACTCACTTAGATAAGAGTACCCTACTCACTCCCCCTCAATCACCCAGTGATCAAGTTTACAAGTTTACTGAAATTGAAGACATCCTTCAAACAAAACAGCTTGATCTTACTTCACAGTTTCAATCAAGTCACAAATGCACTTTTGCTTAAAAGCTCATAAAGTGGTACATAAAAACAACCTGCTATTTAAAACACTAGACACCCTATTTGGTCTTCTGAAATTCGTACTCAATTCTATGAGTTTCTGTTGTTTAAATAGGTATCTGAATTTTGGGCTTTCTGTAGAATGATCCAGCCCTAATGTGCAGCAACTGTCACCTTGAATTTAGGGTTTGTTACCTCCTATATTCTAGGTGCATTAGGTCTTCTGTTTTAATCTGAATCTTCAATTTAAAACTCCCTACAGATGCGCCTTGTTCTGTTTTTATCCAGCATTAATTAATTCCAGATAGTTCTCCTTAAATATCTCTGATCTGTTAATCAATAATTAATTCTGGTAGCAGGTCTGAGATGTCTCAACATCTGTTGGGACATCCTGACAAAACTGAACTTAGTCATTTACACAATGTCCCAACATCTGATGAGACATCCTCAAATAAGTTCACATACTCTGTTTGCTAATGTCCTGACATCTGATAGGACATTCTGAACTGAATTTAACATTTCTTGTTTGGTCAAAAATTCTGCCAATTCTTAAACATCTACAAACTCCCCCTTTGGCTAATTTTTGGCTAACATCTTTTCTGGTTTTCAGAGTGCAGCAGAAGTTCTTTTTATCAGAGTATATCATAACTTTTCTGTTGATTCTTATTTGAGATTACTCCCCCTCAAACAAATATGTGTCCAGTCTTGTTGCAACAGAAATACACACTGATTCAGTTCAGACAGAAACAAACAGATCTTTCATTCATTTAAACAGCAATTACATTTGATGTTGTTCTCCCCCTTGGTAGGCACAAAATTAGGGGCCAAAGACACTATTACTGTCATTACATTGCTGTCATTACATTGCTGTCACATACATTGATCACTCAGAATCATCACTCTCAGTTCCCTCCTCAACTTCTGTCTCTTCATCAGCTTCTGTTTCTTCATCAGCAGCACTGTCTTCATCAGAGTTTGCTTTCAGATCTTCTTCATTCTCCAACCTTTGAATTATTTCCCCAAGCTTCTGCTTTCTAGCTTCAAGCTCTTTGCAGGTGCTTTTGAGTTCAGCAATTAAAGTCTTCCTGGAGATTGGATTCTTAACAGTGGATGGACCAGCAGATGTCCCAGAAGGAGCTTCAACATCTGCAGCATGGTGACTTAGGAATAATTTGTAATGAAAAGCCAGGGGGCTCTCTCTCTTGCAGACAATGTCCTTCTCAGTTAAAATTCCAGGGTATTGACTTAGAACAATACCACACAGCAATGATGGAAAAGCTATTGGTAGCTTTGTTGCAGTAGAGATGGCATGCTTCATAGTCTGATCAAAAATATATTCTCCATAATCCATCTTGGTTTGAGTCCCCACAGCAAAGATGAATCTGGCCAGACCAGTTGAGATTGATGAAGTGTGATTGGTAGGCACCCAGTTTGCAGTTCCAATCCTGTTAAGCATGGCATACTTTCTAGTAAGCATGCTCACAGAGAGCTTTCCCTTCACAGGCCAAGCTTTGACCTGGTTTGCAGTGATCACCTTACAGACTTGATTATCTGTCTTACCTAATTCATTAGGTCCATCTGTTTCTCTTCCTAGATACTCATTGATGATTTGAGGAGAAAACTGTACACATTTACCTCTAACAAAAACTTTTCTAAACTCAGAAGACTTACCATTTGAGCAATCCTCCTGAAGATTCACAATGAACTCTTTGACAAGTAGTTCATAGCAGGGAGAGAGATCTGAGACTGTTTTGAATAGTCCTGCAGCAGAGATGAGGTCTATCAGTTCTGTGCACTCAAGTGCATTGCTACTTAGTTCTCTTTCCAAGGCAACCCTTCTTTGATACACATATTTCCATCTGTTGACACTGGAGACATGATGGAAGGATATGTTGTCCAAAGGAGCTTCTGGGACAGCAGTTGAAACTCTAGCTTGTGCTGGTTTCTTCTTGGGAGGAGATGTTGGGACATCTGATCCAACATCTGAATCTGATGGTGTTGAAGCTTTTCTCTTCTGGGTTTGAACTTTGCTCCATGGTTTTGTTGGACCAAAGATAGCTTTAGCTTTGCCTTTCTTTGAATTAGCCTTATTTTTCTCAGGGATGACAGGTTCAGCTTGCATCTTTCCTTTCCTGGACCTTAGTCTTTTAGCAATGCTGGGTTTCACAGATGCTATGATCTCTGCATCAGAGTCCTGCTCCAGATTGGCCACTGGAGGAGATTGAGCAGCCTCCTCTTCAGCTGGTTGATCAGCAGGGATTTGATCTTCATTTGAGCCTTGAGCCTGTTCTTCAGAGACCTCTTCATCATTTTCATTTGAGACTTTGTCCTTAGATTGTTCAACATCAGATAAGTTCTTTTTCTTATCTTCAGATGTTCCAACATCTGTTGGGACATCTTGTTCTGCAGCAGTGTCCTTTGTAGCCTGAGCTGGTTCTTCTTGAGGTGCAGGAATGGTGTTCAAAGGAACAGAGATCCCTTTCACCACTCTTTGTTCAGAAAAGACTTGGTTAACAATCTCCTTGATGGAATCATCAACATATTTGGAGTATCTTGTAGACATGTTAGCAGGAGAGGGAATGCCTTTAGCTTTGCTTCTGATTTGATCTTTACATCTCTTTGGTGTTCTTGCCTTTTTAGTGTGAGAGGCGCTTCCCTTGAGCTCGTCCAATGGTGTTGAAGACATTGGCACAACAGAGATTGGAGTGGCATGAACCACGTCTTCCTTGTTGAGAATTTCCTCAGCTGTTTTAGGGTTTTGAGACATTGTAGAGGAAGAAGGATGAACAGCTTTAGGGTTTATGATTTCTGAAGATTTGAGAGTTAATGTGATTCGCTTGTGATGATATGATGAGAATCTTGATAGCTTCTTATAAGTAGTTACTAAATAAGTAGTCGTTACAGTCCAAATGATTAAGAATGGAATTCCCAAGGATCTTGTCCAGACTAGCTTTGCCATCTGGAACTTATGCCATGCAATGTCATAAGACATGTTGGCACATCTCATTAACTGCTAAATATCACATAAACATATTCCAAGTTTGCCCCTTAAGTTCTCAAATTGTGTAGCATCCAATGCTTTGGTAAAGATATCAGCTAATTGCAGATCTGTAGCAACATGCTCCAATGAAATCACCTTCTCTTCTACAAGATCTCTGATGAAATGATGTCTGATATCAATATGCTTTGTCCTGCTATGTTGAATAGGATTTTTAGATATGTTGATTGCACTTAAGTTATCACAGTACAATGTCATGACATCCTGTGGGACATTGTACTCAGTGAGCATCTGCTTCATCCAAACCAACTGAGAACAACTGCTACCTGCTGCTATGTATTCAGCTTCAGCTGTAGATAAAGATACACAATTATGTTTCTTACTGAACCAAGAAATCAGATTGTTTCCTAGAAAGAAGCATCCTCCTGAAGTGCTTTTTCTGTCATCAGCACTTCCTGCCCAATCAGCATCACAGAAGCCAGTGAGAATAGGTTTGCAACCATGAAAGTACATTATGCCATAGTCACAAGTACCATTAACATATTTAAGGATTCTCTTGACTTGATTGAGATGACTGACTTTTGGATCAGCTTGATATCTTGCACAAACTCCTACTGCAAATGCAATGTCTGGTCTGCTAGCAGTCAAGTATAACAAGCTCCTAATCATGCTTCTATATAAACTATGATCTACATTCTCACCCTTCTCATCTTTAGTCAGCTTTAAATGTGTAGGAGCAGGAGTTCTTTTATGAGAAGCATTTTCCATTCCAAATTTCTTCACTATGTTCTTGGAGTACTTGCTTTGTGAGATGAACATTGAGTCTTCCATTTGCTTAACTTGCAGACCAAGAAAATAGGTTAATTCACCTACTAGACTCATTTCAAATTCAGATTCCATCTGCTTGACAAAATGTTTGACCATCTTATCAGACATCCCACCAAACACAATGTCATCAACATATATTTGTGCAATCATGACATTTCCTTCTTCATCTTTAACAAACAGGGTTTTATCAATCCCACCTTTTCTGTATCCTTGCTTGATAAGAAATGTGGTAAGTCTTTCATACCATGCCCTTGGAGCTTGCTTCAGACCATAAAGTGCTTTCTTGAGTTTGTATACATGATTTGGACAGCTTGGATCAACAAATCCTTTAGGCTGTTCTACATATACCTCTTCATTAAGATAACCATTAAGAAAGGCACTTTTCACATCCATTTGAAATAGCTTGAACTTTAAGATACAAGCAATTCCCAACAGTAGTCTTATTGATTCAAGCCTTGCTACTGGTGCAAAGGTTTCATCAAAGTCTACTCCTTCAATTTGAGTGTATCCTTGAGCCACAAGTCTAGCTTTGTTCTTTGTAACAATTCCTTGTTCATTTGACTTGTTCTTGTACACCCATTTTGTACCAATCACATTTATGTCATTTGGTCTAGGAACAAGATTCCACACTTCATTCCTTGTGAATTGACCTAATTCCTCTTGCATAGCACAAATCCAGTATTCATCAGTGAGAGCCTCCTTGATGTTTTTAGGTTCTATTTTGGACACAAAACAAGAACCTGAAATCACTTCTCTTGATCTAGTGCTCACACCTCTGTTGGGATCACCAATTATTAAATCTTTGGGATGATCCTTCTGTATTCTGATGGAGGGAGGTTTACTGGATTCTTCTGTCCTTGTATCAGATTGAGTGCAGTTATATTGATCATCCTTTTCTTCAGCTTCAATCTTGATATCAGCAGATGTTCCAACATCTTCTGGGACATCTGTAGGAGCATCATTAATTATCACATTTATGGACTCCATGATAACCTTGGTTCTAGAATTAAATACTCTGTATGCTCTGCTGTTTGTAGAGTATCCAAGGAAAAACCCTTCATCACTTTTAGGATCCATTTTTCTCCTTTGCTCCCTGTCTGCCAGAATGTAGCAGTTACTTCCAAACACATGAAAGTACTTAACAGTGGGTTTTCTGCCCTTCCAGACTTCATATATTGTGGACAAGGTTCCTTTTCTCAAGGTAACTCTGTTATGGATATAGCAGGCAGTGTTCATGGCTTCAGCCCAGAAATACAGAGGTAGCTTTTTAGCATGTATCATAGCTCTTGCAGATTCTTGAATAGTTCTATTTTTTCTCTCAACAATCCCATTCTGTTGAGGAGTGATAGGAGAAGAGTATTCATGATTGATTCCTTCTGAAGAGCAGAAATCTAAGAATTTTTGATTCTCAAATTCCTTTCCATGATCACTTCTAATTCTGATCACACAGCTGGATTTTTCCCTTTGTAATCTTTGACATAATTCCTTGAATACATCAAAGACATCTGACTTTTCTTTAATGAAATTTATCCATGTATATCTTGAAAAGTCATCAACCACCACATATGCATACCTCTTACCACCAAGGCTTTCAACTTGCATAGGTCCCATGAGATCCATATGTAACAATTCCAAAACTTTGGAAGTTGTCAGATGTTGGAGCTTTGGATGGGACATCTTGGTTTGTTTGCCTATTTGACATTCACCACAGATTTTGCCATCATCAATCTTCAGTTTAGGGATACCTCTTACAGCATCCATAGATATGATCTTCTTTATGCCTCTGAAATGAAGATGACCTAGCCTTTGGTGCCATAGTTTTACTTCTTCTTCTCTAGCTAGAGAACAAGTTGAAATGGGGCTGAAGTCTAGTGGCTCCCACATGTAACAGTTGTCTTTAGACCTTGCACCTTTCATGATAACTTTTTGCTCTTGGTTAGTCACTATGCATTCAGTTTTTGTAAAGTTTACACTGTATCCTTGATCACATAGTTGACTTATGCTGATCAGGTTAGCAGTTAAACCTTTAACAAGCAGCACATCATCTAGTCTTGGAACATCTTGACAATCCAAGGTTCCAACTCCCTTGATCTCTCCTTTAGCTCCATCTCCAAAGGTAACATACCTGGATGAATGTGACTTTAAGTTTACTAGCAAATTCTTCAATCCAGTCATGTGTCTTGAGCATCCACTGTCAAAGTACCAGTCTTCTTTAGCTGATACTTTCAATGATGTATGTGCTATGTATGCAGTACTTTTCTTTGACCAGATGAGTTGAGATTTCTTTTGATGCCTCTGCTCTGAGTGTTGTTCAGCTGATCTCCAAGCTTGATTGTTGATCTTGTTCTTGTGTATGTGGCTTTGATCAGTCTGAATGTCAGCTTTTGGTCTCCAAACTGTCTTGATTACTTCTGTCTTTTGCTTAGGAGGTTGCTGATTTCTATGCAGCACTTTCTTGGTACCTTCTACTTTCTGCTTGGAAGGTTGCTGACACATCTGATTTGGATATCCATGTAGCTTATAACAGTGAGGTTTGATATGCCCAATTCTTCCACAGTGATGACATCTCCATCTTTGATATTTTTTCTTCATTTTGTTCTTTCCAGAATGTTGAGACATCTGTTGGAACATTATGTTTGTCTTTGTGTTCTGATGTTGGAGCATCTGTTGAGACATCTTGTTTGACTGTATAGTTTTTGAAGTAGTTTTGCTAGAGCTTGCTTCATCTCTGTTATATCCCAGTCCACTTTTGTCCCCTGAATGTTTATTATTGCAGAGAATAGCATCCAGTGTATTTGAGCTGTTGTTCATCATTCTAACAGATTTGGACATATGTTCCAGCTTAGAATTGAGAAGAGTTACTTCACTTTTTAAGGTATCAATGATTACTTGACCACTTGCTTTTTCTTCTTCTAGTACTTCATTCTGCTTCTTTAGCTTTATGACCTCACTGCATACTTCAGTACTTCTCTTGTACAGATCCTTGAAGGCTTGCTCAAGATCTGCATAAGTAAGCTCTTCACAGCTGGAATCACTGTCATATTCACACAGTCCAGCTAAAGCAGCAATGTGCTTAGCTGATTCTTCTTCTGAATCTCCTGAGTCTTCATCAGACCAGGTCACAGAGAGTCCTTTCTTTTGCCTCTTTAAGTAGGTAGGACATTCAAACTTGATATGTCCATATCCTTCACATTTATGGCATTTGACTCCTTTATCTTGACTGGTCTTTTCAGCATACTTTACTCTTTTGTTAGCATCATAAGGTCTTCTGTTCTCAGAGTTTGTGTTTCTTCCACTAGGTTTGGATTTTCCTTCCATTCCTCTGAGAATCTGTTTGAATTGTCTTCCAATCAATGCAAGGTTTTCTGATAAGCTTTTATCATTTGCTGGTTCATCATCTTCTTCTTCATCTGTATTTGAAACCAAGGCAATGCTTTTGTTCTTTTTAGCATGTGTGTCATTCATTCCCATCTCAAAAGTTTGAAGGGAACCAATGAGTTCTTCAGCTTTCATGGAGCATATGTCTTGTGCCTCTTCTATTGCTGTGACTTTCATGTCAAATCTTTTTGGCAAAGATCTGAGAATCTTCCTTACAAGCTTTTCATCAGTCATCTTTTCTCCCAAGGCTCCAGAAGTATTGGCTATATCCAAGATGTTCATGTAGAACTCATGAATTGATTCATCTTCCTTCATTCTCAAGTTTTCAAACTTGGTGGTGAGAAGTTGAAGTCTTGACATTTTTACTTTTGATGTTCCTTCATGAGTTGTCTTGAGGGTATCCCACACATCTTTGGCCAGCTCACAATGATGCACCAGTCTGAAAATATTTCTATCAATGCCATTGAATAAAGCATTTAGGGCTTTTGAGTTGCCTAGTTCTGAATCTTCTTCCTCTTTACTCCATTCTTCTTCAGGTTTCAGAACTTTTGATCCATCTTTGGTGTCTTGGACAGGATGTTTCCATCCAACATTTACTGCTCTCCATGCCCTGTTGTCAAGTGATTTTAAGAATGCAATCATTCTTGGCTTCCAGTAGTCATAATTAGATCCATCCAGAATAGGTGGTCTATTTACTGACCCTATATCTCTGTCCATGTTACAGAATTTGTTTTCCCTAGATCTCACCCAGTATAAACAGGCAGGGTGCCTGCTCTGATGCCAATTGAAATTCTGTAATGAGATGTCCTAAGAGATGTTCCAACACTTAATAGGACATTTGACAAATTTAACCAAAACTTTAAACAGCAGGAAAAATAAACAACACAGAAGTTTGTTAACCCAGTTCAGTGTATAACCACACCTACATCTGGAGGCTACCAAGCCAGGAGGAAATCCACTATTAGTAATATTAATTCTAGACTTAAACCACCCTGTTTAATCTATCACTTAATACTTACCCAATGCAATTTCTACCTAAGACTCACTTAGATAAGAGTACCCTACTCACTCCCCCTCAATCACCCAGTGATCAAGTTTACAAGTTTACTGAAATTGAAGACATCCTTCAAACAAAACAGCTTGATCTTACTTCACAGTTTCAATCAAGTCACAAATGCACTTTTGCTTAAAAGCTCATAAAGTGGTACATAAAAACAACCTGCTATTTAAAACACTAGACACCCTATTTGGTCTTCTGAAATTCGTACTCAATTCTATGAGTTTCTGTTGTTTAAATAGGTATCTGAATTTTGGGCTTTCTGTAGAATGATCCAGCCCTAATGTGCAGCAACTGTCACCTTGAATTTAGGGTTTGTTACCTCCTATATTCTAGGTGCATTAGGTCTTCTGTTTTAATCTGAATCTTCAATTTAAAACTCCCTACAGATGCGCCTTGTTCTGTTTTTATCCAGCATTAATTAATTCCAGATAGTTCTCCTTAAATATCTCTGATCTGTTAATCAATAATTAATTCTGGTAGCAGGTCTGAGATGTCTCAACATCTGTTGGGACATCCTGACAAAACTGAACTTAGTCATTTACACAATGTCCCAACATCTGATGAGACATCCTCAAATAAGTTCACATACTCTGTTTGCTAATGTCCTGACATCTGATAGGACATTCTGAACTGAATTTAACATTTCTTGTTTGGTCAAAAATTCTGCCAATTCTTAAACATCTACATTGATGAATTGGGAGTTTTCAGAAACTTTAGAGACCAATTCCTTGAGCTTAGAAGGTATCCCTACAAAGTTGATCTGAATAGTGTTCCTACGAGAAGAAGCCATGACCTGCAACAAAGAACAAAGATAAATCCTTTGGTCCTTGAAATGGTTAGTGAAAATTCTATGCTTATGATGTCATGATGTTATGCTCAATCACAAACATGTGGCACACACAATTAAGTCACACCATAGCCCTAGATTTAGAGGCTTGCATGAGGTTTAAAGGTAAGTACCCTTCCCCTGAAGTTTAGTTGGTTTATCCTGTCCTACAAAAGTAACTAGGTTCTAAGGGATCTCAATATCACTGATCCTTCCCAAGGGTTGTTGTTCAATAGGCAACTTACTTGCCAACCAAAACCCCCCAAGTTTAGGATCTCAATGAGCGTAGCATCGAGTATCAACCAACTTTAGTCTTCAGCAAAGCCGGTTATCTCACTACTTTCTAAAGGCCAAGATAGGTTAACTAGGGTTCTACAAAGTCATTTAGTGTAATGACAACATATGGTAGCCTCAAGTTATCCTCAACTTACTTAAGGAACATAAGAACCAACCAAGAAGTCACACTAACGTAGCCACTAGATCAACCATATCGGTATACGTCGTACAATTTCCTTGGTTTATTGCTACTTACCTAGGGTACACTAGATCCAAGTTAGGATATTTCACATAAAAGCCCAACAGATAATTTAAAGCAAACATGACAAACAATTAAGTGATCTAATTCCTATGGGTACCCCTCTTTTACTTAGTAAATCCCCGGCAGAGTCACCAGTTCTGTAACACGGTGGGAGAACTGACTTTCTATAATGTAACACCCCAAAAGTTTTCCTCTCATTCCCTCAACATTTTGCATAGCATTTAGCATACATAAATTCATAAAATAACCAACAACGTTGCATCATGTGTAGCGTAGCTAAGGCATAGGTATGTGATCAATGATTGGAGAAATTGAAGGCTATACAAAGGCAATCAAAGGGCCACAAAGCTTCTCAACATTGTGAAAAGAGTTCACAACATCCCACAAGCCTTCATTTGAAGCCACAAGCCATGGAAAGATTTGAATTGAATTGAGGAGGCAAGCAGTGCAACATCTCTTGATGAAAAGGGCCAAATTAGAGTTTCACCTCTACTGGGCTTCTCCATGAAATTTGGTTCAAAATGGATTCCATTGTCTTATATATGATGTCAAGTGCCTAGGGTTCAAATTCCGTCCACAAATTCATTTTGGAAGAGGTTCAATGGGCCAGATGACTGAAAAATCAGGGATTTGGGGAAAAGTCAACCATGTTGAAGAAAAAGTCAACTCCTGACTTTTTGAGATCAAAATCATGAAATTAGGGTTACAAGGATCCTATGGTTCAAATTTGATCAAGAAATGATGGAGGGATCATGTAAAATCAAGAAAACTAAAACTTACCATTTTTGGAAAATTTGGATTTTCAAAAATGGCAAGTTTTGGTCATGTTTGCAGCCACTTCAAGAGAGTTTTTTTACCCAAAAATAAGAGGCCTATGAAAATTATACCTTGATAAAATGAAATAGGGCATCCTAAGCTTCAAATCCATATGTGGAACTCCTTCATACGATCAAAATTGAGAGAGAGAGATATGACTGTTCAAAGTTTGGGCAAAAACAAGGCAATGCAACAGGTTATGTATCGATACATACGACTTATGTATCGACGCATAAAGGGGCCATGTATCAATGCATAAGCCTATGTATCGATACATACTGAACTCCAAAACACTATGTATCGACGCATACGTGATATGTATCGATGCATGTTGTACATAAAAAGGCTATGTATCGATACATAGGCTTATGTATCGACGCATGCTGTAGAAAAACCAGTTTTTTCTGCATTTTTATTGAATTTCAAGCTGGTTTATGGTTGGTTCATGTTATAAATACATTTTGCATCAAAAGAAATTGCATATGGGCTGCAATTGGCTGCAAATACCACCACCATAATTGTCATGTATTGAGCAAAACATTGACGCATCAATCATTGATCAATTGAGTTGCAAATAGGTTGCACCTTCATTCCACTTATCCTTACCACAAGTAACATGCTCCAATGCACATTGGATTCAGCTCAAGTGTGAACGTTCTAGAAGAGCCAGCTCACCCTCTTCTACCACATTCTAGAGTCTTCTACAACCTTCCAAGGAATATTCTAAGGAATATTCCAAAGGAAACTCTAGAACTCTCTAGATCCTAACTAAATCCAAACCTAGCCTAACTCCCAAGAAACCTCCAAACCCAAACCTCATTCCAAGCCTACACATTATTTAAACCTAAACCATCCCAAAGCAAAATCTCTCCCATTTTTTTTCACTATTCTTCTTCATTTTCACTTCATCTCTTTCTTTCTTCTCCCAAACTTTCCCACCATTTTCAACCTCTCACCAAAGCTTCATAAGAAGTTCTTCAAATTCTTCATTGGAATTTGAAGAACTTGAAGCTAAAACCTCCATTAATCATCTCATTATGAAGCTTATTTGAAGAATCAATTCTGATTTTGGAAGAGTTTTGAGCTTATTGGAGGTTATCGCTCAAGTGTCATCAAGAAGCATCATCAACCACATTTATTTTGCGCGTTCGCAGATCGAAGCTTCGACTCTCCGGTTTTCTTCTCCATTTGCATTCTGATCTACATCGCAACACTCACCGAAGCAATCCACCGCTTCGTAGGTTGGTGATCTAAATTTGCTTCTTGATTTATCTTATTCCCTTCATCTCTCCATGACGGCATTCTTCGTATGTTCTTCGTTGTGTATGCGCTTGACCGTTCAATTTCGTCTTGATTACGATTTGATTACTTTGTTTGTTCTTAGTTAGAATTATAGCTTATCCTAGGTGTCATTAAGGTTTAGATCATGGCTTTTAGGTGTAAAATTTGTGCTCACTAGATAGTAGTTGCATATTGTTGCTATGTCCATGCATTTTTTGTCATGTAAATAATCATGTTGCATTCTGTTTTTGCATCTTTCGCATGTTTCGTTAACTCATTTGCATCTCATTGTATCAATATATATGTTGCATTTAACATAACCATGTATATATGTGCATTTGGTTACATTTGGTTGCATGTTTGATCACATCATTCACATCAATTCAATTCTGAATTTTGAATTAAGCTTGGCATTCTTGTTGATATATCATGTTGCATATTCATGATCAATGTTCATATGCCATGTTCATGTGTCATATTTTGCATACTTGTTGCATAACAAATCATGTGGTGCATTCTTGCATAATCCCTCAAAAAATAATCATGACATTCAATTATGTGATTGATCCATATTCATATTGCATATTCATGTTAATTGAGCATTTCATGATTGAATTTGTGCATAAAAAATGAAAATAATCAATGCCGCATTTTACATTTCATAGCTGTCTCTGCATATAGGAGCTGTAAAATGTATGATGTTTGTTGTGTAGTTCATGTTGTTGGTGACTTTTTACACCTGTCTTGCATGCTGTGTATGTGCTGTAGAAAGCTGAGTGTGTGTTACATGGCATTTCATTGCTATTTTTGCATTTGGTAGCTGTTATAGGCTGCTGAATTTTGTATTGCATTGCCTTTAGACGCCCTTAAACCTTAGATTGAGTCTAATTTAGGTCTTAGTTCCCTTAGGAATTAATTTGATATTTTTTTACCTTATTTTTTTGTCATGTTTACCATGATAACATTTGTTTTATAGGGGGGAAGATTGAGGTAAGTATCACTTCATTCTCATCTCTTATGCATTTTAATTGTGTTTGCCTTAGCACCTTGTGCTTTGATCATAGGCTTTCCCTTTTGCTCTCTTAGAAACAACTTAACTTCCTTATGAAGTAAGTTAATTTCTAACTCTCTTTTCTGGTTATTAGGATTAGAAACCGCATTAACCATAGGGCATCCATTGAATAAATGACTTAGGGTTGTGTCTTAGTCCCCTTTAGTTTTTGTCCTTTTCCCATTTGAGTCTTCTTCTCTAATCTTCAAACAAAATCTAAAAGACATTCAATAAATAATTGAAATAGCCTTTTGTGTATAGCCTTATTCCATGGGGCACATATATTCATTCCATCTTGGAATAGTGTGAGCTTGTCTAGCATGACGAACAAGTCTAATCATGAGGCTACTTTCACAAACGATAAACTCTAAAACACTTCTCATAAAAGACAATCAAAAAAGACATCATGTTTTATCTTCTCATCTCCCACTCTTTGCGGACGAATGCGACTTGCCTCGACAGTTCAAACAGCGATACGGTAAACACCCTCGAGTCAGAGCCGGTAACACCTAATCTAGAGCTATGGTAACGTCATCCTAAAAAACATAAGCAAATCTCCTCCTTAGTTAGGCGAACTATGTCGACTCTGATCCTCATTATTCCGATGCGGTACATAGGCAGTGGGGTAGGGCCCATTCGATCACATTCTTTATTTTCCCTACATTTCCCCTTTTCCTTCCATTCTCTCTTCCAATTCCCTTTCTCATTTCTATTCCAGTCAGCGGTTTTATTCAGCAGCTTTATTCTTTCACACCCTTTGTAACAAACAAGCAAGCGTGGATCACGTCGGGTACGGCGGACGGTATGGGGTGCTAATACCTTCCCAGGTCGTAACCGACTCCCGAACCCAGATATTTGGTTCGCAAGGCCTTGTCTTTTCCTTCTTCCTCAGGTTTGTGCAGCATTACCTTTCCCGTTCCTTCGGGATAAAAATCCCTGGCTGGCGACTCTACCTTTTTCGCGCCACTTTCGCGTTTGTACTAGGATGAAAATCCCGGGAGCGACAGTTGGCGACTCTGTTGGGGATCAAACCCAGAATCTCTGGTTTCCCTTATAGAGTCAATCCTAGCGCCTGTTTGTTTTTGCTTTCTTTGGGTGTTTATATGTGTGTGTTGTTGTGCTTATTTACTGTTTTTGTTTACAGTTTATTTTATAGCTTTATTTACTGCTTTCAGTATTTATTTTCACATGCATCATATGCTGGACTGTTTGGCTTTCAGTTTTTTTGTGGGATGGGGTTACTATGAGATGAGCTCGTAACTGGAGCTCGAGTGCACCCTAGGACTTAGAGTGGTTCCACTTTAGCTTCATGGCATCTCTCTATGTTGGTAGTAGTGAGTTCCACACCTTGATGCCGGAATCTTTCTGGGGTAATACACAACCTTGATAGTTATGTGCAGTCAGGGGACCGATCATTGAGAACCTTTGTGGAAACATCCCTCTCTAGTGATGACAGTGGCAGACCATATTTTTTTGGCAAACCCACTCGCATCCGAGGGCCCACAGGGAACTCGCATAGGATGGCCTGGTTCTCTCATAGGAACCCAGTCAAGGCAAATTGTTCGTATGACAATAGTATTGTACCCTTCGGGATGAATATACTATTGTTTCTTGATTCAGTGCTTGAAGCTGGGGACTTATGAGGGATGCTTGTTTTCCCCGTACTCAGCTGAGACCTCCCAGGTTAGTACATAATGCCAAACCGATTCTCTGATTTGGTCATGAGCCATTTATCGAAAATGGTGAACGTATTATTGCTATCCGGCTTTGAGAGTCGTGATGTTGACTCGGAGTAGCATACCCGTGAGATGGGAGGGGTTTACAGATTTGCAGGAGCCCTGAAACTTCCAACATACTCGCTTCGTCATCATTGTTCAATATTATGATCGGGTTTCACATGGTCCTTTGGTTCTGAGATCCGGGATTTCGGTGGTACTGTTATTATGATTCTTCAGAAGCACATGGATGTCTTCTCAATACCAACATTAGACCAGTGATCGCCAGACTTTTGATCACATGCCAGTGCATTGCATAACATCCTCTGCATGCTTGCATTACTAACACATGTTTACTCATTTGCAGGGTCACATGTTGCATCCTCATGAACATATCATATGCATTTACTGCATGATTTGCATATTTCACATTTTTACAGGTTATTCAGACTTCCTAACTTATTCAATTTTAGGAAATATAGCTGGTCAACATGTTCATCGGTATCCAACAAAAAGAAACCGAGTGAGGATGGTTGAACGAATGCAGATTGATCTCAATGAGCTCCGACAAAGGATGGATCAGTTCATGGAAATGATGACTGGCATGGCCCAGAACCAGGAGCGTCTCAGGTTGATGGTTGAGAGACCCCATGTGAATGCTAATACTGGAACACCGACTGATAATGTGGATCCCAACGCTGCTCGTAACGGAGGGCCAAATCTAAATGGGACTGCAGCCCGTAATGAAGACACGCAAGAGGACCAGTTCACTCTACTGGATACTGACATGGGTAATATGAATGAGATCAATGACCGCAGGTATGAAGAGCTGGCAGAGAAGATTAAGGTTATGTGTAAACACCCCAAATTTTCCCTCACCAAGTTCACATCATGGCTTGTGATCTTTTCATATTTGCATTAGTTTAAGCATATCATTTCATATTGCATTTTTGTTTCATCTGCATAGTTCAAGTTCATCTGCATCTAGGGTCCATCTGAGCCACCCCAAAGGTCTCCAAGTGTTCCAAGAGGGTCCATGTATGTTCAATCATCATTTTATATCCCTCAAATATCAATGAAGTCAAAAAATCACAAGAACTTGGAAAGCATGGAGGCAGAGCTAGGGTTTCACTACACAGATGACTTGAAATTAGGGTTTTGGTTTCAAAGGCCATAACTCCAAAATTTTTGGTCATTCTTGTTTCTAAAGGTCTCAATATGTTATAAGGATCATGTGTACCTAGTTTGATGAAGAGATTCATTGTGGAAGTCATCTGTTCACTGGGTAACTTCTTGAGCAAGTCAGAGCAAAATCAGGGCATCTGAGACTCCTACCAATGGAACCAAAGTGGATTTTTCATCAAATTGAAGTTATATGATCTTTATTTGATCATTGAAGTGCTTGGAAGTTTACAAAATTGAAGAAAATTGAGCTAAACCAAAAGTTGCCAAAAATGGAAATGACTTGTAATGTAAACTTTCCATTTTGGGAAAGTATTTCAACTTCCTCTTTCTCAACCAAAAATGCTTCAAATGAAAAATTGTTGGTCATGAAAGTTGTAGATTGGATCATTCCCTTTTCAAAAAGTACAAGAACAAATTCTAATTCATTAGGGAACTCAAGTAATGATCTTTCAAAGTTGGCAAAAATCCTATAATTTTCAAGAATGCACCAAAGAGGGATTTTTGCAAAACCACTTGCCAAGACATTTTGTGACTTCTAATACACTTCTATGCATCATACCAACATAGTGCATTGCCTAAAAGTCAGAATTGGCCCAAGAATCTCAAGTTTCTATGCCTTGAACATCAAGAAATCACAAAAGGGGGGAAATGAACCAAACTTGCAAAAACTCATACAACCATACCTCCACTTGCTGCAGCACCTCAATTTCAATTCTATGGCTCTCCTTGATCAAAGCTGAGGCCAGACATGCCTTTGTACAACCTCTGAACCAGCCCATACCTCAAGTACAAGTTTCTTTGACTTTTTGCAAAAGAACCCATACCAATCACCATAGGCCACAACCACTTCTCTGACCTATCAAGACTTGTTATGTGGATCAAACACAAGCCATAACACACAACAAGCAAGCCTGAAACCTCAGAATCATCAAGCTCTCCAAAATCACCCCATTTGCAAAAGCATTCGAAACTCTCTGCTCACACACTCAAACTCTAAACTTCTTTCACCAAACAACTCAGCATCACAAGAGGATCATTTCCCACCCTTCATTGCAACCAAAAAGCCTTTCTACACAAAACAGGATTTCTGGCCAGCAAGAGTTCAAGCTCTCATTTCAGCCATTACAAACTCCTTCCAAGCATCAAAGTTTCATCAGAGGGATCATTTGAGTGAGTTTGTACAAGAGAGGAGGTTCAGAAACTTCAAACTAAGAAAGCTCAAGCTCAGGTAACCTCAAGAACAAATTTTCCAGAAATGTAATTTTAGGTTAGAGAAATGTTCCTTATGTTGTGCTGATCATGCTGATGCTCTTATTTTTTAAAATGGTTGCGTATTAAGGATTTCATGAACTTCTGAAAGTTTTGACCTAAAATTGTTCTTCTTCGATTCTTCATTTTGATGCATGGAAAATTGTTTTTGTTGCTGGATTAGTGTTCTATGATGTTTAGGGATGAATTCTGGAGAGTTTGAGAGCCTGGGGTGATGTTTTGAGGTGGCTCAGGGAGAGCCTCCGGTCATCTTCTCCGGCCACCTGAAAGTCATTAAATGGTTAATTAGGGTTTAAGGCTAGTTTGAATAATGGCTGTAGGATCTTACTTACCCGCGTGTTTGGATGGCTCAGATTCATCATTAAAACCCTAATTTCTATTTAATTATGATTAATTAATTATTTAACTAAAATTAACTCAGAGTGAACCCCAGCCACTCATTTGCGCGCTGGTCAACACAAATCTCCCCAGTTTAAATGTGAACCATCAGATCCTCATACTTTTCCATTTATTTCACTTTATTTTATTTTTTATCCATTTCTTTTCATATAATTATTAAAAATAGTAAAAATGATCAAAAAAATCTAAAAATTTTTATCAAGTCTTTTATTAATTTTCAGAAACCAAAAATATTTTTATTTTTATTTTTTGCATTAAAAAAGTATTTTTAAATCATTTAAATGTTTTATTTAATTATTTAATTGATTTTAATTAATTAAAAATACATTTAAGTATTTAAAAATCACCAAAAAAATCAGAGAACATTCTTAGACATTTAGAAACATTTACAAACTCAGCATACAAATTTCTTTTTGGTTTTGATCATGCTTTGACATTTTTCAATGAATTAGGGCTCTTAAAATTATTCATTTTCTAACCCTAACTTCAAAAATTCATAACTTTTAAACCAAGTTGAGTTTGTGAATCATTCTTTTTGTATTGTTCTATGTATAGCTTCTAGTTTCGAAAAACATTTTTGTTTCATTTTTATCTTTCATTTTAAATTTGTTTGGCATTTTACATTGAAGATCACCCAAAAGAAACCTAGAAACTTAGGAAATTCATAACTCCTTCTAGGTTTAGCTTCTGACCTCCCCCTTTGGATGGTAACCTAGTATAGGTTTAGGGTTCCTTTGAATGCATTTTCAATTTTTTAATCCTGTCATTTTCTTCTGTCTTTGCCATTTGCATCTCATCCTTTCATAAAACCCTAATTTCATTTGCATTCATCTTGCATATGCATCCATGCATGAGCTTTCCATGACATTTCATGCATTCACATGTCATCTTAGACATCATAGGACACATTAGAATCATGCTTGATCATTTCCTCATCCATTTGCCATGATGTGCATTCATTTCATTCCATGAACTTTCATGTGTTTTCATACTTCAAAGCATGCATCCTTTGCATTCCATCTCTTGTATGAACATTAATAACACTTGGCATGTCCTTGCATCATCTCATAGCATCATTTACATCATGTTTATACTTCTGGTTTTGGTTTGCATCTTTGCATACATTTCATTTTCATTTCATTCCTTTCTTTGTGCTAACATTTTCAGGTGGTAAGTAATTTGAGAAGTGAATTTGCCTTCACTTCTCACTTCTCTTCTCACTCTTCTTATGCATCCTTGCTGCATTTTACTTTTCTTTAGAGTAAGCTTTCTCATTCATGTTCTTCATTCACTTTCTTTATTCAAGTAACTTATCTTCTTCAATGAATTAAGTTAACTTGTTTCTTCTACTTCTCCTCCTTTCATCTGCTTCTTCCATTGGTGGCTTCTCTGAAGATCTCTTGCAAGCCTTACAAACCATAGGAACATCCAAGCATGACAATAATTAGGGTTTTGATTAGTCCCCCTTTAGTTTTTACCTTTGTGTCTTCTTTGTGTCTCTCTTCTCACCTCATAATCAGAGACTAAACCTTTAAGGTTTTAAGACTTTGTGATTAGGGTTATGCTTGCATCCTTCTCTTAGGATGGAGTGTATAACTTTAATCCTAAGTGTTAAACCCTTAATTTGTTTAAACCTCTTAATCAATCCATCTTAATAATCACTAAGACAATAGCTTGTAACTTGGGCCTTGCATTAGGGTTCTAATTCTTCCTTTATTGGTTAAGAAGGACTAACCCTAGTATTAATGGACAAGTCCTCCTCAAGTTGTCTTACAAACCATAAAATTCATTTCTTAATCTCACCATTAATTAAAATCCACTTTAATAAAGGTTTGTTTTGTCATGAGGTTAATCCCTAATCATGGATTAAGTTGAGGTATCTTCCTCAGCTTAAGTGTGCTCATTTATTATCCTTCTATTAGGATGGTGTAATGGGTCCATTAAATCCTTGATTATGGCTTAAACTCATTACTTAACACTAAACAAAAACTCCCAAAACACCTAAATAATCACAAGTAGGTTAATGATCTTAATCCTATATCATGGTAATTAAGTGTGAGGTGCTTATCTCATACTTAAGGTATTCTCATTATCCCTAATCAAAGGGAGGATATGATGAGTTTACTAACCCTTGGTTTAGGCTTAAGCTCATTAACTCATGACAAACAAAAAAGCAATAAAAGATTGAAAACACAAAAACAAAGCAATAATCGTCTCCTTCGGGATTCTTTTCTCATCATCTTCACTCACAAATGAGAACTTGCTTCTTCCGTCTAACGTAAGACAGTTAGCACTCGAGCCAGACGAGTCATACACTTGAGCATAGGCAAGCAAGCATTTCACAGTCAATTTATCTTTCAGTCTCTTTGAGTCGAACTACGGTGTTCTGACTTCCTCATTGCACGAGAGGATACATAGGCATAACTTAACTGTTATCAAACAAAAGTCTCTGTGTCTACCCCCTCTTTCAGCATTATTCTTTTAAGTCTCATTCCTAAGCATTTCACTTCACTTTCTTGCACTGACACTTGTACATTCTTTTCCAGCTTTTGCACACAGATAGCACAGATACTACCCCTTTAAACATAAACTTTCAAGCGTGGATCCCGTCGAGTACGACGGACAATCTGGGTGCTAATACCTTCCCAGGTTGTAACCAACCCCCTTTCTCAGTTTCTCTGGATCGCAACCGTCTTATCCATATCTTTTCTAGGTTTATGCAGCATTACCTTTCCTTCGGGATAAAAATGCGTAGCTGGCGACTCTTTTCACTTCATTTCATCTTCTCTTCACCGACCGTTCGCGCTTGTACCGGGATGCAAATCTTCGGGAGTGACAGCTTGGCGACTTTGCTGGGGAACCTTATATTGCAACCAGGGCTTCTGGTTCTTTTTGTGGGCTCCTCCTAGCGCTTGTTTGATTTGTGTTTACGGGGGTGTTATGTGCTACTTGTGCTTATTTATTTTCTTTATTTATTGCTTTCTGTATAGCTTTATTTATTGCTTTCATTTATAGTTTTATGCATTTTCATACTGTCATTATCATTATGCTGGATCTCTTATCTGTCTTGGTGGGTGGGGTTCATTTAGTGATTAAGGTCCTATACCGAGGACCTGAGTGACACATAGGCTAGAGTGGCTTCATATTCTTTCCCATTCCATTTTGGTCTGGTGCAGGAATATGAAACACGGTTCAGACATGGGTTTCTTCTTGAGAACTCTGTGCTATGGATTTCCTGTAGTACTAGGGCTATCTGGGAAGCCTGCTAAGTTTGGATGACCTTTTTATGACCTTCAGCATCTGAGGTGAATTAGAGGAGGATCTTTTATGGTTATTATAAACATTGTACCTCCGGGTTAGAAGTGTTTACACTTCTCATAACTGATCCAAGTCTGAAGATCCTTGTTCTAGAACATTACATGTTAGGGGGATTGGGATGTTTACAGGTTTGCAGGAACCCTTGGCCACATCATACCCTGTTACTAGTTTTGTTTTAAGAATGCATCACTTTGGACAGTTCTTGTGATTACCCTGGACTTGTGACTCTTTATTTGAGTCCCCCACCCGTTTACTGGATTTCTAAGCCTCCATCCGGACTTATGAACATACATGGACTTCTACCAAGGCAGATAAACAGATCCAGCTCTTGATCACAAACCCCTGCATATCATTTGCATACATCATTTTTTCATCATTTAACATTTGCTTATTTGTCTTACAGGGTATCCACCATATTATCTTTGGTTTGGTTTTGACCCCTTCTGCTGCCCAGACTGCTTCAGCTATCTTCTCCAGCACCTTCACCAGTTTGTCAATGATTTCTCCTCCAGCTATCTTCATCAGAGACCCATCTCCAGCACCTCAGTCAGTGACCTTCATCAGCAGTTGCTCTCAGCTTCTTCATCAGCACCCATTATCAGTATGGATACTTCAAGAAAGAGCAACATCACTTACCACTTCTTTGAGCCCACCCTGACTGGCATCAGGCAGATCCAGACCTTCATTACTCCTGACCATATCCCACTGTTCAGAGAGCATTATGGAGGAATATTGGATATGGTCATGTACTTAGATGCATCTCAGAGGAGCATGATCCATACTTGCTTGCAGTTTTATGACCCTCCACTCAGATGCTTCACATTCCCTGATTTCCAGTTGGGACCTTTTCTAGAAGAATTTTCCTTGTTGTTAGGAGTTCCTATCAGGAGAGGGATTCCTTTCAACCCTGAGATGACAGCTCCCAGAAATGAAGACATAGCCAGGGCATTGCATTTGGAGCCTGCCCTCATTGAGTAGAATATGACAACCAAGGCTGGAGTTCCAGGCCTCCACCTTGACTTCTTGATCTCCCAGGCTACCCTGCATGCTGCAATTGTTGAATGGAAGGCTGTCTGTGCACTTTTAGCCCTTAGTATATATGGGGTTATCTTGTTTGCAAATGAGCCCAAGTTTGTGAGCAAGAATGCCATTCACATGTTCTTATTGAGAAACCCAGTGCCTACCTTGCTAGGAGACTTCTACTACTCAGTACATCAGAGGAATGAGAAGCAAAGAGGAAGACTGATCAGATGGTGTGCTCCTCTCTATTACTCTTGGTTGCTAAGACACTTGCCAAAGTCAGACAACTTCTTGAACCCCCATCAGCAGAAGAACTGGGCTAAGAGATTCTTTGCCTTGACATTAGAAGACATTAGATGGTGTACTCAGAGCACCAAGGGCAAGGACATCATAACTAGTTGTGGGCAGTATCCTAATGTGCCTTTGATAGGAGTGAAGGGTTGCATCAACTACAACCCTTTACTGTTTAAGAGACAATTGGAATATGCTTTGGTTCATCCTCCCAGAGGACAAGATGTGGCTAAAACTCTTTACTGTGAAATCCTACCCAACTCTGTTGTTGTCAGGCAAGTTGTCCGGGCTTGGGACAACATTCAGACCAAGGGGACAGCCATCCTTGGCAAGTGCAACAATATTGCTTCAGCACAATATTCTGATTGGTCCCGTACCAGAACTCAGATCACCCGAATGCTATTTACTTTAGAAGATGTAACTGGACCTTCTACAGTACAACTTGCAGCTACTGTTAGCTTGGAAGAGTTTGAAAAGCTGAAAGAAAGGAATAATCAGCTATCTGAAGCCTTGAAGAAGACTCTCTGGGAGAGAAATGACAACCGTCTAGACAATGAAAGATTGGAAAGGCTCAAGATTGAGCATTTGGCCAAGATTGAGAAGACAGATGACTATATCAGGAAGGCAAAGGCAGGGGAGTTAGTACTGAAGAATGGTTATAAGGAAGCAAAGACACATAAGGCTAGGGCAGAGCACTATCTAGAGGAGAGTCGGGCTAGGTGGATCAGGATAACTGAAGCCCGTGCACAAGAAGATCAGAGAACTCAGGCTAAGATAGAGCAGCTAGAGGCTAATGAAAAGAAGCAGCAGGAGGCTTTGTTGGCAGCTCAGAGAGAGATATCTGAATTGAAACTCCGGCGGGGTTGAAGAGGTCAAAATATCAGGATAAGCATAAGAAGTTAACTAATTCCATTACTACCAGGAATCTCCTCATCAGGACTATTACAGAGCACCCAGTAGGGCCAGTGACTGAGGCCCTCCTGAAGGAAGTCAGAGAGGATGACTTTGGATTGGATGTCTGATTCTTTTGCTTGTACTTTTTCTTTGTTGTACTTTTTCTTATGTATTTTGACCCACCATGGGGATGTATTGTAATCAGACTATGTATTTTCATCATTTTGTAATATATCAGTTTGTATTATTTTGGTGGGCTTTATCTATCTCTACAACATCATCAGCATTTCCTCGAGGTCTAGAAAGGTCAAAACCAAAGAACCAAACTGGATACCCTTGGAAGACAAATAAGCATATTGCATTGCATACACCAGTACCCGACGCGAAACAACCTTCCGGGACTCCAGATGGATCAAGTTCAGCAAGACTTGAATGAAGTAAGGACCCAAATGGCAAATGAGAGGGTTGAGATGAGGAATCAGATGACCCAATTCATGACTGTGATGACTGGCTTAGCTCAAAGCAAGGAAAGACTAAGGGAGTTGGTTGAGATACAAACGCCTGAAGATCACCATCCAGGTAGAGGAGGTACCAGTAACAATGATCACGTGCAACCTCACACTGATCCACCAGAATTTGGGCCTCATATAAACCCAGAAGTCAATGTCATAAGGAATACTCAGGGTAACATTGCTGGAGGTAGGATCTTGCAAGAGGATCCTCAAGAAGAGCAGTTTACAGTTGTTGGGGCTAGGGATGAAGTTTACGACCGTAGGCTGGATGAAATTGCAGAGAAGCTGAGGTCTCTTGAATCCCAGAATTCCCTAGGGTTTGATGTAATGAACATGGGACTGGTGGAAGGTTAAAAGCATACACCATGGACGAAAAGGTATAATGGCACATCCTGCCCACGCACCCACCTTCAATCATTATTGGGAAGGTTAAAAGCATACACCATTGACGAAAAGTTGTGGATGTTTTACTTCGAGTATAGTCTAACAGGGGCATCCCAAGAATGGTATTCCCATTTGACCAGAGCCACAGTGAGAAACTGGAAAGACTTGGCTGAAGCCTTTATCCGACAGTATCAGTATAACTTGGACATGGCTCCAAACAGGACCCTTTTAATGGGAATATCTCAATCTTCCCGTGAAAGCTTCAGGGAATATGCCCAAAGGTGGAGGCAACTTGCTGCTGTAGTCCAACCTCCCATGTATGAAAGGGAAATGGATGACATGTTCATGAATACCCTTCAAGGAACCTACATTGACAGATTGGTTGAATTCTCTTCCACCAGCTTTGCAGATGTGGTGATAGTTGGGGAAAGGATAGAGAGCCTATTGAAGATGGGAAAGATCTCCGATAACGGTGCCAGTTCCAGCAGTACAAGAAAACCATTTTCTGGGCCCCGTAGATCCGGTGAGACAAACTCTGTGCACATGGGAAGAGGGAGACCCCAATACTTGCCTAGAACAGTTACTGTTGTTACTATCCCTACTCCACCTCCTCAATATGCTCAACAACCGCAACACTTCCCGCAACAACAACAATTTCCACAACAGAGATCTTACAACAAAAATAACAACAATCAACAACAACGCTCGTTTCAACAACGGCCATCTCAGGTCAACCGGGTAATTGACCCCATTCCAATGTCGTATGCTACACTATTGCCACAACTCCTAAAGCTCAATCTGGTTGAGTTGAGGACATTGGCTCCACCTGATCCTCAAAACCTTCCTAGAAACTATGATGTCAATGCTAGGTGTGCTTTTCATTCCAACGCACCTGGTCACTCTACGGAAAAATGCAGAGCTCTGCATATGAAGGTTCAGGATCTGGTAGATTCAAAACCCTGAACTTTGCACCTCCTCCCAATGTGATGAAGAATCCTATGCCAAGCCACAGTGGGCCAAGGATTAATGCTGTAGAGGATGGATCACCCCTGAGTTTGATGGAAGACATTGCATGTATTCAAACACCTATGGCCGAGGTTAAAGCCCAGCTTTTAAAGTGCCAAGTGTTTCCGGGTTGTGAGGCCTATTGCGAATCATGCAAACTTTCTGAGAATGGGTGTGCCAGCTTGAAGAAAGGCATCAATGATTTGATTAAGGAAGGAATTCTGCAGATTACAACCACAGCTTCTACAACACCAACAACCCTTTTATCAAGTAAATCTTCTACAACACCAACAACACTTTTTGAATCTTCTATAAATGCAACAACCATCTTTCCAAGTGTTTCTTCTACAACTGCAACCACCATTGTCCCAACCGATTCAGCTACAACTTCAGCAATCATTCCATCTGTCACTTCAACACACAACAATTCATTTGCACCAGCTACTACAACTTCAACAACCAATAATGATGTTTCCACTATCACAATTTACTATGACCCGGCAACGGTCCCGAATTCCAGCAATTTTCAGTAAAATCAACGACAACCTCAACAAAGCTTCAATTCACCTTCACCTACATCCACCAGAGGTCCTCTAACAATATTTTATGATCCACAAACCATTGTAGTCCCAACAACAGCTACAGTAAGCCCAGTCACCATCACAGTGCCTGGGTCAATCCCATATGACAAAGACAGTGTTATACCATGGTATTATGGTGTTGATCTATACTGTAATGGAGAGAAAGTCCTTCTTGATTCTCCAGTTCTCAATCCCCAAGTGGACAATGTTGGGGGAGGCGGAGGCTTCACCCGAAGCGGACGTCTTTTCGCTTCACAAGTCCCTAGAACCAACACTGAGGCAGAGGCTGTCGCCAGAGCCAAGGGGAAGAGTGTGATATCGGAAGAATCTGCACCCAAAGAAACTCAGAAGTCATCCTTCGACCAAGATGTGGATGAATTTATGAGAATCATAAAAAGAAGTGACTATAAAGTTGTGGACTAGCTCCACCAGACTCCTTCAAAGATCTCAATCCTATCATTGTTGTTGTGTTCCGAAGCCCATCGGGATGCACTCCTCAAAGTTCTGCATGCTGCCTACGTGCCAGAAGAGATCACTGTAAATCAGCTAGAAACAGTGGTATCAAATGTCAATACTAGCCATGGGCTAGGGTTCACTAATGCTGATTTAACTTCAGAAGGACGCCTCCACAATAAAGCCTTACATATAACCTTGGAGTGCAAAGGAGCTGTCTTATCTCATATGCTTGTAGATACTGGGTCCTCACTCAATGTCTTACCCAAGAAAACCCTTGTCAAGCTAGAGTATGATGGGATAGCTCTCCGGCCAAGTAATCTTGTGGTTCGGGCTTTTGATGGCTCCATAAGATCCGTTCTTGGAGAGGTGGAGCTACCAGTGATGATTGGTCCACAAGTCTTCAAGACTGTTTTCTATGTGATGGACATACAACCTGCTTATAGCTGTTTGTTAGGTCGGCCCTGGATTCATGCCGCAGGCGCTGTAACGTCGACCCTTCACCAGAAACTGAAGTATGAATAGGAAGGACAAATTATCACCATTTGTGGTGAGGAAGACATGTTTGTTAGCCATCTGGCTACATACAAGTATATTGAGATGGAGGTTGAAATCCATGAGACAATGAGCCAAGGGTTCGAGGCCCTAAATGTTAATGAGGCTACTGGAGTATTGGCTGCATCTCAGGAAGACAAGATGGGTACTTCAATCATCTCTTATTGTAAACACCCCAAATTTGCCCTCACCCATTCACACCATGGCTTGTGATCATTTCATATGCATAAACTCAATCATAGCATCTCATATCACAGTTTTGAGTCACTGCATAGTTTCTAAGGCATCTGCACCTGGGGTTTGTGATCTGAGCAATCCAAGAGCCTCCTGAGCCACTCCGAAGGCCATCAATCACTTCAAAGGGGTTCATGTGTGTTCTTGTATCATATCACATCCTCTCAAAGTCAAAAATGCAAAAGAATCACAAGAACTGGGATTGGTGTGGATGCAGAGCCAAGTTTGACTGCACAGTTGACCTAAAATTAGGGTTTTGGCTTCAGAGGCTATAACTCCAAATTTTTTGGTCATTCTTGTTTCTATTGGTCTCTATATGGTATAGGGAGTATGCATATCAATTTTCATGAAGAAATTCCATGGGGAAGTCATCTGATCAAGAGTTGACTTTTCAGACAAGTCAGTGCAAAATCAGGGCATCTGAGGCCCCCAATGACCCAACCAATGGGCATTCTTCATCATTTTGAGTGTATATGATCTTTATTTGATCATGGAAGAGGGTTGGAGTTCACAAAATTCAAGAATTTGAAGTTTTTACAAAGTTGACTTTTTTGGGCATAGTTGACTTTTCAAGAATGCTTCATTTTAGGTCATTTTTCAAGCCTTGATTCTTGATCCAAAAATGCTTCAAATGGAAAAACTTTGGTCATGAAAGTTGTAGATTACATCTTTCCCTTTTCAAAAAGTACAAGAACATGATCAAACTCTTCTTGGATCAAAAGTTATGGTGTGACAAAGTTGGCTAAAATCATTGATTTTCAAGGCATGCCTCAAATGAGAATTTTGCAAAACCATGAACCAATGCCTTTTGTAACCTCTAGTTCATTTCAAACCATGACACAAACATTCTATAAGTCATAAAAATCATATTTGGACCAAAAATCCCTCATGTTCATGGCTTGTGTAGCAAAGTAGTCACATGTGAACCAAGAGGCAACAACTTGCAAAATCATCATGATCACTTCCCCCACTTGCTGCATTGGCCCTTGAACCAAGCTAGCCCTTTCCCCTCATTTTGCTGCGCATCACACAACCCATGTACTAGCCTAGAAGCTGCCCATACTTTCTCTTACACAAGAGTTGACAAATTGCAAAAGTGGCCATACCAATCAATAAAGGGCAGGTCACATCATCTGACCAATAGGAGTCCTTTATGCAAAGCAAAGGCAAGCCATTTCATACACCAGGCCAGGCTGAAACACTTCACAACATCACATACACCAAAACACACCATTTTGCAAATTGCTTCGAATCTCTCTGCCCAGCCACAAAACACTCAAACCATTTTCATCAATCAACTCATCATGCTTCATTGAGCCCAAAGCAACCAAGAACCAGGCTTGAAACAAACCACAACTCCATTTCACCATTTTCACTCCATAAAGCAAAAGCTTTCGAATCTGCTTCTACAAGCCAAGAACACTCAAACAAACTCCACCCATCAACTCACCTTGCTCCACTGACCAGAAACCACCCACTACTTTGGCCTGAAACCCTCCATAACTCAAATACGATTTTCACATTCCCTTGGTCAGAGCTTCTGCAAACTCACTCAAGAGGCTGTTTAAACTCCAACCAAGTGTGCAAAGCTTCAAAGGGGGATCATTGGGACCTGTTTGAGCCAAAGAACCATCCAGAAAGCCTTTGAATCAAAAGCTCCATCTCAGGTGACTCCATGAACTTTTTTTCCAGAACTCCATTTTCTTGTTAGAATCTTGTTTTGTATGTTGCACTGATCATTGGGATCTATTTACTTTTTGAAATGAGCAAGAAATGAGTATGTTATGGTGTTCTGAAAGTTTGACCTAGAAATTTCTTTGCTTCGATTCTTGTTTGTGTGTGAGTTTAAACATGATTTGATGCTGGATTCGTGCTTAGGATAGTTAGTAGATGATTTCTGGAGAGTTAGAGCTTCTAAAATGGCCTGGAGAGAGAGATTGCATTTTGAGGTGAACGGAGAAGATGACCGGAACACTGTTCCGGTCATCTGAAAGTGATTAACGGCAGGGTTAGGGTTTAAGCATTGATTAGCGAAATTTGAATCTGAGCCGTGAGATGTGGCGCGCAGTCAATTCCCGCGCGTGTAACTTTGAATCTGGCACGTTGGATCTGATTACTTCTCATTAATTCATTTAAAATTCATTTATTTTCATTTTTCTTTTCATTTGTTTTGCATAATTAATTTAAAATAGCAAAAATGTCTTAAAAATTTTGAAACTTTTTCTCATGAGTTTTAATAATTTGTATGACACAAAAATTATTTTTATTTTATTTTTAGCATTTAAAAAGTATTTTTAAATATTTAAAAGATTATTTTTAATTGATTAATGAGAATTAATTTATTAAAAATACTTTTAAGTATCTAAAAATCACCAAAAAATTCATGAAATGTTCTAAGACATTTAGAAACATTGTCCAGCCTTCAAACCAAATTTATTTTTTGATCTTGATGCATTTTGAGAATTTCTCATTGAATAAAAATCATTTTTATGCATTAATTTGATCCAAAGTTCAAAAATTCATTTCTGCCTATTCATGAAGAGTTGGACATTGGTTCTTTTTGCATTGCATTGTGTTTAGCATTTAGTTTTTGAGATAAAATGGCCATGATTTGATCTTGCATTTTTCATTTGTTTGACATTTCTTTTGTTTAGGAGCCCTAAAAACCCTAATAACTTAGAAAAATCATAACTTGAGATTGGTTAAGAGTTGAGACCTCCCCTTTGGACTTTGGTTTAGTATAGGTTTAGGGTTTCTTTGGGTGGCATTTTCCATTTTTTATCTTAGGGTTTGCTTCTGATTTTGAGTTTTGTTTGATGTTTGTTTCATAAACCCTAATTTGGGCTTCCATTTGCATCCTTCTTGCACTCTCTTGCATAACATGACTTGCCATGACATTTCAATCATCCATTTGATTCATTTGACATCTTAAGACATATAGAAAGCATGTTTGATCATTGCATCTTGCATTTGCCATGTTGTTTGCCATGTATGTTTCATAACTTTTCATGTAAGTTCATGCTCCTTAACTTGCCTCATATGCATCCATAAACTTGTATGAACATTTCCATGTGCTGCCTCATGTTCATACCATCTCCATAGCATCATTATCATCATCAACATGCTTCTGGTTTTGTTTATCATCATGCCATTTCATCCCATTTTTGCATTGCATTGCATTTCTTTCTAACATTTCAGGTGGTAAGTAAGCTTGAGAAGTGGATTTGCCTTCACTTCTCATAACCTTTCTTTTCATCTCTCTTGCATCCATTGCTGCATTCTTAGTTGTGTTTGAGTTTGAGCTTTCTCATTCTTCTTCTTCCCACTTTCTCTCCTCAAGTGACTTGACTTCTTGAATGAAGCAAGTCACTTTGCTTCTCTTGATCCTGTTCATCTGCATCCTGGTGGTCCTCTTTGAAGATTGCTCTTGAAAACCTCACAAACCTTAGGGACAACCAAGCATGACAATGATTAGGGTTTTGATTAGTTTCCCTTCTTAGTTTTACCTTTGTGTCTCTTTTGAGTCTTCTCTTCTCATCTCATAATCGGGGACCAAACCCTAAAGGCTTTAAGGCTTTGTGATTAAGCTTATGCCTGCATCCTTCTCTTAGGATGGAGTGTATAACTTTAATCCTAAGTGTTAAACCCTTAGTGTGTTTAAATCTCTTAATTAATCCACATAATAAGTATCAAGACATCATACTTGTAACTTGGGCCTTGCATTAGGGTTCTAATTCTTCCTTAATTGGTTAAGAAGGACTAACCCTAGTGTTAATGGACAAGTCCCCCTCAAGTTGTCTTACAAATCATAAAATCCACTTCATCATCATATCATTAAATAAAATCCATTTAATCAAAGGCTTGTTTTGTCATGAGTTTAATCCCTAATCATGGATTAAGTTGAGGAGCTTTCCTCAGCTTAAACATTCTCATCTATTATCCTTCTATTAGGATGGTGTAATGAGTCTGTTTAATCCCTGATTATGGCTTAATCTCATTACTCAACACTAAACAAAAACACCAAAAACATCTAAATAATCACAAGAAGGTTAATGATCTTAATCCTACACCAAAGGTGTTTAAGTGTGAGAAGCTGACTTCACATTTAAGGTATTCTCATTACCCCTAATCAGAGGGAAGATGTGATGAGTTTACTAAATCCATTGGTTTAGACTTAAGCTCATTAACTTATGACAAAATCCAAAAACAATAAAAGACTGAAAACACAAAAAACAAACAATAATCGTCTCCTCCGGGATTCTTTTCTCATCTCATTCACTCACAAACGAGAGCTCGCTTCTTCCGTCTAATGCAAGACAGTTTGCACCTGAGCCAGACAGGTCATACACTTGAGCATGGACAAGCAAGCAGTTCACAAGTCAATTCACCTTTCAGTCTCTTTGGGTCGAACTACGGTGTTCTGACTTCCTCATTGCACGAGAGGATACGTAGGCATAACTTAACAGTTATCGAACAAAAGTATCTGTCTATTCCCCCCTCTTTCAGCATCATTCTTTTAGCCTCATGATCTTGAGCATCTTATTCCTTTCCTTACACTGACACTTCCATACTTCATATCACTTATACACTTTTGCACTGACACCTGTACATCCTTTCCAGCCTTTACACACAAATTGCACTGACACTACCCCTTTAAAACACAAATCTTTCAAGCGTGGATCCCGTCGAGTACGGCGGACAATCTGGGTGCTAATACCTTCCCAGGTTGTAACCAACCCCCTTTCTCAGTCTCTCTGGTTCGCAACCGTCTTATCCATCTCTTTCCAGGTCTATGCAACAATGCCTTTCCTCCGGGATAAAAATGCCTAGCTGGCGACTCTATTCATCTCCAGTGAGTTCACGGCTGTGTGTTCTCACTGTCCCTCTCGCCGACCGTTCGCGTCTGTACCTTTATCTGGGCCTGGTCCCACTTATCGGGAGCGACAGCTTGGCGACTCTGCTGGGGACCTTATACTGCAACCAGGGCTTCTGGTTCTTTTTGTGGGTTCCTCCTAGCGCTTGATTGATTTGTGTTTACAGGGGTGTTATGTGCTTATTTGTGTTTGTATTTTTGTATTTATTTTTTGTTTTATGTACAATTGCTTTACTGCTTTCTTTATTGCTTTTGTATATATCATACTGTCATGCTGCTGGCTGGATCTGGTCTTTGTTTTGGTGGGTGGGTGATTCATTGAGAGTTGAGGTCCTATACCTGGGACCTGAGTGACACCTAGGCTAGAGTGAGTCATATTCTTTCCCATTCCATTTCGGTCTGGTGCGGGAATATGAAACACGGTTCAGATATGGGTTTCTTCTTGAGAACTCTGTGTTGCAGATTTCCTGCAATGCTAGGGCTATCTGGGAAGCCTGCTAAGTCTGGATGACCTATTAGTATTGACCTTCAGAAACTGAGGTGAATTAGAGGAGGAACTGTTATGGTTATTGTAAACACTGTACCTCCGGGTTAGAAGTGTTTACACTTCTCATAACTGATCCAAGTCTGAGGATCCTTGTTCTAGAACACCACCTGTGAGGGGGTTGGGCTGTTTACAGGTTTGCAGGTACCTTGACCTCAGAATACCCTGTTACTTTGATTTGTTAAGAGTACTCCATGTTGGACAGTTCTTGTGATTCTAAACCCTGGACACGTGGCTCTTCATTTGAGTCCCCCACCCTGGTTACTGGATTTATAGACCTCCAACTGGAATTCTTGAACACACATGGACTTATATCAGAGCATTTGATCAGATCCAGCTCAGTCACAAACCCTTTGCATATCATCTGCATACATAATCATTGCATCATATTGACATTTGCTTATTTGTTTCAGGGTATCCATCTTCATTTGATTTTGGTTTTGACCCCATCTTCTGTATTGACCTATCTTCACCAGCATCTGTTTCAGCTATCTCCTGCACCAGCCAATCAGTGGCCCTCTCTTCAGTATCTTCATCAGCACCTGTCTCTACTCAGTCTTCAGCATCATGGCTCCTAAAAAGAGCAACATCACTTACCACTTCTTCCAACCAGAGTTATCAGACATCAGGAGGATTCAAACCCTGATCACTCCAGATCACATACCATTGTTCAGGGAACATTATGGAGATATACTTGATATGGTTATCGATCTGGACCCTTCACAGAGAAGCCTGATCCACACCTGCATTCAGTTTTATGATCCCCCACTGAGATGTTTCACCTTTCAAGACTTTCAGTTGGGCCCCTTATTGGAAGAGTACTCCTCATTAGTTGGTATGCCTATCAGGAGAGAAATTCCTTTCAACCCTGAGATGGTCTTTCCTGCTAATGGAGAAGTAGCAAAAGCTTTGCATCTGGAACCTGTTTTGATTGAGCAGCATATGACCTCTAAAGCTGGAATCCCTGGCTTCCATCTGGACTTCCTGATCTCTCAAGCTACCCTAAAAGCTTCTTTGGGAGAGTGGAAAGCTGTCTGTGCCTTGTTGGCTTTGAGTATATATGGAATTGTGTTGTTTGCAGATGAGCCTCGATTCATTAGCAAGAATGCAATCCATTTGTTCATCTTGAAAAACCCAGTGCCAACTTTATTGGGGGACCTTTACTACTCAGTGCATCAGAGGAATGAAAAGCAGAGGGGGAGGTTAGTGAGGTGTTGTGCTCCATTGTTTCACACTTGGCTCCTCAGGCATCTACCTAGGACAGATACATTTTTGAACCCTCATCAGCAGAGCAACTGGGCTAAGAGACTCACTGTTCTAACTTCAGCTGACATCAGATGGTGCACTCAGAGCGCCAAGGGCAGGGATATTATCACCAGCTGTGGGCATTTTCCCAATGTGCCCCTAATAGGAGTTAAGGGAAGTATCAATTACAACCCTCTGTTGTTCAGGAGACAACTGGGCTATGCACTGGTCCACACTCCTAAGGTACAGGACTTGGTGGAGACTCTTTATTGTGAGAACAAGACTAATGTGGCTATTGTTAGGCAGGCTGCCTGGGCCTGGGATAATGTTCAAACCAAGGGAGTGACTATTCTGGGGAAGTGCAATAATGTGGCATCAGCACAATATTATGAGTGGTCCCGTGCCAGGGCCCATTTCTCTGGGATGCCCTTTACCATAGAAGACATGCCTGAGTCATCTTCAGCACCACCCCCTGCCACTGTCAGTTTGGAGGAGTTTGAGAGCTTGAAGGAAAGAAATGAGAAGTTAACCCAGGCTTTGCAGAAGACCCTCCGGGAGAGGAGTGAAGGTATGAGGGAGATTGAGAGATTGGAGAAGTTGAGAGTGGAGCATTTGACTAAGATTGAAAAGTCTGGGGATTATATTAAAAAGTCTAAGGCTGGTGAACAGATTCTGAAGAATGCTTGCAAAGAAGCCCAGTTCCAGAGAGCAAGGACAGACTTGTATTTGAAGGAGAGTCAAGCCCGGTGGGTCAGGATCACCGAGGCCCGTACTCTGGAGGACAAGAGAGTTCAAGACAAGATGGAGCAACTGGAAGCTAGTGCAAAAGTACAGCAAGAAGCCTTGGCAGCAGCCCAGGGGGAGATATCAGAGCTGAAGATCAAAGCAGGGGTGAAGAGGTCAAAAGAACAAACTCAGCACAAGAAGCTAACTACAGGTGTTGCGACCCGGAATCTCCTCATCAGGAATCTCACGGAGCGTCCGGCTGATCCTGTGACCGAAGCACTTCTCAAGGAAGTTCGTGAGGATGAGTTTGGTCTTGGTGTTTGACCATTTGTTTGTTGTTGCTTTCTTTCCGTGTACTTTTATTTTGTACTGTATTTTGACCCCTTAGAGGGCTTGTGTTGTAAAATGAACAAGTTGTATTATTTCACCTTCTGTAATATATTTGTGTTAGTTTGCGTCATCTGAGTTTTCTTCAAGCAACAACAACAGCATCTTCAAGGGTCTGGAAGGGTCAAAACTGAATGCCAAACCGGATACCTTGAGAACAAATAAGCATAACTGCATTGCATGCTAACCTTTTGTTTGTTTTGTAGGTTTTTGTTTTATTGCCACTAACTCTGTTGTGATGTTCAGGAACTATTGCTAGACGCCGGGTATTTCCCCTCAACCGTCCTCACCGTTATCCAACCCGAAACAACCTTCCGGAAATTCAAATGGATCAGATGCAGCAGGACCTTACTGAGGTCAGAAATCAAATGGCAAATGAAAGGCTAGAGATGAGGAATCAAATGACTCAGTTTATGGAAGTTATGAACAACATGGCTCAGAGCCAGGAAAGATTGAGAGCCATGGTGGAAAGGCAAAATCAAGAAGATCCACATATAGGGACTGCCGGTACCAGTAACAATGAAAGGGTACAACCTCATGTTAACCCCCCTGTGTTTGGCCCACATCTGCATCCCGAGATCAACATTCCTGCAAATGTTCAAGGGATAGCCACTGCAGCCAGGGTACTTCAGGAAAACCCTCAAGAAGACCAGTTCACGGTAATGGGTGCTGGGGAAGAAGCTTACGATAGAAGGTTGGAAGAGATAGCTGAGAAGTTAAGATCCCTAGAGTCTCAAAACTCTTTGGGTTTTGACGTGATGGATATGGGCTTGGTAGACGGGGTCAGGATCCCCCATAAGTTCAAGCCTCCTTGTTTCGAAAAGTATAATGGGACTTCATGCCCCCGGACTCATTTACAATCATTTCTGGGAAGGCTGAAGGCCTATACTATGGATGAGAAGCTCTGGATGTTCTATTTCGAAGATAGCTTGACAGGGGCCTCAAGAGAATGGTACTCTCACCTAACAAGGGCAACCATTAGATGCTGGAAGGACCTGGCAGAGGCCTTCATCAGACAGTATCAGTATAACTTAGACATGGCACCCAACAGGACCCTCCTAATGGGAATGTCACAGTCGTCAAGGGAAAGTTTCCGAGAATATGCCCAGAGATGGAGGCAATTGGCTGCTGCTGTTCAGACACCTATGTCTGAACGGGAAATGGCAGATATGTTCATGAACACCCTTCAGGGAACCTATATTGATAGGCTAGCTGCCTTCTCATCCACCAGCTTTGCAGATGTTGTCATAGCCGGGGAGAGAATTGAAAGCCTATTGAAGATGGGTAAGATCTCAGACAACGGTGCAAGCTCGTCCAGTGGTACAAGAAAGCCTTTTGCAGGCCCGAGAAGAACTGGCGAGACCAATGCCATCCACACCAACAGGGGCAGGCCCCAATATGTTCAAAGGTCAATAGCAGCAGTCACCATTCCTGCTCCAGCTCATCCACAACCAGTCTATCAACCTCCTCAGCAAAACTATCAGCCGCAACCTCAGTACCATCAGCAAAGTCAGTATCCTCCAAGAAATTACAACAACAGCAACAGCAACAGCAATAATCAGCAAAGGCCATTCCAACAGAGGTCATCTCAAGCTAATAGGGTGATCGATCTGATCCCTATGCCATATGCTACCCTGCTGCCACAACTCCTGAAACTCAACCTAGTTGAGCTAAGGACGCTGGCACCTCCAGATCCCAACAGTCTACCCAGGAACTATGACTCCAATGCTAGGTGTGCTTTTCATTCGAACGCACCTGGCCACAGTACAGAAAAATGCAGGGCTCTGCATATGAAGGTACAAGACTTGGTGGACTCGAAAGCTCTGAATTTTGCACCACCACCCAATGTCAATAAGAACCCCATGCCAAACCATGGTGGTCCCCGAATTAACGCTATTGAAGAAGACAAGCCGTCTTATTTAATAACCAGTGTGGGACAGATCAGGACACCACTGGTAGAAATCAAGGCTCAGCTCTTGGAATGTCAGATGTTCCCAGGGTGTGAATTGGGTTGTGCTTACTGCAATATCTCGGTAAATGGGTGCGATAATTTGAGAAATGGCATAGATGGCCTTATTCAGAGTGGCCAACTTCAGATCACCACATCATTTCCAACAAATCCAGCAATCTCATCAGCAACGGTTTCAGAACCTCCTACAACCGCAGCGACTGTTGTTCCTGACAATTCTTCGGCTTCATCAACAAGTACTTCATCTATCATCTCAACTGATCAGTTTTCAACAAATTTTCCTGCTACAACTTCAGCTTCACTCCATTTCGAACCTCCTACAACAACAACATCCATTCTTCCGCCAATGTCTCCTACAACTCCAGCAACAAATCATGAAGATGTCTCTACCGTCACGATATTTTATGATCCTGAGAACAACTCTGCCTACCATTCAGAAGGTGCTGCTCCTATCAGAGCACCAGTTACAATTTATTACGATCCGCAAACTATCACAATCCCTTCAGTTGCAGTCAGTCCAGCCACTATCACGGTGCCTGGACCAGTACCATATGAAAGCAATAGGGCCATCCCTTGGCACTATGGCTCTGACGTGTACTGCGAAGGAAAAAGAATCACTCTTGATACATCAACACCTGCACCACAGATAGATAATGTAGGAGGAGGCGGAGGCTTCACCCGAAGCGGACGTCTCTTCGCTCCACCAATGCAAAGACCTACTGCCGAAGCAGAAGCTGCTGCCAAGGCAAAAGGAAAGGGCCCGGTGCAGGAAGATCAAGCTGTTAAAGAAGCCTTGAAGACACCATTTGATCAAGAAGTTGATGAGTTTATGAGAATCATCAAAAAGAGTGATTATAAAATTGTGGATCAGCTTCATCAGACGCCATCCAAGATCTCTATCCTCTCACTGCTTATGTGCTCCGAAGCCCATCGGAATGCACTACTTAAAGTCTTGCACGCAGCTTACGTGCCTGAAGAGATCACTGTCAACCAGTTGGAAACCGTGGTTGGAAATGTTACTACTAGCAATGGGCTAGGGTTCACCAATACTGACTTGACAGCGGATGGCCGCAACCACAACAAAGCCTTGCACATCACCATGGAATGCAAAGGAGCAGTCCTTTCTCATGTGCTGGTAGACACGGGTTCATCCCTTAATGTCTTACCAAAGAAGGCTCTGGTGAAGTTAGAATATGATGGATTGGCATTGAGACCCAGCAACCTGGTAGTAAGGGCCTTCGATGGTTCTAAGAGATCGGTTCTGGGAGAGATCGAGCTACCTGTGACAATTGGCCCACAGACCTTTAAAACTATCTTTTATGTGATGGACATTCAGCCCGCCTACAGCTGTTTGTTGGGTAGACCTTGGATCCACGCCGCCGGCGCAGTAACGTCTACCCTTCACCAAAAGTTAAAATACGAGTGGGAAGGCCAAGTTGTTACAATCTGTGGAGAGGAGGATATATTTGTTAGCCATCTGGCTACTTATAAGTATATTGAAATGGATGGGGAGATCCATGAAACGATGAGCCAAGGATTTGAAGCCTTGAATGTGAATGAAGCATCTGCTGTATCTGGGATCTCCATGTCCTCTTACCAACAAGCCCGGAAGGTTGTTAAGGAAGGAACTGCCCTAGGCTGGGGCAAGCTACTACCGGTGGAGAAGAAAGAAGACAGATTTGGGTTGGGTTACAAACCAACTCAACAAGATCAAGCAGCGGCTGCGAAAGAGCCCAATTTTGTGAGTGGGGGGATGCTTACCCCTGATGCTATCAACTGTCTGGAAGACGAGCTGGAAGAGGAGCGCAATCTGGAGAATTGGATTCGTCCAAAGATCCCGGGGAGCAGTATCTCGAACTGGTCTTCCCAGGAAATTATAAGGGTTACTCACGCAGAGTAATTATTATTTCCTGCATTTTTATAAGCATGCATTAAAGTCTTGCATCTTGCCCAAGATGACAAGACTCATTTTGTAATCGGGCCATCTGTACTTTTTGTGCAAACAAGATCAATTAATGAAATATCAGACATCTTTTTGCAAACGAGTCTTTTTCTTTTCGTTCACTGTTTTTCCATTTTTCTTTTTGTACAAAAAATAAATGGCGGTGTTTTCAAAATGACAACTTCATTTCACCTTTCTAAATAAGACTAAAATCAGATCACTAAAATGAACAAACTTAACCCTTGCAGAGAGTGCCTTCCAGACAGCACCGACAACAGCACGGCTATGACTTCGTATGACTTTGACAATCCAATCAATCAAGCTGATGAAGGGGTTGAAGAAGAATATGAGCTTCCTGAAGAGCTAGCCAGGTTGTTAAGACAAGAGGAAAAGGTTATTACTCCTCATCAGGAGGAGGTTGAAGTGATCAATCTTGGTACAGATGAAGACGTGAAAGAAGTTAAAATCGGGGCCTGCCTACAAGACTCAGTGAAGAAGCAACTGGTCGATCTGCTTCAAGAGTATGTGGATGTGTTTGATTGGTCGTATCAAGACATGCCAGGGTTGGATACCGACATTGTTGTGCACAAGCTGCCTTTGAGAGAAGAATGCCCGCCGGTTAAACAGAAACTGCGCCGTACCCGCCCAGACATGGCTATGAAAATCAAGGAGGAGGTACAAAAGCAATGGGACGCCGGGTTCCTTGCTGTAACTAGCTATCCGCCGTGGGTTGCTAATATAGTACCTGTGCCTAAAAAGGACGGCAAAGTAAGAATGTGTGTTGATTACCGGGATCTGAACAGAGCCAGCCCGAAAGATGATTTCCCATTACCTCACATTGATGTATTGGTGGATAACACGGCTCAGTTCTCGGTATTCTCCTTCATGGATGGATTTTCAGGATACAATCAGATCAAGATGTCACCTGAAGACATGGAGAAGACAACATTCATTACACCTTGGGGCACGTTCTGTTACAAAGTGATGCCATTCGGACTGAAGAATGCTGGTGCCACATATCAACGGGCTATGGTGACATTATTCCACGACATGATCCATAAAGAAATAGAGTGTTATGTGGATGACATGATTGCCAAGTCCCTTACAGAGGAAGATCACCTGGTGAATCTGCTGAAGTTGTTCAAGCGACTGAGGAAGTACCAACTGAAGCTGAACCCCAACAAATGCACATTCGGGGTGCGATCCGGTAAGCTGCTAGGATTTATCGTAAGTGAGAAAGGGATTGAGGTTGACCCTGATAAAGTCAAAGCCATCCAAGAGATGCCTGCACCGAAAACAGAGAAAGAAGTTCGAGGGTTCTTAGGTCGATTGAACTACATTTCAAGGTTCATATCTCACCTTACTGCGACCTGTGAGCCTTTGTTCAAACTGCTGAGAAAAGAACAGACGGTCAGGTGGAATGAAGACTGCCAGAAGGCTTTTGACAAGATCAAAGAATATCTACAAGAACCTCCAATCCTCATGCCGCCAGTTGAAGGAAGACCTTTGATTATGTACTTGACAGTATTAGAAGAGTCAATGGGGTGTGTGCTGGGCCAGCATGACGAGTCTGGTCGAAAAGAGTATGCAATATACTACCTAAGCAAAAAGTTTACCGACTGTGAACAACGTTATTCACTGCTCGAGAAAACTTGCTGTGCTTTAGCGTGGGCTGCTCGCCGACTGAGGCAGTATATGTTGACCCACACCACTTTGCTGATCTCCAAAATGGACCCGGTTAAGTACATTTTCGAGAAGCCAGCTCTTACCGGACGGGTTGCAAGATGGCAGATGATTCTTACAGAGTATGACATCCAATACACATCTCAGAAAGCCATCAAGGGCAGTGTATTGTCCGAATATCTTGCTGAGCAACCCATTGATGACTACCAGCCTATGAGATTTGACTTCCCTGATGAAGACATCATGTTCATAAAATCAAAAGATCATGAAGAGCCTATTCACACTGAAGGGCCTGACCCAGAAGAAGAATGGACTATGATGTTCGATGGGGCTGTTAACATGAATGGTCGTGGCGTTGGTGCAGTACTCGTTACACCCAAGGGAGTTCACATGCCTTTCTCGGCAAAACTCGCTTTCAACTGCACTAACAACGAAGCTGAATACGAAGCTTGCATTATGGGTCTTGAGGAAGCCATTGACCTCAGGATCAAGACATTGACCGTATTCGGAGATTCAGCTTTGGTAATCAATCAGACCAATGGCAAATGGTACACACACCAGGATCATCTGATACCTTATAGGGATTATACAAGAAGGTTATTGACTTTCTTCACAACAGTCAAGCTTGAGTATATCCCTCGGGACGAGAATCAGTTTGCAGATGCTCTGGCTACCATTTCATCCATGATCAAAGTTCAAGCTGCCAACTTTGTACCTCAGATTTCAGTATCCAGACTCGACAGACCAGCGTATGTATTTGCAGCAGATGTTGTCAAGGATGATAAGCCTTGGTTCCATGACATTAAATGCTTCTTGGAGGATCAAACATACCCACCTGGGGCATCTTCAAATGATAAGAAGACTTTGAGAAGGCTTGCTGGGAGTTTCTTTCTGAACACTGATGGATCTTTATACAAAAGGAACTTTGATATGGTACTCCTCAAATGTGTTGACAGGACGGAAGCAGATTTATTGATGCATGAAGTGCATGAAGGGTCTTTTGGTACCCATGCCGGAGGGCATGCCATGGCTAAAAAGTTGTTGAGATCAGGCTATTACTGGATCACAATGGATGCAGACTGTTGTGCTTACGCCAGAAAATGTCATAAATGCCAGATTTATGCAGATAAAGTGCATGTGCCTCCGAACCCTTTGAACATAATGTCTTCACCCTGGCCCTTTGCTATGTGGGGCATTGATATGATTGGCAAGATTGAGCCGACTGCTTCAAATGGCCACAGATTCATCTTGGTCGCCATTGACTATTTCACCAAGTGGGTTGAAGCAGCCTCATATGCAAACGTCACAAGACAAGTGGTAGCCAGATTTCTGAAGAGAGATATCATCTGTCGATATGGGGTTCCCGAGCGAATCATTACTGATAATGGTTCCAACTTAAACAACAAAATGATGGCTGAGCTATGCCGGGACTTCAAGATCCAACATCACAATTCTTCTCCTTACAGGCCAAAGATGAATGGCGCTGTTGAGGCGGCAAATAAAAATATCAAGAAGATTGTGCAGAAGATGGTAGTCACTTACAAAGACTGGCATGAAATGCTACCGTTTGCCTTGCATGGGTACCGCACGTCAATCAGAACGTCCACTGGGGCAACACCGTATCAGCTTGTATATGGTATGGAAGCAGTCCTACCAGTCGAAGTTGAATTACCCTCTCTACGGGTACTGATGGATGTTAAACTGAATGAAGCAGAATGGGTTCGGGCCCGATACGAGCAACTGAGTCTGATCGAAGAGAAAAGATTGGCTGCCATCTGTCATGGGCAGCTGTATCAGAAGAGAATGAAGAGAGCCTTCGATCAGAAAGTCAGGCACCGAGAGTACCAAGTAGGAGATCTTGTGCTGAAGAGAATCCTCCCTCCTCATACAGACCACAGGGGCAAGTGGACTCCGAATTATGAAGGACCATTCGTGGTAAAGAAAGTTTTCTCTGGAGGAGCACTGATGCTCAGCACCATGGATGGTGAAGATTTCCCGTCCCCTGTGAATTCAGATGCAGTTAAAAAATACTTCGCATAAAAATGACCCGCTGGACATAAAAACAGAATGTAAGTCCAGGCAAAAATAGGGCATCCCGGCGAGTCAAAAACAGAATAAAGGACTCGGGCAAAAATAAGGGAAATAAATGAAAAAATGTACACCCGCTGAGTTGAAAAGCCGCATTGGACAACTCAGGCAAAAATGGGTATCCCGATGGATTGAAAACCCGAAAGGGCGATCCATGCAAGATAAGGGAATAAGCGAACAACTGCATTCTGAATTCGTCTGTATTGTCAGCAATTTGGTTAAGATTCCAAAGGATCGAGCTTCAATCAGAATCAACTTTCTCCAGAAAGCAAGACGAGAAGAAAGTCAAAAGTCATATGAGTCATAGCGGAAGAGGAAGCTCCTTGGAAAGCATCGACAACATCGCCAGCACTTTGTTTCTCAATTTGTAACAATCTCCTCATTTCAGGAGACATGTTTCCTTGACTGTATCTTGCCAATTCAGGGCATTTGAATTAATAAAAATCAGATTTTTCAGTCATATTCCGCTTGTACATTTATATTTTGCAAAGGATGTCTGATATCTCTAAAAATACAATTGCATAAGTACAGATGCCCTTCTCTAAGAAAATAATAAAACACATGCTTATAGGGAATATACTTACTCTCGAAAGTACTTAGCTCCTATGACGGAATCCAGTAAAGGATACCTCGGGACCATTTGTGCGTTTCCTTATCTTTGCAGGTATACAGGACGCAACTTGGGGTATGCAAGCTGGCAAATCAACAAATAATCTCAGCACCCGAAATGCTCCATCCCCAGCTGAGTTACCTCTCATTGCTCTCCCCAGCTGAGTTACCGACAGCATTCCCCAACTGTAGTACCAATTATTCTTCCTCAGCAGAATACAGAAGTCAGGGAATCATCCCCCCACAAAATCATCGACCTCTATCCGGAAGAGCAACGCACGAAGAAGTCACAACAGAGTACAGAAGACTTCTACAAACCCCAGCTGGGTCCCATATTACAAGGACATGTCAATTAGTAACCTACATCCCCAAGTGGATACATCTCTCCAGGTCTATCAATGATCTCATCCCCAGCTGGGAGGTCCATTTCCACAGATCAGCCAGAGATCTTTGCAGCAACGGGATCCGAATCCCGGTTTGATATCTTTGCATAATCATGGCATTTGCATCATACTATCCTCTCAGAGCGTAACATTCCGTCTAATACGGAGCATTACGGCAAAAATCAAACGCATAGCATAATCATGAGCCATGTTCTAAATTAACACTTGTGAATAATAACCGTTCGTCATCATTGTACAGAAATCCCCATCAGAGTCCCAGCAAAAGAAGTTGCCTTACAAATCGCAAACACCAGTATATATTTCCCTTTGATACCCGTCCGTATCATCACTCCCCAGTAAAGTCGCCTGAGCACTCTTTACAAACGAATCACCCGTATCACAGATACTTCCTGACACCCGTCCGTGTTATACCACCAGCAGGAAGCCAAAGACATCATCTTCGCACTCACTTATACTTATATACATTTTCTTGACACTCGTCCATGTCATATCCCCAGCGTAGTCGCTTACACTTTTACAACCCGTATACTTGTTGACATTATACTTTTCTCCTTGTGACACTCGTCCGTGTCACCTTCCCCAGCAGATAAACACTCATCTATATATACTCACACTAACTCATACCTATACAGATACTCGTCCGTATCTTGTATACACCATTCCTATCCTCACAGATTCGGCATTGGTCCATGTTCTTTGTTAACCAGTTGGTACTCGTCCGTACCATCATCTCAGAATATGCGTCAAGTGTTTGTTTCTACATGATACTCGTCCGTATCATAAAGGATGCTCGTCCGCATCTTTAATCCATACACCGCGTCAAACACTTTTGTCTTCTTGAATATAGATACTCGCCTGTATCTACTACTCTCCAGAGGAACCCTCTCAGATTCAACACTCGCCCGTGTTCCTTGTTAACCAGTTGATACTCGTCCGTATCATCATCTCTGAACATGTGTCAGTATTTGTTTCTACCTGATACTTGTCCGTATCATAGCCTTAAAGATGCTCGTCCGCATCTTTAATCTATACACAACATCAAACACTTATACTTTCCTTTCTTGGTTGTGAACACTCGTCCGTGTTCACTGTATCCCCAGTAGATCGCCAACAAAGAAAATTTTCTTTTATCTAACACTCGTCCTGTGTTATGATACCCTGAGAGCAGCCGTACCCTGCTGAGTGGTCGTCCTCCACTTCTTGATGGTCGTCCTCCATCATGCTCATCCGATGGCCGTCCCCATCGTTATTTTTAGCAGCCGTCCCCTGCCAGGTGGTCGTCCTCCACCTTTTGATGATCGTCCTTCATCACTTTATCCAATGGCCGTCCCCATTGTTGATTTTGGTTATCTGACACTCGTCCTGTGTTATGATAAACCTTGAGAGCAGCCGTCCCCTGCTGAGTGGTCGTCCTCCACTTCTTGATGGTCGTCCTCCATCATGCTCATCCGATGGCCGTCCCCATCGTTGACCTTTTATCCGGCATTCGTCCTATGTCGCGACATTTTCGGCAGCCGTACCCTGCCAGGTGGTCGTCCTCCACCTTTGATGGCCGTCCCCATCATATTTCTTTTACCCCCAACAGAGCAGCCGTCCCCTGCTAGGTGATTGTCCTTCACCTTTGATGGCCTTACCCATCATCTGTTTATTTCATTTATTCTTTAACCCGATGGCCGTCCCCATCGTGGTCCCTTTTTCAATTTAGCCCGATGGTCGTCCCCATCGTTGGTTACTTTACCTTTGTGAACTTGATGGCCGTCCCCGTCATGCTTCATTAATTCCTAGAGAATCTTACTTTATCTTGATGGCCGTCCCCATCATAATTTCTTGTTTTTCCCAGCTAGTCGGCCGTCCCCGTCTTGGCTTTACCTTTTATCCCCAGCATGTCGGCCGTCCCCGTCATCGCTTTATTTTCAGCATTTTCCCCAGCATGCCGGCCGTCCCCGTCATTGCTGTTTACCCGGCAGTCGTCCTCTGCTCGACGGTCGTCCTCCGTCACCCATTTTACAATATACTTTATTTTCCTTTACAACTTATATCCCTTTTCTTCTTCATTTTGTGAGTGCAAATTTTGGACTGTCTTTGGTATTCAACCACAAGTTATCTTGTTTGCCTGTTAAGTCGTTGCTTACAACCTGCACAGCTAACTCATGCTTGAATAGGGGCAGCTGTAAACACCCCAAATTTGCCCTCACCCATTCACACCATGGCTTGTGATCATTTCATATGCATAAACTCAATCATAGCATCTCATATCACAGTTTTGAGTCACTGCATAGTTTCTAAGGCATCTGCACCTGGGGTTTGTGATCTGAGCAATCCAAGAGCCTCCTGAGCCACTCCAAAGGCCATCAATCACTTCAAAGGGGTTCATGTGTGTTCTTGTATCATATCACATCCTCTCAAAGTCAAAAATGCAAAAGAATCACAAGAACTGGGATTGGTGTGGATGCAGAGCCAAGTTTGACTGCACAGTTGACCTAAAATTAGGGTTTTGGCTTCAGAGGCTATAACTCCAAATTTTTTGGTCATTCTTGTTTCTATTGGTCTCTATATGGTATAGGGAGTATGCATATCAATTTTCATGAAGAAATTCCATGGGGAAGTCATCTGATCAAGAGTTGACTTTTCAGACAAGTCAGTGCAAAATCAGGGCATCTGAGGCCCCCAATGACCCAACCAATGGGCATTCTTCATCATTTTGAGTGTATATGATATTTATTTGATCATGGAAGAGGGTTGGAGTTCACAAAATTCAAGAATTTGAAGTTTTTACAAAGTTGACTTTTTTGGGCATAGTTGACTTTTCAAGAATGCTTCATTTTAGGTCATTTTTCAAGCCTTGATTCTTGATCCAAAAATGCTTCAAATGGAAAAACTTTGGTCATGAAAGTTGTAGATTACATCTTTCCCTTTTCAAAAAGTACAAGAACATGATCAAACTCTTCTTGGATCAAAAGTTATGGTGTGACAAAGTTGGCTAAAATCATTGATTTTCAAGGCATGCCTCAAATGAGAATTTTGCAAAACCATGAACCAATGCCTTTTGTAACCTCTAGTTCATTTCAAACCATGAAACAAACATTCTATAAGTCATAAAAATCATATTTGGACCAAAAATCCCTCATGTTCATGGCTTGTGTAGCAAAGTAGTCACATGTGAACCAAGAGGCAACAACTTGCAAAATCATCATGATCACTTCCCCCACTTGCTGCATTGGCCCTTGAACCAAGCTAGCCCTTTCCCCTCATTTTGCTGCGCATCACACAACCCATGTACTAGCCTAGAAGCTGCCCATACTTTCTCTTACACAAGAGTTGACAAATTGCAAAAGTGGCCATACCAATCAATAAAGGGCAGGTCACATCATCTGACCAATAGGAGTCCTTTATGCAAAGCAAAGGCAAGCCATTTCATACACCAGGCCAGGCTGAAACACTTCACAACATCACATACACCAAAACACACCATTTTGCAAATTGCTTCGAATCTCTCTGCCCAGCCACAAAACACTCAAACCATTTTCATCAATCAACTCATCATGCTTCATTGAGCCCAAAGCAACCAAGAACCAGGCTTGAAACAAACCACAACTCCATTTCACCATTTTCACTCCATAAAGCAAAAGCTTTCGAATCTGCTTCTACAAGCCAAGAACACTCAAACAAACTCCACCCATCAACTCACCTTGCTCCACTGACCAGAAACCACCCACTACTTTGGCCTGAAACCCTCCATAACTCAAATACGATTTTCACATTCCCTTGGTCAGAGCTTCTGCAAACTCACTCAAGAGGCTGTTTAAACTCCAACCAAGTGTGCAAAGCTTCAAAGGGGGATCATTGGGACCTGTTTGAGCCAAAGAACCATCCAGAAAGCCTTTGAATCAAAAGCTCCATCTCAGGTGACTCCATGAACTTTTTTTCCAGAACTCCATTTTCTTGTTAGAATCTTGTTTTGTATGTTGCACTGATCATTGGGATCTATTTACTTTTTGAAATGAGCAAGAAATGAGTATGTTATGGTGTTCTGAAAGTTTGACCTAGAAATTTCTTTGCTTCGATTCTTGTTTGTGTGTGAGTTTAAACATGATTTGATGCTGGATTCGTGCTTAGGATAGTTAGTAGATGATTTCTGGAGAGTTAGAGCTTCTAAAATGGCCTGGAGAGAGAGATTGCATTTTGAGGTGAACGGAGAAGATGACCGGAACACTGTTCCGGTCATCTGAAAGTGATTAACGGCAGGGTTAGGGTTTAAGCATTGATTAGCGAAATTTGAATCTGAGCCGTGAGATGTGGCGCGCAGTCAATTCCCGCGCGTGTAACTTTGAATCTGGCACGTTGGATCTGATTACTTCTCATTAATTCATTTAAAATTCATTTATTTTCATTTTTCTTTTCATTTGTTTTGCATAATTAATTTAAAATAGCAAAAATGTCTTAAAAATTTTGAAACTTTTTCTCATGAGTTTTAATAATTTGTATGACACAAAAATTATTTTTATTTTATTTTTAGCATTTAAAAAGTATTTTTAAATATTTAAAAGATTATTTTTAATTGATTAATGAGAATTAATTTATTAAAAATACTTTTAAGTATCTAAAAATCACCAAAAAATTCATGAAATGTTCTAAGACATTTAGAAACATTGTCCAGCCTTCAAACCAAATTTATTTTTTGATCTTGATGCATTTTGAGAATTTCTCATTGAATAAAAATCATTTTTATGCATTAATTTGATCCAAAGTTCAAAAATTCATTTCTGCCTATTCATGAAGAGTTGGACATTGGTTCTTTTTGCATTGCATTGTGTTTAGCATTTAGTTTTTGAGATAAAATGGCCATGATTTGATCTTGCATTTTTCATTTGTTTGACATTTCTTTTGTTTAGGAGCCCTAAAAACCCTAATAACTTAGAAAAATCATAACTTGAGATTGGTTAAGAGTTGAGACCTCCCCTTTGGACTTTGGTTTAGTATAGGTTTAGGGTTTCTTTGGGTGGCATTTTCCATTTTTTATCTTAGGGTTTGCTTCTGATTTTGAGTTTTGTTTGATGTTTGTTTCATAAACCCTAATTTGGGCTTCCATTTGCATCCTTCTTGCACTCTCTTGCATAACATGACTTGCCATGACATTTCAATCATCCATTTGATTCATTTGACATCTTAAGACATATAGAAAGCATGTTTGATCATTGCATCTTGCATTTGCCATGTTGTTTGCCATGTATGTTTCATAACTTTTCATGTAAGTTCATGCTTCTTAACTTGCCTCATATGCATCCATAAACTTGTATGAACATTTCCATGTGCTGCCTCATGTTCATACCATCTCCATAGCATCATTATCATCATCAACATGCTTCTGGTTTTGTTTATCATCATGCCATTTCATCCCATTTTTGCATTGCATTGCATTTCTTTCTAACATTTCAGGTGGTAAGTAAGCTTGAGAAGTGGATTTGCCTTCACTTCTCATAACCTTTCTTTTCATCTCTCTTGCATCCATTGCTGCATTCTTAGTTGTGTTTGAGTTTGAGCTTTCTCATTCTTCTTCTTCCCACTTTCTCTCCTCAAGTGACTTGACTTCTTGAATGAAGCAAGTCACTTTGCTTCTCTTGATCCTGTTCATCTGCATCCTGGTGGTCCTCTTTGAAGATTGCTCTTGAAAACCTCACAAACCTTAGGGACAACCAAGCATGACAATGATTAGGGTTTTGATTAGTTTCCCTTCTTAGTTTTACCTTTGTGTCTCTTTTGAGTCTTCTCTTCTCATCTCATAATCGGGGACCAAACCCTAAAGGCTTTAAGGCTTTGTGATTAAGCTTATGCCTGCATCCTTCTCTTAGGATGGAGTGTATAACTTTAATCCTAAGTGTTAAACCCTTAGTGTGTTTAAATCTCTTAATTAATCCACATAATAAGTATCAAGACATCATACTTGTAACTTGGGCCTTGCATTAGGGTTCTAATTCTTCCTTAATTGGTTAAGAAGGACTAACCCTAGTGTTAATGGACAAGTCCCCCTCAAGTTGTCTTACAAATCATAAAATCCACTTCATCATCATATCATTAAATAAAATCCATTTAATCAAAGGCTTGTTTTGTCATGAGTTTAATCCCTAATCATGGATTAAGTTGAGGAGCTTTCCTCAGCTTAAACATTCTCATCTATTATCCTTCTATTAGGATGGTGTAATGAGTCTGTTTAATCCCTGATTATGGCTTAATCTCATTACTCAACACTAAACAAAAACACCAAAAACATCTAAATAATCACAAGAAGGTTAATGATCTTAATCCTACACCAAAGGTGTTTAAGTGTGAGAAGCTGACTTCACATTTAAGGTATTCTCATTACCCCTAATCAGAGGGAAGATGTGATGAGTTTACTAAATCCATTGGTTTAGACTTAAGCTCATTAACTTATGACAAAATCCAAAAACAATAAAAGACTGAAAACACAAAAAACAAACAATAATCGTCTCCTCCGGGATTCTTTTCTCATCTCATTCACTCACAAACGAGAGCTCGCTTATTCCGTCTAATGCAAGACAGTTTGCACCTGAGCCAGACAGGTCATACACTTGAGCATGGACAAGCAAGCAGTTCACAAGTCAATTCACCTTTCAGTCTCTTTGGGTCGAACTACGGTGTTCTGACTTCCTCATTGCACGAGAGGATACGTAGGCATAACTTAACAGTTATCGAACAAAAGTCTCTGTCTATTCCCCCCTCTTTCAGCATCATTCTTTTAGCCTCATGATCTTGAGCATCTTATTCCTTTCCTTACACTGACACTTCCATACTTCATATCACTTATACACTTTTGCACTGACACCTGTACATCCTTTCCAGCCTTTACACACAAATTGCACTGACACTACCCCTTTAAAACACAAATCTTTCAAGCGTGGATCCCGTCGAGTACGGCGGACAATCTGGGTGCTAATACCTTCCCAGGTTGTAACCAACCCCCTTTCTCAGTCTCTCTGGTTCGCAACCGTCTTATCCATCTCTTTCCAGGTCTATGCAGCATTGCCTTTCCTCCGGGATAAAAATGCCTAGCTGGCGACTCTATTCATCTCCAGTGAGTTCACGGCTGTGTGTTCTCACTGTCCCTCTCGCCGACCGTTCGCGTCTGTACCTTTATCTGGGCCTGGTCCCACTTATCGGGAGCGACACTTATCAGCAAGCTCGGAAGGTTGTTGAAGAAGGTACTGCTCAAGGCTGGGGCAAGCTACTGCTAGTGGAAAAGAAGGAAGATAGATTCGGATTGGGTTACAGACCATTCCGACAAGATCAATCAGAGGCTGCCAAAGAGCCCATGTTTGTCAGTGGGGGATGCTCACCCCAGATGCTGTGAACAATCTGGAAGACGAGAAGGAAAGCGACCGCAACCTGGAGAGCTGGATACGTCCAAGGATCCCGGGGAGCCAAGTCCTTAACTGGTCTTCCCATGAAATTATAAGGGTTACTCCTGCAGAGTAATTATTATTTCCTGTCTTTTTAGCATGCATCAAGTCCTGCATCTTGCCCAAGATGTCAGGACTCATTTTGTAATAGGGCCATATTGTAATTTTGTTCAAATGATTAATCAATGAATATCGAACATCTTTTGCAAACGAGTCTCTTTTTCGCTCACTGTCTTTTCATTTTTCACTTTTGTACAAAACAATAAAATGGCAATGTTTTCAAAATAAATAACTTCATTTTCACTTTTTATAAACAAGATTAAAACTGGTCACTAAAACGAACCAATCTCAACCCTTGCAGAGTTTATCCTCCAGATTGCACCGACAACAACACTGCTATGACCTTGTATGACTTCGACCATACGATTAATCAAGCTGATGAAGGGGTTGAAGAAGACTATGAGTTACCTGAAGAGTTAGCCAGGTTGTTGAGGCAAGAAGAGAAAGTGATTACTCCTCATCAGGAGGAAGTTGAAACAGTTAATCTTGGTACCGAAGAAGACTTGAAAGAAGTGAAGATTGGGGCTGGTCTGCAAGATTCAGTTAAGGAACAGCTCATTGACATGCTTCGAGAGTACGTTGATGTATTTGCTTGGTCCTATCAAGACATGCCAGGTCTGGACACTGATATTGTTATGCACAAGCTACCTTTGAAAGAAGATTGTCCTCCAGTGAAGCAGAAGCTACGCCGTACTCGTCCAGATATGGCCATGAAGATTAAAGAAGAGGTACAAAAACAGTGGGACGCCGGTTTCCTTGCTGTAACTAGTTACCCGCCGAGGGTCGCTAACATTGTACCAGTGCCTAAGAAGGATGGAAAAGTAAGGATGTGTGTAGATTACCGAGATCTGAATAGAGCTAGCCCAAAGGATGACTTCCCATTACCTCACATTGATGTATTGGTCGACAACACAGCTCAGTTCTCGGTATTCTCTTTCATGGATGGATTTTCAGGGTATAATCAGATCAGAATGTCTCCCGAAGACATGGAGAAGACTACCTTCATCACACCTTGGGGCACTTTTTGTTATAAGTTAATGTCGTTTGGACTGAAGAATGTCGGTGCTACTTATCAACGGGCTATGGTGACATTATTCCATGATATGATCCACAAAGAAATTGAATGCTACGTGGATGACATGATTGCCAAGTACCTCACTGAAGAAGATCATCTGGTAAATCTTCTGATGTTGTTCAAGCGTCTGAGAAAGTATCAGTTAAAGCTAAACCCCAACAAATGCACATTCGGGGTGCGGTCCGGTAAGCTGCTGGGATTCATTGTAAGTGAAAAAGGAATTGAAGTTGATCCTGACAAAGTCAAAGCCATTCAGGAGATGCCTGCACCTAGGACTGAAAAGGAAGTTTGGGGGTTCTTAGGTAGATTGAACTACATATCAAGGTTCACATCTCATCTCACTGCAACCTGTGAGCCCCTGTTCAAATTGTTAAGAAAGGAACAAACGGTCAGGTGGAATGAAGATTGTCAGAAGGCTTTTGACAAAATCAAGGAGTACTTACAAGAACCTCCAATTCTTATGCCTCCAGTAGAAGGAAGACCTCTAATAATGTACCTGACAGTATTAGAAGGATCAATGGGGTGTGTGGTCGGCCAGCATGATGAGTCTGGTCGAAAAGAGTATGCAATATACTACCTAAGCAAAAAGTTTACCGACTGTGAACAACATTATTCACTGCTCGAGAAAACTTGTTGTGCTTTAGCGTGGGCTGCTCGCCGACTAAGACAGTATATGTTTACCCACACTACCTTGTTGATCTCAAAGATGGATCCAGTCAAGTACATATTTGAGAAGCCAGCACTTACCGGAAGGGTTGCAAGATGGAAGATGATTCTGACAGAGTATGACATTCAATACACATCCCAAAAGGCCATCAAAGGTAGTGTATTGTCTGACTATCTAGCTGAGCAACCCATTGATGATTACCAGTCAATGAGATTTGATTTCCCTAATGAAGACATCATGTTCCTGAAAGCAAAAGATCATGAAGAGCCTGTTCACACAGAAGGGCCTGACCCAGAAGAAGAATGGACAATGATGTTTGATGGGGCTGTCAATATGAATGGTCGTGGAGTTGGAGCAGTGTTCATTACACCTAAAGGAGTTCACCTGCCTTTCTCGACAAAACTCACCTTTGCATGCACTAACAACGAAGCTGAATATGAAGCCTGTATCATGGGTCTTGAGGAAGCCATTGACCTCAGGATCAAGACTTTAACTATATTCGGAGATTCAGCTTTTGTAATCAATCAGACCAACGGAAAATGGTACACTCACCAAGAGCATCTGATTCCATACAGTGATTATACGAGGAGATTATTGACTTTCTTCACAACAGTCAAATTTGAGTAAATCCCTCGAGACGAAAACCAGTACACAGATGCTTTGGCTACCATTTCCTCCATGATCAAGGTTCAGACTGCCAATTATGTGCCTCGGATTTCGGTATCCAGACTAGACCGACCATCATACGTATTCTCCGTGGACTTTGTTAAAGATGACAAGCCTTGGTTCCATGACATCAAAAGCTTCTTAGAGGATCAAACATACCCACCTGGGGAATCATCCAATGATAAGAAGACATTAAGAAGGTTGGCCGGTAGTTTCTTCTTGAATGCTAATGGTTCATTATACAAGAGAAACTTTGATATGGTTCTTCTCAGATGTGTTGATAAGAAAGAAGCGGAATTGTTGATGCACGAGGTGCATGAAGGATCTTTTGGTACCCATGCTGGAGGACATGCAATGGCTAAGAAATTGTTAAGATCAGGTTACTACTAGATTACAATGGATGCAGACTGTTGTGCCTATGCCAGAAGGTGTCATAAATGCAAGATTTATGCAGACAAGGTGCATGTGCCTCCAAACCCTTTGAACGTAACGTCTTTACCTTGGCCCTTTGCCATGTGGGGCATTGACATGATTGGAAAGATTGAATCGACTGCTTCAAATGGCCACAGATTCATCCTGGTAGCCATTGATTACTTCACCAAATGGGTTGAAGCAACTTCGTATGCAAACGTCACCAAATAAGTGGTAGCCAGATTCATGAAAAGAGACATCATCTGTCGATATGGAGTACCCGAGCGAATCATTATTGATAATGGTTCCAATTTGAACAACAAAATGATGGCAGAACTATGTCGGGACTTCAAAATCCAACATCACAACTCTTCTCCTTACAGGCAAAAGATGAATGGTGCTGTTGAGGCAGCTAACAAGAACATCAAGAAGATTGTGCAGAAGATGGTGGTCACTTACAAAGACTGGCATGAAATGCTACCATTTGCCTTGCATGGGTATCGTACCTCAATCAGAACATCCACTAGGGCAACACCGTATCAACTTGTGTATGGTATGGAGGCAGTCCTGCCTGTTGAAGTTGAATTACCCTCCTTACGGGTACTGATGGATGTAAAGTTGAACGAAGCAGAATGGGTCCGTTCTCGGTACAATCAACTGAATCTGATCGAAGAGAAGAGATTAGTTGCTATCTGTCATGGGCAGTTATATCAGAAAAGGATGAAGAAAGCCTTCGATCAGAAAGTCAGGCTTCGGGAATACCAAGTAGGGGATCTTGTGTTGAAAAGACTTCTTCCTCCTCATACAGACCACAGAGGCAATTGGACTCCAAATTACGATGGCCCATTCATAGTAAAGAAAGTTTTCTCAGGTGGAACACTAATGCTCACTACTATGGATGGTGAAGATTTCTTATCCCCTGTGAATTCAGATGCAGTTAATAAATACTTCGCATAAATGACCCGTTGGACGTAAAAACAGAATGTAAGTCCAGGCAAAAATAGGGCATCCCGGTGAGTCAAAAAAACAGAATAAAAGACTCGGGCAAAAATAAGGGAAAATTGGAAAAAAAATGTACACCCGCTGAGTTGAAAAGCCGCATTGGACAGCTCAGGAAAAAATGGGTATCCCGGTGGATTGAAAACCTGAAAGGGCGATCCACGCAAAATAAGGGAATAAGCGAACAATTGCATTCTGAATTCATCTGTATCACTCACAACACAGCAAGCTTCGAAAGGATAAAGCATCGGTCAAAATCAACCTTCTTCAAAAAGCAAGATGAGAAGAATGCTAAGGTCATACGGGTCATAGCAAAGGAAGCTCACCGAAGCGTCGTCAACATTGCCAACACCTTTACTTTTTCAATTTATAACAATCTCCTCATTCCAGGGGATTTGTTTCTTTGACTGTATTTTCCAGTTCAGGGCACCCAGATTAATAAAATCAGAGTTTTTAGTCACACTTCGTCTTGTACATTTTTGTTTCGTTTGCAAAATGTCCAGTATTCCATGATATAATATTTGCATAAAACAGATGTACCTTTCTAATTAAATGCTTGCAGGAAATGTATTTACTCTTAGGAATATCTAACTCCTATGACGGAATCCAATAAGGGATACCTCGGGACACTTGTGTGTTTCTTTGTCTTAATAGGTTGCGGGTATTCAAACATGGGGCATGCCCAGCATCCCTTCCCCCAGCATCTTCTCCAAGCAGCATCTGGAATGCTTTTCCCCAACGGAGTTGCCAAAGCATCCTCATCCCCAGTCGGGACCCCCACAAAAAGCTCTAGGAAGATCATTCAGTGATCTTTCCTCCCCCCAAGCAGAGTGCCAGGTCTCTCAAAGATAAAAGAACTATATCCCCGCAGAGTTCCAGCCTCTACCCGGAAGAGCAATGTCTGAAATTCTCACACAACAAAGTGACGGAAGCTTCCTCATCCCCAGCTGGGCTTTCTCCTTACCGGATAGATCTATCAATGATCTATTTCCCCAAGCAAAGCCATATATCCCATCAGATCTACCAATGATCTCATCCCCAGCTGGGATATCCTTCCAAGCAGATCAACTAGAGATCTCCACGGCAGCGGGATCCGAATCCCAGATCGGTTTTTCTCTTGCATAATTATGGCATTCGCATCATTTTTCCCACAAAGCATAGCATTCCATCTAATACGGAGCATTACGGCAAAAATTAAACATATTGCATGAACACAAGTCAGGTTTGAACCTGTCACCTTAAAATACCAACAATACCTCATCAGCAATATACAAAATACATCTCCCCACAGAAAGCCAAAGCGTCCCCTTTGCACTCTCCAACATAAATACATGTTCATGTACACTTCTTTCAACACTCGTCCGTATCATTTTATCCCCCGCAGATAAGCCATAAACATCCTTTTTGAAAACAGAAACCTATATACACTCTCTTGACACTCGTCCGTGTCACCGCTCCCCAGCATGGTTGTCCAAACACTTGTCGCAAACCAAACACTTGTTTATATTACACTCTCGTCGACACCCGTCCGTGTCATCCTATCCCCGCAGGTCGCTGAACACCTTTTACACTCTCATATACAAATGTAAATTCATAACTTATACACTTTCCCTTCTGACACTCGTCCGTGTCACTTTTCCCCAGCAAGTTGAACACTCGTCCGTGTCTTGCTCATACTTCACAAATATTTGTTCAAATACTCGTTTGTATCTTGTATATACACTCATTCCCCACAGATTCGACACTCGTCTGTGTTCTTTGTTAACCAGTTGGTACTCGTCCGTATCATTATCTCTGAACACGCGTCATCGTTTGTTTCTACCGATACTCGTCCGTATCACGGTCTTAAGGGTGTTCGTCCGCATCTTTAATCTATACACATTGCCAAAAAACTTATATCTTTTATATCTTAAGCGTAAGCACTCGTCCGTGTTTACCATTCCCCAGTAAATTCCCAGCAAAACAACTTGTCTTCTATCCGACATTCATCATATGTCGTGATACTCTCAGCAGCCGTCCCCTGCCAGGTGATTGTCCTTCACCTTTGGATGATCGTCCCTCATCCCTTCCCCAACAGAGTCTCCATCGTTGGAACCCTTTCCTATCCGACATTCGTCCTATGTCGTGGTAAAGAGCAGTCGTCCCCTGCTAGGTGATCGTCCTTCACCTTTGATGACCGTCCCTCATCATTTTATCTGATGGCCATCCCCATCGTTGATCTTGTTATCTGACATTCGTCCTATGTCATGATAAGCCCTGAGAGCAGCCATACCCTGCTAGGTGATCGTCCTTCACCTCTTGATGATCGTCCTTCATCATGCTTATCCGATGGCCGTCCCCATCATCAACCTTTCTTTTCTATCCGACATTCGTCCTATGTTATGATAAAGAGCAGTCGTCCCCTGCTAGGTGATCGTCCTTCACCTTTGATGACCGACCCTCATCAATATTTCATTTATTCTTTGAACCGATGGTCGTCCCCATCGTTTTTTATCTTTACTTTGCAAACCTGATGGCCGTCCCCATCATTGCCTTTACTTTAATCCCCAGAGAGTTTTATTTCCTTACTTGATGGTTGTCCCCATCATGATCTCTTTATTACCCCAGCATGTCGGCCGTCCCCGACATTGTTTTATCCCCAGCAGTCGTCCTCTGCTCGATGGTCATCCTCCATCGCCCGCACTTCATAATCATACTATGCTTTCTTTTACAATTTATATCCATTTTCTTCTTCTCCCTAGTGAGTGCAAATTTCGGACTGTCTTTGGTATTCAACCACAAGTTATCTTGTTTGTCTGTTAAGCCAGGCGCTTACATCCTGCACAGCTAACTCATGTTTGAATATGGGCAGCTGTAAACACCCCAAATTTTCCCTCACCAAGTTCACACCATGGCTTGTGATCTTTTCATATTTGCATTAGTTTAAGTATATCATTTCATATTGCATTTTTGTTTCATCTGCATAGTTCAAGTTCATCTGCATCTAGGGTCCATATGAGCCACCCCAAAGGTCTCCAAGTGTTCCAAGAGGGTCCATGTATGTTCAATCATCATTTTATATCCCTCAAAGATCAAGGAAGTCAAAATATCACAAGAACTTGGAAAGCATGGAGGCAGAGCTAGGGTTTCACTACACATATGACCTGAAATTAGGGTTTTGGTTTCAGAGGCCATAACTCCAAATTTTTTGGTCATTCTTGTTTCTAAAGGTCTCAATATGTTATAAGGATCATGTGTACCAAGTTTGTTAAAGAGATTCATTGTGGAAGTCATCTGTTCACTGGGTAACTTCTTGAGCAAGTCAGAGCAAAATCAGGGCATTTGAGACCCCTACCAATGGAACCAAAGTGGATTTTTCATCAAATTGAAGTTATATGATCTTTATTTGATCATTGAAGTGATTGTAAGTTCACAAAATTGAAGAAAATTGAGCTAAACCAAAAGTTGCCAAAAATGGAAATGACTTGTAATGTAAACTTTCCATTTTGGGAAAGTATTTCAACTTCCTCTTTCTCAACCAAAAATGCTTCAAATGAAAAATTGTTGGTCATGAAAGTTGTAGATTGGATCATCCCCTTTTCAAAAAGTACAAGAACAAGTTCTAATTCATTAGGGAACTCAAGTTATGATCTTTCAAAGTTGGCAAAAACCCTATAATTTTCAAGAATGCACCAAAGAGGGATTTTTGAAAAACCACTTGCCAAGCCATTTTGTGACTTCTAATACACTTCTACGCATCATACCAACATAGTGCATTGCCTAAAAGTCAGAATTGGCCCAAGAATCTCAAGTTTCTATGCCTTGAACATCAAGAAATCACAAAAGGGGGAAAATGAACCAAACTTGCAAAAACTCATACAACCATACCTCCACTTGCTGCACCACCTCAATTTCAATTCTATGGCTCTCCTTGATCAAAGATGAGGCCAGACATGCCTTTGTACAACCTATGAACCAGCCCATACCTCAAGTACAAGTTTCCTTGACTTTTTGCAAAAGAACCCATACCAATCACCATAGGCCACAACCACTTCTCTGACCTATCAAGACTTGTTATGTGGATCAAACACAAGCCATAACACATAACAAGCAAGCCTGAAACCTCAGAATCATCAAGCTCTCCAAAATCACCCCATTTGCAAAAGCATTCGAAACTCTCTGCTCACACACTCAAACTCTAAACTTCTTTCACCAAACAACTCAGCATCACAAGAGGATCATTTCCCACCCTTCATTGCAACCAAAAAGCCTCTCTACACAAAACACGATTTCTGGCCAGCAAGAGTTCAAGCTCTCATTTCATTTATTACAAACTCCTTCCAAGCATCAAAGCTTCATCAGAGGGATCATTGGAGTGAGTTTGCACAAGAGAGGAGGTTCAGAAGCTTCAAACTGAGAAAGCTCAAGCTCGGGTAACCTCAAGAACAAATTTTCCAGAAATGTAATTTTAGGTTATAGAAATGTTCCTTATGTTGTGCTGATCAAGCTGATGCTTTTATTTTTGAAAATGGTTGCGTATTAAGGATTTCATGAACTTCTGAAAGTTTTGACCTAAAAATGTTCTTCTTCGATTCTTCATTTTGATGCATGGAAAATTGTTTTTGTTGCTGGATTAGTGTTCTATGATGTTTAGGGATGAATTCTGGAGAGTTTGAGAGCCTGGGGTGATGTTTTGAGGTGGCTCAGGGAGGAGCTGGCCGGAGAAGATGACCGGAGGTCTTCTCCGGCCACCTGAAAGGCATTAAATGGTTAATTAGGGTTTAGGGCTAGTTTGAATAATGGTCGTAGGATCTTACTTACCCGTGTGTTTGGATGGCTCATATTCATCATTAAAACCCTAATTTCCATTTAATTATGATTAACTAATTATTGAACTAAAATTAACTCAGAGTGAATCTCAGCCACTCATTTGCGCGCTGGTCAACACAAATCTCCCCAGTTTAAAAGTGAACCATCAGATCCTCATACTTTTCCATTTATTTCACTTTATTTTATTTTTTATCCATTTCTTTTCATATAATTATTAAAAATAGTAAAAATGATCAAAAAAATTTGAAACTTTTTATCAAGTCTTTTATTAATTTTCAGAAACCAAAAATATTTTTATTTTTATTTTTTGCATTAAAAAAGTATTTTTAAATCATTTAAATGTTTTATTTAATTATTTAATTGATTTTAATTAATTAAAAATACATTTAAGTATTTAAAAATCACCAAAAAAATCAGAGAACATTCTTAGACATTTACAAACATTTACAAACTCACCATAGAAATTTCTTTTTGGTTTTGATCATGCTTTGACATTTTTCAATGAATTAGGGTTCTTAGAATTGTTCATTTTCTAACCCTAACTTCAAAAATTCATAACTTTTAAACCAAGTTGAGTTTGTGAATGATTCTTTTTGTATTGTTCTATGCATGGCTTCTAGTTTCTAAAAACATTTTTGTTTCATTTTTATCTTTCATTTTCAATTTGTTTGGCATTTTACATTGAAGATCACCCAAAAAAAACCTAGAAACTTAGGAAATTCATAACTCCTTCTAGGTTTAGCTTCTGACCTCCCCCTTTGGATGGTAACCTAGTATAGGTTTAGGGTTCCTTTGAATGCATTTCCAATTTTTGTATCCTGTCATTTGCTTCTGTCTTTGCCATTTGCATCTCATCCTTTCATAAAACCCTAATTTCTCATGTTCATTTGCATTCATCTTGCATATGCATCCATGCATGAGCTTGCCATGACATTTCATGCATTTACATGTCATCTTAGACATCATAGGACACATTAGAATCATGCTTGATCATTTCCTCATCCATTTTCCATGATGTGCATTCATTTCATTCCATGAACTTTCATGTGTTTTCATACTTCAAAGCATGCATCCTTTGCATTCCATCTCTTGTATGAACATTCATAACACTTGGCATGTCCTTGCATCATCTCATAGCATCATTTAAATCATGTTTATGCTTATGGTTTTGGTTTGCATCTTTGCATACATTTCATTTTCATTTCATTCCTTTCTTTGTGCTAACATTTTCAGGTGGTAAGTAATTTGAGAAGTGAATTTGCCTTCACTTCTCACTTCTCTTCTCACTCTTCTTATGCATCCTTGCTGCATTTTACTTTGCTTTAGAGTGATCTTGCTCATTCATGTTCTTCATTCACTTTATTTCTTCAAGTAACTTATCTTCTTCAATGAAGTAAGTTAACTTGTTTCTTCTGCTTCTCCTCTTTTCATCTGCTTCTTCCATTGGTGGCTTCTCTGAAGATCTTTTGCAAGCCTTACAAACCATAGGAACATCCAAGCATGACAATAATTAGGGTTTTTATTAGTCCCCATTTAGTTTTTACCTTTGTGTCTTCTTTGTGTCTCTCTTCTCACCTCATAATCAGAGACTAAACCTTTAAGGTTTTAAGACTTTGTGATTAGGGTTATGCATGCATCCTTTTCTTAGGATGGAGTGTATAACTTTAATCCTAAGTGTTAAACCCTTAATTTGTTTAAACCTCTTAATCAATCCATATTAATAATCACTAAGACAATAGCTTGTAACTTGGGACTTGCATTAGGGTTCTAATTCTTCCTTTATTGGTTAAGAAGGACTAACCCTAGTATTAATGGACAAGTCCTCCTCAAGTTGTCTTACAAACCATAAAATTCATTTCTTAATCTCACCATTAATTAAAATCCACTTTAATAAAGGTTTGTTTTGTCATGAGGTTAATCCCTAATCATGGATTAAGTTGAGGTATCTTCCTCAGCTTAAGTGTGCTCATCTATTATCCTTCTATTAGGATGGTGTAATGGGTCTATTAAATCCTTGATTATGGCTTAAACTCATTACTTAACACTAAACAAAAACTCCAAAAACACCTAAATAATCACAATTAGATTAATGATCGTAATCCTACATCATGGTAATTAAGTGTGAGGTGCTTATCTCATACTTAAGGTATTCTCATTATCCCTAATCAAAGGGAGGATATGATGAGTTTACTAACCCTTGGTTTATGCTTAAGCTCATTAACTTATGACAAACAAAAAAGCAATAAAATATTGAAAACACAAAAACAAAGCAATAATCGTCTCCTTCAGGATTCTTTTCTCATCATCTTCACTCACAAACGAGAACTTGCTTCTTCCGTCTAACTCAAGAAAGTTAGAACTCAAGCCAGACGAGTCATACACTTGAGCATAGGCAAGCAAGCAGTTCACAGTCAATTTATCTTTCAGTCTCTTTGAGTCGAACTACGGTGTTCTGACTTCCTCATTGCACGAGAGGATACGTAGGCATAACTTAACTGTTATCGAACAAAAGTCTCTGTGTCTTCTCCCTCTTTCAGCATTATTCTTTTAAGCCTCATTCCTGAGCATTTCACTTCACTTTCTTGCATTGACACTTGTACATTCTTTTCCAGCTTTTGCAGACAGATAGCACAGACACTACCCCTTTAAACACAAACTTTCAAGCGTGGATCCCGTCGAGTACGACGGACAATCTGGGTGCTAATACCTTCCCAGGTTGTAACCAACCCCCTTTCTCAGTTTCTCTGGTTCGCAACCGTCTTATCCATATCTTTTCTAGGTTTATGCAGCATTACCTTTCCTTCGGGATAAAAATGCCTAGCTGGCGACTCTTTTCACTTCATTTCATCTTCTCTTCGCCGACCGTTCGCGCTTGTACCGGGATGCAAATCTTCGGGAGCGACACCATGGAATGTCAGAATTCCCTAGGCATCGATGTAACCAGTCTTGGGTTAGTGCCAGGAGTCAGAATCCCTCCAAAGTTCAAAGCGCCATCATTTGACAAGTACAATGGCAGCACGTGCCCTAGAACTCACATTCATGCATACTTTGGAAGAATCTCGGCTCACACTGATGATGAGAAACTTTGGATGCATTTCTTCCAAGATAATCTATCTGGAGCTTCATTGAGTTGGTACATGAAGCTGAGAAGGGTCTCTATTCGAACCTGGAAAGATTTAGCTGAAGCTTTTCTCAAGCAGTATCAATACAATATTGATATGGCTCCAAACCGCACTCAGTTGCAGAATTTGTCTCAAGGACCCAAGGAAAGTTTTAAGCAGTATGCTCAGAGGTGGCGTGAGCTGTAGGCAGGATGTATGTCCATCATGTAGAAGGTAGTTTTGAAAACTTGTGGGCCAATCACCACGGGCAGCTCAATTTTTACGATAATCGATCTCTTAGAACCATCAAAAGCTCTGACAACTAGGTTGCTCAGACGGAGTGCAAGACCATCTTACTCCAACTTGACTAAAGCTTTCTTTGGCAACACATTGAGTGATGATCAGGTATCAACAAGGACATGAGAAAGTATAGCACCCTTACATTCCAAGGTAATATGCAAAGCCTTGTCGTGGTTACGCCCCTCCATAGTCAAATTAGCATTGGTGAAACCTAGTCCATGACTAGTATTGACATTTGCGACCACCGTTTCTAACTGATTGACCGTGATTTCTTCCGGCACATAAGCTGTGTGCAAGACCTTGAGTAGTGCATTCCGGTGAGCCTCAGAACACATGAGCATAGATAGTATGGAAATCTTGGAGGGTGTTTGATGGAGCTGATACACAATTTTGTAGTCACTTCTCTTGATAATCCTCATAAACTCGTCCACATCCTGATCAAAGGATGTCTTCTGAGTTTCTTTTGCAGCAGGTTCTTCTGGCACCACACTTTTGCCTTTTGCTTTGGCAGCAATTTTTGCTTCAGCATTAATTCTTGGAAACTGTGAAGTAAAGAGACGTCCGCTCCGAGTGAAGCCTCCGCCTCCCCCGACATTGTCAATTTGTGGTGCAGATGTTGAGGAGTCAAGAGTGATCTTCCTTCCGTGGCAGTAAAGATCTGAACCATAATGCCAAGGCACGACATTGTTGTTATCATAAGGAATTGGTCCAGGCACTGTGATGGTCACTGGACTAATTGCAGCAGAAGAAAGAGTTGTGATAGTTTGTGGATCATAGTAGATGGTGACAGGAGGTCTGATTGAAGATGGTGCAGGTGCAGGAAGTTGTTGATGAGGGTGTTGTTGAAAGTTGTTGTTGAGAGATTCTGGAACATGGATGGTTGTTGGATCATAATAGATAGTGAAATTATGTGATCAGGTATGAGATGTCCTAAGAGATGTCCCAACACTTGATAGGACACTTGACAAATTTAACCAAAACTTAAATAGCAAGAAAAGTAAACAACACAGAAGTTTGTTAACCCAGTTCAGTGTATAACCACACCTACATCTGGAGGCTACCAAGCCAGGAGGAAATCCACTATAAGTAATATTAATTCTAGACTTAAACCACCCTGTTTAATCTATCACTTAATAACTACCCAATGCAATTTCTACCTAAGACACACCTTAGATAAGAGTACCCTACTCACTCCCCCTCAATCACACAGTGATCAAGTTTACAAGTTTAATGAAATTGAAGACATTCTTCAAACATTACAGCTTGATCTTACTTCACAGTTTCAATCAAGTCACAAATGCACTTTTGCTTAAAAGCTCATAAAGTGCTACAAATAAAAACACCTGCTATTAAAAACACTAGACACCCTATTTGATCTTCTGAAATTCGTACCCAATACTATGAGTTTCTGTTGCTTAAATAGGTATCTGTAATTTGGGCTTTCTGTAGGATGATCCAGCCCTAATGCACATGCAGCTTCCACCTTGAATTTAGGGTTTGTTACTTCCTAGATTCTAGGTGATTTAGGTCTTCTGTTTTAATCTGAATCTTCAATATAAAACTCCCTACAAATGCGCCTTGTTCTGTTTTTATCCATCATTAATTAATTCCAGATAACTCTCCTTAAATATCTCTGATTAGTTAGTCAATAATTAATTCTGGAAGCAGGTTTGAGATGTCTCAACATCTGTTGGGACATCCTGAAAAACTGAACTTAAGTCATTTACACAATGTCCCAACATCTGGTAAGACATCCTGAAATAAGTTCATATACTCTGTTTGATAATGTCCCAACATTTGATAGGACATTCTGAACTGAATTCAATAATTCTTGTTGGTCAAAAATTCTGCCAATTCAAGACATCTACAGATAGTAACCGTTGAGATGTCGTCATTGGTGTTTGTTGTTGTTGTAGTCGATTCCGTTGAAATGACTTTTGCTGGTGTTGTAGGAGAGATTTTTGTTGCAGTTGTAGAAGATGGAATTGTTGATGTGATTTGCAGGATGCCTTCTCTGATAAGACTGCTAATACCATTCTTCAGATTTGCACAACCATTGGCAGAAACTTTACAAGCTTCACAACAGGCCCCACAACCTGGAAACACTTGGCACTTCAATAGTTGAGCTTTTACTTCGGCCAGTGGTGTCTGAATACTTGCAATGTCATCAATCAAAATTGATGGTTGGTCCTCTTCTATGGCATTAATCATCGGCCCACCGTGGTTCGGTATTGGATTCTTTGTGAAATTTGGTGGAGGTGCAAAATTCAAAGCTTTGTAATCAATCAAATCTTGGAATTTCATGTGCAGGGCCCTACACTTCTCTGTTGAATGACCAGGCACATTGGAGTGAAAAGCACATTTGGCGTTGACATCATAATTCCTTGGAAGATTCAAAGGATCTGGTGGAGCCAAAGTTCTTAGTTCAGTCAGGTTAAGCTTCAATAGCTGCGGGAGTAAGACTGCATAGGGCATCGGGATGGGATCGATCACCCTATTAATCTGAGAAGGCCTTTGTTGGAAAGGACGTTGTTGTTGGTTATTGTTGTTGTAAGATATTTGTTGTTGTTGTGGGAACTGTTGTTGCTGAGGTGCTGGAGTAGGAATGGTGACTGTAGCTATTGATCTTTGCAAGTACTGGGGTCTACCTCTATTAACATGTACTGCATTGGTCTCCCCTGTCCTTCGAGGTCATGAGAAGGGTTTCTCTGCATTGCTGGAGCTAGCATCATTATCAGAAATCTTGCCCATCTTCAGCAAACTTTCAATTCTCTCTCCCTCTATGACCACGTCAGCAAAGCTAGTGGAAGAGAAAGCAGCAAGTCTATCAATGTAGGTCCCTTGCAATGTATTCATAAACATATCAACCATTTCCCTTTCGGGCATAGGTGGCTGGACAGCAGCAGCGAGTTGTCTCCACCTTTGAGCGTATTTGCGGAAACTTTCTCTCGAGGATTGAGACATACCCATCAAGAGGGTCCTATTGGGTGCCATATCCAGGTTGTACTGATATTGGCGTATAAAGGCCTCAGCTAAATATTTCCAGTTCCTGACAATAGCCCTTGACAAATGTGAATACCACTCTCTGGATGCCCCGGTTAAACTGTCTTTAAAGTAAAACATCCACAGTTTCTCATCCATGGTATATGTTTTCAATATTCCCATAAAAGATTGCAAATGGGTACAAGGGCAGGAGGTAACATTATACTTTTCAAAGCATGAAGGTTTGAACTTGTGGGGAATCCTTACTCCCTCGACTAGGCCCATATGCATCACATCAAATCCCAAGGAGTTCTGGGATTCTAGGGATCTCAACTTCTCAGATATCTCGTCCAGACGATGATCATAAGTTTCATCCATCCCAGCACCTAGCATTGTAAACTGCTCATCTTGAGGATCTTCCTGCAGAATACGATCTTCAGTGTTCCTTTGGCCATTCCCAAGGATATTAACTTCAGGGTTGTTGTCAGGTCCAAATACTATCGGAGTTGTTTGCGGCTGCTCGCGCGTATTGTTATTTGTACCTCTAGTGCCAACGTGGTTATCTTCTGGAGTTTTCCGCTCGACTAAATCCCTCAATCTTTCTTGGGTATGTGTCAGTCCAGTCATCACAACAATGAATTGATTCATCTGAGTCCTTACATCAGTCATCTGAGTCCTCACATATGTCAGTTCCTGCTGTAGCTGATCCATTTGTAGGCTCGGAAGGTTGTGTCGAGTTGGATATCTGTGGATGTGATTGATGGGAAAGACCCTCATGCGAGCAATATTTCTTGAAACAATCAACAAAGTGAGAAGACAACAACAAAATCACCTGCAAAAACAAAAGGTATGTCAGAATGCAATGCAATATGCCTATTTTTCTTTCGAGGGTATCCGGTTTGGTTCTTGGTTTTGACCTTCCAGACCCCTTGAGGATGTTGAAGCAAACAAAGTCCATAAGAAAATCCAATACATAACCATAAAAACAAATGACAATGCCAAAATACAAATAGTTCATAAATACAACCAAACAAATTCCCATGGTGGATCAAAATACAATCAAATTCAAGAATACAACAAACAAAAACACCATGGTGAGCTAAAGCACAATCAAATAGATACAAGTAAAGAAAATCAGACATCCAGTCCAAAAGCATCCTCCTTGACTTCCTTCAGGAGAGCATCAGTTACCGGTCTAACTGGGTGCTCTGTAATGGTTCTTATGAGAAAGTTTCTGATTGCAATGGCATTTGTCATCTTCTGATACTTGTCCTGTTCTTTGGATCTCTTTAACCCCGCCTGAAGTTTCAACTCTGAGATCTCCTTCTGAGCTGCCAGCAGTACTTCTTGGCTTCTTTTCTCATTGGCTTCCAACTGCTCTATCTTGGCTTGCATCTTCTGATCTTCTTGCAAACGATCTTCAGTTATCCTGACCCATCTATCCTGAGTCTCTTCCAGATAATGCTCAGCTCTTGCCCTTTGAATCTTTGCTTCCTTGCATGCATTCTTCAACACAAGTTCCCCTGCTCGGGCTTTCCTGATGAAGTCTTCAGTCTTCTCAATTTTGGTTACATGCTCGACGCGCAGCTTCTCTAACCTCTCAATGTCTAGACGACCATCATTCCATTCCCAAAGGGTCTTCTTCGAAGCTTCAGCTAGCTGGGTGTTTCTTTCCTTTAGTATTTCAAACTCTTCTAGGTTTACTATAGATGTGGGCTCAACTGCTGATGGCCCTGGTACATCTTCCAGGGTGAATGGCATACGAGTAATTTTTCCTCTGATGCGTGACCATTCAGTGTACTGAGCAGAGGATATGTTGTTGCATTTCCCAAGAATAGTAGTCCCTTTAGTCTGTATATGGTCCCAAGCCCAGGTTGCTTGTCGGACAATGGCATGGTTGTTCTGAACAACACAGTAAAGAGATTCTTCTAAGTCTTGCTCCCTAGGTGGATGTATCAAAGCATACCCCAACTGTCTTTTGAAAAGTAAAGGATTGTAATTGATGAAACCCTTTACTCTAATGAGGGGCACGTTTGGGTGTTGCCCACAGCTTGTTATTATGTCTTGGCCCTTGGTGTTCTGAGTACACCACCTGATATCTTCTGAAGTAAGGGAAATCATCCTCTTAGCCCAATTCTTTGACTGATATGTATTTAGGGAAGCTTTCTTCTTCAGTATATGCTTCATCAACCAGCTGTAGAAGAGAGGTGCACAACACCTTACCGGTCTTCCTCTCTGTTTCTCATTCCTCTGATGAACTGAGTAATAAAAGTCTCCTAACAAGGTGGGAACCGGGTTCTTTAGCGTGAAGATGTGGATAGAATTTTTTCTTACAAACTTTGGCTCGTCTGCAAACAAAATAATACCATAGATGCTGAGAGCTAGGAGAGCACACACAGTTTCCCAATTCCCTACTGCAGCTTGCTTTGTAGGCTGAGTGATCAAGAAGTCCAAATGAAGACCTGGAATTCCAGCTTTGGAAGTCATGTGCTCATCAATGATAGTTGCTTCCAGATGTAATGCTTTATCTATGTCTTCATTCTTTGGAGGAGTCATTTCAGGATTGAAAGGAATTGCTCTTCTGATAGGGACACCCAATAGCATAGAGTATTCTTCCAGCAAAGGACCTATCTGAAAATCTGGGAAAGTGAAGAAACGTAGAGGAGGGTCAAAAAACTGAAGACAAGTGTGAATCATGCTCCTCTGCAATGTGTCCAAGTCCATGATCATGTCCAGGATTCCACCATAATGCTCTCTGAATAAGGGAACATGATCAGGGGTGATAAGGGCTTGTATCTGCCTGATGCCTGCTAGAGGATACTCAAAGAAGTGGTAGGTGATGTTTCTTTTCCTGGTTGAATCCATGTTGAAAATATGTGCTGAAGGAGATAACTGAAGAGGATAACTGAAGAAGATAGTTGAAGAAGATAGCTGAAGAAGTGTTGAAGTAGATAAGCTGAGCAGAAGAACGGTCAAAACCAAACCAAAGGAAGATGGATACCCTGTAAAACAAATAGAAAAATGTTAAATTATGCAATATGATGTATGCTTATGATATGCAAGGGTTTATGATCATGTGCTTGATTATTAGTTGCCTTTGGCAGGATCCATGAGTGTTCAGAGTTTTGGATGGAGGTCTGAGGACCAGTAACCAGGTGTGGGACTCAAATAAAGAGTCAATAATCCAGGGTTTCAAAGAACTAGTCCAAAATAGTACAACCTTAAGAACAAGTTCCAATTGCAAGGTATGTTGAGGTCAAGGGTTCCTGCAAACTTGTAAATAACCCAACCCACTCACATGGATTGTTCTAGAACAAGGATCCTCAGATTTGGGTCTATTATGAGAAGTGTAAACACTTCTAACCCGGAGATACAGTGTTTACCCTAATCATAAAGGATCCTCCTCTAATTCACCTCAGATGCTGAAGGTCATCTAAAAAGGTCATCCAGACTTAGCAGGCTTCCCAGATAGCCCTGGCACTATAGGAAATCTGTAGCACAGAGTTCTCAAAAGGAAACCCATGTCTGAACCATGTTTTCATATTCCTGCACCAGACCAAAATGGAATGGGAAAGAATATAAAACCACTCTAATTCTATGTGTCACTCAGGCCTTTGTGTTGAGCCTTTCTCACTGGAATACCCCTCCCACCAAAGCAAACCAGAAATCCAGCACAATGATATGATAATAATAAATGAAATGCAGAAAGAAATAAATGAAAGCGATAAAGTAAATGTAATAAATAAAGTTGTACAGGAAGCAATAAATAAAGCAAAAACATAAACACAAATAGCACATAACACCCCCAATAAACACAAACAAACAAGCTCTAGGAGAAACCCACAAGAGAACCAGAAGCCCGGGTTGCAAAGGTCCCCAGCAGAGTCGCCAAGCTGTCGCTCCCCGGATTTTCATCCCAGTGCAGACGCGAACCGTCGGCGATGTTGGAGGTTGAGGTTGAATAGAGTCTCCAGCTAGGCATTTTTATCCTGAAGGAAAGGTAATGTTGCATAAACCTGGAAAGATATGGATAAGACGGTTGCGAACTAAAGAGACCGAGTAAGGGGGTAGGTTACGACCTGGGAAGGTATTAGCACCCAGATCGTCCATCGTACTCGACGGGATCCACGCATACCTGATTGTTTTTAAAAGGGGGTAGTGTATGAGCTAAACTGTGTATAAAAAGCTAGGGAGGAACGAATGTACAGAGTGTCAGTGCAAGAAGAAAGTGAGTGCTCAAATCTGAGGCTAAGGAAAGAGAGCTAGAAAGAGGAGAGTGGGGAGACAAAGAGACTTTTGTTCGATAACCGTTAAGTTATTCCTATGTATCCTCTCGTGCAATGAGGGAGTCAGAACACCGTAGTTCGACTCAAAGAGACTTGGATGTTTTATGGTAAACTGCATGCTTGTCTATGCTCAACTGTATGACTCATCTGGCTCGAGTGTTAACTGTCTTGCATTAGACGGAAGAAGCGAGTTCTCGTTTTTTGAATGAGTGTGGTGAGAAAAGAATCCCGGAGGAGACGATTATTGTTTGTTTATGTGTTTTTCAATTTTTTATTATTTTTGGTCTTTTGCATAAGATAATGAGCTTAAGCCTTAATCAAGGGTCGTAAACTCATTATATCACCCCTGATTAAATGAGTCTACTTAAGTATGATATGAAAATCTCAACTTAATTACCCTAATGATACAGGATTAAGATTATTAACCTACTTGTGATTATTAAGTGTTTTTGGATTTTGTTTTGTGTTAAGTAATGAGTTTAATCTCTAATCAGGGATTAGTGAACTCATTACACCATCCTAAGAGAAGGATAATAGATGAGAACACTTAAGATGAGGAAGACTCCTCAACTTAATCCATGGTTATGGATTAAAATCATTATATAACAAGCCTTTATTAAAGTGGATTTTAATTAAAGGTGGGATTAAGAAATGGATTTTATGTTTGTAAGACTAAACCTGAGGGGGATTTGTCCATTAAACACTAGGGTTAGTCCCTCTGAACCAACAGGCAGAGATGTAACCCTAATATAAGGCCCAAGTTACAAGCTTAAGTCTTAATGATTATTAGGTGTTTTGATTAGGAGGTGTAAACATCTTAAAGGTTCAACACTAAGTATTAAAGTTATACACTCCATCCTAAGATAAGGATGCAGGCATAACCCTAATTCAGAGTCTTAAAACTTTAACTGTTTAACCTTGATTATGAGATGAGAAACAGAGACTCAAGGAGACTCAAAGGTAAGAAACTAGGGGGGGCTATGTACAACCCTAAAGTTATCATGCTTTAATATTCCTATGGTTTGTGAGTCTTAGAGAAAGATCTTCAAATGGCCACCAAGGAAGAAGAAGCAGATGAAAAGAGAAGAGAAAGAAGAATAGGTTACTTACTTCCTAAAGAAGTTAAGTAACCTAGGAGAAAGAAAAGGAGCAAGAGAAAACACAAGTGAGTCAAACTCACTTCAAAGACAAATAAAGATGCAAATGAAAAGGTAAGAAGAGATTGGATGTGGAGGCAAATCCACATCCTAAACAACTTACCTGAAGCCCCTGAAATGGTTAGTATGAATGCATAAGACATGAAACAAAAGGAAATAAGGAAAATGAGGATGCAATGATCAAGACCAGAAGTGAAAACACAATGCAAATATGTTATGAAATGATGCAAAGACATGTACAATGTTCATGCATGATCATACAAGAGATGAGTGCAAAGGAAGGCATGTTAGAAACTTGAAATCACATGAATACACATAAGAAGTAATGAATGCAAAGCACACCAAATGGATGCAAAAATGATCAACCAATGTTCACACATGTCCTAACGTATCTAAAATGACATATAAATGCATGAGATGTCATGACAAGTTCTTATGATGAAGGTATGCAAAGATGAATGCAAATGAACATGGAAAATTAGGGTTTTAAGAAAGTATGAGATGCATATGATCAAAACAGAAGCAACACACATGATAAAAATTTGAAAATACAACCAAATGAATCCTAAACACCCATAAGATCACTCCCTAAAGATGGAGGTCATAAGCTATACCAAAGTCAAGTTATGGTTTTTCTAAGTTAGGTTAGGGTTTTGGGTACTTCTTCATGAAAAATGCCAAACAAATGGAAAATGCAATGCAAAAATATGAGTTAAATACCCTAGATACTACATGCAAATTATGAAAGAATTCAAAAAGAACCATGCACAAACTCATCTTGGTTGATCAGAAATGGATTTTTGAAGTTAGGGTTAGAAAAATAGGAAATTTGGAAACCCTAATTCATGGTTAATTGTCAAAACATGATCAAAACCTAAAAGAAATTTGTAATATGAGTTTGTAAATTGTTCTAAATGTGTAAGAATGCTTCATGATTTTTTTTGTGATTTTTAAATACCTAAAAGTACTTTTAATTAATTAAAATGAATTAATTAATTAAATAATACAATTAAATGATTTAAAAATAGATTTTTAATGCAAAAAATAAAAATAATAATATTTTTGGTTTCTAAAAATTATTTAAAGACAAAATGCAAAAGATCAAATTTTTACAAAATGATTTGCTATTTTAAATAAATATATGAAATAAAATGAAATAAACAAAATAAAAAAACGAAAAGTAATTACAAGGGCCGGGATTGCGTGGGAGATGGATCAAGGGTTACGATTGCAGGTCAGCTTGACTTGAGGTATGAGGATCTAAGGGATCAGATTTAAACTTTACTTACGTGTGGGATCTAATGGCTGTGATTCCATCTGACTTAATTAATTATAATTAACTTAATTAATTAGAATTAGGGTTAATGAAATAATCTGGACCATCTATGCGCTAATCTAAACACAATCTAAGGGCTGATATTCAAACTGGGCACACTAACCCTATTGACTTTCAGGTGACCGAAGATAAGCTCGGGTCATTTTCTCCGGCCAACCCCAACCCTAACTTCCTCTATAGCTCACTAAAATGCATCAAACCTACCCAGAAATGATCCTCTAACATCATGGAACATGAATCAATCATCAAACAACATTTAAACTACATGAATTAAGCAAATCGAAGCAAACATTTTTCACGGGCAAAACTTCAGAACATCAATACATACTCATTTTCCACTCATTTTCAATTCTAAACACATCATGATGATCATGATAACATGTAGAGTCAATTTATAACAAGTAAATGAAGTTCTGGAAAATTTGTTCTTGATGGATACCTGAACTGAAGTTCTTCAAACTAGAGCTTTCTGAGCCTTTCCTTGGTGCAAAATGACTCCTCTGGTCCCCCTGCAGCTAATGGAATGCTTGGATGAAGTTTATTTGGGCTTTTTTGAAGGGTTCGGTTCTGATATGGCAAAAATCGTGTTTGTGTTTGAGGCTGTTCCAGGTCATGGTGATGGGTGGGTTTTGTTCCTTAGGTCATGTGTGATTGAATGGTGAAAGAAAATTTGAGGTTTTATGGCTGTGGAGTGAGAATCGAAGAGATGAAGTTTGAAGTGGATTTTGTGTAATCTGAAGTGTGTGTTTTAAGGCTGAATGAGCTACTATATCTCTCCCATAATGTTTGAGTAGGTCATGGAGCAGGTTTGTAGAGGCTGCTGATCATTATTCCAAGAGTATGGGAGAAATTGCAAAAAGTCAAGGTTTGGTGTACTTGAGGCATGGCATGGTGCATAAGTGATTTTCTGGCTGGATTGTGTTCAGCTGGCTTCAAGGAGGGCCTTTGGATCAAATGTTATGAGTTGTGCAGCATGATTCAAGAGTTCTCATAGATTTTGCATTTTTCAAACTTTGACATTTCTTGAGAAGCAAGTCATGAAAACCCTAGGTTCTTGGCCCAATTATGATCTTTAGAAATTGTTTGATCATGGCATGATGTATATGAGTGGATTAGAGGTCACATAAAGGCCTGAAATACCATTTTGCACATTTACCTCTTTGACGTGAACTTGAAAATTATGTGATTTTTGCCAACTTTGATCCATCATAACTTGAGTTTTAGGATGAATCAAGAGGAGTTATTGTACTTTTTGAAAATGGGAAGACCAAATCTATAACTTTCATGTTTGAAGAAAAATCATTTGAAGCCTTTTTGATCAAGAAAGGGGAGGTTGAAAATCTTTCCCAAAATGGAAAGTTTTCATTACAAGTCATGTCCAAAAATGGCATCTTTTGCAATGGCTCAAAATTCTTCAATCTTGTGAACTTCCAACCATTCCTAAGACCAAATAAAGGTCCTAGGACCTCAAAATGATGAAGATGACCCTTTGGTACCCATGATAGAGGCCTCAGATGCCCTGATTCTGACTTTTCTTGCACAACAAGTTACCATTTGATCAGATGACTTCCACAATGACTTTTTGCTTCAAATTTGATACACATGCTCATTATAACATATATAGACCAATGGAATCAATAATGGCCAAAACAATTGAGTGTAAGGGCCTCAAACCCAAAACCCTAATTTCTGGTCATTTGTGCAGGAGCCCTGAGCCTGCCTGGGTAACTGTGCAATCCCCTGAGATCTTGTGACTTCAAAGCAAACTTGGAGGTATAATATGATCATAGAACACTCATGGACCCTTTTGGCATGCTACATGGCCTCTGAGATAGCTCAAACCACTTCTAAGATTCACCTGATCACAAACTCTAACTATGCAGCTATGCAGTGAAATAACTATGTAGTGTGAGTTGGTATGCTTATGCAATGCAACATGAAAGATCACAAGGCAAGGTGTGAGAAAAAAGAGAGGGAAAATTTGGGGTGTTTACAGCATCTATATGAAGGAGGTGTGCCGAAAAGAAGGTCATAAGGAGTGTGATTATCTATGGTAGGGCTACATATTTTGTTGATCAAGTATGTGGCATGACATAATGCAATACCCTAAAATTTGCCCTCTTATTTATTACCATCTAACTGGCTTATTCTTCACATTTCGTATGCATTTCCTTTAGGTCATAATAATCACAATCATGCATCATAGGTCTCTTGAGGCACGAGATCAAGCATATTCTTATGATGATGATCATAAAGTACCAAGGCCATGTTTTTTAAGATTTCTCAATGTCATTGCGTGTTCAGGGTTTCACAATGCCTTAGGGAGTCTTTCCCTTTTGCGGATGAGGTTTATTTTAGGATTTATTTTCCTTAATATTGATTCAAAATTAGGGCAAGTCTCAAGTGGATTCAAATGACGGTTTCTTCTTGCATTGTGTGTTGAAGGTTGAGGTTCAATGATCGAGCGTGACATGAAAGGATAAGTAATCTTTAAAGTGCACCAGGAAGTCAACATTTCAAAAGATCACGTGACATGATCCAAGGCATTGGTTTGTGGATTTCTTATGGTGTCAAAACTTTATGGCATATGTTTAGATTCATCATTTAAAAGTTGATTCAAATTGGAAAATCGGTTCATGTGAATTATTTGAAATCCAATATAAGTTTATTTTCAATTCTATTTTTCAAGACATGATTCTAAGTGCGAGAGTTCATGAATATTTTGGTGGTAGAATTTTTATTCCCAAGCTTTCCATAAGACAATTGCAAATCGTTTGTCAGGTTATAAAACTTCTACATTTTACAAGACCAATACATATCATCAAATTTGGGAGGGTGTAAGAGTACTACCAAGTTCTCATTTGGGCCCATTGTCATTTTTGGTTACCATAGCCCTTAACAAAATAAACAAAAAAAATGAATTGAAAGCTTTTATTGAAAAAAATATTATTTGAAGCATGCTTGTGAGACATGAATAAAGTGTAGGGGATTGTATCAGGAAAATTACAGAAGTTCAACAAAAAAAACTCTTATCAAAAAACTTATAATAACAGAGATTCGGTTACAAAGAGAAGGGATCTCATAGCATATTTTTACACACAAAAAAGAAGCCCATAACAGATAACAGAAAATTGGCAAAAAGGATATAGTGACTACAAGAACGGCTTGCACATCGATCTCTCACTCTCAGAAAAATTGATAGAAAACCAGAGGAAATTTTAGAAAGAAAATAAGGGAATAATGAACCTAATTGATTTCCTATTCCAAATAACTCTTAGTCACTAATCAACCAATTGTTCTAACTGTCCTAACAAACCACAACAGAAAGATCTTTCAGAAATTTCATCTTCATGGCTACATAGATTCAATCTTCTTCAGTTTTTGTCTCTCTCATGATGGAAACTCTGAGAGCATATTCAAGATAACCATCATCACTTCTTGAATCTCAACCTTCCATCAATCTTCAATGATAACAAACTCCGTAAACTTTTCTCAATCTTCATTCAATCATTATCTTCAAACCTTCCGCCAATTTTCTCTTCACTTTTCATCAAATCTTTCCACTCCTACAATAACAAAAAAACTCAAAAAACTAAGTGGAAAACTCTAGACCAAGGAAAAAATTCAAAACCAAAATTCAGTCACAACAATTTCTAACAGAACTTCTAACTGGCTCTAACCGAATTCCTGAGAAAAGACCAAACTATCCTTCAATTCATCACCTATAAGAGGATTATTTGCTGCAGATTGAAGTTGCTTCCTCACTCTCTTTCAACAATCACCATCTTCAATCACTCTCTTCATCAACCTCTTCCATTCTCCAATCCTTTTCAACCTTGAATCTCCATCAATATTCATCATCAACTTCAACGATTCATCCATATTCTACATCATCGCATCACATCTTCATCAAATAACAACCTGCAGAATCCAAGAACGCATCATCAACAACTTATAATCTCAATGATAAAGAAAATGAAGATTCACGCCAAGAAGAAGAAGAAGTCCAATAATAATCATTCAATGTATTCTCTGATTAACAACAAGAAATCGTAACACAAAATTCGAAGAAGTGAAAGGAGGAGTGTGATGCAGATCAAACTGAATCCATACCTGAATCACGTTCTTCGTCAGCAGAAAAATCGCAAGGTACGAATTGCTCTCCTTCCTCATAGCAGTGGCTTTTAGACCTAGGATCCAATGTGAGACCGTTGATATTTTATTTTCGTTGTTCTTGGGTGGTGTGATTTAGTTGTTGCAATTTCTATGATTTTTTATCATATCGATTTGAGAGTTTGAGAGTTATTAGAAGAAATTGGTTTCGGATTGAGATAAAGATGAAGGATTAGGTTAGAGTGACGTTGAGATCGTATAGTAGTGATGAGGTTTCACCAAAGTGTTTGTTTGTTCCGGCGGCGGGCTGGGGTTTATACGGAGAAGAAGAATGCAGGGAATGGAGAGAGATAGTTCGTTATTTTGAAGTTTTGTTTGATTGTTTAGGTATGTGATAAAGAAATATTAACACATTAAAGAGTGAGATTAAGATAAGATTTTTGGATTTCGTCTACAACGGAGGATACACTTGTCACCGTCCGTTAGGACCTTTTCATTGCGATCCTATGCGCGCAGGTGTTGCACCCCAAAATTTGCCCTCACAATACAAGACTTTGTGTGCTAAGAAGGTTCACAAGGTTCACAAGTTTCTCAATGCTTATGTAACCTTTCATGAGGTTCATGAAGTCTACAAGTCACTTCTTGAAGGTTCACAAGGTTCACAAGCTTCTCAACATTTACAAGACCTTTCATGAGGCTCATAAAGTCTACACGTTACTTTATGAAGGTTCACAAGGTTCATAAGCTTATCAACAGTTACAAGACCTTTCATGAGGTTCATGAAGTCTACAAGTCACTTCTTGAAGGTTCACAAGGTTCACAAGATTCACAATGATCACAAAGCTTTCCTGAGGTTTATGGGGTCTACAAAGCCACTTCATGAGGTTCACAAGGTTCACAAGCTTCCCAATACCTCCCATGAGTATCACAAGACATTTTATGAAGATTCACCAGGTTCACAAAGTTCACAATTGGTCAAAGAAGTTGACAATTCCCTCAGACAATGCACCTCCTAAGCAGTGTATCCAAAACTAGGGTTTTGACTTTAATCAGGCTAAATGGACTTCCAATACCTCAAGTGAGTTTCATAACATCTTATATGTGTGTAAGAACCCCCATGACAAGTTTCAAGACTTTTCTCAAAGGTTTGCCCAGTCAGATGATCAGATAAGTCAAAATCAGTCAGTGCAGTTAAAAAGTCAAACTAAGGTCAATTGTGGTCAAACCAAAGTCAAACTTCATGATTTTTTGCCAACATCAAGTATATGAAGTAAAATTCATCATTTGATCAAGGGTTGATCATGATTCATCAAGGAGATTCCAGATCATCAATAATCAGGAGTTTCTAAATTAGGGTTTCCTCAGTAAAAGTCAACTGAACTTTGACCAGCCATAACTTTCACATACTTCATCACCAAGTCTCCATCCAAAGCTCATTTTGAAGGAAATTGAATTCTCTACAACTCTGATGTTGAAAGTTAAGCCCAAAAATGCTTCATTTGAAAGATATGAGCTAAGACATTATAGGTCATTTCAAAAGTCAACAAAAAGTCAACAACTTCAAAAGGGCATAACTTGAGATTGGTAAATGATATGGACCTGAAACCAATGGGGTTGTTTATAGGACTCTTCAAGATTTCCAAAAAGTCCAAGAACACCCTCATACCTTTAAAATTGAGGGAGATGTGTCCTTGCAAAGTTGGGCAATTTTGTGATGGTTTATGTTGAAAATGGAGGCTTAGAAGTATTTCTTTCCAAATGGGCTGCCTAATTTATGACCCAATCCACTTCATAATAGCTTGCACGAAATTTCCATGATATTTTCATAATTTTTATTTTATTTAATTAATTTATCATGATTTTTTACACTTAAAATCATTTTAAATTTAAATAAAATATTAAAAATGAAGATATATTTTTGTGATTGATTCTAGAATTTCATAATTAGTGATTGAAACTTAAAGAGAAAGAAATCATGTGATCTCTCCAAAAATAGCAAGCATTCAAGAGCAAATATTTGATTTTTATAACTTGATCTTTTTCAATCTTTTTTGATCCAAATTTTCACATAACCAAGTCATATTTCTGACCTAATTCACTCATGTATATATGCTTAACACAAACCTAACACTCATTCACGGATTCCAGCAGCCAAAAGGTGAGTTCATAGTTCAAAAATTCATAAGAAAAGTGACATTCGGATTTTGAGAATCAGAGCATTATAAGGTAATTTGAGGACACCACAATGATCCTTGGACATCATTGAGTCAAAACCAATACCTACTTGCATCCAAAGCTCTTCATACAGCATATCCCGAATGCATCTTCTCACTCTTGTTTGATTTTTCGATTTCATTTATTTAACCATTGTAAATCGTTTTTGTGTATTGAATCTTGTTTATCATGATGCTTAGATGGATTCTGGACAAAAACATTGAAGATACATGCCCTAAACCGAGAGACACCATTGTTAGGGTTTAAGTTCTCAAATTGGGAATTCGCGATTTAGTGAATATAAATGACTTTTAAAAACATGATTATGTTGTATAAACTCTGTATGTTTGATCTGGGCTATCAATTTGTATTAATTTTGCTGTTTACATGATGATCCAAAAACCTAGGTTTCGGGTTCATGAACTTGCAGGAAGAATCGCAGGAAATTTCAAAAGAAAATTCGCAGCAAATTTGAATGAAGAAGATGAAGTTTGCCGCGCTCAGGAATTCAAATTATATTAATATATTTTATGTTATTTTGTTGTTTCACTAACACACACATGCGTGTGTCCTGGTGGTAAGCGCTGCCTGTGTATGTTGAAAGGTGCTTGGTTCGATTCCTGGCCAAGTGCATTTGTTTTGTTTTATTTTTCAGGTCAAAAGAAGATTCAATATATTATTATTACTTGCCAACAAGCAAACAGATAGGCTCTCCCAGCCAGGCGGTAAGGCGCGCGCGTATGTGATTATAAGGTCCTGGGTTCAATCCTCCCCCAGGCCTTTTTTGGTTCTCATTATTTTCTGGATTTTCTCAATGCAAGCAACAAAACAAATCTCATTCTCTCATCTCCTGCCTGCGTATGGATGGCCCAGTGGTGTGATCTCTTGGCTGCAAGCATAGGGGACTGGGTTCAAACCCCAGCCCCACCAGGTTTTTATTTTTTTCATTCTTTTTCTTATTATTTTCTAATTAATTCATATCTTATATTAAAATAAATTAAAATTATAATATTTTATTGTTTTTTTTTAAAAATATGTATATATTATATATTCCAATCCTTAAAAATTATTTTTTCTAAAAAATATAAAACTCTTGATTTTTTTTAATTTAAATTTTTATTTGTATAATTTATATTAGTTAAGGTAATTTTATATGATTAGTTAAAAATAAATTATTATTTTTTATATAAGTTAACCCCAATTATAAAACCCTAATTTTTCAACCCTAAAATTATTTTCAAAAATAAAACCTAATCTTATTTTTCTAAATATTTTTTATTCTCTAATTGTTAATATAATTATAATGTAAATTTATTTATTCTCATATTGTAAATATAATTATAAATTATTTTTCTCATATTAAATATAAATATATTTCATGCTATTAGAAATTTAATTTTGCAAATAAAAATAATTGTTTGATCATATTTCTCTTTCTTTCTAATATAATTGTTCATATGAAATTTATTAATTTCTTATAATTTTGAAAAATTTTGTTTATGGTTACTACTAATAATATTATTTATTTTTGCTTTACTAACTTTTATTATTATCATTCCATTAATTATTATTATTCATTAACCCCTTTTATTATTACTAATTGTTCTTACTTATTATTTATTATTATTATTATTGCTAACCCATTTATATTTTAATTATGCCTATTTTCATTATTTTGCTAATATTACTTATTATTATTTACTAACCCCTTATTTATTTATTGTTAAATTATTATTATTTGCTTATTATTATTTTTGATTATTATTATAATTATGTAACTGTTTCCCGGATGTAATTTTGTCAATATTCTAATTATTTTTTGCTATGGTTAGTAATTAGGGAGTGAAAATATGTTTGTTATTAAAAATAAATTTAGATAAATTTTTAATATAAGATAATTAAATTAAACACGTCACACACGTAAGTCGATTTTAATCGCCGTCTCACATTTCTAAGGATATCCCTCAAGTTGCCTACGAATAATGGTCAAGTGGGGTGTATAGAGCAAGTCCCTTCAAAAAGATAAATCATCAAGTCCCTTATGGTTGCCTTTACGAATCGAGTCCCTTCGAAACAAATGATGATAGTCCCTTTCTTTATGCTTATTACACTCCACAATGGCCTTCAAAATCAAATTGTCCCTCACATGTCCCTTAACATCCAAGGTAATGACTACCTACTCCTTAATAGTAGGGATAGTCTTACCAATGAAAGGATAAAGAACAAGAAAGACTTTAAACTCTAGGGTAGGTTCCTCTTATGTACTTGCTCACTTCAAAAAAAAATTTCAAAAACTTTTCACACTTAAACAAATTTCCAACAAATTTTCAAACAAGTTTTTAACACATCCTTACATGGATTATTTATTAACTATTCTGAAAATTTTCTATTCACACACTACACTTTCAAAACAAATTAAAGTGAGCTTAAGTATCTAAGAGCCCATGGATAACCATGGATGAAAAGGATGCTAATACCTTCCCTTTTCATAACCTACCCCCCGGACCCAAAATATTCTCTTAAGGTCTTTCCTGTTCTTTTATAACCTTTCCTTTTGGATAAAATAAAAGTCGGTGGCGACTCTTGCTATCCGCAACATTGCTTAAAGTCAGTTCTCCCACCGTGTTACAGAACTGGCGACTCTGCTGGGGATCTAAATTAAAGAGGGGTACCCTTAGGAATTAAGATCACTTTAAATTGTTTGCCTTGTTTGCTTTATATTATCTTGTTGGGGTGCTCTTATGTGTGAAAGGTCCTAACCCGGATCTAGTGTACCTTAGGTAAATGGCAATAGACCAAGGAAACTGTACGACGTATATCGATACGGTTGATCTGGTGGCCATAGTTAGTGCGACTTCTTGGTTGGTGCTTATGTTCCTTAAGTCAAGTTAAGGATAATATGAGGCTGCCATATGTTGTCAATGCACTAACTAACTTCTAGAACCCTAGTTGACTCATCTTGGCCTTTAGAAAGTAGTGAGGTAACCGGCTTTGGTGCAGACTGAAGTTGGTTGACACTCGATACTACGCTCATTGAGATCTTAAACTTGGAGGGTTTTGGTTGGCAAGTAAGTTGCCTTCTGATCAACCACCCTTGTGAAGGATCAATGATATTGAGATCCCTTAGAACCCGGTTACTTTTGTAGGACAGGATGAACCAACTAACTTCAGGGGAGGGTACTTACCTTTGAACCTCATGCAAGCCTTTAAACCTAGGGCTATTGTGTGACTTGTTTGTGTGTGCCACATGTTTGTGATTGAACATAACATCATGACATCATCATGCATCATGAGCATATCATTTTCCCTAACCATTTCAAGGACCAAGGGATTTATTTTTGTTCTTTGTTGCAGGTCATGCCTTCTGCTCGTAGAAACACCATCAGGATCAACTTTGTAGGGATACCTCCCAAGCTCAAAGAGTTGGTTTCCCAAGTGCCTGATCATTCCCGGTTCAACAAGAGACATGGTCACCTATTGGATCTAGTTACTTCAGGGTTCAGTGAAGATATGATGAGTGTCCTATTTCAGTTCTTTGACCCTAAGCACCATTGCTTCACATTCCCCGACTACCAGCTGGTTCCAACCATGGAGGAGTTCTCTAAACTTCTGGGCCTACCTGTTCTTGATCAAAAGCCCTTCACAGGTTTGGAGAAGGAGCTTAAACTAGAGGTTATTGCTGCAGCTCTACATCTGAAGAAGTCTGATATTGTTCTAGAGACGAGAAGTGGAGTTAAGGGTATTCTTGCCAAGGTATTAGTGGATAAAGCTCAAATGTTCTTGAAGGCCATGAGCTATGATGCTTTTGAGGAGATCTTAGCTTTACTGATATATGGCTTAGTATTGTTCCCCAATCCAGATCAGTTCATAGATGTTCATGCCATCAACATTTTCCTGAGTCACAATCCAGTGCCTACATTGCTTGGAGACATCCTGCATTCTCTTCACACCCGTACCACAAGGGCAAGAGGAACTTTGATGTGTTGCATACCTTTTCTTTCTAGGTGGTTTATTTCTCACCTTCCTCGCTCAGTAATGAAGAATGAGCAAGGGTTCAGATGGTCCAAGAGGATCATGTCACTTTCTCACTCAGATATTCATTGGTGCTCCAGATCTATGGAGAATGTCACCATCATTGACCGTTGTGGGGAGTTTCCTAATGTGCCACTACTAGGCATAAGAGGAGGCATCACCTACAACCCCTCTCTAGCTTTACGACAGTTTGGTTACGCTCGAAGTGATGGTCCACATGACATGTTGATTCAGGGCATTGTGTTTGATTACGACAACGATCTTCAGGGTTACCGTCAGAGATTCATACGAGCTTGGGGAAAGGTAAACAGAGTTGACAGCAAGACACTGGAACCTAAGTACACTATTCCTATGGAGGAATATCTCAGATGGGTACGATCTCGTGCTCAGACACTCATGATGCCATATCCTGCCGTCCTACCAGTTACCATGGAACCTATTGCTGAAGGAGACACAGCTTATACCATCCTTCACCCAGACATGCCTACTGATAAGGAAGACTTGCAGAGATCATGGATCCAACTGAAGGAGCAAAGGGATACTTTCGAGGCTCATTACAAAGCAAGCCAAGCAAGAATCCTAGAGCTCACAAAGCAACTTCACGAGGAACGAAACCTCAACTCATACCTCAATACAAAGAGGAAACGTCCATGGGAGACTTAAAACCCCATCTTTTGTACTTATTTCACTTTCATTTTTGTAAGCCTAAAAGGCAAAACAAAGTTATTACTAATAAAAGTTTACTTTCGTGTTTGTCTAAGCAAATTTAAATCCTGCGGTCCTTGAAAACATTGCATATGCATTCCCATATCATTTCATTGCATCACAGGTTTATTTGTGCACAGGTTTCTCATCTTCTCGCTGTTTATTTCAGCAATGGCTCTTGAACAATCAGTTAAGGATCTCCAGGCACAAAATGCACAGTTCCAAGAGCTGATCTTGAACCTGTCCAAGGGGCAGGATGAATTGAAGACACTGCTGGCTAAGAAGAAGAATCCTGAGGACAAAAAGGATGATCAACTAAAACAACTACAAGCTGAGATGACAGGAATGAGGATCCAGATGAATGGCCAAATGGCTCTTATCCAAAGTTTAGCTCAGGGGCAAGAAGAGCTAAGGACCCTTATCCACAAACTTCAAAGTAATAGAGTCAGGGATCTAATTGTCAGTGAACCTACATTAAAACAAGCTGATTTGGTTGAAAGGAAGATGAGGATAAAAGAAGGTAAGAAACAGGTTGCCATTGATTATTCCTCAGTTGAAGAAGAAAGACCTGGTAAGGTTAATCCACCTCAACACCAGAAAGGTAGAAGGCAGTTTATCAAGTTCAGCACTCCAATGTCACAAGTTCTGCAATGCCTGTTGGAGATGAAGCTGGTTTCCTTGGAAAAATCTCCTAAAAATCCTAAAACTTCCTCTCCTCGCTATAATCCCAGGGCAAGGTGTGAGTACCACTCCAATAGTCCTGGACATGATACAAATAACTGTTGGGCATTGAAGGAAAAGATTCAAGACCTGATTGATGAAGGAATCCTAGAGGTTACTCCAGAAGGTCAAGTTGAGTTCTACTATTGTCCATCAAACACCGAAGCTGCAAGACAAGTTACCCAAAGTAACAAGAAAGGAAGTCTACCTATTCCTGTTGAGATATGGGGCACCTTGGGACATCCAAGTGGAAAATTTGATTTCATGGTGAAGTATACTGCTCCTCAAAGTTCACAGATTGCAATTGAGGACATTCAACCAACTGGATGGGACAGCATTTGAATTTTCATTTGTAACTTCTTTTATTTGTTTGAACATTTACTATTATGTTAAAACTTTTGTTTTCATTAATGCATTGTGTATGTTTGTCTTGAATTAATCCATTCGTTCCACTATATTTTGAATTATGCTTCTTATTTCTATCCTGTGATATTTAACTCCTGATAAAGCTATAAGCCTGTAGAGGGAGGATGACGAAAACAATACCATAATCTTATGCAGTATGCTTTTGAACAGACTATGCTGACGATGTACAGGCATTGTTTCAATCCCTAAACAGTGGAGATATAAGGAAGTTAATCCCTAGTCAACCCTTTTGAGCCTATGAAGTAGGAGTTTTTATTCTCGTACAAATTAAAACCCTTATTCATAACCTGGGGCAGGGTAGTTACTCAGTTAACTCAAATATGCCAATTATCTGTGTTGTACACAACTAATGATGGTTCTCCGTAATCATGAAACCTGACAGTCAATATCCAGCAAAAGAACAATTCACTAAGTCAAAACCTATGAAGGAGACTTAGTAAAACATTAAGACATCCCACTGACTGTAATCTTGAAATAAGCAGTTCAGGCAAAAAGAAGGGATAATAAAGTCAAAAAGAAAAAAAAAAGGGTCACTATGGATCCTCAACAAAGAAAGATGACTGAATGTTCAAATAAATTTTTGGTGGCTGAACCATCACAAATATCAGTGTTACAATACCAAACTTCTTTGGAACTTCAATGCATAAGTTAACTGAGTATAGGACTGAAGAACATCATGGAGATTGGGTTGGGTACAAATAAAATTTGAGCCTTTATCTTTTGTTTCTTAAACCATGAACCAGGCCACGTTATAACCCTTTAAAAGTCCTAACTGAAGCATGGTTAGTTCGAAAGCATACTGCTACAAAAAGGTATCCTGACTCCTTTAGGGCTTGTTATAAAACTTGAGTTAATATCACAGTTTTCAAGAAAAAAATAAAAAAAAATAATAATAATAAGTTTTTCTAAAAATAAATTGTTTTCAAGACAGACATAAGCATTGCATTTTTGAATATATTTGTTTGCATATACCTGAATGTTTGACAAATGGAGAAGTTTACAAGATGAATGTTCAATGAACCAAAGTCCTTCCGATAAACAAAGTTGCTTCCTGGATCAAAGGGGCATAGTCATTATCTCCCAATCAAGGGGGCAGGCCATGATACTTCCTAGCTCGTTTGGGGCAATTAGGTCCAGACTCAACAGTGCTCAATAGCCAGAGGCAACTTTTCTCATTACCAAGGGTAACACTGCAAAGTTCACAATGCCAGGGGCATATGCTTATGGGGCATTCTACTTGTGTCTTTTGGAGGTGGCTCATTACAGATACTTCCATTATGGGATAATTCATCCTCAATCAAGGGGCAATGCTTTCTCTTCAAATCTAATACCTGGAGCATATATGGTCCATCACAATTTAAAGACACATTCCTCTCATTGTATTACCTTGATATTGGATTCTCAGCAAAAACCATGATGGAAATTAATTATGCCAGTAGTATCAGATGGTGTCAGTATCATGTCTTCGGAAGGTATTCAGGAAAGTTATGGGTTTCAGGAGCTCTAAGTCCAATTAGTGATACACTCTCGAAATTGAGACGATTCTGTTTTCAAGTTCAGCTTTACTTTTCCTCTGAATCCAGATTTACTTTTACCCTATTTACATAAGAGAAACGTCCATTGGTTGCATTTGAACGTATGTATGCTTTTGAATATGATTAATGTTTACCAGAAATGCATGAAAATGCAGTAATAGTATTTGCTAAGAACGAACGAGGGAAGGATTTCAACGAAGCTTCGCTGGTTCACCTCTAACAAGACAGTCACAAAACCCTCAGTAGGGCAAATCCATCTTCATAAGGTCTCATCTCCCCTGGAATTTATATCCATCTCTTTTATCCTCATACGGATATTCGGGAAATTACTTTCCAATAAGGGTACGACGAAACGAAGACGGGGTGTTATACTTATCCTACTACCAAATGAAGACGAAGGTTATATATACCCTACTATCCCCAGCATACGGGAGGTTATATATACCTTACTATCCCCAGCATACGGGAGGTTATCTATACCCTGTTATCCCCAGCAGACGGAGATTTATATGTTCCTCAGCAACGAATCGGGATTTATTTTCCCTGGCCATCAGTTATTATACGAAGATATCCAGACGCTTCCGGCAGTATCATATCATACATACATCATTTACATTATACCATAACATACATATCCATATACATAATACATTACCTAAGTGCATCCTATCATACATGCATACATAAAGCATAAACTAATATTATTATACAGAATGCTACCTTGTTTTCAGGTTAATTATCCAACAAACAAACTTATGATCATTGGGACTGCTTTATCGTAACTTCAGGGTTACTTTATCCTCCTGATAAGCACATCATTACTTCAAGACTGCTTTAGAGTTATCATTATTGATTGCTCTATCCTCCTGAAGCCATTACTTCAAGACTGCTTTAGAGTTATCATTATTGATTGCTCTATCCTCCTGAAGACATATCACATTATTATTTCAAGACTGCTTTAGAGTTATCATTATTGATTGCTCTATCCTCCTGAAATCATTACTTCAAGACTGCTTTAGAGTTATCATTATTGATTGCTCTATCCTCCTGAAGCCATTACTTCAAGACTGCTTTAGAGTTATCATTATTGATTGCTCTATCCTCCTGAAGCCATTACTTCAAGACTGCTTTAGAGTTATCATTATTGATTGCTCTATCCTCCTGAAGCCATTACTTCAAGACTGCTTTAGAGTTATCATTATTGATTGCTCTATCCTCTTGAAGCCATTACTTCAAGACTGCTTTAGAGTTATCATTATTGATTGCTCTATCCTCCTGAAAACATATTATTACTTCAAGACTGCTTTAGAGTTATCATTATTGATTGCTCTATCCTCCTGAAGCCATTACTTCAAGACTGCTTTAGAGTTATCATTATTGATTGCTCTATCCTCTTGAAGCCATTACTTCAAGACTGCTTTAGAGTTATCATTATTGATTGCTCTATCCTCCTGAAAACATATTATTACTTCAAGACTGCTTTAGAGTTATCATTATTGATTGCTCTATCCTCCTGAAGCCATTACTTCAAGACTGCTTTAGAGTTATCATTATTGATTGCTCTATCCTCTTGAAGCCATTACTTCAAGACTGCTTTAGAGTTATCATTATTGATCGCTCTATCCTCCTGAAAACATATTATTACTTCAAGACTGCTTTAGAGTTATCATTATTGATTGCTTTATCCTCTTGAAATCATATTATTACTTCAAGACTGCTTTAGAGTTATCACTATTGATTGCTCTATCCTCATGAAGACATGCTGTTACATCAGGATTACTCCAGTATCCTGAAAACATATCATCAATACCTCAGGACTGCTCCAGACTCCTGACAGCTCTCATTATACTGCTGAAGAACTTTCCCCTAGTGGCATCTTTAAGCCCACTCAATCATGTTCAACCAACCATCAATATCACTATATGCACTGGTGAGTGCAAATTTTTGGGCTTTTGTGTTCAATCCCCTTCAACCTTCCAGGTTACGACTGGCAAACATACCAATCTAACCCCTCAGGTTTCAGAAAATTGAACAGGGGCAGCTGTTGCACCCCAAAATTTGCCCTCACAATACAAGACTTTGTGTGCTAAGAAGGTTCACAAGGTTCACAAGTTTCTCAATGCTTATGTAACCTTTCATGAGGTTCATGAAGTCTACAAGTCACTTCTTGAAGGTTCACAAGGTTCACAAGCTTCTCAACATTTACAAGACCTTTCATGAGGCTCATAAAGTCTACACGTTACTTTATGAAGGTTCACAAGGTTCATAAGCTTCTCAACAGTTACAAGACCTTTCATGAGGTTCATGAAGTCTACAAGTCACTTCTTGAAGGTTCACAAGGTTCACAAGATTCACAATGATCACAAAGCTTTCCTGAGGTTTATGGGGTCTACAAAGCCACTTCATGAGGTTCACAAGGTTCACAAGCTTCCCAATACCTCCCATGAGTATCACAAGACATTTTATGAAGATTCACAAGGTTCACAAAGTTCATAATTGGTCAAAGAAGTTGACAATTCCCTCAGACAATGCACCTCCTAAGCAGTGTATCCAAAACTAGGGTTTTGACTTTAATCAGGCTAAATGGACTTCCAATACCTCAAGTGAGTTTCATAACATCTTATATGTGTGTAAGAACCCCCATGACAAGTTTCAAGACTTTTCTCAAAGGTTTGCCCAGTCAGATGATCAGATAAGTCAAAATCAGTCAGTGTAGTTAAAAAGTCAAACTAAGGTCAACTGTGGTCAAACCAAAGTCAAACTTCATGATTTTTTGCCAACATCAAGTATATGAAGTAAAATTCATCATTTGATCAAGGGTTGATCATGATTCATCAAGGAGATTCCAGATCATCAATAATCAGGAGTTTCTAAATTAGGGTTTCCTCAATAAAAGTCAACTGAACTTTGACCAGCCATAACTTTCACATACTTCATCACCAAGTCTCCATCCAAAGCTCATTTTGAAGGAAATTGAATTCTCTACAACTCTGATGTTGAAAGTTAAGCCCAAAAATGCTTCATTTGAAAGATATGAGCTAAGACATTATAGGTCATTTCAAAAGTCAACAAAAAGTCAACAACTTCAAAAGGGCATAACTTGAGATTGGTAAATGATATGGACCTGAAACAAATGGGGTTGTTTAGAGGACTCTTCAAGCTTTCCAAAAAGTCCAAGAACACCCTCATACCTTTAAAATTGAGGGAGATGTGTCCTTGCAAAGTTGGGAAATTTTGTGATGGTTTATGTTGAAAATGGAGGCTTAGAAGTATTTCTTTCCAAATGGGCTGCCTAATTTATGACCCAATCCACTTCATAATAGCTTGCACGAAATTTCCATGATATTTTCATAATTTTTATTTTATTTAATTAATTTATCATGATTTTTTACACTTAAAATCATTTTAAATTTAAATAAAATATTAAAAATGAAGATATATTTTTGTGATTGATTCTAGAATTTCATAATTAGTGATTGAAACTTAAAGAGAAAGAAATCATGTGATCTCTCCAAAAATAGCAAGCATTCAAGAGCAAATATTTGATTTTTATAACTTGATCTTTTTCAATCTTTTTTGATCCAAATTTTCACATAACCAAGTCATATTTCTGACCTAATTCACTCATGTATATATGCTTAACACAAACCTAACACTCATTCACGGATTCCAGCAGCCAAAAGGTGAGTTCATAGTTCAAAAATTCATAAGAAAAGTGACATTCGGATTTTGAGAATCAGAGCATTATAAGGTAATTTGAGGACACCACAATGATCCTTGGACATCATTGAGTCAAAACCAATACCTACTTGCATCCAAAGCTCTTCATACAGCATATCCCGAATGCATCTTCTCACTCTTGTTTGATTTTTCGATTTCATTTATTTAACCATTGTAAATCGTTTTTGTGTATTGAATCTTGTTTATCATGATGCTTAGATGGATTCTGGACAAAAACATTGAAGATACATGCCCTAAACCGAGAGACACCATTGTTAGGGTTTAAGTTCTCAAATTGGGAATTCGCGATTTAGTGAATATAAATGACTTTTAAAAACATGATTATGTTGTATAAACTCTGTATGTTTGATCTGGGCTATCAATTTGTATTAATTTTGCTGTTTACATGATGATCCAAAAACCTAGGTTTCGGGTTCATGAACTTGCAGGAAGAATCGCAGGAAATTTCAAAAGAAAATTCGCAGCAAATTTGAATGAAGAAGATGAAGTTTGCCGCGCTCAGGAATTCAAATTATATTAATATATTTTATGTTATTTTGTTGTTTCACTAACACACACATGCGTGTGTCCTGGTGGTAAGCGCTGCCTGTGTATGTTGAAAGGTGCTTGGTTCGATTCCTGGCCAAGTGCATTTGTTTTGTTTTATTTTTCAGGTCAAAAGAAGATTCAATATATTATTATTACTTGCCAACAAGCCAACAGATAGGCTCTCCCAGCCAGGCGGTAAGGCGCGCGCGTATGTGATTATAAGGTCCTGGGTTCAATCCTCCCCCAGGCCTTTTTTGGTTCTCATTATTTTCTGGATTTTCTCAATGCAAGCAACAAAACAAATCTCATTCTCTCATCTCCTGCCTGCGTATGGATGGCCCAGTGGTGTGATCTCTTGGCTGCAAGCATAGGGGACTGGGTTCAAACCCCAGCCCCACCAGGTTTTTATTTTTTTCATTCTTTTTCTTATTATTTTCTAATTAATTCATATCTTATATTAAAATAAATTAAAATTATAATATTTTATTGTTTTTTTTTTTAAATATGTATATATTATATATTCCAATCCTTAAAAATTATTTTTTCTAAAAAATATAAAACTCTTGATTTTTTTTAATTTAAATTTTTATTTGTATAATTTATATTAGTTAAGGTAATTTTATATGATTAGTTAAAAATAAATTATTTTTTTTTATATAAGTTAACCCCAATTATAAAACCCTAATTTTTCAACCCTAAAATTATTTTCAAAAATAAAACCTAATCTTATTTTTCTAAATATTTTTTATTCTCTAATTGTTAATATAATTATAATGTAAATTTATTTATTCTCATATTGTAAATATAATTATAAATTATTTTTCTCATATTAAATATAAATATATTTCATGCTATTAGAAATTTAATTTTGCAAATAAAAATAATTGTTTGATCATATTTCTCTTTCTTTCTAATATAATTGTTCATATGAAATTTATTAATTTCTTATAATTTTGAAAAATTTTGTTTATGGTTACTACTAATAATATTATTTATTTTTGCTTTACTAACTTTTATTATTATCATTCCATTAATTATTATTATTCATTAACCCCTTTTATTATTACTAATTGTTCTTACTTATTATTTATTATTATTATTATTGCTAACCCATTTATATTTTAATTATGCCTATTTTCATTATTTTGCTAATATTACTTATTATTATTTACTAACCCCTTATTTATTTATTGTTAAATTATTATTATTTGCTTATTATTATTTTTTATTATTATTATAATTATGTAACTGTTTCCCGGATGTAATTTTGTCAATATTCTAATTATTTTTTGCTATGGTTAGTAATTAGGGAGTGAAAATATGTTTGTTATTAAAAATAAATTTAGATAAATTTTTAATATAAGATAATTAAATTAAACACGTCACACACGTAAGTCGATTTTAATCGCCGTCTCACATTTCTAAGGATATCCCTCAAGTTGCCTACGAATAATGGTCAAGTGGGGTGTATAGAGCAAGTCCCTTCAAAAAGATAAATCATCAAGTCCCTTATGGTTGCCTTTACGAATCGAGTCCCTTCGAAACAAATGATGATAGTCCCTTTCTTTATGCTTATTACACTCCACAATGGCCTTCAAAATCAAATTGTCCCTCACATGTCCCTTAACATCCAAGGTAATGACTACCTACTCCTTAATAGTAGGGATAGTCTTACCAATGAAAGGATAAAGAACAAGAAAGACTTTAAACTCTAGGGTAGGTTCCTCTTATGTACTTGCTCACTTCAAAAAAAATTTTCAAAAACTTTTCACACTTAAACAAATTTCCAACAAATTTTCAAACAAGTTTTTAACACATCCTTACATGGATTATTTATTAACTATTCTGAAAATTTTCTATTCACACACTACACTTTCAAAACAAATTAAAGTGAGCTTAAGTATCTAAGAGCCCATGGATAACCATGGATGAAAAGGATGCTAATACCTTCCCTTTTCATAACCTACCCCCCGGACCCAAAATATTCTCTTAAGGTCTTTCCTGTTCTTTTATAACCTTTCCTTTTGGATAAAATAAAAGTCGGTGGCGACTCTTGCTATCCGCAACATTGCTTAAAGTCAGTTCTCCCACCGTGTTACAGCAGGTACACCATAGCCACCTACGCCCTTGCTCCCCTTGACCATTAGATGTGAATACTTTGCAAGTCTCTGAATCGTATAGCCCATATTGAGTCAAACATGTTGACTGAGTTCCCACCATGCTCCCTCAGGACTTAGTGCGTGTAGGCTTAGGATTCTCTTCTATTGGCACCCCCTATTCAGGCCCATTCTCCCTTTTCAACTTCTCAATTACTCTTGTTGCACCCCTCTTTTAATTCATTTCCTTTTCATTTTTTTTTTACATTAGTTCCATTTTAATTCATTAAAAAATACTAAAACACATTAGAAAATTCTACAAAAATTATTTTAGTATCTCAACACATTCCAGAAATTTTGTGTGATTTTATTTTATGATTTCATTGATTTTTCCACTTTTATTTTGATTTTTCATTTGATTTATTTTTTCAATAAATTCCCACATTAACACCTCAACTTGTCCAATTTATTTCTTCCACCTCAAGCAACATTTTCACACCATTATTTTTGAATATTTTAAAGGACTCATAAAGGAACCTAAAAATATTTTTTTCATATATTTTAAGCTCATTTTATCCATAATTTTGGAAGCCATATTTTTTCAAGTTCTCTAGTTATCCCTGGGTAGCTCTGCGCGACCATTTGGTGGAGTTTAATTGTAAATATTTTAGAGATATTTTAACACAATGTTGGCTTATTGTTGGTGACTTTAGGGACTTAATTTGTTATTTTTTTCATGACCATTATTATTTTTTTGATGTCTTACTTCTCAAGTAACTTTTTCTTCATGCTTCTTTCATCCCTAACCCTAAAATGATCTATGCTTGCTCACTTGTGGGCGATTTATGCCTCTAATATTCATGTTAATATCCCATATAGATTCTAAATTTTTTATGGAAAATTCATATTTGCTTGTTCATGTTTGACTTGTATTCCAAGTTAACATTTTTCTTATGAAACAATTTGTTCATTCCTCCTCATTTCTTCTCCATCTAATCTCTTACACTTGAGTAATCCTTCTCATGCTTTGTATACACTTTCATTTTCTTTATGAGACACTTATAATTGATGTTAGGTTATGACTTTAACATTTAACCATTGCTTAATACATGTTTACCTTGCACTTTCATGCAATATTCTTCATCTAACTTCACCTTGAACTTCTTCGGTGTTTAATGTTTAGTTAGGGCATAGTTTGTTGTAGTTTGATATTATAACCTTAGAGCACCTTATTAGGTTTTAGATACTGAATTTAGAGGATTTTTATCATGTAGGATTATTTTCCTTTAGGACTTAGCCTTAGGAAACCCTTAGTGTTATTTCATGACTTGTTTGACTTTTGTATTTGCTTATGCTTTCAATATGTAATGTTTATCTAACTTTTGTTTTGTAGGGGGTTATGGTAAGTCGTGTGTGTGGGAGGGTATACCACATACAACTTATTACTTCATCTTTTTATGCTTTCAAGTTGGAATTTCCTTAACACTTTGTGCTTTGTTTGATTAACTTTATTAATTCCCCTTTAGAAATAACTTAGCTTCTTTAGAGAAGTAAGTTATTTTCTATTTTCTTCTTCTCCTTTTCTTTCCTTATTCTTCATTAGGATAGAATTAAAGCCTCACTAACCTAGGTTCACCTATTCATGTCAACATTTAGGATTTATAGTCCCTCTATTTTTGTCCTTTCTCGATTTGAGTCCTTCTTTCTCATATCAAAATAACTCAAAAACACCTAATAAAGGTCGAGCTTTCTCATGCGCAAGGAGACTTTTCCATGGGGTATTTGCACGCATTCCATCTCAGGATGAGGTGTAGGATATCTATCATGATGAACAAGTCTTATCATGAGGATGTCTCACAAACACCAAAATCAAAAACACTTCTTCTAAAAGACAGTAAACAAACAACAAATATCTTTCCTGCGGGAATTCTCTTCTCATCTCTTCACTCATAACGAACAAACTCGCTTCGACATGTCTCTTTGAAAGACGGTAAACACACTCGTACCAGACGAGCTTGTAACACCTGAGCATAGACATAAGCATTTCAATTCATAAAAAACACAAACAAAGTTCACGCCTTAGTTAGGCGAACTACGTCGACTCTGATTCTCATTTTCCATGAGATACGTAGGCAGTGGGGTGGGGCCCATTCGAGCACATTCTTTATTTTCCCTACATTTTTCCTGTATCTTTCCATTCTCTTTTTCCAGTTCCCTTTCTCATTTCAGTTCCAATTAGCAATTCTTTTATTCAACAGCAGTTTATTTCTCACCCTTTGAAACAGACAAACAAGCGTGGATCCCGTTGAGTACGACGGACGATCTGGGATGCTAATACCTTCTCATGTCGTAACCGACTCCCAAACCTAGATCTTTGGTTTGCAGGACCTTGTTATTTCCTTTTTCTCTTTGGTTTGTGCAACATTACCTTTCCCATTCATTCGGGATAAAAATGCCTGGCTGGCGACTCTACCTTTTCTGCATCACTTTTGCATTTGTACTAGGATGAAAATCCCGGGAGCGACACATAATGCAAAAGACCAAAAACACTTAGGCAAATTGAAATGAAATAAGATAGATCTAGTCACTTGAAGTAAGTGTTTATGTTTTCTTTCTACAATGGGGTTTTGTTGAGGTGTTTCAACATAACTCCTTTGATACAAAATACCAAGAGATGCATAAGAAACCCATGACCATTATCACTCATAATAACTTTGATGTTACATGAAAATTGTGTTTGGCTATAAGAGATAGAATTTTGAACATAATTTCCAGTCTCATATTTGTTTATCATAAGAAAAATCCATGTATATCTTGAGAAGTCATCAACTATAGTTAAGAAATACTTAAAGCCATCCATGGAAGGAATGAAAATGGGGCCCCGAATGTCCATAAGGACTAAATCAAAACATTTAAGAGATGCATAATTGCTTATAGGAAAGGAAAGTTTAAATTTCTTGGATAAGTAATAAGTATGGCAAACAAAACTTTTTATTGAATTTGATAATAGGAAAAGTTTTGGAAATTTTATGTAAAACCTCATTAGAGGCATGGCCCAAACGATGGTGCCATAGGGATATATGTACACTATAAGATTCCCTAAAACTAGTAGTAGTACAAGTAGTATTAGATGTGAAATTGGGAATAGAAGGCCTATGGGGGATATAAATGTTGTTACATTGAATGACTTGGCCAATCATCTATTTGAAAGACACATCCTGGATATAATAGGAATTGTGTAAGAAGGTTATGATATAAGGAGAGGTGTGACAAAGCTTTGATATGGAAATGAGACTAAACTTAAAGTCTGGTATATAAAAAACATTATGCAAATGTAGAAAGGAATTAAGGATAACATTGCCATAATAATATGCAGTCATACATGTGCCATTAGGTAAATGAATGGAAACAGGGGAAATCACAATTAAGCCTGAAAAACACTTGATATGAGGGCATGTATGATGGGATGCACCTGAATCAAGGATCTATATAGGGGGAATGTTCATTTTACTACCTGTGTTAACTATACCTGAAATCAGATCCTTGTCATGGTTGGAGGACTTGTCATTCTTGGAGTTATGCTGATCTTTTCTTGATTATTGAAGAAGAAGCAAGAGATATTGGTAGTCCTCATTGGATATAACAGGTTTTGTGTCTGAAGGATTTGTTTGCTTGGAATCTGAACAAGTTTTAGGATTCTTATTTCTATATCCAGGTGGAAAATCATGCTTAAAATAGAAATTGTTCATGGTATGGTTGGATTTACTACAATTGATGAAAAACATAGAAGCCTTAGAGGTGCCTCGATCTTTACTCTTGGTGTTGTTTTGGTTGGCATAAAGAATTATGGAATTGGTTGCAGAAGGAGTTGTAGGAGAAATTTGTTGTTGTGAAATGAGTGAGAATACACGACTGATGGATGAAAGAGGGTCAAGAAGCAAGACTTGTGTCTGAATATTGTGGTAGTTGTCATTCAATCCTTTCAAGAAGCAGTATACATGATCCGCTGTCGCACACGGGTCAAAAACAACTGATTTAAAAATGTAATTACGGTAACGACAACTCGAGTATCGTCTCACAAGGATTCTTGTATTGTTATAACCAACCGATTAGAACAATGCAATCAAACAAGCGCAATTTATATTATACGACCCAACTTATCATCGACCCAATTAATTCTCAATTCCTAAGAGTACTTTATTCCATTTTCAATTATAATAACAATCAAACAAGCGCAATTGATATTATACGATAAATATTCCTAATTTCCGAATTAAGCAAACGGGTGAGATATATCAATCGTGAATTAAGCAAACACGATAAACATACGCAGATTAAGCAAACGTGGTTAAAGTATAGGAACATGCAATCATCAAAATAAATCAATCTAACCTTAGATAAATCGAATTAAGAAAACAAGATATCAAGATCAGAATTGAAAGAAAATAGATTAATTGGAAAATATAAGAACCTCAAAGTGTCGGCGAAAACCGATTACAGCAGATTAATCCTTGGAATTAGTTCTCCATAATTCGTAAAAGCCAAAAAGAAAAATTGTGAAAAGAAAAGTGAAAAAAGGTCCTCTCCACAATAACACGGCTGCTCTAGGTATACGTGAAAACAAGAAATTCGGGACACAACCCAACTGGATAAAATACATAACCCAGACCCAAAATAATTTATATCTAATGCTGCAACTTCAACGACATTTTCAGGTCTGCTATATTCCGATTCAGCTTCTGACTTCTTCATGAAAGTCGTAGCTCTCAGTCTTAGCTTTCCATCGACAGGTAGAACATCTCAAGCCGATTCCCTTAGCTCCAGTTATGATCATTTTAGTGCAGACTACTAATGCTGAAAATAAAGTTTGAAAATCAAATAAATGCAAAAATAAACTAATTTATAAAAACACATTAAAATAGAAAAATAACCAAAGTAAAGTATGGAAATGTATAAGTATAAACATAAAGGAATGTGCATCAAAATGAACTGATCAATACATACTCCATGTGTTTGAAATTATGCACGGCTTTGGAAATTGTGCACAACTTTAGACAATTCACAAGTGAAATTCTGGGATCAGGTACGTGATGTCGAATGAGATGTTTAAACACTTGAAGACTTAAACAAAACTTAAAGTGCAGGTAAAGTAAATAACACAGGAAATTGTTAACCCAGTTCAGTGTATCTCCACACTTACATTTGGGGGCTACCAAGCCAGGAAGGAAATCCAATATAAGTAATATTAATTCTGGACTTAAACCACTCAGTTTAATCCTTCACTTAATATCTACCCAAGGCAATTTCTACCTAAGACACAACTTAGATATGAGTACCAACTCACTCCCCCTCAATCACACAGTGATATGTTACAAGTTTAATAAAATTGAAGTCACACTTCAAACACAACAGCTTGATTTTACTTCACAGTTTCAATCAAGACACAATACACTTTTTGCTTAAAAGCTCATAAAGTGATACACAACTAAAACCTGCTATTAAACACAAACACTCTATTTAGTTTTCTTAATTTTGTACTCTATTCTGAGAGTTTCTGTTGCTTAAATAGATGCTTGGATTTTGGGCTTTCTGTAGATTATCCAGTCCTGATACGCATGCTGTCATCACCTTGAATTAGGGTTTGTTACTTCCTTGATTCTAGGTGAGATAGTTATTCTGTTATACTGAAAACAGATAACTAAGCTCCCTACAGATGCGCCTTGTATTGTTTATCCATCCATAATTAATTCCAGATAAATTCCCTGAATTTACTCAGTTCTGTTTCGCATCTTTTAAGTCTGGTAGCAGGTTTGAGATGTCACAACATATGGTGTGACATCCTGATGTCTGAACTTAATTCATTAACTTATACAATGTCACAACATCTGGTGTGACATCCTGAACTAAGTTCATTAACTTATACTCTGTTTGATAATGTCACAACATCTGGTGTGACATCTTGAACTAAGTTCAACACTTCTTGTTGGTCAAAAATTCTGCCAATTCTAAACATCTACAAACTCCCCCTTTGGCTAATTTTTGGCTAACACAATCTTCTGGTTTTATCAGAGTGCAGCAGAGTTTTATTTATCAGAGTGCAGCAGTTCTTTTCTGTTGAATCATGTGAGAGTTCAGTACACTTTACTCCCCCTCAAACCTGTATGTATTCTGACTTGTTCAACATAATTTTCTATTAAAAAAAACTTAGTTCAGAAGCAGACATTAAACAGACAAACATCATTTTTCATTAATCAGGCAAACTGCAGCAGACATTATTGTTGATCAGTACACTTCTCTTCTCCCCCTTGTTAGACAGAAATTTGGGCCAAATTACACAAGCAGAGAGAAAGACAAAATATTCAAAATTACAAAACCAAAATACAATGTTGATACAGGCAGTACATTCCTCACACATTTTTCACTCAGAGTCCTTATATTCAGTATCTTCTTCTTCTTTTTCAGATTCATCAACAGATTTAGCAGCATTCTAAGCAACCTCTTCCACTTCCATCCTTTGAATTATTTCCTCAAGCTTTTGCTTCCTGGCATCCATCTCTTTGCAAGTGTTCTTGAGTTTAGCAATCAAAGCAGATTTGGATATGGGATTCTTTGCTTTTGAAGGTCCAGCAGATGTCCCACTGGGAGCTTCAACATCAGCAGCATGATGGCTCAAGAATAATTTGTAGTGGAAGGCCAGAGGACTTTCTCTCTTGCAGACTGAATCCTTCTCAGTGAGGATGCCTGGATACTGGTTGAGGATGATTCCACAGAGCAGAGAAGGAAAAGCAATGGGAAGCTTTGTTGCTGATGTTCCTGCATGCTTCAGAGTTTGATCAAATATGTAAGCCCCAAAGTCCAACTTTGTTTGGGTGCCCACAGCATAAATGAATCTTCCCAATCCAGTAGCTATTGAAGAAGTATGGTTGGTAGGGACCCAGTTGGTAGTACCAATTCTATGCAACATTGCATATTTCCTTGTAAGCAAGCTAACAGAAAGTTTTCCCTTGACTGGCCAAGCTTTGACTTGGTTGGCAGTGATGACCTTGCAAACCTGGTTGTCAGTCTTCCCCATCTCATTAGGCCCATCAGATTCTCTCCCTAGGTAATGATTTATAACCCTAGGAGAGAATTCCACACATCTCCCTCTTACATAAACCTTTCTGAATTCTTCTGACTTTCCATCAGCACAATCTTCTTGAAGGTTGACAATGAACTCCTTGACCAGCAGCTCATAGCAGGGTGAAAAGTTTGAAACAGTCTTGAATAAGCCAGCAGATGATATTAGGTCTATTACCTCAGTGCACTCCAGTGCATTGCTGCCCAGCTCTCTTTCCAGTGCCACCCTTCTTTGGTAGACAAATTTCCATCTGCTCACACTTGACACATGATGGAATGACACATTGTCCAGAGGAGCTTCTGGAACAGCAGAGGTGGACCTTGAAGGTGCTGGTTTCTTCCTTGGTGGGGATGTTGGGACATCTTCCTCAACATCTGAATCAGGTGGAGTAGCAACTTTCCTCTTTTGGGTACTCACTTTGCTCCATTGTTTTGTAGGTCCAAATGATACTTTGATCTTGTCTTTCTTTGGAGTAGGTTGTTTCTTTTCAGGAGTTGCATGTCCAGCAGACTTCTTCTCCTTCTTAGCCCTAAGCCTTTTGGCTATGCTAGGGTTGACAGATGCAATGATCTCTGTGTCAGAGTCATCATCTATGGTTTCAGCAGGAGGAGGTTGAGAAGCCTTCTTTTCAGCAGGTGGATCAACAGAAGCTTGGTCATCAGTGGCTTCATCATCAGTTGAGGCCTTGTTCTGGTCCTCAGATGTTTCAACATTTATTAGGACATCCTGTTGAGCAGGAGTGTCCTCTTCAGCCTGGTTGCTCTGTTCCTCTGGTGGAGCAGGCATGCTGTTCAGGGGAACAGATATCCCATGCACCACTCTTTGTTCAGATAAGATCCTATTCACAAGATGCTTGATGGAAGCATCCACATATTCAGAAGCTTTGGGGGTGGTGTTTGAGGCTGAAGGAATCCCTTTGCTTTTGCTGAACACAGGTTCCTTTGCTCTTCTCACATTAGGAGTTCTAGGTTTTTGAGCAAGAGGAACACTTCCTCTGATTTCGTCTATGGGAGTAGTATCGATTCATACCATAGAGATTGGGGTTGCATGCACCACATCTTCTTGGTTGAGATTTTCTTCCATGATGTTAGGGTTTTGATGTTGAGACATTTTCGAATGTGGTGGAAGAAGAGTTTAGGTTGGATTGATTTTGATGAGCTCAGAAAATCAGCTTTCGCATGCAATTTGTTTTGAGAGGATAGTGAGGAGATGAAGAGCTGAGAGCAAGCTTGAGCTTTTATAAAATCCGTTACTGATGGAATTTTAAAAAGTGGAATACACAGAGTTACTGACCAGACTGGTGCTGCCATCTGGTGATCATGCCACACGATGTCATAGGACATGTTGGCACTTCTCCATAATTGCTATATTTCACATAAGCAGATTCCCAATTTACCCCTTAGGTTTTCAAATTGGGTAGCATCCAAAGCTTTAGTAAATATATCAGCCAATTGCAGATCTGTGGCTACATGTTCTAATGAGATCACCTTCTCTTCCACAAGATCTCTGATGAAATGATGCCTGATATCAATGTGCTTGGTCCTGTTGTGTTGGATAGGATTCTTTGATATGTTAATAGTACTTAAATTGTCACAATACAATGTCATGACATCTTGTGGGACATTGTATTCTGAGAGCATTTGCTTCATCCAAACCAACTGTGAACAATTGCTACCAGCTGCAATATATTCAGCTTCAACAGTGGATAAGGATACACAATTTTGTTTCTTACTGAACCAAGAAATCAAATTGTTTCCTAGAAAGAAGCATCCTCCTGATGTGCTCTTTCTATCATCCACTTCTAGCCCAGTCAGCATCACAGAAGCCAGTGAGAATTGGTTTACATCCATGAAAGTACATTATGCCATAGTCACAAGTACCATTGACATATTTCAAAATCCTCTTAACCTGGTTTAGATGACTTACTTTTGGCTCAGCTTGATATCTTGCACATACACCTACTGCCAAGGCTATATCTGGTCTGCTAGCAGTCAGATATAATAGGCTTCCAATCATGCTTCTGTATAAGCTTTGGTCTACATTCTCACCCTTGTCATCCTTTGTCAGCTTTAAATGAGTGAGGGCAGGTGTTCTTTTGTGACTAGCATTGTCCATCCCAAACTTCTTGACAATGTTCTTTGCATACTTGCTTTGGGAAATGAACAAGGAGTCCTCCATCTGCTTGATTTGTAGTCCAAGAAAGTAGGTTAGTTCTCCTACTAGGCTCATCTCAAATTCATATTCTATTTGAGTGACAAAATTTTTAACCATCCTGTCTGACATCCCACCAAAGACTATGTCATATACATATATTTGAGCAATCATGACATTTCCTTCGTCATCCTTCACAAACAAGGTTTTGTCTATTCCACATTTCCTGTACCCTTGTTTTATGAGAAAAGTAGTCAGTCTCTCATACCATGCTCTTGGGGCTTGTTTCAGACCATAAAGAGCCTTCCTTAGTTTGTATACATGATTTGGACAGCTTGGATCAACAAATCCCTTAGGCTGCTCCACATATACCTCCTCATTAAGATACCCATTTAGAAAGGCACTTTTAACATCCATTTGAAATAGCTTGAACTTCAGGATACAAGAAATTCCTAAAAGTAGTCTGATTGATTCAAGCCTTGTTACTGGTGCAAAGGTTTCATCAAAGTCTACTCCCTTAATTTGTGTGTATCCTTGAGCTACAAGTCTAGCCTTGTTCTTTGTAACAACTCCCTGCTTATTTGACTTGTTCTTATACACCCATTTAGTGCCAATCACATTTATGTCATCAGGTCTAGGAACAAGATCCCACACTTCATTCCTTGTGAACTGGCCTAATTCTTCTTGCATAGCAGAAATCCAGTACTCATCATTCAGAACTTCCTTGATTTTTTTAGGTTCTATTTTTGAAACAAAACAAGAACCTGAAATCATCTCTCTTGATCTAGTGATTACACCACTGTTGGGATCACCAATTATCAGATCTTTAGGATGATCCTTCTGGATTCTGATGGAGGGAGGTTTGCTGGATTGTTCTGTCCTTGCCTCAGTTAGAGTGAAGTCAGGATTATCACTCTTTATTTCAACTTCAGTCTGACTGTCAGCAGATGTTCCAACATCATCTGCAACATCTGCAGGGGCATCATCAATGATCACATTTATTGACTACATTATAACCTTAGTTCTGGAGTTAAATACTCTATAGGCTCTGCTATTTATGGAATATCCAAGGAAAATCCCTTCATCACTTTTAGGATCTATCTTTCTTCTTTGATCCCTATCAGCCAGAATATAACAATTACTTCCAAACACATGGAAGTACTTGACTGTAGGTTTTCTGCCCTTCCAGACTTCATAGATGGTGGACAAGGTTCCTTTTCTTAGAGTGACTCTATTGTGAATGTAACAAGTTGTGTTCATAGCTTCATCCCAGAAGTACAATGGTAACTTTTTAGCATGGATCATAGCTCTTGCTGACTCTTGGATAGTTTTGTTCTTCCTCTCAACAATCCCATTCTGTTGAGGGGTGATAGGAGAAGAATACTCATGATTGATTCCTTCTGAAGAACAGAAATCTGAGAATTTTTTTTATTCTCAAACTCCTTTCCATGGTCACTTCTTATTCTGACCACACAGCTTGCTTTTTCTCTTTGTATTCTTTGGCACAAATCTTTGAATACATCAAACACATCAGACTTTTCTTTGATGAAATTTATCCATGTATATCTTGAAAAGTCATCAACAACTACATAGGCATACCTTTTTCCCCCAAGACTCTCAACCTGCATTGGTCCCATAAGATCCATATGTAATAATTCCAAAACTTTGGAAGTTGTCAGATGTTGGAGCTTTGGATAGGACATCTTGGTTTGCTTGCCTATTTGACATTCACCACATACTTTGCCTTCATCAATCTTCAGTCTAGGAATACCTCTTACAGCCTCCATAGATATGATCTTCTTTATTCCTCTGAGATGAAGATGACCCAGTCTTTGGTGCCATAGCTTCACTTCTTCTTCTTTGGCTAAGGAGCAAGTTGAAGTGGACTGAAATCTTGAGGTTCCCACATATAACAATTGTCTTTAGATCTGGCTCCTCTCATGACAACCTTATGTTCTTTATCAGACACTATGCATTCAGTTTTTGTAAAGTTTACACTGTAACCTTGATCACATAATTGGCTTATGCTGATCAAGTTAGCAGTCAATCCTTTTACCAGCAGCACATCATCTAGTCTTGGTACATTTGGGCAGTCCAAAGTCCCAACTCCCTTGATTTCTCCTTTAGCTCCATCTCCAAAGGTTACATATCTGGATGAGTGTGACTTTAAGTCTACCAGCAGATTCTTCAGTCCAGTCATGTGCCTTGAGCATCCACTGTCAAAGTACCAGTCTTCTTTAGCTGATACTCTGAGAGATGTATGAGCTATATAGGCAACAACCTTCTTTGACCATTTTTGCTTGTTGTGAGGTTTCCTTTGATGCCTCTGCCCTGTGTAGTGACTATCTTTAGAGCTCCAAGGTTGTTTGTTGAGCTTGTTCTTGGGCATGTATTTGTAGCTTTGATCAGCATGAAGACTAGCTTTAGGTACCCATATTTTCTTGATGACCTTTGTCTTCTGCTTAGGGGGTTGTTGATATCTTTGATTTTGATGTCCATGCAGCACTTTCTTGATAACCTCTGTCTTCTGCTTAGGGGGTTGTTGATACCTCTGATTTGGATGTCCATGCAGCTTGTAGCAAAAAGGTTTGATGTGACCAAACCTTCCACAATGATGGCATCTCCATCTTTGATACTTCTTTTTCATCGTGTTCTTTTCATGATGTTGGGACATCTATTGGGACATCTTGTCTGACTTTATGGGATTTGAAGTTGTTTTGCTGGAGCTAGCCTTAAACTTTTGAGCTTTATTAAATCCCAGCCCAGTTCTATCCCCTGAGTGCTTGTTGTTGTTGAGAATGACATCAAGTGTGTTTGAGCTACTGTTCAGCATTCTGACAGATTTGGACATATTCTCCAACTTGGAGTTGAGAAGGCTTACTTCACTTTTCAGAGTGTCAATGATCTCTAGACTACTTGTCTTTTCAACCTTTAATGCCTCAATCTGCTTCTTCTGCTTTATATTGTCCATGCATACTTCAGTGCTCCTTTTACACAGCATCTTGTATGATTCTTCAAGCTCTTCAAAAGTCAGCTCCTCATCACTGGATCCCCCTTCAGATTCACATACTCCAGCTAGAGCAGTGATGTGTTTTGCAGATTCTTCTTCTGATTCACATCCTGAGTCTTCATCTGACCAGGTCACAGAGAGACCTTTCTTCTGCTTCTTTAGATAGGTAGTGCATTCATTTCTGATGTGTCCATATCCTTCACATCCATGACATTGAATCCCTTTTCCTTGGTTGGTCTTCTCATCATAATTTGACCTTCTATTAGCATCATAAGGTCTTTTATTCTCAGAAGAGTTTGAGTTTCTTCTACTTGGTCTGGACCTGCTATCCATTCTTCTGAGAATCTTGTTGAATTGTCTTCCAAGCATAGCAATTGTTTCTGATAAATTTTCTTCAGGGTCTGCTTCATGATTTTCTTCTTCTTTATCAGTATTTGAGACCAAGGCTATGCTTTTGTTCTTCTTCACAATTGTATCATTCATTCCCATCTCAAATGTTTGAAGGGAACCAATGAGCTCTTCAACCTTCATTGTGCATATGTTCTGAGCTTCTTCTATTGTTGTAACCTTCATGTCAAATCTTTTTGGTAAAGATCTGAGAATCTTTCTTACCAGATTTTCATCACTCATCTTCTCTCCCAAAGCACCAGAAGTATTAGCTATTTCCAAGATGTTCATGTAAAACTCATGAATTGTCTCATCTTCCTTCATTCTCAAGTTTTCAAACTTGGTGGTGAGAAGTTGAAGTCCTGACATCTTCACCTTTGATGTTCCTTCATGAGTGGTTTTTGAGAGTGTCCCAAACATCTTTGGCCAGCTCACAGTGATGCACAAGTCTGAATATGTTCCTATCAATGCCATTGAATAAGGCATTTAAGGCTTTGGAGTTTCCAAGTGCTGAATCTTCTTCCTCCTTGCTCCATTCTTCTTCAGGTTTCAACACTTTTGCCCCATCCTTGTTGTCTTGGACAGGGTGTTCCCATTCTTTGTTGACTGCTTTCCAAGCCCTACTATCAAGTGATTTTATGAAAGCTACCATTCTTGGCTTCCAGTAGTCATAGTTGGATCCATCCAATATAGGTGGTCTATTCACATATCCTACATCTCTGTCCATGTTCCCAAAATTTGCAGTCCCTAGATCTCACCCAGTTAAACAGGCAGGGTGCCTGCTCTGATGCCAATTGAAATTCTGGGATCAGGTACGTGATGTCGAATGAGATGTTTAAACACTTGAAGACTTAAACAAAACTTAAAGTGTAGGTAAAGTAAATAACACAGGAAATTGTTAACCCAGTTCAGTGTATCTCCGCACTTACATCTGGGAGCTACCAAGCCAGGAAGGAAATCCAATATAAGTAATATTAATTCTGGACTTAAACCACTCAGTTTAATCCTTCACTTAATATCTACCCAAGGCAATTTCTACCTAAGACACAACTTAGATATGAGTACCAACTCACTGTCCCTCAATCACACAGTGATATGTTACAAGTTTAATAAAATTGAAGTCACACTTCAAACACAACAGCTTGATTTTACTTCACAGTTTCAATCAAGACACAATACACTTTTTGCTTAAAAGCTCATAAAGTGATACACAACTAAAACCTGCTATTAAACACAAACACTCTATTTAGTCTTCTTAATTTCGTACTCTATTCTGAGAGTTTCTGTTGCTTAATAGATGCTTGGATTTTGGGCTTTCTGTAGATTATCCAGTCCTGATACGCATGTTGTCATCACCTTGAATTAGGGTTTGTTACTTCCTTGATTCTAGGTGAGATAGTTATTCTGTTATACTGAAAACAGATAACTAAGCTCCCTACAGATGCGCCTTGTATTGTTTATCCATCCATAATTAATTCCAGATAAATTCCCTGAATTTACTCAGTTCTGTTTCGCATCTTTTAAGTTTGGTAGCAGGTTTGAGATGTCACAACATCTGGTGTGACATCCTGATGTCTGAACTTAATTCATTAACTTATACAATGTCATAACATCTGTTGTGACATCCTGAACTAAGTTCATTAACTTATACTCTATTTGATAATGTCACAACATCTGGTGTGACATCTTGAACTAAGTTCAACACTTCTTGTTGGTCAAAAATTCTGCCAATTCTAAACATCTACAACAAGTACAAGGAATGGTACAAGAACATGAAGGGGTTGGGCGCAAATCTTCCAATTCACCCCATAGAATCTTCAAATCGGTGAAGTATGTTGATAAAGAACGACCACCTTATTTAATTGAATTTAATTCACAAAGAAGATCAAATAAGCGAAAATGATAACCTTTAGTGAATCGTTCTCGATGATCTTCCAAGAGGTCATAAGCAAAATCAAAGCAAATGGTGATTTGTGCATTGTGTGGGGAAAGGGTGCGATTGATCCAAGAAAGTACCATGTTGTTGGCACGATCCCATAACTCATAGTTAGGATCAAAGAATGAGGGTTTAAGAAGAGTACCATTGATGAACATAATCTTGTTTTTGGATGTCAAAGCGCGCTTCATTGATTTGCTCCAGTTGTGGTAACTATTGTCGTTAAGAAGAGGTGCAACAATGGTGGCGTCGGGGGTTTTCACCGTGATGTAGGTAGTAAGGATTTCTAGGGTTCAATATTGGATTAATGGGATCAGTCTTTTGAGTATCTTGTTTTGTTGGAACTTCCTTATAGCTTGATTTGTCTGATTTGGCATCGGAAGTCATGGAAAGGGGATGAAGATGAATTGAAACCTAATACGAACATAATAGATGAATGAATGAGTTATGATCTACTAATACCATACTACACTTGCAGTTGAATTGAGGAAGACGATGAATAGTGACATGGCAAGAAACGGAAATTGAATTATGAAGAGTGAAAAATTAACAGTATTACATTAGTACACACACACACATATATATATATATATATATATATATATATATATATATATATATATATATATATATATATATATATATATATATATATATATATATATATATATAAGTTAATGAGTCATTCCTCCTGATTGGCCCAATAACTATTACTAAGCCCAAAAGAAAACTAACAAACCTTTAATCCAATAGACATCTTTATAACATAGTGATTTTTTTCTCATACTACTAAAGTGCTCAGCCATAAAATTAAACTTTGATGCTAATTGAACACAGATAAAAACATAGATATTTTCTCATGTTCAAGCTTATTTGCTCATTGATCACATTTGACATAGTCAATTTTACTTAAATACAAACTTTAACTAGTGTTCATACTCTTTATATGAGAATCATCCAACCACTTTCCAATCCATTCCACTGAAACCTTACAATAAAAATATTAAACACCCTATCGTTAATTGGGTTCGAACTTCAAAGGTTATCTCAGAAAATTCAGCAGTTTTCAATCCCATTGGACATATAACTAGTAGCTACTGAAATATAGTAATCTTAAACAAAATACACCCAAAAAAAGTGATTAATGGTTCTCCACGTCTCGCTAAAAATCACAAAAAAGTGATTAATTAAAGTGAAGAGAAATGTATTGGCCAGCTTATCTTTGCATTTGCACTACTGTATTCTCATTTGGCAGATACGAAAAACAAAAGTTCGATAATTATTATATTAAAATTCTTTATCATCAATTATTAAAGTAATAATCATATATTTGTGATTAAGGAAATTATACGTGGAATTGTGTTAGGCAACTTTCACACGCACGTGCAATACATCATATGTGAAGTTCAAATAAAAATTGTTTAAATTTGGAAATATTTAGGCCACATATAGCTTAGAGACAAGAAACAAAAAGAAAGCCATGAAGAGAAAGTGACATCCAATTTAATTAATTAATTAATTAATTACCATCAAAATAAAGAGACAAAAAAGTTTAATTAATAATTGATAATAAAGTATTATTATTGCAATGAAATGAAATTAAGGTTAATTATTTTTGATCATGAAAGTAAGTAAAGTAAACTTCCACTTGTTTTAATTTGAAGTACAAGGACAAGTGCTAGTTAAAGTCAAATTTGGGTTGCAAAATAATAATTTTTATTTAGATTTGTTTTCACCTTTAGAGTTAAAAAATAGCAAGTACAGTTATGGAGGACGAAGATCTCTTTCCTAGCTTGTTCTATATTAAGGTGGGATTAGGGTCATGTGACCATAGTTGTCGGGTGTTAATGGGGGCAACTATGTTCTAATTAATATTATCCTTAAGAGGTTAAATCTAAGTTGTTGTTGTCTGAGAAATAAAAGGGAAAGTTCTAAGAGGAAAAAAGAGTACTAATAGTAGATTGTTTGTCCTAAGCATGCAGTTACTATTAGGGGTCAGAGTCAATTGACTTTCAACCACAATGACAGTTAAACCTAAACTTATATCTTTGTACTTTTCTATGATCTCTTTAAATTTTTTATTTTGTTAACGATTTAGTTTCCCTTTAATTATTTTATTGATTTTTCCTGTTATTAATAATAATACTATTTTAAAATATAATTCTAAATAATATCAACTGTTTATTAATTTAGTACCATCGTCAATTTTTTATAATTTAGTATATAAAATTTAATATTTAGAGAGGAATTGTGAGTGTTGCCCAACCCCTCAAATAGTATGGGTGATATGATCTATTCAACCTTGTTGGGCTTTGAATGCACATGTTAGTTCCTTCTTCTTCTTTTTTTTCCTTACCGTTTTCCTTTTGAGAATTTTACCCATCATTCCATAAATTATAGGTGACACCTCCACATTGTTTTGTAATAACTAAAATATACTTCTCACTTTTTTTATTAATCATGTATCTCATTTTTTCCATTATATATATATATATATATATATATATATATATATATATATATATATATATATATATATATATATATATATATATATATATATATATATTGGTAGTTTATTAAAAAGAGCGGTATGTAATTTTATCGACATTTTTGAAAAATTTGATGTATAAAATATTTTAGCGATTTTTTCAAAAAAATTGATGATGATAATTTTGATCGAGGTGGATATGACAATTGCGAGATCATCTAATAATTTTGACAATATTATCAAAATGTTGATGTTATTTTTAAGTTGAAACGTCCTTAATCATCTAATAATTTTTAACTTTTGTTTATGTTATTTTCTTATTAAGTTATGTTAAGTTATGTTAATCGCATAATAATGTAATGCTAACTTTCATCTAATAAAATATTAGGATAAAATATCAATAATATATAAATAGTTCATTACAAATTCAAAATAATGTCAACATTAATAAATAATGAACAAACTAATAAAATCTATGTAAGTCCACCATAGGAAATGTGTGTTATCTAATATAACTCTCTATATACCTCACTATCTATATACCTCACCATCTGCATTTATCAAACTTATGAGGTTATCTGAAAGAAGTGACATCATATGCAATTGTTGCTGGTCAGTCTTATCAGGTGGATGTAATGGAGGTGGTGACACGTCATCTAAATGTCCTTCATCTTGAGAAGGTCCAACATCATCTAAATAACCATCCAGACATTGACCAGGGAACTGTACCACCAAATTCTCTCTAATAACAATGACATTGTTGACAATGTTATACATAAACCATCTATCAGTGTCTCATATGGTATGATAGGGAATGCTCTAAAATGCCCTAGACGTACCAAAATCGGCACATACACCTCTTAGATAAATTGACAATGACATAATAGCATATCCTTCCCAATAAAGATCCAAAATTAGAGATTTGAAATATGTCATTGTTATACGATCTGACACCGCTTTTGTGTTAACAAAGCTTTCCAATTCATGGAAAATTCTCTTGAGACACATTAGAGTGTTGTCAAGGGCATTCTACGATATTTAAGTGGGACTATCACTCATGGTTTGACACTTGCACTAGTTAATCCTTTGCAGAAGTTTTCACTAAGATCTTATAGTGATTCAGATTAGGCAAGTGACCCTGATGATCGAAGATCAACTTCGGGCTCATGTGTTTATTTTTTTATCTAACTCGGTATCGTGAAGTTCAAAAAAATAATCTCTTGATGCACGCTCAAGCACAAAAGTAGAATATCGAGCTTTGGCTCACACAACTTATGATTTATTGGCTTGAATCACTCTTATCTAAACTTCATATTGGTTACTTAGTGCCTATGTAACTATGTGATAACCATAATGCAATTATGTTATCTTACCATCTGATTCTACATGTTATAACAAAACACATAGAACTTGATATTCATTTTTCCGTGATAAAATGGTATCAAGCAAGCCGCATATTCAAAATGTCTCAGTTAATGCCTAGATCGCTGATATGTTAACAAAACCACTTCCAACCAGTCTGTTAATTGGCTTCATAAACAAATTCAAGGTAGCTTCACCTCAACCTCCGTGTGTTTGTGTCAGAGTATTGAATATACATCAACCATAGATAGGTGTTCTATCTTTGGAAAGTTTGTTAGGTGATTAGAGAGCTATTTAGGAAAGTTAGAATATGTAACTAACTTTATGGGTGACATTTAGTATGGGAAAAAATAGTAGTTTGTCACCATTGTAAAGTTTGACTTTTATAGCCACATGTCCTCCTTAGTCTGCCGATTTTATTTTTATGTTTTTAATTAAAAATCAAACGAAAATTATTATGTTTATATTTCATTTATTTTATTTTTATTTCTCTCTCTTCATTATGCATTCTCTCTCTTTCATGTGATGTTCTTCATCTTCATTAATTGTTGTTCTTCATCTTCATTTTTATTAATTGTTGTTCTTCATCTTAATCATCTTCATCAATTATTGTCAATGATGAAGAAACTCTTCATGGAGAGGGAAGAAACTATTACATTCAAGAGGGAAAAGAAAGAAAACAAGAGTATGGGAAGAAAACTTTTATTGTTTCGTTAAAAGTGGATAATAGATACAATGACAATTTATACATAACAAATAGTATGTATATTCAAATAACTACTAACTAATGTATGTACACACAATAATATACTAACTATATACAAAGCTATAACTAATATCCCCCCTCAAGGTGGACTTTGGAGGCTATAAAGACCTAACATGGACAAATTAGAACTTAAGGCGGGATAATGGAATGACTTTGTAAAAACATCCACAAGTTAAGAAGTAGTTTAAATAGGCAACAAATGTATTAGTTTGGATTGTATCTTTTCATGAACCACAAGATAATCCAATTCAATATGTTTACTTCTTTCATGGAAAGTAGGGTTATCAGCAAGGTATATGGATGACATGTTATCGCACTAAACAGAAGATGGTTGAGTAAAGTTGATCAAAAAATCTGCTAAGAAATATTGGAGCCATTGAAGTTCACAAGTCAAGGAAGCCAAAGCACGATATTCAGCCTCAGTGGAAGAACGTGAAATCCTGCCTTGCTTCTTAGATTTCCAGCAAAGAAGAGAGGAGCCAAGAATCACATAAAACCCAATAATGGATTTCCTAGTCTCAAAACATCTAGCCCAATCTGAATCAGCAAATCCATAAAGTTTGAAACTACTAGGTGTTGAGAAGAAAACACCTTTGGCAAGGACAAGTTTTAGAAACCTTAAGATCCGTGTGGTAGCTTGATAATGAGGTATTAAGGTCTTGGAAACAAATTGGCTTAAATGATGTACAACATATGACTTATCAGGCCTGTTATTAATCAGGTAAATCAACCTACCAATTAATCTTATATATGTTTAGGGATCAACAATAGGCTGTCCATCTGTAGTGGACAATTTTAGATTAGGAACAAAGAGAGGGTTTTGCAGCCAAAAACCCTGTATCTTCCAATAACTGTAATGTGTATTTTCTTTGGTTCATGAAGATACCTTTAATGGACCTTGCAATTTCAAATCCTAGAAAATACCTTAGTTGTCAAAGGTATTTTATTTTAAACTAGTGATCCAAAAGGGTATTGACATGATGGATTTCATGAGCAAAGTTGCCTGCCAAAACTATATCATCTACATACACAAGTAAAGTAGTAAAACTACAAGATGTATATTTAATGTATAAAGAATAATATGCTTGAGATTAAGAGTAGCCAAGGGAAATAAAAGATGAGAGTTTTGGCTACCATTGCCTACTAGCTTGCTTTAAGCCATATAACGATTTATGGAGCCTGCAAACTTATGAAGTCTTATAGTTAGATAAACCAGGAGGAAGTGTCATGTATACTTCCTCATTCAAATCACCATGAAGGAAAGCATTATTAACATCAAGTTGTTACAAGTGCCAACCCTTAATAGCAGTTATAAACAAAAGAACCCTGATTATGGTGATTTTAGCTACAAGGGAAAAAGTATCAAATCAATCAATCCCTTCCATTTGGGTATAGCCCTTTGCAACAAGCCTAGCTTTATACCTTTCAATTGAACCATTTTCCTAGAAGGTGTGAGAAAGCACAAGAAATGGGGTTTGAATTGGGTTTTGAAAAATGAAAGTGTTTTGTGAAAACACAACAAGTATACCAATAAACAAACAAGAGAAAGAGACACACAATTTATCCTGGTTCACTTGAAAACCTCAAGTTACTTCCAGTCCACCTGCCAAGGTGATTTTACCTTCAACAAGGACTTAATCCACTATAAACAAAATGATTACAAGGAAAATAACAACCTATGACTAACTGCACAACCAACTGATGTATCTTACAACAATGCACAACCAACTGATCCGACCAATAATGCAAAACTAACTTATGAGGCTTACAACAATGCACAACCAGTTTATGTGACTTCAACCACTAAGACTAACTGTCATAGTCTTCCTAAAGCTACAAACCTTCACTCGGTCCTTTAGGGAATACAAACAACAATTTCTAAAAGGTTTTTGTTTACAATGATTTGCTTTTACACAAGCAGGGTAAACACAGTTGAGAATTTAGAAAATACGCACTACTAAAATTATGGTTATGCAGATACTCCAATGTCATATCTTAATGTTAAGACAATGATTACTGCACTTTAGGAAACAAGGGAAATACACAGTTGTTGTTTTTGAAGTGATGCAACACAATCACCAACAGATGTTGAGACATCATGTTGGGACATCTCTGTCAATAATATATAACATAAAATTGTAAATTGTAGAATAATAAGAACACATAATTGTCGCTCCCCGGATTTTCATCCCGGTGCAAACGCGAACTGTCGGCGATGTTGGAGGTTGAGGTTGAATAGAGTCACCGGCTAGGCATTTTTATCCCAAAGGAAAGGTAATGCTGCATAAACCTAGAAAGATATGGATAAGACGGTTGCGAACCAAAGAGAATGAGTAAGGGGGTAAGTTAAAATCTGGGAAGGTATTAGCACCCAGATCGTCCGTCGTACTCGACGGGATCCACACATACCTGATTGTGTTTAAAAAGGGGATAATGTATGTGCTTAACTGTGTATAAAAGGCTAGGGAGGAATGGATGTACAGAGTTTCAGTGCAAGAAGAAAGTGAATTCTCAAAACTGAGGCTAAGAAAAGAAAGCTAGAAAGAGGGGAGGGGGGGAACAAAGAGACTTTTGTTCGATAACTGTTAAGTTATGCCTACGTATCCTCTCGTGCAATGAGGAAGTCAAAACACCGTAATTCGACTCAAAGAGACTTGGTGTTTTGGTGTGAACTGATTGCTTGTCTATGCTCAAGTATATGACTCGCCTGGCTTGAGTGCTGATTGTCTTGCATTAGACGGAAGAAGCGAGTTCTCGTTTTCAGAGTGAGTGTGATGAGAAAAGAATCCCGGAGGAGACGTTTATTGCTTGTTTTTGTGTTTTTCAGTTTTTTATTGTTTTTGATGTTTTGCATAAGATAATGAGCTTAAGCCTTAATCAAGGGTTTGCAAACTCATTATATCACCCCTAATTAGGGATAATGAGTCTACTTAAGTATGAGATGAAAATCTCAACTTAATCACCCTAATGATGCAGGATTAAGATCATTAACCTACTTGTGATTATTAAGTGTTTTTGGATTTTGTTTTGTGTTAAGTAATGAGTCTAATCTCTAATCAGGGATTAGTGAACTCATTACACCATCATAAGAGAAGGATAATAGATGAGAATACTTAAGATGAGGAAGACTCCTCAACTTAATCCATGGTTAGGGGTTAAAATCATTATATAACAAGCCTTTATTAAAGTGGATTTTAATTAAAGGTGGGATTAAGAAATGGATTTTATGTTTGTAAGACTAAACCTGAGGGGGACTTGTCCATTGAACACTAGGGTTAGTCCCTCTGAACCAACAGGCAGAGATGTAACCCTAATATAAGGCCCAAGTTACAAGCTTAAGTCTTAATGATTATTAGGTGTTTTGATTAGGAGGTGTAAAAAACTTAATGGTTTAACACTAAGTATTAAAGTTATACACTCTATCCTAAGATAAGGATACAAGCATAACCCTAATTCAGAGTCTTAAAACTTTAACTATTTAGCCTTGATTATGAGATGAGAAGCAAAGAATCAAGGAGACTCAAAGGTAAAAACTAGGGGAGACTATGTACAACCCTAAAGTTATCATGCTTGGATATTCCTATGGTTTGTGAGGCTTAGAGAAAGATCTTTAGATGACCACCAAGGAAGAAGATGCAGATGAAAAGAGAAGAGAAAGGAGAATAGGTTACTTACTTCCTGAAGAAGTTAAGTAACCTAAGAGAAAGAAAATGGAGAAAGAGAGAGCATAAGTGAGTCAATCTCACTTCAAAGACAAATAAATATGAAAATGGAGAGATAAGAAGAAGTTGGATGTGGAGGCAAATCCACATCCTAAACAACTTACCTGAAACCCTTGAAAAGTTAGTATGAATGCATAAGATATGAAACAAAAGGAATTAAGGTAAATTAAGATGCAATGATCAAGACCAGAAGTTTAAACACAATTCAAATGTGTTATAAAATGATGCAAAGACATGTACAATGTTTATGCATGATCATACAAGAGATGGGATGCAAAGGAAGGCATGTTAGAAGCTTGAAATCACATGAATACACATAAGAAGTAATGAATGCAAAACATACCAAATGGATGCAACAATGATCAACCAATGTTCATACATGTCCTAAGGTATCTAAGATGACATACAAATGCATGAGATGTCATGACAAGTTCATATGATGAAGGTATGCAAAGATGAATGCAAATGAACATGGCAAATTAGGGTTTTAAGAAAGTATGAGATGCACATGTCCACAACAGAAGGATAACACATGACAAAAATTTGAAAATGCAACCAAATGAACCCTAAACACACATAAGATCACTCCCCAAAGATGGAGGTCAGAAGCTATACCAAAGTCAAGTTATGCTTTTTCTAAGTTAGGTTAGGGTTTTGGGTACTTCTTCATGAAAAAAATTCCAAACAAATGGAAAATGAAATGAAAAAATATGAGTTAAATACCTTAGATACTACATGCAAAGTATGAAAGTATGCAAAAAGAACCATGTGCAAACTCATCCTGGTTGATCAGAAATGGATTTTTGAAGTTAGGGTTAGAAAAAAAGGAAATTTGGAAACCCTAATTCATGGTTAATTGTCAAAACATGATCAAACCCTAAAAGAAATTTTTAAGATGAGTTTGTAAATTGTTCTAAATGTTTATGGATGCTTCATTAATTTTTTGGTGATTTTTAAATACCTAAAAGAATTTTTAATTAATTAAAATGAATTAATTAATTAAATAATACAATTAAATGATTTAAAAATAGATTTTTAATGCAAAAATTAAAAATAAAAATATTTTTGATTTCTAAAAATTATTTAAAGTGAAAGTGCAAAAGATTATATTTTTATAAAATGATTTGCTATTTTAAATAAATAAAGGAAAACAAAATGAAATAAATAAAATAAAAATGCAAAGTAAGCACAATGGATGGTTCAGATGCAAAGTTGAGAGGATCAAGGGCTGAGATGGTGAGTCAGCGTGACTTGGGGTATGAGGATCTAATGGCCTAGATTCAAAAATGGGCTTCGCGGGTGATCCAATGGTTTTGGTTCATTCTGATTAAATTAATTAGGATTAAATTAATTAATTAAAATTAGGGTTTAATGACATATCTGGACCGTTCGTACACTAACCTAATCAGGATCCTATGGCTCAAATTCAAACTGGAAACACTAACCCTAAATAACCTCAGATGACCGGAACAGTGCTCCGGTCATCTTCTCCGGCCAACCCCAAACCTTATCTTCTTCCCCAGGCCACCCCAAGCCCTCTAACCTGCCCAGAAAACACTCCCCTAACTTCACTCAAATCCAATCAATAATCAAACAACATTTATCATACATGAATCAAGCAAATTGAAACAAAAATCAAAATACGGGTAAACTTTCAGAACATCATAACATACTCATTTTTCACTCATTTTCGATTCTAAACATATCATGATGATCAGGATAACATGTAGATTCAATTTATAACAAGAAAAAGAAGTTCTGGAAAAAAAATGTTCTTGGAAGCTACCTGAACTGAAGTTCTTCAAACTAGAGCTTTCAAGGCCTTCCCTTTGTGCAAACCAACTCCTTTGGACCTCTTGAAGCTATTGAGATGCTTGGATGAAGTTTATAATGGCTAGTTTGAGAGGTTCAGTTCTGATATGGCAGAAAATGAGGTTCTTGTGTGTTATGTTTCAGGCCATTATGAGGGGTGGGATTTGTTCTATAGGTGATGTGTGGTTGATTGGTGAAGAAATTTTTGAAGTTTGATGGCTGGATTGGGAGAATCGAAGAGAGAAAGTTTGAGAGGATTTTTGTGAATATGAGCTTGTGGTGTTGATCAAGGCTTGTTGTGACGTGTTTTATGATCCTCAGGAAATGCATAAACAATTAGAACTGATCAGAAGAATGGTTGTGCACTGTGGGAATGACATGGATCCATTGGCCAAAAAGTCAAAAGTTTGTGTACTTGAGGTATGGGCCATGGTAGAGCTGATTTGAGGGCTTGAGCTGACTCAGTTGGCTTCAAGGAGGGCCTTAGGATTGAATGTTGTGAGTTGTATGGTGTAAACATCCCAAATTTTCCCTCACTTTTTTTCTCACACCATGTCTTGTGATCTTGTCATATGGCATTGCATAATTACATCTCACTGCATAGTTCATTTCATCTGCATCTAGGGTTTGTGATCTGAGCAATCCAAGAAGTGATATGAGCCATCTCAAAGGCCTTGAAGCTTTCCAAGAGGGTCCATGTGTGTCCCATGATCATAATATGCTCCCCAAAGTTCATAAAGGTCAAGAGATCACAAAGCATGGCAAAGGCATAGAGGCAGACTGAAGATTTCCTGCACAGATGACCTAAAATTACGGTTTTGGTTTCAGAGGCCTTACACTCAAATTTTCTGGTCATTCTTGTTTCTAATGGTCTCAATATGTTATAAGGAGCATGTGTACCAAATTTGATGAAGAAATTCATTGTGGAAGTCATCTGATCAACTGGTGACTTGTTGTGCAAGAAAAGTCAGAATTAGGGCATCTGAGGCCCCCATCAATGGACCCAAAGGGTCATCTTCATCATTTTGAGGTCCTATGATCTTTATTTCATCTTATAAGTGGTTAGAAGTTCAAAAGATTGAAGAATTTCAAGCCATTTGCAAACTTGCTATTTTTGGACATGACTTGTAATGGAAACTTTCCATTTTGGGAAAGATTTTCAACCTCCTCTTTCTTGATAAAAAATGCTTCAAACGAAAAATCCTTAAACATGAAAGTTGTAGATTGGATCTTCCCATTTTCAAAAAGTACAAGAACTCCTCTTGATTCATCCTAGAACTCAAGATATGATCTTTCAAAGTTGGGAAAAATCCTATAATTTTCAAGTTCATGCCAAAGAGGGATTTTTGCAAAATCAAGTTTCAAGCATTCAAATGACCTCTAATGCACTCAAATGTATCACAACATGTCAATACAACTTCCAAGGATCAGAATTGGCCTTTGTACCAAGCATTTCCATGACTTGTTTCTCAAGAAACTTCAAAGTTGCCAAATTGCATAAACTATGAGAACTCTTGATCAAGGCCATCCAGCTACATAAAGATGATCCAAAGGCTCTCCATGAACCATGTTGAAGCAATCTAGCCACAGAAACCAGCTCTGCCATGGCCCATACCTATGGTACACCAATCTTGACTTTTTGGCCAATGGAGCCATACCATTCCCACAATGCATACCTAATGTTCTGACTCATTCCAATAGTTTAGGGATTGCCTCAAGATCATAAGGGAAGCATGCCATGAGGTCAAAGGACACACAACATCAGTTTTCACAAAAATTGTAAAAAACTTCTCTTTTTCGATTCTCTCAAACAACCCATCAAACCTCAAAAATTCGTCCACCATTCATTCAGAAATCATCCATAGAACACAAAGCAACCATTACCATGGCCTGAAACCTCATAAACCAAAGCCTCCATTTCTGCCATATCAGAATCGAGCCACTCAAAATAGCCACTTTCAAAGCATTTTAAGCATCCCAATAGCTTCAAGAGGATCAAAGGGGTTCACTTGCACAAGTGGGAGGTTCTGAAAGCTCACATTTGGAGGTTTCCAACTCAGGTATACTCAAGAACATTTTTTCTCAAAGCTTTGATTTCTTGTTATAAAATGAAATTGCATGCTCTAAAGATCACAATGATGCTTTTAGAATTGAAAATGGTGAAGGAATGAACATTTTATGAACTTCTGAAATTTTGCCTGTATTCATGTTTTGATTCGATTCAGCTTGTTCATGAATGATAAATGTTGTTTGATGTTTGATTTGAGTTGCTAGAAGTATGGGGATCATTTCTGGGCAGGTTAGAGGTCTTGATTTTGCCTAGGGAAGATTTTAGGGTTTTTGGTCCACCGGAGAAGATGACTGGAGCTTGTCTCCAGTCACCTGAAAATGATTAGCCCTAATTAGGGTTTAGCTGCCCAGATTGAATCTTGTCCCTTGGATCATGTTTTAATTAATGTATGAACGACTCAGATTAGCTCATTAACTTTAATTCTGATTAATTAATATAAAACTAATTTAATTATCCAGATTTGACCCAAGCCGTCCAAACGTGCGCGCAGTCTTCCCGCTTTTAAACCTGGACCTTTAGATCAGTTGACTTCCCATTTTAATTGATTTTTATTTCATTTTATTTCATTTCTTTCCATATTTATTTTAAAATAGCAAAAGACTTAAAAAAATTCTCATTTTCTGCATTTTCATTTCAAATATTTTTATTAACTCAAAAACATTTTTTATTTTAATTTTTGCATTAAAAAAGTATTTTTAAAATATTTAAATGTTTTATTTAATTAATTAATTGATTTTAATTAATTAAAAATACATTTAGGTTTCTAAAAATAACCAAAAAATTCATAAAGCATTCTCATACATTTAGAAACATTTTCAAACTCACCATACAAATTTCTTTTTAAGTTTGATCCCATTTTCACAATTATCTTTGATTTAGGGTTCATAAATTTCACATTTTTTAACCCTAACTTGAAAAATTCATTTCTGCCTAACCATGAGGAGTTTGAACTTGATTCTTTTGCATTGTTCCATATATTGCATTTAGTTTCTAGGTTATTTATCTCATATTTTTGCATTTCATTTTTAATTTGATTTGCATTTTCCATTTAGAATCACCCAAAAACCCTAGTTAACTTAGGAAATTCATAACTTTGCCTAGGTTTAGCTTCTGACCTCCACCTTTAGGGGTAATCTTGTGTGTGATTAGGGTTTGTTTGAGTTCATTTTCAAATTTTTATCATGTATATGCTTTTGTTTTGATCATATGCATCTCATACATTCATAAGACCCTAATTTCTCGTGTTCATTTGCATTCCTCTTTGCATATCTCAATCATATGAACTTGCCATGACATTTCAAGCATTTGTATGCCATCTTAGACATATTAAGACATGCTTGAACATTGCTTGAATCATTTCTTCATTCATTTGGTATGCTTTGCATTCATTACATTTCATGTACATCCATGTGTTTTCAAGCTTCCAACTTGCTTCCATTGCATCTCATCCTTGTATGAACATTCATAAGCATTATGTATGACTTTGCATCATCTCATAACACATTTTCATAGCATATTAACTTCTGGTTTTGGTCATTTCACTTCCATTTTCTTTATTTCTTTTTGCTTTATGTCTTATGCATCTCATACTAACATTTCAGGGGCTTATGGTAAGTTGATTAGGATGTGGATTTGCCTTCACATCCATTTCTTCTCATCTTTTCATATGCATTATTTACTTGTCTTTGAAGTGAATCTAATTCACTTATGCTCTCTTTCTCCTTTCTTTCTTTTAGGTTACTTTATCTTCTTCAGGAAGTAAGTAACCTATTCTTCTTCCTCCTTCTCTTTTCATCTGCTTCTTCTTCCTTGGTGGCCTCCTGAAGATCTTTCTTTAAGCCTCACAAACCATAGGATATCTAAGCATGATAATTTTTAGGGTTGTATATAGTCCCCCTAGCTTTTTACCTTTGAGTCTCCTTGAGTCTCTCTTCTCATCTCATAATCAGAGGCTAAACACTGAAAGCTTTAGGACTTTGAATTAGGGTTATGCATGCATCCTTATCTTAGGATGGAGTGTATAACTTTAATCCTTAGTGTTAAACCTTTAATTTGTTTACACCTCTTAATCAAAACACCTAATAATGATTAAGACTTAAGCTTGTAACTTGGGCCTTACATTAGGGTTCCATCTCTTCCTTTTGGTTAAGAGGGACTAACCCTAGTGTTTAATGGACAAGTCCTCCTCAAGCTAGTATTACAAACATAAAACTCACTTCTTAAACTCATCCTTTAATTAAAATCCACTTAATAAAGGCTTGTTATATAATTAATTTAATCCCTAATCATGGATTAATTTGAGGTATCTTCCTCAGTTTAAGTGTTCTCATCTATCATCCTTCTCTTAGGATAGTGTAATGAGTTCACTAATCCCTGATTAGAGATTAAACTCATTACTTAACACTAAACAAAAATCCAAAAACATCTAAATAATCACAAGTAGGTTAATGATCTTAATCCTACATCATCATGGTAATTAAGTTGAGATGCTTATCTCATACTTAAGTAGGCTCATTATCCCTAATCAAGGAGGATATAATGAGTTTACAAACCCTTGATTTAGGCTTAAGCTCATTAACTTATGCAAAACTCCAAAAAACAATAAAAAATTGAAAACACAAAAACAAACAATAATTGTCTCCTCCGGGATTCTTTTCTCATCAAACTCATTCATAAACGAGAACTCGCTTCTTCCGTCTAATGCAAGACAGTTAGCACTCGAGCCAGACGAGTCACACACTTGAGCATAGACAAGAAAGCAGTTCACAGCTAAATCATTCAGTTTCTTTGAGTCAAACTACGATGTTCTGACTTCCTCATTGCACAAGAGGATACGTAGGCATAACTTAACAGTTATCGAACAAAAGTCTCTTTGTCATCCCCCTCTTTCAGCTTTCTTTTCTAAGCCTCATTCTTGAGTATTCACCTTCTCTTTTTGCACTGACACACTGTACATTTCTCCCTAGATTTCATACACAGTCAGCACATATACTACCCCTTTTAAACACAATCAAGTAAGCGTGGATCCCGTCGAGTACGATAAACGATCTGGGTGCTAATACCTTCCCAGATCGTAACCAACCCCCTTTCTTTGTTTCTCTGGTTCGCAACTGTCTTATCCATACCCTTTCAGGTTTATGCATCATTACCTTTCCTTTGGAATAAAAATGCTTAGCTGGCGACTCTATTCAACCTCAACCTCCAACATCGCCGACAGTTCGCGTCTGCACCGGTGACGTTAAATCTTTTCTGGAGCGACATATGGCTTGGATCAAAAGCTTGCATAGTTTTTGCAATTTCACAACTTTGAGAATTATTGATATGCAAGTCATGAAAATCCTTGGTACTTGACATAATTCTGGTCTAAACAAGTTGCATTATGTTTCTATGATGTGTAGAAGTTCATTAGAGGTCATGAGAAGGCTTGGAAATCAAAATTGCACATTTCCCTCTTTGGCATGAACTTGAAAATTATGTGATTTTTGCCAACTTTGATCCATCATAACTTGAGTTCTAGGATGAATCGAGAGGAGTTCTTGTACTTTTTGAAAATGGGAAGATCCAATCTACAACTTTCATGTTTGAAGAAAATTCATTTGAAACCTTTTTGATCAAGAAAGAGGAGATTGAAATTCTTTCCCAAAATGGAAAGTTTACATAACAAGTCATGTCCAAAAATGGCAACTTTGAAATGGCTCAAAATTCTCCAATCTTGTGAACTTATAACCATTCCCAAGACCAAATAAAGATCACGGGACCTCAAATTTATGATTATGACCCTTTGGAACCCTTGTTGGTGGCCTCAGATGCCCCGATTCTAACTTTTCTTGCACAACAAGTTACCATTTGATCAGATGACTTCCACAAGGAATTTTTGCTTCAAATTTGATACACATGCTCCTTATAACATATATATACCAATAGAATAAAAAATGGCCAAAAATTTTGAGTGTAAGGGACTCAAACCCAAAACCCTAATTTCTGGTCATCTGTGTAGGAGCCCTAAGCCTGTCGGGGTAGCTGTGCAATCCCTCTGAGATTTTGTGACTTTAAATCAAACTTGGAGGTATAATATGATCATAGAACACTCATGGACCCTCTTTGCATGCTTCATTGCCTCTGAGATAGCTCAAACCACTTCTAAGATTCATTTGATCACAAACCCTAGTTATGTAACTTATGCAGTGAAATAACTATGTAGTGTGAGATGGTATGCTTATGCAATGCAATATGAAGGATAACAAGCCAAGGTGTGAGAAAAAGGAGATGGAAAATTTGGGGTGTTTACAATAATATGTTGACCTAATTCGGTGTTAACAAATTTATATCTGGGGGATACCAATCCATGATGAATACTCCACTATGTCGTAGTATTATCACAAAGATAAACTCCCTCATTTACAACTTTGTAACCTAATCACTACCCAAATGGGCATCTTTATCAAAGCTAAACTCCACTGTTATAACTCTCACATCCTTCACAACCTGCGTTCCATCTATCTTCTGCCATCACAGAACATGCCACAGTTTTCTTGACCAAGAAGTTATCTTGGATATGCTTAAAAGCTTCGTCCAAGAACAATACAACAACCATTACCTAAAGGCTTCTGGTTGTGTACATGCACCTATGTTGTCCTCTCTACATCCCATACTATAGAGTGAAACTTTAATCCTAAGAGCCAACGACTCTCAAAACCTAAACCCTTATTTTACAAAAGAGAACTAGGTTACAATTGTTACATAAGGCATATTTTAACCCTAGGTCTAAGTCTTCATATATATGTGTAGTCTTCTGTTATTGGTCTTTCTATCTTTGTCTTGATCTAATATTTAAATCCTCAACAAATCTCCGACATATTTGTTTCTAATTTAAATCCTACAATATAGTTAGGGATGTATCATCTTGCTGTTAGGACATCTTCTTTGACATCTTTATTATGAACAAATTATTTATCTTTAGTATTGTTATGTTTATCCAAAATTTCGTCAAACCTCAGGTGCTTTCAATCTCCCCCTTTTGACAAATTTTGGCTAAAACACCTTCTTCTGTTATTTATACTCAGCAAGACTCCACCTTAAGAGATGATTGGAGCTTTTATATGAATTTGAATTTATATTCTTCCACACATTTATTTTTCCTTCCAAGAATGATACAAAAAATGTAGAAGACTCCTCCAAAAAAGAACCATCAGTTATAGCCTTCGTCACACAGAGTACAAGAATTATGTAACTCAGATCACAAGACACAACCTGCTTCACAACTCAGATCACAAGACACAAACACATAAATTTTTAAGTTAATATGATAGAACATATTCCCTTTGCACAATTCTTGCACTAACACTGCTTGAATGAACCCAGCAAACAACGGAATACCATTCTTCTCCCCCTTTTTAGCCAAAACATGGCAAAGGTAGCCAAGAAAGCTCCAAATCCATGAACAACCCATCTAGATTTTGAAAAATGCCATTGAGTACTTCTTTTGAAGAAATGAATTATGATACCAAGAAGTGTCACAACAATATAATTTATAGCGAGCAATTTCCTTTAAAAGTACTAAACCATCGATCAAAATTTTGGTCAATTCAAAGAGCCAATAACTCCACTAACTACGCATAGGAAAAGACTATTGATTGTTTCTTCTTTTAAGAGCATCTTCCAAGGAAATTGAGTTACATGTAAACATGTTCCAAGACAATGTCTTTTCTTTACTGGCCTTTTCTGTTGATTTGACAAAAACAAAGCATCTTCACAGGAATCTGCAGAGAAAAATAAATTCTCCCAGACTTATCGATGAATTCCTGAGCATCCATCAGGAACCATATATTATGTATTATCAAGTTTCCCCCAACTTGCAACAATACAAAGTCAAGACAACACACTTGATATCTCCATCCCTCCAAGATGGAAAAATCTGCTTGACACTCACCACAAGCTTGGTATAGACTGCTCTCCTGCAGTAGATCCTTAGATCAAGAGGCAACTCCCCCTATCTAAGACAATATGTGCTCCCCCTAAACACCTTCTTAGAAATGAATGGAAAACATAAGACGCATATTCAATGTTTTCAAGAGCTCACTCTCTGTCCAGCCATTTGCTGAAGCACATTCATTTTGGCACCACTATCCCATCTGACAAGAAATAGCAATCACTCACACATGAACACCATCATGTTTTCTGTGAGGCACATAAGGATCACCATCCTCTTAGTAACAAACTGTTGGATTAAGATCAAAGTCACATTGATACCATTCTTCCTCTTAATTTATTTTCCTCCCATCAGTGTCAAATACTGGACACATGCTTTAGAAAAGCATGATTTTCTAGATAGAGTCTTTCCACAAGATTTTAAAATATAGACAGTCACCCAACTCTTCAAAGGCAGTCATTCCCTATCATTATCCCGTATGATAATCTGCAATACTCCATCAGTTGCTGATTATCCACATGCAGACTTCCAAGCAATCAATTCCTGAACTACTTCAGTATTCTCTACATTCTCCTTCCAAGGTAGACCTTCTACCTCATCATTCTCCCATATGACTATGTAGAAGCTCTTTACACAATAATGTAGGTAACAAGCTCTAGAACCATAGCATAATTATCCTTCACCAAGGATATCCAATCCAGATAATGTCCTAACACCAAGTTAGAACATCTTCCACACATCAAGACAAAATTCTTATATGCTCCACCAACTGGACATACTATAGCATAGTAATCCAAAGAACTGAAGAACTTCAATCAACACTGCGCCACAAGCTTGAATAAGAAATCTAGAAAGAGAGTAATAAACTTTCATCCACCTTCAAGAAGAAATAATCTCCTTGAGTCTTCAACTCATCACCCTCCTTCCCAAGATTAACTTGTTCCAAGACAATCCTCAAGACTAACTAGCTGCCACATGTTGATTATCTTGATTCTTCAAATCCACTTCTGAGATCAATAAATTTCCACCATTTGATCACCTCCTTCATGAATACTCATATCAAAAAGCCAATTACCACATATTGTCTTTTTCATATTTGTCAGAACTCTCACTTGCTCAATAGTAATTCATACTTAGACTCCCTAAGACATGGACAATGTAACATCTTATCCTTCCTATAGCTCCCACAAATTGTCATGAGAACAATCTCTTTGAAGCATCATTGTTTATTCCTATAGGTCACCCTATCTTGAGTTGATGTAACACCCCACCAATTGAGATTCTGATGTTGAACTAGATGTCAGAACATTATGATTTTACATCTAGTTGTTGAATTCAGTTCCTTCTTCTTCCACTTGAAAGAACTCCCCCCCCCCCTTTACAGAATAAGAGTTCCATGATCTCATATAATTGATTAACCAACCAAGTTTGAGTAGACAACCTCCATTTTGTTGATTTGCAGTTATTCCAAACAATTTCACACATTGATGAATACCTGTCAGTGTTTCTCCAAAGACTTCAAACCTGCCACTATTTGAATCTTCAAAGGGGCTAGTAAGAAACTAACCCCTCATAGTTGTACCAAGGATGCACCTTTCCTTTAGTAGAGTCATCTTCACAAAGTTGATGATATTTCCAACTATATGAACTCCATGATGAGCATTCTGGAATGCCCTAAAGTACATGGATTAGAAAGAAACCAATCAAACTAGCCATCATGATTATGATGTCTTCATAGTCTTCCATCTCCATCTTCAAAAATGCATCACCATCTGGACTAGTCTCAATACTTTCCAGAAAAATTTGTTAAGACAATAATCTTAGGTCAAAAGCCTATGAGACTTATGAGTGAATGTAGAACCCCCCCCTCATCATTCTCCAAACCTCTTATGAAAAGATGTTAGAACATCTGATACAACTTCCTCAATCTTGAATTACAAGGATAATCAAATTTGCACAAAGTAATTGATTTTTAATCCTTGTAGTAATAACCCTTGTTCGATTCCAACATATTCTGAATATCACATGGATATTCCTCTTCACATTGTCTTCTTCTGTTGGTATGCAAGTTTTTAAGATATCAAAGTTTCCCCCTTTGACTCAAGCTCTTAAGATTCTCTTTGAACGAATCCTAATTACCTTAATTGTGTGAACTCATCCTTAGGGTTAAAAAGTATGAGTTCTTTCTTGCATTTTGTTTGTGGACGGTGAAAATAAATCACCTCCACTGTCTTCACTTCCATGCTTCCAAGAAAGCACCTTCTAGTCTGAAGAATGACTAGCAGACTTTAGAATATGACTGGATTTTTTATTGGACTTGATCATCATATTAAGTGTCTTCAACAACTTATCCAACAAGAAATCATCAAAGTCCTAGAGCATGAGTTTGATAATTCATCTTACACATTCCATCTAGTCTGACTTCAGCATACATGATGACACCACTCAACCGTGTACCAAGTCACCTAAGATTCAATCATCACAATAACATCCCTCTGGTCCTGAATTTGGAATTCTATTTGTCTTCAAAACGATTGAAATCTACAAGAACAAAACCAGGTAAGGAGAACTACAAGCTTTCTTCAATCATTACTCTAGTATCCCATTCTATTGGAATCCTTCAATCAGAATATATGCAGTGGAATCACTAAAGAACAACTTCAACTTGCCCTAGACAAGATGTCAAGACATCTTTCAGGACACCATCCAAGAGAACTACCACTCCTCCCGGTTGTTGTTGCAAAACCCTTCAAACAATAACTCCTCCTTGTTTAATCACCAGAAAGTACTCCATGGATCTCATCCAAAAATAGACTAGGATTCTTGCTCTGATACCAATTGAAATTCTGGTTATGCAGATACTCCAATATCTTATCTTAATGTTAAGACAATGATTATTGCACTTTAGGAAACAAGGGAAATACACATCTTCTATTTTTGAAGTGATGCAACAAAATCACCAAGAGATGTTAAGACATCATGTTGGGACATCTCAGTCAAGAACATATAACATAAAACTGTAAATTGCAGAATAATAAGAACACGAAATATGTTAACCCATTTCGGTGTTAACAAACCTACATCTAGGGGATACCAATCTAGGATGAAGACTCCACTATGTCGTAGTATTATCACAAAGATAAACTCCCTCATTTACAACTTTGTCTCCTGATCACTACCATAATGGACATCTTTATCAAAGATAAACTCCGTCGTTTATAACTTTGCTAAGAGAACCTACTCACATCCTTCACAACTTGAGTTCCTTTTGTCTTTTGACATCACAGAACCTATCACGGTTTTCTTGACCAAGAAGTTATCTTAGACATGCTTAAAAGCTTCGTCCAACAAAAATACAACAACCATTACCTAAAGGCTTCTGATTGTGTACATGCACCTATGTCGTCCTCTCTATATCCCATACTGCAGAGTGGAACCCTGAGAGCCAATGACTCTCAAAACCTAAACCCTTATTTTACAAAAGAGAAATAGGTTACAATTGTTACATAAGGCATATTTTAACTCTAGGTATAAGTATTCATATATATATATATATATATATATATATATATATATATATATATATATATATATATATATATATATATATATATATATGTATATATATGTATATATAGCCTTATGATGTTGGGCTTTCTGTCTTTATCTTGATCCAGTACTTAAATCTTCAACAAATCTCAAACATATTTGTTTCTAATTTAAATCATGCAATAAAGTCCAGGATGTCTCCTCTTGTTGTTAGGATATCTTCTTCGACATATTTATTCTGCACAAATTCTTTATCTTTAGTCTTCTTATCTTTATCCAAATTTTTGTCAAATCTCAGGTGCTTTCAACTACTATAAAAGAATATTGCTTTGTAAGTGCGCTTAGATAGTTGCGCAGTCTTGTGAATTTTTCTTTCATGGGACAATCCTTTTTTAAGCACTAAGAAAAATATTCGTTGGATGACAGTTGGCCTGAGGAATCTCGTTTTTGAGGGTGAAAATAGTACACACAATCTTCCTTACGTACCACCAAATCAGGGTAGTGGAATAGTGGAATCGTTAGTGGAATGAAACGTCTTTGTACTATTATATTATTCCCTCTTAATCATTAATCCTTGTCTTCTGATGTTCTAAGGCTTCTGATCTTGAGATGATTGAATCATGAGTAGAGGATAGGATAACATGGTCTTAAGAATCTCAAGTCTTCAGTATCTTCAAAACTTGTTCACCAGAACCTTGTCTTCAACCCTTGTCTTTGAAACCCTTGGTCTTCAGAACTTCAACTCTTCAGGGTCTTCAAAACGTGTTAAGCAGAACTGGTCTTCAGAGTCTTTCAGCACTTGGTCTTCAGAACATTTAGTCTTCAGAGTCTTTCAGCACTTGGTTTTTATAACCTTTTGTCTTCAGAACTTCGAATCATTAGATTCTCAGGACTTGGTCTTCAGAACTAACGTATCAGAGTCACACTCAGTCAGAGTCAGAATCCTAGAAAACATTGCAACATCAACATAGGTTTTTGTAAAGATATTTATGATGAGTTGGTACAAAATTAGTCTTGCTTCTCTTTGCATAGAAGCGTATATCATCGTATTAGAATCATTGTTCATACAATCTCTATCAGGGTCAAAACCTGTTTTTTAGAACATTCAGAACCACAAATGTTAGAGTATCAAATTGCTTTCACATAAATACTTTGTTGTTATTATCAAAACTTAGAGATATTGAGCATAACCAAATCTTGTTCTTACAATCTCCCCCATTTTTATAATGACAAAACAATGTATTTTGAAGAGCCAATTTTTTACGAAGATAATAAATGGGTATTGACTTAAGATAAGTTCAGACTTTTCTTCCCTTTGCTAGATACACTCCCCCTGAATCCGATAATCCCAAAATTTCACTTTTGCTTGTTCAGAGTCTCCCCTGGTCCCAAGACTCACAAAATAAAATTTGAGTTTCCAGAGAATACGATAGAGAATGATTACTTCCCTGTGGTCACTCATCAAAGTCTGACTAGAGCACATGGTCTTCATCTCAGAACCTAGTTACTATAAGAACTTGATGTTTGTCTGTTGACATAGCCAATACATAGAGCTTGATTAGCTACATTCTTATAGCCTGATTATGAATGTCTGATTCTGAGGATTTATCATTTCTTACCAGATTCATAAATGCCTGATATTTAATATCAGTCCTAAAACAAAAAATACTAAGATAATTTTGCATATTTAATATGTTAGAATGTCAAGATTGTGATTCAAATACTAGATATTGAATTCAAAATAATTTTCTTCATTAATACTCCCCATTTTTGTCATAATCAAAAAGGTAAAAACAACAACCAAACACAAACAGTAGACATAAATTCTACCAGTTATCCTAGAAGGTGTCTAATGTTGAAAATAAATGAGCTCAATGATCCTTTTAAAGAGTTTATATGGTTTTTAATATTTGATCAGAAGTAGGAAATTTGAACAGTCGATGAAACATCATAGCAGATTCAACCATTTTTGCTTGGTTCGGATTGTTGAAAGAATTCGTATAAACTTTGTTGATGAACATCCATAAAAAATGATGGAGATTACGAGAAAAAAATTGGTTTTCTTAAAAAACATATGTGGATGTGAAGTGAGAGCAATGGGTATTTGTAAATGATTGTGACTAGAGACAAGGAAGGAGTATTAATAGTGATTACTTTGAAAATCTAGCCTCATAAAAATACAATGCTCGAGGTGTCACTTCAACGATTAGATATGATCAAAAGATCACACCCATTTGTTATAGTGGACGAGTTTTCTATTTCACAAGTCAAAAATACCAAAAACAAAAGTATCTGACTAGGATAGATTTTTGATGAAAACATCTTCTAACTTGTAGAAGTATCTTTATAAGAACCTCTTATAAAATAAATCAAAACTACTTATTTTCTTGGAGTCAGAATCTCTTTTTACAAAAAGAAACTAAACTTATTTTGATAAAATTCATTCTAGACAAAGGTCCGTATTTATATTCTTCAGAATAAATAGAAATCTATCTTCAACAAAGGGTTTTGTAAAGATATCAACCCACTGATATTCTGTATCTATAAATTTTAAATATAAAATCCATTTCTGAGCATAGTCTCTAATAAAATGATTTTTAATTTCAATGTGTTTAGCTCTTGAGTGAAAAATGAGACTCTTACTCAAACAAATAGCATTTGTGTTATCATAGTAAATAATAATGTTACCCTCATTTATCTGAAAATCCTCAAGTTGATTCTTCATCCAGAGCATCTAAGTACTACACAATTATGTTGAGATGTATTTTGCATATGCAGTAGATAAGGCAATGGTAGACTGTCTTTTGCTTTCCCAGGAGAAGAGGTTGTTTCCAAGAAATTAACAGTTTCCAAAAGTACTTTTTCTTTCTAGTCTGTCTCCAGCATAGTCTGCATCGTAATAACCAGATAGCATGTACTTTGATGTTTTCTTGTAAATCAAGCCAAGATTAGTTGTTCCCTTAATATACCTTAGGATTCTCTTGAAAACAATCAAATGAGTTTCCCTTGGATCTGATTGGAACCGAGAACACAAGAAAACACTGAATAGAATGTCTAGTCGAGAAGCAGTTAAGTACAAAAGAGATTTTATCATTCGATAGAGCTTCTGACAAAATTTGTTATTTCTTTAAATAAAGGATAAAATTAACAAATTTTATTTTTAATCATTGCATTATTACTCATCATTTGAATTTTTCTTTCATCGAGTCTTATTCCTGTATTTCTCTTAGAAGTAAAATTGTGTCATTCGTACAATACTCGGTCGATCGCTAGAAAAGAATGGAAGACCCCGAGGAAGAGAGCAGAGAGCTGGAAGAGGAGCTATATAATGTGAATTCAACTATGGAAAGGCTCAAAGAAATGCTCGACGCTCTGACTGTAGCTCAGAGTCTTCACCAAAGAACATTGATCTTCAAAGTCGTGTCTACACGAATTAAAGAGATATTGTATAAGGATCCAAGGTATGAGATGCCAAAGGATCGTCCATGGGGCATGCCATCTGGATTTATCCTGGAAGGATATGATCCCCGATTGATTAAATAATTGAAGAAAGTTGTGGGACCGTCTCAGTTTAAAGATTAAAAACTTCGAACTCTTTAAGATGCACTAGCAAAGAATGCCATACCAGGAGGTTACAAACTCTCAGTATCTGAAGTTCCAATTGATGTACAAGTTGCACCATCTCCATTGGTACAAATCACCTCGAAAAACCGAAGGTACTCTCCTGCTCTAAGTGAAGGGGGAGGAATCAACGATAGGATGGACGAATTCTAGAAACAGTTTGCAGCCATGCAACAGGAATTACAGTCTCTCAGAGGACAAGAGTTGTTTGGAAGCAACGCAACAGATATATGCTTGGTCCCAAATGTTAAAAATTTTCACAAATTTTAAGTGCCAAATTTTGAGAAATACAAGGGTGATTCTTGCCCTCAAAGTCATTTGACAATGTATGCCCGGAAAATGTCCACTCAAACGGAGAATCCCAAGCTACGGATTCACTACTTTCAGGATAGTTTGACTGGGGCGGCGCTTCGTTGGTACATGAAGCTTAACCATACGAATATCAACAGCTTCTGAGATCTCAGAAATGCTTTCATAGAACAGTATAAATTCAATTTGGATATGGCTCTTGATCAGGACTAGCTCAGAGCAATGTCTCAAAAGGGTAGTGAAACCTTCAAAGAGTACACGCAGAGATGGCGTGAAATCGCTACTCAAATTTCTCCTCGTCTCTAGGTAAACAACGACAAAGATTTGCACCTTGTCAAGAGGCGATGGTATCTCTTATTATTACCTCAGCTGTAGTGTCGATGTATCAAGCTCAGATCACTCAGAACTCTCCTAATCAACAATAGTATCAGCAAAGGCATCAGCCTCCTCAACAGGCACGTCCATAATTTAACAACAACGGGTATCCAAGGGCTTCAACATTTGACCCTATACCTACAACATATGCTAATTTGTTTCCACTATTACTAAGCAAGAGGCACATTCATACCAGGACTCCTGGTTTGATTCCTGCTGACCCCCTCTATGGCATAAAGCTGATCAATCTTGTCATTATCATCAAGGTGGGAAATGGCATAACATTGAAAATTTCCTAGCCATCAAGTATGAAGTCCAGAGACTCGTCAAGAACAGAGTATTATCTTTCAAAAATCCTAATCAAAATGTTCAAACAAATTCATTACCATAACATGAGAAACCGTTGGTCAACTAGATTCAAGATCAGGAAATTCGAGGAGTCAATTTACTTGATGATCCTCCAAGAATTGTTTAAAACTTTGGCATCCAGGAAATGAATGTCAATCTAGTTGCAATGCATTCCAGACAAAGTCTACATCATAATTTGCCACGACAGGACTACCAAAGTTGCTCCGTCTGTTTAATAAATGATCAAGGGTGCTCCTTTGTACTGGAAGCCCTTGAACGACACGTGGATTTAGGTTGGATTCAAGATTACTGTGAATTTAATGATCCTCAGATCAACATGGTTCAAATCTTTGACATTTGCATAACGAATACCAGTTTAGTCAAATTGCACTCCAAGCATGTCATACATGGATTGTTATCAATGCACAATTATCAGAACTATTTTGGTTGCTCTGAAGGTAATCAAGGGTGTGAAATAGTGCAAAGAGATCTTCCAGCTTTATTGGACCCTTGGTGGCTTCGAATTTACATGGACGAAGAAACGAGTCTAATTAGTCTCAACAACGGTACTCCAGCTAGAAGACAAACTTTCAACGCCAGAATACAAAACTCAGATAGAGTTAAGATGCATCATATACAAAGTGGATACGATCTTTTGCCACCTCACATATATGAAAACTGTGAGGTCTGCTCAACGGATAAACGAGGATGTATCATAGTTCTCATGGAACTCCGAGATCAAATGGAGCAATGTGTTACTCGTTTGCAAGAGTCACAACATATCAATATGATAAAGGAGGTTCCAGCGATTGAACTTATGGACTGTGAAACCGACGAAGATATTCTCAATATAATCCATTTGGTCGAAGAAAAGAAATTCTTGGAAGTTCCCTTTGACAGCGGAAAAATTCACAAGGCAGCACCGATAGAGGTTACTTTCGACATTTGATAGGCTCGTTGTAAACACCCTAAATTTGCCCTCACTTTTTCTCACACCATGGCTTGTGATCTTTCATTTTTGCATTAGCATAAGCATATCATATCCCACTGCATAGTTCATTTCATCTACATATAGGGTTTGTGACCTGAGTAATCCAAGAAGCGATCTAAGCCATCTCAAAGGTCTTTGAGCTTTCCAAGATGGTCCATGTGTGCTCCATGATCATAATATTCTCCCCAAAGTTCATAAAAGTCAAGGGATCACAAAGCATGGCAAAGGCATAGAGATAGACTGAAGATTTCCTACACAGATGACCTAAAATTAGGGTTTTGGTTTCAAAGGCCTTAATCCCAATTTTTTTGGTCATTCTTGTTTCTAATGGTCTCAATATGTTATAAGGATCATGTGTGCCAAATTTTATGAAGAAATTCACTGTGGAAGTCATTTGATCATTGGGTAACTTCTTGAGCAAGTAAAGTCAAAATCAGGGCATCTGAGGCCTCCATCAAGGGTACCAAAGGGTCATCATCATCATTTTGAGTCTCTATGATCTTTATTTGATCATTGAAGTGGTTAGAAGTTCACAAAGTTGAAGAATTTTGAGCCAAATGCAAACTTGCTATTTTTGGAAATGACTTGTAATGGAAACTTTCCATTTTGGGAAAGATATTCAACCTAATCTTTCATGACCAAAAATGCTTCAAATGAAAAATCCCTGGACATGAAAGTTGTAGATTATGTCTTCCCATTTTCATAAAATACAAGAACATGTCTTGATTCATCCTAGAACTCAAGATATGGCCTTTCAAAGTTGGTAAAAATCCTATAATTTTCAAATGTGCACCAAAGAGGGATTTTTGAAATTTCACTTGCCAATCCATTTCATGACCTCAAACCAACTTCTAAACATCATACCAACATAATGCAACACATTTTGATCAAGATTGCACCAAAAATCACAAGTTTCTATGCCTTGCACTTCAAGAAACTCCAAAGAGGGAAAATTTTATAAACTATGAGAACTCTTGATCAAGGCCATCCAGATGCATTCTATTGATCCAAAGGCTCACCATGAACCATGCTGAAGCAATCTAGCCACAGAAATCACCTCTGCATAAGCCCATACCTTAAGTACACATATGTTGACATTTTTTGATTTTAAGCCATACCAATCCCACAGTGCCACAACAACTCTTCTGGCCAATAACAATTATTTATTCAAACCCTAAGCATTATAAATGGACACCCTTCATTTCCTGAAAGAACACACAAGTGCATAATCCAAAAATTGCCTTGAAACTTTATCTCTTTAAAACACACAATCCAGCCAACAAAAACCAAAATTTCTTTCACCATTCAACTCCTCATAGCCTGAGGATCATTTCCCACCCATAACCATAGCCTGAAACAAGCCCAAAAACAAACACGATTTCTGCATATTCAAAACTGAAACTCATAAACCAGCCATTATAAACTCCATTCAAGCATCACAATAGGAGGGCCCAGAAAGCTCCATTTCAAAGAACTCCATCTCAGGTAACCTCCATGAACGTTTTTTCCAGAAACATGATTTTAAGTTCTAGAATGAATCTACATGCTTCCCTGATCACACTGATATGATTAGAATTGAAAATAGGTTAGAAATGAGGATTTCATGATGTTCTGAAATTTTTGACCTAGAACTTGATTGCTTCGATTCATCCTGATGATGCATGATTAATGAATTTTGATTGTTGATTAGAGTTGTATGATGTTAGGAGAGTGTTTCTGGGCAAGAAATTTAGAGATTATAAGCTTGTAGTGGATTCTGGGAATTTAGCTTCCCGGAGAAGATGACCGGAGCTTAGCTCCGGTCACCTGAAAGTGATTTGCCCTAATTAGGGTTTAGTTGCCCAGATTGAATCCTGTCCCTTAGATCATGATTAGGTTAACGCGTGTGTCGCTCCCGGGATTTTTATTCTAGTACAAACGCGAAAGTGGCGCGGAAAAAGGTAGAGTCACCAGCCAGACATTTTTATCCCAAATGAATGGGAAAGGTAATGTTGCACAAACCTAAGGAAGAAGGAAAAGGACGAGGCCTTGCGAACCAAAGATCTGGGTCCGGAAGTCGGTTACGAATTGAGAAGGTATTAGCACCCCAATTCGTCTGCCGTACCCGACTCTGGTGTTACCGGCTCTGACTCGAGGGTGTTTACCGTATCGTTGTTTGAACTGTCGAGACAAGTCATGTTCGTCCGCAAAGAGTATGAGATGAGAAGAGAAGACGTGGTGTCTTGGTTTGTTATCTTTTAGAAGAAGTGTTTTGAATTTGTGTTTATCGTATGTATAACACTAAAGACTATGATACATGAGCGAATACTTTCCAAGATCTCCCCCAATGTAATGTTTGTAAAGCATCCTAGAAGAGTGAAGGAGACCTCCACTAGTCATTTCCTGTATAGCTTTAGGCTCGTGGCGTATTGTACACATTTTCCTTTATTAAGTGTTTTGGATTTTTTCTTAAAGATGAGAAGTGAAACTTAAGTTGCAAAAGGAAAACTCTAAGGGAAACTAGACTTACCCTAGGTTAGTTGAATTCAAGGATCCCTATGGTTAGTGAGGTTTGAAAGATAAAATTTACCTAAGAGATATTATACTAGAGATGCGAGTAGAAAAAGTTATAATGAACAATATGGTCCTCCTAAGTCATGGTGGGTAAAACACGTGTATGAAACGTAAATGGGATGAAACGATGGATCGGGTGGGTCGATTGCGTGGGGTTGAGACGCACGACTTATGGTGTGCAACATACAAGGCTTGCTTTTGGGTGCAATGGAGTGAAACAATGGTAATCCAGGAATCCTAAAGTCACATGAAACTTTATTTATTTATTTGAAAATTTACTCGACGTTGGATCGAGTATTTATTTTATTTTTTGAGATTTTTGTTTTCTATCGATTCGTTTTATCTTTTCTATCCTAATTATAGGAACTATACAAGTATAAGAGTTCTAAGCTATTACATCACAAAGTACACCAAATATAATCGAGGCATAATAAAATAATCCAATTCCATAAGCAAATCCTCGAAAAATACCTTGCACAAAAGGAAAATTATTAGTAAATGAAATGAAAATGCATATGCAACAATATGATGGAAATGAATTAAAATAACAAAAATATCAAAAGTCATGGAAAAAATGTGAAATTAATTCCCTAGGGTCTCTAACCTAACTATAATATTGTGTTAAAATAGCTCCTAAAAATTCAAAGTCTAACTATGTCAAATGGTCACTTAAACTTATCTAGGGTTCAATCATAGTTTTACACAAATCACACTACCAAATCAGTGGATAAAATGGCCTAAAAAATATGTCAAAAATATTTCCAGGTACTATTATTTATCCTCTAATCATAGCAAAAAGAATAGGCCAAAAATGTTATAGAAAGTGGGAGAAATAAAATGTACAAAATTATGTGTCCATGTGAGAATTCAATCTAAAAACAATTAAATGAAAAAATCAAAATTAAATTGAAAAATGAATAAATTCAGAAAGTAAAAAGTTGGATTGGTTCTAAATAGAATTGAAAGGCTATTATAATTTTTGGAGATTTTTATTATTTGTTTTACTATTTTTTTTATGAATTAAATCGAAATGGTGTTAAAACAAAGATTAAGAAAAGATAGAAAATAAAGGGGGGTGGAAATAGAAATGTTTATAGTTAAAAGTTGGATTAGGCCCACATGCACAGAGCCCGCAGGTGCATATTACTTACAGTGGGAGTCACGTGTGGAAAAAAATCCGGTGGTCCTACCGGACGGTGACAAGTGTCACCGCCGGATTGGACCACCCACTAAGCCTTATCTTCTTCCAATCTTGGGCGGTGGAGGGATTAATCCAATTTTATTACAATTTATTAATCATTTAACATGCAATTAGTGTGATTTATAAGTTTTATTTTCAATTAAACACCATTAATTCTAAATTAACATAAAAACCAACATGCTTATAACTAAAACAAAAATAAAATTCATCAGATCCCTCTCTCACTTTCCTCACGCGTTTCACTTTCTCTTCTCACCCTTTCACCTTCTTCCCCAACAGAAAACCTAGCCACCGTCCGTAAAAACCCCGAAAGAAACGTCCACCGCCTTGACCTGACCCCTTTCTCCCCCTCATCTCACATGCGTCTCGGACCTATCCTTTCCCTCATCCTCAAATCCGAAGAACAAAATCTCGAAATTTCGCTCTAAGCATAATCGAATCTAACGAAACCAAAACCACTAATCAACATGGAGATGCGATTTTGCACAACTAAAGGCGTGGATACGTACCGTGTAGCTTGAAGATGCGTCGACGCTACCACTGAAGCCGGTATTTCCTTTGTTTCGGTGTCATATCTAGCATGAGGATGAGTCCCGACGGATGAACGACGAGGAAGCAAAGACGAAGGCGCTTCGAGTGATGCGAAATTGTTCAGGTATGTATTTTGACTTCACCTTCTCATTCTTCTTCCATCTTTGATTTTCGGTTCTGATTTGTTATTATTGAACCTGCCGAGTTCTTGAATTTGCAGCTATAGAGAATTCGAAGGTGGAGATTGACTAAGGATGATGAAAGTCTTCAATCGCCGAGATGGACTGATGAAGATATGACCAAGATTTCATTTTTTCCCATCTTGTCTTGCACAAGGCGATTCTCGATTCTGAAGTTTTTTTTCTTTGCAGCATGTTTAAGATGCAGGTTGATGTTGAATCGATATAGTGATTGACGAAGTCGCAATGATAGGAGAGGTTCCGATCGACTTGACTAAAGATTGTTGATGTTGATGAAAATGGCTATGATGATTGAATATGTGTTCTTGATGAAGATACGAATGAAGGTATATGCATCTACAATTTCTCAAATTTCCCACTCTATTTCTTTTCCACTCATCTTCCGTGTAATGATTCTGATTCGTGTTTAACGAAATTTGTCAGAAAAGCCATGAAGATTGATGGAGCTGTTAATTTTGATGCAGGATTAATGGTGATGGTGTGGGGTTGAAGATGAAAGATGAATGAGGTGAAGCAGAAGAGTGAAAGAGATATGATGAAGAAGTTGGGAGAATGAGAGGAAGTAGATTGAAGAAGGATGATAAATATGAAGATGTGAAGAAGTGATCCCTCTCTGAAATTGTAGATTTTATAAACTCAGGTAAAACTCAGTTAGAAAAATGTTATGCCTTTATCTGAGTTTGTTATGATTATGTTGGAGGTTTGTTGTGAATGTAACTGATTTTTCTTTTTGGAAGTTAGTTTTTTTTTTTTTTGCTATGGATTCTTTCACAATGTGATTTTTCCTTTATGGATTTTCCTGCTATGAGCCGTTGATTTCATCGTAAATTTAATCCAGTGCATATTTTCTCTTTGATTTATAACTGTCCTGTTATGCGCCTTGTTTCTGGAAATTGCAGGGATCGCAAACCTATATGTTCTCAGTAAGATCGATTGCCAATAGGGACAGATCATGAAACTTTCTGTATCAATGAATCACAACATTTTCTGCCATGAAATCTAAAGTCACATATTTTGAGATCAAGCTAGAAATTTTTCCGTTAAAAATCTAACTGGAGGCCAATTGTAATTAGAAAATGGTGGCTAGATGGATGTGTAGTTTTCAATGCTTTTCCTTTTTTTTTATACTTCTGTTGTGAACAATTATTGTAACTGGATTTTTGGGTTTCCCTTGTGATTTTTGTGAATGAATCCGGATGATACTTTCCCCTTTTGTGAATTTTGTGTTCAGCTTAACCCTCTTCTATTTTCATAATAGATATTTGATAAACGAATACGGATATAATATAACTTTCTTATGACTTTTGATAAACGGATATGGCCCACAAAAACTTGTAATTGATATGGTTTAAACGAATATGGGCCTTCATTTGGATATAATATAATTGGATTATAGTTGAAGATGAGAATGACTTATACTTGAACATAAAATTATTTGAAAAATATTTTTTTTATTATTCTTGAAACCAATTTGAATTTGCAACTTGACTTAATTCCCTTTTAAACATCTTAAATTCAAATCCTAATTTTGGATCCATATTAAACTTAAATTCTTCATGAAGCTTCATCTACACTTCCAACTCTTCATAACCTTGCCTCACACAACAAACAAATGGGCGGACCACCATGTCTTGATTTCCTTATGAATCCACAACAAAATCTTTCATGCCACGAATACCAAAATGCCTTTGCTATGTAAGACCTTAGACAATTAGTTTCCACAAGCTCAACCACAAGGAAATAGCTTAATATGAAAGTCATAATCCAATGATCCTTGTTTGAAGCACCATAGGCGAAAATCCTAATATTGGAGGAAGATCAATGAAAAAGAAAAAGACTAATTCACTCCATACGCCATAGAATAAAACCTCGATCTTGTGAAACCCTGTTTTGCCAAGTCACAAATCCTCTAAATAATAAAATTCATATCGTAATTACCATGCTTCAATCTCTTGCTTTAAAAACTCGATGATGATGAAGATGAATGCAATTCTGAGCCAGTTAAGGTAATAAATATGAGGGAAAATTTTGGGGTGTTACAGTTGCCCCTATTCATTCATTGTAGACCTGAATGGATGATAGTTGTTGCTTTCAGACGTTTGAGGTATGCAGGGATTGAATACCAAGAACAACCAGAAAATTTGCACTATGAGGCAGAAGACCAGGGAAATAAACTCAACCGAATGAACTCTGCTTGGATATAATTATGATGGTAAGAATCATAAATGGGGGATGTCTTTTGAATGATGCCAGCGGACTACTGGCTTGCCACGCTGCAGGTGGACTTTGATAAGCTGCACCAATTCCTTACTGGTGTATTATCGGATGGAGTTAAACGATTAATGACTTGCCACACTGCGGGTGGAACTTTAAAATTCCTTGCGACCCTGGGGATGGACTTTTGCCAATCTGCGGTTGAAATTCAGATACTTTGCCACACTGCGGGTGGACATTGGCCAGTCTGCGGCTAGACTTTTGACACTTCGCCACACTGCGGGTGGACTTTCGGATAATTTGCCACACTGCGGGTTGACTTTCAGATAATTTGCCACACTGCGGGTGGACTTCTGCTCACTGCGGGAGACTTTTGAGATTTGCCACACTGCGGATGGACTTCTGCTCACTGCGGGAGACTTTTGCCCACTACGGGGGACTTTAGAAACTTGCCACACTGCGGGTGGACTTCTTTTCACTGCGGGAGACTTTTGAATTTTGCCATCCAAAGATGGACTTTGGCCAGTCTATGGCTGGACCTTTGCTCACTGTGGGAGACTTTTGAAATTTTCCACCCGAAGATGGACTTTGGCCAGTCTGTGGCTGGACTTTTGCTCACTGTGGGAGACTTTTGAAACTTGCCATCCGAAGATTGACTTTGGCCAGTCTGTGGCTGGACCTTTGCTCACTGTGGGAGACTTTTGAAATTTGCCACCCGAAGATGGACTTTGGCCAGTCTGTGGCTGGACTTTTGCTCACTGTGGGAGACTTTTGAAACTTGCCACCCGAAGATGGACTTTGGCTAGTCTGTGGCTGGGCTTTTGCTCACTGTGGGAGACTTTTGAAATTTTCCACCCGAAGATGGACTTTGGCCAGTCTGTGGCTGGACTTTTGCTCGCTGTGGGAGATTTTTGAAACTTGCCACCCGAAGAAGGACTTTGGCCAGTCTGTGGCTGGAATTTTGCTCGTTGTGGGAGACTTTTGAAATTTGCCACCCGAAGATGGACTTTGGCCAGTCTGTGGCTGGACTTTAGCTCGCTGTGGGAGACTTTTGAAACTTGCCACCCGAAGATGGACTTTGGCCAGTCTGTGGCTGGACTTTTGCTCACTGTGGGAGACTTTTGCCCACTGTGGGGGACTTTTGAAATTTTCTACCCGAAGATGGACTTCGGCCAGTCTGTGGATGGACTTTTGCTCACTTTGGGAGACTTTTGAAACTTGCCACCCAAAGATGGACTTTGGCCAGTCTGTGGTTGGACTTTGCATATGTTGAATTGCATAGCATGTTGCCCCATGACACTAGGGATGGTAGGTTTTGAGTATCATAATGAACTGGTGTGAGTGTAAAGGAATTCCTGACGCGGAAGTGTAACACGGTGGGAGAACTGACTTTAGTTATGTTGCGGATAGCAAGAGTCGCCACCGACTTTTATTTTATCCAAAGGAAAGGCATAAAAGAACAGGAAAGACCTTTTAAAAGATTTTTGGGTCCGGGGGTTAAGTTATGTAAAGGGAAGGTGTTAGCACCCTTTACATCCATGGTTATCCATGGGCTTTTAGTTACTTAGCTCACTTTAAATTGTTTTTGAAATGTGAAGTGTGTGAATATAAATTTTCTTAAGTGTTTTATAATGATCCATGTACGGATATATATAAAACCTTTGTTTTGAAAATTGTTTGAAATGTAAGAAGTGTTTGAAATGTTTTTGAAAAGTGAGCAAGTATCTAAGAGGAACCTACCCTAAATTAAGTCTTTTCTGTTCTTGAATCCTTTAAATGGTAAGACTATCCCTATTATTAAGGAATAGGTAGTCATTACCTTGGATGTATGAGGGACAAGTGAAGGGACATCTGTTTATTTAGGCAACTGTGAGGTGTATAAGCAATTCGAAGGGACTTATCATCTTTATTCGAAAGGGCCAAGATCATTACGAAGGCAACATTCGAAGGGACTTGATCTTTTTATCTGTTTAGGGACTAGATGATGTGAGATGAGGGACTTTTGCTTTATACACCCTACTTGACCTTTTGTTTAGGCAACTTGAGAGGAAACCCTTAAGAAGTGAGATGGTGATCCAAGATCGACTTACGTGTGTGAGTGTACCAATTTAAATATTTGTCTTTAAGTTTAGTGATCTAAATTCGATTTTTAAATATAAACATGGTTTACACTCCCTATTTTACTAACCATAGCATTTAAAAATAAATAATAAAAATTATTACAACAAATATTACATAAGGATACAATTACATAATAATAATAATTAAAATAAAATAAATGAGCTAAATATATAATAAATAATTGGGTTAGTAACAATAATAAAAAATCACAATATATATATATATATATATAAATGGGGTTAGTAATAACAAAAATTAATAAGAATAAAATCAAGAAATTAACATAATAATGAATAATAAATTTAAAAGTGCAATTTTTAATAGATAATTATTTTTTAGATTTTTAAGAAGAAAAATAAACAATTCATATTATATACTAATTATTATAAAGATTTAAATTATATATACATGTTATGAAAAATAATGGTTAATTATGATTAAATAAACATATTATAAAAATAAATTATATTTACAAAATTAAATTAGAAGTTTTTAATAATTTTAAGCATATACTAAAATTATTTACATGCAAGAATTATATTAAATAATAATTACAAACAAATTATAAAATATGTACATAGTTAAGGTTTATAAATAAATAAATTAAAAGTTATAATATAATTAGAATTTTGTAAAAGAAAAAATTAGGGTTTTGATTATATAAAAAAAAACATTAGGATTTATCACTTAATTAAAATATAAACATAATTTATGAAATTTAAATAAATTAATAAATTAATATTTACAATTAAGGTTCATGGAAATAATTAGGTTTTATAAAAAATATTTTAGGGTTTTAGAAAATATTAGGGTTTATATGTTTAGAAAAATAAATTAGGATTAATTATCTAATATAAATCAATTATACAAAATTACTCAATATTAATAATGTACAAAAATAAAGATTAAATAATTTTACTTATAAGGTTTAATTTTGAAAAGTTGAATTTTAAATTATAAAAAAAGAAATAGTATAAACATTTTTTATTATTTTAAATTTATTTAATTATGATATAAACAAATAAAATAAGAAAACCAGAAAAAGTGGAAAAAACTTACCTGGGCTGGGATTCGAACCCAGCCCCTGAGCTTCAATCTTTGAGTCCTGCCTCTACAACCACCAGGCCAGCGTGCGCGTGGTGATAGCAAAATACGTTCAAATCTTTTTATTTTTTTATCCTGCAAAATATTAAGAAAAAAAACAAAACCAAAATGGCCTGGGGAGGTTTTGATCCCAGGACCATTCACTCATCAGCCAACTACACAAACCATCTGAGTCGCGCACTTAAGTTGTCATGTATATAAAACAAGTTTGTTTTAATCTTTGCGTAAATTTCAAATTCCTTCTGCGCGCCAAACAGCTTCATCCCCTACCTCATGACCTGCGAATTTCCATGCGCTTTCTCCTACACAATTACCTGCGATTTTTTCAACATGTATAACCTGCGAAAATCAAACATTATCGAAACAGCAAAATTACTTCAAATTGATTAATGCAACATGATCCTCAGAGCTCACACAGTCTTTCTATGTTCTCAAAAATCATTTATATTTGGTTTATCATGAAGCCCCAAATAGGTGACCGAAACCCTAACCATGGCTTCTTCTTGATTCTGGCATGAAAATCCAATCAAAGCACATCAAAACAATCCACACACAATAATAAGCAAGTATCAATGAATAGAAACAGTTTATATTTCGTGAATGGATGTAATTGAAAATTTGAAATTTTAAGAACAAATTGATTTCGGGTTTGATGATATGAGATGCTAGCAGGCAATGTGATGATCCAGAAACATTCTAAATGATCCCAGGAAGCTATTTCAACCTTCAAAAGGCTTGTTGATTACTGGTATGGACAAAACCGAATTTGAATATTTTGAAGATTTTTGTGAAGTTGAACAATGTGTAAGAGGCTGCAATTTTCGTCCCCTATGCTTGTGTTCTCTTTGTGTATATGTAGTGGATTGATTTAGGTCAAAAAAATATGCTCCCCCTTTGGGCTTTTTGGATACCTTGGTGATGAAGAAATCCCTTTCCAATTTTGGCCAAAAATCAAATCTCTTCATGCTTCAAAGAATGAGCACGAATTTGGATAGTATATATTCATGTTAAATGTCTTTTATGATTTTCTAGAAGAAGAATCACACTTAAATATTGATTTTTTGATTTTATTTTGATTTAATATGTATTTAAATGAATAAAATTCAAATAAATATTAAATAAAATAAAAAAAATCAGAAATTACATGGGTTGGGTCGTGCTTGGTGTCATGTTGAAGTTTGGATCACAAGATTGCAAGCCCATTTGGAAGAAATTGATTTTAAAGCCCTATTTGCTTCATAAACCTCCCGAATATTTCCCAACTTTGCAAGGGCACAAATCCTTCAATTTTAATGCTATGAGGGTGTTCTTGGACATTTTGGAAATCTTAAAGAGTCCTTTAACCAACACCATTGGTTTCATGTCCATATCATTTACCATTCTCAAGTTATGCCCTTTTGAAGTTGTTGACTTTTTGTTGACTTTTAAAAGGACCTATAATGTCTTAGCTCATACCTTCCAAATGAAGCATTTTTGGGTTTGGCTTGTGAGACACAAAGTTGTAGAGAATTCAATTTCCTTCAAAATGAGCTTTGGATGGGAAACATTTGATGAAGCATGTGAAAGTTATGGCTGGTCAAAGTTCAATTGACTTTTCCTGAGGAAACCCTAATTTAGAAACCTCTGATTCTTGATGATCTGAAATATCCTTGATGAATCATGATCAACCCTTGATCAAATGATGAATTTTACTTCATATACTTGATGTTGGCAAAAAATCATGAAGTTTGACTTTGGTTTGACCACAGTTGACCTCAGTTTGACTTTTTAACTACTTTGACTGATTTTGACCTATCTGATCATCTGACTGAGCAAACCTTTGAGAAAAGTCTTGAAACTTGTCATGGGGATTCTTAAGCACATATCAGATGTTATGAAACTCACTTGAAGTCTTGGAAGTCCATTTAGCCTGATTAAAGTCAAAACCCTAGTTTAGGATGCATTGCTTAGGAGGATGCATTGTCTGAGGGAATTGTCAAATCTTCTGACTAATTGTGAACTTTGTGAACCTTGTGAACCTCATAAGATGTCTTGTGAACCTTATTAACCTCATGAGAGGTCTTGTGAGCCTTGTGAACCTTGTGAACCTCTTGAACCTCTTGAACCTTGTGAACCTCTTAACACACAAAGTCTTGTTTTGTGAGGGCAAATTTTGGGGTGCAACAGCTGGCCCTGTTCAATTTTCTGAAACCTGAGGGGTTAGATTGGTATATGTGCCATTCGTGACCTGGAAGGTTGAAGGGGATTGAACACAAAAGCCCAAAAATTTGCACTCACCGGTGCGTAGAATGATACTGATGACTGGCTGTATATGCTTTGAGTGGGCTTAAAGATGCCACTTGGAAAGAAAATTCTTCAAATACACCTCTTGGAGAATAAAGTAGTCCAAAGTATGAAGATATAGCTTTTGGGAAGATAAACAACGTCCAAAGATAGTGAGATAACCTTTGGGAGGATAAACAACGGCCCAAGGTTATCATAATACTTTTGGTAGGATAAACAACGGCCCAAAGTAATGATAAACGACGTCTCCAGATAGCCTTCGGGAAGATAAACAACGTCCCAAAATATAAGTATAACTTTTGGGAAGATAAACAACGGCCCAAAGTCATGATAGCTTTCAGGAGGATAAACAACGTCCCGAGGTATAAGTATAACTATTGGGAAGATAAACAACGGCCCAAAGTCATGATAGCTTTCAGGAGGATAGACAACGTCCCGAGGTATAAGTATAAATTTTGGGAAGATAAACAATGGCCTAAAGAAATGATAGCTTTCAGGAGGATAAACAACGTCCTGAGGTATGATGATAGCTTTCAGGAGGATAAACAACGTCCTAAGGTATAAATATAACTTTTGGGAGGATAAACAACGGCCCAATAGTCATGATATGGCTTTTGAGAAGATAAACGACGTCTCAAGATAGCCTTCGGGAAGATAAACGACGTCCCATGATAATGAGGTAACCTTTGGGAAGATAAACAACGGCCCAAGGTCATGATAGCTTTCAGGAGGATAAACAATGTCCTGAGGTATGAGTATAACTTTTGGGAAGATAAACAACGGCCCAAAGAAATGATAACTTTCAGGAGGATAAGCAACGTCCTGAGGTATAAGTATAACTTTTGGGAAGATAAACAACGGCCCAAAGTCATGATAGCTTTCAGGAGGATAAACAACGTCCCGAGGTATAAGTATAACTTTTGGGAAGATAAACAACGGCCCAAAGAAATGATAGCTTTCAGGAGGATAAACAACGTCCTGAGGTATGATGATAGCTTTCAGGAGGATAAACAACGTCCTGAGGTATAAACATAACTTTTAGGAGGATAAACAACGGCCCAATAGTCATGATATGGCTTTTGAGAAGACAAACGACGTCTCAAGATAGCCTTCGGGAAGATAAACAACGTCCCAAAATATAAGTATAACTTTTGGGAAGATAAACAACGGCCCAAAGTCATGATAGCTTTTAGGAGGATAAACAACGTCCCGAGGTATAAGTATAACTTTTGGGAAGATAAACAACGGCCCAAAGTCATGATAGCTTTCAGGAGGATAAACAACGTCCCGAGGTATAAGTATAACTTTTGGGAAGATAAACAACGGCCCAAAGAAATGATAGCTTTCAGGAGGATAAACAACGTCCTGATGTCGCTCCCGGGATTTTCATCCTAGTACAAACGCGAAAGTGGCGCGGAAAGGTTAGAGTCGCCAGCCAGACATTTTTATCCCGAAAGAATGGGAAAGGTAATGTTGCACGAACCTGAGGAAGAAGGAAAGGACAAGGTCCTGCGAACCAAAGATCTGAGTTCGGGAGTCGATTACGACCTGGGAAGGTATTAGCACCCCAGACCGTCTGTCGTACCCGACGGGATCCACGCTTGCTTGTTTTGTTTCAAAGGGTGAGAAATAAGATACTGCTGAATAAGAACTGCTAACTGGAAACTGGAACTGCAATGAGAAAGGGAATTGGAAAAGAGAAAGAACAGAAGGGGGAAAATGTAGGGAAAATAAAGAATGTGCTCGAATGGGCCCTACCCCACTGCCTACGTACCTCATCGGGATAAATGAGGATCAGAGACGTCGTAGTTCGGCTAACTAGGGGTAACAAAGGGAAATTGCTTGTGAATTAAGGCTTGACCTGCCTATGCCATTGCACAGGTGTTGCAGACTTGGACGACGAGTGCGTAACCGTCTTGCAAAGTGACAAGTAGGAGCAAGTTCACGTACGGAGCGAAGGAGATGAGAAAAGAATTCCCGAAGGAAAGACGTTTATTGTTTGTTTGGTGTTTTTAGAAGTTTTTATGAGTGAAAGTTTGCATAGGTAAGTGTACCTAAGTCTTACTCAATGGGATGTGTACATCTCACATCATCCCGAAATGGAATGCGCAAGAGGCACACCTATCTATGGAGGAAATACCCAAGGCTAGTCCCACAAGTGAAGGCTTAAGTACACTGGCCTATTACCATTATTAAGTGTTTTTGTGGTTTTATGGTTAAGAAGTATTTTTTAGCTTTTCTTTGTGAGGTACTCATGTTAAGACCTATCCACCACGAGTGATGACTCACACCTCGCCCCGAAATGGAACGCATGCAAGCATCTCATAGCAAAGTCTCATGTCACATGAAAGTACTCAACCTTTATTAAATGAATTAAAATTAAGTTTGAAGATGAGAAGGGAGAGAGCACCAAAGGATCTCAAAGGAAAAATTCTAAAGGGGACTAAAAATAATCCTAAGTGTTAACATGCATGGATATCCTAAGGGTTAATGAGGTTTCTATCCTAATGAAGGAGGAAGAAGAAGATAGAAGAAGGGATGAGAAAGGCCTAGGACCAACAAAAGAGGGTTAATTCACATAAACATAAGAGGAAGAGATAAGAATTAGAGATGTGGAACTCAATTCCCACATCTCACACTTACCATAGCCCCTGCAAGGTTAGTATGCACAAGTGAAACAAAAATGAGCAAATTAACATGACATCATCCAACAATCAGAAGTGAAGTGAAGTAAACAAATGCTTAATGCCAATCCAACTCAAAGAAATGAAAATGAGAGACTTATGACTTAAAATGAGGCAACATGAATACATATGGAAACAAGTGCGCACTTATGAAAGATGTAATGCAAAACGCACAAAATAAAAAAACAAAGTTCAAAACCAGAATCAAAATGATATGAAGAATGGCCTAAGAGGCCAGCAAGATGAAGAGATAAGTCACACAATACCAAACAATGTCAAAATAGAAGCAACGGAGTCAAAAGATGGAATTTAAACACTTAAAGAAACAAATGACTTGAATCAGAAGCAAACTTAAAAATTCAGAAGAAACAAGACCTATCCTAGGACCAAAAAGGTATCCACACCCCAAAGTAACCCCAAATGAGAAGAAAAAGCTGGCACAAGTGCCCTTCTAAGCCTATAAGAGATCTAATAAACCAAAAGAAGCAAAATGGGACAAGGTGAGAACAAAAATCCACAAATAATAAACCAGCCATCTAAAAATTCTACAACTGAAACTAAAGGGTCTTCAAACATATTATATCAACTTGCCAAAAGGATTTGCAAAAATTCAGAAAGGAACTAGGTCAAATGGAGGTACAAACACAAGTTAGGACATAAAACTTACATCACAAGATACCAGACCAAAACTCAAGAAATAATTTCCTAAAACATTAGAGGAAAATCACATGAAAACTACAAGATATCAGGAACACAATGCAAAAAGAATGGGATCAAAACTCCAAATATTGAAAGATATAGAAAATAAACAAGACAGACTGGTCAAGAAATGAAGCAAAAGAAGCGATGCACCTTGATGAATTATTTATGGCACGTGGATCAATGGAAAAAATAAAATAAAAATATGATAAAAAACTAGAGACTCAAAAGAAGGTTCATGATTTATTTGAGAATTTTTGGATGAATTATTCTATTTTATATGAATTAAAACCAAACTGAAAGATAAAGGAAATAAAATGGAACGAAAAATAAAAAGGAAATTGGAAGAGGTGTGAGAAGTAAAGAATTTGTGCTGAGTTGAATGGGCCGAATGGGGGGATAGGGTGCGAAAATCAATTCCTTAAGCCCAGGAATTTTGCCAGTCCAAGTTCATGGTGACGAGCTGTCTATGCATGAATGGAAGGGACGCTCCTACCGGACGGTGACAAGTGTCACCGCCGGTATGGACAAACACACCAGCAAATCCTCCGTCTCCTTATCTCTTATCTCTTCAAAATCCTTTTATTAATTTCTTAATAATTTCATGAAACTTCCTAAAACCTTTTATGATAAAATTAAAGGAAATTTAAAGCAAATCAACACGCATTGAACCAACAAAATGCCATAAAACGCAGACAAATCTCATCCCCCTCAAACCCCTCTCTTCATCTTCCTCTCCAATAAAAACCTAGCCCGCCGCCGGTCCGCCGTTTCCATGGCTCAATCCCTTCCTCCGCCTCTCATTCACCGCGCCTTCACTCTCCTCTCGCCGGCACACTCTAAAACAACCTAACCTTCAACCTTTCTCTACCTCCTCCTTCGGCTTCACAAACTCTCCGCCGCCAACTCTGCTTTCCCGAACTCACAACAGCCACCACCATCATCTACTCTAACATAAATCTCTCTCTTCATTATCACTCGGCCTCACCTCACTCCCTCCATGACCGCCGCCAACTCTGCTTCAACCTTACGGCGCCATGTTCATCACCTTCTTTATGACTCTCCGCCACCGACGAAATCTCCTACCCCCTAGCTTGACCTAGCCGCCACCATCCACAATCCTAACACAAACTTCCAATTCTCCTTCGGTTTCACCCCTAACCTAAGCATGTCCTTCTCAAATCAGACTCACTTCAAACGAATCTAGCCTATCGCTAACACGCCTCTTACCGAATCAGACTCGGATAATCAAGTGCATAAGCATAGCAATCAAAATCGCGTACAAACACCAACAGTTCAACATACAGCCATCAATTGCATCGAACAAACAAATCTAAGGCGTACCTGTTATGCGACGAGACGATGAACAACACGAAAGTCAGACTCGATTCGGTAATGCTTCACTTCTTCAGAACTGACTCGCAACTTTGTTATTGTTATGGAGCTTTGCTTCAGCTTCACAATTGCGTTTTGTTCCTCTTGAGTTGATATGAACATGTACTGGATTAATTCGCAGGTTTATTGATGCTACTGTGACGAATTCATTCGGTTGAAGAGACTGAATCAATTGGAAAGGTTGAAACAGAATGTTGGATATACGCTTGGATCGAAAGCCGAAGCTTAATCCACGGTGTTGATGAAGATGCTGTGAATAAAATCGATGAAGATTGCGGATGATCGATGAAGCTAGGATCAATTATGTGCGTTCTTGGTGATGAATTTTGAAGAGAATCGATCAAGATGGAAGTGAACTCATGAGGATTATGAAGAATTGGTTGAAAGTTGATGAAGATTCAAGAGAAATGGAGAGAGAATTCTCGCTGGATTCTTTTGAGAGAGTCAGAGAAAAATTTCTGTTATTTCTGTTATTTTTTGTGATGAAGATTCCAGAGAATGATGATGATTGAATCGGTTTTTGTATGCTATCTGTGATGGAGATCAATGAACAATTCTGTTATTGTATCAGGAAAAAATGCGGTTACGAAAATCTGTTATTCCCTTTTTTCTGAGTCTGTTACTTTTCTTCTTTTTTTTTCTTTTTTTTTCGTTATATTTGATTTTGGTGATCTTGAAGAAAATCCATGAAATCAGCGTAACAAACTGTTTCTCTTTTTTTCATTTTTCAGTTTGTTATTTTCAGTCTGTTATTAGATGCTACACTGCGTTTTTGGCCTTCACGAAACTCTCATGCTTGCTGTGTGATATTGATGAGGCTTACGTGAAGTTACGGTCTCATGAGGTCGGTTGTCTTGCTGAATATTTCATTGCGTTTAGTGTAGTGTCAGTTGCACTTTGTTATATGTTGGGATGTGAATGTGTACGGCTATGGTTGATGCTTAAATCAAGTAGGATTCACTTGTGATGTACTACATATGATTTGGGAGGAAAACGGGATAGGCCCATCTTTCCTTTCAAACAAAATTTGTTTTGGCACTGCATCATGTGTCTGGGCTTATGGGCTTTTCTTTCTTCCATATTTTTTTGTAATAACATCTATATGGGATTAAGAAAACATTTATGGAATTATTATGAACATGGACCTAAGAAAATGAAATAGAAAAAGCTTTGGTAATTGACTTAAACAAAAGACTAATGGAAATTCGGTGGATAACTAGAAATGAAAATCAAATAACAAAATGATAGAAATAGGTTTGAATTTAAAGGGAAAAACGGATAATGAGTATGAAAATGGATGGAATGTAATGGTTTTACTGGAATAGGAATGGGTAATTTGGTAGCTAGAATAATCGAACTGATAAAAATGAGTAGAAACGGATATGGAATTGGCCTTTTTTCATTTTTTATTATATATATATATATATATATTTTATATTAATAGGACCAATTGCCACCCCCCACACACATAGCCAAGAGACCTCGATTCATCAATTCACTCAACTCAAAACCAATCTTGCATTATTTCCACAGAAGCCACCGACCCTCTGAATAAATCACCATCTAAGTGTCATCATGATAAGCTTGAATCTTTGAGTCCAAACCCATCACCTGAATCACTGCCCGGTAAACTGATGACCTTTGCACCCAACAACTCGACTTTGAAACGTATTGCTTGAAAATAACCTCAAACACATATAACTCGCGAATGAGGCAATCTCTTGGTAGTTTGACCGAGATTGGGTCAAACACCCATTGGAATGGAATCGCGAACTGAACAACCACGCCCAGCTGAAATCATCATCAGCTTATGCTATGCTTCAACAATGAATGTTATGCTTCATCTTTCTATGCTAATGATGCAGTGCGAAATATGTGAAAATGATATGCTAAGTGTTATGCTTATGATGAAATGATGATAAAAAGGAGAGGGCAAATTTGGGGTGTTACAGCTGCCCCTATTCAATCATCAGTTAATTTGAAAAGGACGGTTGCACGAGTTATTGACCATTCAAGATAAATTGTGATTGAATACCAAGAAGACCAGAAATTTGCACTCTGACGAAGAATGCAACACCGGGAAATAAACCCAATCAAATTACGCTTTGGTGGCTGAAGGGGACAAAAAGCAGACGAGCTTCTTCCAAGTTGAAACTGATATCTGGAATAAGAACAAGTTGACAGACGAGTCTTCAAACCCTCCTGTGACGCCAGGAGCTGGACATACGAGTCCTCAAAACACTTCAATAACAATAACTGAGACAGACGAGTCTTCAAGAAATCCTGTGACGCCAGGAACTGGACGTACGAGTCCTCAAACACTGCATATAGCATGAGACAGACGAGTCTCCTTTGGATTTACCTGTTACGCCAGGACCGGTAATGCACTTAAGTCAGTGGGATAGACATGCAATCAAGGTAAATGAACCTTCTTCATATATTATCCGCGGATATATGGCATAAGACAGACGAGTCTTCTTAGCAAACCTGTGACGCCAGGTGCAGCAACAACAATTGGTGCCTGAGACAGACGAGCCTCCTTCGGATTTACCTGTTACGCCAGGACCGGTAACCATTTTGACATTAATTCCCACTGTCAGGATTCGAAACCTCTTCAATACAGAGGAGTATTGGACGATCATCAAGATAACACAGACGAGTGCCATAAGTCAATGATACAGACGAGTATCAGACGATGATCTGAGAAACACAAACGAGTGTCTCAGGCAACGATACAGACGAGTATCAGCCATTGGTATAGACGAATACCAGAAATTCAAACGCAGACGAGCATTTGGAGTAGCAATACAGAAATACCAGGGTAAACAGCAAATCCTCACATACAGATGTAAGCTAGCACAGACGGGTGCTGGGGATGATACAGACGAGTATCCAAGCAAAGTAGACGAGCTTCAGAACACAAACGACTTCTGGAGGATAAAAGCAGACGAGCTTCAAACAAACACAGACGAGTGTTGGACAGTTGCAGACGAGCAACAACAGAGAATACATATCAAGGCACAGACGAGTGCAACGAAGGATCTAATACCAAACACAGACGAGTGTTGGGAGGTTGCAAACGAGCAACAACAACTGATATAACCAAACACAAACGAGTGTTTGGAATTGCGAACAAGCAGAATCAAAGTAATCATAAACCACCGCTGGGGAAAGCAAACTAGCAATACCACAAAGCTAACACAGACGAGTGTTGATAGATGCAGACGAGCAACAATAAAGCAGTAATACGTCCTTGCTGGGGAAAACTTTGCTTAGGGATAACACAGACGAGTGTTGAAGATTGCAGACGAGCAACAAACGAATGCCTGATCGGCAACAAGAGATACGACTCTACAGGGGAAGACAAGTCAAGAGGTCTGGATACCCCCTCTGACTGAGGTGATGAATACCTGGATGTATCATCAAATACCCAAAAGTATGGCAACTTTGCTGGGAAATATCTCACGGACGGAGGTGAAAATCAAATATGAACTCTGTGGGGACAGGATCATCTTCAGACTTGGCTGAGGAAAATGCTTCAACAATAATCGGGCTAGGGATAACATCTGTTGATTCAAGACTCTGAGGGAATATCAAGCTTTCAGTCACACCTGCTGGGGAGGACTCTTGTTGATGATAAAATACTGTTAATTCCAACTCTGATGATGTCAGGCTTTCAGATACCTGCTGGGCATACTCCACTGGGGAAGAACGGACTGCCAACTTCACTAGGGAAGAAGAAAAATGCTTGGGCTACTGCTAAGGCTTAGCTGGATAAAATCTCGACCGGAGATGCCAGGCTCCAGATACCTGCTGGGAGAAGAAATCTCTGCTTGGGGAGATACTCTATTGGGGAGGAGTAACTGCTTGAGAATATGACACCATCCCGCAACCTGCGACAAAAGAAAACACAAGTGTGCCCCAGGGATTTGCATAGAATGATCGGTTCATCCATCGTCACCCGACACTCAAAGAGGGTTATAGTTTCCCTGCATGTCAGTTTTCTTTTCAAAATTATCACCATATTTAGATGCAATGCTATTTTTGCCAAAAATTCAGGACATTTTGCAAACAAAAATAAACACACACACACACACACACACACACACATCTTTTTGACTGGATATTATTTTTATTGAATGGCCTCTGAATAGGCAAAGATTTTACATTAGGAAGCAACCACCTGGAAAGAGGTAGCCACTATAAAAATTGAGAAAAGAAACTATCCTAATGGCAATGTACACGGCATTCCAAGGAGTTCCATTTCTGCTATGACCTGCGTGTCTTCGATATTCTCCATTCTGCTTTGGCTTTCTGAGAGGACAAGGGAACTGCTTCCTATCCTTCTGACATTGTCAAGCTGTACGAAACGATGACGTGGTTCAGATAACTTGGATCACAGTTGTTCGCTTATTCCCTTATTTTGCGTGGATTGCCCTTTCGGGTTTTCAATCCACCGGGATACCCTTTTTTGCCTGAGCTGTCCAATGTGGCTTTTCAACTCAGCGGGTGTACATTTTTTTATATTTATTTCCCTAATTTTTGCCCGAGCTTTTTATTCTGTTTTTAGCTCGCCGGGATGCCCTTTTCTTGCCTGGACTTACATTCTGTTTTTGTGTCCAGGGGGTCTCTTTATGCGAAGTATTTTTTAACTGCGTCTGAGTTAACAGGGGATGGAAAGTCATCTCCATCCATAGTGGTGAGCATCAGTGCTCCTCCTGAGAAGACTTTCTTCACTATGAATGGTCCTTCGTAGTTTGGGGTCCACTTGCCCCTGTTATCTGAACCTGGAGGAACGATTCTTTTTAATACAAGCTCTCCCACTTGATATTCTCGAGTACGTACTCGTTGATCGAATGCCCGCTTCATTCTCCTCTGATAAAGCTGACCATGACAGATAGCCGCTAATCTCTTTTCCTCAATTAGACATAGCTGATTATAACGAGCGCGCACCCATTCATCCTCATCCAGCTTGATATCCATCATCACGCGCAGTGAAGGAATCTCTACTTCAACAGGCAAGACTGCTTCCATGCCATACACCAGAGAGAAGGGAGTTGCCCCTGTTGACGTCCTGACTGACGTTCGGTACCCATGCAAAGCAAACGGTAACATCTCATGCCAATATTTGTAGGTGACAACCATTTTCTGCACAATCTTCTTGATATTCTTGTTAGCTGCCTCTACCGCACCATTCATCTTTGGTCGGTAAGGAGAAGAATTGTGATGTTGTATTTTGAAGTCCCGACACAAGTCTGCCATCATCTTGTTGTTGAGATTAGAACCATTATCAGTAATGATCCTTTCGGGCACTCCATATCTACATATGATATCTCTTTTCAGAAATCTTGCCACCACTTGACGAGTGACATTGGCATAAGACGCTGCTTCTACCCACTTGGTAAAGTAATCAATCGCGACCAGGATGAAGCGATGACCGTTCGAAGCAGTTGGCTCGATCTTCCCGATCATGTCAATGCCCCACATAGAGAAAGGCCAAGGAGATGACATGACGTTAAGAGGGTTAGGAGGAACATGCACTTTATATGCATATATTTGGCACTTGTGGCACTTACGAGCGAATGAACAACAGTCTGCATCCATTGCCATCCAGTAATACCCTGATCTCAGCAGTTTCTTTGCCATAGCATGCCCTCCTGCATAGGTACCAAAAGATCCTTCATGGACTTCCTGCATCAACAGACTTGCTTCGTGTCTATCCACGCATTTGAGCAAGACCATGTCGAAGTTCCTCTTGTAGAAAACCCCGTCTGTGTTCAAGAAGAAACTAGCAGCAAGTCGTCTCAAGGTCTTTTTATCGTTGGAAGATGCCCCAGTTGGGTATTCTTGTTTTTCAAGGAATAACTTGATATCAAAATACCAAGGTTTCTCGTCAGACACGGCGTCTACAGAGAAAGCATAAGCTGGAGAGACAAGCCTGGATATGTCAATTCTGGGCACAAAATTCCAACACAAGACTTTAATCGACGAAGAGAGAGTGGCCAAAGCATCGGCAAACTGATTTTCGTCATGTGGTATGTATTTGAGCTCAACTGTCGTGAAGAATGTTAACAGTTTTCTAGCATAATCCCTGTAGGGCACTAGGTGCTCTTGATGTGTATACCATTTGCCGATAATTTGGTTAATGACGAGGGCTGAATCTCCGAATATATTGAGGTTCTTAATCCGAAGATCAATTGCCTCCTCTATTCCCACTATACACGCCTCGTATTCTGCTTCATTGTTGGTGCAGCCAAAAGTAATTCTGGCAGCGAAGGGTAAGTGGACACCTTCAGGAGTAATGAGTACGGCACCAACTCCACGACCATTGATATTGACGGCCCCATCAAACATCAACTTCCATTTGGATTCAGGGTCAGACCCCTCCTCCGGAAGTGGTTCCTCATAATCATTTGTCTTGAGGTACATGATGTCCTCATCAGGGAAATCAAATTTCATCGGCTGATAGTCATCCTCAAGAGGTTGCTGCGCAAGGTAATCCGACAATACACTTCCTTTGATGGCTTTCTGAGAAGTGTACTGGATGTCGTATTCAGTTAAAATCATCTGCCATCTAGCAACCCTTCCGGTCAATGCTGGTTTCTCAAAGATGTACTTGACAGGATCCATCATGGAAATGAGAAGTGTAGTATGGGTCAACATGTACTGCCTCAGTCGGCGAGCAACCCATACCAAAGCGCAACAAGTTTTCTCGAGCAGTGAGTATCGGGATTCACAGTCGGTAAACTTTTTGCTAAGGTAATAAATGGCATACTCTTTTCGACCAGACTCGTCATGTTGGCCGAGCACACACCCCATTGACCCTTCTAGCACGGTCAAGTACATGATTAATGGTCTTCCTTCCACTGGAGGCATTAGAATTGGAGATTCCTGCAAATATTCCTTTATTTTGTCGAAAGCCCTTTGGCAATCATCGTTCCACCTGACCGTTTGCTCTTTTCTTAGCAACTTGAATATCGGTTCGCACGTGGCTGTTAGATGAGATATGAACCGAGAAATGTAGTTCAACCTCCCTAAAAACCCGCGCACTTCCTTTTCTGTCCTCGGTGCAGGCATATCTTGAATAGCTTTCACTTTATCAGGATCTACCTAAATTCCTCTTTGACTTACAATGAAACCCAACAATTTTCCGGAACGCACTCCGAAAGTGCACTTGTTCGGATTCAACCTCAGCTTGTACTTGATCAGTCTATCAAATAACTTCTTCAGGTTAACCAAATGCTCCTCTTCGTCTCTAGACTTTGCAATCATATCGTCCACATAACATTCTATCTCCTTGTGGATCATGTCATGGAACAATGTGACCATCGCCCGTTGATAAGTTGCCCCGGCGTTCTTCAAACCGAAGGGCATGACTTTATAGCAGAATGTTCCCCACGGGGTAATGAACGTTGTCTTCTCCATGTCTTCCGGCACCATTTTTATCTGATTATAACCAGAGAATCCATCCATGAAGGAGAACACCGAGAATTGAGCAGTATTGTCGACCAACACGTCAATGTGTGGCAACCGAAAATCGTCCTTTGGGCTTGCTCTGTTCAAATCCCGATAGTCAACGCACATCCGGAACTTGTCGTCCTTCTTAGGTACTGGTACGATGTTAGCTACCCACGGTGGGTAACTAGTCACGACAAGAAACCCGGCATCCCACTGCTTCTGAACCTCCTCTTTAATCTTCATCGCCATATCCGGGTGAGTTCTTCTCAATTTTTGCTTTACAGGAGGACAGTCTTCTCTCAGGGGTAGCTTGTGCATCACGATGTCGGTATCTAAACCTGGCATATCTTGATATGACCAAGCAAAGATATCCACATACTCTCTCAGCATACTGATCAACTCTTTCTTAACGTCGGCCTGCAGACCGGCCCCTATTGTAAACACCCCAAATTTGCCCTCACCCATTCACACCATGGCTTGTGATCATCTCATATGCATAAACACAAACATATCATCTCATATCCCATTTTTGATTCACTGGATAGTTTCTAGGTCATCTGCACCTAGGGTTTGTGATCTGAGCAAGCCAAAGGTATCTTGGGCCATTCCAAAGGCCACTAATCAACTCAAAGGGGTCCATGTGTGTTCTTACATCATATTCCATCTCCTCAAAGTCAAAAATGCAGAGGAATCACAAAAACTAGGGTTTGAGTGGATGCAGAGCCAGGTTTAACTGCACAGTTGACTGAAAATTAGGGTTTTGGTTTCAGAGGCCATAACCCCAAATTTTTTGGTCATTCTTGTTTCCATTGGTCTCTATATGGTATAGGGAGTATGCATATCAATTTTCATGAAGAAATTCCTTGGGGAAGTCATCTGATCAAGAGTTGACTTTTCAGACAAGTCAGTGCAAAATCAGGGCATCTGAGGCCCCCAATGACCCAACCAATGGGTGATCTTCATCATTTTGAGTGTATATGATCTTTATTTGATCATGGAGGAAGGTTGAAGTTCATAAAAATCAAGAATTTAGGGTTTTTGCAAATGTTGACTTTTTGGGCATAGTTGACTTTTCAAGAATATGTCATTTTATGCCATTTTTCAAGCCTTGCTTTTTGATCCAAAAATGCTTCAAATGGAAAAACTTTGGTCATGAAAGTTGTAGATCTTATCTTTCCCTTTTCAAAAAGTACAAGAACATGACCAAATTCTTCTTGGATCAAAAGTTATGGCCATGCAAAGTTGCCAAAAATCATTGTTTTTCAAGTTATGGAAATTTTGCTAAGTCTTGAACCAATGCATAATGCAACCTCTAATCCACTTCAAACCAGCATGTAAGCATCCTCTAAGTTACAAAAATCAGAATTGGACTAGGTTGGCCCATGGTTTCATGTTTGGTTGGATAAAGGATCACATGTGAAACATAAAACCACAAGTTGCAAAAAACTCATGAACACCTCTCACCAACTTGCAGCCTTGAGTGCTGAGTTTTGCTAGGCCCCTCCCACACCATGCTGCACCAGAACCAACATTGTACTTGCCTATGCCATGAGCTATGCATCACTTACACAAAAGGTGGACATTTTGCAAAAGTTGACTTATCTATCAAAAAAGCATGTGTCCAATCATCTGACCAATGAGAGAGAGTCATATGGACAACTTGCAAGCAAAGCATAAGGGCAGGCCAAGCTGAAACATCCTCACTCATCACTTACACAAAATCCCTTCACATTGCAAAATCTATCGAATTTGCCTCCACAGCCAAGAAACACCAAAACTTTCTTCATCACTAAACTCAATACACTCCATAGGCCTAAAACCATCAAAGCTCAGGCCTGAATCAAGCCTGATTTGAACCTCACCATTCTTCATCCTCAGAACCAGTCCTCTTCGAATCTCACTGTCCATCCCTCAAACACTTCATCTTCCCTCACCAACAAGTCAGGCACACTCAGAGGAGTCCAAACCACCCATTACACTGGCCTAAAACAGCCTGTACACCAAGGTCATTCTCTGCTACACCAGTTTGGTAGCCATTGAAATAGCTTGCTAAACTTCATCTCAAGCCTGCCATTGACACCAGGGGATTCATTAGAGCCAGCTTGCATCAAGAAACGGCTCTGGAAGCTCAGAAACAGGACTTGTCACCTCAGGTAGTCTTAAACTTCAAACTTTTTAAAGCTTGTTCCTTTTGTTCCAAATCAAAAATACATGCTCTGAGGATCACTGGGATGTGTTTAGAATTTAAAATGGTGTGAAAATGAGCATTTTATGCATCTCTGAAATTTGGCCCGTGAATGCATTTCGTTTCGATTCTCCTTGTTCATGTTAGATAAATGTATTTTGATCTTGGATTAAGGTTTAGTTAGGATAGGAGGTTGTTTCTGGGCAGGAAATTTGTTGGATGGTGGCTTGAATCGTTTTCTAGGGTTTTGGCTGGCCGGAGAAGACGACCGGAGGTCCTCTCCGGCAGCCTGAAAGTAGTTAACCCTAATCTCAGTCATTAAGTGAGGTTCAAATCTGGAACGTTAGATGGCGTTGACTGGCTGACTTCCCACCCTTTTTGATGGCTCAGATCATCCACTTAACCCTAATCCACGTGGTTAATTCTAATTAAGTGTAATTAGCTCAGAACGAATCCTGGCCCTCCACTAGCGCGCGCAGTCAACGTGTTTGAATCCAGAATCAATCTCATGCGTCCATTCTGATTACTTCTCATTTATTTGTTTTAATTTCATTTTATTTTCATTTAACTTGTACAATTTATTTAAAATAGTTAAAAAATCATAAAAATTATGAAACTTTTTCTTTAAGGTTTTATTAATTTTTATGACACAAAAATATTTTTATTTTATTTTTTATCATTAAAAAAGTATTTTTAAATATTTAAAAGTTTATTTTTAATTGATTAATGAGAATTAATTAATTAAAAATACTTTTAGGTATTTAAAAATTACAAAAAAATTCATGAAATGTTCTAAGACATTTAGAAACATTGTCCAACCTTCAAACCAAATTTCTTTTTTGATCTTGATGCATTTTAAGAATTTTTCATTGAATTAAATCATATTTTTTTGCATTATTTTGATCATGTGTTTGAAAATTCATTTCTGCCTTTTGGTGAAGGTTGAGACATTGATTCTTTTTGCATTGTTTTCCATTTGACATGTATTTTCAAGGATAAAAAGGCCATGATTTGATCTTGCATTTTCTAATTGATTGGCATTTCTTTTGTTACAAACCCTAAAAAACCCTAATAACTTGCAAAATTCATAACTTGAGTTTGGTTGAGAGTTGAGAGCTCCCCTTTGGGCAGTGGTTCATTATAGGCCTAGGGTTTCTTTGGGTACCATTTTCCATTTTTTATGTTAAGGTTTGCTTCTGTTTTTGGTTTATGTTTGATGTTTGATCCATGAACCCTAATTTGGGCTTCCTCTTTGCATCCTTCTTGCATTCCCTTGCATGTCTTGACTTGCCATTGCATTTTGTGCATTCTTATGATTCATTTGACATCTTAAGACATGTATGAAGCATCATTGATCATTGCATTACATCTTTGCCATGCCATTTGTCTTGTATGCTTCATGACATTTCATGTTTATTCATGTTCCTTAACTTGCATCATTTGCATCCATGACTTTGTATGAACATCCCTATGCCTTGTCTCATGTTTGCAACACCTCATAACATCATAATCATCATCAACATGCTTCTGGTTTGGCTTAGCATCATGTCATTTCATTTCATTTAACATTGCATTGCATTTCTTTCTAACTTTTCAGGTGGTAAGTAAACTTGAGAAGGGGATTTGCCTTCACTTCTCACAACTTTTCTTTTCATCTCTCTTGCATCCATTGCTGCATTTCTATTTGTGTTTGAGATTGAGCTTGCTCATTCTTGTTCTTCCCACTTTCTTTCTGCAAGTGACTTGACTTCTTGAATGAAGCAAGTCACTTTGTTTCTCTTTGCTCCTTTCATCTGCTTCCTGGTGGCTCCTTTGAAGATCTTTTTGGTGGAACCTCACAAACCTTAGGACCAACCAAGCATGACAATGAATTAGGGTTTTGATTAGTTTCCCCTCATAGTTTTTACCTTTATGTCTCTTTGTGTCTCTCTTCTCATCTCATAATCAGGGACTAAACCCTAAAGGCTTTAAGACTTTGTGATTAAGCTTATGCCTACATCCTTCTCTTAGGATGGAGTGTATAACTTTAATCCTAAGTATTAAACCCTTAATGTGTTTAAGTCTCTTAATCAATTCACATAATAATCATCAAGACATCACACTTGTAACTTGGGCCTTGCATTAGGGTTCTAATTCTTCCTTAAGTGGTTAAGAAGGACTAACCCTAGTGTTAATGGACAAGTCCCCCTCAAGTTGTCTTACAAATCATAAAATTCACTTCATCATCTTATCATTAACTAAAATCCACTTAATAAAGGCTTTGTTTTGTCATGGGTTTAATCCCTAATCATGGATTAAGTTGAGGAGTTTTTCTCAACTTAAACATTCTCATCTATTATCCTTCTTTTAGGATGGTGTAATGGGCCTGTTTAATCCTTGATTATGGCTTAACCTCATTACTCAACACTAAACAAAAATCACAAAAACATCTAAATAATCACAAGTAGGTTAATGATCTTAATCCTACACCAAAGGTGATTAAGTGTGAGAATCTGACTTCACACTTAAGGTAATTCTCATTACCCCTAATCAGAGGGATGATGTGATGAGTTTACCAAATCCATTGATTTAGGTTTAAGCTCATTATCTTATGACAAACTCCAAAAAGAAATAAAAGACTGAAAACACAAGAACAAACAATAATCGTCTCCTTCGGGATTCTTTTCTCATCATCTTCACTCACAACCGAGAACTTGCTTCTTCCGTCTAATGCAAGACAGTTAGCACCTGAGCCAGACAGGTCATACACTTGAGCATAGACAAGCAAGCAGTTCACAAGTCAATTCACCTTTCAGTCTCTTTGGGTCGAACTACGGTGTTCTGACTTCCTCATTGCACGAGAGGATACGTAGGCATAACTTAACAGTTATCGAACAAAAGTCTCTGTACATTCCCCCTCCTTCCAGCTTCATTCTTTAGCCTCATATTCTTGAGCATTTCATTCCTGATCTCACACTGACACTGTACATTTGTACACATCACATTTCTTTACACTGACACTTGTACATCTTTTCCAGCTCTTTTATGCACAGATAGCACTGACACTACCCCTTTAAAACACAAATCTCTTAAGCGTGGATCCCGTCGAGTACGGCGGACAATCTGGGTGCTAATACCTTCCCAGGTTGTAACCAACCCCCTTTCTCAGTCTCTCTGGTTCGCAAACCGTCTTATCCATCTTTTTCTAGGCTTATGCAGCATTGCCTTTCCTCCGGGATAAAAATGCCTAGCTGGCGACTCTATTCATTCTCCAGTGAGTTCACGGCTGTGTGTTCTCACTGTTCTTCTCGCCGACCGTTCGCGCTTGTACCTGGATGCAAATCTTTGGGAGCGACAGCTTGGCGACTCTGCTGGGGAGCCTTATACTGCAACCAGGGCTTCTGGTTCTATTTGTGGGTTCCTCCTAGCGCTTGATTGATTTGTGTTTATTGGGGTGTTATGTGTTATTTGTGTTTGTATATTTGCTTTATTTATTGCTTTCTGTACAGCTTTATTTACCGTTTTCTTTATTGCATTTGTATATATCATACTGTCACTGTTGCTGGCTGGATCTGGTTTCCTTGTTTTTGGTGGGTGGGTATTTCATTGAGAGTTAAGGTCCTACACCTGGGACCTGAGTGACACCTAGGCTAGAGTGAATCATATTCTTTCCCATTCCATTTCGGTCTGGTGCGGGAATATGAAACACGGTTCAGATATGGGTTTCTTCTTGAGAACTCTGTGCTACGGATTTCCTGTAGTGCTAGGGGGATCTGGGAAGCCTGCTAAGTCTGGATGACCTTTTAGTATTGACCTTCAGAAATTGAGGTGAATTAGAGGAGGAATTGTTATGGTTATTGTAAACACTGTACCTCCGGGTTAGAAGTGTTTACACTTCTCATAACTGATCCAAGTCTGAGGATCCTTGTTCTAGATCACTACCTGTGAGGGGGTTGGGCTGTTTACAGGTTTGCAGGTACCTTGACCTCAGAATATCCTGTTACTTTGACTTTGTTAAGAATGCTCCATGTTGGATAGTTCTTGTGATTCTAAAACCCTGGACATGTGGCTCTTTATTTGAGTCCCCCACCTTGGTTACTGGATTTATAGACCTCCATCTGGAATTCTTGAACACACATGGATCTATACCAAGGCAGTTTAATCAGATCCAGCTCAGTCACAAACCCTTGCATTTCATCTGCATACATACTCATTGCATCATATTAACATGTGCTTATTTGTGTTTCAGGGTATCCATATTCCTCTGGTTTTTGGTTTTGACCCCATCTGCAGTTTTGACCTGTCTCCACCAGCATCTTGCTTCAGCTTGTCAGCCATACACTCCAGTTACTTGCACTAGCCAGTCAGTGGCTCACTCCTCAACACCTTCATCAGCACTTATTCTACTCAGTATTCAGCAATATGGCTCCAAAGAAAAGCAATATCACCTATCATTTCTTCCAACCAGACTTGTCAGACATCAGGAGGGTCCAAACCCTGATGACCCCAGATCACATACCTCTGTTCAGGGAGCATTATGGGGATATACTTGACTTGGTTATAGACATGGACCCATCTCAGAGGAGCCTGATCCATACCTGCATCCAGTTCTATGACCCCCCATTGAGGTGTTTCACCTTTCAAGACTTTCAGTTGGGACCTCTTTTAGAAGAATATGCATCTTTGGTTGGTTTGCCTATCAGGAGAGAAATTCCTTTTAACCCTGAAATGGTCTTTCCCAGCAATGGAGAGATAGCAAGAGCTTTGCACCTGGAACCTGCTTTGATTGAGCAGCATATGACCTCTAAAGCTGGGATCCCTGGTTTTCATCTGGACTTCCTGATTTCTCAAGCTAGTTTGAAGGCCTCCCTGGGGGATTGGAAAGCTGTTTGTGCATCGTTGGCCTTGAGTGTATATGGAATTGTGTTGTTTGCAGATGAGCCCAGATTCATCAGCAAGAATGCCATCCACCTGTTCATCCTGAAGAACCCAGTGCCAACCTTGTTGGGTGACCTCTATTACTCAGTACATCAGAGGAATGAGAAACAGAGGGGTAAGCTAGTGAGGTGTTGTGCTCCACTATTCCATGCTTGGCTTCTCAGGCATCTGCCCAGGACAGATGCATTCCTAAATCCTCATCAGCAAAGCAACTGGGCTAAGAGGCTCACTACTCTCACTTCAGCAGACATCAGATGGTGCACTCAGAGCACCAAGGGCAGAGATATTATCACAAGCTGTGGACACTTTCCCAATGTGCCTTTGATAGGAGTTAAGGGAAGTATCAATTACAACCCTCTGCTGTTCAAGAGGCAGTTAGGCTATGCACTGGTCCATGCTCCTAGGGTGCAGGATTTGGTTGAAACCCTCTACTGTGAGAACAAGATCAGTTTGACTGTTGTTAGGCAGGCTGCCTGGGCCTGGGATCATGTTCAAACCAAGGGAATCACCATTCTGGGGAAGTGCAATAATGTGGCTTCAGCCCAATATCATGAGTGGTCCTATGCCAGGGCCCAAATCTCAGGATTGCCCTTCACCATCAAAGACATGCCTGAGTCATCATCAGCACCACCCCCTGCTACTGTCAGTTTGGAAGAGTTTGAAGGCTTGAAAGAAAGAAATGAGAAGCTATCCCAAGCCCTGCAGAAGACCCTCAGGGAGAGGAGTGAAGGTGTAAGGGAGATTGAAAGATTGGAGAAGCTGAGAGTGGAACACTTGACTAAGATTGAGAGGTCTGGAGACTATATCAACAAGTCTAAAGCTGGTGAGCAGATTCTGAAAAATGCTTGTAAAGAAGCCCAGTTCCAAAAAGCAAGGACAGACTTGTATTTGAAAGAGAGTCAGGCCAGGTGGGTCCGGATCACTGAGGCCCGTACTCTAGAAGACAAGAGAGTTCAAGACAAGATGGAGCAGATGGAAAAGGCCCTGGCAGCAGCCCAGGAGGAAATTTCAGAGTTAAAAATCAAAGCTGGAGTGAAGAAATCCAAAGACCAAAGCCAGAACAAGAAGTTGACTACAGCTGTTGCAACAAGAAACCTTCTCATCAGGAATCTTACGGAGCATCCGGCTGATCCTGTGACCGAAGCACTTCTTAAGGAAGTTCGCGAGGATGAGTTTGGCCTTGGAGTCTGATTATTTGCTTGTTGTTGTTCCTTTTCCATGTACTTTTGCTTTTTGGTGATGTATTTTTGACCCCTTAGAGGGCTAGTGTTGTAAAAAATGAACAATTTGTATTATTTTACCTTTGTAATATATTTGTGTTTGTTTCCATCTGGGTTCACTTCAAAAGCAACTTCAACAGCATCATCTTCAAGGGTCTGGACGGGTCAAAACTGAAGACCAAGCCGGATACCTTGATAGCAAATAAGCATACTGCATTGCATACTAACCCTTTTGTTTGTTTTGTAGGTTTTGTTTTATTGTTTCTAACCTCTGTTGTGACATTCAGGCATTATTGCTCGTCGCCGGGTATTTCCTCTCAACAGGCCACACAGGTATCCAACTAGAAACAACCTTCCGGGAATTCAGATGGATCAAGTTCAACAAGATCTTGCTGATGTCAGAAATCAGCTAGCCAATGAAAGGTTAGAGATGAGAACGCAGATGACGCAGTTCATGGAGGTTATGAACAACATGGCTCAGAGCCAGGAGAGACTGAGGGCCATGGTGGAGAGGCAGAATCAAGAGGAGCCTCATGTAGGAACTGCAGGCACCAGTAATAATGAAAGGGTGCAACCACATGTGAATCCCCCTGTGTTTGGTCCACATCTACATCCTGAGATTAATATCCCTGCAAACGTTCAAGGGACAGCCACCGCGGCCAGAGTACTTCAAGAAGATCCTCAGGAGGACCAATTTACTGTAATGGGTGCTGGAGAGGAAACTTATGACAGGAGATTGGAAGAAATAGCTGAGAAGTTAAGATCCTTAGAATCTCAAAATTCTTTGGGTTTTGACGTGATGAATATGGGCTTAGTAGACGGGGTTAGGATTCCCCACAAGTTCAAGCCTCCATGTTTTGAAAAGTATAATGGGACTTCTTGTCCTCGAACCCATCTGCAATCTTTTCTCGGAAGATTAAAAGCTTACACCATGGACGAGAAATTGTGGATGTTCTACTTCGAAGATAGCTTGACTGGAGCATCGAGAGAATGGTATTCCCATTTGACAAGGGCAACTGTAAGATGCTGGAAGGACCTGGCAGAGGCCTTCATCAGACAGTATCAGTATAATCTAGATATGGCACCCAACAGGACCCTCCTAATGGGAATGTCACAGTCTTCGAGGGAGAGTTTCCGAGAGTATGCCCAAAGGTGGAGGCAACTGGCTGCTGCTGTTCAACCACCAATGTCTGAGAGAGAAATGGCAGACATGTTTATGACTACCCTGCAAGGAACCTATATTGATAGGCTAGCTGCTTTCTCGTCCACTAGCTTCGCAGATGTTGTTATAGCTGGGGAGAGAATTGAAAGCCTGTTAAAAATGGGTAAAATTTCCGATAATGGCGCCAGTTCGTCCAGCAGTACAAGGAAGCCTTTTGCAGGCCCTAGAAGAGCTGGCGAGACCAATGCCATTCATACCAACAGGGGTAGGCCCCAATATGTTCAAAGGTCCATAGCAGCAGTCACTATCCCTGCTCCAGCACATCCTCTGCCAGTCTATCAACCTCCTCAACAAAACTTCCAACAACAACCTCCGTATCAGCAGAACCAATATCCTCCAAGGAACTACAACAACAACAACTCCAGCAACAACAATCAACAGAGGCCATTCCAACAAAGGCCCTCCCAAGCTAACCGAGTGATCGACCCGATCCCCATGCCGTACGCTGCCTTGCTGCCACAACTTCTGAAACTCAACCTGGTTGAGCTAAGAACGTTGGCACCTCCGGATCCAAACAGTCTACCAAGAAACTATGACTCCAATGCTAGGTGTGCTTTTCATTCCAACGCACCTGGTCACAGTACAGAAAAATGCAGAGCTCTGCATATGAAGGTACAAGACTTGGTAGACTCCAAGGCTCTGAACTTTGCACCTCCGCCCAATGTCAACAAAAACCCAATGCCACACCATGGTGGTCCCCGTATTAACGCAATTGAAGAAGACACACCGTCTTATTTCATAACCAGTGTGGATCAGATCAGGACACCATTGGTGGAAATCAAAGCTCAGCTCCGTGAAAACAATATATTTCCGGGGTGTGAACTGGGATGTCCCTACTGCAATATTTCATGGAATGGGTGTGAGGACTTGAGGAATGGCATTGACAGCCTTATTCAGAGTGGCCTACTTCAGATCACTACGTCGTTTCCGGCAAATCCTACAACTTCATCAACAACGGTTTCAGATCCTCCTACAAATGCAACAACAATTGTTCCCGATAATTCATCAGCAGCGTCAGCAAGTACTTCACCTGTCCTTCCGAATGATCAGTTTTCAACAGTTTCTCCTGCTACAACTTCAGCCTCATTCCATTTCGACCCTCCATCAACAACAACAACAGTTCTTCCAACGGAACCTCCTACAGCACCAGCAAACAATCATGAAGATGTCTCCACAGTTACCATATTCTACGATCCAGAAAATAACTCCGCCTACCATTCAGAAGGTGCTGCTCCCGCTAGAGCACCAGTCACAATCTTTTATGATCCACAAACAATAGCAGTCCCTTCAGCAGCAGCAATTAGTCCAGTTACCGTCACGGTGCCTGGACCTGTACCATATGAAAGCGATAGGGCCATCCCTTGGCACTATGGCTCTGACGTGTACTGCGAAGGAAAAAGAATCACTCTTGAAACATTAGCACCTGCACCACAAATTGATAATGTGGGCGGAGGCGGAGGCTTCACCCGAAGCGGACGTCTCTTTGCTTCACAAGTCCAAAGACCTACTGCCGAAGCAGAAGCTGCTGCCAAGGCAAAAGGAAAGAGCCCGGTGCAGGAAAATCCAGCTGCCAAAGAAGCCCTGAAGACTCCATTCGATCAGGAAGTTGACGAGTTTATGAGGATCATCAAAAAGAGTGATTACAAAATTGTGGATCAGCTTCACCAGACGCCATCCAAAATCTCTATCCTCTCACTGCTTATGTGCTCCGAAGCCCATCGGAATGCACTACTGAAAGTCCTGCACGCAGCTTACGTGCCAGAGGAGATTACTGTCAACCAGTTGGAAACGGTGGTTGGGAATGTTACTGCTAGCAACGGGCTAGGGTTTACCAATTCTGATTTGACAGTGGATGGTCGTAACCACAACAAAGCCTTGCACATAACCATGGAATGCAAAGGAGCTGTCCTTTCTCATGTGCTGATGGACACAGGTTCTTCCCTGAATGTCTTGCCAAAGAAGGCTTTGGTGAAGCTTGAATATGATGGACTGGCATTGAGACCCAGCAACCTGGTGGTACGAGCCTTCGATGGTTCGAAGAGATCGGTGCTGGGAGAGATTGAGCTGCCTGTGACAATTGGCCCGCAGACCTTTAAAACTATCTTTTATGTGATGGACATTCAGCCCGCCTACAGCTGTTTGTTGGGTAGACCCTGGATTCACGCCGCCGGCGCTATAACGTCTACCCTTCACCAAAAGTTAAAATTTGAGTGGGAAGGTCAAGTTGTCACTATCTGTGGAGAGGAGGACATTTTTGTCAGCCATCTGGCTACTTATAAATACATTGAGATGGAAGGGGAGATCCATGAAACAATGAGCCAAGGTTTTGAAGCCTTGAACGTCAATGAAGCATCTGCTGTGTCAGGGATCTCCATGTCATCTTACCAACAAGCCCGGAAGGTTGTTGAAGAAGGAACTGCCCTAGGCTGGGGCAAGGTCTTAGCTGTGGAGGAGAAGAAGGACAAATTTGGGTTGGGTTACAAACCAACTCAACGTCAAGCAAAGGCTGCTGCAGAGCCAGGATTTGTCAGTGGGGGAATGCTAACCCCCGATGCTATCAACTGTCTGGAAGACGAGCTGGAAGAAGAACGCAACCTGGAGAATTGGATTCGTCCAAAGGTCCCGGGGAGCAGTGTCTCGAACTGGTCTTCCCAGGGAATTATAAGTGTTACTCGAGCAGAGTAATTATTATTTCCTGTATCTTTTATAGCATGCATCAAAGTCTTGCATCTTGCCCAAGATGACAAGACTCATTTTGTAATCAGGGCCATCTGTGCTTTTGTGCAAACAAGATTAAATTAATGAAATATCAGACAATCTTTTTGCAAACGAGTCTTTTTCTTTTCTGCTCACTGTTTTTCCATTTTTCTTTTTGTACAAAAATAAATGGCGGTGTTTTCAAAATGATAACTTCATTTCACTTTTTTCTAAAGCAAGATTAAAATCAATCACTAAAATGAACCGACTTAACCCTTGCAGAGAGTGCCTTCCAGACAGCACCGACAACAGCACAGCTATGACATCGTATGACTTTGACAATCCGATCAATCAAGCTGATGAAGGGGTTGATGAAGAATATGAGCTTCCTGAAGAGCTAGCCAGGTTGCTGAGACAGGAGGAAAAAGTTATTACTCCTCATCAGGAGGAGATTGAAGTGATTAATCTTGGTACGGAGGAAGACGTGAAAGAAGTCAAAATCGGGGCCTGCCTGCAAGACTCAGTGAAAAGACAACTGATAGATCTGCTTCAAGAGTATGTTGATGTGTTTGCTTGGTCGTACCAAGACATGCCAGGGTTGGATACCGATATAGTTGTGCACAAGCTGCCTTTGAGGGAAGAATGCCCACCAGTCAAACAGAAGCTGCGCCGAACTCGTCCAGACATGGCTATGAAAATCAAAGAAGAGGTGCAAAAGCAATGGGACGCCGGGTTCCTTGCTGTAACTAGCTACCCGCCGTGGGTTGCTAATATAGTACCTGTGCCTAAGAAGGACGGCAAAGTAAGAATGTGTGTTGATTACCGGGATCTGAACAGAGCCAGCCCGAAAGATGACTTCCCATTACCTCACATTGATGTATTGGTGGATAACACGGCTCAGTTCTCGGTATTCTCCTTCATGGATGGATTTTCGGGATATAATCAGATCAAGATGTCACCTGAAGACATGGAGAAGACAACATTCATTACACCTTGGGGCACGTTCTGTTACAAAGTGATGCCATTCGGACTGAAGAATGCTGGTGCAACGTATCAACGGGCCATGGTGACATTATTCCATGATATGATCCACAAGGAAATAGAATGTTATGTGGATGATATGATCGCCAAGTCCCTTACTGAAGAAGATCACCTGGTGAATCTGCTCAAGTTATTCAAGCGTCTGAGGAAATACCAACTAAAGTTGAACCCCAACAAATGCACATTCGGGGTGCGATCCGGTAAGCTGCTGGGCTTTATTGTAAGTGAGAAAGGGATTGAAGTTGACCCTGATAAAGTCAAAGCTATTCAAGAAATGCCTGCACCGAAAACTGAGAAAGAAGTTCGAGGGTTCTTAGGTCGATTGAACTACATCTCGCGGTTCATATCTCACCTCACAGCAACCTGTGAACCCTTGTTCAAGCTATTAAGGAAGGAACAAACGGTCAGGTGGAACGAAGACTGCCAGAAGGCTTTTGACAAGATCAAAGAATATCTGCAAGAACCTCCAATCCTCATGCCGCCAGTTGAAGGAAGACCTCTGATTATGTACTTGACAGTATTAGAAGAGTCGATGGGGTGTGTGCTGGGCCAGCATGACGAGTCTGGTCGAAAAGAGTATGCGATATACTACCTAAGCAAAAAGTTTACCGACTGTGAACAGCGTTATTCACTGCTCGAGAAAACTTGCTGTGCTTTAGCGTGGGCTGCTCGCCGACTGAGACAGTATATGTTGACCCATACTACTCTATTGATCTCAAAAATGGATCCAGTTAAGTACATTTTCGAGAAGCCAGCTCTTACCGGACGGGTTGCAAGATGGCAGATGATTCTCACAGAATACGACATACAGTACACATCTCAGAAAGCCATCAAGGGCAGTGTATTATCTGAATATCTTGCTGAGCAACCCATTGACGACTACCAGCCTATGAGATTTGACTTCCCCGATGAAGACATCATGTTCATTAAAGCAAAAGATCATGAAGAGCCCATTCACACTGAAGGGCCCGACCCCGGAGAAGAGTGGACTATGATGTTTGACGGGGCTGTTAACATGAATGGCCGTGGTGTTGGTGCAGTACTCATTACACCCAAAGGAGTTCACATGCCTTTCTCGGCAAAACTCACTTTCAACTGCACTAACAACGAAGCTGAATACGAAGCTTGCATTATGGGCCTTGAGGAAGCCATTGACCTCAGGATCAAGACATTGACCGTATTCGGAGATTCAGCTTTGGTAATCAATCAGACCAACGGAAAATGGTACACCCATCAAGATCATCTGATACCTTACAGGGATTATACAAGAAGGTTATTGACTTTTTTCACAACAGTCAAGCTTGAGTATATCCCTCGGGACGAGAATCAGTTTGCGGATGCTCTTGCTACCATTTCATCCATGATCAAAGTTCAAGCTGCTAACTTTGTACCTCAGATTTCAGTATCGAGACTTGATAGACCAGCATATGTATTTGCAGCAGATATTGCTAAAGATGATAAGCCTTGGTTCCATGACATCAAGTGCTTCTTGGAGGATCAAACGTACCCACCTGGGGCATCTTCCAATGATAAAAAGACTTTAAGAAGACTTGCTGGAAGTTTCTTTCTGAACACTGATGGATCTTTATACAAGAGGAACTTTGATATGGTACTCCTCAGATGTGTTGACAAGACAGAAGCAGATTTGTTGATGCATGAAGTGCACGAAGGATCCTTTGGTACCCATGCAGGAGGGCATGCCATGGCTAAAAAGTTGTTAAGATCAGGCTATTACTGGATCACAATGGATGCAGACTGTTGTGCTTACGCCAGAAAATGCCATAAATGCCAGATTTATGCAGACAAGGTGCATGTGCCTCCCAATCCCCTGAACATAATGTCTTCACCATGGCCCTTTGCTATGTGGGGCATTGATATGATCGGAAAAATTGAGCCAACTGCTTCGAACGGCCACAGATTCATCCTGGTCGCCATCGATTATTTTACAAAGTGGGTTGAAGCAGCCTCATATGCAAATGTCACAAGGCAAGTGGTAGCCAGATTTCTGAAAAGAGATATCATCTGTCGGTATGGAGTGCCCGAGCGAATCATTACTGATAATGGTTCCAACTTGAACAACAAAATGATGGCAGAGCTGTGCCGGGACTTCAAGATCCAACATCACAATTCTTCTCCTTACAGGCCAAAGATGAACGGCGCTGTTGAGGCAGCAAATAAGAATATCAAGAAGATTGTGCAGAAGATGGTAGTCACTTACAAAGATTGGCATGAAATGCTACCGTTTGCCTTGCATGGGTACCGCACATCAATCAGGACATCCACTGGGGCAACACCGTATCAACTTGTGTATGGTATGGAAGCAGTCCTACCTGTTGAAGTTGAACTACCCTCCCTACGGGTACTGATGGATGTTAAGCTAAACGAAGCAGAATGGGTTCGGTCCCGATTCGAGCAACTGAGTCTGATCGAAGAGAAAAGATTGGCTGCAATCTGTCATGGGCAGCTATATCAGAAGAGAATGAAGAAGGCCTTCGATCAGAAAGTCAGGCACCGAGAGTACCGGGTGGGAGATCTTGTGTTGAAGAGAATCCTCCCTCCTCATACAGACCACAGGGGCAAGTGGACTCCCAATTACGAAGGACCATTTGTTGTGAAGAAAGTCTTCTCTGGTGGAGCACTGATGCTCAGCACCATGGATAGTGAAGACTTCCCGTCCCCTGTGAATTCAGATGCAGTTAAAAAATACTTCGCATAAAATGACCCGCTGGACATAAAAACAGAATGTAAGTCCAGGCAAAAATAGGGCATCCCGGCGAGTCAAAAACAGAATAAAAGACTCGGGCAAAAGTAAGGGAAATAAATGAAAAAATGTACACCCGCTGAGTTGAAAAGCCGCATTGGACAGCTCAGGCAAAAATGGGTATCCCGATGGATTGAAAACCCGAAAGGGCGATCCATGCAAAATAAGGGAATAAGCGAACAACTGCATTCTGAATTCGTCTGTATCACCTACAACTTGGTAAGCTCCAAGGGATCAAGCTGCAATCAGAATCAACTCTCTCCAGAAAGCAAGACGAGAAGAACGTCATTGTCATACGAGTCATAGCAGGAGAGGAAGCTCCTCAAAGCGTCGTCAACATCGCCAGCACTTTATTTCTCAATTTGTAACAATCTCCTCATTTTAGGAGATATGTTTCTTTGACTGTATCTTGCCAATTCAGGGCACATGAATTAATAAAATCAGATTTTCAGTCACGCTTCGTCTTTTTACATTTACGTTTTGCAAAGAGTTGTCTGATATCTCTAAAATACAATTGCATAAGTACAGATGCCTTCTCTAAAAACAAAACACATGCTTACAGGGAATGTGATTATTCTCGAAAGCACTTAACTCCTATGACGGAATCCAGTAAGGGATACCTCGGGACCTTTTGTACGTTCCGTTATTTTTGCAGGATTGCAGGTATCCAGAACGCGACCTGGGGCATGCAGGTTGCGTCTCAACAAGTAGGCGAATCATTATCAACTCGGTCTATCTTCCACGTGGCACTGGAGGGTGCCCATTTCCCTAGCGGAGCTGCCAAATCAACAAACACTCGATCTCAGCATCCGAAATGCTCTTTCCCCAGCTGAGTGGCTCCCCATTGCCTTCCCCAGCAAAGTTGCCAAATCAACTAACAGGCTTAACACTCAGGATGTTTTCTCCCCAGCCGAGTTGCCTCTCATTGCTCTCCCCAGCTGAGTTGCCTCTCACAATTCCCCAGCTGAGTTGCCATTCTTCCTCAACAGAACACAGAAGTCAAGGGAATCATCTCCCCACAGAATCCCCAGCCTCTATTCAGAAGAGTAACGCACGAAGAAATCACAACAGAGTGAAGAAAGCTTCTACGAACCCCAGCTGGGTTTCTCGTTTATAAGGATATGTCAATCAGTGACCTATATCCCCAGACAGATACATCACCAGATCTACCAATGATCTCATCCCCAGCTGGGACGTTCACTTCAAGCAGATCACCCAGGGATCTTCGCGGCATTGGGATCCGAATCCCGGATCTGTGCCCCTTTGCATAATCATAGCATTCGCATCATATTCACCCACAAAGCGTAGCATTCCGTTTCAACACGGAGCATTACGGCAAAAATCAAGCGCATAGCATAATCATAAGTCATGTTGTGAACTGAACACATGTAAGTATTGACAATCCGTCGTTATACAGATTACCTCCCCCAAAATCCCCAGGGTCCCAGCAAAAGCAGTTGCCTCATATTCACAAACACCAATACATACTCCTTTTGACGCCCGTCCGTGTCACCATTCCCCAGCAGGTTGCCTGAATACACCTTACAAATCAAGGTCACCAGTATTACAGATACTTTCTGACACCCGTCCACGTCAAATCACCAGCAGAAAACCAAAGATATCCTCTTTGCACTCACACAATCTTTGACACTCGTCCGTGTCACATCCCCAGCGTGGTCGCCTGTACTTGTATATACTTTCTCAACACCCGTCCGTGTCATATCCCCAGCGCAGTCGCTTACACTTTCATCACCCATATACTTGTTAATATCATACTTACCCCTCCTGACACTCGTCCGTGTCACTCTCCCCAGCAGATAAACCCTCATCAATACTCGCTACTCATTGGTACACTTATACAGATACTCGTCCGTATCTTGTATACATCATCACTCATATCCCCACAAAGTCGACAGTAGTCCTTGTTCTTTGTTAACCAGTTGGTACTCGTCCGTACCATCATCTCAGAACATCGCGTCTAGTGTTTGTTTCTACATGATACTCGTCCGTATCATAGTCTTAGGGATGCTCGTCCGCATCTTTAATCCATACACCGCGTCAAACACTTGTGTCTTCTCGAATATAGATACTCGTCCGTGTCTACTATTCCCCAGAAGAGTCCTTTCAGATGCAACACTCGTCCGTGTTCTTGGTTAACCAGTTGATACTCGTCCGTATCATCGTCTCTGAACATGTGTCAGTTTGTTTCTACATGATACTCGTCCGTATCATAGTCTTAAGGATGCTCGTCCGCATCTTTAATCTATACACGATACCAAACGCTTATACCCTTTTGTTTCTTGGATGTAAACGCTCGTCCGTGTTTACTATCTCCCCAGTAGATCGCCAACAAAACAAATTTCCTTTTTATCTAACACTCGTCCTGTGTTATGATACCTTTGAGAGCAGCCGTACCCTGCTGAGTGGTCGTCCTCCACTTCTTGATAGTCGTCCTCCATCATGCTCATCCGATGGCCGTCCCCATCGTTGATTTTAGCAGCCGTCCCCTGCTAGGTGGTCGTCCTCCACCTTTTGATGATCGTCCTTCATCACTTTATCCAATGGCCGTCCCCATTGTTGATTTTGGTTATCTGGCATTCGTCCTATGTCATGTTAAACCTCGAGAGCAGCCGTACCCTGCTGAGTGGTCGTCCTCCACTTCTTGATGGTCGTCCTCCATCTTGCTCGTCCGATGGCCGTCCCCATCGTTGACCTTTGCTATCCGATGGCCGTCCCCATCGTTGATATTTTCGGCAGCCGTACCCTGCCAGGTGGTCGTCCTCCACCTTTGATGGCCGTCCCCATCATTTTTATACCCAACAGAGCAGCCGTCCCCTGCTAGGTGATCGTCCTTCACTTTTGATGGCCGTACCCCATCATCTGCTTATTTCATTCATTCTTTAACCCGATGGCCGTCCCCGTCGTGGTCCCTTTTCCTTTTTAGCCCGATGGCCGTCCCCATCGATGGTTACTTGACCTTTATGAACTTGATGGCCGTCCCCGTCATGTTTCATTAATCCTCAGATTTTTGCAGCTTTATCTTGATGGCCGTCCCCATCATGATATTTTATTTTCCCCAGCTAGTCGGCCGTCCCCGTCTTAGCTTTTCCTTATATCCCCAGCATGTCGGCCGTCCCCGTCATCGCTTTACTTTATACACTCTCCCCAGCATGTCGGCCGTCCCCGTCATTGCTCCTTACCCAGCAGTCGTCCTCTGCTCGACGGTCGTCCTCCGTCGCCCATACTTTACATTATACTTTATTTTCCTTTGCAATCAATATACTTTTTCTTCTTCATTCTGTGAGTGCAAATTTTGGACTGTCTTTGGTATTCAACCACAAGTTATCTTGTTTGCCTGTTAAGCCGTCGCTTACATCCTACACAGCTAACTCATGTTTGAATAGGGGCAGCTGTAAACACCCCAAATTTGCCCTCACCCATTCACACCATGGCTTGTGATCATCTCATATGCATAAACACAAACATATCATCTCATATCCCATTTTTGATTCACTGGATAGTTTCTAGGTCATCTGCACCTAGGGTTTGTGATCTGAGCAAGCCAAAGGTATCTTGGGCCATTCCAAAGGCCACTAATCAACTCAAAGGGGTCCATGTGTGTTCTTACATCATATTCCATCTCCTCAAAGTCAAAAATGCAGAGGAATCACAAAAACTAGGGTTTGAGTGGATGCAGAGCCAGGTTTAACTGCACAGTTGACTGAAAATTAGGGTTTTGGTTTCAGAGGCCATAACCCCAAATTTTTTGGTCATTCTTGTTTCCATTGGTCTCTATATGGTATAGGGAGTATGCATATCAATTTTCATGAAGAAATTCCTTGGGGAAGTCATCTGATCAAGAGTTGACTTTTCAGACAAGTCAGTGCAAAATCAGGGCATCTGAGGCCCCCAATGACCCAACCAATGGGTGATCTTCATCATTTTGAGTGTATATGATCTTTATTTGATCATGGAGGAAGGTTGAAGTTCATAAAAATCAAGAATTTAGGGTTTTTGCAAATGTTGACTTTTTGGGCATAGTTGACTTTTCAAGAATATGTCATTTTATGCCATTTTTCAAGCCTTGCTTTTTGATCCAAAAATGCTTCAAATGGAAAAACTTTGGTCATGAAAGTTGTAGATCTTATCTTTCCCTTTTCAAAAAGTACAAGAACATGACCAAATTCTTCTTGGATCAAAAGTTATGGCCATGCAAAGTTGCCAAAAATCATTGTTTTTCAAGTTATGGAAATTTTGCTAAGTCTTGAACCAATGCATAATGCAACCTCTAATCCACTTCAAACCAGCATGTAAGCATCCTCTAAGTTACAAAAATCAGAATTGGACTAGGTTGGCCCATGGTTTCATGTTTGGTTGGATAAAGGATCACATGTGAAACATAAAACCACAAGTTGCAAAAAACTCATGAACACCTCTCACCAACTTGCAGCCTTGAGTGCTGAGTTTTGCTAGGCCCCTCCCACACCATGCTGCACCAGAACCAACATTGTACTTGCCTATGCCATGAGCTATGCATCACTTACACAAAAGGTGGACATTTTGCAAAAGTTGACTTATCTATCAAAAAAGCATGTGTCCAATCATCTGACCAATGAGAGAGAGTCATATGGACAACTTGCAAGCAAAGCATAAGGGCAGGCCAAGCTGAAACATCCTCACTCATCACTTACACAAAATCCCTTCACATTGCAAAATCTATCGAATTTGCCTCCACAGCCAAGAAACACCAAAACTTTCTTCATCACTAAACTCAATACACTCCATAGGCCTAAAACCATCAAAGCTCAGGCCTGAATCAAGCCTGATTTGAACCTCACCATTCTTCATCCTCAGAACCAGTCCTCTTCGAATCTCACTGTCCATCCCTCAAACACTTCATCTTCCCTCACCAACAAGTCAGGCACACTCAGAGGAGTCCAAACCACCCATTACACTGGCCTAAAACAGCCTGTACACCAAGGTCATTCTCTGCTACACCAGTTTGGTAGCCATTGAAATAGCTTGCTAAACTTCATCTCAAGCCTGCCATTGACACCAGGGGATTCATTAGAGCCAGCTTGCATCAAGAAACGGCTCTGGAAGCTCAGAAACAGGACTTGTCACCTCAGGTAGTCTTAAACTTCAAACTTTTTAAAGCTTGTTCCTTTTGTTCCAAATCAAAAATACATGCTCTGAGGATCACTGGGATGTGTTTAGAATTTAAAATGGTGTGAAAATGAGCATTTTATGCATCTCTGAAATTTGGCCCGTGAATGCATTTCGTTTCGATTCTCCTTGTTCATGTTAGATAAATGTATTTTGATCTTGGATTAAGGTTTAGTTAGGATAGGAGGTTGTTTCTGGGCAGGAAATTTGTTGGATGGTGGCTTGAATCGTTTTCTAGGGTTTTGGCTGGCCGGAGAAGACGACCGGAGGTCCTCTCCGGCAGCCTGAAAGTAGTTAACCCTAATCTCAGTCATTAAGTGAGGTTCAAATCTGGAACGTTAGATGGCGTTGACTGGCTGACTTCCCACCCTTTTTGATGGCTCAGATCATCCACTTAACCCTAATCCACGTGGTTAATTCTAATTAAGTGTAATTAGCTCAGAACGAATCCTGGCCCTCCACTAGCGCGCGCAGTCAACGTGTTTGAATCCAGAATCAATCTCATGCGTCCATTCTGATTACTTCTCATTTATTTGTTTTAATTTCATTTTATTTTCATTTAACTTGTACAATTTATTTAAAATAGTTAAAAAATCATAAAAATTATGAAACTTTTTCTTTAAGGTTTTATTAATTTTTATGACACAAAAATATTTTTATTTTATTTTTTATCATTAAAAAAGTATTTTTAAATATTTAAAAGTTTATTTTTAATTGATTAATGAGAATTAATTAATTAAAAATACTTTTAGGTATTTAAAAATTACAAAAAAATTCATGAAATGTTCTAAGACATTTAGAAACATTGTCCAACCTTCAAACCAAATTTCTTTTTTGATCTTGATGCATTTTAAGAATTTTTCATTGAATTAAATCATATTTTTTTGCATTATTTTGATCATGTGTTTGAAAATTCATTTCTGCCTTTTGGTGAAGGTTGAGACATTGATTCTTTTTGCATTGTTTTCCATTTGACATGTATTTTCAAGGATAAAAAGGCCATGATTTGATCTTGCATTTTCTAATTGATTGGCATTTCTTTTGTTACAAACCCTAAAAAACCCTAATAACTTGCAAAATTCATAACTTGAGTTTGGTTGAGAGTTGAGAGCTCCCCTTTGGGCAGTGGTTCATTATAGGCCTAGGGTTTCTTTGGGTACCATTTTCCATTTTTTATGTTAAGGTTTGCTTCTGTTTTTGGTTTATGTTTGATGTTTGATCCATGAACCCTAATTTGGGCTTCCTCTTTGCATCCTTCTTGCATTCCCTTGCATGTCTTGACTTGCCATTGCATTTTGTGCATTCTTATGATTCATTTGACATCTTAAGACATGTATGAAGCATCATTGATCATTGCATTACATCTTTGCCATGCCATTTGTCTTGTATGCTTCATGACATTTCATGTTTATTCATGTTCCTTAACTTGCATCATTTGCATCCATGACTTTGTATGAACATCCCTATGCCTTGTCTCATGTTTGCAACACCTCATAACATCATAATCATCATCAACATGCTTCTGGTTTGGCTTAGCATCATGTCATTTCATTTCATTTAACATTGCATTGCATTTCTTTCTAACTTTTCAGGTGGTAAGTAAACTTGAGAAGGGGATTTGCCTTCACTTCTCACAACTTTTCTTTTCATCTCTCTTGCATCCATTGCTGCATTTCTATTTGTGTTTGAGATTGAGCTTGCTCATTCTTGTTCTTCCCACTTTCTTTCTGCAAGTGACTTGACTTCTTGAATGAAGCAAGTCACTTTGTTTCTCTTTGCTCCTTTCATCTGCTTCCTGGTGGCTCCTTTGAAGATCTTTTTGGTGGAACCTCACAAACCTTAGGACCAACCAAGCATGACAATGAATTAGGGTTTTGATTAGTTTCCCCTCATAGTTTTTACCTTTATGTCTCTTTGTGTCTCTCTTCTCATCTCATAATCAGGGACTAAACCCTAAAGGCTTTAAGACTTTGTGATTAAGCTTATGCCTACATCCTTCTCTTAGGATGGAGTGTATAACTTTAATCCTAAGTATTAAACCCTTAATGTGTTTAAGTCTCTTAATCAATTCACATAATAATCATCAAGACATCACACTTGTAACTTGGGCCTTGCATTAGGGTTCTAATTCTTCCTTAAGTGGTTAAGAAGGACTAACCCTAGTGTTAATGGACAAGTCCCCCTCAAGTTGTCTTACAAATCATAAAATTCACTTCATCATCTTATCATTAACTAAAATCCACTTAATAAAGGCTTTGTTTTGTCATGGGTTTAATCCCTAATCATGGATTAAGTTGAGGAGTTTTTCTCAACTTAAACATTCTCATCTATTATCCTTCTTTTAGGATGGTGTAATGGGCCTGTTTAATCCTTGATTATGGCTTAACCTCATTACTCAACACTAAACAAAAATCACAAAAACATCTAAATAATCACAAGTAGGTTAATGATCTTAATCCTACACCAAAGGTGATTAAGTGTGAGAATCTGACTTCACACTTAAGGTAATTCTCATTACCCCTAATCAGAGGGATGATGTGATGAGTTTACCAAATCCATTGATTTAGGTTTAAGCTCATTATCTTATGACAAACTCCAAAAAGAAATAAAAGACTGAAAACACAAGAACAAACAATAATCGTCTCCTTCGGGATTCTTTTCTCATCATCTTCACTCACAACCGAGAACTTGCTTCTTCCGTCTAATGCAAGACAGTTAGCACCTGAGCCAGACAGGTCATACACTTGAGCATAGACAAGCAAGCAGTTCACAAGTCAATTCACCTTTCAGTCTCTTTGGGTCGAACTACGGTGTTCTGACTTCCTCATTGCACGAGAGGATACGTAGGCATAACTTAACAGTTATCGAACAAAAGTCTCTGTACATTCCCCCTCCTTCCAGCTTCATTCTTTAGCCTCATATTCTTGAGCATTTCATTCCTGATCTCACACTGACACTGTACATTTGTACACATCACATTTCTTTACACTGACACTTGTACATCTTTTCCAGCTCTTTTATGCACAGATAGCACTGACACTACCCCTTTAAAACACAAATCTCTTAAGCGTGGATCCCGTCGAGTACGGCGGACAATCTGGGTGCTAATACCTTCCCAGGTTGTAACCAACCCCCTTTCTCAGTCTCTCTGGTTCGCAAACCGTCTTATCCATCTTTTTCTAGGCTTATGCAGCATTGCCTTTCCTCCGGGATAAAAATGCCTAGCTGGCGACTCTATTCATTCTCCAGTGAGTTCACGGCTGTGTGTTCTCACTGTTCTTCTCGCCGACCGTTCGCGCTTGTACCTGGATGCAAATCTTTGGGAGCGACACCTATCTTGATTTCCTTTTTTGCATCTTCACTGCCAATGTTGATGGTCTCAATTTCCTCTTGATGAGGCTGAATAACTCGTTCCTCTTGTTTCAACAATCTGACCAACTCTTCAGGGAGGTCACAGTCTTCCTCAACCCCTTCATCAGCTTGGTAGACTGGATTATCAAAGTCATGCATAGTCATAGCAGGAACGTTATCCGTGGAATCCGGATGATCAACACTGCACAAATGATGTGCTTATTCAGAATCTGCTTATTTTGAAAAAAGAGACGCTAACATAAAACAAAAAAAAGAAAACACATTGCCATTTTTATATATTTTTTGTGAAAAAGTTTAAAAACAAAGACAGGGAACACAGTTTGTCTGAAAATGTCCTTTTATTCCATAGCAAAATAACGATGCGATACAAAACATGGTGGCCCAATACAATGGATCCAAGCATCTTGGGCATAATGCTGGATTTGACAATGCAGCATGCTAATAAAAGGAAACAAAGCAATTACTTTGAGAACCAGGTGACTTGAACAATGTCTTCAGCAGACCAATTTCCTAGCTCCTCGCCGGGCGCACACGGGCGAATCCAATTGTTGTCCCAGTCTTCGTTATTATCCCCATCTTGGCTTGCCATACAGATTTGATCGCGGTTGAGCAAACCAGCGCTTGTGAACGTGATGGCTTTACCACTCTGAGTAGACCCCCCAGGCTGATACCCTAAGCCGAATTTATCATCCTTCTTTTCCAGCTCCAACAGCTTGCCCCAGCCCTGAGCACTACCTGATTGAACGACCTCTTTTGCTTCCTGGTATGAATGAATGGATGTACCCTCATTGTTTTTCTTCACAGGAGTCAAGATACTGACATCTGCTTCAAAAGCTTGGCACAAAGTCTCATGGATTTCTCCATCCATTTCTACATATTTAAACGTTGACAGGTGGCTGACGAATATATCCTCTTCCCCACAAACTGTGATGACCTGGCCGTCCACCACGTATTTAAGCTTCTGATGCAGGGTTGAGGTAACGGCTCCAGCGGCATGTATCCACGGCCTGCCCAACAAGCAACTATATGCGGGCTGGATATCCATAACATAGAAAACACTTTTGAAGACTTGAGAGCCTATCTTGACAGGCAACTCAACCTCTCCGAAAACTGATCTTCTTGAACCATCGAAAGCTTTAACAACCAGATCACTTGGTGTTAGGACAATCCCATCAATGTTAAGCTTCATCAACGCCTTCTTAGGAAGCACATTCAAGGAAGAGCCTGTGTCTACAAGAACATGAGACAGCACATCGCCCTTGCACTCCATCGTGATGTGTAGTGCTTTGTTGTGATTCCTTCCCTCCGAAGTGAGGTCTCTGTCAGTGAAGCCTAAGCCATGGCTAGCATTGACACTTCCAACAACAGCCTCGAGTTGGTTGACCGTGATCTCCTGAGGAACGTAGGCCATTTGAAGTACTTTCAGTAAGGCTTCTCGGTGCGCGGGAGAGTACATCAGCAGTGACAAGATAGAAATCTTTGAAGGTGTCTGGTTCAGTTGATCAACCACCTTGTAGTCACTCCTTTTTATGATCCTCATGAACTCCTCTACTTCTTTTTCAAACGTCCCCTGCCCAGCCACAGGAGTAGTTGACTCGTCATTCGCAGTCTACTTTCCTTTGTCTTTGGACGAAGCCTCGGCCTCAGGATCCCTTCTCAGCGCAGGGGGAGCAAACAAACGACCACTTCGGGTAAAACCCCCAACACCTCCTACATTCTCAATAGTCAGGTCAGCCACAGGTTTACTCTCCATCCTCTGTCCAGCCACATAGACATCGGAACCATAATGCCAAGGAATGGCTCTATCATCGGTGTACGGCACTGGCCCAGGTACCGTAATAGTTATGGGACTAATCTGAGGCGCATAAATTGTAACCGGCTCTTGTCTGACGGGCATATCAGCTTCATCGTAGAAGATAGTAATGGTTGACACATCATCAGCCTCTTCATTACTAACTTTACTAAACTTCAAGGATCCAACATCAATCAAACCCTGCAAACCCATCTTCAATTTCTCACAGCCTTTCACAACACTCATACAGTCTTCGCAATCAAGACAGCAACCAGGAAATACTTGACCTTTCAACAGTCTCTCTTTCACCACCCTCAAAGGTGTCTTGACTTCATTAATACTCAGCACCAAACTCAACTTGTCATCACTTTCAACATCATTGACTCTTGCCCCTCCATGATTAGGCATGGGGTTCGAGTTAACATTCGGCGGCGGCGCAAAGTTGATTGCCTTAGAATCTACAAGATCCTGAACTTTGTGATGCAGAGCCCTGCATTTCTCAGTTGAGTGCCCGGGTGCTCCTGAGTGAAAAGCGCATCGCGCGTTGACATCATAACCAACCGGAAGCTCTCCTGGAGGTGGTGGTGCCAAAGTCCTCAGTTGGATGAGGTTCAAATCTAGCAGTCTTGGTAATAAGGCAGCATAAGTCATCGGAATAGCTTCAATCACCCTGTTAGTCGGGCGAGTCTGCCTCGGTTGATATGGTCTCTGCTGGTAGTTAGTACGAGGTTGTTGTTGTTGCTAATGTTGTTGTGGTGGAGGTAGCGTTTGTTGTACGGGAGCTGCAGGAATGGTGACAGCAGCAATATGTTCATAAGGTCTTCTGTAACCACAACCCTGGCTTCGGCCGAATACAACATTGGTCTCGCCTTCTCTCCTTCTAGGAGGTCCACTAAAAGCTTTCCTCGCTCCATTTGAGCTACTAGCACTTGGGTCTTGTATCTTCCCCATTTTCAGCAATGTTTCAACTATTTCTCCCGCAATGACAATATCGTTGAACTTAGTAGCAGAACTCGACGCCAGTCTCTCAAGAAATACCCCCTGGATGGTGCCCATAAACATGTCGGCCATTTCATTCTCTAACAGGGGTGGTTGTACCCTGGCAGCTAGCTGGCGCCACCTCTGGGCATAATCTTTGAAGCCTTCTCTTGTTGTTTGAGCCATATGCTGCAACTGTGTGCGGTTCGGAGCCATGTCCATGTTATATTGGTACTGCCTCACAAAGGCTTCAGCTAGATCCTTCCAGCTCTTGACATTGACCCTACTGAGCTTCATGTACCATTCAAGGGAAGCTCCCACCAAGCTGTCTTGAAAGTAATACATCCACAGTTTCTCATCGTCTGTATGAGCGGGAATTCTCCCAACAAATGATTACAGATGGGTCTTCGGGCAAGCAGTGCCGTTATACTTCTCGAAGGTTGGAACTTTGAACTTATACGGAATCCTGACTCCAGGAACCAAGCCCAAGTCGGTTATGTCGAACCCCAAAGAGCTCTGGGACTGAATAGCCTTGATTTGCTCAGCCATCTCTTTGAAGCTCTTGTTCATTTCTACTCCTTGACCTTCAGCTTCATCAAGTAGAGTGAACTGGTCATCATGATTGTCCATCTGAAGGTTATGCAACCCATCGTTGATTATTGTCACTCCTGGTTGTGTAACAGGAGTTTCACCCTGACGTGCGCCCGCACCGGTACGATTATCAGCATTAGCAGCAGTAGCAGCGTTCCTGTTCTGATTCTCAACCATCTCCCGCAGACGCTCTTGGTTCTGCCCCATGCCGGCCATTAACGTCATGAAGTTATCCATTCTCTGCCTCAGGTCTGCCAAGTCCGCTTGCATCTGGTCCATGGCTCGTTCTCTTTTAATCTTGGTTGGGTATTTGTGCACTGCTGGTTGTTCCCGAACTTTACGGGGAGCTATAGTGCCTGTAACACAAAACACGTTAGTAATTGAGACATTACCTGCAAAACAACAAACAGGTTATATGGATGCAATGCAGTTGTTTATGTTTCCAATCACAGGTCATTTATGCCCCAGTTCCGGTATTTAGCAAAGAAAACCAGATGGGCACTGATCCTCGACTTTCAGAAACCTTTGCGGGAAACCATATTCAAACCATAACAGCAAGCAAACCAAGAAATGGTGAAAAACATCATAACATAGATCAGCCCATTAGGCACAATAAAATAGAATTCCCCATAGGGTACAAGTTCTTACAGAGGAGAAACAAACAGCTAGGACTCCTACAACATGCCTGTAGGTAATCCAGATACAAAGAAAACCAACTAAGAAGCACAACCACCGCCTGAGGATCCTGAAACTCCCTCATCAGACCTGACCTTCTTGATTCCCGCCATTAACTTGAGGTCTTCAATCTCTTTGAGTGCTGCTTCGAGGGCTTGTTGACTGTCTGCGAGCTGTTGGGTCTTCTCTCTGCGAATCTTGTGGGCCTGCTCCACCTCTTCTTTTTTGTAAGCCATCTGAACTTCAAAGAACTCTTCTTTTTCTTTATATTGCTTCAACTCTTTCTCTCTTTGTCCCTTCAACCAGACAATAGACTGACAAGCATCTCTGAGGGTCTTTGACTTCTTCTTGCGCTCAACTTCTCTTTGGGCTTCCATCATCCCTAACCTGCGGAAATGTGTTTCTCTTCCTGCAAAGTCCTTCTCCTTAGCCTCCAAAGTCGTCTATATCTTCAGCAGCTTCTCTTCAGCTTCAATCTTGGCCCTGTTGGCTTGGTGATACAGGCTTACCATCTCAGTATTTTCAACTCTAACTGCATGTAGCTGGGCTTCCAACTTCTTGAATTCCTCTAGAGGCACAGTATTAATGGACTCAGCAACTGGGGGAACTGGTGTTGAAAATGGTAACAAAACTCTTTTGGCTCTGTCTTTCAACCAAGCTTCATACTCTGGGAATGTCTGGTTGTTGCACTTCCCAAAGCTAGCTATTCCTTCTCCTTTAATGCACTTCCAAGCTCCCGCAACCTTCCTCACTAAAGGCACATTATCTTTCACTGAGAAGTAGAAAATAGGGGTCAGCTTCAAATCTTCAGGCACATCTCTCAAAGCGTATCCTAATTGTCTTCTTAATAGGATTGGATTGTAATTAATCCCTCCAGTTATTCCCAACAAAGGCACACTATGATAACTCCCGCAGCTGGTGATGAAACGTGCACCTTGCAGCCTTTGAGTGAACCATCTAACATCCTTAGCCAACAACTTTTCCAGCTTCTGAGCCCATATAAAACTATGGTCACTAAACACTCCCGTACTTGGCAAATGCCTCATGAACCATATGTGAAATAACGGAGCGCAGCAACGGACCAAACCTCCCCTCTTCTTCTCAGTTTTGTAATGAACTGAGTAATACAAATCCCCGAGTAAGGTAGGCACAGGATTCTTCAGCAAAAAGAGATGTATGGCGTTTATATCTATGAACTTCTCCATATCATCAAACAATATAATGCCATAGATAGAAATAGCCAAGATAGCACATACAGCATCCCATTCCTCTTCAACAGCCAATTCTTCCGCCTTCTTCACCAGAGCCTCCAAAGAAAACCCGGACACTCCTCCTTTAATGATGGTCAAAGACTTCACAGTAGAAGGGCTCAAATAAAGAGCCTTAGAAATATCCTCAGGTGCAGGTCTACTCATCTCAGAATTGAAAGGAACCTGGTCTCGAACCGGCACACCCGGGATCAGAGCATACTCCTCCAGCATAGGGCCCAACTGAAAATCAGGAAAGGTGAAGCAACGGAGCTGTGGGTCATAATACTGAAGCAATGTATGAATGGCACTCCGCTTGGAAGGATCTAGCTCTACCACCACATCAAGAATACTCCCGTAAGATTTTCTGAATCTCTCTACCTGATTGGGCGTAATCAGCTTTACCATTTTTTTCAACAAGCCAACCTTGATATCAAAGAACTTGAAGTGAATATTCTGCTTGCGAGGATCTTCCATCTTTGAAGAGAATACCGGAACCGGAGGCAGAGATATGAACCTGTGAATGAAAACAAAAACAATGATTAATGATGCAATGATGCAATGCAGATGCAAATGCAAAGACAAAGGTCATATGAGACTGTTTGGAGTCTGGACACTGATAAGGGCCCCTCTGAATAACTGACAAACCAAAAGTCTACTGAGTCAAACTCTCTGATAATCACGACCCTCTGAAGAAAATCTCAGGACCACAGTATCAAGAATACCAGAACCAGAAAACCAGAACTTCGGAACCAAAGTAACTGTATCATAACATGAACCGCACTGGTAACAAGGGTATGATGAGGTCAAGGGTTCCTGCAAACCTGTAAACCCATTCCCAATATCACAGGTGTGCTCCGGGTCAAACATCACAGACTCTCAAAGCCGAATAGCAATAATACTTTCACCATTTCCGAGAAATGGCTCATGACCAAATCAGGGAATCGGTTGGGCATTATGTACTACGCAGGGAGGCCTCAGCTGAGTCCGGGAAAAACAAGCATCCCTTATAGGTTCCCAGCTTCAAGCGCTGAAATCGAGAAACAATAGTACATTCAGCCCGTAGGATACAGTACTAATGTCATACGACCAGATGCTTTGACTGAGTTCCTATAAGAGAACCAGGCCATCCAATGCGAGTCCCCAGTGGACCCTCGGGTGCGAATGGGTTTGCCACAAAATGTGGTCTGCCACTGCCACCACTGGAGAGGGTTGTTTCCACAAAGGTTCTCAATGATCGGTCCCCAGATGCACATAACTATCAAGGTCCTATCCCGAAGTGGAGGAAATCCCCACACAAGATATTTCCAAGACAGTCGCAATTTGGGCGTGAAACACATCGCCACTCATCATGCCACATGCGAGTACAATATGTCCACTCTAATCCTAGGGTGCACTCAAGCCGGGTACTTGGCTTATCTCTCAGAAATAATATCACCCAAGCCCACCAAACAGAAAACCAGTCCAGACAGCCCAGTATGATATATATGATGCGGAAAATAAATACTGAAAACTGTAAATAAAGTTGCGAATAAAGCTGTAAACAAACAACAATACAACAAGCCACAACAAACAAACATCACCCAATGAAACAGAAACAAACAAGCGCTAGGAGAGACTCACAGGGGAACCAGATATCATCTGGTGTGCAGTCCCCAGCAGAGTCGCCAGCTGTCGCTCCCGGGATTTTCATCCTAGTACAAACGCGAAAGTGGCGCGGAAAGGTTAGAGTCGCCAGCCAGACATTTTTATCCCGAAAGAATGGGAAAGGTAATGTTGCACAAACCTGAGGAAGAAGGAAAGGACACGGTCCTACGAACCAAAGATCTAAGTTCGGGAGTCGGTTACGACCTGGGAAGGTATTAGCACCCTAGACCGTCCGTCGTACCCGACGGGATCCACGCTTGCTTGTTTTGTTTCAAAGGATGAGAAATAAGATACTGCTGAATAAGAACTGCTAACTGGAAACTGGAACTGCAATGAGAAAGGGAATTGGAAAAGAGAAAGAACAGAAGGGGGAAAATGTAGGGAAAATAAAGAATGTGCTCGAATGGGCCCTACCCCACTGCCTACGTACCTCATCGGGATAAATGAGGATCAGAGACGTCGTAGTTCGTCTAACTAGGGGTAACAAAGGGAAATTGCTTGTGAATTAAGGCTTGACCTGCCTATGCCATTGCACAGGTGTTGCAGACTTGGACGACGAGTGCGTAACCGTCTTGCAAAGTGACAAGTAGGAGCAAGTTCGCGTACGGAGCGAAGGAGATGATAAAAGAATTCCCAAAGGAAAGACGCTTATTGTTTGTTTGGTGTTTTTTAGAAGCTTTTATGAGTGAAAGTTTGCATAGGTAAGTGTACCTAAGTCTTACTCAATGGGATGTGTACATCTCACATCATCCCGAAATGGAATGCGCAAGAGGCACACTTATCTATGGAGGAAATCCCCAAAGCTAGTCCCACAAGTGAAGGCTAAGTACACTGGCCTATTACCATTATTAAGTGTTTTTGTGGTTTTATGGTTAAGAAGTGTTTTTTAGCTTTTCTTTGTGAGGTACTCATGTTAAGACCTATCCACCACGAGTGATGACTCACACCTCGCCCCGAAATGGAACGCATGCAAGCATCTCATAGCAAAGTCTCATGTCACATGAAAGTACTCAACCTTTATTAAATGAATTAAAATTAAGTTTGAAGATGATAAGGGAGAGAGCACCAAAGGATCTCAAAGGAAAAATTCTAAAGGGGACTAAAAATAATCCTAAGTGTTAACATGCATGGATATCCTAAGGGTTAATGAGGTTTCTATCCTAATGAAGGAGGAAGAAGAAGATAGAAGAAGGGATGAGAAATACCTAGGCCCAACAAAAGAGGGTTAATTCACATAAACATAAGAGGAAGAGATAAGAATTAGAGATGTGGAACTCAATTCCCACATCTCACACTTACCATAGCCCCTGCAAGGTTAGTATGCACAAGTGAAACAAAAATGAGCAAATTAACATGACATCATCCAACAATCAGAAGTGAAGTGAAGTAAACAAATGCTTAATGCCAATCCAACTCAAAGAAATGAAAATGAGAGACTTATGACTTAAAATGAGGCAACATGAATACATATGGAAACAAGTGCGCACTTATGAAAGATGTAATGCAAAACGCACAAAATAAAAACACAAAGTTCAAAACCAGAATAAAAATGATATGAAGAATGGCCTAAGAGGACAGAAATATGAAGAGATAAGTCACACAATACCAAACAATGTCAAAATAGAAGCAACGGAGTCAAAAGATGGAATTTAAACACTTAAAGAAACAAATGACTTGAATAAGAAGCAAACTTAAAAATTCAGAAGAAAAAAGACCTATCCTAGGACCAGGAAGGTATCCACACCCCAAAGTAACCCCAAATGAGAAGAAGAAGCTGGCACAAGTGCCCTTCTAAGCCTATAAGATATCTAATAAACCAAAAGAAGCAAAATGGGACAAGGTGAGAACAAAAATCCACAAATAATAAACCAGCCATCTAAAAATTCTACAACTGAAACCAAAGGGTCTTCAAACATATTATATCAAATTGCCAAAAGGATTTGCAAAAATTCAGAAACGAACTAGGTCAAATGGAGGTACAAACACAAGTTAGGACAGAAAACTTACATCACAAGATACCAGACCAAAACTCAAGAAATAATTTCCTAAAACATTAGATAAAAATCACATGAAAACTAAAAGATTTCAGGAACACAATGCAAAAAGAATGGGATCAAAACTCAAAATATTGAAAGCTATAGAAAATAAACAAGACAGACTGATTAAGAAATGAAGCAAAAGAAGCTATGCACCTTGATGAATTATTTCTGGCACGTGGATCAATGGAAAAAATAAAATAAAAATATGATAAAAAACTAGAGACTCAAAATAAAGTTCATGATTTATTTGAGAATTTTTGGATGAATTATTCTATTTTATATGAATTAAAACCAAACTGAAAGATAAAGGAAATAAAATGGAAAGAAAAATAAAAAGGAAATTGGAAGAGGTGTGAGAAGTAAAGAATTTGTGCTGAGTTGAATGGGCCGAATGGGGGGATAGGGTGCGAAAATCAATTCCTTAAGCCCAGGAATTTCGCCAGTCCAAGTTCATGGTGATGAGCTGTCTATGCATGAATGGAAGGGACGGTCCTACCGGACGGTGACAAGTGTCACCGCCGGTATGGAAAAACACACCAGCAAATCCTCCGTCTCCTTATCTCTTATCTCTTCAAAATCCTTTTATTAATTTCTTAATAATTTCATGAAACTTCCTAAAACCTTTTATGATAAAATTAAAGGAAATTTAAAGCAAATAAACACGCATTGAACCAACAAAATGCCATAAAACGCAGACAAATCTCATCCCCCTCAAACCCCTCTCTTCATCTTCCTCTCCAATAAAAACCTAGCCCGCCGCCGGTCTGCCGTTTCCATGGCTCAATCCCTTCCTCCGCCTCTCATTCTCCGCGCCTTCACTCTCTTCTCTCCGACACACTCTAAAACAACCTAACCTTCAACCTTTCTCTACCTCCTCCTTCGGCTTCACAAACTCTCTACCGCCAACTCTGCTTTCCCGAACTCACAACAGCCACCACCATCATCTACTCTAACCTAAATCTCTCTCTTCATTATCACTCGGCCTCACCTCACTCCCTCCATGACCGCCGCCAACTCTGCTTCAACCTTACGGCGCCATGTTCATCACCTTCTTTATGACTCTCCGCCACCGACGAAATCTCCTACCCCCTAGCTTGACCTAGCCGCCACCATCCACAATCCTAACACAAACTTCCAATTCTCCTTCGGTTTCACCCCTAACCTAAGAATGTCCTTCTCAAATCAGACTCACTTCAAACGAATCTAGCATATCGCTAACACGCCTCTTACCGAATCAGACTCGGATAATCAAGTGCATATGCATAGCAATCAAAATCGCGTACAAACACCAACAGTTCAACATACAGCCATCAATTGCATCGAACAAATAAATCTAAGGCGTACCTGTTATGCGACGAGACGACGAACAACACAAAAGTCAGCCTCGATTCGGTAATGCTTCACTTCTTCAGAACTGACTCGCAACTTTGTTATTGTTATGGAGCTTTGCTTCAGCTTCGCAATTGCGTTTTGTTCCTCTTGAGTTGAAATGAACATGTACTGGATTAATTCGCAGGTTTATTGATGCTACTGTGACGAATTCATTCGGTTGAAGAGACTGATCCGATTGGAAAGATTGAAACAGAATGTTGGATATACGCTTGGATCGAAAGCCGATGCTTAATCCACGGTGTTGATGAAGATGCTGTGAATAAAATCGATGAAGATTGCGGATGATCGATGAAGCTAGGATCAATTATGTGCGTTCTTGGTGATGAATTTTGAAGAGAATCGATCAGGATGGAAGTGAAATCATGAGGATTATGAAGAATTGGTTGAAAGTTGATGAAGATTCAAGAGAAATGGAGAGAGAATTCTCGCTGGATTCTTTTGAGAGAGTCAGAGAAAAATTTCTGTTATTTCTGTTATTTTTTGTGATGAAGATTCCAGAGAATGATGATGATTGAATCGGTTTTTGTATGCTATCTGTGATGGAGATCAATGAACAATTCTGTTATTGTATCAGGAAAAAATGCGGTTACGAAAATCTGTTATTCCCTTTTTTCTGAGTCTGTTACTTTTCTTCTTTTTTTTTTCTTTTTTTTTCGTTATATTTGATTTTGGTGATCTTGAAGAAAATCCATGAAATCAGCGTAACAAACTGTTTCTCTTTTTTTCATTTTTCAGTTTGTTATTTTCAGTCTGTTATTAGATGCTACACTGCGTTTTTGGCCTTCACGAAACTCTCATGCTTGCTGTGTGATATTTATGAGGCTTACGTGAAGTTACGGTCTCATGAGGCCGGTTGTCTTGCTGAATATTTCATTGCGTTTAGTGTAGTGTCAGCTGCACTTTGTTATATGTTGGGATGTGAATGTGTACGGCTATGGTTGATGCTTAAATCAAGTAGGATTCACTTGTGATGTACTGCATATGATTTGGGAGGAAAACGGGATAGGCCCATCTTTCCTTTCAAACAAAATTTTTTTTGGTACTGCATCATGTGCCTGGGCTTATGGGCTTTTCTTTCTTCCATATTTTTTTTGTAATAACATCTATATGGGATTAAAGAAAACATTTATGGAATTATTATGAACATGGACCTAAGAAAATGAAATAGAAAAAGCTTTGGTAATTGACTTAAACAAAAGACTAATGGAAATTTGGTGGATAACTAGAAATGAAAATCAAATAACAAAATGATAGAAATAGGTTTGAATTTAAAGGGAAAACGGATAATGAGTATGAAAATGGATGGAATGTTATGGTTTTACTGGAATAGGAATGGGTAATCTGGTAGCTAGAATAATCGAACTGATAAAAATGAGTAGAAATGGATATGGAATTGGCCTTTTTTCATTTTTTATTATATATATATATATATATATATATATATATATATATATATATATATATTTATATGAATAGGACCAATTGCCACCCCCCACGCACATAGCCAAGAGACCTCGATTCATCAATTCACTCAACTCAAAACCAATCTTGCATTATTTCCACAGAAGCCACCGACCTTCTGAAAAAATCACCATCTAAGTGTCATCATGATAAGCTTGAATCTTTGAGTCCAAACCCATCACCTGAATCACTGCCTGGTAAACTGATGACCTTTGCACCCAACAACTCGACTTTGAAACGCATTGCTTGAAAATAACCTCAAACACATATAACTCGTGAATGAGGCAATCTCTTGGTAGTTTAACCGAGATTGGGTCAAACACCCATTGGAATGGAATCGCGAACTGAACAACCACGCCCAGCTGAAATCATCATCAGCTTATGCTATGCTTCAACAATGAATGTTATGCTTCATCTTTCTATGCTAATGATGCAGTGCGATATATTTGAAAATGATATGCTAAGTGTTATGCTTATGATGAAATGATGATAAACAGGAGAGGGAAAATTTGGGGTGTTACACCTGAGGTATGATGATAGCTTTCAGGAAGATAAACAACGTCCTGAGGTATGAGGTAACCTTTGGGAAGATAAACAACGGCCCAAGGTCACAAGTTGTTGATGAAGTTTGTCTGCTGGAGAATTAATCTGAAAAACAAGATTATAACATTCTGTATGATAATATTAGCTTATGCATTATGTATGCATGTATAATATGATGCACTTAAGTAATGTATTATGTAGTTATGGATATGTATGTTATGGTATGATGTAAATGATGTATGTATGCATCATGCAGCCTGAAGCGTCTGGATATCTTCGTATAACTGCTGGCCAGGGAAAATAAATCCCGATTTGTTATTGAAGAATATGAGGAACTCGTTCCCGTCTTTTTTTTGATAATATAGTATTCATAACCTCCCGTCTTCGTTCGATAGTAAGATATACATAACCTCCCGTCTCCGTTCGTCGTACTGCTATTGAAAGAATAAATTCCCAATTATCCTCCTGAGGTTAAAAGAGATGGATATAAATTCCAGGGGAGATGTAACTCGAAGTATCTATGAAGATGGATTTTCCCTACTGGGGAACTTGTAGCTGTCTAGTGGGGATGAACCGGCGAAGCTTTGTTGAAATCCTTCCCTCGTTCGTCTTTAGTAAATACTATTACTGCATTTTCATGCATTTCTGGTAAACATCAATCATATTAAGCATTTATGCATTTCTGGTAAACATCAATCATATTCAAAAGCATACATACATTCAAACACAACCAATGGACGTTTCGCTTATGTAAATAGGGTAAAAGTAAATCTGGATTCAGAGGGAAAAGTAAAGCTAAACTTGAAAACAGAAGCGTTTCAACTTCGCGAGTGTATAACCAATTGGATTTAGAGCTCCTGAGATTCTTAACTTTCCTGAATACCTCCCCAGAAATCTTCATGGCTGGATATGAAGATATGATACTGACACCATCTGATACTACTAGGGTAGACAATTAATTTCCATCATGGCTTCTGCTGAGAATCCAATATCAAGGTAACACAATTAGAGGAATGTGTCTTCAAATTGTGATGGACCATATACGCTCCGGATACTAGATTTGAAAAGAAAGCATTGCCCCTTGGTTGAGGATGAATTGTCCCATAATGGGAGTATCTGAAATGAGCTACCTCAAGAGAAACAAGCAGAACGCCTCATAAGCATATGCCCCTGGCATTGTGAACTCTGTAATGTCACCTTTGGTAATTCAACTGTATGAGGAAAACTGCCCCTAGCTATTAAGCAAGGTTGAATCTGGACCTGATTGCCCCAAATGAATTGAACACTTACTTGGTATGCCCCCTTGATTGGGAAACAGTGACTATGCCCCTAGCATTATGAACTCTGTAATGTTACCCTTGGTAACTTAGATAGATGAGGAGATCTTCCCCTGGCTACTTAAACATAGTTGAATCCTGTCCTGATTGCCCCAAATGAGTTAGGCAGTATCATGGCCTGCCCCCTTGATTGGGAGATAATGATTATGCCCCTTTGTATACATGAAATTTGATCCAGGAAGCAACTTTGTTTATCGGAAGGACTTTGAACATTCATCCTGTAAGTTTCTCTGTTTATCAAACACTCAAGTATATGCCAACAAATATATTCCAAAATGCAATGCTTATGTTTGTCTTGAAGTTTTGAAAAAGAGTTATTTTAGAAAAATAGTTTTTGTGAAAACTGTGATATTAACTCAAGTTTTATAATAAGCCCTAAAGGAGTCAGGATACCTTTTTGTAGCAGTACGCTTTCGAACTAACCATGCTTCAGTTAGGACTTTTAAAGTGTTGTAACGTGGCCTGGTTCACGGTTTAAGAAACAAAGGATAAAGGCTCAAATTTTATTTGTACCCAACCCAATCTCCATGATGTTCTTCAGTCCTATGCTCAGTTAACTTATGCATTGAGGCTCAAAGGAGTTTGGAATTGTAACACTAACATTTATGATGGTTCAGAAACCGAAAATTTATTTGAACATTCAGTCATCTTTCTTTGTTGAGGATTCATAATGACCTCTTTTTTTTTCTTTTGCTTTATTATCCATTCCTTTTGCTTGAACTGTTTGTTTCAAGATTACAGTCAGCGGGATTTTTCAATTTTTTTATTAAGTCTCCTTCATAGGTTTTGACTTAGTGGGTTTTTCTTTTGCTGGATATTGACTGTCAGGTTTAATGATTACAGAGAACCATCATTAGTTGTGTACAACACAGATAATTGGCATATTTGAGTTAACCGAGTAACTACCCTGCCCCGAGTTATGAATAAGGGTTTTAATTTGTGCGAGAATAAAAACTCCTACTTCATAGGCTCAAAAGGGTTGACTAGGGATTAACTTCCTTATATCTCCACTGTGTAGGAATTGAAACAATGCATGTACATCGTCAGCATAGTCTGTTCAAAAGCATACTGCCTAATATTATGGTATTGTTTTCGCCATCCTCCCTCTACAGGTTTATAGCTTTATCAGGAGCTAAATATCACAAGATAGAAATACGAAGCATAGTTCAAAACATAGTAAAACGAATGGATTAATTCAAGACAAACATATGCAATGCATTAATGAAAACAAAAGTTTAACATAATAGTAAGTGTTTAAACAAATAGAAGAAATTACAAATGAAAACTCATATATTGTCCCATCCAGTTGGCTGAATATCTTCAATTGCAATCTGTGAACTTTGAGGAGCAGTATACTTCACCATGAAATCAAATTTACCACTTGGATGTCCCAGGGTGCCCCATATCTCAACAGGCATAGGTACTCTTCCTTTCTTGTTACTTTGGGCCACTTGTCTTGCAGCTTCAGTGTTTGATGGACGATAGTAAAATTCAACTTGACCTTCTGGAGTAACCTCTAGGATTCCTTCGTCAATCAGGTCTTGAATCTTTTTCTTCAATGCCCAACAGTTATTAGTATCATGTCCAGGACTGTTGGAGTGATACTCACACCTTGCCTTGGGATTATAGCGAGGAGAGGAAGTTTTAGGATTTTGAGGAGGATTTTTCAAGGGAATTAGCTTCATCTCCAACAAGCATTGCAGAACTTGTGACATTGGAGTGCTGAACTTGATAAACTGCCTTCTACATTCCTTGTGTTGAGGTGGATTAACCTTAGCAGGTCCTTCTTCTTCAATTGAGGAACAATCAATGGCAACCTGTCTCTTACCTTCTTTTATCCTCATCTTCCTTTCAACCAGATCAGCTTGTTTTAATGGAGGTTGACTAACACTTAGATTTCTAACTCCATTACTTTGAAGTTTGTGGACAAAGGTTCTTAGCTCTTCTTGCCCCTGAGCTAAACTTTGAATAAGAGTCACCTGGTCATTCATCTGGGTCCTCATTTTTGTCATCTCAGCTTGTAGTTGCTCCAGTTGATCATCCTTGTTGTCCTCAGGATTCTTCTTCTTAGTCAGCAGTGCCTTCAACTCATCTTGTCCCTTGGACAAGTTCAGAATCAGCTCTTGGAACTGTGCATTTTGTGCCTGGAGATCTTTAACTGTTTGCTCAAGAGCCATTGCTGAAATAAACAGCGAGAAGATAAGAAACCTGTAACTGAGAAACCTGTGATGCAATGATATGGCGTGTAAATGCGTATGCAATGTTTTCAAGGACCGCAAGATTTAATTTTGCTTAAACAATCAAGAAAGTAAACTTTTATTAGTAATAAATTTGTTTGCCCTTTGGGCTTACAAAATGAAATGAAATAAATACAAAAGATGGGGTTTTAAGTCTCCCATGGACATTTCCTCTTTGTGTTGAGGTATGAGTTGAGATTCCGCTCCTCGTGAAGTTGCTTTGTTAACTCCAGGATTCTTTCTTGGCTTGCCTTGTAATGAGCCTAGAAAGTATCCCTTTGCTCCTTCAACTGGACCCAAGATCTCTGTAAGTCTTCCATGTCAGTGGGCATGTCTGGGTGAAGGATGGTATAAGAAGTATCTCCTTCAGCAACAGGCTCCATAGTAATTGGCAGGATGGCAGGATATGGCATCATAAGAGTCTGAGCGCGAGATCGCACCCATCTGAGATAAGCTTCCATGGGAATGGTGTACTTGGGCTCCAGAGTCTTGCTGTCAACCTTGTTCACTTTTCCCCATGCTCGTATGAATCTCTGACGGTAACCTTGCAGATCGTTGTCGTAGTCAAACACAATCCCCTGAATCAACATGTCATGAGGACCATCACTTCGAGCGTAACCAAACTGACGTAGAGCTAAGGAAGGATTGTAGGTAATGCCTCCTCTTATGCCAAGGAGTGGCACATTAGGAAACTCCCCACAACGGTCAATGATAGTAACATTCTCCATAGATCCGGAGCACCAATGAATATCTGAATGCGAGAGTGACATAATCCTTTTGGACCATCTGAACCCTTGCTCATTCTTCATCACTGATCGAGCAAGGTGAGAAATAAACCACCTAGATAGTAGAGGTATGCAGCACATCAGAGTTCCTCGTGCCTTTGTAGTACGAGTATGAAGAGAGTGTAGAATGTCTCCAAGCAATGTAGGCACTTGATTGTGACTCAGAAATATGTTGATGGCATGAACGTCTATGAACTGATCTGGATTGGGGAACAACACTAAGCCATAAATCAGCAAGGCTAGGATCTCCTCAAAGGCATCATAGCTCACAGCCTTCAAGAACACTTGAGCCTTCTCTATCAACACCTTAGAAAGAATACCCTTGACTCCGCTTCTCGTTTCTAGAACAATGTCAGACTTCTTCAGATGTAGAGCTGCAACAATAACCTCAGGTTTAGGCTCTTTTTCCAAGCCTGTGAATGGTTTCTGATCAAGTACAGGTATACCCAGAAGTTTAGAGAACTCTTCCATTGTAGGAACCAGCTGGTAGTCGGGGAATGTGAAGCAATGGTGCTTAGGATCAAAGAACTGAAACAGAATACTCATCATGTCTTCATTGAACCCTGAAGTGACTAGATCCAGTAGGTGACCATGTCTCTTGATGAACTGGGAGTGTTCAGACACTTGAGAAACCAACTCTTTAAGCTTAGCAGGTATCCCTACAAAGTTGATCCTGATAGTGTTTCTACGAGCAGAAGCCATGACCTACAACAAAGAACAAAGATAAATCTTTTGGTCCTTGAAATGGTTAGTGAAAATGCTATGCTTATGATGCATGATGATGCTATGATGTTATGCTCAATCACAAACATGTGGCACACACAAACAAGTCACACAACAGCCCTAGGTTTAAGGGCTTGCATGAGGTTCAAAGGTAAGTACCCTCCCCTGAAGTTTAGTTGGTTCATCTTGTCCTATAAAGTAACCAGGTTCTAAGGGATCTCAATATCATTGATCCTTCACAAGGGTGGTTGTTCAGTAGGCAACTTACTTTCCAACCAAAACCCTCCAAGTTTAGAATCTCAATGAGTGTAGCATCGAGTATCAACTAACTTCAGTCTTCACCAAAGCCGGTTATCTCACTACTTTCTAAAGGCCAAGATGGGATAACTAGGGTTCTAAAAGTTAGTTAGTGCATTGACAACATATGGCAGCCTCATATTATCCTCAACTTGACTTAAGGAACATAAGCACCAACCAATAAGTCACACTAACTATGGCCACCAGATCAACCATATCGGTATACGTCGTACAGTTTCCTTGGTCTATTGCCATTTGCCTAAGGTACACTAGATCCGGGTTAGGATCTTTCACACATAAGAGCACCCAACAAGTAAAGTAAAGCAAACAAAGCAAACAAATTTAAAGTGATCTAATTCCTAAGGGCACCCCTCTTTTATTAAGTCCCCAGCAGAGTCGCCAGTTCTGTAACACGGTGGGAGAACTGACTTTAGTTATGTTGCGGATAGCAAGAGTCGCCACCGACTTTTATTTTATCCAAAGGAAAGGCATAAAAGAACAAGAAAGACCTTTTAAAAGATTTTTAGGTCCGGGGGGTAAGTTATGTAAAGGGAAGGTGTTAGCACCCTTTACATCCATGGTTATCCATGGGCTCTTAGTTACTTAGCTCACTTTAAATTGTTTTTGAAATGTGAAGTGTGTGAATATAAATTTTCTTAAGTGTTTTATAATGATCCATGTACGGATATATATAAAACCTTTGTTTTGAAAATTGTTTGAAATGTAAGAAGTGTTTGAAATGTTTTTGAAAAGTGAGCAAGTATCTAAGAGGAACCTACCCTAAATTAAGTCTTTTCTGTTCTTGAATCCTTTAAATGGTAAGACTATCCCTATTATTAAGGAATAGGTAGTCATTACCTTGGATGTATGAGGGACAAGTGAAGGGACATCTGTTTATTTAGGCAACTGTGAGGTGTATAAGCAATTCGAAGGGACTTATCATCTTTATTCGAAAGGGCCAAGATCATTACGAAGGCAACATTCGAAGGGACTTGATCTTTTTATCTGTTTAGGGACTAGATGATGTGAGATGAAGGACTTTTGCTTTATACACCCTACTTGACCTTTTGTTTAGGCAACTTGAGAGGAAACCCTTAAGAAGTGAGATGGCGATCCAAGATCGACTTACGTGTGTGAGTGTACCAATTTAAATATTTGTCTTTAAGTTTAGTGATCTAAATTCAATTTTTAAATATAAACATGTTTTACACTCCCTATTTTACTAACCATAGCATTTAAAAATAAATAATAAAAATTATTACAACAAATATTACATAAGGATACAATTACATAATAATAATAATTAAAATAAAATAAATGAGCTAAATATATAATAAATAATTGGGTTAGTAACAATAATAAAAAATCACAATATATATATATATATATATATATATATATATATATATATATATATATATATATATATATATATATATATATATATATATATATATATAAATGGGGTTAGTAATAACAAAAATTAATAAGAATAAAATCAAGAAATTAACATAATAATGAATAATAAATTTAAAAGTGCAATTTTTAATAGATAATTATTTTTTAGATTTTTAAGAAGAAAAATAAACAATTCATATTATATACTAATTATTATAAAGATTTAAATTATATATACATGTTATGAAAAATAATGGTTAATTATGATTAAATAAACATATTATAAAAATAAATTATATTTACAAAATTAAATTAGAAGTTTTTAATTATTTTAAGCATATACTAAAATTATTTACATGCAAGAATTATATTAAATAATAATTACAAACAAATTATAAAATATGTACATAGTTAAGGTTTATAAATAAATAAATTAAAAGTTATAATATAATTAGAATTTTGTAAAAGAAAAAATTAGGGTTTTGATTATATAAAAAAAACATTAGGATTTATCACTTAATTAAAATATAAACATAATTTATGAAATTTAAATAAATAAATAAATTAATATTTACAATTAAGGTTCATAGAAATAATTAGGTTTTATAAAAAATATTTTAGGGTTTTAGAAAATATTAGGGTTTATATGTTTAGAAAAATAAATTAGGATTAATTATCTAATATAAATCAATTATACAAAATTACACAATATTAATAATGTACAAAAATAAAGATTAAATAATTTTACTTATAAGGTTTAATTTTGAAAAGTTGAATTTTAAATTATAAAAAAAGAAATAGTATAAACATTTTTTATTATTTTAAATTTATTTAATTATGATATAAACAAATAAAATAAGAAAACCAGAAAAAGTGGAAAAAACTTACCTGGGCTGGGATTCGAACCCAGCCCCTGAGCTTCAATCTTTGAGTCCTACCTCTTCAACCACCAGGCCAGCGTGCGCGTGGTGATAGCAAAATACGTTCAAATCTTTTTATTTTTTTATCCTGCAAAATATTAAGAAAAAAAACAAAACCAAAATGGCCTGGGGATGTTTTGATCCCAGGACCATTCACTCATCAGCCAACTACACAAACCATCTGAGTCGCGCGCTTTAGTTGTCATGTATATAAAACAAGTTTGTTTTAATCTTTGCGTAAATTTCAAATTCATTTTGCGCGCCAAACAACTTCATCACCTACCTCATGACCTGCGAATTTCCCTGCGCTTTCTCCTACACAATTACCTGCGATTTTTTCAACATGTATAACCTGCGAAAATCAAACATTATCGAAACAGCAAAATTACTTCAAATTGATTAATGCAACATGATCCTCAGAGCTCACACAGTCTTTCTATGTTCTCAAAAATCATTTATATTTGGTTTATCATGAAGCCCCAAATAGGTGACCGAAACCCTAACCATAGCTTCTTCTTGATTCTAGCATGAAAATCCAATCAAAGCACATCAAAACAATCCACACACAATAATAAGCAAGTATCAATGAATAGAAACAGTTTATATTTCGTGAATGGATGTAATCGAAAATTTAAAATTTTAAGAACAAATTGATTTCGGGTTTGATGATATGAGATGCTAGCAGGCAATGTGATGATCCAGAAACATTCTAAATGATCCCAGGAAGCTATTTCAACCTTCAAAAGGCTTGTTGATTACTGGTATGGACAAAACCGGATTTGAATATTTTGAAGATTTTTGTGAAGTTGAACAATGTGTAAGAGGCTGCAATTTTCGTCCCCTATGCTTGTGTTCTCTTTGTGTATATGTAGTGGATTGATTTAGGTCAAAAAAATATGCTCCCCCTTTGGGCTTTTTGGATACCTTGGTGATGAAGAAATCCCTTTCCAATTTTGGCCAAAAATCAAATCTCTTCATGCTTCAAAGAGTGAGCACGAATTTGGATAGTATATATTCATGTTAAATGTCTTTTATGATTTTCTAGAAGAAGAATCACACTTAAATATTGATTTTTTGATTTTATTTTGATTTAATATGTATTTAAATGAATAAAATTCAAATAAATATTAAATAAAATAAAAAAAAATCAGAAATTACATGGGTTGGGTCGTGCTTGGTGTCATGTTGAAGTTTGGATCACAAGATTGCAAGCCCATTTGGAAGAAATTGATTTTAAAGCCCAATTTGCTTCATAAACCTCCCAAAAATTTCCCAACTTTGCAAGGGCACAAATCCTTCAATTTTAATGCTATGAGGGTGTTCTTGGACATTTTGGAAAGCTTAAAGAGTCCTCTAACCAACCCCATTGGTTTCATGTCCATATCATTTACCATTCTCAAGTTATGCCCTTTTGAAGTTGTTGACTTTTTGTTGACTTTTAAAAGGACCTATAATGTCTTAGCTCATACCTTCCAAATGAAGCATTTTTGGGCTTGGCTTGTGAGACACAAAGTTGTAGAGAATTCAATTTCCTTCAAAATTAGCTTTGGATGGGAAAAATTTGATGAAGCATGTGAAAGTTATGGCTGGTCAAAGTTCAGTTGACTTTTCCTGAGGAAACCCTAATTTAGCAACCTCTGATTCTTGATGATCTGAAATATCCTTGATGAATCATGATCAACCCTTGATCAAATGATGAATTTTACTTCATATACTTGATGTTGGCAAAAAATCATGAAGTTTGACTTTGGTTTGACCACAGTTAAACCTCAGTTTGACTTTTTAACTACTTTGACTGATTTTTACCTATCTGATCATCTGACTGAGCAAACCTTTGAGAAAAGTCTTGAAACTTGTCATGGGGATTCTTAAACTCATATCAGATGTTATGAAACTCACTTGAAGTCTTGGAAGTCCATTTAGCCTGATTAAAGTCAAAACCCTAGTTTAGGATGCATTGCTTAGGAGGATGCATTGTCTGAGGGAATTGTCAAATCTTCTGACTAATTGTGAACTTTGTGAACCTTGTGAACCTCATAAGATGTCTTGTGAACCTTATGAACCTCATGAGAGGTCTTGTGAGCCTTGTGAACCTTGTGAACCTCTTGAACCTTGTGAACCTCTTAACACACAAAGTCTTGTTTTGTGAGGGAAAATTTTGGGGTGCAACAGGAAGTAATAAGTCTCTGCTAACTCTATGGGGAAACATAATGATCGCGAATTCGATATCAAGAAGCCATGCGGGGATAACATCTCTGTTGGGAAAGAGCGTGAATAATTCATTTGTCCCGAATTACCACATTTGCCAAAAATAAATTGGACTTTAGACTTGAGGACCGTGCCAGGGGATACCTCGACTATTGGGGACTATCCACTCTCATGGATCTGCTGTGGAGGAGAATGATTTATCTGAAATCTGCTAGGGGAATAGGAGTTGCCTTAGATCTGTTGAGGAACCGAGATCAAGGAAACCATCTGAAGGAAAACACTTGGTGACCATACTGGGGATAGCTTCCATTTGTCTGTTGGGGATGACCAAAACCGAGACACGTGCTGCTGGGGAGGAAAAGAATCCACGTTGTCTCGTGTAGGGGATCATTTGCTTCTGTATGGATTTTACCTCAAGAGGATTTTACAAAAGACTTAGTGTCTTTAAACTCTTAAGTATCGTAACGACTGCATGAATCAGCGTGATAACCTTGCTGGGGAGGTAACCATTGCCAATGCAGATGAGTTTGTAGCTGTCAGAAGTACTGAACGAGATAATTGGCTTGACGAGCGACCGCTAGATGGGCAATGGACTCAATTAGTAAGAATTATGACAAGAGGGTGCCATAAAAACTATTTGAGAGTGTAACTGTCTCGGTACTCTGAATTAGGGATAGGTGCTTCCGACTGTCTGCCTTTGGGAAAGAATGAATTCTCGTGCTATTGGGGTGGCCTACCCCAGTACGAGTATTTGAATAGTTTTACACTTGATTGACTAATCTTTGATCTTGGGGAGATTTGAATCTCGAAGTGATTGCCCCAGTTTGGCTGAATTTTGAAGAGATTGCTCGACGTAACTGCCCCGGATTGGTTAGCTCTTACCATGGCTGGTCGGGAAAGTCCCTGCTCAACGAAGCTTTCTCGGAAAAGTGCACCTTGACGTGATTGTCTTTCAGAAGTTTTGGACTTCTCAACTTGGCAAGCTTAAGCTTTTGGATTGAATTTCCGCATGTGAACCATTTATGATGCCAAACAAATGTATGCAAGCAAGAAATGTTTATTCTTAGAATGAAAATTATAATGCAATACACATGCTAATCTTGAAGTCTTTATTGAAAAGGGTGTCGCAAACCTTTGTGAGCGGATCACTAGTTAAGATACGACACTACTTTTTAAATGAAAGCATGTACATGCGATACCAACAAATGTCTTTTAGCATAACTCAAAGGAGTCAGGAACGCGGCCTCGTAGTAGTACGCTCTCAAATTAACCCTGTTTCAGTTAGGACTTTTGAGGGTTGTATCGTGGCCTGGTTCACGGTTACAAAAACAAAGGATATAGGCTCGAATTTTATTTGTGCCCACCCACTCTTCGTGATGTTCTCCATTCCTACGTTCAGCTAGTTTTCACAAGCATTCACCTTTCATCAGGATTTCGTGTCAATTGAGGAACCATTGCTGCTATGAGTTCAATCACTAATCGGGTTATTATTGAGAGTCAGTCACTCCTCTATCTTTCGTGTATGTGTCACACGACTTTGTTCTTATTTGAGGATCTTTCTCGTGTAATCCTTTCCGTCTTTCGCTTTTGCGTCATTTTGCTTATCCCTAACTTTTGCCTGGACTGATTCTTGTGAATCTTTGATTGTAAAGTCCAGCGGGATGCCTTAACTTTTGCCTAAGTCGCTTGTTTTCAAGTTTCGACTTAGCGGGCTTTTTTCATCATTTTTTTTTGCTTTTTTGAACGAGTCGTGTGACACTGTTTGTCTTGACTGCTTTGCGAGGGTTGTGACTGCCTCATTCTTTGGTCGATGAAGGATAACCATTGTGGTTTTCAATCTTTGGACCTTTTGACTTGGATAACCATTGTGGTTTCGGGTCTTTGGACCTCTTGATTAGCATAGTAGAATGCAATGGATCTTCAAATACACTCCTTTATGAAAGCCTGGACGCTTGGTCCGACTAGCTGACATCTACCCTGCCCCTGGATTACATGTGAGGGTTTTTCATGTGAAAAGAAACTCCTACTTCAAGGCTCAAAGGGGTTAGCAAGGGTCTATCTTCATTATATCTCCAGTGTTTAGGGATTTGAAAAAAAGCTTGTACATCGTCAACAGGGCCTTACTCGAGAGGACACAATTAGAGACTTTGTGTTTTTGTTTCGTCATTCTATTTCATAAAGTTTAAGCACGACAATTGGTATTTGCGATGTACACGTGCAAAATTATAAGTGAATGCGATTGAATTACTTCAAGAAAAACATGTGAGTTTATTATTGCTAACATTCAAAAGCAAACAAATTTCATACATGTAGACAAATGTTTAGCGCATAAAAAAAACTACAAATGGAAATGCAGTAAAGAAACTGAGTATTGCCATAGTTGAGGAGGCTTGACTTCGTCTGGACCTGTCAGTCTTGGACACTTTCAGCGATCAATAGCTCTTTCACAGACTTGTAATCTTCAATCTGCAGTTGTATACCTAACCACTACAATCATACCTCTTCTTCTAGTTATTCTGACTCTGACACGAGACATCTGAAGGAAAAAGTGAAGTTGGGGAGTAAAGTTGCCCCATAAGGTTGCTCTGAAAGACCTGACGATCTTCTGCCTACGTATCTCCATCGACCTAATACCAATGAAGAATCAGAGCGACGTAGTTCCCCTCAATAGGGATGAAAATGAACAATGAAGAAAGGCAAACACACAAATGCCATCACTAAGAGTACTTGAATACTGCTGGCTTTATTTGCTTCATGAATACCCTGGCGTCCCGGGTGATTAACTCGAAGACTTCAGCTTAACATGGACCATATGGTAAAACAACCGTGACACCGGTTCCATTGTGACTAGGCATTGGATTCTGGAGTACATTTGGGAGAGGAGCGAAATTGATCGCCTTTGAGTCAACTAGGTCCTGTACCTTGTTCTGAAAAGCCCAACATTTCTCAATACTGTGCCCCTGGGCACCCGAATGGAATTCGCACCTAGCGTTAGCATCAAAATTCGGAGGTAGATTGTCCAGAGGAGGAGGTCTCATGGTACGAAGCTTGACCATGTTCAACTTTAGCAGCTCTGGGAGTAATACAACATATGGACATGGGACAGGATCAATCTTACGGTCCCCTGCTCTCGCTCTTTGCTGAAACGGTCTCTGTACCTGTTGTTGCTGATCCTGTGGTCGTTGTTGTTGAACCTGTGGAGTAATAGTCACTGCAGTTGCTTGGTAGTAACCTTGAGAATAACTTCTATCTCGGCCTCTATATACAACATTTGTATCGCCTTCTCTTCTTCTTTGGCCGTTTCCAAAAGGCTTTCTCACACCATAAGAACTAGCATTGCTTGCATCCTGAATCTTTCCCAATTTCAGAAAATTCTCTATTCTTTCTCCAGCAATGACGATATCAGAAAAACCAATGGACGGGCAGGAGGCCAGACGATCCAAATAAACACCTTGCAAGGTGCCCATAAACATGTCGGCCATTTCCCGATCCAGCAGTGGAGGTTGAACCTGTGCGGCCAGCTCACGCCACCTCTGGGCATACTGCTTAAAACTCTCCTTAGGTCCTTGAGACAAGTTCTGCAACTGAGTGCGATTCGGAGCCATATCAATGTTGTATTGATACTGCTTGAGGAATGCTTCAGCCAAATATTTCCAGCTTCGGATAGAGACCCTACTCAACTTCATGTACCAACTCAACGAAGCTCCAGATAAACTATCTTGGAAGAAATGCATCCAAAGTTTCTCGTCATCAGTGTGAACCGAGATTCTTCCAAAGTACGCGTGAATGTGAGTCCTAGGGCACGTGATGTCGTTGTACTTATCGAATGATGGCGCCTTGAATTTGGGAGGGATTCTGACTCCTGGCACTAACCCGAGACTAGTTACATTGATGCCCAGGGAATTCTGACATTCCATGGCCTTGATCTTCTCTGCCAGCTCTTCATACCTGCGATTGTTGGTCTCATTCATGTTACCTATATCAGCATCCAGTAGAGTGAACTGGTCCTCTTGATTGTCTTCTAAACCTGCATTACGTGTTGCGGTCCTATTTGGATTAGGCTCTCCGTTACGGGAAGCATTAGAATCCACATTCTCAGTCGGTATTCCCGTATTAACATTCCCATGGGGTTGCTCAACCATCATCCGGAGACGCTCCTGGTTTTGGGCCATGCCAGTCATTATCTCCATGAACTGATCCATCCTCTGTCAGAGCTCATTGAGATCAGTCTGCATTCGTTCAGCCATCCTTACTCGGTTTCTTTTAGTCGAATATCGGTGAACGTGTTGACCAGCTATATTGCCTGCAGTTGAATAAGTTAGAAACTCTGGGTAACCTGCAAAAAACACAAGAATATGATATGCAGGAAATGAATGCTTATGGCATGTCGACTCATTTTTAGGGCATTCCATCCCTTGATTCTTGTTTTGTGGGTTTGATGAAGACAGAAACTCCTTTTGTTGCGAAATAACAAGCAGTGTTGATAATATAAGGTGTGTGTGTAGCAGACATGCCAAACAATTCCAAGAATATTAAAACCAACGTGTTTTTCAACCGTGTCAGATGTGTCAGTGATCAAAGTGAGAGCACATAGAATGATGGTAAAGAGATCTTTTTATGATAAGAACTTGTTGATATAGTTAAAACACCCAAAGCATGGATTCAAACAGAAGTGCAATAAAAGGATTCCATCAACAGTCCTGATGGTAATCCCACAACATACAAGCAAACAAAAAAATGTCTTTGTCAATGCGATCCTCTATCTAGGTCGGAGTCAATGATCGGTCCTGTCTTAGGAACTTCTACCAATTCCTTCGTCTGCACCTGGTTGTCTTCAAACCTCTTCAGCTTCTTTTGATAGCAGATCATCATCCGCTTGTCATAAGTGGCTTCCTCTTGGGCTTTAGCAAGTTTTGCATCCTTTTCTCTCAACTTACCGGCCATCTCTTCATCTTTCTCTTTTAGCTTACTCACGATCTCTTCAGCTTGAATTTTATCTTGTTCCTCTCTTTTGATCCTGTAAGCAGCATGCCTCTTTTTCATGTTCTCGAACATCAAGGTCTTTTGATCCAGTTTCCTTCTAGTGTCAATGTGTTTTTTGGAAGAACTTCTAGTAGCAAACTCGAACCTTGCATACCGAGCTAACTCAACTTCACATTGTTTCCTTGCCATAGCATGCTTCTCAGCATCTTCTTGAGCTTTCCACTCAATCTCAAGTCTGGCGTGATTAGCCTTAGCAAGCTCTTGACTCAACTGTGCATTCTCCTTTAACAAATTGTCTCTTTCCGTCTTCACCTTGTTGAATTCTTCAATGCTAACTGTGGTAGGTTGTTCAATGATCAAGGGATATAGAAGAGGCGCAGGCCCAAATGGTAACAGTAACACTTCAACCCTTTCTCTTAGCCATTCCGCAAACGGTGGATACATTCGACAATCCCCTACTCCCAAAGTCTTCTTCCCTTTTGTCTTTCGACTATACCAAGCATTAGAAGCTTTCTGAGCAATCTAGAATTCGTCTGTTGATTGGAAGTACAAGGACTCTGATGTCTACAGCGGATGGTGGTTCCTTTAAGGCGTACCCGAACTGTGTAATCATGATGGGAGGGTTATAATTAATTCCCCCTTTCCTCCCAATCAATGGAACATTAGGGAATCCTCCGCAACTATGAAGAATGTCAATGCACCGCAATCCTTGATTAACCCAAACAATGTCCTTTGCTTGCAAGCCCATCAGTCTTTCTGACCATTCAAGAGTGTTCTTCGTTCTCTCAAAAGCTCCTGATTGTGGAAGAAAACGCGTGAACAACTTATAGAATACATTCGCGCAACAATTCAACATTCCACCCCTTCGCTTCTCATTCTTATAATGCACAGAGTGGTAGAGATCACCTAAGAGAGTAGGAACAGGATTCTTTGCTATGAAAATGCGAATAGCATCGACATCCACGAAGTTTGGCATGTTCGGGAACAAAGTGATTCCATAGACACACAAAGCTAGGATCGCATTGAAGGTACTCCAACGTTTTGCCTCAGCAGCTTTAGTAGCCTCATCTAACAAGAAACTCAAATGATATCCTCGGAAGCCTCCTTTGCTATCAATCCGGTCTTCCAATAATGACTTGCTCAAATAAAGAGAAGTTGCTACATCTTTGAAATCGGGGTCAATCTTGGACCCAAAGAATGGTGCACAGTCCTTCACGGAAACTCTCAAGATGCTCGAGTACTCCTCTAACGTAGGTACCAATACGAAATCAGAAAGAACGAAACATCTAAGTTGTGGATCATAAAATTGTAGCAAGGTGTGCATCCCTCTGAAAGTGTAGTCACTGATGGGCTCTATGAAATACAAAATCCACCCGTAATCCTGCTTGAAGATATTGAGAACTTCTGGAGGAGCTAAGGCTTTCACTTTGAGGATTTATTTCACAATAGGCTGATGAACTTTGTAAGAGATAATACACTTGGTCTTTCTTTTGAATTCCATGCTCATAGATCAATACCCACAACTGGAATCAAGGATGTGATATGCCGCCCTGCAAATGAATAAACACGCGTTAGGAATGCAAGTATGTTGATGATGTGATGCAATGCGATGACATGTAATCATTGTTGAATATATTGAGCATTGTTGTACTGCCTTCTGATTTGCCTGAATACCGGTTGTCAAGAATACCAGATCATAAGTATGTGTCAAAAGAAAACCCAAGTATCGAGAACAAGGTAGGTTGAAGGTTAGTTTTCCTGCAAACCTGTAAACCCCTCCCAATCTCACAGGTATGCTACTACGGGTCAACATCACGGACTCTCAAAGCTAAGTAGCAATAATACGTTCACCATTTCCGAGAAATGGTTCATGACAAAATCAGGGAATCGGTTTGGCATTATGTACTACCCAGGGAGGCCTCAGCTAAGTCCGGGAAAACGAGCATCCCTCATAAGTTCCCGGCTTTAAGCACTGAAGTCGAGAAACAATAGTACATTCATCCCGAAGGGTACAATACTACCGTCATATGACCAGTTGCTTTAACTGGGTTCCTATGAGAGAACAAAGTCATCCTATGCGATTTCCTATTGGGCCCTCGGGTGCGAATGGGTTTGCCACAAAATGTGGTTTGCCACTGTCACCACTGGAGAGGGTTGTTTCCACTAAGGTCCTCGATGATCAGTTCCCAGTGTTAGCAGCTCAAGTGGGAACATTCTATGGCCTGCCTAGGCAGTATAGAACATATCCCAAGAGAACCTGATCTGGGTGTGGGACTCGTGAAAACTACACGTGCTCGAAACCATGCAAGCCACACGACTGCCCACTCTAAATCCAATGTGTATACTCAAGCCGGGTATTTGGCTTATCTCACAATAATCCCATCCCGCCAAGGAAAAACAGAACAACCAGTAAAGTATATGCCAGTATATGCAAAAGTAAAGTGCAGAAAGCTGTAACAGACAAGCGCTAGGATTGACTCTCAAAGGGGAAACCAGAGATTACGGATCCCCAGCAGAGTCGCCAGCTGTCGCTCCCGGGAATTTCATCCTAGTACAAACGCGAAAGTGGCGCGGAAAAAGGTAGAGTTGCCAGCCAGATATTTTTATCCCGAATGAATGGGAAAGGTAATGTTGCACAAACCTAAGGAAGAAGGAAAAGGACGAGGCCTTGCGAACCAAATATCTGGGTCCGGCAGTCGGTTACGAATTGAGAAGGTATTAGCACCCCAATCCGTCCGCCGTACCCGACGGGATCCACACTTATTAATCTATTTCAAAGGGTGAGAAATAATATGTTGTTTTGAATGAAAGAATGGATATTTGGGATGTGAAATTCTGTAATGAGATGTCCTAAGAGATGTTCCAACACTTAATAGGACATTTGACAAATTTAACCAAAACTTAAACAGCAGGAAAAATAAACAACACAGAAGTTTGTTAACCCAGTTCAGTGTATAACCACACCTACATCTGGAGGCTACCAAGCCAGGAGGAAATTCACTATTAGTAATATTAATTCTAGACTTAAACCACCCTGTTTAATCTATCACTTAATACTTACCCAATGCAATTTCTACCTAAGACTCACTTAGATAAGAGTACCCTACTCACTCCCCCTCAATCACCCAGTGATCAAGTTTACAAGTTTACAGAAATTGAAGACATCCTTCAAACAATACAGCTTGATCTTACTTCACAGTTTCAATCAAGTCACAAATGCACTTTTGCTTAAAAGCTCATAAAGTGGTACATAAAAACAACCTGCTATTAAAACACTAGACACCCTATTTGGTCTTCTGAAATTCGTGCTCAATTCTATGAGTTTCTGTTGTTTAAATAGGTATCTGAATTTTGGGCTTTCTGTAGAATGATCCAGCCCTAATATGCAGCAACTGTCACCTTGAATTTAGGGTTTGTTACCTCCTATATTCTAGGTGCATTAGGTCTTCTGTTTTAATCTGAATCTTCAATTTAAAACTCCCTACAGATGCGCCTTGTTCTGTTTTTATCCAGCATTAATTAATTCCAGATAGTTCTCCTTAAATATCTCTGATCTGTTAATCAATAATTAATTCTGGTAGCAGGTCTGAGATGTCTCAACATCTGTTGGGACATCCTGAAAAACTGAACTTAATTTATTCACACAATGTCCCAACATCTGATGAGACATCCTGAAATAAATTCACATACTCTGTTTGATAATGTCCCAACATCTGATAGGACATTCTGAACTGAATTTAACATTTCTTGTTTGGTCAAAAATTCTGCCAATTCTTAAACATCTACAAACTCCCCCTTTGGCTAATTTTTGGCTAACATCTTTCCTGGTTTTCAGAGTGCAGCAGAAGTTCTTTTTATCAGAGTATATCATTACTTTTCTGTTGATTCATATTTGAGTTTTACTCCCCCTCAAACATACATGTGTCCTATCTTTATCCAGTCTTTGTCTTTATCCAGTCTTGTTCCAACAGAAAAACTTATTCAGTTCAGAAGCAAACAAACAGAATTTTTTCATTCATTTAAACATCAATTACATTTGATGTTGTTCTCCCCCTTGGTAGACACAAAATTAGGGGCCAAAGACACTATTTCAGTCATTACATTGCTGTCATTACATTTGCCTCACATACACAGATCACTCAGATTCATCACTCTCAGTAGCTTCCTCCACTTCAGTGTCTTCATCTTTATCAGCTTCACTTGCAGCTTCACTGTCTTCATCAGATGCAGCTGTCTGAGCTTCTTCACTTTCCAACCTCTTAATTATTTCCTCCAGCTTCTTCTTTCTAGCTTCAAGCTCTTTGCAGGTGCACTTTAGCTCAGCAATTAATTCCTTCTTGGAGATTGGATTCTTAGCAGAGGAGGGACCAGCAGATGTCCCAGCAGGTGTTTCAACATCTGCAGCATGGTGACTGAGAAATAATTTGTAGTGAAAAGCCAGGGGGCTCTCTCTCTTGCAGACAATGTCCTTCTCAGTTAAAATTCCAGGGTATTGATTGAGTACAATACCACACAACAATGATGGAAAGGCTATTGGTAGCTTGGTTGCAGAGGAGCTGGCATGCTTCATGGTTTGATCAAAGATAAAAGCTCCAAAGTCCAGCTTGGTTTGAGTCCCCACAGCATAGATGAATCTGGCCAGACCAGTTGAGATTGATGAAGTGTGGTTGGTAGGCACCCAATTAGAAGTACCAATCCTGTTCAGCATGGCATACTTTCTGGTAAGCATGCTTACAGATAGTTTTCCCTTCACAGGCCATGCCTTGACCTGGTCAGCAGTTATCACCTTACAGACTTGATTATCTGTCTTGCCTAGCTCATTTGGTCCATCTGTTTCTCTTCCTAGATACTGATTTATGATTTGGGAAGAAAACTCCACACCTCTACCTCTAACATAAACTTTTCTAAACTCAGAGGACTTACTATTTGAGCAATCCTCCTGAAGATTCACAATGAACTCTTTGACAAGAAGTTCATAGCAGGGAGAGAGGTCTGAGACTGTTCTGAATAGTCCTGCAGCAGAGATGAGATCAATCAGTTCTGTGCACTCAAGTGCATTGCTGCTCAGTTCTCTTTCCAGGGCAACCCTTCTTTGGTACACATACTTCCACCTGTTCACACTAGAGACATGGTGAAATGATATGTTGTCCAAGGGAGCTTCTGGTACAGCAGTTGAAGCTCTGGATGTTGCTGGTCTCTTCTTGGGAGGAGATGTTGGGACATCTGATTCAACATCTGAATCTGATGGTGTGACAGCCTTTCTTTTCTGAGTTTGAACTTTACTCCATTGTTTTGATGGCCCAAAAGAGGCTTTAGCTTTCCCTTTCTTTGGAGAGGCTTTCTTCTTTTCAGGAATTGCTGCTTCAGCTTGCATCTTACCCTTCCTGGACCTGAGTCTTTTGGCTATGCTGGGTTTGACAGATGCTATGATTTCGGCATCAGAGTCCTGCTCCAGGTTGACCACTGGAGGAAATTGAGCAGTCTCTTCTTCAGCTTGTTGATCAGTAGAAGATTGATCTTCATTTGAGTCTTTAGCCTGTTCCATAGAAACTTCTTTATCACTTTCACTTGAGACCTCTTTCTTGTCCTCAGTCTGTTCAGTATCAGCATTAGATGAGTTTGCTTTCTCATCTGCATATGTTCCAACATCCGTTGGGACATCTTGTTCTGCAGCAGTGTTCTTTGTATCTTGAGCAGGTTCTTCTTGAGGTGCAGGAATGGTGTTCAAGGGAACAGAGATTCCTTTCACTACTCTTTGTTCAGAGAAAACTTGGTTGACAATCTCCTTGATGGAATCATCAACATATTTGGAGTATTTAACATGTGAAGGAATTTCTTTAGCTTTGCTTCTGATTTGATCTTTACCTCTTTTTGGTGTTCTTGCCTTCTTAGTGTGAGAGGCATTTCCCCTGAGCTCGTCTAATGGTGTTGATTGCATTGGCACCATAGAAATAGGAGTGGCATGAACCACGTCTTCCTGGTTGAGAACTTCTTCAGCTGTTTTAGGGTTTTGAGACATTGTGAAGGAAGAAGGATGAACAGCTTTAGGGTTTATGATTTCTGAAGATTTGAGAGTTAATGTGATTCGCTTGTGATGATATGATGAGAATCTTGATAGCTTCTTATAAGTAGTTACTAAATAAGTAGCCGTTACAGTCCAAATGATTAAGAATGAAATTCCCAAGGATCTTGTCCAGACTAGCTTTGCCATCTGGAACTTATGCCATGCAATGTCATATGACATGTTGGCACATCTCATTAACTGCTAAATATCACATAAACATATTCCAAGTTTGCCCCTTAAGTTCTCAAATTGTGTAGCATCCAATGCTTTGGTAAAGATATCAGCTAATTGCAGATCTGTAGCAACATGCTCCAATGAAATCACCTTCTCTTCTACAAGATCTCTGATGAAATGATGTCTGATATCAATATGCTTTGTCCTGCTATGTTGAATAGGATTTTTAGATATGTTGATTGCACTTAAGTTGTCACAGTACAATGTCATGACATCCTGTGGGACATTGTACTCAGTGAGCATCTGCTTCATCCAAACCAACTGAGAACAACTGCTACCTGCTGCTATGTATTCAGCTTCAGCTGTAGATAAAGATACACAATTCTGTTTCTTACTGAACCAAGAAATCAGATTGTTTCCTAGAAAGAAGCATCCTCCTGAAGTGCTTTTTCTGTCATCAGCACTTCCTGCCCAATCAGCATCACAGAAGCCAGTGAGAATAGGTTTGCAACCATGAAAGTACATTATGCCATAGTCACAAGTACCATTAACATATTTAAGGATTCTCTTGACTTGATTGAGATGACTGACTTTTGGATCAGCTTGATATCTTGCACAAACTCCTACTGCAAATGCAATGTCTGGTCTGCTAGCAGTCAAGTATAACAAGCTTCCAATCATGCTTCTATATAAACTTTGATCTACATTCTCACCCTTCTCATCTTTAGTTAGCTTTAAGTGTGTGGGAGCAGGAGTTCTTTTATGAGAAGCATTTTCCATTCCAAATTTCTTCACTATGTTCTTGGAGTACTTGCTTTGTGAGATGAACATTGAGTCTTCCATTTGTTTAACTTGCAGACCAAGAAAATAGGTTAATTCACCTACTAGACTCATTTCAAATTCAGATTCCATCTGCTTGACAAAATGTTTGACCATCTTATCAGACATCCCACCAAACACAATGTCATCAACATATATTTGAGCAATCATGACATTTCCTTCTTCATCTTTAACAAACAGGGTTTTATCAATCCCACCTTTTCTGTATCCTTGCTTGATAAGGAAAGTGGTCAGTCTTTCATACCATGCCCTTGGAGCTTGCTTCAACCCATAAAGTGCCTTCTTGAGTTTGTACACATGATTTGGACAGCTTGGATCAACAAATCCTTTAGGCTGTTCTACATATACTTCTTCATTAAGGTAGCCATTTAAAAAGGCACTTTTCACATCCATTTGAAATAGCTTGAATTTCAAGATACAAGCAATTCCTAACAGCAGTCTGATTGATTCTAGCCTTGCTACTGGTGCAAATGTTTCATCAAAGTCCACCCCTTCAATTTGAGTGTATCCTTGAGCTACAAGTCTAGCTTTGTTCTTTGTAACAATTCCTTGTTCATTTGACTTGTTCTTATACACCCATTTTGTACCAATCACATTTATGTCATCAGGTCTAGGTACAAGATTCCACACTTCATTCCTTGTGAATTGACCTAATTCCTCTTGCATAGCACAAATCCAGTATTCATCAGTGAGAGCTTCCTTGATATTTTTGGGTTCTATTTTGGAAACAAAACAAGAACCTGAAATCACTTCTCTTGATCTAGTGCTCACACCTCTGTTGGGATCACCAATTATTAAATCTTTGGGATGATCCTTCTGTATTCTGATGGAGGGAGGTTTGCTTGAATCTTCTGACTTTGTATCATTTTGAGTGAAGTTATATTGATCATTCTTTTCTTCAGCTTCAATCTTGATATCAGCAGATGTTCCAACATCTTCTGGGACATCTGTAGGAGCATCATCAATTATCACATTTATGGACTCCATGATAACATTTGTTCTGTAGTTAAATACTCTATATGCTCTGCTGTTTATAGAGTATCCAAGGAAAATTCCTTCATCACTTTTAGGATCCATTTTTCTCCTTTGCTCCCTATCTGCCAGAATATAGCATTTACTTCCAAACACATGAAAGTACTTCACAGTGGGTTTTCTGCCCTTCCAGACTTCATATATTGTTGACAGGGTTCCTTTTCTCAAGGTAACTCTGTTATGGATGTAGCAGGCAGTGTTCATAGCTTCAGCCCAGAAATACAGAGGTAACTTTTTAGCATGGATCATAGCTCTTGCTGATTCTTGAATAGTTCTATTCTTCCTTTCAACAATCCCATTCTGTTGAGGAGTGATAGGAGAAGAATACTCATGATTGATTCCTTCTGAAGATCAGAAATCTAAGAACTTTTGATTCTCAAATTCCTTTCCATGATCACTTCTTATTCTGATCACACAGCTGGATTTTTCCCTTTGCAATCTTTGACATAATTCTTTGAATACATCAAATACATCTGGCTTTTCTTTGATGAAGTTTATCCATGTATATCTTGAAAAATCATCAACCACCACATAGGCATACCTCTTACCACCAAGACTTTCAACCTGCATAGGTCCCATAAGATCCATATGTAAAAGTTCCAAAACTTTGGAAGTTGTCAGATGTTGGAGCTTTGGATGGGACATCTTGGTTTGTTTGCCTATTTGACATTCACCACATATTTTGCCATCATCAATCTTCAGTTTGGGAATACCTCTTACAGCATCCATAGATATGATCTTCTTTATGCCTCTGAAATGAAGATGACCTAGCCTTTGGTGCCATAGTTTTACTTCTTCTTCTCTAGCTAGAAAACAAGTTGAAGTGGGACTGAAGTCTAATGGCTCCCACATGTAACAGTTGTCTTTTGACCTTGCACCTTTCATGACAACTTCTTGCTCTTGGTTAGTCACTATGCATTCAGTTTTTGTAAAGTTTACACTGTATCCTTGATCACATAGTTGACTTATACTGATCAGGTTAGCAGTTAACCCTTTAACTAGCAATACATCATCTAGTCTTGGAACATCTTGACAGTCCAAGGTTCCAACTCCTTTGATCTCTCCTTTAGCTCCATCTCCAAAAGTTACATACCTGGATGAATGTGATTTTAAGTTCACTAGCAGATTCTTCAACCCAGTCATGTGCCTTGAACATCCACTGTCAAAATACCAGTCTTCTTTAGCTGATACTTTCAGTGATGTATGTGCTATGTATGCAGTACTTTTCTTTGACCAGATGAGTTGAGATTTCTTTTGATGCCTCTGCCTTGTGTGTTGTTCAGCTGATCTCAAAGCTTGATTGTTGATCTGGTTCTTGTGTATGTGGCTTTGATCAGTCTGAATGTCAGCTTTTGGTCTCCAAACTGTCTTGATTACTTCTGTCTTTTGCTTAGGAGGTTGCTGATTTCTATGCAGCACTTTCTTGGTACCTTCTACTTTCTGCTTGGAAGGTTGCTGACACATCTGATTTGGATATCCATGTAGCTTATAACAGTGAGGTTTGATATGCCCAAATCTTCCACAGTGATGACATCTCCATCTTTGATATTTTTTCTTCATTTTGTTCTTTCCAGAATGTTGAGACATCTGTTGGAACATTATGTTTGTCTTTGTGTTCTGATGTTGGAGCATCTGTTGAGACATCTTGTTTGACTGTATAGTTTTTGAAGTAGTTTTGCTAGAGCTTGCTTCATCTCTGTTATATCCCAGTCCACTTTTGTCCCCTGAATGTTTATTATTGCAGAGAATAGCATCCAGTGTATTTGAGCTGCTGTTCATCATTCTAACAGATTTGGACATATGTTCCAGCTTAGAATTGAGAAGAGTTACTTCACTTTTTAAGGTATCAATGATTACTTGATCACTTGCTTTTTCTTCTTCTAGTACTTCATTCTGCTTCTTTAGCTTTATGACCTCACTGCATACTTCAGTACTTCTCTTGTACAGATCCTTGAAGGCTTGCTCAAGATCTGCATAAGTAAGCTCTTCACAGCTGGAATCACTGTCATATTCACACAGTCCAGCTAAAGCAGCAATGTGCTTAGCTGATTCTTCTTCTGAATCTCCTGAGTCTTCATCAGACCAGGTCACAGAGAGTCCTTTCTTTTGCCTCTTTAAGTAGGTAGGACATTCAAACTTGATATGTCCATATCCTTCACATTCATGGCATTTGACTCCTTTATCTTGACTGGTCTTTTCAGCATACTTTACTCTTTTGTTAGCATCATAAGGTCTTCTGTTCTCAGAGTTTGTGTTTCTTCCACTAGGTTTGGATTTTCCTTCCATTCCTCTGAGAATCTGTTTGAATTGTCTTCCAATCAATGCAAGGTTTTCTGATAAGCTTTTATCATTTGCTGGTTCATCATCTTCTTCTTCATCTGTATTTGAAACCAAGGCAATGCTTTTGTTCTTTTTAGCATGTGTGTCATTCATTCCCATCTCAAAAGTTTGAAGGGAACCAATGAGTTCTTCAGCTTTCATGGAGCATATGTCTTGTGCCTCTTCTATTGCTGTGACTTTCATGTCAAATCTTTTTGGCAAAGATCTGAGAATCTTCCTTACAAGCTTTTCATCAGTCATCTTTTCTCCCAAGGCTCCAGAAGTATTGGCTATATCCAAGATGTTCATGTAGAACTCATGAATTGATTCATCTTCCTTCATTCTCAAGTTTTCAAACTTGGTGGTGAGAAGTTGAAGTCTTGACATTTTTACTTTTGATGTTCCTTCATGAGTTGTCTTGAGGGTATCCCACACATCTTTGGCCAGCTCACAATGATGCACCAGTCTGAAAATATTTCTATCAATGCCATTGAATAAAGCATTTAGGGCTTTTGAGTTGCCTAGTTCTGAATCTTCTTCCTCTTTACTCCATTCTTCTTCAGGTTTCAGAACTATTGATCCATCTTTGGTGTTTTGAACAGGATGTTTCCATCCAACATTTACTGCTCTCCATGCCCTGTTGTCAAGTGACTTTAAGAATGCAATCATTCTTGGCTTCCAGTAGTCATAATTAGAACCATCCAGTATAGGTGGTCTATTTACTGACCCTATATCTCTGTCCATGTTACAGAATTTGTTTTCCCTAGATCTCACCCAGTATAAACAGGCAGGGTGCCTGCTCTGATGCCAATTGAAATTCTGTAATGAGATGTCCTAAGAGATGTTCCAACACTTAATAGGACATTTGACAAATTTAACCAAAACTTAAACAGCAGGAAAAATAAACAACACAGAAGTTTGTTAACCCAGTTCAGTGTATAACCACACCTACATCTGGAGGCTACCAAGCCAGGAGGAAATTCACTATTAGTAATATTAATTCTAGACTTAAACCACCCTGTTTAATCTATCACTTAATACTTACCCAATGCAATTTCTACCTAAGACTCACTTAGATAAGAGTACCCTACTCACTCCCCCTCAATCACCCAGTGATCAAGTTTACAAGTTTACAGAAATTGAAGACATCCTTCAAACAATACAGCTTGATCTTACTTCACAGTTTCAATCAAGTCACAAATGCACTTTTTCTTAAAAGCTCATAAAGTGGTACATAAAAACAACCTGCTATTAAAACACTAGACACCCTATTTGGTCTTCTGAAATTCGTGCTCAATTCTATGAGTTTCTGTTGTTTAAATAGGTATCTGAATTTTGGGCTTTCTGTAGAATGATCCAGCCCTAATATGCAGCAACTGTCACTTTGAATTTAGGGTTTGTTACCTCCTATATTCTAGGTGCATTAGGTCTTCTGTTTTAATCTGAATCTTCAATTTAAAACTCCCTACAGATGCGCCTTGTTCTGTTTTTATCCAGCATTAATTAATTCCAGATAGTTCTCCTTAAATATCTCTGATCTGTTAATCAATAATTAATTCTGGTAGCAGGTCTGAGATGTCTCAACATCTGTTGGGACATCCTGAAAAACTGAACTTAATTTATTCACACAATGTCCCAACATCTGATGAGACATCCTGAAATAAATTCACATACTCTGTTTGATAATGTCCCAACATCTGATAGGACATTCTGAACTGAATTTAACATTTCTTGTTTGGTCAAAAATTCTGCCAATTCTTAAACATCTACAGGATGGAATGAAAATGAGAAAAGAAATGGAATTAAAAAATGGAAATAAAGGGGGAAAATGTAGGGAAAAAGAAGATTGTGCTCGAATGGACCCTACCCCACTGCCTACATACCTCATCGGGATAAATGAGGATCAGAGTCGTCGTAGTTCGTCTAACTAAGGCGGGAACTTGTATGTGATTTTTAGGATGACGTTGCCATAGCTCTAGCTCAGGTGTTACTGGCTCTGACTCGAGGGTGTTTACCGTATCGTTGTTTGAACTGTCGAGACAAGTCATGTTCGTTCGCAAAGAGCATGAAATGAGAAGAGAAGACATGGTGTCTTGGTTTGTTATCTTTTAGAAGAAGTGTTTTGAATTTGTGTTTATCGTATGTACAACACTAAAGACTATGATACAGGAGCGAATACTTTCCAAGATCGCCCCCAATGGAACGTTTGTAAAGCATCCTAGAAGAGTGAAGGAGACCTCCACTAGTCATTTCCCGTATAGCTTAAGGCTCGTGGCATATTGTACACATTTTCCTTTATTAAGTGTTTTGGATTTTTTATTAAAGATGAGAAGTGAAACTTAAGTTGCAAAAGGAAAACTCTAAGGGAAACTAGACTTACCCTAGGTTAGTTGAATTTAAGGATGACCTATGGTTAGTGAGGTTTGAAAGATTAAATTTACCTAAGAGATATTAAACTAGAGATGCGAGTACAAAAAGTTATAATGAACAATATGGTCCTCCTAAGTCATTGTGGGTAAAAAACGTGTATGAAACGTAAATGGGGTGAAACGATGGATCGGGTGGGTCGATTGCGTGGTGCTGAGACACACGACTTATGGTGTGCAACATACAAGGCTTGCTTTTGGGTGAAATGGAGTGAAACAATGGTAATCGAGGAATCCTAAAGTCACATGAAACTTTATTTATTTATTTGAAAATTTACTCGACGTTGGATCGATTATTTATTTTATTTTTTGAGATTTTTGTTTTCTATCGATTCGTTTTATCTTTTCTATCCTAATTATAGGAACTATACAAGTATAAGAGTTCTAAGCTATTACATCACAAAGTACATCAAATATAATCGAGGCATAATAAACATAATCCAAGTCCATAAGCAAATCCTCGAAAAATACCTTGCACAAAAGGAAAATTATTAGTAAATGAAATGAAAATGCATATGCAACAATATGATGGAAATGAATTAAAATAACAAAAATATCAAAAGTCATGGAAAAATGTGAAATTAATTCCCTAGGGTCTCTAACCTGACTATAATATTGTGTTAAAAAAATTTCCTAAAAATTCAAAGTCTAACTATGTCAAATGGTCACTTAAACTTATCTAGGGTTCAATCATAATTTTACACAAATCGCACTACCAAAACAGTGGATAAAATGGCCTAAAAAATATGCCAATAATATTTCCAGGTACTATTATTTGTCCTCTAATCATAGAAAAAAGAATAGGCCAAAAATGTTATATGAAGTGGGAGAAATAAAATGTACAAAATTATGTGTCCACGTGAGAATTCAATCTAAAAACAATTAAATGAAAAAATCGAAATTAAATTGAAAAATGAATAAATTCAGAAAGTAAAAAGTTGGAATGGTTCTAAATTGAATTGAAAGGCTATTATAATTTTTGGAGATTTTTATTATTTGTTTTACTATTTTTTTTATGAATTAAATCGAAATGGTGTTAAAACAAAGATTAAGAAAAGATAGAAAATAAAGGGGGGTGGAAATAGAAATGTTTATAGTTAAAAGCTGATGGGCTTAAAGTTGGGGGGTTGCAAATAGCAATTTGCGTTAGGCCCACACACACAGAGCCTGCAGGTGCATATTACTTACAGTGGGAGTCACGCGTGGAAACTAATCCGGTGGTCCTACCGGACGGTGACAAGTGTCACCGCCGGATTGGACCACCCACTAAGCCTTATCTTCTTCCAATCTTGGGCGGTGGAGGGATTAATCCGATTTTATTGCAATTTATTAATCATTTAACATGCAATTAGTGTGATTTATAAGTTTGATTTTCAATTAAACACCATTAATTCTAAATTAACATAAAAACCAACATGCTTATAACTAAAACAAAAATAAAATTCATCAGATCCCTCTCTCACTTTCCTCACGCGTTTCACTTTCTCTTCTCACCCTTTCACCTTCTTCCCCAACAGAAACCCTAGCCGCCGTCCGTAAAAACCCCGAAAGAAACGTCTGTCGCCTTGACCTGACCCCTTTCTCCCCCTCATCTCACACGCGTCTCGGACCTATCCTTTCCCTCATCCTCAAATCCGAAGAACAAAATCTCGAAATTTCGCTCGAAGCCTAATCGAATCTAACGAAACCAAAACCACTAATCAACATGGAGACGCGATTTCGCACAACTAAAGGCGTGGATACGTACCGTGTAGCCTGAAGATGCGTCGACGCTACCACTGAAGCCGACATTTCCTTTGTTTCGGTGTCATAGCGAGCATGAGGGTGAGTCCCGACGGATGAATGACGAGGACGCGAAGACGAAGGCGCTTTTGACTGATGCGAAATTGTTCAGGTATGTATTTTGACTTCACCTTCTCATTCTTCTTCCATATTTGATTTTCGGTTCTGATTTGTTATTATTGACTAAGGATGATGAAAGTCTTCAATCGCCGAGATGAACTGATGTAGATATGACCAAGATTTCATTTTTCCCATCTTGTCTTGCACAAGGAGATTCTCGATTCTGAATTTTTTTTTCTTTGCAGCGTGTTTAAGATGCAGGTTGATGTTGAATCGATATAGTGATTGACGAAGTCGCAGTGATAGGAGAGGTTCCGATCGGCTTGACTAAAATTGTTGATGTTGATGAAAATGGCTATGATGATTGAAGATGTGTTCTTGATGAAGACACGAACGAAGGTATATGCATCTACAATTTCTCAGCTTTCCCACTCTATTTCTTTTCCACTCATCTTCTGTGTAATGATTATGATTCGTATTTAACGAAATTTGTGAGAAAAGCCATGAAGATTGATGGAGCTGTTAATTTTGATGCAGGATTAATGGTGATGGTGTGGGGTTGAAGATGAAAGATGAATGAGGTGAAGCAGAAGAGTGAAAGAGATATGATGAAGAATTGGGAGATTGAGAGGAAGTAGATTGAAGAAGGATGATAAATATGAAGATGTGAAGAAGTGATCCCTCTCTGAAATTGCAGATTTTATAAACTCAGGTAAAAGTCAGTTAGAAAAATGTTATGCCTTTATATGAGTTTATTATGATTCTGTTGGAGGTTTGTTGTGAATGTAACTGATTTTTCTTTTTGGAAGTTAGTTTTTTTTTAATTATTTTTGTTATGGATTCTTTCACAATGTGATTTTTCCTTTATGGATTTTCCTGCTATGAGCCGTTGATTTCGTCTTAAATTTAATCCAGTGCATATTTTCTCTTTGTTTTATAACTGACCTGTTATGCGCCTTGTTTCTGGAAATTGCAGGGATCGCAAACCTATATGTTCTCAGTAAGATCGATTGCCAATGGGGAAAGATCATGAAACTTTCTGTATCAATGAATCGCAACATTTTCTGCCATGAAATCTAAAGTCACATATTTGAGATCAAGCTAGAAATTTGTCAGTTAAAAATCTAAATGGAGGCCAATTGTAGTTAGAAAATGGTGGCAAGATGGATGTGTAGTTTTCAATGCTTTTCCTTTTTTTTGATACTTCTGTTGTGAACAATTATTGTAACTGGATTTTTGGGGTTCTCTTGTGATTTTTGTGAATGAATCCGGATGATACTTTCGCCTTTTGTGAATTTTGTGTTCAGCTTAACCCACTTCTATTTTCATAATAGATATTTGATAAACGAATACGAATATAATATAACTTTCTTTTGACTTTTGATAAACGAATATGGGCCACAAAAACTTGTAATTGATATGGTTTAAACGAATATGGGCCTTCATTTGGATATAATATAATTGGATTATGGTTGAAGATGAGAATGACTTATACTTGAACATAAAATTATTTGAAAAATCTTTTTTTTTTAATTCTTGAAACCAATTTGAATTTGCAACTTGACTTAATTCCTTTTTCAACATCTTAAATTCAAATCCTAATTTTGGATCCATATTAAACTTAAATTCTTCATGAAGCTTCATCTACACTTCCAACTCTTCATAACCTTGCCTCACGTAGCAAACAAATGGGCGGACCACCATGTCTTGATTTCCTTATGAATCCACAACGAAATCTTTCATGCCACAAATACCAAAATGCCTTTGTTATGTAAGACCTCGGAAGATTAGTTTCCACAAGCTCAGCCACAAGGAAATAGCTTAATATGAAAGTCATAATCCAATGATCCTCGTTTGAAGCACCATGGGCGAAAATCCTAATATTGGAGGAAGATCAATGAAAAAGAAAAAGACTAATTCACTCCATACGCCATAGAATGAAACCTCGATCTTGTGAAACCCTGTTTTGCCAAGTCACAGATCCTCTAAATAATAAAATTCATATCGTAATAACCATGCTTCGATCTCTTGCTTTAAAAACTCGATGCTGATGAAGATGAATGCAAGTTTGAGCAAGTTAAGGTAATAAATATGATGGCAAATTTTGGGGTGTTACAGCGTGAATGGCTCAGATTAATTCATTAACTTTAATTTTAGATTAATTAAATAAATCATAATTAATTAGCAAGAAACCATCCTGACCCTCCATTCACGCACGCAGTCAAATAGGTCCCCCCAGGTTCAAATCTCAACCATTGGATCAATCGACTTCTCATTTAATTCATTTTTATTTCATTTTTATTGCATTTCTTTCATATAATTTTTAAAAATAGCAAAAACAACAAAAAAATCACAAAGCATTCTTGAACATTTAGAAATATTTAAATGTTTTATTTAATTAATTAATTGATTTTAATTAATTAAATATGCATTTAAGTTTCTAAAAATCACAAAGCATTCTTGAACATTTATAAAAAATTTCAAACTCACCATACAAATTTCTTTTTAGGTTTGATCATATTCTCACAATTTTCTTTAAATTAAGGTTCATAAATTTCACATTTTTTAACCCTGACTTGAAAAATTCACTTCTGCCTAACCATGATGAGTTTGAACTTGATTCTTGTTGCATTGTTTTTCACATTGCATATAGTTTCTATGTTATTTTTCTCATATTTGTATCTTGCATTTTCAGTTTGATTTGCATTTTTCCTTAAGAATCACCCAAAAACCCTAGTTAACTTAGAAATTCCATAACTTTGCCTAGGGTTAGTTTCTGACTTTCTCCTTTCGGGTGTGATCTTATATGTGATTAGGGTTTGTTTGAGTTCAATTTCAATTTTTTATCATGATGTATGCTTCTATTTTGGTCATATGCATCTCATGTTGCCTTAAAACCCAAATTTTGCATCTTCATTTGCATTCTTCTTTGCATATCATGAACTTGTGAACTTGCCATGACATTTCAAGAATTTGTATGACATCTTAGATATCTTAGGACATTTTTTAAACATTGATTGATCATTTATTCATTCATTTGCTATGTTTTGCATTCATTACATTCCATGAACATCCATGTGTTTTCATGCTTCTAAACATGCTTCCATTGCATCTCATTCTTGTATGATCATTCATATGCATCTTGTGTGATTTTGTATCATCTCATAACACATTTTCATTGTATAATCACTTCTGGTTTTGGACTGTGCATCCTTATTCATCTCATTTCTTTGTGCTTTATGTCTTATGCATCTTGTACTAACATTTCAAGAACCTTTGGTAAGTTATTTGGGAGGTGGATTTGCCTTCACCTCCCACCTCTTATTTTCTCTTCATTTGCATAATTTACTTGTCTTTGAAGTGAATCCAATTCACTTATGCCCTATCATTCTTAATTTCTTCCTTTTAAGTTACTTATCTTCTTCATGAAGTAGGTAACTTATTCTCTCTTTCTCCTTCTCTTTTCATCTGCTTCTCCTTCCTTGGTGGCCTTGAAGGTCTTTTCTCTTAAGCCTCACAAACCATAGGATATCCAAGCATGATAAGTTTTAGGATTTTATATAGTACCCCATAGCTTTTTACCTTTGAGTCTTCTTGAGTCTCTCTTCTCATCTCTTAATCAGAGGCTAAACTCTTAAAGCTTTAGGACTTTGGAATTAGGGCTATGCCTGTATCCTTATCTTAGGATGGAGTTTATAACTTTAATCCTTAGTGTTAAACCTTTAATTTGTTTACTCCTCTTAATCAAAACACATTAATAATTATCAAGACATAAGCTTTTAACTTAGGTCGTACATTAGGGTTTTATCTCTTCCTTATGGTTAAGAGGGACTAACCCTAGTGTTTAATGGACAAGTACCCCTCAAGTTGTCTTACAAACCATAAAATCCACTTCTTAATCTCACACTTTTATTAAAATCCATTTAATAAAGGTTTGTTATATAATGAATTTAGTCTCTAACCATGGATTAATGAGTTCACTAGTCTGTGATTAAAGATTAAACTCATTACTTAACACTAAACAAAAACCCTAAAACATCAAAATAATCACAAGTAGGTTAATGATCTTAATCCTACATCATCAGGGTAATTAAGTTGAGATGCTTATCTCATACTTAAGTAGGCTCATTATCCCTAATCAGGGAAGTTATAATGAGTTTACAACCTATGATTTAGGCTTAAGATCATAATCCTATGCAAAACACCAAAAACAATAAAAAACTGAAAACACAAAAACAAACAATAATCATCTCCTTCGGGATTATTTTCTCACCACACTCATTCTACAAGCGAGAACTCGTTTCTTCCGTCTAATGCAAGACAGTTAGCACTCGAGCCAGACGAGTCATACACTTGAGCATAGACAAGTAAGCAATTAACAGTCAATTTATCTAAGTCTCTTTGAGTCAAACTACGGTGTTCTGACTTCCTCATTGCTTGAGAGGATACGTAGGCATAACTTAACAGTTATCAAACAAAAGTCTTTGTGTCTTCCCTCTCTTTCAGCCTTCTTTTTAAGCCTCAGCTCTTGAGCAATTCACACCTTTTGCACTGACACCTGTACTTTCTTCCCCTTGCTTTTGCACACAGATAGCACATACACCTACCCTTTTTAAACACAATCAAGTAAGCGTGGATCCCGTCGAGTACGACTGACGATCTGGGTGCTAATACCTTCCCAGGTCATAACTAACCCCCTTTCTCAGTTTCTTTGGTTCGCAACCGTCTTATCCATACCCTTCCAGGTTTATGCAGCATTACCTTTCCTTCGGGATAAAAATGCCTAGCTGGTGACTCTATTCAACTTCAACCTGCAACATCGCCGACCGTTCGCGTCTGCACCGGGATGTAAAGTCCGGGGAGCAACAACTTGGCGACTCTGTTGGGGACGCCTTTGCAATCAGGGCTTCTGGTACTTTTCGTAGGTTTCTCCTAGTGCTTGTTTGATTTGTGTTTATGGGGGTGTTATGTGCTATGTGTGCTTTCTTCTTTTATTTATTTATTGCTCTCATCTTTATTTATCGGTTTCATTTACTGTTTTTTTGCATTTCATATTATTATCATCATATCATGTGCTGGATTTGTTGGTTTACCTTGGTGACACATTCCATTTCATTTCGGTGGCCTATGTGACACATAGGATTAGAGTGGCTTCATATTCTTTCCCGTTCCATTTCGGTCTGGTGCGGGAATATGAAACACGGTTCAGACATGGGTTTCTTCTTGAGAACTTTGTGCTACGGATTTCCTATAGTACTAGGGCTATCTAGGAAGCCTGCTAAGTCTGGATGACCTTTTTAGATGACCTTCAGCATCTGAGGTGAATTAGATGATGGTCCTTTATGATTAATGTAAACACTGTACCTCCAGGTTAGAAGTGTTTACACTTCTCATAATAGATCCAAGTCTGAGGATCCTTGTTCTAGAACAATACCTGTGAGTGGGCGGGGTCGTTTACAGGTTTGCAGGAACCCTTGGCCTCATCATACCCTGTTACTAGATGTTGTTTTAAGGTTACACTATCTTGGACTAGTCTTATGGAACCCTGGACTTATGACTCTTTATTTAAGTCCATCACCTGGTTACGTGTTCTCTAGCCTTCATCTGGATTTCTGAACATTCATGGACCCTATCAAAGCAAATGACAAATCCAGCACCTGATCACAAACCCTTGCATATCATTCTGCACACATCATTTTGCATCATTTAACATTTGTCTATTTGTTTTATAGGGTATCCACATCATCTTTGGTTTAGTTTTGACTGTTCTTCTGCTCATCCATCTTCATCAGTTATCTTCCTCAGAGATCTTCTTCAACTGATATCTTCTCCAGTTGTCTTCATCAGTTATTTTCTTCATGTATCTTCATCAGCACCCATTATCAGTATGGATTCATCCAGGAAGAGCAACATCACTTACCATTTCTTTGAGCCCTCTCTAGCAGGCATCAGACAGATTTAGGAACTTATCACTCCTGATCATGTCCCTTTATTCAGGGAACATTATGGTGGTATTATGGACATGATCATAGACTTGGATGCATCACAGAGGAGCATGATTCACACTTGCCTTCAGTTTTATGACCCTCCTCTCAGATGTTTCACTTTTCCAGACTTTCAGATGGGTCCTTTGGTTGAAGAGTTTTCCATGTTGTTGGGTGTCCCCATCAGAACAGGAATCCCTTTCAACCCTGAGATAACTGCTCCTAGGAATGAAGACATAGTTAAGGCTCTGCACTTGGAAGCCACCATCATTTATCAGCATATGACCACCAAGGCTAGAATTCCAGGCCTCTATCTGGACTTCTTGATTACTCAGGACACCAATCATACTGCGGCAGAGAAGTGGGAAACTGTTTGTGCTCTCCTGGCTCTTAGTGTATATTGAATCATCTTGTTTGCAGACGAGCCTAAGTTTGTAAGCAAGAATGCTATCCATATCTTCCTGCTGAAGAATCCAGTTCCTACCTTGCTAGGGGATTTATACTACTTAGTGCATCAGAGAAATGAGAAACAGAGGGGAAGACTAGTCAGATGTTGTGCACCTCTCTTCTACTATTGATTATTGAGACACCATCCAAAGACAGAAGCTTTCCTGAATCCTCATCAGTCAAGAAATTAGGCTAAGAGAATGATTGATCTCACTTTAGAAGAAATCAGGTGGTGTACTCAGAGCACCAAGGGCAGGGACATGATTACAAGTTGTCAGCAGTATCCCAATGTACCTCTTATGGGAGTGAAGGGTTGCATCAACTACAATCCTTCGCTTTTCAAAAGGCAGCTAGGGTATGCCTTAGTACATCCACCAAGAGAGTAGGATTTAGCAGAGACCCTTTACTGTGATGTTCAAAATAATCATTCCATCATCTAACAAGCAGCCTGGGCTTGGGATAACATACAGACAAAAGGAACTGCTATTCTTGGCAAGTGCAACAACATAGCTTCAACTCAGTACATTTATTGGTCTCGCATCAGAGGACAGATCACCCGCATTCCATTCACCCTAGAAGATGTGCCAGGGCTATCATCAGTAGAGCCCATAGCTACAGTGAGTCTGGAGGAATTTGATAAACTGAAAGAGAGGAATACCCAGCTTTCTGAAGCTCTGAAGAAGACCCTTTGGGAAAGGAATGATGGTCGTCTGGATATTGAAATGTTAGAGAAGCTCCGGATCGAGCATATGACCAAAATATAAAAGACAGAGGACTTCATCAGAAAATCCCGAGCAGGGGAGTTGGTATTGAAGAATGTTTGCAAAGAAGCTAAGATTCAGAAAGCTAGAGCTGAACATTACTTGGAGGAGAGTCAGGCTAGGTGGATCAGGATCACTGAGGCTCGTTTGCAAGAAGATCAAAAGACATAGGCTAAGATAGAGCAGTTGGAAGCTAATGAGAAGAAGAGTCAGGAAGCCTTGTGAGCAGCACAGAAGGAAATCTCCAAGGTAAAACTCTGGGCAGGGTTGAAGAGATCAAAAGACCAAGACAAGTACCAGAAGTTGACAAGTGCCATTGCCACCAGGAACCTTCTTATCAGGACCATCACAGAGCATTCAGTTGGACCAGTGACTGATGCTCTCCTGAAGGAAGTCAAGGAGGATGACTTTGGGTTGGATGTTTGATTCCTTTGAACTTGTACTTTATTTTTGGTTGTACTTTATTTCTCATGATGATTTTGTCGTATTTCTCAACTTAATTGTATTTCGACCCACCATGGGGACTTGTTGTAATCATAAACTATGTATTTTGACCTTTTTGTAATGTATGGTTTATGTATTGCTTGGTTTTTTTTACGGGCTTCGTTTCCCTTCAAATTCTTCATTCCCCGAGGTCCGAAAGGTCAAAACCAAAGAACCAAACTGGATACCATTGGAAGACAAATAGACATACTGCATTGCATACTAACCTCATTCTTTGTTTTTTAGGTATTTTTGTTGTTGTTTTCTCACTTTGTTGTTGTTTCCGGAAACATTGCTCGTAGGAGGGTTTTCCCCATCAACAGAGTTCACCGGTATCTAACCAGAAACAACCTTCTGAGCTTACAGATGGACCAAGTTCAACAAGATTTGACTGACGTAAGAACTCAGATGGCTAATGAGAGAACTGAGATGAGGGCTCAAATGAACCAGTTCATGGCAGTGATGTCTGGGTTGGCTCAGAGCCAAGAAAGATTAAGAGAGTTAGTCGAGCGACAAACTCTAGAAGAGAATCATCTAGGTACAGGAGGTACTAGTAACAATGATCACGGGCAGCCATGAACAAATCCGCCAGAGTTTGGGCCTCATCTCAATCCTGAAGTCAATGTTAGCAGGGATACCCAAGGAAACACTGGAGGTCATGCCTTGCATGAAGACCCTCAAAGAAGAACAGTTTACAGTAATTGGTGTTGGGGATGAAGCCTATGATTGTCGTTTGGACGAAATAGCAGAGAAGCTGAGATCTTTGGAGTCCCAAAATACTTTGGGATTTGATGTAATGGACATGGGTTTAGTTGAGGGAGTCAGGATTCCTCACAAATTCAAGCCTCCTTGCTTTGAGAAATATAATGGTACCTCTTGTCCACGTACTTACCTGCAATCTTTTCTGGGAAGATTAAAGGCTTATACCATGGATGAAAAACTATGGATGTTCTACTTTGAAGATAGCTTGACCGGGGCATCCCGTGAGTGGTATTCTCACCTATCCAGAGCAATTGTCAGAAATTGGAAGGATTTGGCCGAGGCTTTCATACGCCAGTACCAGTACAATTTTGATATGGCTCCCAACAGGACCCTCCTGATGGGTATGTCTCAATCTTCAAGAGAAAGTTTCTGGGAATATGCCCAAAGATGGAGACAGCTTGCTACTATTGTCCAGCCTCCTATGTCAGAAAGAGAGATGGATGACATGTTCATGAACACATTGCAAGGAAAATACATTGACAGACTTGCTGCTTTCTCGTCCACCAGCTTTGTGGATGTATTTATAGCTGGAGAGAGAATTGAGAGTCTTTTGAAGATGGAAAAAATTTCAGACAACGGTGCTAGTTCCAGCAATGCAAGGAAACCTTTCTCAGGACCTCGCAGGACAGGTGAGACCAACTCAGTGCATATGGGCAGAGGTAGGCCTCAATACATGTCAAGATCAGTGGCTGTTGTCACCATTCCAGCTCCGGCACCTCAACAACAGTATCCTCAGCAACAACACTTCCCACAGCAACAACAATTTACTCCGCAACAAAGACCTTACAAAAACAATAATCAGCAACAATGTCTGTTCCAACAAAGGCCTTCACAAATCAACAGGGTTATCGATCCCATTCTGATGCCCTATGTTGTCTTACTTCCACAGTTACTGAAGCTAAATCTGATCGAATTGAGGACTCTGGCCCCACCAGTTCCCCAGAATCTTCCAAGAAACTATGATATCAACGCCCAGTGTGCCTTCCACTCCAATGCACCTGGCTATACAACAGAGAAGTGCATAGCCTTACACATGAAGGTTCAAGATTTGATTGATTCTAAGGCAGTCAACTTTGCACCCCCTCCAAGTGTTACCAAGAATCCTATGCCTAGCCATGGTGAGCCTAGGATAAATGCCATTGAGGAGGATCAACCAATGAACCAAATTGATAGTGTTGCAAGTATTCAAACACCTCTGGCCGAGGTTAAAGCCCAGCTTTTGAAATGCCAAGTGTTCCCGGGTTGTGAGGCCCATTGTGAACCTTGCAAGATTTCTATCAACGGTTGTGCAAATTTGAAGACCGGTATCAACAATCTTATCAAGGAAGACATTTTACAAATCACTTCAACGGTTCTAGCTCCTAACACATCAACAACCATTCCTCCTACAACACCAGCACACAACATTCCATCAGATGTAACAGATATCACTCCTACAACTTCGACAACAATCATTCCAACGGATTCTTCTACAACATCAACAATCATCCCTTCTTCAACTTCGACAGACATCAGTTCAACACATCCTTCTACAACAACAACAACCATCAATGAAGACATTTCCACAGTTACCATTTACTATGATCCGACAACAATCCACGTTCCAAATTCTTTCAACAACTCATCACCTGCACCATCTTCGTCCAGACCTCCTGCTACAATTTATTATGAACCCCAGACTGTCTCAACTCCTTCTTCCGCAACAATCAGTCCGGTTACCATCACGGTGCCTGGACCAGTTCCATATGACAGCAGCTAAGGATGTGTGTGACGAGTGATGAAGCTAAGAGTATACTTTGGCATTGTCACAATTCTCCATATGGAGGGCACTTTAATGGACAAAGAACGGCCACCAAAATCCTCTAATCAGGAATATATTGGCCGACAATTTTCAAAGATGCCAACCTCCATGCGAGGAATTGTGATGAATGCCAAAGGTCCGATGGGATAAGTAAAAGAGATGAAATGCCCCTTCAAAATATGCAAGAGGTAGAAGTTTTCGATTGTTGGGGAATTGATTTTGTTGGCCCATTTCCACCATCCTTTACTAATGAGTACATTTTGGTTTGCGTGGACTATGTTTCAAAGTGGGTAGAAGCCATTGTTTCACCAAAGGCCGATGGCAAAACGGTGATCAAGTTTTTAAAGAAAAATATTTTCTCCCGTTTTGGCACACCTCGTGTTTTGATCAACGATGGAGGGTCGCACTTTTGTAATGCACCATTGGAAAACGTTTTAAAACATTACGATGTATTGCACAAAGTAGCAACTCCTTACCACCCACAATCTAACGGTCAAGCCGAAGTCTCAAACCATGAAGTGAAAAGGATTCTTGAAAAAACTGTTTTGGGATCACGTAAGGATTGGTCTCTAAAGTTGGATGAAGCTTTGTGGGCGTATCGCACCGCATACAAAGCTCCAATTGGCTTAACTTCGTTCCAAATGGTTTATGGCAAAACATGCCATTTACCGATTGAAATGGAGCACAAAGCTCTTTAGGCTTTGAAGTTTCTTAATTTTGACCCTACAGATGCCGGAACAAAAAGAAAGTTTGAATTGAGTTCCTTGGAAGAAATGAGGGAAGCGGCCTACCACTCAAGTTAGCTCTATAAAGAAAAGACAAAGAAATACCATGATAAAAAGATCAAGTTTAAAGAGTTTGAAGAGGGCCAACTTGTGTTGCTTTTCAATTCCCGGTTGAAACTTTTTCCCGGAAAATTGAAAAGTAAGTGGTCGGGACCGTTCCGTGTGAAGGAGGTAAAAGAATATGGTGCAATAAAAATCGAGGATCTTGAAAAGAAGGATAGTTGGACCGTGAACGGCCAACGCCTTAAAATATACCTCGTAGGTAGTTTCGATCGGGAGAGTAAATTTGTCGCCTTTGATGATCGTTGATCGTCGTGGTCCGTCGATCTTATCCGACGTTAAACAAGTGCTCGTTGGGAGGCACCCCAATTTTGTAAGTTTTTACTGCTTTTATTTCTTAAAGTGTGTTATAGGAGTGTTTTTATAGTTGTCTGTGAAGTGACATTGTTGTATGAAGTGTGTTTTGTTTTCCTGCACTCGCTGAGCGAGGGAATTTTCGCTGAGCGACCCTGTGCAGGTGGACTCTCGCTGAGCGAAGGGTGCGTTTGTTTTATAAAAAAATGGGACTGAACTGGGCCCATTAAGGGAACCCGGTCCAGTCATTGTTAAGTAAGAGTGGGAGTGATTAGGGTTTCCTCTTTGCTCTTTTTTCACACAAAAAAATCATAGAAGATTCATAGAGATTCTCCTTTGTCTTCCCCCTAAATCTTGCTCCATTCCATTTTGTGCTTCCAAGTTCATATTATTTGCATTTTCCATCACTAAGGTAACAATGTTCTTCACTTCTATCATTTAAATTTTTTGTATTTTTGAGTTAGTAATTTCAATTACTCTTAGAAATCGTTGGTCATAGGAATTTCTTGCCCCAATATCACTTTGATAGGAATTTCTCAAGAACATTTGTGGATGAAATTGAAATTTAGGGTTTTGGTTCAAGAAATTTTGTTTAGGGCAAAGATTTTGAATTTTGAGAAATTGTTGTGAAATTAGTGTTTTAATGTAGTTTTTGTGGTTCTGAAACTTATGTTTTGTGGTATTTTCTTGTATTGAGAATTGTGTATGAAGGAATGGACCCTGATATTGTAGGATAATTTCTGCATTTTCGCAGAGTTCGCTCAGCGAGCCATGTCTCGCTGAGCGAGAGTTCCAGGCAGGTTTTCGCTCAGCGAGCTCCCAGCTCGCTGAGCGACCACTTCTCTCCAGAATTTTTTCAAACTTAGGGGGTCTGTCCCTTTTGAATTATCATTAATTTAGGTGAATTTTGTTTTTGTTTTTGTCGGCTGATTTGATCGGAATACGTTTGTTTCGATCTTTTGGTTTGTTTTGGTTTGTGCAGATGTTGAACCGTTCTAAGCATGGACGTACTGGAAGCTCATCTACTCGGCCACCCCCTGCTCAAGCTTTCGACCGTAATAGATTTCTGACGCCCGCTAATCATGAGCACTATCTGGTTCTTGAAAGATAGGCTTGTAGAGTTGAAACCGGAGGGGGAATATAAGCATGTTCAGGGCCTTATGGATGAGGGGGGATATGTGATGCTTTGTCAGCCGCATCCCGAGTACCATTTAGAGATTGTTAGAGTTTTTTGCTAACGCTCTTCAAACAGGACCTGAAGGCACTATACCTGAGTACAAAACCTGGGTTCGTGGCAAGTAGATTAATTTCTCTCAGGCTAGCATTAATGCTTATTTGGGAAACCACTTTCGGTTACCTCTGGGTGTTCTTTGTGAGTTTGAGAAGATGAAGAAAAGGAGAACGTGGGATGTCGAGCTGATGAGGGAACATATTTGTACCAGTGATCAGAATTATGAGGTGAGTGCTTCTGGAGTCGCCTTGCGTTTCAATAGGAGTTCTTTGAACAGCAGAGCAAGGGTGATTATGTCGATAGTGATGCACAACCTCATCCCTAGGAGCCATGTGTCTGATGTTACACTTGAGGTGGCGGTCTTGATTTTCTGCATTTTGACAGGGAAGGTGGTGAACATAGCCTGGATTATTGCATAGGAGCTTTTGGGAGTCGCTACCAGTGGGACTGTGCATGGTTCCCGTGCTTCTTGTGTCATCTCTCACCCCGGCTTGGTCATGGCCTTGTGTAGAAGAGCTTGAGTGGTTCTTCCGTCTCATGGAAACGTGAGGTTGAAGAAGATTGAATATGAATATTGCCGTACTTTCTGTAAGCCTCCGTTTCATCCACCTCCGGTCGCTTCCGCACCCCCGCGTAGCATGGCTTTTAATGATGCCGCCAACATGGCGATGCACATTTCTCATCATCGCTCCTTAGACTTTATTTATGAGAGCATGCTTCAGCTTCAACTGATGATTAGAGAGCCTCAGGCGGGGCATTCTTTGAGGAGCATTGATGACTACAAAGCCTATTTTGCATGGCCTGGGGACATGCCATCGTCTTCGGGGGGCAGGTGTTGGTGTTGATAGGGATGCTGGTGTTGGTGCTGATGTTAACGATGATGGTGACGATGATGATAGTTAGAGTTCATTCGAGTGACATCTTCTGGACGGTTTGATGAGACAGTTTTATGTTGTTCTTAGTGTTTTCCTTTATTTATGTTATTTCCTTTTTTGTTGAGATATTGAAATATTATGTCTTTTCTTTTTAGTTTGAATATTTGACCATTCGGGGGGATGTGTCCTGTTTTATTGTTGTTTTGAATTGTTTCCCATCCAGGCGGATGGTGCATTTTTTTTTTATGTTTGATTTAATGAACATCCGGGTGGATGCTTTACCTTTTTTTATTATTACTACTTGGTGTACAAATTTTTGTGTTTGTCTTATCTTTAAGGTGGAAATTTGATGGAAGCAAGTGCTATTTTTGTGATCTAAGCTTGTAACTTCACCTTCTTAGATGGTGATGATAAAATTTCGTAAGTCGCGCGATAAAGGTACTCCGTTTTGCACCTTTTAGAAAATAACATGTTTATGAACTAGTTGCTTTTTACAAATTTATAGTCTATTTCACTATGCATAAATGTTCATTTGAGAATCAATTAGGACAAAACCACATAGTGAGCAACTTCCATTGTTCACAAATTTTAGTGTAATTGTAATTTTTGCGAACTCGTTCAATTTATGCTCGTATCGTTATTCTTTGGTTAAAATTTTGGAAACTTAGAAATGATTTAGGCATTGCTTTAATTTGAGAAAAACCATTCATTCCTTTAGGCTTTAGTCACCGGTGAGTAGTGCTAGAATTTGTTAGCCGACTTTGAGCCTTCGCACAACTAGAATGAATCAATATTGTCGGTAAAATTGTTGAAGTATCATCTTTTGGTAATCATTGGTGTGATATTGAAAAGAGAAAAGAAAATTCATTGCGATTCATTCTAGCTTGTGTATTATTTTTGTTTACACTTTGACACCCTTACTTTAACACTTTTTGAGAAGAACATTGTTCAATTCTATAGTGTCTTTTAAAGTTGGGGAGAATAAAAGGATGGATGATTTTGGGTGCCTCTTGTGAAAATATAATATAAATATATATATATATATATATATATATATATATATATATATATATATATATATATATATATTCACCAAAATAAGCGTAGCATTCGCCCAGAGATCTTTTTCCCCGCAGGATCCGGATCTCGGGTCGGGTTTCTCATTTGCATGAATCATAGTATTCACATCATATTCACCAAAATAAGCGTAGCATTCCGTCTAATACGAAGAATTACAATAAAAATCAAACATTTGCATGATCATGAGCCAGGTTCGAGGAAGTCACCCGTAAATACCATATCATTTCACCAGCAATATATAAAACTCATATCCCCCGTAAATAAAAGACAAAACATCGCCTTTGCACTCTCAAACCCAGATGCTTGTTCATACATGCTCTTTTCGACACTCATCTGTGTCATCTTTCCCCAGTAAGGTCGCCAGAATACCTTCTGCATTCTCAATACAGATATTTGTTCATATTCTTTTTTGACACTCGTCCGTGTCATACTTCCCTAGCAAGCCAAACACTCGTTTGTGTCCCTTGCTTAATCTTTTTGACACTCGTCCGTGTCTTGCACATACTTCACCAGCAGATCATACTTGTGCATACTTATACATAATTCTTTGATACTCGTTTGTATCTTGAATATATCACCCCTCAGCAGATTCAACACTCGATACTCGTCCGTATCATCATTCTTTAAACACGTGTCAGCGTTTGATTCTACCAATACTCGTCCGTATCGTGGTCCTAAGGATGCTCGTCCGCATCTTTAGTCTATACACACTGTCAGACACTTATACCTTTTATTTCAAGACGTAAGCACTCGTCCGTGTTTACCATTCCCCAGTAAGTCGCCAGCAAAACAACTTTTTATATCCGACATTTGTCCTATGTCGTGATATCTTTCGACAGCCGTCCCCTCCCAGGTGATCCTCCTTCACCTTTGGATGAACATTCCTCATCCTTTCCCCAATGGAATCCCCATTGTTCGAACTTTCTATCTGGAATTCATCATATGTCGCGATATCTTTTTGGCAGTCGTCCCCTGCCAGGTGATCGTCCTTCACCTTTTGATGACCGTCCCTCATCATTTATCTGATGGCCGTCCCTCATCGTTGATCTTCTTATCCGGCATTCATCCTATGTCACGATAATCCCCAAGAGCAGCCATACCCTGCTAGGTGATCGTCCTTCACCTCTTGATGATCGTCCTTTATCATGTTTATCCAATGGTCGTCCCCATCGTTGATCTTTTCTATCCGGCATTCGTCTTATGTCGTGATAAAGAACAGTCGTCCCCTGCTAGGTGATTGTCCTTCACCTTTGATGACCATCCCTCATCAATTATTCCATTTATTCTTTAACCCGATGGTCGTCCCCGTCGTGGTCCCTTTTCCTTTTTCTAATGATCGTCCTTCACCAGTTTAGCCTGATGGTCGTCCCCATCGTTGTTTACTTTACTTTCCAAGCCTGATGGCCGTCCCCATCAATGCTTTTCTCAATCCTCAGAGAATTTTATTGCCTTACCAGATGGCCGTCCCCGTCGCGGTTTCTTTATTTCCCAGCATGATGGTCGTCCCTCGTCATTGCTCTGCTTACCGTTTTACCCCCAGTAGTCGTCCTCTGCTCGATGGTCTCCCTCCATCGCTTTCTTTTGATAATCATACTATACTACCTTTTACAATTTATATCCCTTTTCTTCTTCTCCCCAGCGAGTGCAAATTTCGGGCTGTCTTTGGTATTCAACCACAAGTTATCGTGTATGTATGTTAAGCCAGGCGCTTACATCCTGCACAGCTAACTCATGCTTGAATAGGGGTGATAAGTGAATATTAGTGTTAGTATTTAGTTGATTTTTGGAACTTTTCAAGGGTTATTTTGATCTCTTATGCTTTTTCCCCTTTGTTTCTTTTACTTATTTGCAGTTTAATTTTAGTCGTTCTAAGCATTATTCATTTAACTTCAGTTTGTGTAATTTTAGGTTACAATGAACAATTTTGAAGCAAATTTTATCTTGGCTTCCTTTGAGAACTTTTGGAAGAATTTGAAGGAACTTTTGCTTAGTGAGCCCTTTGGTTGCTCAGCGAGATGATGCTTTTAATGAAGAGTCGCTCAGCGAGCATACCTCGCTCAGCGAGGCCTGCGGATTTCAGCCCCTTTATAAACATTTGTTTCACTATTTCTTGGGATGTAACTTTTGACACTTGACCTAATATTCCTTAAAAACACTTTTTCTTATGGTTCTAAGAAGATTGGGTGCATTTAAAGTCAAGCCTTTGTTCTTAATGCATCATCTTCTTCATTTTCATCTTTTGTTGGAAGCTTCCATGGAAATGGAAAGCTAAACTCATAATATGTCAAGGTTAGAAGGTAGATAGGTTCTATTTTTGTGTGTATAGACCTTGATCCTCTTGTATAAACTCTTGATGATGAATATATGATGAAAGCTTTGATTTTTATGACAACCCCTTTTGTGTTGTTTCATGATTGAGAGATATGGCCAACATTTGACCTAGGTTTTCATCACCCAAATACCATAAGCTAGAGATAGTCATGGGCTTTGGAGTTCACTTGTATTGAACTTAAATGTTACCATTTTGATAGATTGAGTGAGAAATCATTAATGCATCAAAATGGTAAATCTCACATTTTGTGTTAGAAATAAACTTTATGAGAGGATATTGTGAATGTGTTCATTGTTGAAATGAGTTTATCATTTGGTCAAAACTATATATGCAAAATGAATCTATCAAACCCTAACTTTGACATATGCTTTTAAGACTCTTTTACAAATCAATACTTTTACTTCTTAGAATTTATTTGAATGCAAAAGTCCATTTTAGATACAAACACTAAAATCTTTTTGTTACCTTTAAGTCTAAACTTTAGCAATTGTAGAACGGCATAAATATCATAAAACAATCTTTGTGGATCGACAAACAAAACCCTTACTCATTTGTGTTAACAACAAGGGGAAGTTGTAAACACCCCAAATTTTTCCTCACTCTCTCTTACATCATGGCTTGTGATATTTCATTTTTGCATTAGCATAAGCATACCATCTCATATTGCATATTTGTTTCATCTGCATAGTTCATTTCATCTACATTTAGGGTTTGTTATCTGAGCAATCCAAAGAGTGATCTGAGCCATCTCAATGGTCTTGAAGCTTTCCAAGAGGGTCCATGTGTGTTCCATGATCATAATATGTCCCCCAAAGTTCATAAAAGTCAAGGGATCACAAAGCATGGCAAAGGCATAGAGGCAGACTAAAGATTTCCTGCACAGATGACCTAAAATTAGGGTTTTGGTTTCAGAGGTCTTAATCCCAAATTTTTTGGTCATTCTTTGTTTCTAATGGTCTCAATATGTTATAAGGATCATGTGTATCAAATTTGTTGAAGAAATTCACTGTGGAAGTCATTTGATCATTGGGTAACTTCTTGAGCAAGTAAAGTCAAAATTAGGGTATCTGAGGCCTCCATCAAGGGTACCAAAGGGTCCTCATCATCATTTTGGGTCTTTATGATCTTTATTTGATCATTTAAGTGGTTGGAAGTTCACAAAGTTGAAGAATTTTGAGCCAAATGCAAATTTGCTATATTTGGAAATGACTTGTAATGGAAACTTTCCATTTTGGGAAAGATTTTCAACCTATTCTTTCATGACCAAAAATGCTTCAAATGAAAAATTCTTGAGCATGAAAGTTGTAGATTATGTCTTCCCATTTTAAAAAAGTACAAGAACATGTCTTGATTCATCCTAGAACTCAATATATGGCCTTTCAAAGTTGGCAAAAATCATATAATTTTCAAGTTCATCCCAAAGAGGGATTTTTGCAAAATCAAGTTTCAAGCCATTTCATGACCTCTAATTGACTTCTAAGCATCATACAAACATAGTGCAATGCATTTGGACCAGAATTGTGCCTTGGATTGCAAGCTTCATCAAGCCATTTTCACAAAATTATCAAAGTTGGAAATTTTCAAAACACATGACATCTCTTTATCCACTTGTGCCAGCTGCATAAAAATGATCCTAGGGCCATCCATGAATCAAGATGAGGCCAAGACACCCCTAAAGCCAGCTCTGCACCATGCCCATACCTCAAGTACACAAAGTTGACATTTTGGCAACTTGGCCCATACTAATCACACTATGCCACCACCCACTTTCTGATCACTCTCATTGGCCTATACTAATCTTATGGAGCTCATTTCACATAACACACAAGCCTGAAACATTCTACAAGTCAGATTGCCCAAAACTCCCAATAACCTTCCTCTCTTAGAAACTCACTCCTCATCCACTCAAACTCATAATCTCTTTCACCATTCAACTCCATATAACCTAAGGATCATTTCCCACCCCTTGCCATGGCCTAAAAACCTCTCAATCAGAAACACGATTTCTGAGTTATCAGAACTGAAACACTAAACCCAATCCATAAAAACTTGTTCTAAGCCTTTCAGAAGCTTCAGGGAGTTCATTGGGGTGGATTAGCATCAAAGAGAGGTCCAGAAAGCTCAGATTGAGAAAGCTTCATCTCAGGTAACCATCAAGAACAAATTTTCCAGAACCTTTCTTTTAAGTTCTTAAATGATTCTATGTGTCTCCCTGATCATGCTGATATGATTTGTTTTGAAAATGGTTGAGAAACCAGGATGAATACTTGTTCTGAAACGTTTTTGATCTGAAAATGTTTTTCTTCGATTCATGAGTTTGATGCAAAATAAATGTTGTTTGAGGCCTGATTCTTGTTTAGAATGGTGTGGGGGTTGATTCTGGAGAGTTTGGGGGTTTGGGGTAGCCTAAGGAAGAAGTTAGCATGAATGGCTCACCGGAGAAGATGACCGGAGCTTGCTCGGTCACCTGAGAATAATTAGGGTTAGGATTAGGGTTAATCTCCCCAGTTTGAATCTCAGCCCTTGGATTTAGCTTAGCGCGTGTTTTAGTGGCCAGGATCATTTCAATTAAACCCTAATTTTAATTAATTAAATTAATCAGTTTAATTAGCCAGTTTAAATGTCAGCCCTTGGATTGCGCGCGCAATCAACAAAAATCTCCCCAGTTTAAATTCTTACCTTCAGATCATTTGACTTTCATTTAAATTCATTTTTATTTCATTTTATTTCATTTCTTTTGTTCATTTTATTAAAAATAGCAAAAGACATCAAAAAATTCTCAAACTTTGCATTTATGTTTTAAATATTTTTCTTAACCTGAAAACATTTTTATTTTTATTTTTTGCATTAAAAAATTATTTTTATAATATTTAAATGTTTTATTTAATTAATTAATTGATTTTAATTAATTAAATATGCATTTAGGTTTCTAAAAATCACCAAAAAATTCATGAAGCATCCCAATACATTTAGAAACATTTTCAAACTCACCATAAAAATTTCTTTTAAGGTGTGATCACCTTTTCACATTTTTCTTTGAATTAGGGTTCTTAAAAATCACATTTTTTAACCCTAACTTGAAAAATTCATTTATGCCTAACCATGATGAGTTTGAACTTGGTTCTTCTTGCATTATTTTACATATTGCATATAGTTTCTAGTTTATTTATATCATGATTGTATCTTAAAATTTCAATTTGATTTGCATTTTCCCTTTAGAAGCACCCAAAAACCCTAGTTAACTTAGAAATTTCATAACTTCCACTAGGTTAAGCTTCTGACTTTCTCCTCTGGGGTGTGATCTTATATGGGATTAGGGTTTTTTTAAGTTTAATTTCAATTTTTTATCATGTTAAATGCTTCTTTTTTGGTCATATGCATCTCATGTTGTCTTAAAACCCTGATTTTGCATCTTCATTTGCATTCTCCTTTGCATATCATCATCATATGAACTTTCCATGACATTTCAAGCATTTGTATGACATCTTAGACATATTAAGACATGATTGAACATTTCTTGATCATTTCTTCATTCATTTGCTATGCTTTGCATCCATTACATTTCATGAACATCCATGTGTTTTCTGTAGAAGCACGCCTTCAACCTCGAAGATTTTGATGAAGACAACACGACTCATGCGCTTCATATTTGAAAAAAGTCAAGAGCTCTCAAACATGATCTAGCAACAAGCATCGACATTGTGATCAAGCTTCTTTTGCTCATTCGGTTTATTTCAAGCTTGGACGCAATACGTTGAGGTACATCAAAACCCTTTACAAATTGATGTACAAGTGTTCAATAAATCATTTCACATGTTATCATATTGCATACAATTTTTGAAATGTTTTTAAAATGGTTTAACACTTTTAAAATTAATATTTTTTCTGTTTTTAACAGTGTTAACCGGTTAACCATTTGGTTAACCGGTTAACGGCTTCAAATTTTAAAAGTCAGTGTTAACGTTGCTATGCATTAACCGGTTAACCAAATGGTTAACCGGTTAACACTGAAAGATTTTTGAAAATTTCATTTCTTTGAAATTCAAATTATACCTTTATATTATACCTCTTCAAATTAAATTTTGTTTCATAATTTTTTACACCTTTTTGAAAGGGTGTTTTGAATATTATATATTCTGAATTTTTTCAAATTCAAAAAAACCACCTCCTAGAATTTTTTATAAAAATCACTCAATCAAATTCACTCTTTTTCACATATTTTCAAACCTTAAAAAGTGTTCATATTGTGATTAATAACATTTTCATATTCTTCATTGAACACTTGTATTGAAATTTATAAAGTAAATTTTGATCAAAGGAGAAGATCAGTTTATATTGATATCAAACATTGTACTACTCTCATAATTACAAAGAATTAAAATAGATTTTCTATTGTGACTTGTGATCCAAGATTGTTGGACTCAAGGGATAGTGATTGCAAGAGTATTTTTCTAGCACACTAGGTTGTTTAGTTGTTTAGAAAGTAGGCCTCACCAATTGAAGGTGCGATAGGTTATACATTTCTAAAAACTAGTGGAAAATCTCTTTTGTGTTGGAAAGGGGACTGGATGTACCTTCGGACTGTGAAGGGAACCAGGATAATTTGTTGTGTCTCTTTTACTTTCTCGCTTTATCGCTTTCATCCCATAAACAAGTAAAAGAAAAATCTATCCATCAAAGAAAATAGTCGAAAAGTTTTATAACACCTAATTCACCCCCCCCCCCCTCTCTTAGGCGTACTTTGAAACTACAATTGGCATCAGAGCAGGTTTAGGTAACCTGTTCCTACAAGATCTTGTATGGCTTCCGCAAACTCGAATCTTGTTTTCAAAGATGGTGGAAGTAGCAACAAGCCTCTACTCTTCTCCAGAGAATACTTTGATTTTTGGAAAATCAGAATGAAAGCACATCTTGAAGCCCAAGGAGAAGGCATATGGGAAGCGATTGAAGAAGGTCCACATAATCCTGTAAACGTGATCAATGGCATTGGAACCGCAAAGTTAAAGAATACTTATGATGAAGATGATAAGAAGAAGATCCTGAATGAGAAGAAGGAAATCAACATACTCCAAAGTGCTCTCAGTATGGATGAGTTCTTCCGCGTATCACAATGTAAATCGGTAAAGGAGATTTGGGATACCTTGGTAGAAACGCATGAAGGAACAACAGAAGTAAAAAGATCAAGGCTTAATACTTTGAGTCAGGAATATGAGATGTTCCATATGCAGCCTGGGGAATCTATTGTTGCCTTACAAAAAATATTCGTTCATCTAACAAATCACTTGATTGCTCTCGGGAAGACCTTCACCAACGACGATCTCAACTTGAAAGTCCTAAGATCCTTGACAAGGGAATGGCAACCGAAAGTGACCGCTATTTCGGAAAAGAAGAGTCTCTCAACAATGACATCTGCATCCCTCTTTGTAAAACTTTAAGAGCACGAATTGGAACTTGGAAGGCTCGAGAAGCACGAAAGTCAAGAGAAAAAGTCCAAGGGAATTTCTTTGAAGATTGACACGAAGGATGACAAAGATGACGAGACTTCTGAAGATGAGAACTGCATGCTTCTTGTTAAGAAGCTTGGTAAGTTTTTTAACAAAAATAAAAATTCCTCTTTTCCTAAAAAGAATAAACATTTCAGGAAGAAGGATGCATCCACGTCGATTCAAGAAGTCACATGTTATGAATGTGGGAAGCAAGGTCACATAAAGCCGGATTGTCCAAGACTTGCAAAGAAAGGAGGATTCAAAGGCAAGAAGGATTTCAAGAATAAAAAGGCTTATGTTGCTTGGGACGATAATGAAGTTAGTTCCTCATCAGAATCGGAAAGCGATGAATGTGCAAATATGGCTCTAATGGCTTCACATCACTCCGATGAAGAAAATGACGAGGTTAGTAGCAACTTTTCAATTTATGAAAATGATGCACAAGAAGTTATAGATGAACTTCTAAAAGAATGCAAGACTTTGTATAAAAACATTTCATCCCAAAAGAAACGAATTATATCTTTAGAAGAACAAAATACCTCTTTTGGAAAATACATTGAAAATGAAAAACAAAAATTGATGGATGAAAAACAAAGCCTTGTATGCAAAAATTGTGAGTCACTATCTTTTCAAATTGTTAAACTTAAAAGAGTCTTAGAAAGATATGAAAAAGGTCAAATTGGCTTGGAGGAAATTCTTAGGCACCAAAGATATCCTAATGACAAAAGTGGTTTAGGATATTCTATGTTGTCCAAATCAAGCACAAATGAAACCGTTTTTGTAAAAGCTAGTGAACAAATTTTTAAAGAAAAGACAAACAATTCTAAAACTATGCATCAAAGTCATAAAAAGAAAAGAATCATTAAGAAACAAAAGTATGTTCCTAGATATAAAAGTCAATTTCAACCTACTTGTTTTTATTGTGGAATCAAAGGCCATACACCTAATGCTTGCTATGTGCGCAACATTGGTGTTGCTAAAGGTCATTATGTGTGGGTTGAAAAGGGTACTAACGACCAAGGACCCAAAGCAATTTGGGTACCTAACAATACTTGACTTTGTTTTGTAGGTATGCTTAAAGACAACTTCTACTCAATGGTATCTTGATAGCGGTTGTTCAAAGCATATGACCGACGATATCAACAAATTTTCAAGTCTATCACTTAAGGCCAAAGGATACGTTACTTACGGTGATGATAATAAAGGAAAGATTCTTGGAGTTGTAACCGTTGGTGCATCTCCTCATACAATCATCGAAGACATCCTTTATGTGGAAGGCCTTAAACACAACCTTCTTAGGATAAGTCAATTGTGTGACAAAGGATTCCGAATCAACTTCACAAAGGAGGAATGCCGGATAGAACATGAAGTCACCTATGACCTCTTGCTAAAAGGTAAAAGATTTAATAACATTTTCATGATTTCTTTTGATGACTCTTCCTTGAAGGTAAAGTGCTTAATGGCAAACAACAACGAGGCATGGCTTTGGCATAAGAGGTTTGCTCACATTCACATGGAGCATTTAAACAGGTTAATAAAGCATGACCTAGTTGTTGGTCTTCCAAAGATAAAGTTCATCAAGGACAAGTTATGTGATGCTTGCCAAAAAAGGGAAGCAAACCAAAACATCCTTCAAATCCAAGAAAGTGATATCTACTTCAAGACCACTACAATTGTTACATATGGATCTTTTTGGTCCATCAAGAACAAAAAGCTTCGGAGGTAACATTTATGCTTTAGTTATTGTTAATGATTTCTCTCGATACACATGGACATTGTTTTTAGTGCAGAAAAGTGATGCCTTCAAAGCATTCAAGAAGTATGCAAAGCAAATTCAAAACGAGAAGTCACTCACAATAGTCTCCATTAGAAGCGACCATGGTGGAGAATTCCAAAACTCATCCTTTGAAGATTATAGTGAAGAGCATGGAATCTCTCACAACTTTTCCGCACCAAGGACTCCTCAACAAAACGGTGTCGTAGAAAGGAAGAATAGAGAATTAGTGGAACTTGCAAGAACAATTCTTAGCGACTCAAATCTTCCTAAATATTTTTGGGCGGATGCGGTTAGCACGGCTTGTTTTGTGAGCAACCGTGTCAATATTCGACCAATTCTTAAGAAGACTCCGTATGAGTTCTTCAAGGGTAGGAAACCAAACATATCTTTTTCCACATATTCGGATGCAAATGCTTCGTTCTCAACAACGGCAAGGACAATCTTGGTAAGTTTGATGAGAAGTCCGACGAAGGTATATTTCTTGGTTATTCTCTCTCAATTAGAGCTTTTAGAATTTTCAATAAACGAACACTTACTATTGAAGAATCTATTCATGTTTCGTTTGATGAGACTAACCCCTCGAAAGAGGATAATATTATTGTGGATGATGATGATGATGTAGTAGATATATCACAACAACAAAAGGAGACATCAAAAGACCAAGCAATATCACAAGAAGATAACTCACCAATTATTGAAGAACATCAAGATCTTCCGAAAGAGTGGAGAACTCATAGAGATCACCCGATAGATAAAGTTATTGGTGATATTAGCTAAGGCGTTGCAACTCGACTAAATCTCAAGGATGCTTGTCTCAATATGGCGTTCGTATCTCAAATTGAACCAACCAAAATCGATGAAGCCTTAGGCGACGATCAATGGATAGTAGCTATGCAAGTAGAAATTAATCAATTCGAAAGGAATCAAGTTTGGACTCTTGTACCAAGACCGTAAAACAAACACATCATAGGAACAAGATGGGTGTTAAAAAACAAACTTGACGAGAATGGAATCATAGTTCGTATTAAAGCAAGATTGGTTGCACAAGGCTACAACCAAGAAGAAGGAATTGACTTTGATGAAATGTTCGCTCCGGTAGCAAGGTTAGAAGCAATCCGATTATTACTTGCTTACGCTTTTTCCATGAATTTTCAGTTATACCAGATGGATGTCAAAAGCGCCTTCCTGAATGGTTACATCAATGAAGAATTCTACGTCAAACAACCTCCGGGCTTTGAAGACTTCAAGAATCCCTCTCATATCTACAAGTTGAAGAAGGCTCTTTATGGCTTAAAGCAAGCACCAAGGGCATGGTATGATCGTCTTAGAAACTTCCTATGTGAGAAGGATTTTACAAAAGGAAAGGTTGACAAGACTTTGTTCATCAAGAATTTCAAGGGCAACACCTTACTAGTTCAAGTCTATGTTGACGACATCATCTTCGGATCAACAAACAAAGACCTTTGCGAAGAATCCTCTCTTATGATGCAAGGAGAATTCTAAATGTCCATGATGCGAAAGATGAAATACTTCCTTGGATTACAAATCAAGCAAACAAAGGATGGCATCTTCATCAACCAATCCAAGTACTGCAAGGAATTGTTGAAAAGATTCGGTATGGACAGTTGCAAAGTAATGTCTACTCCAATGGGATCCGGAACGTACATTGATCAAGATCTATCCGGCATTTCAATTGATATTACAAAGTATCGAGGTATGATCGGTTCACTATTATATTTGACGGCAAGCCGTCCTGACATTATGTTTAGTGTTTGTTTGTGTGCCCGCTTTCAAGCTAATCCGAAGGAATCACATCTCACCGCCGTAAAGAGGATCATGAAGTATCTCAAAGGAACGACGCACGTCAGACTATGGTATCCAAAAGGTAGTACATGTTCTTTAATTGGTTATTCTGACGCTGATTATACAGGATGTAAGACCGATAGAAAGAGTACAAGTGGTACTTGTCACATTCTTGGGAATGCACTAGTGTTGTGGGCATGTAAGAAGCAAGCATGCATTGCACTTAGCACGGCCGAAGCGGAGTACATCGCAGCTGTCGCTCCCCCGAAAAGACACCCAGGTCAGAAAGGGTACAGACGCGAACGATCGGCGAAAGGAGAAATGAAATGAAGGTGAAAAGAGTCACCAGCTAGGCATTTTTATCCCGAAGGAAAGGTAATGTTGCATAAACCTAGGAAAAGATGGATAAGACGGTTGCGAACCAGAGAAACTGAGAAAGGGGGTTGGTTACAACCTGGGAAGGTATTAGCACCCAGATTGTCTGTCGTACTCGACGGGATCCACGCTTAAAAGATTTGTGTTTAAAGGGGTAGTGTCTGTGCTATCTGTGTGCAAAAGCTAGAAAAGAAATATACAAGTGTCAGTGCAAAAAGGGTGAATTGCTCAGGAATGAGGCTTAAAAGAGAATGCTGAAGGAGGGGGAAGACACAGAGACTTTTGTTCGGTAACAGTTAAGTTATGCCTATGTATCCTCTCGTGCAATGAGGAAGTCAGAACACCGTAGTTCGACTCAAAGAGACTGAAAGGTGAATTGACTGATGAACTGCTTGCTTATCTATGCTCAAGTGTATGACTCGTCTGACTCGAGTGCTAACTGTCTTACATTAGACAGAAGAAGCGAGTTTTCATTTGTGAGTGAAGATGATGAGAAAAGAATCCCAGAGGATACGATTATTGCTTTGTTCTTGTGTTTTAAATCTTTTATTGCTTTTTGTGTTTGTCATAAGTTAATGAGCTTAAGCCTAAACCAAGGGGTTAGTAAACTCATCATATCCTCCCTTTGATTAGGGATAATGAGAATACCTTAAGTATGAGGTAAACACCTCAAACTTAATTACCATGATGATGTAGGATTAAGATCATTAACCTACTAGTGATTATTTAGATGTTTTTTGAGTTTTTGTTTAGTGTTAAGTAATGAGTTTAAGCCATAACGAAAGATTTAGTGAACCCATTACACCATCCTAATAGAAGGATAATAGATGAGAGCACTTAAGCTGAGGAAGATACCTCAACTTAATCCATGGTTAGGGATTAAACTCATGACAAAACAAACCTTTATTAAATGAATTTTAATTAATGGTGAGATTAAGAAGTGAGTTTTATGATTTGTAATACAACTTGAGGGGGACTTGTCCATTAACACTAGGGTTAGTCCTTCTTAACCAATAATGGAAGAATTAGAACCCTAATGCAAGGCCAAGTTACAAGTTATTGTCTTAGTGATTCTTAAGATGGTTTGATTAAGAGGTTTAAACACATTAAGGGTTTAATACTTAGGAATAAATTTATACACTCCATCCTAAGAGAAGGATGCAGGCATAACCCTAATCACAAAGTCTTAAAACCTTAAAGGTTTAGTCTCTAATGATGAGATGAAAAGAGAGACACAAAGGTAAAAACTAAAGGGGGACTAATCAAAACCCTAATTATTGTCATGCTTGGATGTTACTATGGTTTGTAATGCTAGCAAGAGATCTTCAGAGAAGCCACCAATGGAAGAAGCAGATGAAAGGAGGAGAAGCAGAAGAAACAAGTTACTTACTTCACTGAAGAAGATAAGTAACTTGGAGAAAGAAAGTGAATGATGAAAATGAATGAGCAAGCTCACTCTTAAAGAAAATGAAAATTCAGCAAGGATGCATAAGAAGATGAGAAGAGAAGTGAGAAGTGAAGGCAAATTCACTTCTCAAGTTACTTACCACTTGAAATGGTTAGCATAAAGGAAAGGAATGAAATGAAAATGTAATGTGTGCAAAGATACAAATCAAAACCAGAAGCAAATACATGATGCAAATTATGCTATGAGATGATGCAAAAGCATGTCAAGTGTTATGAATGTTCATACAAGAGATGGAATAGAAAGGGAGCATGCTTTGAAGTATGAAAACACATGAAAGTTCATGGAATGAAATGAATGCACATCATCGAAAATGAATGAAGAAATGATCAAGCATGATTCTAATATGTCCTAAGATGTCTTAGATGTTATATGAATGCAAGAAATGTCATGGCAAGTTCATGTGTGGATGCATATGCAAGATGAATACAAATGTACATGAGAAATTAGGGTTTTATGACAACATGAGATGCAAAAGTCAAAAACAGAAGCAAAACATAAGATAAAAAATTTCAAATGAACTCAAAGGAACCCTAACCCCATATGATAGCATACCCCAAAGGAGGAGGTCTAACTCTTAACCTAAAGGAAGTTGTGATTTTTCTAAGTTTGCTAGGGTTTTAAGGTACCTTAAGAAGAAAAAGGCAAATCAAATGGAAAATACAAGATAAATTTGTGACAAATATTTGCTAGATACTACATGCCATATGAAGATCAATGCAAAAAGAACCAATGTCAAACCCTTCATGGATAGGCAGAAAAGAATTCTTGAAGTTAGGGTTCAAAAATGGGATTTTATGGACCCTAAATTTAAAGAAAAATGTCAAAGTTGAATCAAAACCAAAAAGAAATTTGTATGAATGATTTGACAATTTTTCTAAATGTCCTAAGATGCATTGTGAATTTTTTTGGGATTTTTAGAAACCTAAATGATATTTTAACTAATTAATTTCCATTAATTAATTAAAGTAAACATTTAAATATTTTTAAAATGGTTTTTTATTGCAAAAAAATAAAAATAAAAATGTTTTTGGGTGAAGAAAAATATTTGAATTAAAAATGCAGAAGGAAAATATTTTTGGAAGTTTTTAAGTATTTTAAATAAATTATACAAAACAAATGATAAGAAAAGAAATAAAAATTGAATTAAGGCTGGTCAAATGATCCAAGGGATCAGATTTAAATTGGGGAGATGGAGGGAGACCATGCGCGCATCTGGATGGTCAGAATTCAAACTTATTAAATCCTAATTAATTAATTAATTTATCCTGATTAAACTTAATCTGAACTAATCCTGGCCATCCATTTCAAATTAAACCTAATCCAAGGGCCCAGAACACGCCTAGCTCACTAAACCCTAAAATTAACCCTAATCCGTTTCAGGTGACCAGAACAGTGTTCCGGTCATCTTCTACAGCAGCACCCCAACACCAACTTCTTCCCTAGGCCACTTCTGGAGCTCTAAAGCTCCAGATCAACTCCTCTCACCTTTCTAAACCTAAATCCACCCTCAAAACTAATTTTTCATGGCTGAAAATCAAGATTCGAAGAAGAACTCAAAAATGGTGAAACTTTCAGACAATCAGTACATGCTCATTTCGCAACCATTTTCAAAAATAAATATATCATGGTGATCAGCAAAGCATAAAGAACAATTTAAGAACTTAAAATTGCATTTCTGGAAAAAAGTTTGAAGAGGTTACCTGAGCTTGAGCTTCCTCAGTTTGGAGCTTTTGGACCTCCTCTCTTGTGCAAACTCACTCCAATTATCCCTCTGATGAAGCTTTGATGCTTGGAAGGAGTTTGTAATTGCTGAAATGAAAGCTTACACTCTTGCTGGCCAAAAATCGTGTTTCAGTTTTGGGGGGGTTTTGGTTGCAATGAAGGGTGGGAAATGATCCTTTGATCAAGCTGAGGTGAATGATGAAAAAAGTTTGGAGTTTGAGTGTGTGAGTAGAGAGTTTCGAATGCTTTTGCAAATGGGGTGATTTTTGAGAGCTTGATGATTCTGAGCATTCAGGCTTGTGTGTGTTGTGTTATGAGCTGTGTTTGATCCACATAACAAGCTTTGATAGGTCAGAGAAGTTGTTGTGGCCTATGGTGATTGGTATGGGTCATCTTGCACAAAGTCAACAAATCTTGTACTTGAGGTATGGACTGGTTTTGCAGCTGGATTTTGGCTTGTCCTGGCTCAGCAGAGATCAAGGAGAGCCATGGAATTGGTTTTGTGGTGATTCAGCAAGTGGAAGCGTAGTTGTGTATCATTTTGCAATTTCCATGAAGTTTGGCCCCTTTTGGATTTCTTGATGTGCAAGGCATGAAATGAGATGGTTCTTTGGGCAATTCTGATCTTTAGGCAATGTACTAGGTTTTTATGATGCATAGAAGTGTATTAGAGGTCACAAAATGGCTTGGCAAGTGGTTTTGCAAAAAAACCCTCTTTGGTGTATTCTTGAAAATTATAGGATTTTTGCCAACTTTGAAAGATCATAACTTGAGTTCCATAATGAATTAGAACTTGTTCTTGTACTTTTTGAAAAGGGAATGATCCAATCTACAACTTTCATGACCAACAATCTTTCATTTGAAGCATTTTTGGTTGAAAAAGAGGAGGTTGAAATACTTTCCCAAAATGGAAAGTTTCCATTACAAGTCATTTCCATTTTTGGCAACTTTTGGTTTAGCTCACTTTTCTTCAATCTTGTGAACTTCCAACCACTTCAATGATCAAATAATGATCATATAACTTCAATTTGATGAAAAATCCACTTTGGTTCCATTGTTGGGGGCCTCAGATGCCCTTATTTTGCACTGACTTGCTCAAGAAGTTACCCAGTGAACAAATGACTTCCACAATGAATTTCTTCATCAAACTTGGTATACTTGACCCTTATAACATATTGACACCATTAGAAACAAGAATAACCAAAAAATTTGGAGTTATGGCCTCTGAAACCAAAACCATAATTTCAAGGTCATCTGTGTAGTGAAACCCTAGCTCTGCTTCCATGCTTTCCAAGTTCTTGTGATTTCTTGACTTCCTTGATCTTGGAGGGATATAATATGATGATTGAACATACATGGATCCTCTTGGAATGATTGGAGATCTTTGGAGTGGCTTAGATGAATCCTTGGATTGCTCAGATCATAAACCCTAGATGTAGATGGACTTGAACTATGCAGATGAAACAAAATGCAATATGATGTGATATGCTTAAACTAATACAAAAATGAAAAATCACAAGCCATGGTGTGAGCTTAGTGAGGGAAAATTTAGGGTGTTTATAGCTTTCCCTATTCAAGCATGAGTTAGCTGTGTAGGATGTAAGCGTCTGGCTTAACAAACAAACAAGATAACTTGTGGTTGAATACCCAAGACAGTCCGAAATTTGCACTCACTGGGGAGAAGAAGAAAAGGGATATAAATTGTAAAAGGTAATATAGTATGATTATCAAATTGCGGGCGATGGAGGAGGACCATCGAGCAGAGGAAAACTGCTGAGGATAAAGTAATGACGGGGACGGCCGACATATTGGGGAAATAAAGAGATCATGATGGGGAAGGCCATCAAGCAAGGAAATAAAATTCTCTGGGGATTTAAAGTTAAAGTCAATGATAGGGACGACCATCTGGTAAGCAAAGTAAAGTAAACAACGATGGGGACGGCCATCGATTTAAAGAATAAATGAAATAAACGATGAGGGACGGTCATCAAAGGTGAATGACGATCACCTAGCAGGGGACAACTGCTCTTTCTCGCGACATAGGAGGAATGTCGGATAGAAAAGAAAGGTCGACGATGGGGACGGCCATCGGATAAGCATGATGAAGGACGATCATCAAGAGGTGAAGGACGATCACCTAGCAGGGTACGACTGCTCTCGGGTTTACCACGACATAGTGTAAACACCCCAAATTTTCCCTCACCCATTCACACCATGGCTTGTGATCTCTTCATATGCATAAGTTCAATCATGGCATCTCATATTGCATTTTTGCTTCATTGCATTATTTCTAAGCCATCTGCATCTAGGGTTTGTGATCTGAGCCATCCCTGAGCCATCTGAGCCACTCCAAAGGTCTTCAATCACTTCAAAGGGGTCTATGTATGTTCAAGCATCATATTATATCCTCACAAGGCCAAGGAAGTCAAGAAATCACAAGAACTGGGAATGGCATGGAAGCAGAGCCAGGCTTAACTGCACAGATGACCTAGAATTAGGGTTTTGGTTTCAGAGGCCATAACTCCAAATTTTTTGGTCATTCTTGTTTCTATTGGTCTCTATATGTTATTAGGATCATGCATATCAATTTTCATGAAGAAATTCCATGGGGAAGGCATCTGATCAAGGGATGACTTCTTGAGCAAGTCAGTGCAAAATCAGGGCATCTGAGGCCCCCAATGACCCAACCAAAGGGTGTTCTCCATCATTTTGAATGTGTATGATCTTTATTTGATCATAGAATATGTTAGAAGTTCACAAAATTGAAGAATTTCAAGCCATTTGCAAAATTGCCTTTTTGGGAGAGTGACTTGTAATGTAAACTTGCCATTTTGGGAAAGTTTTTCAACCTCCTCAAATTGATTCAAAAATGCTTCAAATGAGAAAACTTTGGTCATAAAAGTTGTAGAATGGATCCTCCCATTTTCAAAAATTACAAGAACTCATTCTAATTCATTTTGGATCAAAATTTATGGCTTGTCAAAGTTGGACAAAATCACATAATTTCAAGTTTTACACCAAAGGGGCAAAGTTGCAAAACCTCTTGCCAAGACAAAATGTGACTTCAATGTGACTTCTAACCTTTGCACAAACATGAACCATGACCTAAAAATCAGAATGCACCAAAGCATTGTCCATTTTCATGACTTGTGCATTAAGAAACTTCAAAAGGGCCAAACATTATGAAAATTGCAAAAACTCACACAAACCCTAATCCACTTGCTGCATTGCCTCAAACTCATTTCCATGGTTCTCCTTGATCACAGCTGAGCCAAGCCATGCCTTTGTACCTTGACTGAACCAGCCCATACCTCTCTTACACAAAAAGTTGACTTTATGCAATATGACCCATACCAATCAAGCTAGGCCAGCAACAACTCTCTGACCTATCCCAACTTGATACATGGACAAAATGAGACTCAACACATAACACAACATAGCCTGAAACATCCCACAAGCCAGCATCCTCAAAACTCACCTCTTATGCATTTTCATTCGAATCCCTCCATACAAGCTTCAAACCTCAAAACAAACTTCATAGAACCACTCAATATGACCCTCTAATCATTTCCCAACCATCAATTTGCCTTGAAAAGCCCTCAAACAGAAACACGATTTTTCACTTCCCTTCAACAGAACTTCATCAAACTCTTAAACCATCCACATTAAACTCCAACCAAGCATTGCAAGCTTCTCAGGGGGTTCACTAAAGGCATCTTGGACCAAAGAAGCAGCCAGAAAGCTCCAAAGATCAAAGCTCCAGTTCAGGTGAGCTCAAGAACAATTTTTCCAGAAACTTGTTTTTAAGTTACCAATTGATTCTTTATGCTTCACTGATCATGTTGATGTGTTTTGTTTTGAAAATGGTTGAGAAATGAGTATGTATTCGTGTTCTGAAATTTTTTGACCTAAAACTGTTTTGATTCGATTCTCATTGTTGATGTGTTTTAAATGTTGTTTGTTTGTTGATTCTTGATGTATGATGTATGGGGATCATTTCTGGGCAGAGAGATTGGATTTTAGTGGCCTAGGGAAGAAGATAGCAATTTTCAGGGAGAGGTGTGGCCGGAGAAGATGACCGGAGGTCATTTCCGGCCACCTGAAAGTCATTAGTTCATTAATTACATTTAGGGTTCAATTTGAATGTGGACCGTAGATTTAGTTGACCAGGGTTGACTCCCGCGCGTTTGAATGGACCAGATCCTTCATTAAAAACCTAATCACAATTTATTAAATTAATTAATTAGGTTTAGTTTAATTTAGTCAGTTTGAATGTGGACCACAGGATATGGCGCGTGTCAACTCCCTCCAAAACTAGTTTAAACCACATCCCTTGGATTTGCATACTTCTCATAAATTCAATTTTTATTTCATTTAATTTGTTTTATCTTTTACGAATTATTTAAAATAGCAAACCACATTTAAAAATTCTGGAAATTTTTGTCAAGTATTCCATTAATTTTCAGAACCCAAAAATATTTTTATTTTTATTTTTTGCATTAAAAATTATTTTTAAATCATTTAAATGATTATTTTTAATTATTTAATGAAAATTAATTAATTAAAAATGCATTTAGGTATTTAAAAATCACAAAAAAAAAATCACATTGCATTTAAAAACATTTAGAAACATTATCCAACTCTCAAAACAAATTTCTTTTTGGTTCTTGATGCATTTTGACAATTTTCATTGGAATTAAATTTGTTTAAAGGCAATATTTTTGTTCAAACTTGGAAAAATCCATTCTGCCTAACCAATGAGAGTTTGATGATGGTTCTTCTTGCATTGCATCCTTCATAGCATGTAGTTTATAGGATAAAATTGGCTTGAATTTATTTTCCATTTTTCATTTTGTTTAGCATTTTTCATTGTGAGGTATCCCAAAACCCTAATTGACTTGAGAAATTCATAACTTGCACTAGGTTAAGAGTTATGTCCCCTCCTTTGGGCAGTGAATTTGTGTAGGATTAGGGTTCCCTTAGTCCCATTTTCAATTTTTTATCATATCATTTGCTTCTGGTTTTGAATTTTTGCATTGTATGTTGCATGAAAACCCTAATTTGTGCCTTCCTTTGCATCCATCTTTCATTTGCTTGCATCCAATAACTTGCCATGACATTTTGTACATCCATATGATTCATAATACATCTTAGGACATATTAGAACCATGATTGATCATTGCATCATTCCTTTGCCATGTCATATGTTCATTTCATTTCATAAACATTCATGAATCTTTATGGTTCAAGGCATGCTTCATTTGCATTCTTATGCTTGTTTGATCACTCTCATCTCTTGCCATGTGTTTGCATCATCTCTTGGAATCATTAACATCATGTTTATGCTTCTGACTTTGGTTTGCATCATGACATTTCATCTCATTTGCATTGCATTGCATTTCTTTTGCTAACTTTTCAGGAGGTAAGTTGTTTTGAGAAGTGAATTTGCCTTCACTTCTCACAATCTCTTCTCATCTCTCTTGCATCATTGCTGAATTTTACCTTGTGTATTATAGTGATATTGCTCATTCATGTTCATCTCTTACCTTCTTTCTTCAGGAAACTTGCCTTCTTAAGTGAAGCAAGTTACCTTGCTGCTCTCTGTTCCTTTCTCCTTTCATCTGCTTCTCTCCTTGGTGGCCCTTTGAAGATTTCTACTCTTAAGCCTCATAAACCCTAGGAACAACCAAGCATGATCATAATTAGGGTTTGATTAGTCCCCCCCCCATTAGTTTTACCTTTGTGTCTTCTTTTCTCATCTCATAATCAAGGATTAGACCCTAAAGGTTTTAAGGCTTTGTGATTAAGCTTATGTCTGCATCCTTCTATTAGGATGGAGTGTATAACTTTAATCCTAAGTGTTAAACCCTTAATGTGTTTAATTCCTTTAATCAATCCATCTAATAATCACTAAGACATCAAGATTGTAACTTGGGCCTTACATTAGGGTTCTAATTCTTCCTTAACTGGTTAAGAAGGGCTAACCCTAGTGTTAATGGACAAGTCCCCCTCAAGTTGTCTTACCAACCATAAAATCCACTTCTTAATCTTACCATTAACTAAAATCCACTTAATAAAGGTTTTGTTTTGTCATGAGGTTAATCCCTAATCATGGATTAAGTTGAGGAGCCTTTCTCAGCTTAAATGTTCTCATCTATTATCCTTCTATTAGGATGGTGTAATGAGTCCATTAAATCTTTGATTATGGATTAAACTCATTACTTAACACTAAACAAAAAAAATACCAAAAACATCTAAATAAATGCAAGTAGGTTAATGATCTTAATCCTACATCATGGTGATTAAGTGTGAGGTGCTTACTTCATACTTAAGGTATTCTCATTACCCCTAGTCAGAGGGAAGATGTGATGAGCTTGCTAAACCTTGGTTTAGGCTTAAGCTCATTAATTTATGATAAACCCCAAAAGCAATAAAAGATTGAAAACACCAAAAACAAACAATAATCGTCTCCTCCGGGATTCTTTTCTCAACATCTTCACTCACAAACGAGAACTTGCTTCTTCCGTCTAATGCAAGACAGTTTGCACCTGAGCCAGACAGGTCATACACTTGAGCATAGACAAGTAAGCAGTTCACAAGTCAATTTATCTTTCAGTCTCTTTGAGTCGAACTACGGTGTTCTGACTTCCTCATTGCATGAGAGGATACGTAGGCATAACTTAACGGTTATCGAACAAAAGTCTCTGTATATTCCCCCTCTTCCCAGCATTATTCCTTGAGCCTCATAGTCTTGAGCTCTGCATTCTTTCTTTACACTGACACTTTTCTCACCTCACACTTCTTTGGCACTGACACTTGCATTCTTTCCAGCTTTGATACACATATTGCACTGACACTACCCCTTTAAAACACAAATCTTTTAAGCGTGGATCCCGTCGAGTACAACGGACAATCTGGGTGCTAATACCTTCCCAGTTTGTAACCAACCCCCTTTCTCTGTTTCTCTGGTTCACAACCGTCTTATCCATATCTTTCCTCAGGTTTATGCAGCATTACCTTTCCTTCGGGATAAAAATGCCTAGCTGGCGACTCTTTTCTCTTGAAGTTCACCCTTGTGTGTTCTCATATCCATTCGCCGACCGTTCGCGTCTGTACCCCTTCTGACCTGGGTGTCATTTGGTGGGAGCGACACATAGGACAAATGTTGGATAACAAGATCAACGATGGGGACAGCCATCGGATAAAATGATGAAGGATGATCATCAAAAAAAGGTGCAGGACAATCACCTAGTAGGGGACGGCTGCTATAATATCACGACATAGGACGAATGTTGGATAGAAAAGGGTTCCAGTAATGGAGACTCCGCTGGGGAAAGGGATGAGGGACGGTCATCCAAAGGTGAAGGAAGATCACCTGGCAGGGTACGGCTGCCGAAAGTATCACGACATAGGAAGAATGTCAGATAGGAGAAAATTTGTTAAGCCAGGGAATGGTAAACACGGACGAGTGCTTACACTCAAGAAGTAAAGGGTATAAGTGTTTTGATGTTGTGTATAGATTAAAGATGCGGACGAGTATCGGTAGAAACAAACGCTGACGCGTGTTCAAAGATGATGATACGGACGAGTACCAACTGGTTAACAAAGAACATGGATGAGTGTCGAATCTGTGGGGAATAAGTGTATATACAAGATACGGACGAGTATCTGTATAAGCACGAACAAGTATTGTGAAGTATGAGCAAGACACGGACGAGTTTTCAACTTGCTGGGGAAAGTATGACACGGACGAGTGTCAGAAGAGAAAGTATATATGTATGTGAGAGTATAAAAGGTGCTTCGGTGACCTGCGGGGGTAGGATGACATGGACTGGTGTCAATGAGAGTGTATTATAAACAGGTACTTGGTTCCCAACAAGTGACTTAGCAACCATGCTGGGGAAGGTGACACAGAAGAGTGTCAAAGGGTATATAGATATATCTGCAATGGAAAGAAATGACACGGACGAGTGTCGAAAAGGTATATAAACAGGCATTTGTGTTGGAGAGTACAAAGGGGACGCTTTGGATTTCTGTGGGGAGATTGAGATGACACGGATAAGTGTCGAGAAGAACATGTTATGGGCAAGTATTTGCGTTTGGGGTTTGCAAAGGGGACGCTTTGGCTTTTATTATATATATTGCTGATGAAATTCTGATGGTATCTACAGGTGACTGGCTTGAACCTGACTTGTGATCATGCAAATGTTTGATTTTTGCCGTAATACTCCGTATTAGACAGAATGCTACGCTTTGTGGGGAAAGATGATGTGAATTCCATGATTATGCAAAAGATACCGATATGGAATTTCGGATCCCGTTGTTGCGAAGACCTCTAGCTGATCTGCTTGGAAGAGAATCCCAGCTGGGGACGAGATCATTGGTAGATCTATTAAGATATACAGCTCTGCCTGGGGAAATAGATCATTGATAGACCCATCTTGTAAGGAGAAAACCCAGCTGGGGATGAGGAAGTTTCCGTCACTTTGTTGTGTATGGATTTCAGGCATTGCTCTTCTGGGGGGAGGCTGGAGCTCTGCGGGGAGGTAGTTCTTCTGTCTTTGAAACCTAACACTCTGTTTGGGGGAGGAAATATCACTGAATGATCTTCCTAAAGATATCTGTGGGGATCCTGGCTGAGGACGAGGAAGCTTTGATAACTCCGCTGGAGGAAAAGCATTTCAGATACGGCTTGGGGAGGAGATGTGTTGGGGAAGTGATGCTTGGCATGCCCCATGTTACGTACCGAATACCTGCAACCTATTAAGACAAAGAAACGCACAAGTATCCTGAGGTATCTTTTACCGGATTCCATCATGGGAGTTAGATATTCCTGAGAGTAAACACATTTCCTGCAAGCATTTATTAATAATGGCTCATTTGTTTTATGCAAATATTATATCATGGATACTGGACATTTTGCAAATGAAACAAAAATGCACGAAGTGAGGTGTGACTGAAAACTCTGATTTTATTAATCTGGGTGCCCTGAATTGGCAAATACAGTCAAAGGAACAGATCCCCTGGAATGAGGAGATTGTTACAAATTGAGAAAAGTAAAAGTACTGGCAACGTTGATGACGTTCCGGTGAGCTTTCCTTGCTATGACCTGTAAGACCTTGACGTTCTTCTTATCTTGCTTTTTGTAGAAGGTTGATTATAACCGATGCTTTAACCTTTCGAAGCTTGCCATGTTGTAAGTGATACGGACGAATTCAGAATGCAGTTGTTCGCTTATTCCCTTATTTTGCGTGGATCGCCCTTTCGGGTTTTCAATCCACCGGGATACCCATTTTTGCCTGAGCTGTCCAATGCGGCTTTTCAACTCAGCGGGTGTACACATTTTATTTTATTTTTAATTTTCCCTTATTTTTTCCCGAGTCTTTTATTCTGTTTTTGACTCGCCGGGATGCCCTATTTTTGCCTGGACTTACATTCTGTTTTTATGTCCAGCGGGTCATTTGATAAGAAGTATTTTTTAACTCCATCTGAATTCACAGGGGATAAGAAATCTTCACCATCCATAGTAGTGAGCATCAGTGCTCCACCAGAGAAAACCTTCTTTACTATGAATGGACCATCATAATTTGGAGTCCACTTGCCCTTGTGGTCTGTATGAGGAGGAAAAAGTCTTTTCAGCACAAGATCTCCTACTTGGTATTTCCGAAGCCTGACTTTCCAATCGAAGGCATTCTTCATTCTTTTTTGATATAACTGCCCATGGAAGATGGCAGCTAGCCTCTTTTCTTTGATCAAATTCAGTTGATTATACCGAGAACTGACCCATTCTGCTTCATTTAGCTTGACATCCATTAGTACCCGTAAGGAGGGTAACTCAACTTCAACCGGTAGGACAGCTTCCATACCATACACAAGTTGATAGGGTGTTTCCCCAGTAGACGTTCTGATTGAGGTACGGTACCCATGCAAAGCAAATGGTAGCATCTCATGCCAGTCTTTATATGTAACCACCATCTTCTGCACAATCTTCTTGATGTTCTTGTTAGCTGCCTCAACAGTGCCATTCATCTTTGGCCTGTAAGGAAAAGAGTTGTGATGCTGGATTTTGAAGTCCTGACATAGTTCTTCCATCATTTTGTTGTCCAAAATGGAACCATTATCAGTAATGATTCGCTCGGGTACTCCATATCGACAGATGATGTCTCTTTTCAGGAATCTGGCTACCACTTGTCTGGTGACGTTCGCATACGAGGCTGCTTCAACCCACTTGGTGAAATAATCAATGGCTACCAGGATGAATCTGTGACCATTTGAAGCAATCGGTTCAATTTTTCCAATCATGTCAATGACCCACATGGCAAAGGGCCAAGGTGAAGACATTACATTCAAAGGATTTGGAGGCACATGCACTTTGTCCGCGTATATATGGCATTTATGACACTTTCTGGCATAGGCACAACAGTCTGCATCCATTGTGATCCAGTAGTAACCTGATCTTAACAACTTCTTAGCCATTGCATGTCCTCCAGCATGGGTACCGAAAGATCCTTCATGCACCTCGTGCATCAGCAAGTCTGCTTCCTTCTTATCAACACATCTGAGAAGAACCATATCAAAGTTTCTCTTGTACAATGAACAATCAGCATTCAGGAAGAAACTACCAGCCAACCTTCTTAATGTCTTCTTATCATTGGATGATGCCCCAGGTGGGTATGTTTGATCCTCGAAGAAGCATTTGATGTCAGGAAACCAAGGCTTGTCATCTTTAGCAATGTCCACGGAGAATACGTATGCTGGTTGGTCAAGTCTGGATACCGAAATCCTAGGCACAAAATTGACAGTCTGAACCTTGATCATGGAGGAAATGGTAGCTAAAGCATCCGCGAACTGATTTTCGTCTCGAGGGATATACTCAAGTTTGACTTTTGTGAAGAAAGTCAATAATCTCCTCGTATAGTCCCGGTATGGAATTAGATGCTCTTGGTGAGTGTACCATTTGCCGTTGGTTTGATTGATTACCAAAGCTGAATCCCCGAATACAGATAAGGTCTTGATCCTGAGGTCAATGGCTTCCTCAAGCCCATGATACAGGCTTCATATTCAGCTTCGTTGTTAGTGCATGCAAAGGTGAGTTTTGTCGAGAATGGCATATAAACTCCTTTAGGTGTAATGAGCACTGCACCAACTCCACGACCGTTCATGTTGACAGCCCCATCAAACATCATTGTCCATTCTTCTTCTGGGTCAGGCCCTTCAGTGTGAACAGGCTCTTCGTGATCTTTTGCTTTCAGGAACATGATGTCTTCATCAGGGAAGTCAAATCTCATTGGTTGGTAATCATCAATGGGTTGCTCAGCTAGATAGTCAGACAGTACACTGCCCTTGATGGCATTTTGAGATGTGTACTGAATGTCATACTCTGTCAGAATCATTTGCCATCTTGCAACCCTTTCGGTAAGTGTTGACTTCTCAAATATGTACTTGACTGGATCCATCTTTGAGATCAACAAGGTAGTGTGAGTCAACATATACTGTCTTAGTCGGCGAGCAGCCCACGCTAAAGCACAACAAGTTTTATCGAGCAGTAAATAACATTGTTCACAATCGGTAAACTTTTTGCTTAGGTAGTATATTGCATACTCTTTTCGACCAGACTCGTCATGCTGGCCTAACACACACCCCATTGATTCTTCTAATACTGTCAGGTACATTATTAGAGGTCTTCTTTCAACTAGAGGCATAAGAATTGGAGGTTCTTGTAGGTACTCCTTGATTTTGTCAGAGGCCTTCTGAAAATCCTCGTTCCACCTGACCGTTTGTTCCTTTCTTAGTAATTTGAACAGGGGCTCACAGGTTGCATTAAGGTGAGATATGAACCTTGATATGTAGTTCAATCTACCTAAGAAACCCCGAACTTCCTTTTCAGTCCTAGGTGCAGGTGTAAACACCCCAAATTTGCCCTCACCCATTCACACCATGGCTTGTGATCATTCTCATATGCATAAACACAAACATATCATCTCATATCTCACTTTTGTTTCACTGCATAGTTTCTAAGGCATCTGCACCTAGGGTTTGTGATCTGAGCAATCCCAAAGCATCTTGAGCCATTCCAAAGGCCACCAATCAACTCAAAGGGGTCCATGTGTGTTCTTATATCATATTTCATCTCCTCAAAGTCAAAATTGCAGAGGAATCACAAGAACTAGGGTTTGAGTGGATGCAGAGCCAGGATGAACTGCACAGTTGACTGAAAATTAGGGTTTTGGTTTCAGAGGCCATAACTCCAATTTTTTTGGTCATTCTTGTTTCCATTGATCTCTATATGGTATAGGGAGTATGCATATCAATTTTCATGAAGAAATTCCATGGGGAAGTCATCTGATCAAGAGTTGACTTTTCAGGCAAGTCAGTGCAAAATCAGGGCATCTGAGGCCCCCAATGACCCAACCAATGGGTGGTCTTCATCATTTTGAGTGTATATGATCTTTATTTGATCATGGAAGAAGGTTGAAGTTCATAGAAATCAAGAATTTAGGGTTTTTGCAAATGTTGACTTTTTGGGCATAGTTGACTTTTCAAGAATGCATCATTTTAGGTCATTTTTCAAGCCTTGATTCATGATTCAAAAAGGCTTCAAATGGAAAAACTTTGGTCATGAAAGTTGTAGATCTCATCTTTCCCTTTTCAAAAAGTACAAGAACATGATCAAACTCTTCTTGGATCAAAAGTTATGGCAATGCAAAGTTGGCTAAAATCATTAATTTTCAAGGCATGCCCTAAGTGAGAATTTTGCAAAATCATGGATCAATGACTTTTGCAGCCTCAAGTTCACCTCTAACCAATGTGCCAACATTCTACAAGTCCTAAAAATCATATTTGAACTAAGATTGCCCATGGTTTCATGCTTGGTTAGGCAAAGAATCACATGTGAACCAAAATGTCACAACTTGCAAAAACTCATGATCATGCTTCACCAACTTGCTGCCTTGAATGCTGGACCAAGCTGACTCTTTCCCCTCATTTTGCTGCGCATAGCCCATGCCTTGTACTTGCCTAGCACCTCACCATACTTGCCTTACACATTATTTGACTTTTTGCAAAAGTTGCCTTACCAATCAATAAAGGGCATGTCTTGTCAACTGACCAATGAGAGAGAATTATGTGGACAGTTTGCAAGCTAAACATAACACAAGGCAAGGCTGAAACATTGGACACACTCACATTCACAAAAACCTTCCATTTTGCATAAGCTTTCGAATTTCTCTATACAGCCTGCAAACACTCAAACCTTTTCCTCCATTCAACTCACCCTGCCTCATAGATCAGAAACCACCAAAGCTCAAGCCTGAAACAGCCAGAATAACTCACTGCCATTTCTCACTCCATTTTGCAGTTTCATTCGAAACTCTCATCCTAGCTTACAAACAGCCAAACAAACCTTGCAAAGCTTTTCCATACATCATCTGGACCACAAACCATCATTCACAATGGCCTGAATCAGCCAGAATCACCATAGCCATTGTTGACTGAGCTTGGAGCAGGAGCTTTCGAAACTCATCAACCAGCCTACATAAATTGTTCTAAGGCATTCAAACATCATCAAGGGGTCCTAAGGAGTGGTTTGCACTTAAAGAAAAAGCCAGAAAGTCCTCAAGTGGAGAGCTTCAAATCTCAGGTAGCCTGAAATTTATTTTTCCAGAAATGATTTTTCTTGTTACAAACTTGTTCTATTTGTTTCACTGATCATTCTGGTACCATTGGTTTTGAAAATGGTTGTGATTTGAGCATTTAATTTGTTTCTGAAGCTTGCGTGACCTAGAACTTATTCTCTTCGATTCAGTTGATTTAGGAAATATAAATTTGTTTTGAGAGAGGGGTTTGATTCGTGAGAGGATGAGGATCATTTCCATGTTCTTAGTTTTCATTTTTGGTACGTTTTGAGGAGTTGGTGAGTTTCTCAGGTGAGAGCTGGCCGGAGAAGACGACCGGAAGTCCTCTCCGGCCACCTGAAAGTAATTTGTGCCCTAATTGCGCAATTAATTTCAGTTTGAATGTGAGCCGTAGATAGCCATTGACCAGTTGACTTCCCTCTCTTTGGGATGGCCCAGATCAGCTTACTTATGCCCTAATCCACGTGTTAACTTAATTAATCCATAATTAAATAATTTAATCAGAGTCAATCCTGGCCACAAGATCACGCGCGCAGTCAATGAATTCAAACTCAGAGCCAATCTCATCCATCCATCCTGATTACTTTTATTTTATTTAATTTAATTCATTTCTTTTTCATTTGTTTTGCATATTTAATATAAAATAGCAAAAATGTCTTAAAAATTATGAAAACTTTTTCTTTAAAGTTTTATTAATTTTTAAGACCCAAAAATATTTTTATTTTATTTTTCATCATTAAAAAAGTATTTTTAAATATTTAAAAGATTATTTTTAATTGATTAATGAGAATTAATTAATTAAAAATACTTTTAGGTATTTAAAAATTACAAAAAAATTCATGAAATGTTCTAAGACATTTAGAAACATTGTCCAACCTTCAAACCAAATTTCTTTTTTGATCTTGATGCATCTTAAGAATTTTTCATTGAATTAAATCATTTTTTTATGCATTATTTTGATCATAAGTTCAAAAATTCATTTCTGCCTATTGGAGAAGGTTGAGACATTGATTCTTTTTGCATTGTGTTATGTTTAGCATGTATTTTCAAAGATAAAATGGCCTTGATTTGATCTTTCAATTTCAATTTGTTTGATGATTTTCTTGTTAAGAACCCTAAAAAACCCTAATAACTTAGAAAATTTATATCTTGAGTTTGGTTGAGAGTTGAGAGCTCCCCTTTGGGCAGTGGCTTGTTATAGGTTTAGGTTTTCTTTGGATAGCATTTTCCATTTTTTATCTTAGGGTTTGCTTCTGTTTTGGGTTTTTGTTTGATGTTTGATTCATAAACCCTAATTTGGGCTTTCTCTTGCATCCTTCTTGCATTCTCTTGCATAACATGACTTGTCTTTGCATTTTGTGCATCCTTATGATTCATTTGACATCTTAAGACATGTAGGAAACATGTTTGATCATTGCATTACATATTTGCTATGTCATTTGTCTTGTATGCTTCATAACTTTTCATGCTTGTTCATGCTCCTTAGCTTGCATCATTTGCATTCATAATCTTGTATGAGCACCTCCATGTCTTGCCTCATGTTTGCAGCACTTCATAACATCATAATCATTATCAACATGCTTCTGGTTTTGCTTAGCATCATGTCATCTCATCTCATTTAGCATTGCATTGCATTTCTTTCTAACATTTCAGGTGGTAAGTAACTTGGGAAGTGAATTTGCCTTCACTTCTCATAACTTTTCTTTTCATCTCTCTTGCATCCATTGCTGCATTCTTATATGTGTTTGAGTTTGAGCTTGCTCATTCTTCTTCCTCCCACTTTCTTTCTTCAAGTGACTTGACTTCTTGATTGAAGCAAGTCACTTTGCTTCTCTTGATCCTGTTCATCTGCTTCCTGGTGGTTCTTCTGAAGATTGTTCTTGAAAACCTCACAAACCTTAGGATCATCCAAGCATGATAATGAATTAGGGTTTTGATTAGTTCCCCCATAGTTTTACCTTTGTGTCTCTCTTTGTGTCTTCTCTTCTCACCTCTTAATCAGGGACTAAACCATAAAGGCTTTAAGACTTTGTGATTAAGCTTATGCCTGCATCCTTCTCTTAGGATGGAGTGTATAACTTTAATCCTAAGTATTAAACCCTTAATGTGTTTAAATCTCTTAATCAATCCACCTAATAAATATCAAGACATCACACTTGTAACTTGGGCCTTGCATTAGGGTTCTAATTCTTCCTTAATTGGTTAAGAAGGACTAACCCTAGTGTTAATGGACAAGTCCCCCTAAAGTTGTCTTACAAACAATAAAACTCACTTCATCATCATACCATTAAATAAAATCCACTTAATCAAAGGCTTGTTTTGTCATGGGTTTAATCCCTAATCATGGATTAAGTTGAGGAGCTTTCCTCAGCTTAAACATTCTCATCTATCATCCTTCTTTTAGGATGGTGTAATGAGTCTGTTTAATCCATGATTATGGCTTAACCTCATTACTCAACACTAAACAAAATCACAAAAACATCTAATTAATCACAAATGGGTTAATGATCTTAATCCTACATCAAAGGTGATTAAGTGTGAGAATCTGACTTCACACTTAAGGTACTCTCATTACCCCTAATCAGAGGGAAGATGTGATGAGTTTACTAACCCATTGGTTTAGGCTTAAGCTCATTAACTTATGACAAACTTTCAAAGGTAATAAAAGACTGAAAACTCAAAAACAAACAATAATCGTCTCCTCCGGGATTCTTTTCTCATCATCTTCACTCACAATCGAGAACTTGCTTCTTCAGTCTAATGCAAGACAGTCAGCACCTGAGCCAGACAGGTCATACACTTGAGCATAGACAAGTAAGCAGTTCACAAGTCAATTCACCTTTCAGTCTCTTTGGGTCGAACTACGGTGTTCTGACTTCCTCATTGCACGAGAGGATACGTAGGCATAACTTAACAGTTATCGAACAAAAGTCTCTGTATATCCCCCCTCTTTCCAGCTTTATTCTCTTAGCCTCATATTCTTGAGCACTTCATTCTTGTTCTCACACTGACACTGTATATATTACACTTCACATTCCTTTTACACTGACACCTGTACATCCTTTTCCAGCTCTTTTATACACAAATTGCACTGACACTACCCCTTTATAACACAAATCTTTTAAGCGTGGATCCCGTCGAGTACGACGGACAATCTGGGTGCTAATACCTTCCCAGGTTGTAACCAACCCCCTTTCTCAGTCTCTCTGGTTCGCAAACCGTCTTATCCATCTTTTTCTAGGTCTATGCAGCATTACCTTTCTTCCGGGATAAAAATGCCTAGCTGGCGACTCTTTTCATCTCCAGTGAGTTCACGGCTGTGTGTTCTCACTGTCCCTTTCGCCGACCGTTCGCGCTTGTACCTGGATGCAAATCTTCGGGAGCGACAGCTTGGCGACTCTGCTGGGGATCCTTATACTGCAACCAGGGCTTCTGGTTCTTTTTGTGGGTTCCTCCTAGCGCTTGTTTGATTTGTGTTTACTGGGGTGTTATGTGCTTGTTTGTGCTTGTATTTATTTTTGTTTATTGTACAGTTACTTTACTGCTTTCTTTATTGTATTTATTTATATCATACTGTCATTGCTGCTGGCTGGATCTGTTGTTTGCCTTGGTGGGTGGGTGATTCATTGAGAGTTAAGGTCCTATACCTGGGACCTGAGTGACACCTAGGCTAGAGTGAATCATATTCTTTCCCATTCCATTTCGGTCTGGTGCGGGAATATGAAACACGGTTCAGATATGGGTTTCTTCTTGAGAACTCTGTGTTGCAGATTTCCTGCAATGCTAGGGCTATCTGGGAAGCCTGCTAAGTCTGGATGACCTTTTAGTATTGACCTTCAGAAACTGAGGTGAATTAGAGGAGGAATTGTTATGGTTATTGTAAACACTGTACCTCCGGGTTAGAAGTGTTTACACTTCTCATAACTGATCCAAGTCTGAGGATCCTTGTTCTAGATCACCACCTGTGAGGGGGTTGGGCTGTTTACAGGTTTGCAGGTACCTTGACCTCAGAATACCCTGTTACTTTGACTTTGTTAAGAATACTCCATGTTGGACAGTTCTTGTGATTCTAAAACCCTGGACATGTGGCTCTTTATTTGAGTCCCCCACCTTGGTTACTGGATTTATAGACCTCCATCCGGAATTCTTGAACACACATGGATCTATACCAAGGCATTTTGATCAGATCCAGCTCAGTCACAAACCCCTGCATATCATTTGCATACATACTCATTGCATCATATTAACATGTGCTTATTTGTGTTTCAGGGTATCCATTTTCATCTGGTTTTTGGTTTTGACCCCATCTGCAGTTTTGACCTATCTCCACCAGCACTTGCTTCAGTTTGTCAGCCATATACTTCAGATACTTGTACTAGCCAGCCAGTGGCCCACTCCTCAGCATCTTCATCAGCACTTATCCTACTCAGTCCTCAGCATCATGGCTCCAAAGAAAAGCAACATCACTTATCATTTCTTCCAACCAGACTTATCAGACATCAGGAGGATCCAAACCCTGATCACTCCAGATCACATACCCTTGTTCAGGGAGAGTTATGGAGATATACTGGACATGGTTATGGATCTGGACCCTTCACAGAGGAGCCTCATCCACACCTGTATTCAGTTTTATGACCCCCCATTGAGATGTTTCACCTTTCAAGACTTTCAGTTGGGGCCTCTTTTGGAAGAATACTCATCTTTGGTTGGTCTGCCTATCAAGAGGGAAATCCCTTTTAACCCTGAAATGGTCTTTCCCAGCAATGGAGAGGTAGCAAAAGCTCTGCACCTGGAACCTGTTTTGATTGAACAGCATATGACCTCTAAAGCTGGGATCCCTGGATTTCATCTGGACTCCCTGATTTCTCAAGCTAGTCTGAAGGCCTCCTTGGGGGAGTGGAAAGCTGTTTGTGCTCTGTTGGCCTTAAGTGTATATGGAATTGTGTTGTTTGCAGATGAGCCTCGATTCATTAGCAATAATGCAATCCATTTGTTCATCCTGAAGAACCCAGTGCCAACTTTGCTAGGTGATCTCTATTACTCAGTGCACCAGAAGAATGAGAAGCAGAGGGGAAGGCTAGTGAGGTGTTGTGCTCCATTATTTCATGCTTGGCTTCTTAAGCATCTACCCAGGACAGATGCATTCCTAAATCCTCATCAGCAAAGCAACTGGGCTAAGAGGCTCACTACTCTCACTTCAGCAGATATCAGATGGTGTACTCAGAGCACCAAGGGCAGAGATATGATCACCAGCTGTGGGCACTTTCCCAATGTGCCTTTGATAGGAGTTAAGGGAAGTATCAACTACAACCCTCTGCTGTTCAGGAGACAATTGGGCTATGCACTGGTCCACACTCCTAGGGTACAGGATTTGGTTGAGACCCTCTACTGTGAGAACAAGGTTAGTCTGGCAACTGTTAGGCAGGCTGCTTGGGCCTGGGATCATGTTCAAACCAAGGGAATCACCATTCTGGGGAAGTGCAATAATGTGGCATCAGTCCAATATTATGAGTGGTCCCATGCTAGGGCCCAATTCTCTGGAATGCCCTTTACCATAGAAGACATGCCTGAGTCATCTTCAGCACCACCCCCTGTCACTATCAGTTTGGAAGAGTTTGAGAGTTTGAAGGAAAGAAATGAGAAGTTAACCCAAGCCTTGCAGAAGACCCTCCGGGAGAGGAGTGAAGGTGTGAGGGAGATTGAGAGATTGGAGAAGTTGAGGGTGGAACACTTGACTAAAATTGAGAAGTCTGGAGATTATATCAACAAGTCCAAAGCTGGTGAACAGATTCTAAAGAATGCTTGTAAAGAAGCCCAGTTCCAGAGAGCAAGGACAGACTTGTATTTGAAAGAGAGTCAGGCCAGGTGGGTCCGGATCACTGAGGCCCGTACTCTAGAAGACAAGAGAGTTCAGGACAAGATGGAGCAGATGGAAAAAGCCCTGGCAGCAGCCCAGAAGGAAATATCAGAGCTAGAAATCAGAGCTGGAGTGAAGAGGTCTAAGGACCAAAGTCAGAACAGGAAGTTGACTGCAGCTGTTGCAACAAGAAACCTTCTCATCAGGAATCTCATGGAGCATCCGACTGATCCTGTGACCGAAGCACTTCTCAAGGAAGTTCGTGAGGATGAGTTTGGCCTTGGAGTTTGACCATTTGCTTGTTGTTATTCCTATTCCATGTACTTTTGCTTTTTTGTGATGTATTTTGACCCCTTTGAGGGCTTGTGTTGTAAAATGAACAAGTTGTATTATTTCACGTTTTGTAATATATTTGTGATAGTTTCCATCTGGGTTACTTCGAAAGCAATTTCAACAGCAGCATCTTCAAGGGTCTGGAAGGGTCAAAACTGAAGGCCAAACCGGATACCTTGATAGCAAATAAGCATAACTGCATTGCATACTGACCCTTTTGTTTGTTTTGTAGGTTTTTGTTTTGTTGTTGCTAACCTCTGTTGTGAAATCTCAGGAATTATTGCTCGCCGCCGGGTATTTCCTCTCAACAGGCCACACAGGTACCCAACTAGAAACAACCTTCCGGGAATTCAGATGGATCAGATGCAGCAAGACCTTACGGAGGTCAGAAACCAGATGGCCAACGAAAGGTTGGAGATGAGAACTCAGATAACGCAATTCATGGAAGTAATGAACAATTTAGCTCAAAGCCAGGAGAGGCTCAGAGCTTTGGTAGAAGGGAGGAATCAAGATGAGCCCCATATGGGGACTGCCGGCACAAGCAACAATGAAAGGGTGCAACCACATGTTAACCCCCCTGTGTTTGGTCCACATCTACATCCTGAGATCAATATCCCTGCAAATGTTCAAGGAACAGCCACTGCAGCCAGAGTACTTCAAGAAGATCCTCAGGAGGACCAGTATACAGTAATGGGTGCCGGAGAGGAAACTTATGATAGACGATTGGAAGAAATAGCTGAGAAGTTGAGGTCCTTAGAATCTCAAAATTCTTTGGGTTTCGACGTCATGGACATGGGTTTGGTAGAAGGGGTCAGGATCCCCCATAAGTTCAAGCCACCTTGTTTCGAAAAGTATAATGGGACTTCATGCCCCCGGACTCATTTGCAATCATTCCTGGGAAGGCTGAAGGCCTATACAATGGATGAGAAACTCTGGATGTTCTACTTCGAAGATAGCTTGACTGGAGCATCAAGGGAATGGTATTCCCATCTGACAAGAGCAACTATAAGATGCTGGAAGGACCTGGCAGAAGCCTTCATCAGACAGTATCAGTATAATCTAGATATGGCACCCAACAGGACCCTCCTAATGGGAATGTCACAGTCGTCCAGGGAGAGCTTCAGAGAATATGCTCAGAGATGGAGGCAATTGGCTGCTGCTGTTCAACCCCCTATGTCCGAAAGGGAAATGGCAGATATGTTCATGAATACTCTTCAGGGAACCTATATTGACAGGTTAGCTGCTTTCTCTTCCACTAGCTATGCGGATGTTGTTATAGCTGGGGAGAGAATTGAAAGCCTGTTAAAGATGGGAAAGATCTCAGACAACGGTGCAAGCTCGTCCAGTAGTACAAGAAAGCCTTTTGCAGGCCCGAGAAGAACTGGCGAGACTAATGCCATCCACACCAGCAGGGGTAGGCCCCAATATGTTCAAAGGTCAATAGCAGCAGTCACTATCCCCGCTCCAGCTCATCCTCAGCCAGTCTATCAACCGCCGCAACAAAACTTCCAACAACAACCTCAGTATCATCAGAATCAATACCCTCCAAGAAACTACAACAGCAACAACACCAACAACAACAATCAACAGAGGCCATTCCAACAAAGGCCATCTCAAGCTAACAGAGTGATCGACCCGATCCCAATGCCGTATGCTGCCTTGCTGCCACAACTTCTGAAACTCAACCTAGTTGAGCTAAGAACGTTGGCACCTCCGGATCCCAACAGTTTACCAAGAAACTATGACTCTAATGCTAGGTGTGCTTTTCATTCAAACGCACCTGGTCACAGTACAGAAAAATGCAGGGCTCTGCATATGAAGGTACAAGACTTGGTAGACTCCAAGGCTCTGAATTTTGCACCTCCGCCCAATGTCAGTAAAAACCCAATGCCAAATCATGGTGGTCCCCGAATTAATGCTATTGAAGAAGACCAGCCGTCTTATTTAATAACCAGTGTGGATCAGATCAGGACACCATTGGTGGAAATCAAAGCTCAACTCCGTGAAAACCAAATATTTCCAGGGTGTGAACTAGGGTGTCCCTACTGCAATATTTCATGGAATGGGTGTGAAGACCTGAGGAATGGCATTGACAGCCTTATTCAGAGTGGCTTGCTACAGATCACTACATCATTTCCGACGAATCCGACAACTTCATCAACAACGGTTTCAGAACCTCCTACAAATGCAACAACTATTGTTCCCGACAATTCATCAGCAACATCAACAAGTACTCCATCTGTCCTACCAAATGATCAGTTTTCAACAGTTTCTCCTGCTACAACTTCAGCTTCATTCCATTTCGAATCTCCGTCAGCAACAACAACAGTCCTTCCAACAATACCTCCTACAACTCCAGCAATCAATCACGAAGATGTCTCTACTGTTACCATATTCTATGATCCTGAAAATAATTCCGCCTACCATTCAGAAGGTGCCGCTCCCGTTAGAGCACCAGTTACAATCTTTTATGATCCACAAACGATTACAGTCCCTTCAGCAGCAGCAATCAGTCCAGTCACTGTCACGGTGCCTGGACCAGTACCATATGAAAGCAATAGGGCCATCCCTTGGCACTATGGCTCTGACGTGTACTGCGAAGGAAAAAGAATCACTCTTGAAACATCAGCACCTGCACCACAAGTGGATAATGTGGGGGGAGGCGGAGGCTTCACTCGAAGCGGACGTCTCTTTGCTTCACAAGTTCAAAGACCTACTGCCGAAGCAGAAGCTGCTGCCAAGGCAAAAGGAAAAGGCCCGGTGCAGGAAGATCCAGCTGCCAAAGAAACCCTGAAGACTCCATTTGATCAAGAAGTTGATGAGTTTATGAGAATCATCAAAAAGAGTGATTACAAAATTGTGGATCAACTTCACCAGACGCCATCCAAAATCTCCATCCTCTCACTGCTTATGTGCTCCGAAGCCCATCGGAATGCACTACTTAAAGTCCTGCACGCAGCTTACGTGCCTGAGGAGATTACTGTCAACCAATTGGAAACCGTGGTTGGAAATGTTACTGCTAGCAATGGGCTAGGGTTTACCAATTCTGACTTGACAGCGGATGGCCGCAACCACAACAAAGCCTTGCACATAACCATGGAATGCAAAGGAGCTGTCCTTTCTCATGTGCTGGTGGACACAGGTTCTTCCCTGAATGTCTTACCAAAGAAGGCTCTGGTGAAGTTAGAATATGATGGATTGGCATTGAGACCCAGCAACCTGGTGGTGCGAGCCTTTGATGGTTCGAAGAGATCGGTTCTGGGAGAGATTGAGCTGCCCGTGACAATTGGCCCGCAGACCTTTAAAACTATCTTTTATGTGATGGACATTTAGCCCGCCTACAGCTGTTTGTTGGGTAGACCCTGGATTCACGCCGCCGGCGCAATAACGTCTACCCTTCACCAAAAGTTAAAATTTGAGTGGGAAGGCCAAGTTGTCACAATCTGTGGGGAAGAGGATATCTTTGTTAGCCATCTGGCTACTTATAAATACATTGAGATGGATGGGGAGATCCATGAAACAATGAGCCAAGGTTTTGAAGCCTTAAATGTCAATGAAGCATCTGCTGTGTCAGGTATCTCCATGTCGTCTTACCAACAAGCCCGGAAGGTTGTTGAGGAAGGAACTGCCCTAGGCTGGGGCAAAGTTTTAGCTGTGGAGGAGAAGAAGGACAAATTTGGGTTGGGTTACAGACCAACTCAACGTCAAGCAAAGGCTGCTGCAGAGCCTGGTTTTGTCAGTGGGGGGATGCTTACCCCCGATGCTATCAACTGCCTGGAAGACGAGCTGGAATAGGAGCGCAATCTGGAGATTTGGATCCGTCCAAAGATCCCGGGGAGCAGTATCTCGAACTGGTCTTCCCAGGAAATTATAAGAGTTACTCATGCAGAGTAATTATTATTTCCTGTATTTTTATAGCATGCATCAAAGTCTTGCATCTTGCCCAAGATGACAAGACTCATTTTGTAATCAGGGCCATCTGTACTTTTGTGCAAACAAGATTAAATTAATGAAATATCAGACAATCTTTTGCAAACGAGTCTTTTTCTTTTCTGCTCACTGTTTTTCCATTTCTCTTTTTGTACAAAAATAAATGGCGGTGTTTTCAAAATGATAACTTCATTTCACTTTTTTCTAAAGCAAGATTAAAATCAATCACTAAAATGAACCAACTCAACCCTTGCAGAGAGTGCCTTCCAGACAGCACCGACAACAGCACGGCTATGACATCGTATGACTTTGACAATCCAATCAATCAAGCTGATGAAGGGGTTGAAGAAGAATATGAGCTTCCTGAAGAGCTAGCCAGGTTGTTAAGACAGGAGGAAAAGGTTATTACTCCTCACCAGGAGGAGATTGAAGTGATTAATCTTGGTACAGACGAAGACGTGAAAGAGGTTAAAATCGGGGCCTGCCTGCAAGACTCAGTGAAGAGGCAACTGGTAGATCTGCTTCAGGAGTATGTTGATGTGTTTGCTTGGTCGTATCAAGATATGCCAGGGTTGGACACCGATATAGTCGTGCACAAGCTGCCTTTGAGGGAAGAATGCCCACCGGTCAAACAGAAGTTGCGCCGAACTCGCCCAGACATGGCTATGAAAATCAAGGAAGAGGTACAAAAGCAATGGGACGCCGGGTTCCTTGCTGTAACTAGCTATCCGCCGTGGGTTGCTAACATAGTACCTGTGCCTAAGAAGGACGGCAAAGTAAGAATGTGTGTTGATTACCGGGATCTGAACAGAGCCAGCCCGAAGGATGATTTCCCATTACCTCACATTGACGTATTGGTGGATAACACGGCTCAGTTCTCGGTATTCTCCTTCATGGATGGATTTTCAGGATATAACCAGATCAAGATGTCACCTGAAGACATGGAGAAGACAACATTCATTACACCTTGGGGCACGTTCTGTTACAAAGTGATGCCATTCGGACTGAAGAATGCTGGTGCCACATATCAACGGGCTATGGTGACATTATTCCACGATATGATCCACAAGGAAATAGAATGTTATGTGGATGATATGATCGCCAAGTCCCTTACAGAGGAAGATCACCTGGTGAATCTGCTGAAGTTGTTCAAGCGTCTGAGGAAGTACCAACTAAAGTTGAACCCCAACAAATGCACGTTCGGGGTGCGATCTGGTAAGTTGCTGGGCTTTATTGTAAGCGAGAAAGGGATTGAAGTTGACCCTGATAAAGTCAAAGCTATTCAAGAAATGCCTGCGCCGAAAACTGAGAAAGAAGTTCGAGGGTTCTTGGGTCGATTGAACTACATTTCGAGGTTCATATCTCACCTTACAGCAACCTGTGAACCCTTGTTCAAGCTGTTAAGGAAGGAACAAACGGTCAGGTGGAACGAAGACTGCCAGAAGGCTTTTGACAAGATCAAGGAATATCTGCAAGAACCTCCAATCCTCATGCCGCCAGTTGAAGGAAGACCTCTGATTATGTACTTGACAGTGCTAGAAGAGTCAATGGGGTGTGTGCTGGGCCTGCATGACGAGTCTGGTCGAAAAGAGTATGCAATATACTACCTAAGCAAAAAGTTTACCGACTGTGAACAGCGTTATTCACTGCTCGAGAAAACTTGCTGTGCTTTAGCGTGGGCTGCTCGCCGACTGAGACAGTATATGTTGACCCACACTACTTTATTGATATCAAAAATGGACCCAGTTAAGTACATTTTCGAGAAGCCAGCTCTTACCGGACGAGTTGCAAGATGGCAGATGATTCTCACAGAATACGACATACAGTACACATCTCAGAAAGCCATCAAGGGCAGTGTACTATCTGAATATCTGGCTGAGCAACCTATTGAGGACTACCAGCCTATGAGGTTTGACTTCCCTGATGAAGACATCATGTTCATTAAAGCAAAAGATCACGAAGAGCCTATTCACACTGAAGGGCCTGACCCGGAGGAAGAATGGACTATGATGTTTGATGGGGCTGTCAACATGAATGGCCGTGGTGTTGGTGCAGTACTCATTACACCTAAAGGAGTCCACATGCCTTTCTCGGCAAAACTCACTTTCAACTGCACTAACAACGAAGCTGAATACGAAGCTTGCATTATGGGTCTTGAGGAAGCCATCGACCTCAGGATCAAAACATTGACTGTATTCGGAGATTCAGCTTTGGTAGTCAATCAAACCAACGGAAAATGGTACACCCACCAAGATCATCTGATACCTTACAGGGACTATACAAGGAGGTTACTGACTTTCTTTACAACGGTCAAACTTGAGTATATCCCTCGGGACGAGAATCAGTTCGCAGATGCTCTTGCTACCATTTCATCCATGATCAAAGTTCAAGCTGCTAACTTTGTACCCCAGATTTCAGTGTCTAGACTTGATAGACCAGCATATGTATTCGCAGCAGATGTTGTCAAGGATGATAAGCCTTGGTTTCATGACATCAAGCGCTTCTTGGAGGATCAAACATACCCGCCTGGGGCATCTTCCAATGATAAGAAGACTTTGAGAAGGCTTGCTGGAAGTTTCTTCCTGAACACTGATGGATCTTTATACAAAAGGAACTTTGATATGGTACTCCTCAGATGTGTTGATAAGACAGAAGCAGATTTGTTGATGCATGAAGTGCACGAAGGATCTTTTGGTACCCATGCTGGAGGGCATGCCATGGCTAAGAAGTTGTTAAGATCAGGATATTACTGGATCGCAATGGATGCAGACTGTTGTGCTTACGCCAGAAAATGTCACAAATGCCAGATCTATGCAGATAAAGTGCATGTACCTCCCAATCCTTTGAACATCATGTCTTCACCCTGGCCCTTTGCTATGTGGGGCATTGATATGATTGGCAAGATTGAGCCAACTGCTTCGAACGGCCACAGATTCATCCTGGTCGCCATTGACTATTTCACCAAGTGGGTTGAAGCAGCATCCTACGCCAATGTTACAAGACAAGTGGTAGCCCGATTTCTGAAGAGAGATATCATCTGTCGGTATGGAGTGCCCGAGCGAATCATTACTGATAATGGTTCCAATCTAAACAACAAAATGATGGCAGAGCTGTGCCGGGACTTCAAGATCCAACATCACAATTCTTCTCCTTACAGGCCAAAGATGAATGGCGCTGTTGAGGTAGCTAACAAGAATATCAAGAAGATTGTGCAGAAGATGGTAATCACATACAAAGACTGGCATGAAATGCTACCGTTTGCCTTGCATGGGTACCGCACGTCAATCAGAACATCCACTGGGGCAACACCGTATCAGCTTGTGTATGGTATGGAAGCAGTCCTACCTGTTGAAGTTGAATTACCCTCTCTACGGGTACTAATGGATGTTAAACTGAGTGAAGCAGATTGGGTTCGGGCCCGATACGAACAACTGAGTCTGATCGAAGAGAAAAGATTGGCCGCAATCTGTCATGGGCAGTTATATCAGAAGAGGATGAAGAGAGCCTTCGATCAGAAAGTCAGGCATCGAGAGTACCAAGTAGGAGATCTTGTGCTGAAAAGAATCCTCCCTCCTCATACAGACTACAGGGGCAAATGGACTCCAAATTATGAAGGACCATTTGTTGTAAAGAAAGTTTTCTCTGGTGGAGCACTGATGCTCAGCACCATGGATGGTGAAGATTTCCCGTCCCCTGTGAATTCAGATGCAGTTAAAAAATACTTCGCATAAAATGACCCGCTGGACACAAAAACAGAATGTAAGTCCAGGCAAAAATAGGGCATCCCGGCGAGTCAAAAAACAGAATAAAAGACTCGGGCAAAAGTAAGGGAAATAAATGAAAAAATGTACACCCGCTGAGTTGAAAAGCCGCATTGGACAGCTCAGGCAAAAAATGGGTATCCCGATGGATTGAAAACCCGAAAGGGCGATCCATGCAAAATAAGGGAATAAGCGAACAACTGCATTCTGAATTCGTCTGTATTATATACAACTTGGTAAGCTTCAAAGGATCAAGCTTCAATCAGAATCAACTCTCTCCAGAAAGCAAGACGAGAAGAACGTCATTGTCATACGAGTCATAGCAGAAGAGGAAGCTCCTTGAAAGCGTCGTCAGCATCGCCAGCATTTTGTTTCTCAATTTGTAACAATCTCCTCATTTCAGGAGATATGTTTCTTTGACTGTATCTTGCCAATTCAGGGCACATGAATTAATAAAATCAGATTTTCAGTCATGTTTCGTTTTTACATTTATGTTTTGCAAAGAGTTGTCTGATATCTCTAAAAAAAAAAAAATATGATACAATTGCATAAGTACAGATGCCTTTCTCTAAAAATAAAAGAAAAAAAAACACATGCTTACAGGGAATGTGATTATTCTCGAAAGTACTTAACTCCTATGACGGAATCCAGTGAGGGATACCTCGGGACCTTTTGTACGTTTCCTTACCTTCGCAGGATTGCAGGTATCCAGAACGCAACCTGGGGCATGCAGGTTATGTCTCAGCAAGTAGGCGAATCATTATCAACTCGGTCTATCTTCCACATGGCACTAGAAGGTGCCCATTTCCCCAGCGGAGCTGCCAAATCAGCATACACTCAATCTCAGCATCCGAAATGCTCTATCCCCAGCTGAGTTGCTCCCCATTGCTTTCCCCAGCAAAGTTGCCAAATCAACTAACAGGTTTAACACTCAGGATGTTTTCTCGCCAGCCGAGTTGCCTTTCATTACTCTCCCCAGCTGAGTTATCAACAGCATTCCCCAGCTGTAGTGCCAACCATCCTTCCTCAACAGGATGCAGAAATCAGGGAATCATCTCCCCACAGAGCTTCAAGCCTTTATTCAGAAGAGCAACGCACGGAGAAGTCACAACAGAGTACAGAAGCTTCTACAAACCCCAGCTGGGTCCCATGTTATAAGGATATGTCAATCAGTGACCTATATCCCCAAGCAGATACATCATTAGATCTACCAATGATCTCATCCCCAGCTGGGATGTTCACTTCAAGCAGATCGACCAGAGATCTTCGCAACAACGGGATCCGGGTCCCGAATCTTCGCCTCTTTGCATAATCATGGCATTCGCATCATATTATACCCTCAGAGCGTAGCATTCCGTCTAATACGGAGCATTACGGCAAAAATCAAATACATAGCATAATCATAAGTCATGTTGTGAATTGAACGCTTGTGATTAGTAACCATTCATCAGAATACAGATTACTTTCCCCCAGAGTCCCCACCAGAGTCCCAGCAAAAGCAGTTGCCTCACAAATCACAAACACCAGTATATACACCTTTTGGCACCTGTCCGTGTCATCACTCCCCAGTAAAGTCGCCAGAACACTCTTTGCAAACAAAATCACCCGTATTACAGATACTTCATGGCACCCGTCCGTGTCATATTACCAGCAGAAAGCCAAAGACATCCTCTTTGCACCCACACATATACATATATACATTTTCTTGACACCCGTCCGTGTCATATCCCCAGCACAGTCGCTTACACTTTTACAACCCATACACTTGTTAATATATACACTTTCTTGACACCCGTCCGTGTCATATCCCCAGCGCAGTCGCTTACACCTTTCATCACTCATATACTTGTTAATATTATACTTTTCTCTTTTGACACTCGTCCGTGTCACCCTCCCCAGCAGATAAACACTCATCTATACACCACTCACACTTATACAGATACTCGTCCGTATCTTGTATACATCACCACTCATATCCCCACAGATTCGGCAATAGTCCTTGTTCTTTGTTAACCAGTTGGTACTCGTCCGTACCATCATCTCAGAACATTGCGTCTAGTGTTTGTTTCTACATGATACTCGTCCGTATCATAGTCTTAGGGATGCTCGTCCGCATCTTTAATCCGTACACCGTGTCAAACACTTATGTCTTCTTGGATATAGATACTCGTCCGTGTCTACTTTTCCCCAGAAGAGTCCTTTCAGATGCAACACTCGTCCGTGTTCTTTGTTAACCAGTTGATACTCGTCCGTATCATCATCTCTGAACATGTGTCAGTTTGTTTCTACATGATACTCGTCCGTATCATAGTCTTAAGGATGCTCGTCCGTATCTTTAATCTATACACAATACCAAACACTTATACCTTTTGTTTCTTGGATATAAACACTCGTCCGTGTTTACATTATCCCCAGTAGATCACCAACAAATTTTCTTTTTATCTAACACTCGTCCTGTGTTATGATACCTTTGAGAGCAGCCGTACCCTGCTGAGTGGTCGTCCTCCACTTCTTGATGGTCGTCCTCCATCATGCTCATCCGATGGCCGTCCCCATCGTTGATATTTAGCAGCCGTCCCCTGCTAGGTGGTCGTCCTCCACCTTTTGATGATCGTCCTTCATCACTTTTATCCAATGGCCGTCCCCATTGTTGATTTTGGTTATCTGACACTCGTCCTGTGACATGATAAGCCTTGAGAGCAGTCGTCCCCTGCTGAGTGGTCGTCCTCCACTTCTTGATGGTCGTCCTCCATCATGCTCGCCCGATGGCCGTCCCCATCGTTGACCTTTTCTATCCGATGTCCGTCCCCATCGTTGATGTTTTCGGCAGCCGTACCCTGCCAGGTGGTCGTCCTCCACCTTTGATGGCCGTCCCCATCATATTTCTTTTATCCCCAACAGAGCAGCCGTCCCCTGCTAGGTGATCGTCCTTCACCTTTGATGGCCGTACCCCATCATCTGTTTATTTCATTCATTCTTTAACCCGATGGCCGTCCCCGTCGTGGTCCCTTTTCCTTTTTAATCCGATGGCCGTCCCCATCGTTGGTTACTTTACCTTTATGAACTTGATGGCCGTCCCCGTCATGTTTCATTAACCCCCGGAGAATTTTACAGCTTTATCTTGATGGCCGTCCCCATCACGATTTTATTTTCCCAGCTAGTCGGCCGTCCCCGTCTTGGCTTTACCTTTTTATCCCCAGCGTGTCGGTCGTCCCCGTCATTGCTTTATTTTCAGCACTTTTCCCAGCATGTCGGCCGTCCCCGTCATCGCTCTTTACCCAGCAGTCGTCCTCTGCTCTACGGTCGTCCTCCGTCGCCCACTTTACAATATACTTTATTTTTTCATTTACAATCTATATCCCTTTTCTTCTTCATTCTGTGAGTGCAAATTTTTGACTGTCTTTGGTATTCAACCACAAGTTATCTTGTTTGGCCTGTTAAGCCGTCGCTTACAACCTGCACAGCTAACTCATGTTTGAATAGGGGCAGCTGTAAACACCCCAAATTTGCCCTCACCCATTCACACCATGGCTTGTGATCATTCTCATATGCATAAACACAAACATATCATCTCATATCTCACTTTTGTTTCACTGCATAGTTTCTAAGGCATCTGCACCTAGGGTTTGTGATCTGAGCAATCCCAAAGCATCTTGAGCCATTCCAAAGGCCACCAATCAACTCAAAGGGGTCCATGTGTGTTCTTATATCATATTTCATCTCCTCAAAGTCAAAATTGCAGAGGAATCACAAGAACTAGGGTTTGAGTGGATGCAGAGCCAGGATGAACTGCACAGTTGACTGAAAATTAGGGTTTTGGTTTCAGAGGCCATAACTCCAATTTTTTTGGTCATTCTTGTTTCCATTGATCTCTATATGGTATAGGGAGTATGCATATCAATTTTCATGAAGAAATTCCATGGGGAAGTCATCTGATCAAGAGTTGACTTTTCAGGCAAGTCAGTGCAAAATCAGGGCATCTGAGGCCCCCAATGACCCAACCAATGGGTGGTCTTCATCATTTTGAGTGTATATGATCTTTATTTGATCATGGAATAAGGTTGAAGTTCATAGAAATCAATAATTTAGGGTTTTTGCAAATGTTGACTTTTTGGGCATAGTTGACTTTTCAAGAATGCATCATTTTAGGTCATTTTTCAAGCCTTGATTCATGATTCAAAAAGGCTTCAAATGGAAAAACTTTGGTCATGAAAGTTGTAGATCTCATCTTTCCCTTTTCAAAAAGTACAAGAACATGATCAAACTCTTCTTGGATCAAAAGTTATGGCAATGCAAAGTTGGCTAAAATCATTAATTTTCAAGGCATGCCCTAAGTGAGAATTTTGCAAAATCATGGATCAATGACTTTTGCAGCCTCAAGTTCACCTCTAACCAATGTGCCAACATTCTACAAGTCCTAAAAATCAGATTTGAACTAAGATTGCCCATGGTTTCATGCTTGGTTAGGCAAAGAATCACATGTGAACCAAAATGTCACAACTTGCAAAAACTCATGATCATGCTTCACCAACTTGCTGCCTTGAATGCTGGACCAAGCTGACTCTTTCCCCTCATTTTGCTGCGCATAGCCCATGCCTTGTACTTGCCTAGCACCTCACCATACTTGCCTTACACATTATTTGACTTTTTGCAAAAGTTGCCTTACCAATCAATAAAGGGCATGTCTTGTCAACTGACCAATGAGAGAGAATTATGTGGACAGTTTGCAAGCTAAACATAACACAAGGCAAGGCTGAAACATTGGACACACTCACATTCACAAAAACCTTCCATTTTGCATAAGCTTTCGAATTTCTCTATACAGCCTGCAAACACTCAAACCTTTTCCTCCATTCAACTCACCCTGCCTCATAGATCAGAAACCACCAAAGCTCAAGCCTGAAACAGCCAGAATAACTCACTGCCATTTCTCACTCCATTTTGCAGTTTCATTCGAAACTCTCATCCTAGCTTACAAACAGCCAAACAAACCTTGCAAAGCTTTTCCATACATCATCTGGACCACAAACCATCATTCACAATGGCCTGAATCAGCCAGAATCACCATAGCCATTGTTGACTGAGCTTGGAGCAGGAGCTTTCGAAACTCATCAACCAGCCTACATAAATTGTTCTAAGGCATTCAAACATCATCAAGGGGTCCTAAGGAGTGGTTTGCACTTAAAGAAAAAGCCAGAAAGTCCTCAAGTGGAGAGCTTCAAATCTCAGGTAGCCTGAAATTTATTTTTCCAGAAATGATTTTTCTTGTTACAAACTTGTTCTATTTGTTTCACTGATCATTCTGGTACCATTGGTTTTGAAAATGGTTGTGATTTGAGCATTTAATTTGTTTCTGAAGCTTGCGTGACCTAGAACTTATTCTCTTCGATTCAGTTGATTTAGGAAATATAAATTTGTTTTGAGAGAGGGATTTGATTCGTGAGAGGATGAGGATCATTTCCATGTTCTTAGTTTTCATTTTTGGTACGTTTTGAGGAGTTGGTGAGTTTCTCAGGTGAGAGCTGGCCGGAGAAGACGACCGGAAGTCCTCTCCGGCCACCTGAAAGTAATTTGTGCCCTAATTGCGCAATTAATTTCAGTTTGAATGTGAGCCGTAGATAGCCATTGACCAGTTGACTTCCCTCTCTTTTGGATGGCCCAGATCAGCTTACTTATGCCCTAATCCACGTGTTAACTTAATTAATCCATAATTAAATAATTTAATCAGAGTCAATCCTGGCCACAAGATCACGCGCGCAGTCAATGAATTCAAACTCAGAGCCAATCTCATCCATCCATCCTGATTACTTTTATTTTATTTAATTTAATTCATTTCTTTTTCATTTGTTTTGCATATTTAATATAAAATAGCAAAAATGTCTTAAAAATTATGAAAACTTTTTCTTTAAAGTTTTATTAATTTTTAAGACCCAAAAATATTTTTATTTTATTTTTCATCATTAAAAAAGTATTTTTAAATATTTAAAAGATTATTTTTAATTGATTAATGAGAATTAATTAATTAAAAATACTTTTAGGTATTTAAAAATTACAAAAAAATTCATGAAATGTTCTAAGACATTTAGAAACATTGTCCAACCTTCAAACCAAATTTCTTTTTTGATCTTGATGCATCTTAAGAATTTTTCATTGAATTAAATCATTTTTTTATGCATTATTTTGATCATAAGTTCAAAAATTCATTTCTGCCTATTGGAGAAGGTTGAGACATTGATTCTTTTTGCATTGTGTTATGTTTAGCATGTATTTTCAAAGATAAAATGGCCTTGATTTGATCTTTCAATTTCAATTTGTTTGATGATTTTCTTGTTAAGAACCCTAAAAAACCCTAATAACTTAGAAAATTTATATCTTGAGTTTGGTTGAGAGTTGAGAGCTCCCCTTTGGGCAGTGGCTTGTTATAGGTTTAGGTTTTCTTTGGATAGCATTTTCCATTTTTTATCTTAGGGTTTGCTTCTGTTTTGGGTTTTTGTTTGATGTTTGATTCATAAACCCTAATTTGGGCTTTCTCTTGCATCCTTCTTGCATTCTCTTGCATAACATGACTTGTCTTTGCATTTTGTGCATCCTTATGATTCATTTGACATCTTAAGACATGTAGGAAACATGTTTGATCATTGCATTACATATTTGCTATGTCATTTGTCTTGTATGCTTCATAACTTTTCATGCTTGTTCATGCTCCTTAGCTTGCATCATTTGCATTCATAATCTTGTATGAGCACCTCCATGTCTTGCCTCATGTTTGCAGAACTTCATAACATCATAATCATTATCAACATGCTTCTGGTTTTGCTTAGCATCATGTCATCTCATCTCATTTAGCATTGCATTGCATTTCTTTCTAACATTTCAGGTGGTAAGTAACTTGGGAAGTGAATTTGCCTTCACTTCTCATAACTTTTCTTTTCATCTCTCTTGCATCCATTGCTGCATTCTTATATGTGTTTGAGTTTGAGCTTGATCATTCTTCTTCCTCCCACTTTCTTTCTTCAAGTGACTTGACTTCTTGATTGAAGCAAGTCACTTTGCTTCTCTTGATCCTGTTCATCTGCTTCCTGGTGGTTCTTCTGAAGATTGTTCTTGAAAACCTCACAAACCTTAGGATCATCCAAGCATGATAATGAATTAGGGTTTTGATTAGTTCCCCCATAGTTTTACCTTTGTGTCTCTCTTTGTGTCTTCTCTTCTCACCTCTTAATCAGGGACTAAACCATAAAGGCTTTAAGACTTTGTGATTAAGCTTATGCCTGCATCCTTCTCTTAGGATGGAGTGTATAACTTTAATCCTAAGTATTAAACCCTTAATGTGTTTAAATCTCTTAATCAATCCACCTAATAAATATCAAGACATCACACTTGTAACTTGGGCCTTGCATTAGGGTTCTAATTCTTCCTTAATTGGTTAAGAAGGACTAACCCTAGTGTTAATGGACAAGTCCCCCTCAAGTTGTCTTACAAACAATAAAACTCACTTCATCATCATACCATTAAATAAAATCCACTTAATCAAAGGCTTGTTTTGTCATGGGTTTAATCCCTAATCATGGATTAAGTTGAGGAGCTTTCCTCAGCTTAAACATTCTCATCTATCATCCTTCTTTTAGGATGGTGTAATGAGTCTGTTTAATCCATGATTATGGCTTAACCTAATTACTCAACACTAAACAAAATCACAAAAACATCTAATTAATCACAAATGGGTTAATGATCTTAATCCTACATCAAAGGTGATTAAGTGTGAGAATCTGACTTCACACTTAAGGTACTCTCATTACCCCTAATCAGAGGGAAGATGTGATGAGTTTACTAACCCATTGGTTTAGGCTTAAGCTCATTAACTTATGACAAACTTTCAAAGGTAATAAAAGACTGAAAACTCAAAAACAAACAATAATCGTCTCCTCCGGGATTCTTTTCTCATCATCTTCACTCACAATCGAGAACTTGCTTCTTCAGTCTAATGCAAGACAGTCAGCACCTGAGCCAGACAGGTCATACACTTGAGCATAGACAAGTAAGCAGTTCACAAGTCAATTCACCTTTCAGTCTCTTTGGGTCGAACTACGGTGTTCTGACTTCCTCATTGCACGAGAGGATACGTAGGCATAACTTAACAGTTATCGAACAAAAGTCTCTGTATATCCCCCCTCTTTCCAGCTTTATTCTCTTAGCCTCATATTCTTGAGCACTTCATTCTTGTTCTCACACTGACACTGTATATATTACACTTCACATTCCTTTTACACTGACACCTGTACATCCTTTTCCAGCTCTTTTATACACAAATTGCACTGACACTACCCCTTTATAACACAAATCTTTTAAGCGTGGATCCCGTCGAGTACGACGGACAATCTGGGTGCTAATACCTTCCCAGGTTGTAACCAACCCCCTTTCTCAGTCTCTCTGGTTCGCAAACCGTCTTATCCATCTTTTTCTAGGTCTATGCAGCATTACCTTTCCTCCGGGATAAAAATGCCTAGCTGGCGACTCTTTTCATCTCCAGTGAGTTCACGGCTGTGTGTTCTCACTGTCCCTTTCGCCGACCGTTCGCGCTTGTACCTGGATGCAAATCTTCGGGAGCGACAGCAGGCATCTCCTGAATGGCCTTGACTTTGTCAGGATCGACTTCAATTCATTTTTCGCTTACAATGAACCCCAGCAGTTTACCGGAACGCACCCCGAATGTGCATTTGTTGGGGTTTAGCTTCAGCTGATACTTTCTCAGACGCTTGAACAACTTAAGCAGGTTTACCAGATGATCTTCTTCAGTGAGGGATTTGGCAATCATGTCATCCATGTAGCATTCAATCTCTTTGTGGATCATGTCATGGAACAAGGTTACCATGGCCCGTTGATAAGTAGCATCGGCGTTCTTCAGTTCAAAAGGCATTACCTTGTAACAGAACGTTCCCCAAGGTGTGATGAAGGTAGTCTTCTCCATGTCTTCGGGTGACATCCTGATATGATTATATCCTGAAAAACCATCCATGAAGGAAAACACCAAGAACTCAGTTGTGTTGTCAACCAATACATCAATGTGAGGTAATAGGAAGTCATCCTTTGGGCTAGCTCTATTCAGATCTCGATAATCCACACACATCCGTACTTTGCCATCCTTCTTAGGCACTGGTACAATATTAGCGACCCACGGCGGGTAACTAGTTACAACAAGGAAGTCGGCGTCCCACTGTTTTTGTACCTCTTCCTTTATCTTCATGGCCATATCTGGACACGTACGGCGTAGCTTCTGCTTTACTGGAGGACAATCTTCTTTCAAAGGCAACTTGTGCATAACAATGTCGGTATCCAGACCTGGCATGTCTTGATAGGACCAAGCAAAGACGTCAACATATTCTCGAAGCATGTCAATAAGTTGTTCCTTCACTGAATCTTGCAGACCGGCCCCAATCTTCACTTCTTTCAAGTCTTCTTTGGTACCAAGATTAACTGTTTCAACCTCCTCCTAATGAGGAGTAATCACTTTCTCTTCTTGCCTTAACAACCTGGTTAACTTTTCAGGTAACTCATAGTCTTCTTCAACCCCTTCATCAGCTTGATTAATCGGATTGTCGAAGTCATACAAGGTCATAGCGGTGCTGTTGTCGGTGCAATCTGGAGGATAAACTCTGCAAGGGTTGAGATTGGTTCGTTTTAGTGATCAGTTTTAATATCGTTTTAGAAAAGTGAAAATGAAGTTGTTTATTTTGAAAACATTGCCATTTTATTTTTTTGTACAAAAGTGAAAAAAATGAAAAGACAGTGAGCGAAAAAAAGAGACTCGTTTGCAAAAGATGTCTAATATTCATTGATTAATCATTTACACAAAATTACAATATGGCCCTATTACAAAATGAGTCCTGACATCTTGGGAAAGATGCGGGACTTGATGCATGCTAAAAAGACAGGAAATAATAATTACTCTGCAGGAGTAGCCCTTATAATTTCCTGGGAAGACCAGTTAAGGACTTGGTTCCCCGGGATCCTTGGACGTATCCAGTTCTCCAGGTTGCGGTCGCTTTCCTCCTCGTCTTCCAGATTGTTAACAGCATCCGGGGTGAGCATCCCCCCACTGACAAATTTGGGCTCCTTGGCAGCCTTTGATTGATCTTGTCGGAATGGTATGTAACCCAAACTGAATTTATCTTCCTTCTTTTCCACTGGCAGCAGCTTACCCCAACCTTGAGCATTACCTTCTTCAACAATCTTCCGGGCTTGCTGATAAGAGATGATTGAAGTTCCCATCCTGTCTTCCTGAGATGCAGCCAATACTCCAGTAGCCTCATTAACATTCAGGGCCTCAAACCCTTGGCTCATTGTCTCATGGATTTCACCATCCATCTCAATATACTTGTACGTAGCCAGCTGGCTAACAAATATGTCCTCCTCACCACAAATGGTGATAATCTATCCTTCCCATTCATACTTCAGTTTCTGGTGAAGGGTCGACGTTACTGCGACTGCGGCGTGAATCCAGGTTGACCTAACAAACAGCTATAAGCAGGTTATATGTCCATCACATAGAAAATGGTCTTAATGACTTGTGGACCGATCATCATTGGCAACTCCACCTCCCCAAGAACAGATCTCTTGGAGCCATCAAAATCCCAGACCACAAGATTACATGGTCAGAGAGCTATCCCATCATACTCTAGCTTGACAAGGGCTTTCTTGGGTAAGACATTGAGCGAGGACCCAGTATCTACAAGCACATGAGATAAGACAGCTCCTTTGCACTCCAAGGTTATATGTAAGGCTTTGTTGTGGAGACGTCCTTCTGTTGTCAAATCAGCATCAGTAAAACCTAGCCCGTGGCTAGTATTGACATTTGATACTAATGTTTCCAGCTGATTTACAGTGATCTCTTCTGGCACGTAGGCAGCATGCAGAACTTTGAGGAGTGCATCCTGATGGGCTTCGGAACACAACAGCAGTGATAGGATTGAGATCTTTGAAGGAGTCTGGTGAAGCTGATCCACAACTTTATAGTCACTTCTCTTAATAATTCTCATAAACTCATCCACGTATTGATCGAAGGATGACATATGAGTTTCTTTAGGTGCAGATTCTTTCGGTATCACACTCTTCCCCTTGACTCTAGTAGCAGCCTCTGCTTCAGTGTTGGTTCTAGGGACTTGTGAAGCGAATAGACGTCCGCTTCGGGTGAAGCCTCCGCCTCCCCCAACATTATCCACTTGGGGAATGAGAACTGGAGGATCAAGAAGGACTTTCTCTCCATTGCAGTATAGATCAGCACCATAATGCCATGGTATAGCACTGTCTTTGTCATATGGGATCGGCCCGGGCACCGTGATAGTGACTGGGCTTACTGCGGCTGTTGTTGGGACTACAATGGTCTGTGGATCATAGAAAATTGTAACGGGACCTCTGGTGGATGTTGGTAGAGATGAGTTGAAGCTTTGTTGAGACTGTTGTTGATTTTGCTGAAAAATTGCTGGAATTCGGGACCGTTGTCGGGTCATAATAAATTGTGACAGTAGAAACATCGTTATTGGTTGTTGAAGTTGTAGTAGCCGGTGCAAATGGATTGTTGTGTGTTGAAGTGACAAATAGAATGATTGTTGAAGTTGTAGCTGAATCAGTTGGAACAATGGTTGTTGCAGTTGTAGAAGAAAAACTTGGGAAGAAGGTTGTTGCATTTATAGAAGATTCACTTGTCATTGACAAAAATGTTGTTGGTGTTGTAGAAGCGGTGGTTGTAATTTGCAGGATGCCTTCTCTGATCAAATCATTGATGCCTTTCCTCAAGTCGGCACACCCATTCTCAGAAAGTTTACATGATTCGCAACAGGCCTCACAACCTGGAAACACTTGCCATTTTAAAAGTTGGGCTTTAACCTCTGCCAGAGGTGTTTTAATATATGCAACGTCTTCTATTAAACTCATGGGCGTGCCATCCTCTACAACATTAATCCTTGGCCAACTGTGGCTTGGCATAGGATTTTTCATCACATTTGGAGGAGGTGCAAAGTTCAGGGCTTTTAAATCTACCAGATCCTGAACCTTCATATGCAGGGCTCTGCATTTTTCCGTAGAGTGACCAGGTGAGTTTGAATGAAAAACACACCTAGCATTGACATCATAGTTCCTAGGAAGGTTTTGAGGATCAGGTGGAGCCAATGTCCTCAACTCAACCAGATTGAGCTTTAGGAGTTGTGGTAATAGTGTAGCATACGGCATTGGAATGGGGTCAATTACCTGGTTGACCTGAGATGGCCGTTGTTGAAACGGGTGTTATTGTTGATTGTTGTTATTGTTGTTGTAAAATCTCTGTTGTGGAAACTGTTGTTGTTGTGGAAACTGTTGTTGTTGTGGAAAGTGTTGTGGTTGTTGAACATACTGAGGAGGTGGAGTAGGGATAGTAACAACAGCAACTGTCCTGGGCAAGTATTGGGGTCTCCCTCTTCCCATATGCATAGAATTTGTCTCACCAGATCTACAGGGCCCAGCAAAAGGCTTTCTTGTACTACTGGAACTGGCACCGTTATCGGAGATCTTTCCCATCTTCAACAGGCTCTCTATTCTTTCCCCAGCTATCACCACATCTGCAAAGCTGGTAGAAGAAAAAGCAGCCAATCTGTTAATGTAGGTTCCTTGAAGAGTATGCATGAACATGTCAGCCATTTCTCTTTCAGACATGGGAGGTTGAACTGTAGTTGCAAGTTGCCTCCACCTTTGGGCATATTCCCTGAAGCTCTCACGGGAAAATTGAGACATCCCCATTAGAAGGGTCATGTTTGGGGCCATGTCTAAGTTATACTGATACTGACGGATAAAAGCTTCAGGCAAGTCTTTCCAGTTTCTCACGGTGGCTCTAGTCAAATGGGAATACCATTCTCGGGATGCCCCTGTTAGGCTGTCCTCGAAGTAAAACATCCACAGCTTTTTGTCCATGGTGTAGGCTTTTAACCTTCCCAAGAATGATTGAAGGTGTGTGTGTGGGCAGGATGTGCCATTATATCTTTCAAAACACGGGGGTTTGAATTTGTGAGGAATTCTCACCCTTTCCACCAGTCCCATGTCCATTACATCAAACCCTAGGGAATTCTGGGATTCAAGAGACCTCAACTTCTCAGCAATTTCATCTAGCCTACGGTCGTAAACTTCATCCCCAGCTCCAACCACTATAAACTGCTCTTCTTGAGGATCTTCTTGCAAGATCCTACCTCCAACAGTGTTACCCTGAGTATTCCTTATGGAATTGACTTCTGGGTTTAGATGAGGCCCAAATTCTGGTGGATCAGTGCGAGGTTGCACGTGATCATTGTTACTGGTACCTCCTGTACCTGGATGGTGTTCTTCAGGAGTCTGCCTTTCAACTAACTCCCTTAGTCTTTCCTGGCTCTGAGTTAAGCCAGTCATTACAGTCATGAATTGGGTCATCTTATTCCTCATCTCAACCCTCTCATTAGCCATTTGGGTCCTTACTTCATTCAAGTCTTGCTGAACTTGATCCATCTGGAGTCCCGGAAGGTTGTTTCTTGTCAGGTACCGGTGTATTCTGTTGACAGGGAACACTCTTCTAGGAGCAATGTTTCCTGAAACCACAACAAAGTGAAACAATAACAAATAAAAACCTACAAAACAAATAAAATGTTAGTATGCAATGCAATATTCTTATTTTTCTTCCAAGGGTATCCGGTTTTGTTCTTTGGTTTTGACCTTTCCAGACCTTGAGGAAATGCTGATGATGTTGATAGATAAAGCCCACCATAAATCATACAAACTGATATATTATAAAGTGGCAAAAATACACAGTTTGATTACAATACAACCCCAAGGTGGGTCAAAATACAACAACAAAAGAAAGAGTACAACAAAAGAAAAGTACAAGCAAAAGAAATCAGACATCCAATCCAAAGTCATCCTCTCTGACTTCCTTCAGGAAAGCCTCAGTCACCGGACCTACTGGGTGCTCTATGATGGTCCTGATAAGAAGGTTCCGGGTGGCAATGGCACTGGTCAGCTTCTTGTGCTTATCTTGATCCTTTGACCTCTTCAACCCCGCCCGGAGTTTCAATTCAGATATCTCCTTCTGAGCTGCCAACAAAGCCTCCTGATGCTTCTTCTCACTAGCCTCCAACTGTTCTATCTTAGCCTGAGTCCTTTGATCTTCTTGTCTATAGGGGAGCACATCATCTGACCAGCCTTCCTCTTTGCTTCTCATTCCTCTGGTGTACTGAGTAGTAGAAGTCTCCTAGCAATGTAGGAACCGGGTTCCTCAATAAGAACAGGTGAATGGCATTTTTACTCACAAACTTGGGCTCATCTGCAAATAAGATAACCCCATATATACTGAGGGCTAAAAGTGCACAAACAGCCTTCCATTCCCATATTGCAGCATGCAGGGTAGCCTGGGAGATCAAGAAGTCTAGGTGAAGGCCTGGAACCCCAGCCTTGGTTGTCATGTTCTGATCAATGAGGGCAGGCTCCAAATGTAATGCCCTGGCTATGTCTTCATTTATGGGAGCAGTCATCTAAGGGTTGAAAGGAATCCCTCTCCTGATAGGAACTCCTAACAACAAGGAAAACTCTTCTAGCAAAGGTCCCAACTGGAAATCAGGAAATGTGAAGCATCTGAGTGGAGGATCATAAAACTGCAAGCAAGTATGGATCATGCTCCTCTGAGATGTATCTAGATCCATGACCATGTCCAATATGCCTCCATAATGCTCTCTGAACAGTGGGATATGATCAGGGGTAATGAGGGATTGGACCTGCCTGATGCCAGTCAGGGTGGGCTCAAAGAAGTGGTATGTGATGTTGCTCTTTCTTGAAGTGTCCATGGCTGCTGATGAAGATACTGAGATAAACCCTAATGAAGACTACTGAATGAGATGCTGGAGATGGGTCTCTGATGAAGATAGCTGGAGAAGAGTCACTGACAAACTGATGAAGGTGCTGGAGAAGATAACTGAAGCAGTATGAGCAGCAGAATGGGTCAAAACCAAACCAAAGAAAAAGATGGATACCCTGTAAAACAAATAAGCAAATGTTAAATGGTGCATAAATGATGTATGCAAAATGATATGCAAAGGGTTTGTGATCAAGTGCTGGATCTGTTTGTCTCCCTTGGTAAAAGTCCATGTATGTTCATAAGTCCAGATGGAGGCTTAGAAATCCAATAACCAGGTGGGGGACTCAAATAAAGAGTCACAAATCCAGGGTAATCACAAGAACTGTCCAAATATTACAACTTACCAAATCTAGGAACAAAGGGTATGATGAGACCAAGGGTTCCTGCAAACCTGCAAATATCCCAACCCCCTCACATGTAATGTTCTAGAACAAGGATCCTCAGACTTGGATCAGTTATGAGAAGTGTAAACACTTCTAACCCGTAGGTACAGTGTTTACAATAATCATAAAAAATCCTCCTCTAATTCACCTCAGATGCTGAAGGTCATAAAAAGGTCATCCAAACTTAGCAGGCTTCCCAGATAGCCCTGGTACTACAGGAAATCTGTAGCACAGAGTTCTCAAGAAGAAACCCATGTCTGAATCGTGTTTCATATTCCCACACCAGACCGAAATGGAATGGGAAAGAATATGAAGCCACTCTAGCTTATGTGTCACTCAGGTCCCCGTTATAGGACCTTAATCACTCAATGATCCCCACCCACCAAAGAAGTAGCAGATCCAGCACAAAATGATAATGACAATATTAAATGCATAAAGAACTGTAAATGAAAGCAATAAATAAAGATGTACATAAAGCAATAAATAAAGCAAATAAATAAGCACAAGTAGCACATAACACCCCCATAAACACAAATCAAACAAGCCCTAGGAGGAACCCACAAAAAGAACCAGAAGCCCTGGTTGCAGTATAAGGGTCCCCAGCAGAGTCGCCAAGTTGTCGCTCCCCCGAAAAGACACCCGGGTCAGATAGGGTACAGACGCGAACGGTCGGCGAAAGTGTCGCTCCCGAAGATTTGCATCCAGGTACAAGCGCGAACGGTCGGCGAAGGGAACAGTGAGAACACACAGCCGTGAACTCACTGGAGATGAAAAGAGTCGCCAGCTAGGCATTTTTATCCCGGAGGAAAGGCAATGCTGCATAGACCTAGAAAAAGGATGGATAAGACGGTTGCGAACCAGAGAGACTGAGAAAGGGGGTTGGTTACAACCTGGGAAGGTATTAGCACCCAGATTGTCCGCCGTACTCGACGGGATCCACGCTTAAAAGATTTGTGTCTTAAAGGGGTAGTGTCAGTGTAATCTGTGTGTAAAAGAGCTGGAAAAGAATGTACAGGTGTCAGTGTAAAAGAAGTGAAGTGTATAAATGATGTGTCAGTGTGAGGGCAAGAGTGCAATGCTCAAGATCATGAGGCTAAAAGAATGAAGCTGGAAAGAGGGGGAATATACAGAGACTTTTGTTCGATAACCGTTAAGTTATGCCTACGTATCCTCTCGTGCAATGAGGAAGTCAGAACACCGTAGTTCGACCCAAAGAGACTGAAAGATGAATTGACTGATGAACTGCTTGCTTGTCTATGCTCAAGTGTATGACCTGTCTGGCTCAGGTGCTAACTGTCTTGCATTAGACGGAAGAAGCAAGTTCTCGTTTATGAGTGAATGAGATGAGAAAAGAATCCCGGAGGAGACGATTATTGTTTTTTTTTTTTTGAGTTTTCAGTCTTTTATTGCTTTTTGGATTTTTGTCATAAGTTAATGAGCTTAGGCCTAAACCAATGGATTTAGTAAACTCATCACATCTTCCCTCTGATTAGGGGTAATGAGAATACCTTAAGTGTGAAGTCAGATTCTCACACTTAATCACCTTGGTGTAGGATTAAGATCAATAACCTACTTGTGATTAATTAGATGTTTTTGGTGTTTTTGTTTAGTGTTAAGTAATGAGGTTAAGCCGTAATCATGGATTAAACAGACTCATTACACCATCCTAAAAGAAGGATGACAGGTGAGAATGTTTAAGCTGAGGAAAGCTCCTCAACTTAATCCAAGATTAGGGATTAAACTCATGACAAAACAAGCCTTTGATTAAGTGGATTTTAGATTAATGGTATGATGATGAAGTGATTTTTATGATTTGTAAGACAACTTGAGGGGGACTTGTCCATTAACACCAGGGTTAGTCCTTCTTAACCACTTAAGGAAGAAATAGAACCCTAATGCAAGGCCCAAGTTACAAGTGTAATGCCTTGATGATTATTATGTGAATTAATTAAGAGATTTAAACACATTAAGGGTTTAATACTTAGGATTAAAGTTATACACTCCATCCTAAGAGAAGGATGCAGGCATAAGCTTAATCACAAAGCCTTAAAACCTTTAGGGTTTAGTCCTGGATTATGAGGTGAGAAGAGAAGACTCAAAGAGAGACACAAAGGTAAAACTATGAGGGGAGACTAATCAAAACCCTAATTCATTATCATGCTTGGTTGTCCCTAAGGTTTGTGAGGTTTTCAAGAAGAAGCCTTCAATGGAACCACCAGGAAGCAGATGAAAGGATCAGGAGAAGCAAAGCAACTTGCTTCATTCAAGAAGTCAAGTCACTTGAGGAAAGAAAGTGGGAAGAAGAAGAATGAGCAAGCTCAAACTCAAACACAAACAAAAATGCAGCAATGGATGCAAGAGAGATGAAAAGAAAAGTTATGAGAAGTGAAGGCAAATTCACTTCTCAAAGTTACTTACCACCTGAAAGGTTAGAAGAGAAATGCAATGCAATGCAAAATGGGATGAGGTGACATGATGAGAAACAAAACCAGAAGCAAATACATGATGCTAATGATGCTATGAGATGCTACAAACATGAGGCAGCATGGAGATGTTCATACAAGATTATGAATGCAAATGATGCAAGTTAAGGAGCATGAATGAACATGAAAAGTTATGAATCATACAAGACAAATGACATGGCAAATATGCAATGCAATGATCAAACATGCTTTCTAAATGTCTTAAGATGTCAAATGGATCACAAGAATGCACAAAATGCAAGGACAAGTCAAGTTATGCAAGGAATGCAAGAAGGATGCAAAAGAAGGCCCAAATCAGGGTTCATGGATCAAACATCAAACAAAAACCTAAAACAGAAACAAAACCCTAAGATAAAAATGGAAAATGGTACCCAAAGAAACTCTAAACCTATAATAAACCACTGCCCAAAGGGGAACTCTCAACTTTCAACCAAACTCAAGATATGAATTTTCTAAGTTATTAGGGTTTTTTAAGGTTCTTAACAAAAGAAATGCCAAACAATTGGAAAATGCAAAATCAAATCATGACCATTTTATCTTAGAAACTATATGCTAAACACAAGACAAAGCAAAAAGAATCAATGTCCAACTCTTCTTAGATAGGCAGAAGTGAATTTTTGAACTTATGATCAAAATAATGCACCAAAAATGATTTAATTCAATGGAAAATTCTTAAAATGCATCAAGATCAAAAAAGAAATTTGGTTTGAAGGTTGGACAATGTTTCTAAATGTCTTAGAACATTTCATGAATTTTTTGGTGATTTTTAAATACCTAAAAGTATTTTTAATTAATTAATTTCCATTAATCAATTAAAAATAATCTTTTAAATATTTAAAAATACTTTTTTAATGATAAAAAATAAAATAAAAATATTTTTGTGTCATAAAAATTAATAAAACTTTTAGGAAAAAGTTTCATAATTTTTAAGATTTTTTTGCTATTTTAAAATAAATGTGCAAATAAAATGAAAGAAAATGAAATAAAAAATGAAATAGACTGAAGTAATCAGGAAGGACGGCTGAGATTCATTCTGGATTCAAAGGGGTTGACTGCGCGCGTTTTTGAATGGCCAAGATTGCTTCTGATCAAATTAACTTAAATATGGATTAATTAAATAAAACACGTGGATTAGGGCATAATGAGCACATCTGGGCCGTCCACGCGCGCGCGAAGTCAAGGGAGTCAACGGATCCTATGGCCTAAATTCAAATGGAATTTAATTACTGGATTAAGCCCTAATGACTTTCAGGTGGCCGGAGAAGACCTCCGGTCGTCTTCTCCGGCCAGCACCTCACCTGAAAAATCCCCAAACCCCTCAAATCGTATCAAAAATGAAAAACAAGAACTGGGAAATGATCTCCAAGCTCTCACGAACCAAACCCCTCTCCTAAAACAAATTTCTTCTTCCTAAACAAGCTGAATCGAAGGAAATGAAAACTAGGGCACGCAAGTTTCAGATACAAATTAAATGCTCAAAACAAAACCATTTTCAAAACCAATGATACCAGGATGATCAGTGAATCACATAGAACAAGTTTGTAACAAGAGAAATGATTTCTGGAAAAATAATTTTCGAGCTACCTGAGATTTGAAGCTTTCAGTTTGAAGACTTTCTGGCCACTTCCTTCAGTGCAAACTACTCCACTTGGTCCCCAGAAGATGTTTGAATGCTCAAAGGGAGTTTAAGCTGGCTGGATAGTGAGATTCGAAAGCTTCTGCTCAAGCTTGATCAGAAATGGCAATGGAGTTTCTGGAGGTTTCAGGCCATAGTGAGTGATGGTTTGTGACCCTGAGGATGAATGGAGAAGGTCTGTGGTGTTTGTTTGTGTGTTTGCAAGCTGTGGTGAGAGTTTCGAAGAGAAATGCAGGCTGAGGTGAGAAATGGTTATGGAGTATTCTTGGTTGTTTCAGGCTTGGGTTCTTGGTGCTGGGTGGTCTATGGAGCAAGGTGAGTTGAATGGTGAAGAGGGCTGAAGTGTTTGTATGCTGGACAGAGAGATTCGAAGGCTTATGCAATGTGAGTGATTTTTGTGAATGTGATGAATGAGGATGTTTCAGCCTTGCCTTCTACATGAAATGGCTTGCAAATTGTCCACATAACTCTCTCTCATTGGTCAGTTGATTGGACATGTGCTTTATTGATTGGTAAGTTGCCTTTTGCAAAAAGTCAAATAATGTGTAAGAGAGGCATGGCTCATGATCTAGGCAAGTACATGGCATGGGCTGGCGCAGCAAAGGTGAGGGAGAGGTCTAGCAAAGCTCAGCATCCAAGGCTGCAAGTTGTAGGAGGCATGATGAGTGGTTTTGCAAGTTGTTGTAACTTTGGTTCACATGTGAGAAAGTCTTGTTACACAAACCAAACCATGGGGAAACTTGGTCCAATTCTGATTTTTAAGGCTCATAGAATGTTTGTGTAATGGTTTCAAATGAATTAGAGGTCACATAATGCATTGGTTCATGACTTTGCAAAATTTCCATTTGAGGCATGCCTTGAAAATTAATGATTTTAGCCAACTTTGCATTGCCATAACTTTTGATCCAAGAAGAGTTTGATCATGTTCTTGTACTTTTTGAAAAGGGAAAGATGAGATCTACAACTTTCATGACCAAAGTTTTTCCATTTGAAGCACTTTTGGATCAAGAATCATGGCTTGAAAAATGACCAAAAAATGATGCATTCTTGAAAAGTCAACTATGCCCAAAAAGTCAACCTTTGCAAAAACCCTAAATTCTTGATTTCTATGAACTTCCACCTTCTTCCATGATCAAATAAAGATCATATACACTCAAAATGATGAAGATCACCCATTGGTTGGGTCATTGGGGGCCTCAGATGCCCTGATTTTGCACTGACTTGTCTGAAAAGTCAACTCTTGATCAGATGACTTCCCCATGGAATTTCTTCATGAAAATTGATATGCATACTCCCTATACCATATAGAGATCAATGGAAACAAGAATGACCAAAAAATTTGGAGTTGTGGCCTCTGAAACCAAAACCCTAATTTTCAGTCAACTGTGCAGTTCATCCTGGCTCTGCATCCACTCAAACCCTAGTTCTTGTGGTTCCTCTGCAATTTTGACTTTGAGGAGATGGAATATGATACAAGAACACACATGGACCCCTTTTGGATGATTGGTGGCCTTTGGAATGCCTCAAGAAGCTTTGGGATTGCTCAGATCACCAACCCTAGGTGCAGATGCCTTAGAAACTATGCAGTGAATCAAAATTGTGATATGAGATGGTATGATTGTGTTTATGCATATGAGAGTGATCACAAGCCATGGTGTGAATGGGTGAGGGCAAATTTGGGGTGTTTACAGCTGCCCCTATTCAAACATGAGTTAGCTGTGCAGGTTGTAAGCGACGGCTTAACAGGCAAACAAGATAACTTGTGGTTGAATATCAAAGACAGTCCAAAATTTGCACTCACAAAAATGAAGAAGAAAAGGGATATAGATTGTAAAAAGAAAAATAAAGAAAAATAAAGTATATTGTAAAGTGTAGGCGACGGAGGACGACCGTCGAGCAGAGGACGACTGCTGGGTAAAGAGCGATGACGGGGACGGCCGACATGCTGGGGTAAGTGTAGGAAATAAAACAATGACGGGGACGGCCGACATGCTGGGGATAAAAGGTAAAGCTAAGACGGGGACGGCCGACTAGCTGGGAAAAATAAAATATCACGATGGGGACGGCCATCGAGATAAAGCTGTAAAATTCTCTGGGGGTTAATGAAACATGACGGGGACGGCCATCAAGTTCATAAAGTGGGTAACATAACCAACGATGGGGACGGCCATCGGGCTAAAAAGGAAAAAGGGACCACGACAGGGACGGCCATCGGGTTAAAGAATAAATGAAATAAACAGATGATGGGGTACGGCCATCAAAGGTGAAGGACGATCACCTAGCAGGGGACGGCTGCTCTGTTGGGTATAAAAGAAATATGATGGGGACGGCCATCGGGCTAAAAAGGAAAAAGGGACCACGACAGGGACGGCCATCGGGTTAAAGAATAAATGAAATAAACAGATGATGGGGTACGGCCATCAAAGGTGAAGGACAATCACCTAGCAGGGGACGGCTGCTCTGTTGGGTATAAAAGAAATATGATGGGGACGGCCATCAAAGGTGGAGGACGACCACCTGGCAGGGTACGGCTGCCGAAAATATCAACGATGGGGACGGCCATCGGATAGAAAAGGTCAACGATGGGGACGGCCATCGGACGAGCATGATGGAGGACGACCATCAAGAAGTGGAGGACGACCACTCAGCAGGGTACGGCTGCTCTCAAGGTTTGTCATGACATAGGACGAATGTCAGATAACCAAAATCAACAATGGGGACGGCCATTGGATAAAGTGATGAAGGACGATCATCAAAGGGTGGAGGACGACCACCTAGCAGGGGACGGCTGCTAAAAATCAACGATGGGGACGGCCATCGGATGAGCATGATGGAGGACGACCATCAAGAAGTGGAGGACGACCACTTAGCAGGGTACGGCTGCTCTCAGAGTTATCATAACACAGGACGAGTGTTAGATAAAAGAAAATTTGTTGGCGATCTACTGGGGATATAGTAAACACGGACGAGCGTTCACAACCAAGAAAGGAAAGTATGAGTGTTTGGTATTGTGTATAGATTAAAGATGCGGACGAGCATCCTTAAGACTATGATACGGACGAGTATCATGTAGAAACAAACTGACACATGTTCAGAGATGATGATACGGACGAGTATCAACTGGTTAACAAAGAACACGGACGAGTGTTGCATCTGAAAGAATCCTTCTGGAGAATAATAGACACAGACGAGTATCCATATTCAAGAAGACATAAGTGTTTGACACGGTGTATGGATTAAAGATGCGGACGAGCATCCTTAAGACTATGATACGGACGAGTATCATGTAGAAACAAACACTAGACGCAATGTTCTGAGATGATGGTACGGACGAGTACCAACTGGTTAACAAAGAACAAGGACTATTGTCGAATCTGTGGGGATATGAGTGATGATGTATACAAGATACGGACGAGTATCTGTATAAGTGTACCAATGAGTAGTGAGTATGTATGTATAAGTGTTTATCTGCTGGGGAGAGTGACACGGACGAGTGTCAAGAGAGAAAAGTATGATATTGACAAGTATATGGGTTGATAAAAGTGTAAGCGACTGCGCTGGGGATATGACACGAACGGGTGTCAAGAGAAGTGTATATACAAGTATATGTGAGTGCAAAGAGGATGTCTTTGGCTTTCTGCTGGTGTTTTGACACGGACGGGCGTCAGGTAGTATCTGAAATACAGGGGTCTTGTTTGTAAAGAGTGTTCAGGCGACTTTACTGGGGAGTGATGACACGGACGGGTGCCAAAAGGTGTATATACTGGTGTTCGTGATTGGAGGCAACTGCTTTTGCTGGGACCCTGGTGGGATTTTTCTGTACATTGATGAACTGTCATTATTCACAAGTGTTCAATTCACAACATGACTTATGATTATGCTATGCATTTGATTTTTGCCGTAATGCTCCGTATTAGACGGAATGCTACGCTCTGAGGGGTGAATATGATGTGAATGCTATGATTATGCAAAGAGGCACCGATCCGGAATTCGGATCCTGCTGCTGCGAAGATCTCTGGTTGATCTGCTTGAAGTGAACATCCCAGCTGGGGATGAGATCATTGGTAGATCTAAGGATGTATCTGCCTGGGGATACAGGTCACTGATTGACATATCCTTATAATACGGGACCCAGCTGGGGTTTGTAGAAGCTTTCTTCACTCTGTTGTGATCTCTTCATGCGTTGCTCTTCTGGATAGAGGCTGGAACCCTGTGGGGAGATGGTTCCCTGACTTCTGTATTCAGCTGAGGATGACACGGCAACTTGGCTGGGGAATTGTGAGAGGCAACTCAGCTGGGGAGAGCAACAAGAGGCAACTCAGCTGGGGATAGAGCATTTCAGATGCTAAGATTGAGTGCATGTTGATTTGGCAACTTCGCTGGGGAAATGGGCACCTTCCAGTGTCACGTGGAAGATAGACCGAGTTGATAATGATTCGCCATCTTGCTAAGACGTGACTTGCATGCCCCAGGTTGCGTTCTGGATACCTGCAATCCTGCAAAGGTAAGGAAACGTACAAAAGGTCCCGAGGTATCCCTTACTAGATTCCGTCATAGGAGTTAAGTACTATCGAGAATAATCACATTCCCTGTAAGCATTTTTTTTTTTTTTTTTTTAGAGAAAGGCATCTGTACTTATGCAATTGTATTTTTTAGAGACATCAGACAACTCTTTGCAAAACATAAATGTAAAAACGAAACATGACCGAAAATCTGATTTTATTAATTCCTGTGCCCTGAATTGGCGAGATACAGTCAAGGAAACATATCTCCTGAAATGAAGAGACTGTTACAAATTGAGAAACAAAGTGCTGGCGATGTTGACGACGCTTTCAAGGGAGCTTCCTCCTCTGCTATGACTCGTATGACAATGACGTTCTTCTCGTCTTGCTTTCTGGAGAGAGTTGATTCTGATTGAAGCTTGATTCCGTCGAAGCTTTCTAAGTGGTAAGCGATACAGACGAATTCAGAATGCAGTTGTTCACTTATTCCCTTGTTTTGCATGGATCGCCCTTTCGGGTTTTCAATCCATCGGGATACCCATTTTTGCCTGAGCTGTCCAATGCGGCTTTTCAACTCAGCGGGTGTACATTTCTCAATTATTTCCCTTATTTTTGCCCGAGTCTTTTATTCTGTTTTTGACTCGCCGGGATGCCCTATTTTTGCCTGGACTCACATTCTGTTTTTATGTCCAGCGGGTCATTTTATGCGAAGTATTTTTTAACTGCATCTGAATTCACAGGGGATGGGAAGTCTTCACCATCCATGGTGCTGAGCATCAGTGCCCCACCAGAGAAAACTTTCTTTACAACGAATGGTCCTTCATAATTTGGAGTCCATTTGCCCCTGTGGTCTGTATGAGGAGGGAGGATTCTTTTCAACACAAGATCCCCTACTTGGTATTCTCGGTGCCTGACTTTCTGATCGAAGGCCTTCTTCATTCTCTTCTGATATAACTGCCCATGACAGATTGCAACCAATCTCTTCTCTTCGATCAGGCTCAGTTGTTCGTATCGGGCCCGAACCCATTCTGCTTCACTCAGTTTAACATCCATCAATACCCGTAAGGAGGGTAATTCAACTTCAACAGGTAGGACTGCTTCCATACCATACACAAGCTGATACGGTGTCGCCCCAGTGGATGTCCTGATTGACGTGCGGTACCCATGTAAGGCAAACGGTAGCATTTCATGCCAGTCTTTGTATGTGACTACCATCTTCTGCACAATCTTCTTAATATTTTTATTAGCTGCCTCAACAGCGCCGTTCATCTTTGGCCTGTAAGGAGAAGAATTGTGATGTTGGATCTTGAAGTCCCGGCACAGCTCTGCCATCATTTTGTTGTTTAGATTGGAACCATTATCAGTAATGATTCGCTCGGGCACTCCATACCGACAGATGATATCTCTCTTCAGAAATCTGGCTACCACTTGTCTTGTAACATTTGCATATGAGGCTGCTTCAACCCACTTGGTGAAATAATCAATGGCGACCAGGATGAATCTGTGACCATTCGAAGCAGTTGGCTCAATCTTGCCAATCATGTCAATGCCCCACATAGCAAAGGGCCAGGGTGAAGACATTATGTTCAAAGGATTGGGAGGCACATGCACCTTATCTGCATAAATCTGGCATTTATGGCATTTTCTGGCGTAGGCACAACAGTCTGCATCCATTGTGATCCAGTAATAGCCTGATCTTAACAACTTTTTAGCCATTGCATGTCCTCCAGCATGGGTACCAAAAGAGCCTTCATGCACTTCATGCATCAACAAATCTGCTTCCGTCTTGTCAACACATCTGAGGAGTACCATATCAAAGTTCCTTTTGTATAAAGACCCATCAGTGTTCAGAAAGAAACTACCAGCAAGCCTTCTCAGAGTCTTCTTATCATTGGAAGATGCCCCAGGTGGGTATGTTTGATCCTCCAAGAAGCACTTAATGTCATGGAACCAAGGCTTATTATCTTTGACAACATCTGCCGCAAATACATATGCTGGTCTATCAAGTCTGGATACTGAAATCTGAGGTACAAAGTTAGCAACTTGAACTTTGATCATGGATGAAATGGTAGCAAGAGCATCTGCAAACTGATTCTCGTCCCGAGGGATATACTCAAGCTTGACTGTTGTGAAGAAAGTCAATAACCTCCTTGTATAATCCCTGTAAGGTATCAGATGATCCTGGTGGGTGTACCATTTTCCGTTGGTTTGATTAACTACCAGAGCTGAATCTCCGAATACAGTCAATGTCTTGATCCTGAGGTCAATGGCTTCCTCAAGACCCATAATGCAGGCTTCGTATTCAGCTTCGTTGTTAGTGCAGTTGAAAGTGAGTTTTGCCGAGAAAGGCATGTGAACTCCTTTAGGTGTAATGAGTACTGCACCAACACCACGACCATTCATGTTAACAGCCCCGTCAAACATCATAGTCCATTCTTCTTCCGGGTCAGGCCCTTCAGTGTGAATAGGCTCTTCGTGATCTTTTGCTTTTATGAACATGATGTCTTCATCAGGGAAGTCAAACCTCATAGGTTGGTAGTCATCAATGGGTTGCTCAGCAAGATATTCAGATAGTACACTGCCCTTGATGGCTTTCTGAGAGGTGTACTGGATGTCATATTCTGTGAGAATCATCTGCCATCTTGCAACTCGTCCGGTAAGAGCTGGCTTCTCGAAAATGTACTTAACTGGGTCCATCTTTGAGATTAATAGGGTAGTGTGGGTCAACATATACTGTCTCAGTCGGCGAGCAGCCCACGCTAAAGCACAGCAAGTTTTCTCGAGCAGTGAATAACGCTGTTCACAGTCGGTAAACTTTTTGCTTAGGTAGTATATTGCATACTCTTTTCGACCAGACTCGTCATGCTGGCCCAGCACACACCCCATCGACTCTTCTAACACTGTCAAGTACATAATCAGAGGTCTTCCTTCTACTGGAGGCATGAGGATTGGAGGTTCTTGTAAGTACTCTTTGATCTTGTCAAAAGCCTTCTGGCAATCTCCGTTCCACCTGACCGTCTGTTCTTTTCTTAACAGCTTGAACAAAGGTTCACAGGTTGCTGTGAGGTGAGATATGAACCGCGAAATGTAGTTCAATCGACCTAAGAACCCTCGAACTTCTTTCTCAGTTTTCGGTGCAGGCATCTCTTGGATGGCTTTGACTTTATCAGGGTCCACTTCAATCCCTTTCTCGCTTACAATAAAGCCCAGCAGCTTACCGGATCGCACCCCGAACGTACATTTGTTGGGGTTCAACTTCAGTTGATACTTCCTCAGGCGCTTGAACAACTTCAGCAAATTTACCAGGTGTTCTTCCTCTGTAAGGGACTTGGCAATCATATCATCCACATAACACTCGATTTCCTTGTGGATCATATCGTGGAATAATGTCACCATAGCCCGTTGATATGTGGCACCAGCATTCTTCAGTCCGAATGGCATCACTTTGTAACAGAACGTGCCCCAAGGCGTAATGAATGTTGTCTTCTCCATGTCTTCAGGTGACATATTGATCTGATTATATCCTGAAAATCCATCCATGAAGGAGAATACCGAGAACTGAGCCGTGTTATCCACCAATACATCAATGTGAGGTAATGGGAAGTCATCTTTCGGGCTGGCTCTGTTCAGATCCCGGTAATCAACACACATTCTTACTTTGCCGTCTTTCTTAGGCACAGGTACTATATTAGCAACCCACGGTGGATAGCTAGTCACAGCAAGGAACCCGGCGTCCCATTGCTTTTGTACCTCTTCCTTGATTTTCATAGCCATGTCTGGGCGAGTTCGGCGCAGCTTCTGTTTGACTGGTGGGCATTCTTCCCTTAGAGGCAGCTTGTGCACAACAATGTCGGTATCCAACCCTGGCATGTCTTGATACGACCAAGCAAACACATCAACATACTCTTGAAGCAGATCTATCAGCTGTCTCTTCACTGAGTCTTGCAGGCAGGCCCCGATTTTAACCTCTTTCACGTCTTCCTCCGTACCAAGATTGATCACTTCAACCTCCTCCTGATGAGGGGTAATAACCTTTTCCTCTTGCCTTAACAACCTGGCTAGCTCTTCAGGAAGCTCATATTCTTCATCAACCCCTTCATCAGCTTGATTGATTGGATTGTCAAGGTCATACGATGTCATAACCGTGCTGTTGTCGGTGCTGTCTGGAAGGCACTCTCTGCAAGGGTTAAGTTTGTTCATTTTAGTGATTGATTTTAATCTTGCTTTAGAAAAAAGTGAAATGAAGTTATCATTTTGAAAACACCGCCATTTATTTTTGTACAAAAAGAAAAATGGAAAAACAGTGAGCATAAAAGAAAAAGACTCGTTTGCAAAAAGATGTCTGATATTTCATTAATTTAATCTTGTTTGCACAAAAGTACAGATGGCCCTGGTTACAAAATGAGTCTTGTCATCTTGGGCAAGATGCAAGACTTGGATGCATGCTTATAAAAATGCAGGAAATAATAATTACTCTGCACGAGTAACTCTTATAATTTCCTGGGAAGACCAGTTCGAGACACTGCTCCCCGGGATCTTTGGACGAATCCAATTCTCCAGATTGCGCTCCTCTTCCAGCTCGTCTTCCAAACAGTTGATAGCATCGGGGGTGAGCATCCCCCCACTGACAAAACCAGGCTCTGCAGCAGCCTTTGCTTGATGTTGAGTTGGTCTGTAACCCAACCCAAATTTGTCCTTCTTCTCCTCCACAGCTAAAACCCTGCCCCAGCCTAAGGCAGTTCCTTCCTCAACAACCTTCCGGGCTTGTTGGTATGATGACATTGGAGTACCAGATACAGCAGATGCTTCATTCACATTCAAAGCTTCAAACCCCTGGCTCATTGTTTCATGGATCTCTCCATCCATTTCAATGTACTTATAGGTGGCCAGGTGGCTGACAAAAATGTCCTCCTCTCCACAGATTGTGACAACTTGGCCTTCCCACTCAAATTTTAACTTTTGGTGAAGGGTAGACGTTATTGCGCCGGCGGCGTGAATCCAGGGTCTACCCAACAAACAGCTGTAGGCGGGCTGAATGTCCATCACATAAAAGATAGTTTTAAAGGTCTGCGGGCCAATTGTCACGGGCAGCTCAATCTCTCCCAGAACCGATCTCTTAGAACCATCAAAGGCTCTTACCACCAGGTTGCTGGGTCTCAATGCCAAACCATCATATTCTAACTTCACCAGAGCCTTCTTTGGTAAGACATTCAGGGAAGAACCTGTGTCCACCAGCACATGAGAAAGGACAGCTCCTTTGCATTCCAGGGTTATGTGCAAGGCTTTGTTGTGATTGCGGCCATCCGCTGTCAAGTCAGAATTGGTAAACCCTAGCCCGTTGCTAGCAGTAACATTTCCAACCACGGTTTCCAATTGGTTGACAGTAATCTCCTCAGGCACGTAAGCTGCGTGCAAGACTTTAAGTAGTGCATTCCGATGGGCTTCGGAGCACATAAGCAGTGAGAGGATAGAGATTTTGGATGGCGTCTGGTGAAGTTGATCCACAATTTTGTAGTCACTCTTTTTGATGATTCTCATAAACTCATCAACTTCTTGATCGAACGGTGTTTTCAGGGCTTCTTTGGCAGCTGGATCTTCCTGCACCGGGCCTTTTCCCTTTGCCTTGGCAGCAGCTTCTGCTTCGGCAGTAGGTCTTTGAACTTGTGAAGCAAAGAGATGTCCGCTTCGAGTGAAGCCTCCGCCTCACCCCACATTATCTACTTGTGGTGCAGGTGCTGATGTTTCAAGAGTGATTCTTTTCCCTTCACAGTACACGTCAGAGCCATAGTGCCAAGGGATGGCCCTATTGCTTTCATATGGTACTGGTCCAGGCACCGTGACAGTGACTGGACTGATTGCTGCTGCTGAAGGGACTGTAATTGTTTGTGGATCATAAAAGATTGTAACTGGTGCTCTGGAGGGAGCAGCATCTTCTGAATGGTAGGCGGAGTTATTTTCAGGGTCGTAGAATATGGTAACAGTGGAGACATCTTCATGATTGTTTGCTGGTGTTGTAGGAGGTACTGTCGGAAGTATGGATGGTGTTGTTGTAGGAGATTCGAAATGGAATGAAGCTGAAGTTGTAGCAGGAGAAACTGTTGAAAACTGATCATTTGGAAGGACAGGTGAAGTACTTGTTGATGGTGCTGATGAATTGTCGGGAACAATAGTTGCTGCATTTGTAGGAGGGTCTGAAACCGTTGTTGATGAAGTTGCCGGATTTGTCGGAAATGATGTAGTGATCTGTAGCAGGCCACTCTGAATAAGGCTGTCAATGCCATTCCTTAGGTCCTCACACCCATTCCATGAGATATTGCAATATGGACACCCTAGTTCACACCCCGGAAATATTTGGTTTTCACGGAGTTGAGCTTTGATTTCCACCAATGGTGTCCTGATCTGATCCACACTAGTTATTAAATAAGACGGTTGGTCTTCTTCAATAGCATTAATTCGGGGACCACCATGGTTTGGCATTGGGTTTTTATTGACATTGGGCGGAGGTGCAAAATTCAGAGCCTTGGAGTCTACCAAGTCTTGTACCTTCATATGCAGAGCCCTGCATTTTTCTGTACTGTGACCAGGTGCGTTTGAATGGAAAGCACACCTAGCATTGGAGTCATAGTTTCTTGGTAGGCTGTTGGGATCCGGAGGTGCCAATGTTCTTAGCTCAACTAGGTTGAGTTTCAGAAGTTGTGGCAGCAAAGTGGCATATGGCATTGGGATCGGGTCGATCACTCGGTTAGCTTGGGATGGCCTCTGTTGGAATGGCCTCTGTTGATTGTGGTTGTTGGTGTTGTTGCTGTTGTAATTTCTTGGAGGATATTGATTCTGCTGATACTGAGGTTGTTGTTGGAAGTTTTGCTGAGGAGGTTGATAGACTGGCTGAGGATGAGCTGGAGCAGGGATAGTGACTGCTGCTATTGACCTTTGAACATATTGGGGCCTACCCCTGTTGGTGTGAATGGCATTGGTCTCGCCAGTTCTTCTCGGGCCTGCAAAAGGCTTTCTTGTACTACTGGACGAGCTTGCACCACTGTCTGAAATCTTTCCCATTTTTAACAGGCTTTCAATTCTCTCCCCGGCTATGACAACATCTGCGAAGCTAGTGGAGGAGAAAGCAGCCAACCTGTCAATATACGTTCCCTGAAGGGTGTTCATAAACATGTCTGCCATTTCTCTCTCAGACATAGGTGGTTGAACAGCAGCAGCCAGTTGCCTCCACCTTTGAGCATATTCTCGGAAACTCTCCCTCGAAGACTGTGACATTCCCATCAGGAGAGTCCTGTTGGGTGCCATGTCTAGATTATACTGATACTGTCTGATGAAGGCCTCTGCCAGGTCCTTCCAGCATCTAATTGTTGCTCTTGTCAGATGGGAATACCACTCCCTCGAAGCTCCAGTCAAGCTATCTTCAAAATAGAACATCCACAATTTCTCATCCATTGTATAGGCCTTCAGCCTTCCCAGAAATGATTGCAAATGAGTCCGGGGGCATGAAGTCCCATTATACTTTTCGAAACAAGGTGGCTTGAACTTATGGGGGATCCTGACCCCGTCTACCAAACCCATGTCCATGACGTCGAAGCCCAAAGAATTTTGAGACTCCAGTGATCTCAACTTCTCAGCTATTTCTTCCAATCGTCTATCATAAGTTTCCTCTCCAGCACCCATTACGGTAAATTGGTCCTCCTGAGGATCTTCTTGAAGTACCCTGGCTGCAGTGGCTGTCCCTTGAACATTTGCAGGAATATTGATCTCAGGATGTAGATGTGGACCAAACACAGGGGGGTTAACATGTGGTTGCACCCGTTCATTGTTACTTGTGCCAGCAGTCCCCACATGGGGCTCATCTTGATTCCTCCCTTCTACCAAAGCCCTGAGCCTCTCCTGGCTTTGAGCTAAATTGTTCATCACTTCCATGAATTGTGTTATCTGAGTTCTCATCTCCAACCTTTCGTTGGCCATCTGGTTTCTGACCTCTGTAAGGTCTTGTTGCATCTGGTCCATCTGGATTCCCGGAAGGTTGTTTCTAGTTGGGTACCTGTGTGGCCTGTTGAGAGGAAATACCCGGCGGCGAGCAATAATTCCTGAGATTTCACAACAGAGGTTAGCAACAACAAAACAAAAACCTACAAAACAAACAAAAGGGTCAGTATGCAATGCAGTTATGCTTATTTGCTATCAAGGTATCCGGTTTGGCCTTCAGTTTTGACCCTTCCAGACCCTTGAAGATGCTGCTGTTGAAATTGCTTTCGAAGTAACCCAGATGGAAACTAACACAAATATATTACAAAACGTGAAATAATACAACTTGTTCATTTTACAACACAAGCCCTCAAAGGGGTCAAAATACATCACAAAAAAGCAAAAGTACATGGAATAGGAATAACAACAAGCAAATGGTCAAACTCCAAGGCCAAACTCATCCTCACGAACTTCCTTGAGAAGTGCTTCGGTCACAGGATCAGCCGGGTGCTCCGTAAGATTTCTGATGAGAAGGTTTCTTGTCGCAACAGCTGCAGTCAACTTCCTGTTCTGACTTTGGTCCTTAGACCTCTTCACTCCAGCTCTGATTTCTAGCTCTGATATTTCCTTCTGGGCTGCTGCCAGGGCTTTTTCCATCTGCTTCATCTTGTCTTGAACTCTCTTGTCTTCCAGAGTACGGGCCTCAGTGATCCGGACCCACCTGGCCTGACTTTCCTTCAAATACAAGTCTGTTCTTGCTCTTTGGAACTGGGCCTCTTTACAAGCATTCTTCAGAATCTGCTCACCAGCTTTAGACTTGTTGATATAATCTCCAGACTTCTCAATCTTGGTCAAGTGTTCCACTCTCAATTTCTCCAATCTCTCAATCTCCCTTACACCTTCACTCCTCTCCCTGAGGGTCTTCTGCAAGGCTTGGGTTAGCTTCTCGTTTCTTTCCTTCAAGCTCTCAAACTCCTCCAGACTGATAGTGACAGGGGGTGATGCTGAAGATGACTCAGGCATGTCTTCTATGGTGAAGGGTATTCCAGAGAATTGGGCCCTAGCATGGGACCACTCATAATATTGTGCTGATGCCACATTATTGCACTTCCCCAGAATGGTGATTCCCTTGGTTTGAACATGATCCCAGGCCCAGGCAGCCTGTCTAACGGTTGCCAGACTAATCTTGTTCTCACAGTAGAGGGTCTCAACCAAGTTTTGTTCCCTAGGAATATGAACCAGTGCATAGCCTAATTGCCTCCTGAACAGCAGAGGGTTGTAATTGATACTTCCCTTGACCCCTATTAAAGGCACATTGGGAAAGTGCCCACAGCTTGTAATGATATCTCTGCCTTTGGTGCTTTGAGTACACCATCTGATATCTGCTGAAGTTAGGGTAGTGAGCCTCTTAGCCCAGTTGCTCTGCTGATGAGGATTGAGAAATGCATCTGTCTTGGGTAGATGCCTGAGAAGCCAAGCATGGAATAATGGAGCACAACATCTTACTAACCTCCCCCTCTGCTTCTCATTCTTCTGATGTACTGAGTAATAAAGATCACCCAATAAAGTTGGCACTGGGTTCTTCAGGATGAACAGATGGATGGCATTCTTGCTAATGAATCGAGGCTCATCTGCAAACAACACAATTCCATATACACTTAAAGCCAACAGAGCACAAACAGCTTTCCACTCCCCCAGGGAGGCCTTCAGACTAGCTTGAGAAATCAGGAAGTCCAGATGAAATCCAGGGATCCCAGCTTTAGAGGTCATATGCTGCTCAATCAAAGTAAGTTCCAGGTGCAAAGCTTTTGCTATCTCTCCATTGCTGGGAAAGACCATTTCAGGGTTGAAAGGGATTTCCCTCTTGATAGGCAAACCAATCAAAGATGAGTATTCTTCCAAAAGAGGCCCCAACTGAAAGTCTTGAAAGGTGAAACATCTCAATGGGGGGTCATAGAACTGAATACAGGTATGGATCAGGCTTCTCTGAGATGGGTCCAGATCCATGACCAAGTCAAGTATATCCCCATAATGCTCCCTGAACAAAGGTATGTGATCTGGGGTGATCAGGGTCTGGATCCTCCTGATGTCTGATAAGTCTGGTTGGAAGAAATGATAAGTGATGTTGCTTTTCTTTGGAGCCATGATGCTGAAGACTGAGTAGAGTGCTGATGTCAATGCTGAAAGAATGAGCCACTGATTGGCTGGTGCTAGTAACTGAAGGATATGGTTGACAAGCTGAAGCAAGTGCTGGTGGAGATAGGTCAAAACTGCAGATGGGGTCAAAACCAAAACCAGATGAAAATGGATACCCTGAAACACAAATAAGCAAATGTTAATATGATGCAATGGGTATGTATGCAAATGAAATGCAAGGGTTTGTGACTGAGCTGGATCTGATTAACTGCCTTGGTATAGATCCATGTGTGTTTAAGAATTCCAGATGGAGGCCTAAAAATCCAGTAACCAGGGTGGGGGACTCAAATAAAGAGCCACAAGTCCAAGGTTTTAGAATCACAAGAACTGTCCAACATGGAGTATTCTTAACAAAGTCAAAGTAACAGGGTATTCTGAGGTCAAGGTACCTGCAAACCTGTAAACAGCCCAACCCCCTCACAGGTGGTGATCTAGAACAAGGATCCTCAGACTTGGATCAGTTATGAGAAGTGTAAACACTTCTAACCCGGAGGTACAGTGTTTACAATAACCATAACAATTCCTCCTCTAATTCACCTCAGTTTCTGAAGGTCAATACTAAAAGGTCATCCAGACTTAGCAGGCTTCCCAGATAGCCCTAGCATTGCAGGAAATCTGCAACACAGAGTTCTCAAGAAGAAACCCATATCTGAACCGTGTTTCATATTCCCGCACCAGACCGAAATGGAATGGGAAAGAATATGATTCACTCTAGCCTAGGTGTCACTCAGGTCCCAGGTATAGGACCTTAACTCTCAATGGAACACCCACCCACCAAAACAAGAAACCAGATCCAGCCAGCAACAATGATAGTATGATATATATAAATGCAATAAAGAAAGCAGTAAAGTAACTGTACATAAATACAAGCACAAATAAGCACATAACACCCCAGTAAACACAAATCAAACAAGCGCTAGGAGGAACCCACAAAAAGAACCAGAAGCCCTGGTTGCAGTATAAGCATCCCCAGCAGAGTCGCCAAGCTGTCGCTCCCGAAGATTTGCATCCAGGTACAAGCGCGAACGGTCGGCGAAGGGAACAGTGAGAACACACAGCCGTGAACTCACTGGAGATGAAAAGAGTCGCCAGCTAGGCATTTTTATCCCGGAGGAAAGGCAATGCTGCATAGACCTAGAAAAAGGATGGATAAGACGGTTGCGAACCAGAGAGACTGAGAAAGGGGGTTGGTTACAACCTGGGAAGGTATTAGCACCCAGATTGTCCGCCGTACTCGACGGGATCCACGCTTAAAAGATTTGTGTCTTAAAGGGGTAGTGTCAGTGTAATCTGTGTGTAAAAGAGCTGGAAAAGAATGTACAGGTGTCAGTGTAAAAGAAGTGAAGTGTATAAATGATGTGTCAGTGTGAGGGCAAGAGTGCAATGCTCAAGATCATGAGGCTAAAAGAATGAAGCTGGAAAGAGGGGGAATATACAGAGACTTTTGTTCGATAACCGTTAAGTTATGCCTACGTATCCTCTCGTGCAATGAGGAAGTCAGAACACCGTAGTTCGACCCAAAGAGACTGAAAGATGAATTGACTGATGAACTGCTTGCTTGTCTATGCTCAAGTGTATGACCTGTCTGGCTCAGGTGCTAACTGTCTTGCATTAGACGGAAGAAGCAAGTTCTCGTTTATGAGTGAATGAGATGAGAAAAGAATCCCGGAGGAGACGATTATTGTTTGTTTTTTTTGAGTTTTCAGTCTTTTATTGCTTTTTGGATTTTTGTCATAAGTTAATGAGCTTAGGCCTAAACCAATGGATTTAGTAAACTCATCACATCTTCCCTCTGATTAGGGGTAATGAGAATACCTTAAGTGTGAAGTCAGATTCTCACACTTAATCACCTTGGTGTAGGATTAAAATCAATAACCTACTTGTGATTAATTAGATGTTTTTGGTGTTTTTGTTTAGTGTTAAGTAATGAGGTTAAGCCGTAATCATGGATTAAACAGACTCATTACACCATCCTAAAAGAAGGATGACAGGTGAGAATGTTTAAGCTGAGGAAAGCTCCTCAACTTAATCCAAGATTAGGGATTAAACTCATGACAAAACAAGCCTTTGATTAAGTGGATTTTAGATTAATGGTATGATGATGAAGTGATTTTTATGATTTGTAAGACAACTTGAGGGGGACTTGTCCATTAACACCAGGGTTAGTCCTTCTTAACCACTTAAGGAAGAAATAGAACCCTAATGCAAGGCCCAAGTTACAAGTGTAATGCCTTGATGATTATTATGTGAATTAATTAAGAGATTTAAACACATTAAGGGTTTAATACTTAGGATTAAAGTTATACACTCCATCCTAAGAGAAGGATGCAGGCATAAGCTTAATCACAAAGCCTTAAAACCTTTAGGGTTTAGTCCTGGATTATGAGGTGAGAAGAGAAGACTCAAAGAGAGACACAAAGGTAAAACTATGAGGGGAGACTAATCAAAACCCTAATTCATTATCATGCTTGGTTGTCCCTAAGGTTTGTGAGGTTTTCAAGAAGAAGCCTTCAATGGAACCACCAGGAAGCAGATGAAAGGATCAGGAGAAGCAAAGCAACTTGCTTCATTCAAGAAGTCAAGTCACTTGAGGAAAGAAAGTGGGAAGAAGAAGAATGAGCAAGCTCAAACTCAAACACAAACAAAAATGCAGCAATGGATGCAAGAGAGATGAAAAGAAAAGTTATGAGAAGTGAAGGCAAATTCACTTCTCAAAGTTACTTACCACCTGAAAGGTTAGAAGAGAAATGCAATGCAATGCAAAATGGGATGAGGTGACATGATGAGAAACAAAACCAGAAGCAAATACATGATGCTAATGATGCTATGAGATGCTACAAACATGAGGCAGCATGGAGATGTTCATACAAGATTATGAATGCAAATGATGCAAGTTAAGGAGCATGAATGAACATGAAAAGTTATGAATCATACAAGACAAATGACATGGCAAATATGCAATGCAATGATCAAACATGCTTTCTAAATGTCTTAAGATGTCAAATGGATCACAAGAATGCACAAAATGCAAGGACAAGTCAAGTTATGCAAGGAATGCAAGAAGGATGCAAAAGAAGGCCCAAATCAGGGTTCATGGATCAAACATCAAACAAAAACCTAAAACAGAAACAAAACCCTAAGATAAAAATGGAAAATGGTACCCAAAGAAACTCTAAACCTATAATAAACCACTGCCCAAAGGGGAACTCTCAACTTTCAACCAAACTCAAGATATGAATTTTCTAAGTTATTAGGGTTTTTTAAGGTTCTTAACAAAAGAAATGCCAAACAATTGGAAAATGCAAAATCAAATCATGACCATTTTATCTTAGAAACTATATGCTAAACACAAGACAAAGCAAAAAGAATCAATGTCCAACTCTTCTTAGATAGGCAGAAGTGAATTTTTGAACTTATGATCAAAATAATGCACCAAAAATGATTTAATTCAATGGAAAATTCTTAAAATGCATCAAGATCAAAAAATAAATTTGGTTTGAAGGTTGTACAATGTTTCTAAATGTCTTAGAACATTTCATGAATTTTTTGGTGATTTTTAAATACCTAAAAGTATTTTTAATTAATTAATTTCCATTAATCAATTAAAAATAATCTTTTAAATATTTAAAAATACTTTTTTAATGATAAAAAATAAAATAAAAATACTTTTGTGTCTTAAAAATTAATAAAACTTTTAGGAAAAAGTTTCATAATTTTTAAGATTTTTTTGCTATTTTAAAATAAATGTGCAAATAAAATGAAAGAAAATGAAATAAAAAATGAAATAGACTGAAGTAATCAGGAAGGACGGCTGAGATTCATTCTGGATTCAAAGGGGTTGACTGCGCGCGTTTTTGAATGGCCAAGATTGCTTCTGATCAAATTAACTTAAATATGGATTAATTAAATAAAACACGTGGATTAGGGCATAATGAGCACATCTGGGCCGTCCACGCGCGCGCGAAGTCAAGGGAGTCAACGGATCCTATGGCCTAAATTCAAATGGCATTTAATTACTGGATTAAGCCCTAATGACTTTCAGGTGGCCGGAGAAGACCTCCGGTCGTCTTCTCCGGCCAGCACCTCACCTGAAAAATCCCCAAACCCCTCAAATCGTATCAAAAATGAAAAACAAGAACTGGGAAATGATCTCCAAGCTCTCACGAACCAAACCCCTCTCCTAAAACAAATTTCTTCTTCCTAAACAAGCTGAATCGAAGGAAATGAAAACTAGGGCACGCAAGTTTCAGATACAAATTAAATGCTCAAAACAAAACCATTTTCAAAACCAATGATACCAGGATGATCAGTGAATCACATAGAACAAGTTTGTAACAAGAGAAATGATTTCTGGAAAAATAATTTTCGAGCTACCTGAGATTTGAAGCTTTCAGTTTGAAGACTTTCTGGCCACTTCCTTCAGTGCAAACTACTCCACTTGGTCCCCAGAAGATGTTTGAATGCTCAAAGGGAGTTTAAGCTGGCTGGATAGTGAGATTCGAAAGCTTCTGCTCAAGCTTGATCAGAAATGGCAATGGAGTTTCTGGAGGTTTCAGGCCATAGTGAGTGATGGTTTGTGACCCTGAGGATGAATGGAGAAGGTCTGTGGTGTTTGTTTGTGTGTTTGCAAGATGTGGTGAGAGTTTCGAAGAGAAATGCAGGCTGAGGTGAGAAATGGTTATGGAGTATTCTTGGTTGTTTCAGGCTTGGGTTCTTGGTGCTGGGTGGTCTATGGAGCAAGGTGAGTTGAATGGTGAAGAGGGCTGAAGTGTTTGTATGCTGGACAGAGAGATTCGAAGGCTTATGCAATGTGAGTGATTTTTGTGAATGTGATGAATGAGGATGTTTCAGCCTTGCCTTCTACATGAAATGGCTTGCAAATTGTCCACATAACTCTCTCTCATTGGTCAGTTGATTGGACATGTGCTTTATTGATTGGTAAGTTGCCTTTTGCAAAAAGTCAAATAATGTGTAAGAGAGGCATGGCTCATGATCTAGGCAAGTACATGGCATGGGCTGGCGTAGCAAAGGTGAGGGAGAGGTCTAGCAAAGCTCAGCATCCAAGGCTGCAAGTTGTAGGAGGCATGATGAGTGGTTTTGCAAGTTGTTGTAACTTTGGTTCACATGTGAGAAAGTCTTGTTACACAAACCAAACCATGGGGAAACTTGGTCCAATTCTGATTTTTAAGGCTCATAGAATGTTTGTGTAATGGTTTCAAATGAATTAGAGGTCACATAATGCATTGGTTCATGACTTTGCAAAATTTCCATTTGAGGCATGCCTTGAAAATTAATGATTTTAGCCAACTTTGCATTGCCATAACTTTTGATCCAAGAAGAGTTTGATCATGTTCTTGTACTTTTTGAAAAGGGAAAGATGAGATCTACAACTTTCATGACCAAAGTTTTTCCATTTGAAGCACTTTTGGATCAAGAATCATGGCTTGAAAAATGACCAAAAAATGATGCATTCTTGAAAAGTCAACTATGCCCAAAAAGTCAACCTTTGCAAAAACCCTAAATTCTTGATTTCTATGAACTTCCACCTTCTTCCATGATCAAATAAAGATCATATACACTCAAAATGATGAAGATCACCCATTGGTTGGGTCATTGGGGGCCTCAGATGCCCTGATTTTGCACTGACTTGTCTGAAAAGTCAACTCTTGATCAGATGACTTCCCCATGGAATTTCTTCATGAAAATTGATATGCATACTCCCTATACCATATAGAGATCAATGGAAACAAGAATGACCAAAAAATTTGGAGTTGTGGCCTCTGAAACCAAAACCCTAATTTTCAGTCAATTGTGCAGTTCATCCTGGCTCTGCATCCACTCAAACCCTAGTTCTTGTGGTTCCTCTGCAATTTTGACTTTGAGGAGATGGAATATGATACAAGAACACACATGGACCCCTTTTGGATGATTGGTGGCCTTTGGAATGCCTCAAGAAGCTTTGGGATTGCTCAGATCACCAACCCTAGGTGCAGATGCCTTAGAAACTATGCAGTGAATCAAAATTGTGATATGAGATGGTATGATTGTGTTTATGCATATGAGAGTGATCACAAGCCATGGTGTGAATGGGTGAGGGCAAATTTGGGGTGTTTACAGAAAGGAGAAATGAAATGAAGGTGAAAAGAGTCGCCAGCTAGGCATTTTTATCCCGAAGGAAAGGTAATGCTGCATAAACCTAGGAAAAGATGGATAAGACGGTTGCGAACCAGAGAAACTTAGAAAGGGGGTTGGTTACAACCTGGGAAGGTATTAGCACCCAGATTGTCCGTCGTACTCGACGGGATCCACGCTTAAAAGATTTTTTTTTAAAGGGGTAGTGTCTGTGCTATCTGTGTGCAAAAGCTGGAAAAGAAATATACAAGTGTCAGTGCAAAAAGGGTGAATTGCTCAGGAATGAGGCTTCAAAGAGAATGTTGAAGGAGGGGGAAGACACAAAGACTTTTGTTCGATAACAGTTAAGTTATGCCTACGTATCCTCTCGTGCAATTAGGAAGTCAGAACACCGTAGTTAGACTCAAAGACACTAAAAGGTGAATTGATTGATGAACTGCTTGCTTGTCTATGCTCAAGTGTATGACTCATCTGGCTCGAGTGCTAACTGTCTTGCATTAGACGGAAGAAGCGAGTTTTCGTTTGTGAGTGAAGATGATGAGAAAAGAATCCCGGAGGAGACGATTATTGCTTTGTTCTTGTGTTTTCAATCTTTTATTGCTTTTTGTGTTTATCATAAGTTAATGAGCTTAAGCCTAAACCAAGGGGTTAGTAAACTCATCATATCCTCCCTTTGATTAGGGATAATGAGAATACCTTAGGTATGAGGTAAACACCTCAAACTTAATTACCATGATGATGTAGGATTAAGATCATTAACGTACTGGTGATTATTTAGATGTTTTTTGAGTTTTTGTTTAGTGTTAAGTAATGAATTTAAGCCATAACCAAAGATTTAGTGAACCCATTACACCATCCTAATAGAAGGATAATAGATGAGAGCACTTAAGCTGAGGAAGATACCTCAACTTAATCCATGGTTAGGGATTAACCTCATGACAAAACAAACCTTTATTAAATGGATTTTAATTAATAGTGAGATTAAGAAGTGAGTTTTATGATATGTAAGACAACTTGAGGGGGACTTGTCCATTAACACTAGGGTTAGTCCTTCTTAACCAATAATGGAAGAATTAGAACCCTAATGCAAGGCCCAAGTTACAAGCTATTGTCTTAGTGATTATTAAGATGGGTTGATTAAGAGGTTTAAACACATTAAGGGTTTAATACTTAGGATTAAAGTTATACACTCCATCCTAAGAGAAGGATGCAGGCATAACCCTAATCACAAAGTCTTAAAACCTTAAAGGTTTAGTCTCTAATGATGAGATGAGAAGAGAGACACAAAGAAGACACAAAGGTAAAAACTAAAGGGGGACTAATCAAAACCCTAATTATTGTCATGCTTGGATGTTCCTATGGTTTGTAATGCTAGTAAGAGATCTTTAGAGAAGCCACCAATGGAAGAAGCAGATGAAAGGAGGAGAAGTAGAAGAAACAAGTTACTTACTTCACTGAAAAAGATAAGTAACTTGGAGAAAGAAAGTGAATGATGAACATGAATGAGCAAGCTCACTATTAAAGAAAATGAAAATGCAGCAAGGATGCATAAGAAGAATGAGAAGAGAAATGAGAAGTGAAGGCAAATTCACTTCTCAAGTTACTTACCACCTGAAATGGTTAGCATAAAGGAAAGGAATGAAATGAAAATGTAATGTGTGCAAAGATGAAAATCAAAACCAGACGCAAATACATGATGCAAATGATGCTATGAGATGATGCAAAATCATGTCAAGTGTTATGAATGTTCATACAAGAGATGGAATGCAAAGGGAGCATGCTTTGAAGTATGAAAACACATGATAGTTCATGGAATGAAATGAATGCACATCATGGAAAATGAATGAAGAAATGATCAAGTATGATTCTAATATGTCCTAAGATGTCTTAGATGTTATTTGAATGCAAGAAATGTCATGGCAAGTTCATGTGTGGATGCATATGCAAGATGAATACAAATGTACATGAGAAATTAGGGTTTTATGACAACATGAGATGCAAAAGTCAAAAACAGAAGCAAAACATAAGATAAAAAATTGCAAATGAACTCAAAGGAACCCTAACCCCATATGATATCATACCCCAAAGGAGGAGGTATAACTCTTAACCTAAAGGAAGTTGTGATTTTTCTAAGTTTGCTAGGGTTTTAAGGTACCTTAAGAAGAAAAATGCAAATCAAATGGAAAATAAAAGATAAATTTGTGAAAAAAATATGCTAGATACTACATGTCATATGAAGATCAATGCAAAAAGAACCAATGTCAAACCCTTCATGGTTAGGCAGAAAAGAATTCTTGAAGTTAGGGTTCAAAAATGGGATTTTATGGTTCCTAAATTCAAAGAAAAATGTCAAAGTTGAATCAAAACCAAAAAGAAATTTTTATGAATGGTTTGACAATGTTTCTAAATGTCCTAAGATGCAATGTGAATGTTTTTGGGATTTTTAGAAACCTAAATGACATTTTAACTAATTAATTTCCATTAATTAATTAAAGTAAACATTTAAATATTTTTAAAATGGTTTTTTAATGCAAAAAAATAAAAATAAAAATGTTTTTGGGTGAAGAAAAATATTTGAATTAAAAATGCAGAAGGAAAATATTTTTGGAAGTTTTTAAGTATTTTAAATAAATTATACAAAACAAATGATAAAAAAAGAAATAAAAATTGAATCAAGGCTGGTCAACTGATCCAAGGGATCAGATTTAAACTGGGGAGATGGAGGGAGACCACGCGCGCATATGGATGGTCAGAATTCAAACTTATTAAATCCTAATTAATTAATTAATTAATCCAGATTAAACTCAATCTGAACTAATCCTGGCCATCCATTTCAAATTAAACCTAATCCAAGGGCCCAGAACACGCCTGGCTCACTAAACCCAAAAATTAACCCTAATCCGTTTCAGGTGACCGGAATAGTGTTCCGGTTATTTTCTCCGGCAGCACCCCAACACCAACTTCTTCCCTAGGCCACTTCTGGAGCTCTAAAGCTCCAGATCAACTCCTATCACCTTTCTAAACCTAAATCCAGCCTCAAAACTAATTTTTCATGGCTGAAAATCAAGATTCGAAGAAGAACTCAAAAATGGTGAAACTTTCAGAGAATCAGCACATGCTCATTTCGCAACCATTTTCAAAAATAAATATATCATGGTGATCAGTAAAGCATAAAGAACAATTTAAGAACTTAAAATTGCATTTCTGGAAAAAAGTTTGAAGAGGTTACCTGAGCTTGAGCTTCCTCAGTTTGGAGCTTTTGGACCTCCTTTCTTGTGCAAACTCACTCCAATGATCCCTCTGATGAAGCTTTGATGCTTGGAAGGAGTTTGTAATGGCTGAAATGAAAGCTTACACTCTTGCTGGCCAGCAATTGTGTTTCAGTTTTGGGGGTTTTTTGGTTGCAATGAAGGGTGGGAAATGATCCTTTGATGAAGCTGAGGTGATTGATGAAAAAAGTTTGGAGTTTGAGTGTGTGAGCAGAGAGTTTCAAATGCTTTTGCAAATAGGGTGATTTTTGAGAGCTTGATGATTCTGAGCATTCAGGCTTGTGTGTTTTGTGTTATGAGCTGTGTTTGATCCACATAACAAGCTTTGATAGGTCAGAGAAGTTGTTATGGCCTATGGTGATTGGTATGGGTCATCTTGCACAAAGTCAACAAATCTTGTACTTGAGGTATTGGCTAGTTTTGCAGCTGGCTTTTGGCTTGTCCTGGCTCAGCAAAGATCAAGGAGAGCCATGGAATTGGTTTTGTGGTGATTCAGTAAGTGGAAGCATAGTTGTGTATCATTTTGCAATTTCCATGAAGTTTGGCCCCTTTTGGATTTCTTGATGTGCAAGGACTGAAATGAGATGGTTCTTTTGGCAATTTTGATCTTTAGGCAATGTACTAGGTTTGTATGATGCATAGAAGTGTATTAGAGGTCACAAAATGGCTTGGCAAGTGGTTTTGCAAAAATCCCTCTTTGGTGTATTCTTGAAAATTATAGGATTTTTGCCAACTTTGAAAGATCATAACTTGAGTTCCATAATGAATTAGAACTTGTTTTTGTACTTTTTGAAAAGGGAATGATCCAATCTACAACTTTCATGACCAACAATCTTTCATTTGAAGCAATTTTGGTTGAAAAAGAGGAGGTTGAAATACTTTCCCAAAATGGAAAGTTTCCATTACAAGTCATTTCCATTTTTGGCAACTTTTGGTTTAGCTCACTTTTCTTCAATCTTGTGAACTTCCAACCACTTCAATGATTAAATAAAGATCATATAACTTTAATTTGATGAAAAATCCACTTTGGTTCCATTGTTGGGGGCCTCAGATGCCCTGATTTTGCACTGACTTGCTCAAGAAGTTACCTAGTGAACAAATGACTTCCATAATGAATTTATTCATAAAACTTGGTATACATGACCCTTATAACATATTGAGACCATTAGAAACAAGAATGACCAAAAAATTTGGAGTTATGGCCTCTGAAACCAAAACCTTAATTTCAGGTCATCTGTGTAGTGAAACCCTAGCTCTGCTTCCATGCTTTCCAAGTTCTTGTGATTTCTTGACTTCCTTGATCTTGGAGGGATATAATATGATGATTGAACATACATGGACCCTCTTGGAATGATTGGATATCTTTGGAGTGGCTTAAATGGATCCTTGGATTGCTCAGATCACAAACCCTAGATGCAGATGGACTTGAACTATGCAGATGAAACAAAATGCAATATGGTGTGATATGCTTAAACTAATGCAAAAATGAAAAATCACAAGCCATGGTGTGAACTTAGTGAGGGCAAATTTGGGGTGTTTACAGCAGCAGGAAGTTGTTGTGCCCAAATCTTGTGGCTTAAACAACAACTCCTCGATTTTGGTATAGACCTTGGTTGTATCCCTCTCCGATGTGACAACATAAGTGCATCAATATCACGAAGAACCCGGTCATGAATTCAAGAACAAAGAATATAGATATCTGGCATCACTTCCTTCGAGATCATGTTCTAAACGGAGATGTAGATGTTACGTTCGTGGATACACACAATCAACTCGCCGATATATTCACTAAACCATTGGCTAAGGAGCAATTTTTCAAGATTCGACGAGAACTTGGTATTCTCAATGAAGGTGACATCTAACCCTATCTTTAAAATTGCTTGTTGTATGTCATTGTTGCATAATATGTGTTTTTCGTTCACTTTGTGTTACAAAAGGCTAGCACTCACTTTTCGTTGTTTTTGATCTTTCACTCTTTCGGTTATCCGAAAAACATCGTTTTTAAAATATTTTTTTATCAAAAGTTGCGTTGTGATATTTGCTAACATTTTGTAAAAAAAAAATTTCAAAAATATTTTCCGACATAGCCCCAAAATTGCTACTGTCCTTTTAAAATTTTATGAAATTTTTTTCCCGTTAACCGGTTAACGCATCCCAGACAGCAGTTCTGGGTCACGTGTTGGACATATTTATGGTTGTTTTGTTTTTTCTTCTTTTGTGTACTTTGTCATATGTATGTGAGTCAAATGTTTTTTTAATACCTCTTTCAAACTCCTCATAAAGTTCTTCTCTCCCTTTGACTCACTATTAAACTCCACTACCTCATTTTCACTCTCTCTTCTCCAAAACCATAACCACTCCATTAATACACCATTAAAACCCACTCCACTAAAACTCTTTTATAAACTCTACCCTCTCAACTTCACTCTCCATACACTCAAACCCTAATCCGAAAATACCTTCACACACCCCAAACCCTAAGCTTCATCTTCTCTTCAATGGCTCCAAGAAAAGGAAAGGCTCCTGTGTCAGCATCAAAATCCAGCAGTGAAGAGGAAATGACCATGGAATCAACCAAGAAGCGGAGAATGGATTTTCGTGTCCGGGTTCGACATCTTCTTAAGGGTAAGTATGTGAATCTGAAATCCTTTGAAACTTTTAAGTTTCCGACATTGTTAGAATATCAGGGGATGCTAGACTTTATTGCTGATAATGGAAAAGTATATCTGGATTTGGTAAAATCCTTTATGTACAACATGTCTCTTAACTGTGATGATAAGGATAAACACCAATTGTTTTCTATTGTTAGAAACTGTGAAATTGGAGTTGACCTAGGTACTCTTGCTGTTTCATTGACTATCCCATATTCGGGTGTTTTTCTCCGAAAAGGGGTAAACCATGATGAAGGAAAATGGACCAACTATGAAAAAATGGAATATTATTATCAGATTTGTCGGTTTCCAAAGGCAGCCATGGTTTCCGGCCAACGTACCTCTCGGGTACTATGTTATGCTAAGAACTTATTTGTGGATGATCGGATGCTACACTACATCATCTGTCATGTTTTGCTTCCCAAGGATTCCAATTGTCTCAGATTAATGATTTGGCTTCCTACTATGATGTATCATCTGAAGCAACAACTTGCTCTAAAGACGAGATTACCATATGGCCGCTTCATTTCAAGAATCCTGGAAATTACCGATATGGAAATCGGTAGAGAGCCTTTTATTGCTATGACTACTACGGCTAATGAGATTAATGGAGTCACTATCATCAAAAACACTGGCATGATTCAAAGCAATTATGGAACCTACAAGTATGACGACGGATCCTCCACCTTCACCTCCATCCCACCTATTCCGGAAACCGGCATCACAAATGACTTTCTCTACTCAACCATCATGACAAACCACCATGAAACCATGCGTGCCTTAAAAAGCCTTCGGAACTTAGTCTTAAGCTCCCGAAACCCCACCGAGTTTGTTGATGAGGATGAGGAAGGTAGCAAAGAGGAGGAAGAAGATGATGAGGATATGTCGGATGAGGACCATGTTTTCTTGTTGTTTTCTTTTATGCTTTAAGTCTAGTTTATGTTTTATTGTTTAAAACATAAGTCCTAAGTTTATTAGGCAATTTTGGTTTCCATGTACTAAGCTTTTCTGCATTATGTTCGTACTCGTATTAGTTATGTTGAATTATGATTATGCTTTTATGTATGTTTGCATGCATGTCTTACTTGATGCTTCTTTCTATTCAATGCTTGTATGGTGCTTTTCTTTTCATATCAATGCTTGTTGGTCTCTTCCTTTTTGCAAATTCCAAAGGGGGAGAAGACTTTGTTTCTCTAATGCCTCTCGATGCAGAATTTCTTTTGCTACTGCCGCTATTATTTAGGGCGAGTTTCTATCCTTAGGGGGAGGACCGTCTTAGAGAAACGTCGATCAAGCTCTCGCACATTTTTTGGTTGTCATCATCAAAAAGGGGGAGAATGTAGAAGCACGCCTTCAACCTCGAAGAATTTGATGAAGACTACACGACTCATGCGCTTCATATTTGCAAAAAGTCAAGAGTTCTCAAACATGATCTAGAAACAAGCATCGGCATTGTGATCAAGCTTCTTTTGCTCATTCAGTTTATTTCAAGCTTGGACGCAATACGTTGAGGTACATCAAAACCCTTTACAAATTGATGTACAAGTGTTCAATAAATCATTTCACATGTTATCATATTGCATACAATTTTTGAAATGTTTTTAAAATAGTTTAACACTTTTAAAATTAAGATTTTTTCTGTTTTTAACAGTGTTAACCGGTTAACCATTTGGTTAACCGGTTAACAGCTTCAAATTTTAAAAGTTAGTGTTAACGTTGCTATGCGTTAACCGGTTAACACTGAAAGATTTTTGAAAAATTTATTTCTTTGAAATTCAAATTATACCTTTTATTATACCTCTTCAAATTAAATTTTGTTTCATAATTTTTCACACCTTTTTGAAAGGGTGTTTTGAATATTATATATTCTGAATTTTTTCAAATTCAAAAAAAACACCTCCTAGAATTTTTTATAAAAATCACTCAATCAAATTCACTCTTTTTCACATATTTTCAAAACTTAAAAAGTGTTTATATTGTGATTCATAACATTTTCATATTCTTCATTAAACACTTGTATTGAAATTTATAAAGTAAATTTTGATCAAAGGAGAAGATCAATTTATATTGATATCAAACATTGTACTACTCTCAAAATTACAAAGAATTAAAATAGATTTTCTATTGTGACTTGTGATCCAAGACTGTTGGACTCAAGGGATAGTGATTGCAAGAGGATTGTTCTAGCACACTAGGTTGTTTAGTTGTTTAGAAAGTAGGCCTCACCGATTGAAGGTGCGGTAGGTTGTACATTTCTAAAAACTAGTGGAAAATCTCTTTCGTGTTGGAAAGGGGACTGGATGTCCCTTCGGATTGTGAAGGGAACCAGGATAATTTGTTGTGTCTTTTTTACTTTCTCGCTTTATCGCTTTCATATCATAAACAAGTAAAAGAAAAATCCATCCATCAAAGAAAATAGTCGTAAAGGTTTATAACACCTAATTCACCCCCCCCCCCCTCTTAGGCGTACTTTGAAACTACATTTCCATGCTTCTAAACATGCTTCCATTGCATCTCATCCTTGTATGATCATTCATATGCATCTTGTATGACTTTGCATCATCTCATATGTCATTTACATTGCTTATTCACTTCTAACTTTGGTCTTTACATCTCATTTCATCTCATTTCCTTTTGCTTTATGTCTTATGCATTCATACTAACATCTCAGGGGCTTATGGTAAGTTGATTGGGATGTGGATTTTCCTTCACATCCCACCTCTTCTTATCTTATAATATGCATATTTACTTGTCTTTGAAGTGAATTTGCTTCACTTGTGCTCCCTCATTCTTACTTTCTTTCTTTTAAGTTACTTATCTTCTTCAGGAAGTAAGTAACTTATTCTTCTTTCTCCTTCTCTTTTCATCTGCTTCTTCCTTGGTGGGCTTGAAGATCTTTTATCTTAAGCCTCACAAACCATAGGATATCCAAGCATGATAATTTTTAGGTTTGTGTATAGTCTCCCTTAGTCTTTTACCTTTGAGTCTCCTTGAGTCTCTCTTCTCATCTCTTAATCAGAGGCTAAACTCTTAAAGTTTTAGGACTTTGAATTAGGGTTATGCATGCATCCTTATCTTAGGATGGAGTGTATAAATTTAATACTTAGTGTTAAACCTTTAATTTGTTTACACCTATTAATAAAAACACATTAATAATCACTAAGACTTTATCTTGTAACTTGGGCCTTACATTAGGGTTCTATCTCTTCCTTATGGTTAAGAGGGACTAACCCTAGTGTTTAATGGACAAGTACCCCTCAAGTTGTCTTACAAACCATAAAATCCACTTCTTAATCTCATCCTTTATTTAAAATCCACTTAATAAAGGCTTGTTATATAATGAATTTAGTCCATAATCATGGATTAAGTTGAGGTATCTTCCTCAGCTTAAGTGTTCTCATCTATCATCCTTCTATTAGGATGGTGTAATGAGGCCACTAATCTGTGATTAGAGATTAAACTCATTACTTAACACTAAACAAACACCAAAAACAATAAAAAGCTGAAAACACAAAAACAAACAATAATCGTCTCCTCTGGGATTCTTTTCTCATCACACACATTCACAAATGAGAACTTGCTTCTTCCGTCTAATGCAAGACAATTAGCACTCGAGCCAGACGAGTCATACACTTGAGCATAGATTAGCAAGCAGTTCACAGTCAATTTATTTCCAGTCTCTTTGAGTCGAACTACGGTGTTCTGACTTCCTCATTGCACAAGAGGATACGTTGGCATAACTTAACAGTTATCGAACAAAAGTCTATGTGTCTCCCCCCTCTATCAGCATACTTTCTAAAGCCTCAGTTCCTGAGCAATTCACCCTTTTGCACTGACACCTGTATTTTCCTTCCTTGGCTTTTTCACACAGATAGCACATACACTTACCCCTTTTAAACACAATTTTGTAAGCGTGGATCCCGTCGAGTACGATGAATGATTTGGGTGATAATACCTTCCCAGGTCGTAACCAACCTCCTTTCTCAGTTTCTCTGGTTCGCAACCGTCTTATCCATCTCTTTCTAGGTTTATGCAGCATTACCTTTCCTTCGGGATAAATATGCCTAGCTGACGACTCTATTCAATTCAACCTCATTTCTCTTTCGCCGACCATTCGCGTTTGCATCGGGACGTAAGTCCAGGGAGCGACACAAGGGATGCAAAAACAGAGTGCAACATGATTATTTACATGCTAAATGATGTATTGATCATGACAAAAATTAAGCACTAAACACTTTATGCACAAATGAACACATAAATACACAATATGTGAAATGAACGGAAACGTGTCGAAACGACTCGAAACGAAGGAATCAACCACTGAAACTAACCTCAAAAAATTCCTAAAATCAATCCCTAAACATACAAGGAAGTTAAAGGTACAAGGAAACAAGAATAAGCAACTAAACAAGCTGAAAATGAAAAATCACACAACGTTAACTGGTTAACCAAACCGTTAACCAGTTAACGAACCCCAGACAGCAACAATTTGGCCAAACACACACATGTTAACCAGTTAACCAAAGCATTAACTGGTTAACACTTAACAGAATGTGAAAAAAAAATTTAGACATAAGTGCTTTTGGCCACAAACTTACTTCTAACGATCTCCAACATACCTAGGAACATGCTAACACTAATTGTACTCCTAGAATGGCATTCTAACATCTAGTAGAACCTAAATTGAGCTACGGATCTAGCTACAAACAATCAAAATGTAAAAAACGCAATTGAAACGAAATCAAATGATACAATGAAAACGTAATTAATAATCATGCGGAGAATGCCGTTTAAGGCAAGATAGAGAGAATAAGTTAAAGCAAGAATGGTTTTAGATCACCAACCTACGAAGCAGAGGAGTGCTTCGGCAAATGTTGCAATAATCGGAGCTTGATCGAAGAGAAATCCGAAGAATCCGCGAATGCGTAAAATAAATGTGTTCTTGATGCTTGAGACGTTTTGCACTTCCGATAAGCCGAAATCTCACCAAAAACCAGTAGCTTCTTCTTCCACAATGCATAAATCAATGGAGGTTGGAGGCTAAGCTTTAAGATCTTCAAGTTTCAATGTGAAACTTGAAGAGCTTCTTTGAAAAAACCTTTGGTGAAAAGGGAAAATGGAGGAAAAGTGAGAGAGAAAAGTGATTCTAGAAATGAGAAATGTGAAATTATGAGGGTGAACCCTTTAGCTTTTGGAGGAGATGAGTTTATATAATGCATATGCTTGGGTCTAGGTTTGGGAATGGAGTTAGGTTTAGGAATGGAGTTAGGTTTGTAGTTAGTTAGGGTTAGGGTTGGAGAGGGAATATTCCTTGGAATATTCCATGGAACACTCTAGAATATGGTAGAACAATCCAAGGTGATGAGGTGGCATGAAGTGGAAAAATGAAAAAGGAAGAAAAATAAGGAAACTGTGGAGGGAAAGGAAGAACACAAACTAATTTTCAACCATTTTTCAAAATTTCGCCCCCGTTAACCGGTTAACCAATCCGTTAACCAGTTAACGGCCCCAAAACTTCAATTTTTGCTTTTCTTGGAGGGACCTCTCCTGAAATAGTATTGTATATATTTTTGTAGTGATTTTTTCCTTCTGAGTTCCAAATGGTGACAACCTAGCCCAATCACATGCCTTATGCCAAAATGCAAATGATTTATGCTCCATTATTTTTCTTTTTATTATTTTTTGAATGCGATGAATGCTTGAATGATCGTGCAAATCGATGAAGCAAAAACCACTTGAGGTTGGCAATAAATTAAGAGGGCAAACTTTAGGGTATTATAGGTATACTCCGTTCCGAGTAAGCGAAACGTAGCGTTACCGACCAGATACTTGGTTGTGTCGCTTGGAGTGTTGCAAGCATAAGAGTTAAAAACTACAGAGTCAGAGTGGCGTACATCGGACTGTTGCTTTTGCAGAGCGTTGATAGACCGGTATTCAAAAGAAACCAGTTAACACTATCAAGGAGCCCAAGTTGGGTTAGGAATTCTTCGTCAATATAACGAGTTACTTCGACAGTCATCTCACGATAGGCGGTGAATCGTGCATATTAGAGCTCTCCGGCTTCACCCTCACGGGACAAGATGTTGATGGGAACTGGATTTGCCATGGATTCAAAGGTTTGGAAATTGAAGGAGATGAAAAGAAAATAGAAAGGCTGGTTTGTGAACAAAGAAGCTGGTGAAATGAAATAAAAAGCTCGTACTGATACTTATATAGATACATAATGCAAGAGTGGTTGCTAAAAATGCTACGGAAGTTGGGTGGTTGAGGAGTTGGTGAAAAAGTGGAAGTGAAGGTACCAATTTATAGCGGTGGAAAAATCAGAATGTTGGAGAGAAGTGGGAGAGTGGGGTTCCAACGTTCATAAGAACATTGCAGATGACCGTTACTAACTGTGTGACGTTCCTCAGGTCATTATGACGGTCGTCAGGATGTTGAGACGGTCGTCACCTGTATTAAATGGGCAATTTGATAAATGGGCTTTCATCTAATTTTCTACACTTAATTTGTTAATCCTCATTATTTCTCACGCACCATATTTTTCTATGTAGCATATAGCAGTGCATATCAGTGGCATATATTTTTAATAGGCGTGCATTATAATTGTAACAGAAGAATAAAATTTGACAGTTAAAGCACTAATGCATATAAGTAACAGAAAGTGGTAAACATTCAATTTAAGCAGAATACTTGTACACACTACTGAACAATTATAACTCAGGCACAAACAAATAAAAACAGAACCAAAATTCTATTAAAACATAGAAAAATGTAGTAGTCATAAATTCAAACAAATTGAAAATTGAAAATTGAAAAACAACTAAAAATAAAATTGAGCTAAAATTAAAATGTTGAATTCAAATGAAAATGCTAGAAAATTCTAATGTGTGCTGGAATCAGAAATTAGCCACGATAGTTGCGGATAGATTCTAATGCTTGACTCAGATGGTCGAATTGTTATACGGTCATATCTCTCAGAGTAATGATGTATATACGCAAGTCGCGGATGTCATATTGCATGATTTGCATCTCAGTATGAAGATTCTCTAAGGTAAGCTCAAGATTGGCTAGAGCAGGTGCAGGTGTAGGTGTAGATATCTTAGCAGGTTTAGGTTTCTCCTCTTCTTCAATCATATCCTCAGGGTGGTCTGAATCATAATAATTTGAAGGAGTCTTAGGTTCTATCTCAACTTCACACCAAGCATCTCCTGGTTCATAAATCAGATCATCTAGATCATATAGCTAGTTGCGTTTATAATGCACACTTGTGCGCTCATGGTCAGGTAAAGTTAAATGTGGCACAACTACGTCATTGATCAGAAGCTTAAAACAGTCAGGTCCACAGTCATACAACATAGCTCTCTCAAAACAGAAAGTGGTGTTCATTGGTCTGAATTCTTCAAGCAGGTAAATCTGAGAGAGGCGGTTTATAAATCCTATTGCATCAACAATCTTGGTAACTAGGCCACCTATTAGGATTGGATGGTGTTCATTCTGAATAATCCTACAGAAATTAGAAAACACGAGATTTACCCCATTAACCCTCCTGGATATAAAAGCACAAAACATGATGAATAATTCATCACTCGAGACATTATTATCTCTTTCAGTCTTTCCGAATAATGTCCAAGCCAGGATCATATGGAAATACCTAATAGTTGGGTTGTGGATCTCAGTGGACAATATAGAGTATAAATCATGATCAGGTCACCCTGAGATACTACTCCAAAAACAGTCTAGCTCATCATGTGCGAGTAAGATTTCCTATGGTTTTGAGAAAACAGCTGGGCCATCTGGGAAATCTAAAAGGTTAGCCATCTCATGAATGTTAAACTCACAAGGATATCCAAATAATCTGGATGATATCTTTCCTCTTGTAAAACATTTTCCACAGTTGTGATCGTAAACCAGTGAACTTAGAAATTCTAAGGTCAACTCATAATAGATCCTATGTTTCCTAAGTGCAAATCCTTCCCAACCTATCTGATTAAAGAAGTAGTCAATGCTAGCACTTATGCCTAAAGCTTTCATGGTAGGTCCATGGGCAAATTTGGTCAGGGCCATAGGTCTCTGGGCTAAGGCTTCATAATGGCGCCTCTGGGTGTCATCTCTAAAGTCCACAATCAGATTGGTAGTCATTGTCAGAGTTAGTGAGAATGAAAATAGAGAAGGAGTAGAAGGTAGAAAAATTTAAAAATCCTGGAATCACATAGTAAAACAAAACAAACACAACAATTAGTGAATTTAAAGCATTTTGAAAATTAGAATTTTGAAAAACTAAATAAAACAAAATATAACTAAATTTACATGAAATTTAAAAATCGAAATTCATGGTTTGCCTCCCATAAAGCGCTTCATTTAATGTCAGGGATCGACATAACTTAAGAGAAATTAATCTAAGGTTTCTGATGGCAATTCTGCCAGTTTAAAACATGTCGAGAATTTTTTGTCCTGTATGCAATTATAATGTTTAAGGCGTTACCCATTTACTATAAATGGTGCACTAGACCTACCCTTAATTTCTATAGCGCCATTAATTTAAACTTTTGTTATTTTGAAGGGGCAGGACCATCTAGATCGTAATTTTCCAGGAAATAACCTAAGCCTAGAGTTAAATAGGAGAACAACATCTTCCACACTTAATTCTATTTTAGAAATAGGCTTGACATGCCATCTCTTCATTCTTTCCTTATATATGTGGGCATTCTCGTAAGCGTCTAGTCTTAGCTTTTCCAATTCATGTAAGTCTAAAATACGTTTCTCACTTGCGTCAGTATAGTTAAAGTTAAGACTTTTAATTTCCCAATAGGCTTTGTGCTCTAATTCTACTGGAAAGTGGCATGCTTTTCCATAGACTAATTTGAAATGTGTGGTTCTGATGGGTATCTTAAAAGCTGTTATGTAGGCCCATAAAGCTTCAGGTAACTTGGTAGACCAATCTTTCCTTGATGTAGCGAGAGTTTTCTCCAAAATTTATTTTATCTCTCTATTTGAAATCTCTATTTATCCACTAGTTTGCAGATGGTAAGGTGTTGCTACACGGTGTCTTATTCCATATTTTAATAAGAGTTTATTGAATATTTTAGATATGAAATGAGAGCCTCTGTCACTTATGACGAGTCTTGGCACACCAAATCTCGGGAAATTAATGTTCTTAAAAAGCTTCATGACTACTTCTGTGTCATTTGTTGGAGAAGTTATAGCTTCAATCCACTTTGAAACATAAAAGACATCAAAGAGTATAAACTTATTTCCAAAAGAAGATGGGAATGGTCCCATAAAGTCAATTCCCCAGACATCAAAAAATTCTACTTATAAAATGTCTATTTGGGGCAATTCATCACGCCTCGAGATGTTACTAGTGTGTTGGCATCAGTCGCAATTTAGAATGGCGAGGTGAACATCTTTCCAAAGAGTGGGTCAAAATAGGCCTGATTGAAGGATTTTTGCACAAGTCTTCGAAGTGCTTGCATGTCCATCGTAAGGAGCAGAATGACAATGGGAAATTATGTTTTCCATTTCTTCTTATGAGACACATCAACGGTAAATACCATCGGATCCTCGCTTGAAAAATAATGGTTCATCCCAGTAGTACTGTTTTAAATCATGGAATAATTTCTTCTTTTGTTGGTATGTGAGATTTGGTGGAAGTACCCCAACAGCTAAATAGTTGACTATGTCAGTGTACCATGGTAGAGTGCTTTACGCACAAATTTCTTCCACTATTTCTTCTTGGGATTGTTCGTCTAAAGTCAAGGAAGATATCTCACTTTCCAATTGGGCTATAAGGCATTCATTAGGGAAATCATCGTTAATTGGTATTTGGTCTGGTTTAATTCCTCCTATACATGATAAGTGGTCTGCTACTATGTTGTCAGTTCCTTTCTTATCCTTAATTTCCAAATCAAACTCTTGTAGCAAACAGATCCATCTTATTAATCTAGGTTTCGCGTCCTTTTTACTTAGAAGGTATCTGATGGCGGCATGATCGGTATAAATGATGATTTTAGCTCCTACTAGGTAGGAACATAATTTATCGAGTGTGAACACGATGGCTAAGAGTTCTTTCTCTATGGTGGCGTAGTTCATTTGAGTAGGGTCTAGAGTTTTACTTGCGTAGTATATTGCGTGAAGTTTCTTATATTTTCTTTGTCCTAAGATTGCACCTACAACATAATCACTCGCATCACACATAATCTCGAATGGTAGTGTCCAGTCAGGTGTTTGCATGATGGGTGCAGTGATAAGATCTGTTTTAAGTGTTTCAAATGCTTTTAAACAGTCTTCGTCAAAGATAAACTCAACGTCCTTCATTAGTAGACCAGTCAACAGCTTAATAATCTTTGAAAAGTCCTTAATGAATCGTCGGTAAAAACCGGTGTGTCCTAAGAAACTTTTTATTTCTTTCACGATTTTAGACAGTTGAAGGTCTTTTATTACTTATATCTTTGCTTTATCTACCTCGATGCCTCTGTGGATATCACATGTTCTAGAATAATCCCTTGTCTGACCATAAAATGGCACTTTTCCCAATTTAGTACAAGATTCACTTTTACGCATCTCTCGAGTACCATCTCTAAGTTAGATAAACATCCTTCAAAGCTTTATCTGCATAAGGAGAAATAATCCATAAACACTTCCATGATGTCGTCTATGAAATTTTCAAAAATCACCATCATACATTGTTTAAATGTCGCTGGAGCATTACACAAACCAAACGGCATACGACGGTAAGCGAATGTTCCGAAGGGGCACGTGAATGTTGTCTTTTCTTGGTCGTCAGGATGAATAGGAATTTGGAAGAATCCTGAGTAACCATCTAGATAGCAAAAGTAAGAATGTTTGGCTAATCTTTCCAACATTTGATCAATGAAGGGTAAAGGAAAATGGTCTTTCTTGGTAGCTTTATTCAGTTTTCGGTAATCGATACACATTATACTCCCGATCACTACTCTTTGTGTTATCGACTCACCTTTTAAGTTCTTAGTGATTGTAATGCCCCCCTTCTTTGGTACGACATGCATTGGGCTAACCCATTGACTGTCGGATATTGGATATATAATTCTGGCGTCTAGTAATTTTTTTTACTTCATCTCTAACTATGGTACTTAGAATCAGATTGATCCTTCTCTGAGGTTCTCTAGAGGTCTTACAGTCTTCCTCTAGCATAATATGGTACATACATATTGTAAACACCCAAAATTTGCCCTCACCCATTCACACCATGGATTGTGATATCTTCATATACATAAGTTCAATCATAGCATCTCATATTGCATATTTGCTTCACTGCATTGTTTCAAAGTCATCTGCATCTAGGGTTTGTGATCTAAGCAATCCAAGAGCTTCTTGAGCCACCCCAAAGGTCATCAATCACTTCAAAGGGGTCCATGTATGTTCAAGCATCACATTATATCCTCCCAAAGTCAAGAATGTCAAAAGAATCGCAAGAACTGAGAATGGCATGGAAGCAGAGCCAGGTTTGACTGCACAGTTGACCTAGAATTAGGGTTTTGGTTTCAAAGGCCATAACTCCAAACTATTTGGTCATTCTTGTTTCTATTGGTCTCTATATGGTATAGGGAGTATGAATATCAATTTTCATGAAGAAATTCCATGGGGAAGTCATCTGATCAAGAGTTGACTTTTCAAGCATGTCAGTGCAAAATCAGGGCATCTGAGGCCCCCAATGACCCAGCCAAAGGGTGTTCTTCATCATTTTGATTGTATATGATCTTTATTTGATCATAGAAGAAGTTGGAAGTTCACAAAATTGAAGAATTTCAAGTCTTTTGCAAAGTTGACTTTTTGGGAAAGTTGACTTTTTAATGAAATTGCCATTTTGGGAAACTTTTTCAACCCTTGCTTTTTGATTCAAAAATGCTTCAAATGAAAAAACTTTGGTCATGAAAGTTGTAGAATGGATCACTCCCTTTTCAAAAAGTACAAGAACATGACCTAATTCATTTTGGATCAAAAGTTATGGCTTGTCAAAGTTGGCTAAAATCACAAAATTTGAAGTTTTCTACCAAAGAGGCACTTTGCAAAATGACTTGATCAAGTGTTCTAAAGACCTCAAATGTGTACAATTTCTTCACAACATGATTACATGACCTCTAAAAATCAGAATTGGCCCAAGAATCATCTCATTTCATGCCTTGAACTTCAAGAAATCTCAAAGGAACCAAACTTGAATCAATTTGCAAAACACTACACAAACTATAAACCACTTGCTGAATCATCTCATAAACAATTCCATGGACCTCCTTAAACTCAGCTGAGCAAAAGCAAGCCAAGAAGCAAGTTGTACCATAGCCCATACCTCAAGTACACATCAAGTTGACATTTTGGCCAAAGACCCATACCAATCACCATAGGCCACCAACAACTTTCTGACCTATCCCCTTTTGATACATGGACAAAACCCAGCCTAACACATCACACAACACACTCTGATCTTGCCCACAAGCCATAGTTATCATTTTTGCTCAAACTTGCAAAATCTTTCGAAGCACTCAGCACAGCTAGCAAACACACAAACCAACTTCACAAATCAACTCAGCACATTTCCCTGGTCACAAACCACCCATCACCATAGCCTAAAACTCCCTGAATCACAAATACGATTTCCACCCCACCTTGAACAGAACTTCTGCCATCTCTCAAACCATCCATTACAAACTTCAAACAAGCATTGAAAGCTTCTCAGGGGGTCCAGTGGAGTTGATTGAAAGCAAGAAATCAGCCAGAAAGTACCAGAAACCAAAGCTTCAGTTCAGGTAGCCATCTCAAACTTTTTTCCAGAAACTCCATTTTAAGTTCTTAAATGCTTCTATGCACTCCCCTGATCATGGGGATATGATTATTTTTGAAAATGGTTAAGAAACCAGGATGTATGAATGCTCTGAAACTTTTTGCCCTAGGAATGTTTTGCTTCGATTTGGTTGATTGATGAATGAAAAATGATGTTTGTTAGGGGGTTTTGATTTAGTGTTGAATGGGGATGAATTCTGGGCAGTTAGATTTCATTTTTATTGCGTGTAGAGAGAGTTGGAGATTTGGCTTGCCGGAGAAGACGACCGGAACAGTGTTCCGGTCGCCTGAAAGTCATTAGGGCTAATTAATTAGGGTTTAGTTTTAATTGCGTGAATTTGAATTTTGGCCGTCCAGATGCGCGCCAGGTCCACTCCCGCGCGTGTGAGTTTGAATTCTAGCCATTGATCTTGCTGACTTTTTCATTTTTCAGTTTTAATTCATTTTATTTTTCATTTAATTGCATTTGTTTTCTTCATTTTATTAAAAATAGTAAAACCTTTTCAAAAATTCTGAAAATTTTTATACAAACTTTTATTAATTTTCAGAAACCAAAAACATTTTTATTTTTATTTTTTGCATTTAAAAATATTTTTAAATCATTTACAAGTTTATTTTTAATTAATTAATGAGAATTAATTAATTAAAAATACTTTTAGGTATTTAAAAATCACCAAAAAATTCATGAAACCTTTAAAATCATTTAGAAACATTGTCCAACCCTCAAACCAAATTTCTTTTTTGATCTTGTTGTCTTTTGACAATTTTTCATGGAATTAATTTCATTTCAAAGCATTATTTTGATCCAATGTTCAAAAATTCATTTCTGCCTAGTCTTTAAGAGTTGGACTTTGATTCTTTTTGCATTGTGTTTTGCATATCATGTAGTTCATAGTATTAAATTGGCATGATTTGATTTTGCATTTTCAATTTGTTTGACATTTTTCTTGACAAGGTACATTAAAACCCTAGAAATCTTAAGAAATTCATAACTTTCACTAGGTTAAGAATTGGATCCCCTCCTTTGGGCAGTGAGTTTGTGTAGGGTTAGGGTTCCCTTGGATGCATTTTCAATTTTTTATCTTGATGTTTGCTTCTGGTTTTGGTTTTTGTTTGGTGCATTGATCATAAACCCTAATTTGGGTTTCCTTTTGCATCCATCTCGCATTTGCTTGCATACCATGACTTGCCATGACATTTTATGCATCCATTTGATTCATTAGACATCTTAGGACATGTTAGATTCATGTTTGATCATTGCATCTTTCATTTGTCATGTTGTATGTCATTTACCTTTCATAAATTTTCATGTATGTTCATGGTTCTAAGCATGCTTCTTTTGCATCCATATGTTCATGTGATCATCCTCATGCCTTGTTTCATGTTTGCATCATCTCATAGCATCATTATCATCTCATATATTCTTCTGGTTTTGATTTGCATCATGCCATTTCATCTCATTTTGCATTGCATTGCATTTCTTTCACTAACTTTTCAGGTGGTAAGCAACTTTGAGAAGTGAATTTGCCTTCATTTCTCACAATTTCTTTTCATCTCTCTTATGCATCATTGCTGCATTTTGTTTTGTGTTTTAGATTGAGCTTGCCCTTTCTTTTTCTCCTTACTTTCTTTCCTCAAGTGACTTGTCTTCTTAAATGAAGCAAGTTACTTTGCTTCTCTTTGCTCCTTTCATCTGCTTCCTGGTGGTTCCTCTGAAGATGTCTCTTGAAAACCTCACAAACCTTAGGAACAACCAAGCATGACAATGATTAGGGTTTTGATTAGTCCCCCATTTAGATTTTACCTTTGTGTCTCATTGAGTCTTCTTCTCTCATCTCACAATCAGGGACTAAACCCTAAAGGCTTTAAGGCTTTGTGATTAAGCTTATGCCTGCATTCTTCTATTAGGATGGAGTGTATAACTTTAATCCTAAGTGTGAGACCCTGACTTCACACTTAAGGTATTCTCATTACCCCTAATCAGAGGGAAGATGTGATGAGTTTACTAACCCATTGGTTTAGGCTTAAGCTCACTAGCTTATGACAAACTTTCAAAAGTAATAAAAGACTGAAAACACAAAAACAAATAATAATCGTCTCCTTCGGGATTCTTTTTTCATCTCATTCACTCACAAACGAGAACTCGCTTCTTCCGTCTAATGCAAGACAGTTTGCACCTGAGCCAGACAGGTCATACACTAGAGCATAGACAAGTGAGCAGTTCACAAGTCAATTCATCTTTCAGTCTCTTTGGGTCGAACTACGGTGTTCTGACTTCCTCATTGCACGAGAGGATACGTAGGCATAACTTAACAGTTTTCGAACAAAAGTCTCTGTATATTCCCCCTCTTCCCAGTATCATTCTTTTAACCTCATGATCTTGAGTATCTTATTCCTGTTTCTTTACACTGACACTGTATATATCACACATCATTTTCTTTTACACTGACACCTGTGCATCCTTTTCCAGCTATTTTATACACTGATTGCACTGACACTACCCCTTTAAAACACAAATCTTTTAAGCGTGGATCCCGTCGAGTACGACAGATAATCTGGGTGCTAATACCTTCCCAGATTGTAACCAACCCCCTTTCTCAGTCTCTCTGGTTCGCAACCGTCTTATCCATATCTTTCTAGGTCTATGCAGCATTACCTTTCCTCCGGGATAAAAATTCCCAGCTGGCGACTCTTTTCTTTTCCTGTGAGTTCACTCCTGTGTGTTCTCACACCCTCCTTTCGCCGACCGTTCGCGTCTGTACCTCATTTGAGCCCAGTCTCATCTTTTGGGAGCGACAGCTTGGCGACTCTGCTGGGGACCCTTATATTGTAACCAGGGTTTCTGGTTCTTTTTGTGGGTTCCTCCTAGCGCTTGTTTGGTTTGTGTTTACTGGGGTGTTATGTGCCATTTGTGTTTGTATATTTATTTTGTTTACTGCTTTATGTACAGTTATTTATTGCTTTCTTTATAGCTTTACATATATCATACTGTCATACTGTTCTGGCTGGATCTGGTTTTGTTGCCTTGGTGGGTGGGGTTCTATTGAGAGTTGAGGTCCTATACTTGGGACCTGAGTGACACCTAGGCTAGAGTGGTTCATGTTCTTTCCCATTCCATTTCGGTCTGGTGCGGGAATATGAAACACGGTTCAGACATGGGTTTCTTCTTGAGAACTCTGTGCTACAGATTTCCTGTAGTGCTAGGGCTATCTGGGAAGCCTGCTAAGTCTGGATGACCTTTAGTATTGACCTTCAGAAATTGAGGTGAATTAGAGGAGGATCTTTTATGGTTATTGTAAACACTGTACCTCCGGGTTGGAAGTGTTTACACTTCTCATAACTGATCCAAGTCTGAGGATCCTTGTTTTAGAACACCACCTGTGAGGGGGTTGGGATGTTTACAGGTTTGCAGGTACCCTTGACCTCAGTATACCCTGTTACTTTGTTTTGATTAAGAGTACTCCACTTTGGAACAGTTCTTGTGATTTTAACCCTGGACATGTGACTCTTTATTTGGGTCCCCCACCTTGGTTACTGGACTTTTGAACCTCCATCTGGACTTCTTAGACATACATGGGCTCTGTATTAAGACAAATAATCAGATCCAGCTTGATCACAAACCCTTGCATATCATTTGCATACATCATCATTGCATCATTTAACATTTGCTTATTTGTTTTTCAGGGTATCCATACTATATTTTGGCTTGGTTTTGACCCCTTCATCTGCATAGACCTATCTTCACCAGTATCTGCTTCAGCTATCCTCATCAGCTACCTGCTTCAGTCACCTGCATCACCAGTCTTAGCCTGTCAGTGGCCCATCTTCTGGTATCAGTCATCATCAGCATATGTTTCAGCTTTTCTTCAGCAACATGGCACCCAAGAAGAGCAACATCTCCTACCATTTCTTTGAGCCTGAGCTGGCTGGCATCAGGAAGGTCCAGGCCCTGATTACTCCAGACCATATACCACTATTCAGAGAACATTATGGAGGCATCCTTGATGTGGTTATGGATTTGGACCCTTCCCAGAGGAGCTTGATTCATACTTGCCTGCAGTTCTATGATCCCCCTCTGAGGTGCTTCACCTTTCAGGATTTTCAGTTGGGGCCTTTATTAGAGGAGTATTCATCATTGGTTGGTGTACCTATTAGGGGTGGTATCCCTTTCAACCCTGAGATGGCATTTCCTAGTAATGAAGAAGTGGCAAAGGCACTATATCTGGAACCCTCTCTGATTGGACAGAACGTGACTACCAAGGCTGGAATCTCTGGTTTATATTTGGATTTCTTGACCTCTCAGGCTACTCTGAAAGCCTCCTTGGGGGAATGGAAGGCAGTCTGTGCATTATTAGCCCTTAGCATATATGGGGTTATATTATTTGCAGATGAGCCTAAGTTTATAAGCAAGAATGCAATCCATCTTTTCATTCTGAGGAACCCAGTGCCCACCTTACTGGGAGATTTCTACTACTCTGTTCACCAAAGGAATGAAAAGCAGAGAGGAAGGTTAGTGAGGTGTTGTGCTCCCCTGTTCCATACCTGGTTGCTCAAACACTTGCCTAAGACTGATGCATTCTTGAATCCTCACCAGCAAAAGAATTGGGCTAGAAGACTCATTGCTTTAACCTCAGATGACATCAGGTGGTGCACTCAAAGCACCAAGGGCAGGGATATCATTACTAGTTGTGGGCAGTTCCCCAATGTACCCCTGATAGGAGTGAAGGGTTGCATCAACTACAACCCTCTGTTATTCAAAAGACAATTGGGCTATGCATTGGTCCACCCTCCTAGAGCACAAGACTTGGCTGAAACCCTTTATTGTGAGATTAAGCCTAATCTAGCTATTGCCAGGAAAGCATCCTGGGCTTGGGACAATGTCCAGACCAAAGGAATGGCCATTCTTGGGAGATGCAATAATGTGGCCTCAGCTCAGTACTATGAGTGGTCTCATACCAGGGCACAAACTTCTGGGATGCCCTTCACCATTGAGGATGCACCTGGACCCTCCACAACACCACCTCATGCCACTGTCAGCTTAGAGGAGTTTGAGAAATTGAAAGAGAGGAATGAGAATCTGACTCAGGCTCTACAGAAGACCCTCTGAGAGAGGAGTGATGGTCGTCTGGACATCGAAAGGTTAGAAAAGCTAAAGGTGGAGCATCTAGCCAGGATTGAGAAGTCAGAAGACTACATCAAGAAGTCAAGGGCTGGAGAGCAGATCTTGAAGAATGCATGTAAGCAGGCTCAGTTCCAAAAGGCCAGGACTGATTTGTATCTGAAAGAGAGTCAAGCTAGGTGGGTCAGAATCACTGAAGCTCGTACTCAGGAGGATAAGAGGACTCAGGACAAGATTGAGCAGTTGGAGGCTAATACAAAGGAGCAACAAGAAGCCTTGATAGCAGCCCAGAGGGAGATCTCAGAGTTGAAGATTAGGGCTGGTGTGAAGAGGTCAAAGGACCAGGGCAGACACAGGAAGCTAACTGCAGCTGTTGCCACCAGGAATCTTCTTATCAGGAACCTCACAGAGCGTCCAGCTGATCCTGTGACTGAAGCACTTCTAAAGGAAGTTCAGGAGGATGAGTTTGGTCTTGGTGTCTGACTTTTGCTTGTTGTTGCTTTCATTTCATTGTAATTTTCCTTTTTATGTTGTATTTTTGACCCCTCAGAGGGCATGAATTGTAAAAAACAAACTATGTATCATTCACTTTTTGTAATATATGTATTGGTTTGTTTTATCTGAGTTCTTTCAAGCAACATCAAAAGCATCTTCCTCAGGGGTCTGGAAAGGTCAAAACCAAGTGCCAAGCCGGATACCTTGGAGACAAATAAGCATACTGCATTGCATACTAACCTTTGTTTTGTTTTGTAGGTTTGTTTTGTTTTTGTTACTAACTCTGTTGTGGTTCAGGAACTATTGCTCGACATCGGGTGTTCCCACTCAACCGTCCACACAGATATCCTACCCGCAACAACCTTCTGGGTATACAGATGGACCAGGTACAACAGGACCTTACAGAGGTCAGGACTCAAATGGCCAATGAGAGACTGGAAATGAGGAATCAGATGACTCAGTTTATGGAGGTGATGAATGGATTGGCACAGAGCCAAGAAAGATTAAGAGCATTGGTAGAGAGGCAGACTCAGGAAGATCCCCATCTAGGGACCGGTGGAACAAGCAACAACGAGAGGGTACAGCCTCATGTCAACCCACCTGTGTATGGCCCTCATCTTCACCCAGAGATCAACATCCCTGCTAATGTACAAGGGAATGCTACTACAGGTAGGGTACTGCAAGAAGACCCCTAGGAAGATCAGTTCACTGTGATGGGAGCTGGGGATGAAGCCTATGACAGAAGGCTAGATGAAATTGCTGAGAAATTAAGGTCCTTAGAGTCGCAAAATTCTCTGGGCTTTGATGTTATGGACATGGGTCTAGTGGACGGGGTCAGGATTCCCCACAAGTTTAAACCTCCGTGCTTTGAGAAGTACAACGGAACTTCCTGTCCGCAAACCCACTTGCAATCCTTTCTGGGGAGGCTGAAGGCATATACCATGGATGAAAAGCTATGGATGTTTTATTTTGAAGATAGCTTAACAGGAGCTTCAAGGGAATGGTACTCTCACTTGACTAGAGCAACCATCAGGTGCTGGAAGGATCTGGCTGAGGCCTTCATTAGACAATACCAGTATAACTTGGATATGGCTCCCAACAGGACCCTCCTGATGGGAATGTCACAATCATCCAGAGAAAGCTTCCGGGAGTACGCCCAGAGGTGGAGACAGCTTGCTGCTGCTGTCCAACCACCCATGTCGGAAAGGGAGATGGCCGACATGTTTATGAACACCCTCCAAGGGACATACATTGATAGGCTAGCTGCCTTTTCTTCCACCAGCTTCGCAGATGTAGTTATAGCTGCAGAAAGAATTGAGAGCCTATTAAAGATGGGCAAAATTTCTGACAACGGTGCAAGCTCGTCCAGCAACCCAAGAAAGCCTTTTGTAGGCCCAAGAAGAACTGGTGAGACTAATGTTATCCATACCAGCAGGGGCAGACCCCAGTATGCTCATAGGTCAGTGGCAGTTGTCACCATTCCCGCTCCAATTCATCCACGACCAGCATATCAACCACAACAACAACCCCACTACCAACAACAAGCTCAGTATCCACCTCAGAGAAATTATAACAACAACAACACCAGCAACAACAATCAGCAAAGACCGTTTCAACAGAGACCTTCTCAGGCCAATAGGGTGATTGATCCGATCCCTATGCCTTATGCCGCATTACTGCCACAACTCCTGAAACTCAACCTGGTTGAGCTAAGGACATTGGCACCTCCAGATCCTGCCAGTCTGCCCAGAAATTACGACGCCAACGCCAGATGTGCTTTTCACTCAAATGCACCTGGCCACAGTACAGAGAAGTGCAGAGCTTTGCATATGAAAGTACAGGATCTAGTGGATTCCAAAGCTCTAAACTTTGCACCCCCACCAAATGTCAGTAAGAACCCTATGCCCAACCACGGAGGACCCAGAATCAATGCTATTGAAGAAGGTAAGTCGTCTTACCCTATAACTAGTGTGGGGCAGATTCGGACACCCTTGGTAGAGATTAAAGCTCAACTCCTGGAATGTCAAATGTTCCCCGGATGTGAGCTAGGATGTGCTTATTGCAACATTTCGGTAAATGGGTGTGATAACTTGAGAAGTGGCATAGATGGTCTCATCCAGAGTGGCCTGCTTCAAATCATAACATCAATACCTACAAATCCAGCAATCTCCTTAACAACAGTTTCTGAGTCTCCTACAACTGCAACAACAATTATTCCAAACAATTCTTCAGTTTCATCAACAAATGCTTCGTCTGTCACTTCAATGGACCAAATATCGACAAACATCTCGTCTACAACTTCAGCACCCCTTCATTCAGAATCTCCTACAACAGCAACATCCATCCAGCCAACAGTGTCTCCTACAACATCAACCACAAATAATGAAAGTGTCTCAACGGTTACAATTTATTATGATCCTGCAAATGATTCTGCCTACAACTCACAAAATGCCACTCCTATCAGATCACCGGTTACAATATACTATGATCCACACACTATCATGGTCCTTTCTGCAACTGCTATCAGTCCAGTCACTATCACAGTGCCTGGTCCAGTTCCTTATGAAAGCAGTAATGCCATCCCCTGGCATTACGGCTCCGATCTAAACTGCGAAGGACAGAAAATCACTTTGGAATCATCAACTTCTTCACCACAAATAGACAATGTGGGGGGAGGCGGAGGCTTCACTCGAAGCGGACGTCTCTTCGCCCCGCAGATTCTAAGACCCATTGCTGAAGCAGAAGCTGCTGCCAAAGCAAAAGGGAAGAGCCTGGTGCAAGAAGAACAAGTTGCTAAAGAAGCTTTGAAAACCCCTTTTGATCAAGAGGTTGATGAATTCATGAGAATCATCAAGAAAAGTGATTACAAGATAGTGGACCAGCTTCACCAGACACCTTCCAAGATCTCCATTTTATCATTGCTGATGTGCTCCGAGGCTCATCGGAACGCACTATTAAAAGTCTTGCACGCAGCTTATGTGCCGGAGGAGATTACCGTCAATCAGTTAGAGGCCGTAGTTGGAAATGTCAACGCTAGTCATGGACTAGGATTTACCAACACTGATTTGACAACGGAAGGTCGTAGTCACAACAAGGCTTTGCACATTACCTTGGAGTGTAAGGGTGCAGTTCTCTCTCATGTATTGGTGGACACAGGGCCATCCCTCAATGTCCTACCTAAGAAAGCCCTTGTGAAGCTGGAGTATGAAGGATTGGCATTACGCCCCAGTAACTTGGTAGTGAGAGCCTTTGACGGTTCTAAGAGATCAGTTCTGGGAGAAATTGAGTTGCCTATAATGATTGGCCCACAGACTTTCAAAACGACCTTCTACGTGATGGACATTCAACCGGCCTACAGCTGTTTGTTGGGTAGACCTTGGATTCATGCCGCTGGCACAGTTACGTCTACCCTTCACCAGAAGTTAAAATTCGAGTGGGAGGGCCAAGTCGTTACTATTTGTGGAGAGGAAGATATCTTTGTTAGCCATCTGGCTACATACAAATACATTGAGATGGATGGGGAGATTCACGAAACTATGAGTCAAGGGTTTGAGGCCTTGAACATAAATGAAGCATCCGCTGTACCTGGAACCTCAATGACATCTTATCAGCAAGCACGGAAGGTTGTTGAAGAAGGGACTGCCCAAGGCTGGGGCAAGTTGCTACCCGTAGAGAAGAAGGAGGATAGATTTGGGTTGGGTTACAAACCAACTCAACAAGATCAAGCAGAGGCTGCTAAGGAGCCCAATTTTGTCAGTGGGGGTATGCTCGCCCCCGATGCAGTGAACAATTTGGAAGACGAGGATGAAAGCGACCGCGACCTAGAGAGTTGGATACGTCCAAGGATCCCGGGGAGCAGTATCTCAAACTGGTATTCCCAGGAAATTATAAGAGTTACTCCTGCAGAGTAATTATTATTTCCTGTATTTTTTTAAGCATGCATCAAGTCTTGCATCTTGCCCAAGATGACAAGACTCATTTTGTTATCGGGCCATCTGTAATTTTGTGCAAATAGATCAATCAATGATAATCAGATATCTTTTGCAAATAAGTCTTTTCTCCTTTCCGCTCACTGTTTTTCCATTTTTCTTTTTGTACAAAAAAAATAAATGGCAATGTTTTCAAAATGATAACTTCATTTCACTCTTTTAAACAAGATTAAAACCAATCACTAAAATGAACAAACTGAACCCTTTGCAGAGAGTGCCTTCCAGACCGCACCGACAACAGCACGGCTATGACTTCGTATGACTTTGACAATCCAATCAATCAAGCTGATGAAGGGGTTGAAGAAGATTACGAGCTTCCTGAAGAGCTAGCCAGGTTGTTGAGACAAGAGGAAAAGGTTATCACTCCTCATCGGGAGGAGGTCGAAACGATTAATCTTGGTACAGATGAAAATGTGAAAGAAGTTAAAATCGGGGCTTGCTTACAAGACTCAGTGAAGAGACAACTGATTGACCTGCTTTAGGAATATGTGGATGTGTTTGCTTGGTCTTATCAGGATATGCCAGGGTTGGATACCGACATTGTTATGCACAAGCTGCCTTTAAGAGAAGATTGCCCGCCGGTTAAACAGAAACTGCGCCGTACTCGCCCAGACATGGCAATGAAAATCAAAGAAGAGGTACAAAAGCAGTGGGACGCCGGGTTCCTTGTTGTGACTAGCTATCCGCCGTGGGTCGCTAATATAGTACCTGTGCCTAAGAAGGACGGCAAAGTAAGAATGTGTGTTGATTACCGGGATCTGAACAGAGCCAGCCCGAAAGATGACTTCCCATTACCTCACATCGATGTATTGGTGGATAACACGGCCCAGTTCTCGGTATTCTCCTTCATGGACGGATTTTCAGGATACAATCAGATTAAAATGTCACCTGAAGACATGGAGAAGACAACCTTCATCACACCCTGGGGCACGTTCTGTTACAAGGTGATGCCATTCGGACTGAAGAATGTCGGTGCAACGTATCAACGGGCTATGGTGACATTATTCCACGATATGATCCATAAAGAAATCGAATGTTATGTGGATGACATGATTGCCAAGTCCCTCACTGAAGAAGACCACCTGGTAAATCTGCTGAAGCTATTCAAGCGTCTGAGGAAGTACCAGCTGAAGCTGAATCCCAACAAATGCACATTCGGGGTGCGATCTGGTAAGCTGCTGGGCTTTATTGTGAGTGAAAAAGGGATTGAAGTTGACACAGATAAAGTCAAAGCCATTCAAGAAATGCCTGCACCAAAGTCAGAAAAAAAAGTTCGAGGGTTCTTAGGCCGATTGAACTACATTTCACGGTTCATATCTCACCTTACGGCAACCTGTGAGCCTTTGTTCAAACTGCTAAGAAAAGAACAGACGGTCAGGTGGAACGAAGACTGCCAGAGGGCTTTTGACAAGATCAAGGAATACTTACAAGAGCCTCCCATCCTTATGCCTCCAGTTGAAGGAAGACCTCTAATCATGTACTTGACAGTATTAGAAGAGTCAATGGGGTGTGTGTTGGGCCAGCATGACGAGTCTGGTCGAAAAGAGTATGCAATTTACTACCTAAGCAAAAAGTTTACCGACTGTGAACAACGTTATTCACTGCTCGAGAAAACTTGTTGCGCTTTAGCGTGGGCTGCTCGCCGACTGAGACAGTATATGTTGACCCACACTACCTTATTGATCTCAAAAATGGACCCAGTCAAGTATATTTTTGAGAAGCCAGCACTTACTGGACGGGTTGCAAGATGGCAAATGATCCTCACAGAATATGACATCCAATACACATCTCAGAAAGCCATCAAGGGCAGTGTGTTGTCTGAATATCTTGCTGAGCAACCTATTGATGATTACCAGCCTATGAGATTTGACTTCCCTGATGAAGACATCATGTTCATAAAAGCAAAAGATCATGAAGAGCCTGTCCACACTGAAGGGCCTGACCCTGAGGAAGAATGGACTATGATGTTTGATGGGGCTGTTAACATGAATGGTCGTGGCGTTGGTGCAGTACTCATTACACCTAAGGGAGTTCACATGCCTTTCTCGGCAAAACTCACCTTTAACTGCACTAACAATGAAGCTGAATACGAAGCTTGCATTATGGGTCTTGAGGAAGCCATTGACCTCAGGATCAAGACATTGACTGTATTCGGAGATTCAGCTCTGGTAGTTAATCAAACCAACGGCAAATGGTACACACACCAGGATCATCTGATACCTTACAGGGATTATACAAGGAGGTTATTAACTTTCTTTACAACAGTCAAACTGGAATATATCCCTCGAGACGAGAATCAGTTTGCAGATGCTCTGGCTACCATCTCATCCATGATCAAAGTTCAAGCTGCCAACTTTGTGCCTCGAATTTCAGTGTCCAGACTTGACAGACCAGCATACGTGTTCGCAGCAGATGTTGTTAAGGATGATAAGCCTTGGTTCCATGACATTAAGTGCTTCTTGGAGGATCAAACATACCTACCTGGGGCATCTTCCAATGATAAGAAGACTTTAAGAAGGCTTGCTGGTAGTTTCTTTTTGAACACTGATGGTTCCCTGTACAAGAGAAACTTTGATATGGTACTCCTCAGATGCGTTGATAGAACAGAAGCAGAATTGTTAATGCACAAGGTGCACGAAGGATTCTTTGGTACCCATGCAGGAGGACATGCAATGGCCAAGAAATTGCTAAGATCAGGATATTACTGGATCACAATTGATACCGACTGTTGTGCTTACGCCAGAAAATGTCATAAATGCCAGATTTATGCGGATAAGGTGCATGTACCTCCCAATCCTTTGAATATGATGTCTTCACCCTGGCCCTTTGCTATGTGGGGCATTGACATGATTGGCAAGATTGAACCGACTGCTTCGAACGGCCACAGATTCATCCTGGTTGCTATTGACTATTTTACCAAGTGGGTCGAAGCAGCTTCGTATGCAAATGTTACAAGGCAAGTGGTAGCCAGATTTCTGAAGAGAGATATCATCTGTCGATACGGAGTTCCCGAGCGAATCATTACTGATAATGGTTCCAATTTAAACAATAAAATGATGGCAGAACTGTGTCGGGACTTCAAGATCCAACACCACAATTCTTCTCCTTACAGGCCAAAGATGAATGGCGCTGTTGAGGCAGCTAATAAGAATATTAAGAAGATTGTGCAGAAGATGGTAGTCACCTACAAAGACTGGCATGAAATGCTACCATTTGCCTTGCATGGGTACCGCACGTCAATCAGAACATCCACTAGGGCAACACCGTATCAACTCGTGTATGGTATGGAAGCAGTCCTACCTGTTGAAGTTGAATTACCCTCCCTACGGGTACTGATGGATGTTAAGCTGAACGAAGCAGAATGGGTCCGATCCCGATACGAACAACTAAGTGTGATTGAAGAGAAAAGATTGGCTGTGATCTGTCATGGGCAGTTGTATCAGAAAAGAATGAAGAGAGCCTTCGATCAGAAAGTCAGGCACCGAGAGTACCAAGTAGGAGATCTCGTGCTGAAGAGAATCCTCCCTCCGCATACAGACCACAGGGGCAAGTGGACTCCGAATTATGAAGGACCATTTGTAGTAAAGAAAGTTTTCTCGGGTGGAGCTATGATGCTCAGCACTATGGATGGTGAAGACTTCCCGTCCCCTGTGAATTCGGATGCAGTTAAAAAATACTTCGCGTAAAAAATGACCCGCTGGACATAAAAACAGAATGTAAGTCCAGGCAAAAATAGGGCATCCCGACGAGTCAAAAACAAAATAAAAGACTCGGGCAAAAATAAGGGAAAATAAACAAAAAAAAATGTACACCTGCTGAGTTGAAAAGCCGCATTGGACAACTCAGGCAAAAATGGGTATCCCGATGGATTGAAAACCCGAAAGGGCGATCCATGCAAAATGAGGGAATAAGCGAACAACTACATGCTGAATTCGTCTATATTACTCACAACTTGGCAAGCTTCGAAAGGATCAAGCTTCTTTAAGAATCAGCCTTCTTTAGAAAGCAAGACGAGAAGAACGTCAAATGTCATACGAGTCATAGCAAAATGGAAGCTCCTTGAAGCGTCGTCAACATTGCCAGCATTTTGTTTCTCAATTTGTAACAATCTCCTCATTTCAGGGGATATGTTTCTTTGACTGTATCTTGCCAATTCAGGGCACATGAATCAATAAAATCAGATTTTTAGTCACACGATGTCTCGTACTCTTTTATTTGCAAAAAATGTCTGATGTCTTTAAAAAAAACTGATTGCATAAATACAGATGCTTATCTTCAAAAAAATAATACGTGCGTGCAGGAAATATACTTGCCCCCGGGAGTGTCTAAACTCCTATGATGGAATCCGGTAAGGGATACCTCAGGATTACTTGTGCGTTTCTCTGCCTTTTCAAGATTTGCAGATACTCAAAGCACAACATGGGGCATGTAAGCTTCATCTCAGCAAGCTGGCAAATCAACACTCAGCCTTAGCACCCAAAGTGCTTTCTCCCCTGCTGAGTTGCCACTCGCTATTTCTCCCCAGCCGAGGTGCCAACCATCCCTCCTCCTCAGCTAAGTACAGAAGCCAGGGAACCATCTTCCCCACAGAGCTTCAGCCTCTATCCAAAAGAGCAACGCATGAAGGAATCACAACAGAGTGACGAAAGCTTCTACAAACCCCAACTGGGTCCTTCGTTTACTGGAATAAGTCTATCATTGGCCTATTTCCCCAAGTAGCTACATCTCACCGGATCTACCAATGATCTCATCCCCAGCTGGGATGTCCATTTCAAGCAGATCGACCAGAGATCTTCACAGCAACGGGATCCGAATCCCGGATCTGTACCTTTGCATAATCATAGCATTCGCATCATATCCCCCACAGAGCGTAGCATTCCGTCTAATACGGAGCATTACGGCAAAAATCAAACATATTGCATAATCATAAGCCATGTTCTGCATCAAACACTTGTGAATATTGACAATACATCAACAATATACGGGATGCTCCCAGATTCCCCAACAGAGAGCTAAAGCTAAAGCAGTTGCCTTATGTTCACAAACATCAGTATATACTCCTTGTGGCACCCGTCCGTGTCATATCCCCAGCGGAAAACCAAAGCGTCCCCCTCGCACTCACAGATACATATATATACAATTCCTTGACATCCGTCCATGTCACTTTCCCCAGCACAGTAACCTAAACACTTTGTATATCAGATATTTGTTTATACTATACTTTCCTTTTTTTTGACACTCGTCTGTGTCACTCTCCCTAGCAGGTTGAACACTTAAATATACACTACTCATACTTATACAGATACTCGTCTGTGTCTACTATTCCCCAGAAGAGTCCCCTCAGATTCAACACTCATCCGTGTTCTCTGTTAACCAGTTGATACTCGTCCGTATCATCATCTTTGAACACGTGTCAGTATTTGTTTCTACTCGATACTCATCCGTATCGTAGTCTTAAGGATGCTCGTCCGCATCTTTAATCTATACACAACACAAAACACTTATACCTTTTATTTCCTGGATATAAACACTCGTCCGTGTTTACTATTCCCCAGTAGATCGCCAGCAAAGCAATTTCTTTTCTATCTAACATTCGTCCTATGTCATGATAAACCTTGAGAGCAGTCGTCCCCTGCTAGGTGATCGTCCTTCACCTCTTGATGATCGTCCTTCATCATGCTCATCCAATGGCCGTCCCCATCGTCGACCTTTTCTATCCGACATTCGTCCTATGTCGTGATATTTAGCAGCCGTCCCCTGCTAGGTGATCGTCCTTCACCTTTTTGATGATCGTCCTTCATCATTTTATCCGATGGTCGTCCCCATCGTTGATCTTGTTATCTGGCGTTCGTCCTACGTCATGATAAACCTTGAGAGCAGCCGTCCCCTGCTAGGTGATCGTCCTTCACCTCTTGATGATCGTCCTTCATCATGCTCGTCCGATGGCCGTCCCCATCGTTGACCTTTTATCCGGTATTCGTCCTATGTCACGATATTTTCGGCATCCGTACCCTGCCAGGTGATCGTCCTTCACCTTTGATGACCGTCCCTCATCATTATTTCATTTATTCTTTAACCCGATGGCCGTCCTCGTCGTGGTCCCTTTTCCTTTTCCTGATGATCGTCCTTCATCAGTTTTAGCCCGATGGCCGTCCCCATCGTTGTTTACATCACTTTTTGAACTTGATGGTCGTCCCCATCATTTTTCATTAATCCCCAGAGAATCTTATAGCTTTACCTGATGTTCGTCCCCATCATAATCCCTGTTATCCCCATCATGTCGGCCGTCCCCGTCATTGCTTTATTTCCCGCACTTTTCCCAGCATGTCGGCCGTCCCCGTCATTGCTCATTCCCCAGCAGTCGTCCTCTGCTCGACGGTCATCCTCCGTCGCCCACACTTTATAATATACTTTATTTTCCTTTACAATCTATATCCCTTTTCTTCTTCATTTTGTGAGTGCAAATTTTGGATTGTCTTTGATATTCAATCACAAGTTATCTTGTTTGGCCTGATAAGCCGTTGCTTACATCCTGCACAGCTAACTCATGCTTGAATAGGGGCAGCTGTAAACACCCCAAATTTGCCCTCACCCATTCACACCATGGCTTGTGATATCTTCATATACATAAGTTCAATCATAGCATCTCATATTGCATATTTGCTTCACTGCATTGTTTCAAAGTCATCTGCATCTAGGGTTTGTGATCTAAGCAATCCAAGAGCTTCTTGAGCCACCCCAAAGGTCATAAATCACTTCAAAGGAGTCCATGAATGTTCAAGCATCACATTATATCCTCCCAAAGTCAAGAATGTCAAAAGAATCGCAAGAACTGAGAATGGCATGGAAGCAGAGCCAGGTTTGACTGCACAGTTGACCTAGAATTAGGGTTTTGGTTTCAAAGGCCATAACTCCAAACTTTTTGGTCATTCTTGTTTCTATTGGTCTCTATATGGTATAGGGAGTATGCATATCAATTTTCATGAAGAAATTCCATGGGGAAGTCATCTGATCAAGAGTTGACTTTTCAAGCAAGTCAGTGCAAAATCAGGGCATCTGAGGCCCCCAATGACCCAGCCAAAGGGTGTTCTTCATCATTTTGATTGTATATGATCTTTATTTGATCATAGAAGAAGTTGGAAGTTCACAAAATTGAAGAATTTCAAGTCTTTTGCAAAGTTGACTTTTTGGGAAAGTTGACTTTTTAATGAAATTGCCATTTTGGGAAACTTTTTCAACCCTTGCTTTTTGATTCAAAAATGCTTCAAATGAAAAAACTTTGGTCATGAAAGTTGTAGAATGGATCATTCCCTTTTCAAAAAGTACAAGAACATGACCTAATTCATTTTGGATCAAAAGTTATGGCTTGTCAAAGTTGGCTAAAATCACAAAATTTGAAGTTTTCTACCAAAGAGGCACTTTGCAAAATGACTTGATCAAGTGTTCTAAAGACCTCAAATGTGTACAATTTCTTCACAACATGATTACATGACCTCTAAAAATCAGAATTGGCCCAAGAATCATCTCATTTCATGCCTTGAACTTCAAGAAATCTCAAAGGAACCAAACTTGAATCAATTTGCAAAACACTACACAAACTATAAACCACTTGCTGAATCATCTCATAAACAATTCCATGGACCTCCTTAAACTCAGCTGAGCAAAAGCAAGCCAAGAAGCAAGTTGTACCATATCCCATACCTCAAGTACATATCAAGTTGACATTTTGGCCAAAGACCCATACCAATCACCATAGGCCACCAACAACTTTCTGACCTATCCCCTTTTGATACATGGACAAAACCCAGCCTAACACATCACACAACACACTCTGATCTTGCCCACAAGCCATAGTTATCATTTTTGCTCAAACTTGCAAAAGCTTTTGAAGCACTCAGCACAGCTAGCAAACACACAAACCAACTTCACAAATCAACTCAGCACACTTCCCTGGTCACAAACCACCCATCACCATAGCCTAAAACTCCCTGAATCACAAATACGATTTCCACCCCACCTTGAACAGAACTTCTGCCATCTCTCAAACCATCCATTACAAACTTCAAACAAGCATTGAAAGCTTCTCAGGGGGTCCAGTGGAGTTGATTGAAAGCAAGAAATCAGCCAGAAAGTACCAGAAACCAAAGCTTCAGTTCAGGTAGCCATCTCAAACTTTTTTTCCAGAAACTCCATTTTAAGTTATTAAATGCTTCTATGCACTCCCCTGATCATGGGGATATGATTATTTTTGAAAATGGTTGAGAAACCAGGATGTATGAATGCTCTGAAACTTTTTGCCCTAGGAATGTTTTGCTTCGATTTGGTTGATTGATGAATGAAAAATGATGTTTGTTAGGGGGTTTTGATTCAGTGTTGAATGGGGATGAATTCTGGGCAGTTAGATTTCATTTTTATTGCGTGTAGAGAGAGTTAGAGATTTGGCTTGCCGGAGAAGACGACCGGAACAGTGTTCCGGTCGCCTGAAAGTCATTAGGGCTAATTAATTAGGGTTTAGTTTTAATTGCGTGAATTTGAATTTTGGCCGTCCAGATGCGCGACAGGTCCACTCCCGCGCGTGTGAGTTTGAATTCTAGCCATTGATCTTGCTGACTTTTTCATTTTTCAGTTTTAATTCATTTTATTTTTCATTTAATTGCATTTGTTTTCTTCATTTTATTAAAAATAGTAAAACCTTTTCAAAAATTCTGAAAATTTTTATACAAACTTTTATTAATTTTCAGAAACCAAAAACATTTTTATTTTTATTTTTTGCATTTAAAAATATTTTTAAATCATTTACAAGTTTATTTTTAATTAATTAATGAGAATTAATTAATTAAAAATACTTTTAGGTATTTAAAAATCACCAAAAAATTCATGAAACCTTTAAAATCATTTAGAAACATTGTCCAACCCTCAAACCAAATTTCTTTTTTGATCTTGTTGTCTTTTCACAATTTTTCATGGAATTAATTTCATTTCAAAGCATTATTTTGATCCAATGTTCAAAAATTCATTTCTGCCTAGTCTTTAAGAGTTGGACTTTGATTCTTTTTGCATTGTGTTTTGCATATCATGTAGTTCATAGGATTAAATTGGCATGATTTGATTTTGCATTTTCAATTTGTTTGACATTTTTCTTGACAAGGTACCTTAAAACCCTAGAAATCTTAAGAAATTCATAACTTTCACTAGGTTAAGAATTGGATCCCCTCCTTTGGGCAGTGAGTTTGTGTAGGGTTAGGGTTCCCTTGGATGCATTTTCAATTTTTTATCTTGATGTTTGCTTCTGGTTTTGGTTTTTGTTTGGTGCATTGATCATAAACCCTAATTTGGGTTTCCTTTTGCATCCATCTCGCATTTGCTTGCATACCATGACTTGCCATGACATTTTATGCATCCATTTGATTCATTAGACATCTTAAGACATGTTAGATTCATGTTTGATCATTGCATATTTCATTTGTCATGTTGTATGTCATTTACCTTTCATAAATTTTCATGTATGTTCATGGTTCTAAGCATGCTTCTTTTGCATCCATATGTTCATGTGATCATCCTCATGCCTTGTTTCATGTTTGCATCATCTCATAGCATCATTATCATCTCATATATGCTTCTGGTTTTGATTTGCATCATGCCATTTCATCTCATTTTGCATTGCATTGCATTTCTTTCACTAACTTTTCAGGTGGTAAGCAACTTTGAGAAGTGAATTTGCCTTCATTTCTCACAATTTCTTTTCATCTCTCTTATGCATCATTGCTGCATTTTGTTTTGTGTTTTAGATTGAGCTTGCCCTTTCTTTTTCTCCTTACTTTCTTTCCTCAAGTGACTTGTCTTCTTAAATGAAGCAAGTTACTTTGCTTCTCTTTGCTCCTTTCATCTGCTTCCTGGTGGTTCCTCTGAAGATGTCTCTTGAAAACCTCACAAACCTTAGGAACAACCAAGCATGACAATGATTAGGGTTTTGATTAGTCCCCCATTTAGATTTTACCTTTGTGTCTCATTGAGTCTTCTTCTCTCATCTCACAATCAGGGACTAAACCCTAAAGGCTTTAAGGCTTTGTGATTAAGCTTATGCCTGCATCCTTCTATTAGGATGGAGTGTATAACTTTAATCCTAAGTGTTAAACCCTTAATGTGTTTAATTTATTTAATCAATTCATCTTAATAATCATCAAGACATCAAGCTTGTAACTTGGGCCTTGCATTAGGGTTCTATTTCTTCCTTAATTGGTTAAGAAGGACTAACTCTAGTGTTAATGGACAAGTCCCCCTCAAGTTGTCTTACAAACCCTAAAAAACATTTCTTCATCATATCATTAACTAAAATCCACTTAATAAAGGCTTTGTTTTGTCATGAGGTTAATCCCTAATCATGGATTAAGTTGAGGAGTCTTCCTCAGCTTAAACATTCTCATCTATCATCCTTCTATTAGGATGGTGTAATGAGTCTGTTTAATCCCTGATTATGGCTTAGTCTCATTACTTAACACTAAACAAAAACAACAAAAACATCTAAATAATCACAAGTAGGTTATTGATCTTAATCCTACATCAAAAGGTGATTAAGTGTGAGACCCTGACTTGACACTTAAGGTATTCTCATTACCCCTAATCAGAGGGAAGATGTGATGAGTTAACTAACCCATTGGTTTAGGCTTAAGCTCACTAGCTTATGACAAACTTTCAAAAGTAATAAAAGACTGAAAACACAAAAACAAATAATAATCGTCTCCTTCGGGATTCTTTTTTCATCTCATTCACTCACAAACGAGAACTCGCTTCTTCCGTCTAATGCAAGACAGTTTGCACCTGAGCCAGACAGGTCATACACTTGAGCATAGACAAGTGAGCAGTTCACAAGTCAATTCATCTTTCAGTCTCTTTGGGTCGAACTACGGTGTTCTGACTTCCTCATTGCACGAGAGGATACGTAGGCATAACTTAACAGTTATCGAACAAAAGTCTCTGTATATTCCCCCTCTTCCCAGTATCATTCTTTTAGCCTCATGATCTTGAGTATCTTATTCCTATTTCTTTACACTGACACTGTATATATCACACATCATTTTCTTTTACACTGACACCTGTGCATCCTTTTCCAGCTATTTTATACACTGATTGCACTGACACTACCCCTTTAAAACACAAATCTTTTAAGCGTGGATCCCGTCGAGTACGACGGACAATCTGGGTGCTAATACCTTCCCAGGTTGTAACCAACCCCCTTTCTCAGTCTCTCTGGTTCGCAACCGTCTTATCCATATCTTTCTAGGTCTATGCAGCATTACCTTTCCTCCGGGATAAAAATGCCCAGCTGGCGACTCTTTTCTTTTCCTGTGAGTTCACTCTTGTGTGTTCTCACACCCTCCTTTCGCCGACCGTTCGCGTCTGTACCTCATTTGAGCCCAGTCTCATCTTTTGGGAGCGACGCATATCAAAAGACTTATTCCTTTCAGATCAGATATGTTGTAGCCTAACGCAGTTGGGTATTTTCTTAAGACGTCTAAATGTTTTTCGGTTTCGAGTTGTCCTAAGTCTGCATTTACTATAACTGGTCTTTTAAGTTCAGAATCTAGGAATTCATATCTAAGATTGTTGGGTAATTCCTCGAGCTCTAGAGCGGGTTTCTTTGGGCATGGCATATGGTCTGGTGTAAGAGATAATCATTCATTTAGACTTTCGTCTCGATAGGGTTCTTTCAAATTATCATCTTCAAAGATTATAGGAGATGGGATTTTCATTATATCAAAATAGGTAGTCTCTTCTTTTTCCATTTCCCTTATGCACTCATCAATGACTTCTATAAGGTAACAGGCATCATCTATGGCTGAGGCTTGGAGGAATTGGGTTAAAATGAATTCGACTTTCTCTTCTCACACTTCAAATGTCAGCCTTCCTTTCTTCACATCTATGATAGCTCCAGATATGGCTAAGAATGGCCTTCCGAGTATTATATGAGTCGTAGCATCTTCCTTGATATCCATGATTATGAAATCAGTTTGGATGTAGAATATTCCTAACCGTACAGAAGCATTCTCTAGAATACCAATTAGGAATTTTACTGAGTGAGTAGCTAGTTGAACTGACATCTTGGCTGGTCTTAGTTGTCCCATATCGAGCTTCTTACAAATTGATATGGCATAACACTTATATTGGATCCGAAGTCACATAGAGCTTTGTCTATGACGAACTTTCCTATTACACAAGGAATAGAGAAACTTCCTGGATCCTTCAGTTTAGGAGGCATGTTATTTAGCAGTAAGTGTAACTGTTTCATTCTCCTCGATTTTCTTTTTCTTAGATAAGATTTCTTTTAGAAATTTAAAATATGAGGGCATCTGAGTAATATCTCATGTAAAGGGTGTCTTTTCGGGGGAGCGACAGCTCGCTCCCCCGAAAAGACACCTGGTCAGATAAGGTACAGACGCGAACGGTCGGCGAGAGGAGAAATGAAAGTGAAGATGAATAGAGTCGCTAGCAAGGCATTTTTATCCCGAAGGAAAGGTAATGCTGCATAAAGCTGGAAATATATGGATAAGACTGTCGCGAACCAGAGAAACTGAGAAAGGGGGTTGGTTACAACCTGGGAAGGTATTAGCACCCAGATTGTCCACCTTACTTGACGGGATCCACGCTTATGAGATCAACAAAGTAGTGTGAGTCAGCATATATTGTCTTAGTCGGTGAGCAGCCCACGCTAATGCACAACAAGTTTTCTCGAGCAGTGAATAACGTTGTTCATAGTCAGTAAACTTTTTGCTTAGGTAGTATATTGCATACACTTTTCGACCAGACTCGTCATGCTGGCCCAACACACACCCCATTGATTCTTCTAATACTGTCAAGTACATTATTAGAGGTCTTCCTTCAACTGGAGGCATAAGAATTGGAGGTTCTTATAGGTACTCCTTGATTTTGTCAAAAGCCTTCTGACAATCTTTGTTCCACCTAACCGTTTGTTCCTTTCTCAACAATTTGAACAGGGGCTCACAGGTCGCAGTAAGGTGAGATATGAACCTTGATATGTAGTTCAATCTACCTAAGAACCCCCGGACTTCCTTTTCATTCCTAGGTGCATGCATCTCCTGAATGGCTTTGACTTTGTCAGGATTAACTTCAATTCCCTTTTCGCTTACAATGAATCCCAGCAGTTTACCAAAACGTACCCCGAATGTGCACTTGTTGGGGTTTAGCTTCAGCTGGTACTTTCTCAGACGCTTGAACAACTTCAGCAGATTTACCAGATGGTCTTCTTCAGTAAGGGACTTGGCAATCATGTCATCCACGTAGCATTCAATTTCTTTGTGGATCATATCGTGGAATAACGTTACCATAGCCCGTTGATAAGTCGCACCAGCATTCTTCAATCCAAAAGGCATTACCTTGTAACAAAATGTGCCCCATGGTGTGATGAAGGTAGTCTTCTCCATATCTTCGGGCGACATCCTGATCTGATTATACCCGGAAAAACCATCCATGAAGGAAAACACTGAGAACTGAGTTGTGTTGTCAACCAATACATCAATGTGAGGTAATGGGAAGTCATCCTTCGGGCTAGGTCTGTTCAGATCCCGGTAATCCACACACATCCGTACTTTGCCATCCTTCTTAGGCACTGGTACAATGTTAGCAACCCACGGCGGGTAACTAGTTACAGCAAGGAAACCGGCGTCCCACTGTTTTTGTACTTCTTCCTTAATCTTCATTGCCATATATGGACGAGTACGACGTAGGTTCTCCTTTACTGTAGGACAATCTTCTTTCAAAGGCAGCTTGTGCATGACAATGTCAGTATCCAGACCTGGCATGTCTTGATAGGACCAAGCAAAGACGTCAACGTATTCTCGAAGTATGTCAATAAGTTGTTCCTTCATTGAATCTTGCAGATTGGCCCCGATCTTCACTTCTTTCAAGTCTTCTTCGGTACCAAGATTAATTGTTTCAACCTCCTCCTGATGAGGAGTGATCACCTTCTCTTCTTGTCTCAACAACCTGGCTAACTCTTCTGGTAACTCATAGTCTTCTTCAACACCTTCATCATCTTGATTAATTGGATTGTCGAAGTCATACAAGGTCATACCAGTGTTGTTGTCGGTGCAATCTGGAGTATACTCTCTGCAAGGGTTGAGATTGATTCGTTTTAGTGATCAGTTTTAATCTTGTTTAGAAAAAGTGAAAATGAAGTTGCTTATTTTGAAAACATTGACATTTTATTGTTTTGTACAAAAGTAAAAAATGAAAAGACAGTGAGCGAAAAAGAGACTCGTTTGCAAAAGATGTCTGATATTCATAGATTCATCATGTGCACAAAATTACAATATGGCCCTATTACAAAATGAGTCCTGACACCTTGGGCTAGATGTAGGACTTGATGCATGCTAAAAAGACAGGAAATAATAATTACTCTGCAGGAGTAACCCTTATAATTTACTAGGAAGACCAGTTAAGGACTTGGCTCCCTGGGATCCTTGGACGTATCAACCTCTCCAGGTTGCGGTCGTTTTCCGCCTCGTCTTCCAGATTGTTAACAGTATCCGGGGTGAGCATCCCCCCACTGATGAATTTGGACTCTTTAGCAGCCTCTGATTGATCTTGTCGGAATGGTCTGTAACCCAAACCGAATCTATCTTCCTTCTTTTCCACTGGCAGCAGCTTGCCCCAGCCTTGAGCATTACCTTCTTCGACAACCTTTCGGGCTTGCTGATAAGAGATGATTGAAGTACCCATCATGTCCTCCTGGGATGCAGCAAATACTTCAATAGCCTCATTAACATTTAGGGCCTCAAACCCTTGGCTCATTGTCTCATGGATTTCACCATCCATCTCAATATATTTATATGTAGCCAGGTGGCTAACAAATATGTCTTCCTCACCACAGATGGTGATAATCTGTCATTCCCATTCATACTTCAGTTTCTGGTGAAGGGTCAACGTTACAGCGCCTGCGGCATGAATCCAGGGTCGACCTAACAAACAGCTATAAGCAGGCTGTATGTCCATCACATAGAAAATGGTCTTGAAGACTTGTGGACCGATTATCACTGGCAGCTCCACCTCTCCAAGAATAGATCTTTTGGAGCCATCAAAAGCCCTAACCACAAGATTACTTGGCCGGAGAGCTATCCCATCATACTCGAGCTTGACAAGGGATTTCTTGGGTAAGACATTGAGTGAGGACCCAGTGTCTACAAGAACATGTGATAGTACAACTCCTTTGCATTCCAAGGTTATATACAGGGCTTTGTTGTGGAGACATTCTTCTGTTGTCAAATCAAAATCAGTGAAACCCAGCCCATGGCTAGTATTGACATTTGATACCATTGTTTCCAACTGATTTACAGTGATCTCTTCTGGCACGTAGGCAGCGTGCAGAACTTTGAGTAGTGCTTCCCGATGGGCTTCGGAGCACAGCAACAGAGATAGTATTGAGATCTTTGAAGGAGTCTGGTGGAGCTGGTCCACAACTTTATAGTCGCTTATTTTATTAATCCTTATAAACTCATCCACATCTTGATCAAAGGATGATTTATGTGTTTCCTTTGGTGCAGATTCTTCCGGTATCACACTCTTCCCCTTGGCTCTGGTAGCAGCCTCTGCCTCAGTGTTGGTTATAGGGACTTGTGATGCGAAGATACGTCCGCTTCGGGTGAAGCCTCCGCCTCCCCCAACATTATCCACTTGGGGAGTAAGAACTGGAGAATCAAGAAGGACTTTCTCTCTATTACAGTACAGATCAGCACCATAATGCCATGGTATAGCACTGTCTTTATCATATGGTATCGGTCTGGGCACTGTGATAGTGATTGGACTCACTGCAGCAGATGTTGGGACAGTAATGGTCTGTGGATCATAGAAAATAGTAACAGGACCTTTGGTGGATGTTGGCGGAGGTGAATTGAAGCTTTGTTGAGACTGTTGTTGACTTTGCTGAAAGTTGATGGAATTCGGGACCGTTGCCGGGTCATAGTAAATTGTGACAGTGGAAACATCATTATTGGTTGTTGAAGTTGTAGTAGCTTGCGCAAATGAATTGTTGTGTGTTAAAGTGACAGATGGAATGATTGATGAAGTTGTAGCTGAATCGGTTGGAACAATGGTCGTTGCAGTTGTAGAAGAACTAGTGGGAAAATAATTGTTGTATTTGTAGAAGATTCACTTGTTGTTGACAAAAGAGTTTCTGGTGTTGTAGAAGCGGTGGTTGTAATTTGTAGGATGCCTTCTCTGATCAAGCCATTAATGCCTTCCCTCAAGCTGGCACACCCATTCTCAGAAAGTTTGCATAATTCGCAACATGCCTCACAACCTGGAAACACTTGGCACTTTAAAAGCTAGGTTTTAACTTCTGCCAGAGGTGTTTGAATACATGCAATGTCTTCTATTAAACTCAGGGGTGATTCATCCTCTACAGCATTAATCCTTGGCCCATTGTAGCTTGGGATAGGATTTTTCATCACATTTGGAGGAGGTGCAAAGTTCAGGGCTTTTGAATCTACCAGATCCTGAACCTTCATATGCAAAGCTCTGCACTTTTCCGTAGGGTGACCGGGTGCATTGGAGTGAAAAGAACACCTAGCATTGACATCATAGTTTCTTGGAAGGTTTTGAGGATCAGGTGGAGCCAATGTCCTCAACTCAACAAGGTTGAGCTTTAGGAGTTGTGGCAGCAGTGTAGCATACGACATTGGAATAGGGTCAATCACCCGGTTGACCTGAGATGGACGTTGTTGAAACGGACGTTGTTGTTGATTGTTGTTATTAATGTTGTATGATCTCTGTTGCAGAAATTGTTGTTGTTGCGGAAACTGTTGTGGTTGTTGAGTATACTGAGGAGGTGGAGCAGGGATAGTAACAGCAGCACCTGTTCTGGGCAAGTATTAGGGTCTCCCTCTTCCCATGTGCATAGAGTTTGTCTCACCAGCTCTACGGGGCCCAATAAATGGTTTTCTTGTACTGCTTAAACTGGAACCGTTATCGGAGATCTTTCCCATCTTCAATAGGCTCTCTATTCTTTCCCCAGCTATCACCACATTTGTGAAGTTGGTAGAAGAAAAAGCATCCAATCTATCAATGTAGGTTCCTTGAAGAGTATTCATGAACATGTCTGCCATCTCCCTCTCAGACATAGGGGGTTGAACTGCAGCAGCAAGTTGCCTCCACCTTTGGGCATATTCCCTGAAGCTTTCACGGGAAGATTGAGACATTCCTATTAGGAGGGTCCTGTTTGGGGCCATGTCCAAGTTATACTGATACTGACGGATACAAGCCTCAGCCAAGTCCTTCCAGTTTCTCCCTGTGGCTCTAGTCAAATGGGAATACCATTCTCGGGATGCCCCTGTTAGACTATCTTCGAAGTAAAACATCCACAACTTTTCGTCCATGGTGTATGCTTTTAACCTTCCCAAGAATGATTGAAGGTGGGTGCGTGGGCAGGATGTGCCATTATACCTTTCAAAACACATGGGTTTGAACTTGTGAGGAATTCTCACCCCAATGCCTTATCAGCAGGCATTTCAAGCTCTATTTCCGCCTCAGATGGCTCATCAACCACGTCCCCATCCTATGGTTGCAGTCGCGCAATATGCACCTGGACCTTACCAGCAACCGGCTTATCCACCACAGCCTGGTCAACAGCAACAACGCGCTCCTCAATAGCGTCCACCATATCACAAATAGGATATGATAGGTACATTGATCCTCTACCTATGTCATACACCGAAATCTTTAAACAGCTGATGGCAAAAGGACCTCTTACTTTGAGAGATATGCCACCTCAGACTGGCAATGCCCGAAACTATGATGCCAATGCTCGCTATGAGTATCACAAAGGCGCTCCAGGTCACATCATTGAGAACTGCCATGCTTTCAAACACTTGATTCAGGATATGATCAACTCTAAGGACCTCACTCTCACTCCGAGGAATGCAAATGTCCAGAATGATCCAATGCCGCCGCACGGTGCCAACAAGTAAAGACATTTGAAGGGGTTGTTGAAAACCAAGCTGAGTAGCCCCCAATTTTGAAGTATTCAATCAAGAGAAGTTCAATTCCTCAAATCAAGGCAGCCAATGCCATTTATCATTCCCGCATTCCTGTTTGTTTTGTAATGTTTGTTTAAATACTATTTGCTCTGAACATTGTTATCGTTTGTACTTGGTTATGTTAATGTTATGTTTATGCATGTTTTGAATCAATTTATTCGCATTCGCTCATATTTATCATTTATCACAAAAAATCACAAAAATATTTCCCTCACTTCATTTTAGCAAATATTTGAGGGAGAATGATGAAAACGAAATACCCATAATTGTTGCGGTATGCTTTCAGATAAAACCTCGTCAATGATGTACAGGCATTCTTTTAAATCCCCAAACACTGGAGATACAAGGAGTTAATCCCTAGTCAACCACTTCGAGCCTAGAAGTAGGAGTTTCTTTCGGATACAACCCTTACATTTAACCCGGGGCAGGGTAGTTGTTCAGTTGACATGACTACACTCTCAAATCGCAAGATGAGACATCCCGTCAGAGGACCATCAATAAATGATTTGGTAGCTACAATATTCAACAAAATACAAAAAAAAATAGAAAAGAAAAAACACTAAGTTGAGCACCCAAAGGGAGACTTAGTCGGAAAAAAAAATCAAAAGAGGAACTCAAATCCTCAGCAAAAGCAAAACAAATATCAGTGACCACCAAATCAAGAATCAAAGGGTCACCAGCAAAAAAGATGACTGCCACTTCCAAGTGAACATTAAAGTTTCATATTCACTCTTGCAAAGTCAAAACAAATGCATGTGTAAAGTTAACTGAACGTAGGACTGGAGAACATCACGAAGAAGGGATGGGTACAAATTATTTGAGCCTTATACCTTTGTTTCTCAAACCATTAACCAGGCCACCTTACAACCCTCAAAAGTCCTAATTGAGGCGGGGTTTATTCTGAAAGCATGCTACCAACAGGGTTGCGTAATATGACTCCCATATATTTGCTAATCTTCAAACTCGATCGCACATCATTCTTGTTGCATCTTTCATGCACTTTCTAAATCAGCACCTCGTTTGGGCTAACGGTCCATTCGTCACACTATCACAATCATTCAAATAAACTGACTTTTTCAAAACTTACATGAACTTTACATTAACACTACCATTTATGTATGAATAATTTAATTGCAATTTAGTGCTTGACATCAGTGCAATCCCATCAGGGGCAATCAAAAGAGGAATTTGAACCAATACTTCTTCGAAATTAGCCCGATCAGGGGCAAATCGTCTTCAATGGCCCAACCAGGGGCAAGTTATCTTCCAACAACTTAACCAGGGGAGGGCAAACAAGGAGCAAGTCTTCCCATATCTTCTCCCCAGCTAAACAAATAGATCTTGCTAGACATTGGCAATCGTTCAAAGCAAAATCAGTCTTTATGTGTCAATTAAGTCGCTTCGCTCATCAGCAGATAATCAAGCTTGGAGTTGTCAGATCCATCTTCTGATCATACATCATCAAAGATCGAGTGTCGGGGAATCAAGCCCTCCACCCACCCAAAGTCCAATCGTTATTGGCAACTACCAGACCAAAAGTCCGTCAAGCTGGCACCTTTCAGTCGCTCATGTGCATCGTTATGCATCATCAAAGTCATACGCATCATTTATATCAATCATTTGCAACATGTGTATCATTTGCATGCCCAAATAAATCAAACTTTTTATATTCCCCAACAATTTCAACTTACATCTCAATGCATAAACATTTGCATCGTATCTCCATCATTATGGAATACCATTTCAAAAAACAAGCATAATTGCATAATTCAGGATCCAGGATTAACACAAGTTTCCAGTTCTTTCCCCAACGGAAGTCAGGATCATATCAGTCAAAGATTCCAGGCATCCCCTTGGCGGACTCAATGGTTGTATTTGAATTTCTATTTGCCTTATCATCCTCTGTTGATAAGTGATTTTATTTTTCAGTTATTTGCCTTATCATCCTCTGTTGATAAGTGATTTTATTTTCAGTTATTTGCCTTATCATCCTTTGGTGATAAGTGATTTTATTTTCAGTTATTTGCCTTATCATCCTCTGTTGATAAGTGATTTTATTTCCAGTCATTCGCCTTATCATCTTCTGGTGGTAAGTGATTTATTTTTTGTTTCTTGTTGTGTCACCCATTTTCTCCAATTTTAATTACGTGCTATTTTTACAATTTCTTTCTTTGTCGGACAAATTTGGAGTCTGTTAATATCTAATTATCTTATACCTTGAAAGATTGAACGCAAGTCAGTCCATCTTACTCGGTCTAAGCCAATTCGATAGGGGCATCTGTCATACCCCAAATTTGTCCTACCCGCACCATTTTACTGTCTAATCATTATTTAAAAATTCAAAAAAATGTACCACTTTATTTATCGGTCGGATATTCGAAAATTAAAAAAAAACAATCCATTTATTTCTCTTTAAAATTAAAAATCCAAATCCTTTTTGTTTTAATATTATCAAAAGCATTTTATTTTTTATTTTTTTTAGTCATTATCCAAAAATTTACAAAAAAAACTATTACTATTACTATTCTCTTCATTTTATTATCCCATTGCTATTATCATTATTTATTTGTAAAATGTTTTATCCAAATGTGTTCCTAGCCCCATTACCTTTCTACAAAAAATTTTAATTATAAAGAAACCATATTGTTATTACCATTTTTTCTTTTCCATTTTCTTTTCTATTATTATCCTTAATTTTATTTGTTATTATTATTTTTATTTTTATTATTAGTTTTTGTTATCATCATTATCATTATTTTATTATTATTATTATCTTATTGATATTATTATTATTATTATTTATTTTATTTCCATTATTATAGTTTATTATAGTTTTTATTATTATTATTACTTCCATTATTATTATTATTATTATTATTATTCCATCACATTTAGCCTTAAAACCACCTTTTGTTTTTTTTCTCTTTTTCCAGCCTTTTTTGTTTTATGTGACCTCACTATCAGCATATCTTGTACGAACCAATTTCACAATTCATTTTCCACTGCCAGCTAATGTTTTCACACCATTTCCTCCACTCTCCCACCATTACACAATCGGACTTCACCAATTTCCAGCCTGCACAACGGATTCCTCACACACCAACACCCTGCATTATACATAGCACATAATTATTTTCCAATTTATAAAAAAAAAAACTCTTCTCATTTCTCAAAAAACAGACATTCTGTAAAATGATTCTTCTTCCTCTCTAAACTTCAACCACAAGCTCACCTATATACATTGTGTTCTAAACAAATTCTCACCATAACCAAAATTACACGAGCATACCTCTGTTACTTTCAACAACATACAAAACCAGAATCGCTCCGCCTTTCTTCAATCCAAAAAACAATCACCATCACCACAGCTCACATCTGAAACAAGCAGAGAACCAAGCACAAACCGGACGGGAAAAAGAGCTCTTCCTCAAACCCTCTTCACCGAGACCTCGGTCAACCCTTCACACCGTAAACCAAAAAAAAACAATCCAGAAAACTCCTTTCGTCAAAACCTTGAAACCACCGTCCCTTTTCTCCAAATCCACAAAAAAAAGAACTCAAAAACACCACCACTTTTTTTCCGAAAATCACAGAACCACAATCACGAAACCCGTCAACCACCAAACACCAACTCGCCGAAAACGAAGAGCAACAGCACCGCCACGCGCAAACCCCTCCGGCCGCCGCGAAACACAGAGCCGAGTGTGAAGCCTCCGTGAGAAAACAGGTGAGACGCGGTCCGTGAGGAGTGGAATCGGCGAGAGAGACGGAGGAAGCTGTCGTCGCTTCTTTCTTTTTTTTCCACCGTTAATCGAAAAGCAGAGAGAAAGCCGGTGGTATCTTGGCTCTGTTAAAAAGGGTGGGTCTCTATGGTTTGTTCTTCAAATCACCTTTCTTTTAAACCGTGAATACTGATTTTTTTTAATGAATTGTTTGACTTTTCTTTTGTTATTTCTTTCTGTGTTTTTGTTTTAAGAAGAGGGAAAGAAAGTTTTGAATGGCTTTGGGCTTTTGAAGCCCGTAAGTTTTCATGATCACACACTGCAAATCAGTGATACACACTCCCTCACTTCTTTATTTATTTATTTTATTTATTATTTTGTTTTGTTATTTTGTCTTAGGTTTCTTATCGTTTCATTTTGATTTACATCTTAGATTTTAGTGTTACATTTTGATCTCCATCTCATCATTTTTTTATTTTTTTATTTTTGTTCTTTCTATGTTGTTTTGATTTTACTTTTTTTATTTGGTAGTTATTTATTGTTCTATTTTATTTTATTTTTTAGATTTTATTTTTGGGTCTATGATATAAATGCGACTTTTCGATATTCGATTTACCGATGTTATCAAAGTTGTTATGAGACCCCATTTTATTTCTAACAATTTCTAATTAAATTTCAGATTTATTGTCATTGATTCATTTAAGGGCCAATGACATAACAAAAGGCCAATTTTCGCCCGATTTCGTTAAATCGGTGATATTCGGTCAATATGAGGCCCTCCTTGTAATTAGTTTTTTTTTTATTTTTTTATTTTTTTATTTTGACCAATAAATATTCAATTTTATTAATTTTATTCTTTATTCTCAAATATTACCAATTTATTCATTAATTTGTATTTATTATTTTATTATTTTTTTTTTGCGATTCATTTCAATTTATTTATTTAATATCGCATTTCAAAAATAATGTTTCGACTCCTCATAGAACGGTTTCTTTAAACCAGCTTTAAGGAAGTGAACGAAGTAAATTTCGACGCGTCCCAAAAAAGGTCCAACGCCTTCGAATAGTTGTTTCCGATTAAAAAGGCCGAACGCCTTCGAACAGTTCAAAAACACTGCACACACGCTTTCTCTTGGGCGAATTACAACAAGACCCATTTATTTCGCGCAATCCCCTGTATTTATTTTGTATCCCTCTCCCATTACTTTGTACGTATTTTATTTTCCGTATTTTATTTAATTCTTAATCCTTGGTCCAACGCCAAGCGATTGCACTTGCACACTTGCACTTTATTTTTCCAGTTATTGTTTCGTTTATTAGGATCCACCTCTCCTTGCGAGCCGAGCGCATTGTGCCTCGCTGACAAACCACAAAAATAAACTCCACTTGCATTTACCCTTTAACCTCAAAAAACCAAAACGATTCTTTTTAGATCCAAACCCTTGATCTAACGTCAAACGGTCTTAGGAAATAAGACACTTTAATAAATGCGAGAAGATTTGTACGCCACGAGCCTTAAGCGGTAGAAAGGAGGATAACGAGCTCTCGTTACTCGCTCCGATTATTTCGACGCAGGACGCTCGTCTTGTTGGACGAGATAAACTATCCATAGTCTTTAGTGCATTTCAACTCCTAAACTCTTTCATCGACGAAAGGTAATAAAATCAACAACCATTACCCTTAGTAGGCCAAACTACGAGGCTCTGACTTTCCCATTGCACACGGGAGTACGTAGGCACGAGGATCTCAATCCTTGTCGAGCACCTAGGTTCAATCTAACTTATAATTCAACTCATTTCCCTCTAGCAAGCAATTCGTTTAAGCATAGACATCCTTTCGCGCGCGTTAACTTAGATGGTTCCCATCGAGTACGATGGATGTAGGGGGTGCTAATACCTTCCCCCTGCATAACCGACTCCCGAACCCAGGCAATGGTTCCGTTGACCTTTGTCCTCATCCTTTTCTTCCCAGGTTGTATCTATATCTCCCCTTTCCCTCTTCGGGAATAAATAGAATTAGGTGGCGACTCTTCAGTCTGTCCGGCGCGCGGCTCCCTTCATTTCGGATCGCGTAAGGTCGTATTTTTCAGGGTACGACAGCTGGCGACTCTGCTGGGGACTGGTTCACCCCTATGCGAGTCGAGCCTAGTCTAGGTTTTCGCGTTTGTTTGGATGTTTGCTTTTATGCCTTGCTTGTTTATTTTTATTGCTTTCTTTATTGCATTCCATTTTATATATCTTGTGGCTCCTTGGTACTATAATTTGGATCAATACTTTGCAAAAGAAACTTGAGGGAAAGGCTCTATACCCGGGCTTTCGAGTACAAACATAAGTTAGCAAGGCTGTGTAGTATGGGCTCCCGAGAGAACCACTCTCGTGGGTTGTCGGTACGAAAATCTCACTTGGAGTAGATTCTAATGAGATTACTGACAACCGTCAAGTCCTTGACGTGTGTGCTCAGTTGCTTTCATTAGGGTCATCAACTCTGGGGACCTTTTAGAACCTTTTGGTTAAAACATTGGTTGATGGTTGCGTAGTATTGGGCACCAAGGTTCGCCTTCGCGTGGCTCGATACGAAAACCTCACTTGGAATAGACTTACTCAATGGATTTGATTGACTGTCAAAGAATGTATGAAATTGACACGTGCATCAAACAGTTGAGAAAGTTCCATAACTCCAGGACTTTGTTTTAAACCTTGTGTCGATGATCACGTAGTATGGAGCACCAAGAGATTTCCCTCTCGCGTGGCTCGATACGAAGATCTCACCCAAAATAGATTCATATGGCGGAGTCAATCAACCGTCATGCTTATGGCGCATGTGATGAACATCCATATGGATTGATAACTTTGGGATCCCTAAAACTTTAGAGTCTACCCAGTGAGTTCTTGATCAGAGTATCCTCCATCTGTACCTTGGACTCATGAGACCCTGATCTTGTGATCCTGGATTCTGACATTGCATATCATCTCATTTGCATTATTTATTCATATTGCATTTCATTCCAAAATCCGAAAACTTATTTCATGCTCCTACATCTTCAGTAAATCAAGCTGGTTTCTCGACGCCCGTATCGAGCTCGACGCTCGTATTCAACTAGAGCCAACACTAGAGGACAGATGGATCAGATTCGACAAGAACAAGCTGCTATGAGGGAAGAGATTGACTCAATCAAGAGCAAGATTGATCGTATTCATGAGGCCATGCAAGCCTTGGCCAGGATGGTTGTGTCTCATCAGCCTGTTCCTTCAATGCCTTTTCATCCAGCTATTCAAGCTCTGCTTCCGCCTCCGATGGCTTATCAACCATGTCCTTATCCTCTGGGTGCAGCTGCGCAATATGCTCCTATGCCATACCAGCCAGTTCCTCCAATGCCTTATCAGCAGGCATTTCAAGCTCTATTTCCGCCTCAGATGGCTCATCAACCACGTCCACATCCTATGGTTGCAGCCGCGCAATATGCACCTGGACCTTACCAGCAACCGGCTTATCCACCACGGCCTGGTCAACAGCAACAACGCGCTCCTCAACAGCGTCCACCATATCAACAAAGAGGATATGATATGATAGGCACATTGATCCTTTACCTATGTCATACACCGAAATCTTTAAACAACTGATGGCAAAAGGACCTCTTACTTTGAGAGATATGCCACCTCAGACTGGCAATGCCCGAAACTATGATGCCAATGCTCGCTGTGATTATCACAAAGGCGCTCCAGGTCACACCATTGAGAACTGCCATGCTTTCAAACACTTGATTCAGGATATGATCAACTCTAAGGACCTCACTCTCACTCCAAGGATTGCAAATGTCCAGAACGATCCAATGTCGCCGCAAGGTGCCAACAAGTAAAGACATTTGAAGGGGTTATTGAAAACCAAGCTGAGTAGCCCCCAACTTTGAAGTATTCAATCAAGAGAAGTTCAATTCCTCAAATCAAGGCAGCCAATGCCATTTATTATTCCTGCATTCCTGTTTGTTTTGTAATGTTTGTTTAAGTACTATTTGCTCTGAACATTGTTATCGTTTGTACTTGGTTATGTTAATGTTATATTTATGCATGTTTTGAATCAAATTATTCGCATTCGCTCATATTTATCATTTATCACAAAAAATCACAAAAATATTTCCCTCACTTCATTTTAGCAAATATTTGAGGGAGGATGATGAAAACGAAATACCCATAATTGTTGCGGTATGCTTTCAGATAAAACCTCGTCAATGATGTACATGCATTCTTTTAAATCCCCAAACACTGGAGATACAAGGAGTTAATCCCTAGTCAACCACTTCGAGCCTAGAAGTAGGAGTTTCTTTCGGATACAACCCTTACATTTAACCCGGGGCAGGGTAGTTGTTCAGTTGACATGACTACACTCTCAAATCACAAGATGAGACATCCCGTCAGAGGACCATCAACAAATGATTTGGTAGCCACAATATTCAACAAAATACAAAAAGAAATAGAAAAGAAAAAACACTAAGTTGAGCACCCAAAGGGAGACTTAGTCGGGAAAAAAATCAAAAGAGGAACTCAAATCCTCAGCAATAGCAAAACCAATATCAGTGACCACCAAATTAAGAATCAAAGGGTCACCAGCAAAAAAGATGACTGCCACTTCCAAGTGAACATTAAAGCTTCATATTCACTCTTGCAAAGTCAAAACAAATGCATGTGTAAAGTTAACTGAACGTAGGACTGGAGAACATCACGAAGAAGGGATGGGTACAAATTATTTGAGCCTTATACCTTTGTTTCTCAAACCATTAACCAGGCCACGTTACAAACCTCAAAAGTCCTAATTGAGGAAGGGTTTATTCTGAAAGCATGCTACCAACAGGGTTGCGTAATATGACTCCCATATATTTTCTAATCTTCAAACTCGATCGCACATCATTGTTGTTGCATCTTTCACGCACTTTCTAAATCAGCACCTCGTTTGGGCTAACGGTCCATTCGTCACACTATCACAATCATTCAAATAAACTGACTTTTTCAAAACTTACATGAACTTTACATTAACACTACCATTTGTGTATGAATAATTTAATTGCAATTTAGTGCTTGACATCAATGCAATCCCAACAGGGGCAATCAAAAGAGGAATTTGAATCAATACTTCTTCGAAATTAGCCCGATCAGGGGCAAATCGTCTTCAATGGCCCAACCAGGGGCAAGTTATCTTCCAACAAATCAACCAGGGGAGGGCAAACAAGGAGCAAGTCTTCCTATCTCTTCTCCCCAGCTAAACAAATAGATCTTGCTAGACATTGGCAATCGTTCAAAGCAAAATCAGTCTTCATGTGTCAATTAAGTCGCTTCGCTCATCAACAGATAATCAAGCTTGGAGTTGTCAGATCCATCTTCTGATCATACATCGTCAAAGATCGAGTGTCGGGGAATCAAGCCCTCCACCCACCCAAAGTCCAATTGTTATTGGCAACTACCAGACCAAAAGTCCACCAAGCTGGCACGTTTCAGTCGCTCATGTGCATCGTTATGCATCATCAAAGTCATACGCATCATTTATATCAATCATTTGCAACATGTGCATCATTTGCATGCCCAAATAAATCAAACTTTTTATATTCCCCAACAGTTTCAACTTACATCTCAATGCATAAACATTTGCATCGTATCTCCATCATTATGGAATACCATTTCAAATAACAAGCATAATTGCATAATTCAGGATCCAGGATTAACACAAGTTTCCAGTTCTTTCCCCAACGGAAGTCAGGATCATATCAGTCAAAGATTCCAGGCATCCCCTTGGCGGACTCAATGGCCGTATTTGAATTTCTATTTGCCTGATCATCCTCTGTTGATAAGTGATTTTATTTTTCAGTTATTTGCCTTATCATCCTCTGTTGATAAGTGATTTTATTTTCAGTTATTTGCCTTATCATCCTCTGTTGATAAGTGATTTTATTTTTCAGTCATTTGCCTTATCATCCTCTGTTGATAAGTGCTTTTATTTTTCAATCATTTGCCTTATCATCCTCTGTTGATAAGTGATTTTTATTTTCAATTATTTGCCTTATCATCCTCTGGTGATAAGTGATTTTATTTTTCAGTTTTTTGCCTTATCATCCTCTGTTGATAAGTGATTTTATTTCCAGTCATTCGCCTTATCATCTTCTGGTGGTAAGTGATTTATTTTTTGTTTCTTGCTGTGTCACCCATTTTCTCCAATTTTAATTACGTGCTATTTTTACAATTTCTTTCTTTGTCGGACAAATTTGGAGTCTGTTAATATCTAATTATCTTATACCTTGAAAGATTGAACACAAGCCAGTCCATCTTACTCGGTCTAAGCCAATTCGATAGGGGCATCTGTCATACCCCAAATTTGTCCTACCCGCACCATTTTACTGTCTAATCATTATTTAAAAATTCAAAAAAATGTACTACTTTATTTATCGGTCGGATATTCGAAAATTAAAAAAAAACAATCCATTTATTTATCTTTAAAATTAAAAATCCAAATCCTTTTTGTTTTTAATATTATTAAAAGGATTTTATTTTTTATTTTTTTTAGTCATTATCCAAAAATTTAAAAAAAAAAACTATTACTATTACTATTCTCTTCATTTTATTATCCCATTGCTATTATCATTATTTATTTGTAAAATGTTTTATCCAAATGTGTTCCTAGCCCCTTTACCTTTCTACAAAAAATTTTAATTATAAAGAAACCATATTGATCTGTCAAAAAAAAAAAAGAAACCATATTGTTATTACCATTTTTTCTTTTCCATTTTCTTTTCTATTATTATCCTTAATTTTATTTGTTATTATTATTATTATTATTAGTTTCTGTTATCATCATTATCATTATTTTATTATTATTATTATCTTATTGATATTATTATTATTATTTATTTTATTTCCATTATTATAGTTTATTATAGTTTTTATTATTATTATTACTTCCATTATTATTATTATTATTCCATCACATTTATCCTTAAAACCACCTTTTGTTTTTTTTTCTCTTTTTCCAGCTTTTTTTGTTTTATGTGACCTCACTATCAGCATATCTTGTACGAACCAATTTCACAATTCATTTTCCACTGCCAGCTAATGTTTTCACACCATTTCCTCCACTCTCCCACCATTACACAATTGGACCCCACCAATTTCCAGCCTGCACAACGGATTACTCACACACCAACACCATGCATTATACATAGCACATAATTATTTTCCAATTTATAAAAAAAAAAAAAACTCTTCTCATTTCTCAAAAAACAGAGATTCTGTAAAATGATTCTTCTTCCTCTCTAAACTTCAACCACAAGCTCACCTATATACATTGTGTTCTAAACAAATTCTCACCATAACCGAAATTACACGAGCATACCTCTGTTACTTTCAACAACATACAAAACCAGAATCGCTCCGCCTTTCTTCAATCCAAAAAACAATCACCATCACCACAACTCACATCTGAAACAAGCAGAGAACCATGCACAAACCGGACGGGAAAAAGAGCTCTTCCTCAAACCCTCTTCACCGAGACCTCCGTCAACCCTTCACACCGTAAACCGAAAAAAAAACAATCCAGAAAACTCCTTTCGTCAAAACCTTGAAACCACCGTCCTTTTTCTCCAAATCCACAAAAAAAAGAACTCAAAAACACCACCACTTTTTTTCCGAAAAATCACAGAACCACAATCACGAAACCTGTCAACCACTAAACACCAACTCGCCGAAAAGGAAGAGAAACAGCACCGCCACGCGCAAACCCCTCCGGCCGCCGCGAAACACAGAGCCGAGTGTGAAGCCACCGCGAGAAAACAGGTGAGACGCGGTCCGTGAGGAGTGGAATCGGCGAGAGAGACGGAGGAAGCTGTCGTCGCTTCTTTCTTTTTTTTCCACCGTTAATCGAAAAGCAGAGAGAAAGCCGGTGGTATCTTGGCTCTGTTAGAAAGGGTGGGTCTCTATGGTTTGTTCTTCAGATCACCTTTCTTTTAAACCGTGAATACTGATTTTTTTTTTAATGAATTGTTTGACTTTTCTTTTGTTATTTCTTTATGTGTTTTTGTTTTAGGAAGAGGGAAAGAAAGTTTGGAATGGCTTTGGGCTTTTGAAGCCCGTAAGTTTTCATGATCACACACTGCAAATCAGTGATACACACTCCCTCACTTCTTTATTTATTTATTTTATTTATTATTTTGTTTTGTTATTTTGTCTTAGGTTTCTTATCGTTTCATTTTGATTTACATCTTAGATTTTAGTGTTACATTTTGATCTCCATCTCATCATTTATTTATTTTTTTATTTTTGTTCTTTCTATGTTGTTTTGATTTTACTTTTTTTTATTTGGTAGTTATTTATTGTTCTATTTTATTTTATTTTTTAGATTTTATTTTCGGGTCTATGATATAAATGCGACTTTTCGATATTCGATTTACCGATGTTATCAAAGTTGTTATGAGACCCCATTTTATTTCTAACAATTTCAAATTAAATTTCAGATTTATTGTCATTGATTCATTTAAGGGCCAATGACATAACAAAAGGCCAATTTTCGCCCGATTTCATTAAATCGGTGATATTCGGTCAATATGAGGCCCTCCTTGTAATTAGTTTTTTTTTATTTTTTTATTTTATTATTTTGACCAATAAATATTCAATTTTATTAATTTTATTCTTTATTCTCAAATATTACCAATTTATTCATTAATTTGTATTTATTATTTTATTATAATTTTTTTTGCGATTCATTTCAATTTATTTATTTAATATCGCATTTCAAAAATAATGTTTCGACTCCTCATAGAACGGTTTCTTTAAACCGGCTCTAAGGAAGTGAACGAAGTAAATTTCGACGCGTCCCAAAAAAGGTCCAACGCCTTCGAACAGTTGTTTCCGATTAAAAAGGACGAACGCCTTCGAACAGTTCAAAAACACTGCACACACGCTTTCTCTTGGGCGAATTACAACGAGGCCCATTTATTTCGCGCAATCCCCTGTATTTATTTTGTATCCCTCTCCCATTACTTTGTACGTATTTTATTTTCCGTATTTTATTTAATTCCGAATCCTTGGTCCAACGCCAAGCGATTGCACTTGCACACTTGCACTTTATTTTTCCAGTTATTGTTTCGTTTATTAGGATCCACCTCTCCTTGCGAGCCGAGCGCATTGTGCCTCGCTGACAAACCACAAAAATAAACTCCACTTGCATTTACCCTTTAACCTCAAAAAAACAAAACGATTCTTTTTAGATCCAAACCCTTGATCCAACGTCAAGCGGTCTTAGGAAATAAAACACTTTAATAAATGCGAGAAGATTTGTACGCCACGAGCCTTAAGCGGTAGAAAGGAGGATAACGAGCTCTCGTTACTCGCTCCGATTATTTCGACGCAGGACGCTCGTCTTGTTGGACGAGATAAACTATCCATAGTCTTTAGTGCATTTCAACTCCTAAACTCTTTCATCGACGAAAGGTAATAAAATCAACAACCATTACCCTTAGTAGGCCGAACTACGAGGCTCTGAGTTTCCCATTGCACACGGGAGTATGTAGCCACGAGGATCTCAATCCTTGCCGAGCACCTAGGTTTAATCTAACTTATAATTCAACTCATTTCCCTCTAGCAAGCAATTCATTTAAGCATAGACATCCTTTCGCGCGCGTTAACTTAGATGGTTCCCATCGAGTACTATGGATGTAGGGGGTGCTAATACCTTCCCCCTGCATAACCGACTCCCGAACCCAGGCAATGGTTCCTTTGACCTTTGTCCTCATTATTTTCTTCCCGGTTTGAATCTATATCTCCCATTTCCCTCTTCGGGAATAAATAGAATTAGGTGGCGACTCTTCAGTCTGTCCAGCGCGCGGCTCGCGTCATTTCGGATCGCGTAAGGTCGTATTTTTCGGGGTACGACAACAGGGAACACTCTTCTGCGAGCAATGTTTCCTGAAACCACAACAAAGTGAGAAACAACAATAAAACAAAAACCTACAAAACAAAGAAAATGTTAGTATGCCATGCAATATGCCTATTTGTCTTCCAAGGATATCCGATTTGGTTCTTTGGTTTTGACCTTTCCAGACCTCGAGGAAATGCTGATGATGTTGAGAGATAAAGCCCACCAATAATACAAACTGATATATTACAAAGGATGAAAATACATAGTTTGATTACAAATAACATTCCCATGGTGGGTCAAAATACAACAACAAAAGAAAAGTACAACAAAAGAAAAGTACAAGCAAAAGAATCAAACATTTAATCCAAAGTCATCCTCTCTGACTTCCTTTAGGAGGGCCTCCGTCACTGGCCCTACTGGGTGCTCTGTAATAGTCCTGATGAGGAGATTCCTGGTAGCAATGGCATTGGTTAACTTATTATGCTTGTCCTGATCCTTTGACCTCTTCAACCCCTCCCGGAGTTTCAATTCAGATATCTCTCTCTGAGCTGCCAACAAAGCCTCTTGATGCTTCTTTTCACTAGCCTCTAACTGCTCTATCTTAGCCTGAGTCCTTTGGTCTTCTTGTGCATGGGCTTCAGTGATCCTAATCCACCTAGCCTGTCTCTCCTCCAGATAGTGCTCTGCCCTAGCTTTCTGAGTCTTTGCTTCCTTGCAAGCATTCTTCAGTACTAATTCACCTGCTCTTGCCTTCCTGATGTAGTCATCCGTCTTCTCAATCTTGGTCAAATGCTCAATCCCGAGCCTTTCCAATCTCTCATTATCTAGACGGTTGTCATTTCTCTCCCAGAGAGTCTTCTTCAAGGCCTCAGATAGCCGAGTATTCCTCTCTTTCAGCTCTTCAAACTCTTTCATACTGACAGTAGCTGCAGGTTATACTGTAGAAGGTCCAGGTGTATCTTCCAAGGTGAACGACATCTGGGTGATCTGAGCTCTGGTACGAGACCAATCAGAATATTGTGCTGAAGCAATGTTGTTGCACTTGCCAAGGATGATTGTTCCCTTGGTCTGAATGTTATCCCAATCCCAGACAGCTTGTCTGACAATAGCAGAGTTGGGTAGGATTTCACAGTAGAGGGTCTCAGCCAAATCTTGCCCTCTAGGAGGATGAACCAAAGCATGTCCTAATTGTCTCTTAAACAGTAAAGGGTTGTAGTTGATGAAACCTTTCACTCCTATCAAAGGCACATTAGGATATTGCCCACAGCTGGTAATGATGTCCCTGCCTTTGGTGCTCTGAGTGCACCACCTGATGTCATCTGATGTCAAGGCAATGAACCTCTTAGCCCAATTCTTCTGCTGGTGTGGGTTCAGGAAGGTATCTGATTTTGGCAAGTGTCTTAGAAGCCAAGAGTAATAAAGAGGAGCACAACATCTGACCAGCCTTCCTCTTTGCTTCTCATTCCTCTGATGTACTGAGTAGTAGAAGTCTCCCAGTAAGGTAGGAACTGGATTCGTCAATAAGAACAGGTGAATGGCATTCTTGCTCACAAACTTTGGCTCATCTGCAAATAAGATAACCCCATATATACTGAGGGCTAGAAGTGCACAGACAACCTTCCATTCCCCTATTGCAGCATTTAGGGTAGCCTGGGAGATCAAGAAGTCTAGGTGAAGGCCTGGAACCCCAGCCTTGGTTGTCATATTCTGATCAATGAGGGCAGGCTCCAAATGCAATGCCCTGGCTATGTCTTCATTTCTGGGAGCAACCATCTTAGGGTTGAAAGGAATCCCTCTCCTGATAGGAACTCCTAACAACAAGGAAAATTCTTATAGCAAAGGTCCCAACTGGAAATCAGGAAATGTGAAGCATCTAAGTGGAGGATCATAGAACTGCAAGCAAGTATGGATCATGCTCCTCTAAGATGCATCTAGGTCCATGACCATGTCTAATATGCCTCCATAATGCTCTCTAAACAGTGGGACATAATCATGGGTAATGAGGGACTGAACCTGCCTGATGCCAGTCAGGGTGGGCTCGAAGAAGTGGTAAGTGATGTTGCTCTTTCTTGAAGTGTCCATACTAATAATGGGTGCTAGTGAAGAAGCTGAGGTAAACCCTGATGAAGACTACTGAATGAGATGCTGGAGATGGGTCTCTGATGAAGATAGCTGGAGGAGAATCACTGACAATCTAATGAAGGTGTTGGAGAAGGTAACTGAAGTAGTCTGAGCAGCAGAAGGGGTCAAAACCAAACCAAAGATAAAGATGGATACCCTGAAACACAAATAAGCAAATGTTAAATGATGCAGAAATGATGTATGCAAAATGATATGCAAAGGGTTTGTGATCAAGTGCTGGATCTGTTTATCTGTCTTGGTAAAAGTCCATGTATGTTCATAAGTCCGGATGGAGGCTTAGAAATCCAGTAACCAGGTGGGGGACTCAAATAAAGAGTCACAAGTCCAGGGTAATCACAAGAACTATCCAAATAATACAACCTTAACAAATCTAGTAACAAGGTATGATGAGGCCAAGGGTTCCTGCAAACCTGTAAACAACCCAACTCCCTCATATGTAATGTTCTAGAACAAGGATCCTCAGACTTGGATCAGTTATGAGAAGTGTAAACACTTCTAACCCGGAGGTACAGTGTTTACAATAACCATAAAAGATCCTCCTCTAATTCACCTCAGATGCTGAAGGTCATAAAAAGTTCATCCAGACTTAGCAGGCTTCCCAGATAGCCCTAGTACTACAGGAAATCTGTAGCACAAAGTTCTCAAGAAGAAACCCATGTTTGAACTGTGTTTCATATTCCCGCACCAGACTGAAATGGAATGGGAAAGAATATGAAGCCACTCTAGCCTATGTGTCACTCAGGTCCCATGTGTAGGACCTTAGTCACTCAATGATCCCCACCCACCAAGGAAAACACAGATCCAACACATGATAATGACAGTATGAAATGCATAAAAATTGTAAATGAAAGTAGTAAATAAAGTTGTACATAAAGCAATAGATAAAGCAAATAAATAAGCACAAGTAGCACATAACACCCCTGTAAACACAAATCAAACAAACGCTAGGACGAACCCACAAAAAGAACCAGAAGCCCTGGTTGCAATATAAGGGTCCCCAGCAGAGTCGCCAAGCTGTCGCTCCCCCGAAAAGACACCTGGTCAGATAGGGTACAGACGCGAATGGTTGGCGAGAGGAGAAATGAAAGTGAAGATGAATAGAGTCGCCAGCTAGGCATTTTTATCCCGAAGGAAAGGTAATGCTGCATAAACCTGGAAAGATATGGATAAGACAGTCGCGAACCAGAGAAACTAAGAAAGGGGGTTGGTTACAACCTGGGAAGGTATTAGCACCCAGATGGTCCGCCGTACTCGACGGGATCCACGCTTATGAGATTGTGTTTAAAGGGGTGGTGTCTGTGTTATCTGTGTGCAAAAGCTGGAAAAGAAAGTACAAGTGTCAGTGCAAGAAAAGTGAAGTGAGGTGCTCAGGAATGAGGTTTAAAGGAGAATGCTGGAAGAGGGGGAAGAGACAGAGACTTTTGTTCGATAACTGTTAAGTTATGCCTACGTATCCTCTCGTGCAATGAGGAAGTCAGAACACCGTAGTTTGACTCAAAGAGACTGAAAGATGAATTGACTATGAACTGCTTGCTTGCCTATGCTCAAGTGTATGACTCGTCTGGCTCGAGTGCTAACTGTCTTGCATTAGACGGAAGAAGCGAGTTCTCGTTTGTGAGTGAAGATGATGAGAAAAGAATCCCGAAGGAGGCGATTATTGCTTTGTTTTTGTGTTTTTAGTTTTGTTATTGTTTTTGGTGTTTTGCATAAGTTAATGAGCTTAAGCCTAAATCAAAAGCTTGTAAACTCATTATATCCTCCCTGATTAGGGATAATGAGCCTACTTAAGTATGAGATAAGCATCTCAACTTAATTACCATGATGATGTAGGATTAAGATCATTAACCTACTTGTGATTAATTAGATGTTTTTTTGGGTTTTTGTTTAGTGTTAAGTAATGAGTTTAAGCCATAATCAAGGATTAGTGAACCCATTACACCATCCTAATAGAAGGATAATAGATGAGCACACTTGAGCTGAGGAAGATACCTCAACTTAATCCATGATTAGGGATTAACCTCATGACAAAACAAACCTTTATTAAAATGTATTTTAATTAAGGGTGAGATTAAGAAGTGAATTTTATGGTTTATAAGACAACTTGAGGGGGACTTGTCCATTAACAATAGGGTTAGTCCTTCTTAACCAATAAAGGAAGAATTAGAACCCTAATGCAAGGCCCAAGTTACAAGTTAATGTCTTAGTGATTATTAGATGGATTAATTAAGAGGTTTAAACAAATTAAGGGTTTAACACTTAGGATTAAAGTTATACACTCCATCCTAAGAGAAGGATGCAGGCATAACCCTTATCACAAAGTCTTAAAGCCTTAAAGGTTTAGTCTCTAATGATGAGGTGAGAAGAGAGACATAAAGAAGACACAAGGGTAAAAGCTAAAGGGGGACTAATAAAAACCCTAATTATTGTCATGCTTGGATGTTCCTATGGTTTATAAGGCTTGCAAGAGATCTTCAGAGAAGCCACCAATGGAAGAGGCAGATGGAAGGAGGAGAAGCAGAAGAAACAAGTTACTTACTTCACTGAAGAAGATAAGTAACTTGGAGAAAGAAAGTTAATGATGAACATGAATGAGCAAGTTCACTCTAAAGCAAAGAAAAATGCAGCAATGATGCATAAGAAGGATGAGAAGAGAAATGAGAAGTGAAGGCAAATTCACTTCTCAAGTTACTTACCACCTGAAAAGGTTAGCATAAGGGAAAGAAATGACATGAAAATGAAATATATACAAAGATAAAAACCAAAACCAGAAGAAAACACATGATGTAAATGATGCTATGAGATGATGCAAAGGCATATCAAGTGCAATGAATGTTCATACAAGAGATGGAATGCAAAGGAAGCATGCTTTGGAGTTTGAAAGTTCATGAAAGTTCATGGAATGAAATGAATGAATATCATGGAAAATGAATGAAGAAATGATCAAGCATGATTCTAATATGTCCTAAGATGTCTTAGATTCCTTATAAGTGCAATAAATGTCATGGCAAGTTCATGTATGGATGCATATGCAAGATGAATGAAAATGAACATGTAAAATTAGGGTTTGAGGCAACATAAGATGCATAAGGTCAAAACAGACGCAAATCACATGATAAAAATTTGCAAATGAACTCAAAGGAACCCTAACCCCATATGATATCACACCCCAAAGAAGAAGGTCTAACTCTTAACCTAAAGAAAGTTGTGAATTTTCTAAGTTATCTAGGGTTTTAAGGTACCTCAAAAGGGAAAATGCAAATCAAATGGAAAATGCAAGATAAAATCATGACAAACTTATCCTAGATACTACATGCTATATTAAGAACAATTAAAAAAGAACCAATGTCAAACCATCCATGGTTAGGCAGAAAAGGATTTTTGAAGTTAGGGTTTCAAAAAGGAAATTTATGAACCCTAAATTCAAAGAAAAATGTCAAAATTGAATCAAAACCAAAAAAGAAATTTGTATGAATGGTTTGACAATGTTTCTAAATGTCCTAAGATGCAATGTGAATTTTTTTGGGATTTTTAGAAACCTAAATGGTATTTTAATTAATTAATTTCCATTAATTAATTAAAATAAACATTTAAATATTTTTAAAATGATTTTTTAATGCAAAAAATAAAAATAAAAATGTTTTTGGGTGGAGAAAAATATTTGAAATTAAAATGCAAAAGAAAAATATTTTTGGAATTTTCTAAGTATTTTTAATAAAATGGCAAAAAAATGCAATTAAATGAAATAAAATGTGAATTAAAGGGAAAGTATGTTGATCTAAGGGTTTAGATTCAAAGTTGAGGGGAGGGAATTGACTGGCGCCATATCCAAAGGCTGAAATTCAAAACAGTCTTAATTAATTAACTAAACCTAATTAATTAAATTAAATGGAAATTAAGGATTAATGAAGTGATCTGGTCCATTGGTTCACGCGCGCGAAACCTAATCTAAGGGCTGAGATTCAAAGTTCCCTAATTACACTGATTAACCCTAATCTGAACCCTAAACATTTTTCAGGTGACCGGAGCAAGCTCCGGTCATCTTCTCCGGTCACTCATTCATGCTACCTCCCTCAAAACGCAATGAAACTTCACCAAAATCTCCAGAAACACCCATTAGACACCTCTAAACAAGAATCCAGCAACAAAAATCATTTATTTTCACTCAAGATCATGAATCAAAGGCAAACGGAAAAACACGTAAAAATTTCAGAAGCTTCATACATGTTTGTTTCTCACTCATTTTCAAAACAAAATAGATCATGGTGATCAGCAAAGCATAGAGAACATTTCTATAACAAGAAAAACAAGTTCTGGAAAATTTGTTCTTGAGGATACCTGAGATGGAGCTTCTTCAATCTGAGCTATCTGGCCTCCTCTTTGGTGCAAAATGACTCCAATGATCCTCCTGGTGATGCTTTGAGGCTTGGAAGGAGTTTATAATGGCTGGTTTGAGTGGTTGTTCTTCAGTTGGTCAAAAATCGTATTTCAGTTTTGGGTGCTTTTAGGCTGCAATGAAGGGTGGGAAATGATCCTCTTGTGATGTTGAGTTGATTGATAAAAGAAGTTTTGAGTTTGAGTGTGTGTGCTATGAGTTTCGAAAGCTTTTTATTTTGAGGTGATTTTGAGGAACTTGGTGATTCTGAGGTTTCAGCCTTGTGTGATGTATGTTATGAGTTGCTTTTGATTCACATAACAAGCTTTGATAGGTCAGAGAAGTTGTTGTGGCCTATGGTGATTGGTATGGGCAAGTTGCCAAAATGTCAACATAACTTGTACTTGAGGTATGGGCTCATGTTGCAGCTGGCTCAGGGCATGTCTTGGATCAGCAAAGATCAAGGAGAACCATGGAAAATGTTTTGTGGTGATTCAGCAAGTGTGTGAGAGGTTTTGTATCATTTTGCAATTTTGAGGAAGTTTGGCCCCTTTTGAATTTCTTGAAGTTTAAGGCATGAAATGAGATGATTCTTTGGGAAATTTTGGTCATAAAGCATTGCATTATGTTTGTATGATACTTAAAGAGTGATTAGAGGTCACAAAATGGCTTGGTATGTGAATTTGCAAAAACTCCTCTTTGGTGTGAAAGTGAAAATTATAGGATTTTTGCCAACTTTGCCAAGCCATAACTTGAGTTCCATAATGAATTAGAACTTGTTCTTGTACTTTTTGAAAAGGGAATGATCCAATCTACAACTTTCATGACCAACAATTTTTCAATTGAAGCATTTTTGGTTGAGAAAGAGGAGGTTGAAATACTTTCCCAAAATGGAAAGTTTCCATTACAAGTCATTTCCATTTTTGGCAACTTTTGGTTTAGCTCAATTTTCTTCAATTTTGTGAACTTCTAAGCACTTAAATGATCAAATAAAGATCATATAACTTCAATTTGATGAAAAAACCACTTTTGTTCCATTGTTGGGGGCCCTAGATGCCCTGATTTTGCTCTGACTTGCTCAAGAAGTTACCCAATGAATAGATGACTTCCACAATGAATTTATTCATCAAACTTGGTACACATGATCTTTATAACATCTTAAGAACATTAGAAACAAGAATGGATCAAAAATTTGGAGTTATGGCCTCTGAAACCAAAACCCTAATTTCAGGTCATCTGTGCAGTGAAACCCTAGCTCTGCTTCCATGCTTTCCAAGTTCTTGTGATTTCTTGACTTCCTTGACCTTTGAGAGATATAAAATGATAATAGAACACACATGGACCCTCTTGGAATGATTGGAGACCTTTGGAGTGGCTCAGATGGATCTTTGGATTGCTCAAATCACAAACCCTAGATGCAGATGAACCTGAACTTATGTAGTGAAAAAAAGGCAATATGAGATGGTATGATTAAATTAATGCAAATATGAAAGATCACAAGCCATGGTGTGAACTTAGTGATGGCAAATTTTGGGTGTTTACAAAGGGTATCGTAACGTTTAACTATTTTAGAAGCTCTACGAATTTCTTGAATTGTCCCATAGTTCTAGAATTTGTTAACCTTTGGGGTATGGAATTGGTAGTTTATAAGGTGGTGGAGGTACATATGGTCTTTACTTTTCCTCGGCCTTTTTTTCATTGGCTTCCTTTTCCTGTGGTTTATCATTCTTCTCAGTTGATTTCTCAGGTTGTTGGTACATGGCTGGGTTTTCGATTCTAGGATCGGTAGATCCATCCAATTCTTTTTCGCTTCTTAGTATAACTACATTTGCAAGACCTTTGGGATTTGGTTGTGGTTGTCCAGGAAATGTTCCAGCTGGGGCAGCAGTGGATGCTTGTTGTTGGGCTACTTGAGAGATTTGGGTTTCTAGCATCTTGTTATGAGTAGCTAAAGCATCTACTTTGGTCACCAATTTTTTGATCTGCTTACTAGTATGGATGTTCTGGTTCAGGAATTCCTTGTTTGTTTGAGTTTGTGTAGCTATGAAGTTTTCCATCATCAGTTCAAGGTTGGGTTTCCTAGGAGCATTTGGATTGGGTGTGGCAGCTTTTTGGTATCCTGGTGGTTCAATTGGTGCTTGGTTAGGCGCATACAAGGCATTATTGTTCTTGTAAGAGAAATTTGGATGATTCTTCCATCTTGGGTTGTAGGTATTAGAATAAGGATTTCCTTGAGCATAGTTCACTTGATCTCTAGTTAATCCGAGAAGAAGTTGACATTCTAAAGGTGTGTGTCTTGGGATTCCACAAATTTCACAATTTGGAGTTACGGCAACCACGGTGGCTGGTGGTGTTATGGTCAAGTTATTGATCTTCTGGGCTATGGCATCCATCTTAGCATTTATGTGATCTAAACTGCTCACTTCATACATTCCTCCCTTAGTTTGGTTCTTCTTCACAGGTGTTCTTTCTCCTCCCCATTGGCAATGATTTTGAGCCATGTTCTCAATGAGGTTATAGGTTTCTTCATATGGTTTATCCATAAGAGCGCCGCTTGCGACATCGTCTATCGTCATTCTAGTGTTGTATAGAAGTTCATTATAGAAGGTAATTATGGTTACCCAATTTTCAAACTCATGGCGTGGACATAATCTTAATAGATCCTTGTATCTTTCCCACGTTTCATAAAGTGATTCAGCATCTTTCTGCCGAAATCTGTTAATCTGAGCTCTCATCATAGTTGTCTTGCTTGGCGGGAAATAATGTGATATGAAGACTTTCTTCAGTTCTACCCATGTTGTGACAGAGTTGGCTGGTAGAGATTGTAACCATGCCCAAGCTCTATCTCTTAAAGAGAACAGAAAGAATCTCAATCTTATTGCATCTTGGGTTACACCATTTGCTTTCACGGTATCTGCGTATTGCACAAACTTCGTCAGATGTTCATTTGGGCCGTCCGTAGGATTTCCAGAAAATGGGTATTGTTGTACAGCTTGCAGAAGTGAAGGTTTCAATTCAAAATAGTTTCGGGTAATGGCTGGTGCGATAATACTGTTGTGCGGTTCTTGTTGATTTGGGGTCGCGTGGGACTTGTGTGAACGTGGTGCTTCTCCGTTTTCAACCATGATTTGTTCTTCAACTGGTTATGGTATGATATATTTAGGTAAAAGGGTTTCGTTGGTTTCAGTTCGGCGTCTCGAACTTATGAAACGTTCTACTTCGTCAATCTGGGGTTCTAAGTCTTCGCATCGGGAGCGAGTATTGGGCATACAATCGACAAAGAAAAGGTAAATTTGTTGCCTTAGTCTAGACGGCGCAACAACGAATTGCATTATTGACTAAATCTAAATCCCCGATAACGACGCCAAAATCTTGATCGCGACTTTCCGAGTCTAAATATTCTAACTGCAAGTATACAGCCTAATCACGTAGTAATAAAAGATATCGATCCCACAGAGACTCGATAATAAACCTAGCGCTATCGGGTGTTACTATGTTTAGCTAAGGCGAGTGATATTTTAGTTTTAAAGGGTGAGAAAGTATAATTTTAGATTAAGTTAAATTAATAATAAGGATATCAGTACGTAATTAGTTCGCCTTTGCGGATTTAATAAAGGGCCGGATTATTAAGGTTTGTTAAGTTATCTTTTCGTAGAAATTGTCGGTTTAAAAGTCGTTAACTCACACTCTCGTGGTCTTGCCTATTACTATACTCCTAAGTTCAATTGAGTGTTCCCGCTGTGTGAATTCAAGTTAGAAATACTTTTTGGAAACCTAGAGGTTCTAATTAGTTTTAAATCATTTCCGTTGTATTTAAAACAATGCTCGATTTCAGCTATCCGGTTACAATTTCACACTCCCGAGGTCTTAATCCTAACATTTTATACTTTCTTACTCTCATAAAAAAAGTTATTTATATTAAGAAATCGAAACCAAAAAGTAACTTAATTTAAGGTCTTAGCCTAGTTCTATTGAATTCGTTCCGGTTAGACAATCATATGTCGATTAACGGTTTATCCAGACATATTAAATAAATGCCAAGAAACGTAGAAGAAGAATTGCATAAAAATAAATGGCATAATAATTAAATGGTGATACCTTCCTAATGATGGAGGCTATCACTTTGGTTTGGTAATGGAAAAGTAAAAGCAATACTGAAATGAAAATAAAATAATCTCTGAACTTCGAACGGGAATTTGGCAGCAATTTGATGTAAAAATGAAGCTCTCCTTTGAATGGGTAGAAGTTGCTATTTATAGCTTCTACAACTTAAGCTTGTTGAGAATTGTACGAAGTGAATTTTGTTGAGCCTTGACTACTTGAGTTGGACTGGGGTTGACTATGGTTGAGAAGAAATCTTTGTTAAATGAGAAGAACGTGCCTCTGATTTTGACTGAACTGATACGTAATTAGGTTTCTAGTATAAAGCTTGTGACAGTCGTCTTGGGCCTGTGACGATCGTCTGGGATGTGGGACGGCCGTCTTGCATCTGTGATTGTCGTCCTACAGAAAAAACACAGAAACTTCATTTCTTCTTCTATTTTGTCTCATTTCTTGTCCTACAAGCCTCATTTTCATTATTTGCTTCCAAAACTCAAGTGTAACTGAATACATACAAAATAAACACAAACCTCACGTAATATCATTTGAAATTAAGAAATTAATAACTTAAATGATCAGAAACTATACTAAATAATCAATACAAATTCGAGTTATCACCTGGATAGAGACTCTTCCTTTTCCGCACCACTTTCGCGTATGTACCAGGATGGAAATTTGGGAGTGACAGCTGGCAACTCTGCTGGAAACCTCCTAATTAGAGTTTCTATGGTTTCCCCTTTGCGAGTCAATCCTAGCGCTTGTTTTTTTTTTGTTTCATGGGTTTTTTTTTGTTTGTTGTTGTGTGTTTAGTTTACTGTTTTTATTTACAATTTTACTTTACAGCTTTATTTATCACTTTTAGTATTTTATTTTTCATGCATCATATATACTAGATTGTCTGGTTTTTTTGGCGGGATGGGGGTAACTGTGAGATGAACCCAGTACCAAGGCTAGAGTGCACCCTAGGTTTTTTAGCATGGACAGTCACTTTGGCTTCATGATATCTTGTCACGTGGGTAGTAGTAAGTTCCACACCCACACTACGACCGTCTTGGAAGTGTTCTAATATAGGGTTCTTCCCTACTTCATTACACGATCTTGATAGTTATGTGCATCTGGGGACCGATCATTGAGGACCTTTGTGGAAACATCCCTCTCTAGTGGTGACAGTGGCAGACCACATTATGTGGCAAAGCCATTCGCACCCGAGTGCCCACTAGGAACTCACATAGGATGGTCTGGTTCTCTCATAGGAACTCAGTTAAAGCAACCGGTCGTATGACGATAGTATTGTACCCTTCGGGATGAATGTACTATTGTTTCTCGATTTTAGTGCTTGAAGCTGGGGACTTATGGGGGATGCTTGTTTTTCCCGGAAACAGCTGAGACCTCCCAGATTAGTGTATAATACTAAATTGTTTCCCTGAATGGTAATATTGAACCTTTTCTCAGAGATGGTGAACGTATTATCACTGCTCGTCTTTGAGAGTATGTGATGTCGACTCAGAGCATACCAGTGAGATTGGAAGGGTGTTTACAGGTTTGCAGGAATCCTGACCTCAACATACCCTTATTATCAATGTTGTTCTATGCTCTGATTTGGTTCTTGAAATTATGGAATTCTTGGTCCTTGGTTATCCTGGGTTATTATTCAGAGATCTTGTGGTTACAGACACTTGGTTCTTGGCTCAATATTCCATATCCAGACAGACACCAGTCATTCATCACATGCCTTGCATTGCATTGCATCATACCATCCTTAACATTTGTGTTTTCATTTTCTCAGGTTATCATCTGCATCTGCACCCAGTTCCGGTAGTTTATATGTTCTCATTATCCAGATGGCTGAAGTCAGAAGATTCTCAGAAAAAAGAACATACAGTACACCTTTCCACAACCAGAAGCTGGTGGTATTCAGAGTTTGGTTGGGCTGATGGATGACCAGGTCTTAAAAGCTTTCAGGAAGAGGTATGGGTTGATTATGAGCTACATGCACAAGCCTTCTACAAAGCAAAAGGATAGTCTACATACCCTGCTACAGTTCTATGACCCCTAGTTGTGGTGTTTTGTGCTTCCTGATTACATCTTGGTTCCCACCTTGGAAGAGATTTCTAGCATGCTGAAGGTTCCAGTCCAAGACAGTCTTCCATTTTATGGTTCTGAGAGAGATCCTCCAGAGGAAGATATTGCTAGAGCTACTTATCTGACATTGGCTAAGGTTAAAGGGAATATGGAGATCAACAAAGCGTAAAGGGTTTTATCTGGATTTCCTTTTGGCTGAAGCTAAAATGTGAGCCTTGGAGAAAAGGTGGATGGACTTCATTGCTTTGTTGGCTTTCTTGGTGTATGGGATCATTCTCTTTCTAGGAGAGAAATGATTTGTAAGCTTGGAAGCCATATCTATCTTCATTAAGAGGAATCTTGTTCCTACCTTATTAGGAGACTTCTTCTACTTAGTACATTACAAGAATGAGAGGAAGGGGGTGATCAAGAAGGTTGATGGGTCTGACTTTAGATGATATTACTTGGTGCTATAACAGGGATTTGGTCAGAGAAGAAATAATCACCAGCTGTGGAGAGTTCCCTTATGTTCCCTTGCTGGGAAGGAAGGGGGTGATCAACTACAATCTTGTGTTAGCAAATAAAAAATTTGGATATCCACTGAAGACTCCACCGGTTAATGAAAAAGTAGAAGAATATTTATATTTTCCTATTGAGGGAAATGAAGGATTAGCTATACAGGTCTCCCAAGCTTGGGAACTGAAAGTCAGGAAAGGAAAGAAATAATTTGGGAGAGTGGACCCAAAAACCTATGAGCCTTATGCGGCGTGGTTGAAAGATCGTGTAGAAGCTTTACTCCTTCCATTTACAATGGAATATCCCATGTACCCAAAGTTGGTTATGCCACAGACTACAGTGCCTATGGAGGATTACCACAAGTTAGAAGCTGAGATACATAAGACCAGGCTTGAAAATTCAGAGTTTAGTAATCTTTACCAGCATTTAGTCTACATCAATAAATCCTTGGAAGAAAAAGTCTAGTTTCTCCAGAATACCATGAAAGATAAAGATAAATACTTTGTTGATAGAGATTTGTACTTCAAGAAGAAGGGCTTGGCAGAGACAAGTAAAGTCAATACACGAAAGCAAGTAAAGAAGTCTTTGACAAAAGCCAACAAAACTATCACTCTCTGGCAGGAGAAGAGGGAGAAGAACCAGAAAGAGCAGAAAGAAAAAGAGGAAAACTACCAATTGCAAATAAGGTACCAGAAGGAAGAACTTAAGCTAGCTCATAAGAAGCACCGAGAGTATTTTCATAGGCTGGAGCAAAGCCATAAATCATTGGAAGAAGCACAAAAGGAAATAAAAGAGCTTAAAGTTCTTGCAGAGACTAAGAAGGCTAGGTCAGAGCCAGGACCTAGTGGGGAGGATGCAAAAGTCTTTCTACAACAAATTGGTGAATTGCACGCCTCGTTCGTGCAGAGAGATTTGTTGATCCAGAAGTTGATTGAAGATCCTACTCATTCGGATGTGGCTCGTCTGTTTGAAGTTGTCAGACACTTCAGCTGGAGATTGAAGGATGCGCAGTTCCCTAGGGTCTAGTTTCCTTTTTCTTATGTATTGGATTACTTATAGGCTTGTTGTAGGAATCTTTGTTTTATTTCTATCTACTTTTCAGTTTTGTAAAATTTGTAACCCTTCGGGGAGATTTTCTGTTGCCTTTTGGGTTAGTTTATGTTATTTGGCTTTGTTCAGCTTTATAATCTTTGTCTGTGCACTGACACTTGGTCATTCTAGCTAACCAAATCTGAGATTCATGCAAGGTCTTCTTCTCAAAAATCGGGTTCCAAAAGCCATATGGATTTCTTTACCATTATTGAATACCGGAAATGGGGAACAAACGAACTTGAGAATGAAATACAAGCATTTGCATAGCATGCATGTCACCATTTTCTTCTTTTTTGTAGGTACTGGTCCCGGATTTCGGACTTCTCTTCCTTTTCAGGCACTATTGTTGAACAAAGAGTTCATCATTATCCAACCAGAGAAAACAGAGTAAGAGTAATGGATAAGATGCAAGCTGAACTCGCAGAACTGAGAACTCGCATGGATAAGTTCATGACACTAATGACTGGCATGAATCAGAACCAGGAGAGGTTAATGGAGATGGTCAAAAGGACTCAGGTGATCCCAGAGGGAAATCTTGGAGTTGGTGGGAGTATTGGTGCTACACCTTAGGGAAATAATGGTGCTAGCCCTGAGGCTATTCCTATTTCTACTGTTGTTGCTGGTGGTCCGGGCGGAAACCAGGGTCGTAATGTTTACATGGACGGCCAAGAAGATCAGTTTAGTTTGCTAAAGGGGGATATAAAGGTTCAAAATGTTGTGGTGAATCTTCGTTTTGATGAAATTGTTGAGAAGATTCGCTCCATTGAATCTCAAAATACCTTGGGCTTTGATGTGGTAAACTTGGGTCTGGTTCATTGCGACATAATCCCTCATAAGTTTAAGCCACCCACCTTTGACAAGTACAATGGCTCAGCCTATCCTAAGACTCACCTACAGTCCTATGTAGGAAGAATTGTTGCGTACACCAATGATAAGAAACTGTGGATGTACTATTTCCAGGACAACCTCACTGGGGCATCCTAAGAATGGTATATGAAGTTGAGTAGGTCATCTGTAAGGAGTTGGAAGGAGCTTGTTGAATGTAAACACCCCAAATTTGCCCTCACCCATTCACACCATGGCTTGTGATCATTCTCATATGCATAAGTACAATCATGTCATCTCACACCTCATTTTTTTATCCACTGCATAGCTTTCAAGGCATCTGCACCTAGGGTTTGTGATCTGAGCAACCTCAAGGCTTCTTGAGCCATTTCAAAGGCTACCAATCAACTCAAAGGGGTCCATGTGTGTTCTTATATCATATTTCATCTCCTCAAAGTCAAAAATGCAGAGGAATCACAAGAACTAGGGTTTGAGTGGATGCAGGGCCAGCTTGAACTACACAGTTGACTGAAAATTAGGGTTTTGGTTTCAGAGGCCATAACCCCAAATTTTTTGGTCATTCTTGTTTCCATTGATCTCTATATGGTATAGGGAGTATGCATATCAATTTTCATGAAGAAATTCCATGGGGAAGTCATCTGATCAAGAGTTGACTTTCTAGACAAGTCAGTGCAAAATCAGGGAATCTGAGGCCCCCAATGACCCAACCAATGGGTGATCTTCATCATTTTGAGTGTATATGATCTTTATTTGATCATGGAAGAAGATTGAAGTTCATAGAAATCAAGAATTTAGGGTTTTTGCAAATGTTGACTTTTTGGGCATAGTTGACTTTTCAAGAATGCATCATTTTAGGTCATTTTTCAAGCTTTGATTCTTGGTCCAAAAAGGCTTCAAATGAAAAAACTTTGGTCATGAAAGTTGTAGATCTCATCTTTCCCTTTTCAAAAAGTACAAGAACATGATCAAACTCTTCTTGGATCAAAAGTTATGGCAATGCAAAGTTGGCTAAAATCATTAATTTTCAAGGCATGCCCTAAGTGAGAACTTTGCAAAATCTTGGACCAATGCACATTGCAGCCTCTAATTCATTTCAAACCAGCACATAAGCATTCTCTAAGTTACAAAATTCAGAATTGGATCAAGTTTCATCATGGTTTGGTTTGTGTAACAAGGCATTTTTCATGAAAATCCATAAAGTAACCAAGTTGCAAAACTCATGATCAAGCCTTCACCACTTGTTGCCTTGAATGCTGGACCAAGCTGACATTTCCCCCTCATCTTGCTGCGCATAGCCCATGCCTTGTACCAAGCTAGCACCTCACCATACTTTCTCTTACACAAGAGTTGACAAATTGCAAAAGTTGCCTCACCTATCCATAAAGCACATGTCAAATCAACTGACCAATGAGAGAGAGTCATATGGACAATTTGCAAGCAAAGCATAGCATAAGGCAAGGCTGAAACCATCACATTTACCACATACACAAAAACTCACCATCTTGCAACTTGCTTCGAATTTCTCTATACAGCCTGCAAACACTCAAACCTTTTCCTCCATTCAACTCACCATGTATCACTGAGTAGAAACCACCCAAAGCACAAGCCTAAAACATCCAGAACACCTCATTGCCATCTCTCACTCCATTCTGCAGATTCATTCGAATCTCCCTCCCTAGCCCACAAACAGCCAAACAAACCTTGCAAAGCTTCTCCATACATCATCTGGACCACAAGCAATCACTCACCATGGCCTGAATCAGTCAGAATCACCATAGCCATTGTTGACTGAGCTTGAAGCAGTTCCTTTCGAAACTCATTATCCAGCCAGCACAAACTCATTTTGAGCATTCAAACATCATCAAAGGGTTCTAAGGAGTAGATTGCACATAAAGAGAAGGCCAGAAAGTCCTCAAGTGGAAAGCTTCAAATCTCAGGTAGCCTGAAATTTATTTTTCCAGAAATGATTTTGCTTGTTACAAACTTGTTCTTCATGTCTTGCTGATCATCCTGGTACCATTAGTTTTGAAAATGGTTGTGATTTGAGCATTTAATTTGACTCTGAAACTGGTTTGCCCTAAAAATGTTTGCCTTCGATTCATGTGATTGATGAAGAATAAATTTGTTTGGGGTTAGGGTTTTGATTCAGGAGATCATGGGGTTCATTTCTATGTGCTTAGCTTTCATTTTAGTTACGATTTGAGTGATTTGGAGTTTTCTCAGGTGAGATGCTGGCCGGAGAAGACGACCGGAGGTCTTCTCCGGCCACCTGAAAGTCATTAGGGCAAATCCCTGTAATTAATGAGCGTTTGAATGGTGAGCGTTGGATGGGTTGACTTGGTCCATTCCCGCGCGTGATCAAGGGCCCAGATTCGTTCATTAAACCCTAATCAGCTTTATTTATTTAATTAATTAAAATTAAGCCTGTTTGAATTGAGACCCTTGGATGAAGCGCGCAGTCAACCTTTTCAAACTCTGGATCAATCTCAGCCTTCCATTGTGCATACTTCAGTTTTATTCATTTTCATTTTCATTTCATTAAATTTGCACAATTATTTTAAAATAGCTAAAAAATCTTAAAAATTATGAAACTTTTTCTTTAAAGTTTTATTAATTTTTAAGACCCAAAAATATTTTTTATTTTATTTTTATCATTAAAAAAGTATTTTTAAATATTTAAAAGATTATTTTTAATTGATTAATGAGAATTAATTAATTAAAAGTACTTTTAGGTATTTAAAAATTACAAAAAAAATCATGAAATGTTCTAAGACATTTAGAAACATTGTCCAACCTTCAAACCAAATTTCTTTTTTGATCTTGATGCATTTTAAGAATTTTTCATTGAATTAAATCATTTTTTATGCATTATTTTGATCATGGATTCAAAAATTCATTTCTGCCTATTGGTGAAGGTTGAGACATTGATTCTTCTTGCATTGTCTTTTGTTTAGCATGTATTTTCAAGGATAAAAAGGCCATGAATTGTTCTTGCATTTTCAAATTGTTTGGCATTTACTTTGTTAAGAACCCTAAAAAACCCTAATAACTTAGAAAATTCATATCTTGAGTTTGGTTGAGAGTTGAGAGCTCCCCTTTGGGCAGTGGTTCATCATAGGCCTAGGGTTTCTTTGAGTGCCATTTTCCTTTTTTACTTTAGGGTTTTGCTTCTGTTTTTGGTTTGTGTTTGATGTTTGATCCATAAACCCTAATTTGGGCTTTCATTTGCATCCTTCTTGCATTTTCTTGCATAACATGACTTGTCTTTGCATTTTGTGCATGCTTATGATTCATTTGACATCTTAAGGCATGTATAAAGCATCTTTGATCATTGCATTACATATTTGCCATGTCATTTGTCTTGTATGATTCATAACTTTTCATGCTTGTTCATGCTCCTTAGCTTGCATCATTTGCATTCATAAGCTTGTATGAACATCCCCATTGCTTTGCCTCATGTTTGCAGCACCTCATAACATCATAATCATCATCAACATGCTTCTGGTTTTGCTTAGCATCATATCATTTCATCTCATCTTGCATTGCATTGCATTTCTTTCTAACATTTCAGGTGGTAAGTAAACTTGAGAAGTGGATTTGCCTTCACTTCTCATAACTTTTCTTTTCATCTCTCTTGCATCCATTGCTGCATTTTATATGTGTTTGAGATTGAGCTTGCTCATTCTTCTCCTTCCCACTTTCTTTCTTCAAGTGACTTGACTTCTTGAATGAAGCAAGTCACTTTGCTTCTCTTGATCCTTTCATCTGCTTCCTGGTGGTTCCTTTGAAGATTGTTCTTGCAAACCTCACAAACCTTAGGAACAACCAAGCATGACAATGATTAGGGTTTTGATTAGTCTCCCCTCATAGTTTTTACCTTTGTGTCTCCTTGAGTCCTCTCTTCTCATCTCATAATCAGGGACTAAACCCTAAAGGCTTTAAGACTTTGTGATTAAGCTTATGCCTGCATCCTTCTCTTAGGATGGAGTGTATAACTTTAATCCTAAGTATTAAACCCTTAAGGTGTTTAAATCTCTTAATCAATTCATCTAATAATCATCAAGACATCACACTTGTAACTTGGGCCTTGCATTAGGGTTCTAATTCTTCCTTAAGTGGTTAAGAAGGACTAACCCTAGTGTTAATGGACAAGTCCCCCTCAAGTTGTCTTACAAACCATAAAATTCACTTCATCATCATATCATTAAATAAAATCCACTTAATAAAGGCTTGTTTTGTCATGGGTTTAATCCCTAATCATGGATTAAGTTGAGGAGTTTTCCTCAGCTTAAACATTCTCATCTATTATCCTTCTTTTAGGATGGTGTAATGAGTCTGTTTAATCCCTGATTATGGCTTAACCTCATTACTCAACACTAAACAAAAACACCAAAAACATCTAATTAATCACAAGTAGGTTAATGATCTTAACCCTGCATCAAAGGTGATTAAGTGTGAGAATCTGACTTCACACTTAAGGTACTCTCATTACCCCTGATCAGAGGGAAGATGTGATGAGTTTACTAACCCATTGGTTTAGGCTTAAGCTCATTATCTTATGACAAACTCCAAAAACAATAAAAGACTGAAAACTCAAAAACAAACAATAATCGTCTCCTCCGGGATTCTTTTCTCATCACCTTCACTCACAACCGAGAACTTGCTTCTTCCGTCTAATGCAAGACAGTTTGCACCTGAGCCAGACAGGTCATACACTTGAGCATAGATAAGCAAGCAGTTTATCAGTCAATTCACCTATCAGTCTCTTTGGGTCGAACTACGGTGTTCTGACTTCCTCATTGCACGAGAGGATACGTAGGCATAACTTAACGGTTATCGAACAAAAGTCTCTGTATATTCCCCCTCTCTCCAGCTTTATTCTCTTAGCCTCATGATCATGAGCATCTTATTCTTACACTGACACTGTATATATCACACTTCACACTCTTTTACACTGACACCTGTACATCTTTCCAGCTCTTTTACACACAGATTGCACTGACACTACCCCTTTAAAACACAAATCTTTTAAGCGTGGATCCCGTCGAGTACGGCGGACAATCTGGGTGCTAATACCTTCCCAGGTTGTAACCAACCCCCTTTCTCAGTCTCTCTGGTTCGCAAACCGTCTTATCCATCTCTTTCTAGGCCTATGCAGCATTGCCTCTCCTCCGGGATAAAAATGCCTAGCTGGCGACTCTTTTCATCTCCAGTGAGTTCACGGCTGTGTGTTCTCACTGTTCCCTTCGCCGACCGTTCGCGTCTGTACCTTCATCTGACCCGGTGTCATTTGTCGGGAGCGACAGCTTGGCGACTCTGCTGGGGATCCTTATACTGCAACCAGGGCTTCTGGTTCTTTTTGTGGGTTCCTCCTAGCGCTTGATTGATTTGTGTTTACTGGGGTGTTATGTGCTATTTGTGTTTGTATATTTGCTTTATTTACTGCTTTCTGTACAGCTTTATTTATTGCTTTCTTTACAGTTTTTCATACATCATACTGTACTGCTGGCTGGATCTGGTTTCTTGTCTTGGTGGGTGGGTGTTTCATTGAGAGTTAAGGTCCTATACCTGGGACCTGAGTGACACCTAGGCTAGAGTGAATCATATTCTTTCCCATTCCATTTCGGTCTGGTGCGGGAATATGAAACACGGTTCAGATATGGGTTTCTTCTTGAGAACTCTGTGTTGCAGATTTCCTGCAATGCTAGGGCTATCTGGGAAGCCTGCTAAGTCTGGATGACCTTTTAGTATTGACCTTCAGAAACTGAGGTGAATTAGAGGAGGAATTGTTATGGTTATTGTAAACACTGTACCTCCGGGTTAGAAGTGTTTACACTTCTCATAATTGATCCAAGTCTGAGGATCCTTGTTCTAGATCACCACCTGTGAGGGGGTTGGGCTGTTTACAGGTTTGCAGGTACCTTGACCTCAGAATACCCTGTTACTTTGACTTTGTTAAGAATGCTCCATGTTGGATAGTTCTTGTGATTCTAAAACCCTGGACATGTGGCTCTTTATTTGAGTCCCCCACCCTGGTTACTGGATTTTTAGACCTCCATCTGGAATTCTTGAACACACATGGATCTATACCAAGGCAGTTAATCAGATCCAGCTCAGTCACAGACCCTTGCATATCATTTTCATACATACTCATTGCATCATATTAACATTTGCTTATTTGTGTTTCAGGGTATCCACCTTCATCTTTGGTTTTGGTTTTGACCCCATCTGCAGCTTTGACCTATCTCCACCAGCACTTGCTTCAGCTTGTCAGCCTTACTTCAGTTACTTGCACTAGCCAGCCAGTGGCCCACTCCTCAGCATCTTCATCAGCACTTATCCTACTCAGTTCTCAGCATCATGGCTCCAAAGAAAAGCAACATCACCTATCATTTCTTCCAACCAGACTTATCAGACATCAGGAGGATCCAAACCCTGATCACCCCAGATCACATTCCTTTGTTCAGAGAGCATTATGGGGATATACTTGACTTGGTCATGGATCTGGACCCATCCCAGAGGAGCCTCATCCACACCTGTATTCACTTTTATGACCCCCCATTGAGATGTTTCACCTTTCAAGACTTTCATTTGGGGCCCCTATTAGAAGAATACTCATCATTGACTGGTCTGCCCATCAAAAGAGAAATCCCTTTCAACCCTGAAATGGTCTTTCCCAGCAATGGAGAGATAGCAAAAGCTTTGTATCTGGAGCCTGTTTTGATTGAACAGCATATGACCTCTAAAGCTGGGATCCCTGGATTTCATCTGGACTTCCTGATTTCTCAAGCTAGTTTGAAGGCCTCCTTGGGGGAGTGGAAAGCTGTTTGTGCTCTGTTGGCCTTAAGTGTATATGGAATTGTGTTGTTTGCAGACGAGCCTCGTTTCATTAGCAAGAATGCAATCCATTTGTTCGTCCTGAAGAACCCAGTGCCAACTTTACTGGGTGATCTCTATTACTCAGTACATCAGAGAAATGAGAAGCAGAGGGGAAGATTAGTGAGGATTTGTGCTCCATTATTCCATGCTTGGCTTCTCAGGCATCTACCCAGGACAGATGCATTTCTAAATCCTCATCAGCAAAGCAACTGGGCTAAGAGACTCACTGTCTTAACTTCAGCAGATATCAGATGGTGTACTCAGAGCACCAAAGGCAGAGATATGATCACCAGCTGTGGGCACTTTCCCAATGTGCCTTTGATAGGAGTTAAGGGAAGTATCAACTACAACCCTCTGCTGTTCAGGAGACAATTGGGCTATGCACTGGTCCACATTCCTAGGGAACAAGACCTGGTTGTGACCCTCTACTGTGAGAACAAGATTAGTTTGGCTGTTGTTAGGCAGGCTGCCTGGGCCTGGGATCATGTTCAAACCAAGGGAATCACCATTCTGGGGAAGTGCAATAATGTGGCATCAGTCCAATATTATGAGTGGTCCCATGCTAGGGCCCAATTCTCTGGAATGCCCTTCACCATAGAAGACATGCCTGAGTCATCTTCAGCACCACCCCCTGCCACTATCAGTTTGGAGGAGTTTGAGAGCTTGAAGGAAAGAAATGAGAAGTTAACTCAAGCTTTGCAGAAGACCCTCAGAGAGAGGAGTGAAGGTGTGAGGAAGATTGAGAGATTGGAGAAGTTGAGAGTGGAACACTTGACTAAGATTGAGAAGTCTGGAGATTATATCAACAAGTCTAAAGCTGGTGAACAGATTCTGAAGAATGCTTGTAAAGAAGCCCAGTTCCAAAGAGCAAGAACAGACTTATATTTGAAAGAAAGTCAGGCCAGGTGGGTCCGGATCACTGAGGCCCGTACTCTAGAAGACAAGAGAGTTCAGGACAAGATGGAGCAGATGGAAAAAGCCCTGGCAGCATCCCAGGAGGAGATATCAGAGCTGAAAATCAAAGCAGGAGTAAAGAGGTCTAAGGACCAAAGTCAGAGCAGGAAGTTGACTGCAGCTGTTGCAACAAGAAACCTTCTCATCAGAAGTCTCACGGAGCATCCGGCTGATCCTGTGACCGAAGCACTTCTCAAGGAAGTTCGTGAGGATGAGTTTGGCCTTGGAGTTTGATCATTTGCTTGTTGTTGTTCCTTTCCATGTACTTTTGCTTTTTGTGATGTATTTTGGCCCCTTTGAGGGTTTGTGTTGTAAAATGAACAAATGGTATTATTCCACCTTTGTAATATATTTGTGTTAGTTTCTATCTGGGTTCACATCAAAAGAAACTTCAACAGCATCACCTTCAAAGGTCTGGAAGGGTCAAAACTGAAAACCAAACCGGATACCTTGATAACAAATAAGCATAACTGCATTGCATGCTAACCCTTTTGTTTGTTTTGTAGGTTTTTGTTTTGTTGTCGCTAACCTCTGTTTTGAATCTCAGGAATTATTGCTCGCCGCCGGGTATTTCCTCTCAACAGGCCTCACAGGTACCCAACTAGAAACAACCTTCCGGGAATCCAGATGGATCAGATGCAGCAGGACCTTACGGAGGTCAGAAACCAGATGGCCAACGAAAGGTTGGAGATGAGAACTCAGATAACACAGTTCATGGAAGTGATGAACAACTTAGCTCAAAGCCAGGAGAGGCTCAGGGCTTTGGTGGAAGGGAGGAATCAAGATGAACCTCATGTGGGGACTGCAGGCACAAGTAACAATGAACGGGTACAACCCCATGTTAACCCTCCTGTGTTTGGCCCACATCTACATCCTGAGATTAACACTCCTGCAAATGTTCAAGGAACAGCCACTGCAGCCAGAGTACTTCAAGAAGATCCTCAGGAGGACCAGTATACAGTAATGGGTGCCGGAGAGGAAACTTATGACAGGAGATTGGATGAAATAGCTGAGAAGTTGAGATCACTGGAGTCTCAAAATTCTTTGGGCTTCGACGTCATGGACATGGGTTTGGTAGAGGGGGTCAGGATCCCCCATAAGTTCAAGCCTCCTTGCTTCGAAAAGTATAATGGGACTTCATGCCCCCGGACTCATCTACAATCATTTCTGGGAAGGCTGAAGGCCTATACAATGGATGAGAAATTGTGGATGTTCTATTTTGAAGATAGCTTGACTGGAGCTTCGAGGGAGTGGTATTCCCATCTGACAAGGGCAACTGTAAGATGCTGGAAGGACCTGGCAGAGGCCTTCATCAGACAGTATCAGTATAATCTAGATATGGCACCCAACAGGACTCTCCTAATGGGAATGTCACAGTCATCTAGGGAGAGCTTCAGGGAATATGCTCAAAGATGGAGACAATTGGCTGCTGCCGTTCAACCACCAATGTCGGAGAGAGAAATGGCAGACATGTTTATGAACACTCTTCAGGGAACCTATATTGACAGGTTAGCTGCTTTCTCTTCCACTAGCTTTGCGGATGTTGTTATAGCTGGGGAGAGAATTGAAAGCCTGTTAAAGATGGGAAAGATCTCAGACAACGGTGCAAGCTCGTCCAGTGGTACAAGAAAGCCTTTTACAGGCCCGAGAAGAACTGGCGAGACCAATGCCATTCACACCAACAGGGGTAGGCCCCAATATGCTCAGAGGTCAATAGCAGCAGTCACTATCCCCGCTCCAGCTCATCCTCAGCCAGTCTATCAACCTCCTCAACAAAACTTCCAACAACAACCTCAGTATCATCAGAATCAGTATCCTCCAAGGAACTTCAACAACAACAACTCCAACAACAACAATCAACAGAGGCCATTCCAACAGAGGCCATCCCAAGCTAACCGAGTGATCGACCCGATCCCAATGCCATATGCTGCCTTGCTGCCACAACTTCTGAAACTCAACCTAGTTGAGCTAAGAACGTTGGCACCTCCGGATCCCAACAGCCTACCGAGAAACTATGACTCCAATGCTAGGTGTGCTTTCCATTCAAACGCACCTGGTCACAGTACAGAAAAATGCAGGGCTCTGCATATGAAGGTACAAGACTTGGTAGACTCCAAGGCTCTGAATTTTGCACCTCCGCCCAATGTCAATAAGAACTCGATGCCAAATCATGGTGGTCCCCGAATTAATGCTATTGAAGAAGACCAACCGTCTTATTTAATAACCAGTGTGGATCAGATCCGGACGCCATTGGTGGAGATCAAAGCTCAACTCCGAGAAAACCAAATATTTCCGGGGTGTGAGCTAGGGTGTCCCTATTGCAATATTTCATGGAATGGGTGTGAGGACCTGAGGAATGGCATTGACAGCCTTATTCAGAGTGGCCTACTACAGATCACTACATCATTTCCGACAAATCCAGCAACTTCATCAACAACGGTTTCAGAACCTCCTACAACTGCAGCAACTATTGTTCCCAACAATTCATCAGCACCATCAACAAGTACTTCACCTGTCCTTCCAAATGATCAGTTTTCAACAGTTTCTCCTGCTACAACTTCAGCTTCATTCCATTTCGACTCTCCATCAACAACAACAACAGTCCTTCCAACAGTACCTCCTACAACATCAGCAATCAATCATGAAGATGTCTCTACTGTTACCATATTCTATGATCCTGAAAATAACTCCGCCTACCATTCAGAGGGTGCTGCTCCCGCCAGAGCACCAGTTACAATCTTTTATGATCCACAAACAATAACAGTCCCTTCAGCAGCAGCAATCAGTCCGGTCACTGTCACGGTGCCTGGACCAGTACCATATGAAAGCAATAGGGCCATCCCCTGGCACTATGGCTCTGACTTGTATTGCGAAGGGAAAAGAATCACTCTTGAAACATCAGCACCTGCACCACAAGTAGATAATGTGGGGGGAGGCGGAGGCTTCACTCGAAGCGGACGTCTCTTTGCTTCACAAGTTCAAAGACCTACTGCCGAAGCAGAAGCTGCTGCCAAGGCAAAAGGAAAAGGCCCGGTGCAGGAAGATCCAGTTGCCAAAGAAACCCTGAAGACTCCGTTCGATCAGGAAGTTGATGAGTTTATGCGAATCATCAAAAAGAGTGATTACAAAATTGTGGATCAACTTCACCAGACGCCATCCAAAATCTCTATCCTCTCACTGCTTATGTGCTCCGAAGCCCATCGGAATGCACTACTTAAAGTCTTGCACGCAGCTTACGTGCCTGAGGAGATTACTGTCAACCAGTTGGAAACCGTGGTTGGAAATGTTACTGCTAGCAATGGGCTAGGGTTCACCAATACTGACTTGACAGCGGATGGCCGCAACCACAACAAAGCCTTGCACATAACCATGGAATGCAAAGGAGCTGTCCTTTCTCATGTGCTGGTGGACACAGGTTCTTCCCTGAATGTCCTACCAAAGAAGGCTCTGGTGAAGCTTGAGTATGATGGATTGGCATTGAGACCCAGCAACCTGGTGGTAAGAGCCTTTGATGGTTCTAAGAGATCGGTTCTGGGAGAGATTGAGCTGCCTGTGACAATTGGCCCACAGACCTTTAAAACTATCTTTTATGTGATGGACATTCAGCCCGCCTACAGCTGTTTGTTGGGTAGACCCTGGATTCACGCCGCCGGCGCAATAACGTCTACCCTTCACCAAAAGTTAAAATTTGAGTGGGAAGGTCAAGTTGTCACAATCTGTGGAGAGGAGGACATTTTTGTCAGCCACCTGGCAACCTATAAGTACATTGAAATGGATGGAGAGATCCATGAAACAATGAGCCAAGGTTTTGAAGCCTTGAATGTCAATGAAGCATCTGCTGTATCTGGAATCTCCATGTCATCTTACCAACAAGCCCGGAAGGTTGTTGAAGAAGGAACTGCCCTAGGCTGGGGCAAGGTCTTAGCTGTGGAGGAGAAGAAGGACAAATTTGGGTTGGGTTACAGACCAACTCAACATCAAGCAAAGGCTGCTGCAGAGCCTGGTTTTGTCAGTGGGGGGATGCTTACCCCCGATGCTATCAACTGTCTGGAAGACGAGCTAGAAGAGGAGCGCAATCTGGAGAATTGGATTCGTCCAAAGATCCCGGGGAGCAGTGTCTCGAACTGGTCTTCCCAGGAAATTATAAGAGTTACTCAATCAGAGTAATTATTATTTCCTGTATTTTTTTATAAGCATGCATCAAAGTCTTGCATCTTGCCCAAGATGACAAGACTCATTTTGTAATCAGGGCCATCTGTACTTTTGTGCAAACAAGATTAAATTAATGAAATATCAGACAATCTTTTGCAAACGAGTCTTTTTCTTTTCTGCTCACTGTTTTTCCACTTTTTCTTTTTGTACAAAAATAAATGGCGGTGTTTTCAAAATGATAACTTCATTTCACTTTTTTCTAAAGCAAGATTAAAATCAATCACTAAAATGAACAACTTAACCCTTGCAGAGAGTGCCTTCCAGACTGCACCGACAACAGCACGGCTATGACATCGTATGACTTTGACAATCCAATCAATCAAGCTGATGAAGGGGTTGATGAAGAATATGAGCTTCCTGAAGAGCTAGCCAGGTTGTTAAGGCAAGAGGATAAGGTTATTACCCCTCACCAGGAGGAGGTTGAAGTGATCAATCTTGGTACGGAGGAAGACGTGAAAGAAGTTAAAATCGGGGCCTGCCTGCAAGACTCAGTGAAGAGACGACTGATAGATCTGCTTCAAGAGTATGTTGATGTGTTTGCTTGGTCGTATCAAGACATGCCAGGGTTGGATACCGATATAGTTGTGCACAAGCTGCCTTTGAGAGAAGAGTGTCCACCAGTCAAACAGAAGTTGCGCCGAACTCGCCCAGACATGGCTATGAAAATCAAGGAAGAGGTACAAAAGCAATGGGACGCCGGGTTCCTTGCTGTGACTAGCTACCCGCCGTGGGTTGCTAACATAGTACCTGTGCCTAAGAAGGACGGCAAAGTAAGAATGTGTGTTGACTACCGGGATCTGAACAGAGCCAGCCCGAAGGATGACTTCCCATTACCTCACATTGATGTATTGGTGGATAACACGGCTCAGTTCTCGGTATTCTCCTTCATGGATGGATTTTCAGGATATAATCAGATCAAGATGTCACCTGAAGACATGGAGAAGACAACATTCATTACACCTTGGGGCACGTTCTGTTACAAAGTGATGCCATTCGGACTGAAGAATGCTGGTGCCACATATCAACGGGCTATGGTGACATTATTCCACGATATGATCCATAAGGAAATCGAGTGTTATGTGGATGATATGATCGCCAAGTCCCTTACAGAGGAAGACCACCTGGTGAATCTGCTCAAATTATTCAAGCGTCTGAGGAAGTACCAATTAAAGCTGAACCCCAACAAATGCACATTCGGGGTGCGATCCGGTAAGCTGCTGGGCTTTATTGTAAGCGAGAAAGGGATTAAAGTGGACCCTGATAAAGTCAAAGCTATTCAAGAGATGCCTGCACCCAAAACTGAGAAAGAAGTTCGAGGGTTCTTAGGACGATTGAACTACATTTCCCGGTTCATATCCCACCTTACAGCAACCTGTGAACCCTTGTTCAAGCTATTAAGAAAGGAACAAACGGTCAGGTGGAATGAAGATTGCCAGAAGGCTTTTGACAAGATCAAGGAGTATTTACAAGAACCTCCAATTCTCATGCCTCCAGTTGAAGGAAGACCTCTGATAATGTACTTGACAGTATTAGAGGAGTCGATGGGGTGTGTGCTGGGCCAGCATGACGAGTCTGGTCGAAAAGAGTATGCAATATACTACCTAAGCAAAAAGTTTACCGACTGTGAACAACGTTATTCACTGCTCGAGAAAACTTGCTGTGCTTTAGCGTGGGCTGCTCGCCGACTGAGACAGTATATGTTGACCCACACTACCTTATTAATCTCAAAAATGGATCCAGTCAAGTACATTTTCGAGAAGCCAGCTCTTACCGGACGGGTTGCAAGATGGCAGATGATTCTCACAGAATACGACATACAGTACACCTCTCAGAAAGCCATCAAAGGCAGTGTACTATCTGAATATCTTGCTGAGCAACCCATTGATGACTACCAGCCTATGAGGTTTGACTTCCCTGATGAAGACATCATGTTCATTAAAGCAAAAGATCACGAAGAGCCTATTCACACTGAAGGGCCTGACCCGGAGGAAGAATGGACTATGATGTTTGATGGGGCTGTTAACATGAATGGCCGTGGTGTTGGTGCAGTACTCATTACACCTAAAGGAGTTCACATGCCTTTCTCGGCAAAACTCACTTTCAATTGCACTAACAACGAAGCTGAATACGAAGCTTGCATTATGGGCCTTGAGGAAGCCATTGACCTCAGGATCAAAACATTGACCGTATTCGGAGATTCAGCTTTGGTAGTCAATCAAACCAACGGAAAATGGTACACCCACCAAGATCGTCTGATACCTTACAGGGATTATACAAGGAGGTTACTGACTTTCTTCACAACAGTCAAGCTTGAGTATATCCCTCGGGACGAGAATCAGTTTGCAGATGCTCTTGCCACCATTTCATCCATGATCAAAGTTCAAGCTGCTAACTTTGTACCTCAGATTTCAGTGTCAAGACTTGATAGACCGGCATATGTATTTGCAGCAGATGTTGTCAAGGATGATAAGCCTTGGTTCCATGACATTAAGTGCTTCTTGGAGGATCAGACATACCCACCTGGGGCATCTTCCAATGATAAGAAGACTTTGATAAGGTTTGCTGGTAATTTCTTTCTGAACACTGATGGGTCTTTATACAAGAGGAACTTTGACATGGTACTCCTCAGATGTGTTGACAAGACGGAAGCAGATTTGCTGATGCATGAAGTGCACGAAGGATCTTTTGGTACCCATGCTGGAGGGCATGCCATGGCTAAGAAGTTGTTAAGATCAGGCTATTACTGGATCACGATGGATGCAGACTGTTGTGCTTACGCCAGGAAATGCCATAAATGCCAGATCTATGCGGATAAGGTGCATGTGCCTCCCAATCCTTTGAATATCGTGTCTTCACCATGGCCCTTTGCCATGTGGGGCATTGATATGATTGGCAAGATTGAGCCAACTGCTTCAAACGGCCACAGATTCATCCTGGTCGCCATTGACTATTTCACCAAGTGGGTTGAAGCAGCCTCATATGCAAATGTTACAAGACAAGTGGTAGCCCGATTTCTGAAAAGAGATATCATCTGTCGGTATGGAGTGCCCGAGCGAATCATTACTGATAATGGTTCCAACTTAAACAACAAAATGATGGCAGAGCTGTGCCGGGACTTCAAGATCCAACATCACAATTCTTCTCCTTACAGGCCAAAGATGAACGGCGCTGTTGAGGCAGCAAATAAGAATATCAAGAAGATTGTGCAGAAGATGGTAATCACATACAAAGACTGGCATGAAATGCTACCATTTGCCTTGCATGGGTATCGCACATCAATCAGGACATCCACTGGGGCAACACCGTATCAGCTTGTATATGGTATGGAAGCAGTCCTACCTGTTGAAGTTGAACTACCCTCGTTACGGGTATTAATGGATGTTAAACTGAGTGAAGCAGAATGGGTTCGGTCCCGATACGAACAACTGAGTCTGATCGAAGAGAAGAGATTGGCTGAAATCTGCCATGGGCAGTTATATCAGAAAAGAATGAAGAGAGCCTTCGATCAGAAAGTCAGGCACCGAGAATACCAAGTAGGGGATCTTGTGCTGAAAAGAATCCTCCCTCCTCATACAGACCACAGGGGCAAATGGACTCCAAATTATGAAGGACCATTTGTTGTAAAGAAAGTTTTCTCCGGTGGAGCACTGATGCTCAGCACCATGGATGGTGAAGATTTCCCATCCCCTGTGAATTCAGATGCGGTTAAAAAATACTTCGCATAAAATGACCCGCTGGACATAAAAACAGAATGTAAGTCCAGGCAAAAATAGGGCATCCCGGCGAGTCAAAAACAGAATAAAAGACTCGGGCAAAAGTAAGGGAAAATAAACAAAAAATGTACACCCGCTGAGTTGAAAAGCCGCATTGGACAGCTCAGGCAAAAATGGGTATCCCGATGGATTGAAAACCCGAAAGGGCGATCCATGCAAAATAAGGGAATAAGCGAACAACTGCATTCTGAATTCGTCTGTATCACCTACAACTTGGTAAGCTCCGAAGGATCAAGCTTCAATCAGAATCAACTCTCTCCAGAAAGCAAGACGAGAAGAACGTCATTGTCATACGAGTCATAGCAGAAGAGGAAGCTCCTTGAAAGCGTCGTCAACACCGCCAGCACTTTATTTCTCAATTTGTAACAATCTCCTCATTTCAGGAGATATGTTTCTTTGACTGTATCTTGCCAATTCAGGGCACATGAATTAATAAAATCAGATTTTCAGTCATGTTTCGTTTTACATTTATGTTTTGCAAAGAGTCGTCTGATATCTCTAAAAATACAATTGCATAAGTACAGATGCCTTTCTCTAAAAATAAAAACACATGCTTACAGGGAATCTGATTATTCTCGAAAGTACTTAACTCCCATGACGGAATCCGGTAAGAGATACCTCGGGACCTTTTGTGCGTTTCCTTATCTTTGCAGGATTGCAGGCATCCAGAACGCAACCTGGGGCATGCGGGTTATGGCTCAGCAAGTAGGCGAATCATTATCAACTCGGTCTATCTTCCACATGGCACTAGAAGGTGCCCATTTCCCCAGCGGAGCTGCCAAATCAACAAAAGATATCAGCATCCGAGATGCTCTATCCCAAGCTGGGTTGCTCCCCATTGCCTTCCCCAGCAAAGTTGCCAAATCAACAAACAGGCTTAACACTCAGAATGTTTTATCCCCAGCTGAGTTGCCTCTTGTTGCTCTCCCCAGCTGAGTTGCCTCTCACACTTCCCCAGCCGAGTTGCCTTTCTTCCTCAACAGAATACAGAAATCAGGGAATCATCTTCCCACAGAGTTCCAGCCTCTATCCAGAAGAGCAACGCACGAAGAGATCACAACAGAGTACAGAAGCTTCTACAAACCCCAGTTGGGTCCCGTATTATAAGGATATGTCAATCAGTGACCTATATCCCCAAACAGATACATCATTAGATCTACCAATGATCTCATCCCCAGCTGGGATGTTCACTTCAAGCAGATCATCCAGAGATCTTCGCGGCAACGGGATCCGAGTCCCGGATCTGTGCCCCTTTGCATAATCATGGCATCCGCATCACATTATACCCTCAGAGCGTAGCATTCCGTCTAATACGGAGCATTACGGCAAAAAAATCAAATGCATAGCATAATCATAAGTCATGATGTGAATTGAACGCTTGTGGTTGGTAACCATTCACCAGAATACAGATTACTTTCCCCCAGAGTCCCCACCAGAGCCCCAGCAAGAGCAGTTGCCTCACAAATCACAAACACCAGTATATACACCTTTTGGCACCCGTCTGTGTCATCCTTCCCCAAACAGGTCGCCTGAATACACTCAACAAACAAATTACCCATTACAGATACCTCCTGGCACCCGTCCGTGTCAAATCACCAGCAGAAAGCCAAAGAGGTCCTCTTTGCACTCACATATACTTACATACACTTTCTTGACACCCGTCCGTGTCATATCCCCGGCGCAGTCGCTTACGCCTTTATCAACCCATACACTTGTTAATATTTTACTTCTCTCTCTTTGACACTCGTCCGTGTCACTCTCCCCAGCAGTTAAAACACGCATTTACACAATACAATGCTCCCTACTCATGGTACACTTATACAGATACTCGTCCGTATCTTGTATACATCATCACTCATATCCCCACAGATCCGACAGTAGTCCTTGTTCTTTGTTAACCAGTTGGTACTCGTCCGTACCATCATCTCAGAACATTGCGTCTAGTGTTTGTTTCCACATGATACTCGTCCGTATCATAGTCTTGAGGATGCTCGTCCGCATCTTTAATCCATACACTGTGTCAAACACCTATGTCTTCTTGAATATAGATACTCGTCCGTGTCTATTGTTCCCCAGAAGAATCCTTTCAGAATCAACACTCGTCCGTGTTCCTTGTTAACTAGTTGATACTCGTCCGTATCATCATCTCTGAACATGTGTCAGTTTGTTTCTACATGATACTCGTCCGTATCATAGTCTGAAGGATGCTCGTCCGCATCTTTAATCTATACACAATACCAAATACTTATACCCTTTTGTTGCTTGGATGTAAACGCTCGTCCGTGTTTACTATATCCCCAGTGGATCGCCAACAAAACAAATTTTCTTTTTATCTAACACTCGTCCTGTGTTATGATACCCCTGAGAGCAGCCGTACCCTGCTAGGTGGTCGTCCTCCACTTCTTGATGGTCGTCCTCCATCATGCTCATCCGATGGCCGTCCCCATCGTTGATTTTTAGCAGCCGTCCCCTGCTAGGTGGTCGTCCTCCACCCGTTGATGATCGTCCTTCATCACTTTATCCAATGGCCGTCCCCATTGTTGATTTTGGTTATCTGGCATTCGTCCTATGTCATGACAAATCTTGAGAGCAGCCGTTCCCTGCTGAGTGGTCGTCCTCCATCTTGCTCGTCCGATGGCCGTCCCCATCGTTGACCTTATCTATCCGATGGCCGTCCCCATCGTTGATATTTTCGGCAGCCGTACCCTGCCAGGTGGTCGTCCTCCACCTTTGATGGCCGTCCCCATCATATTTTCTTTCCCCACAGAGCAGCCGTACCCTGCTAGGTGATCGTCCTTCACCTTTGATGGCCGTACCCCATCATCTGTTTATTTCATTCATTCTTTAACCCGATGGCCGTCCCCGTCGTGGTCCCTTTTTCCTTGTTAGCCCGATGGCCGTCCCCATCGTTGATTACTTTACCTTTATGAACTTGATGGTCGTCCCCGTCATGTTTCATTAACCCCCAGAGAATGCTACAACTTTATGGTCGTCCCCATCATGATATTTTATTTTCCCCAGCTAGTCGGCCATCCCCGTCTTAGCTTTACTTGTTTTTCCCCGGCTAGTCGGCCGTCCCCGTCTTAGCTTTACCTTTTATCCCCAGCATGTCGGCCGTCCCCGTCATTGCTTTATTTTTTTATACACTTTCCCCAGCATGTCGGCCGTCCCCGTCATCGCTCTCTACCCAGCAGTCGTCCTCTGCTCGATGGTCGTCCTCCGTCGCCCATACTTTACAATATACTTTATTTTGCTTTTACAATCTATATCCCTTTTCTTCTTCATTCTGTGAGTGCAAATTTTGGACTGTCTTTGGTATTCAACCACAAGTTATCTTGTTCGCCTGTTAAGCCGTCGCTTACAACCTGCACAGCTAACTCATGCTTGAATAGGGGCAGCTGTAAACACCCCAAATTTGCCCTCACCCATTCACACCATGGCTTGTGATCATTCTCATATGCATAAGTACAATCATGTCATCTCACACCTCATTTTTTTATCCACTGCATAGCTTTCAAGGCATCTGCACCTAGGGTTTGTGATCTGAGCAACCTCAAGGCTTCTTGAGCCATTTCAAAGGCTACCAATCAACTCAAAGGGGTCCATGTGTGTTCTTATATCATATTTCATCTCCTCAAAGTCAAAAATGCAGAGGAATCACAAGAACTAGGGTTTGAGTGGATGCAGGGCCAGCTTGAACTACACAGTTGACTGAAAATTAGGGTTTTGGTTTCAGAGGCCATAACCCCAAATTTTTTGGTCATTCTTGTTTCCATTGATCTCTATATGGTATAGGGAGTATGCATATCAATTTTCATGAAGAAATTCCATGGGGAAGTCATCTGATCAAGAGTTGACTTTCTAGACAAGTCAGTGCAAAATCAGGGCATCTGAGGCCCCCAATGACCCAACCAATGGGTGATCTTCATCATTTTGAGTGTATATGATCTTTATTTGATCATGGAAGAAGATTGAAGTTCATAGAAATCAAGAATTTAGGGTTTTTGCAAATGTTGACTTTTTGGGCATAGTTGACTTTTCAAGAATGCATCATTTTAGGTCATTTTTCAAGCTTTGATTCTTGGTCCAAAAAGGCTTCAAATGAAAAAACTTTGGTCATGAAAGTTGTAGATCTCATCTTTCCCTTTTCAAAAAGTACAAGAACATGATCAAACTCTTCTTGGATCAAAAGTTATGGCAATGCAAAGTTGGCTAAAATCATTAATTTTCAAGGCATGCCCTAAGTGAGAACTTTGCAAAATCTTGGACCAATGCACATTGCAGCCTCTAATTCATTTCAAACCAGCACATAAGCATTCTCTAAGTTACAAAATTCAGAATTGGATCAAGTTTCATCATGGTTTGGTTTGTGTAACAAGGCATTTTTCATGAAAATCCATAAAGTAACCAAGTTGCAAAACTCATGATCAAGCCTTCACCACTTGCTGCCTTGAATGCTGGACCAAGCTGACATTTCCCCCTCATCTTGCTGCGCATAGCCCATGCCTTGTACCAAGCTAGCACCTCACCATACTTTCTCTTACACAAGAGTTGACAAATTGCAAAAGTTGCCTCACCTATCCATAAAGCACATGTCAAATCAACTGACCAATGAGAGAGAGTCATATGGACAATTTGCAAGCAAAGCATAATATAAGGCAAGGCTGAAACCATCACATTTACCACATACACAAAAACTCACCATCTTGCAACTTGCTTAGAATTTCTCTATACAGCCTGCAAACACTCAAACCTTTTCCTCCATTCAACTCACCATGTATCACTGAGTAGAAACCACCCAAAGCACAAGCCTAAAACATCCAGAACACCTCATTGCCATCTCTCACTCCATTCTGCAGATTCATTCGAATCTCCCTCCCTAGCCCACAAACAGCCAAACAAACCTTGCAAAGCTTCTCCATACATCATCTGGACCACAAGCAATCACTCACCATGGCCTGAATCAGTCAGAATCACCATAGCCATTGTTGACTGAGCTTGAAGCAGTTCCTTTCGAAACTCATTATCCAGCCAGCACAAACTCATTTTGAGCATTCAAACATCATCAAAGGGTTCTAAGGAGTAGATTGCACATAAAGAGAAGGCCAGAAAGTCCTCAAGTGGAAAGCTTCAAATCTCAGGTAGCCTGAAATTTATTTTTCCAGAAATGATTTTGCTTGTTACAAACTTGTTCTTCATGTCTTGCTGATCATCCTGGTACCATTAGTTTTGAAAATGGTTGTGATTTGAGCATTTAATTTGACTCTGAAACTGGTTTGCCCTAAAAATGTTTGCCTTCGATTCATGTGATTGATGAAGAATAAATTTGTTTGGGGTTAGGGTTTTGATTCAGGAGATCATGGGGTTCATTTCTATGTGCTTAGTTTTCATTTTAGTTACGATTTGAGTGATTTGGAGTTTTCTCAGGTGAGATGCTGGCCGGAGAAGACGACCGGAGGTCTTCTCCGGCCACCTGAAAGTCATTAGGGCAAATCCCTGTAATTAATGAGCGTTTGAATGGTGAGCGTTGGATGGGTTGACTTGGTCCATTCCCGCGCGTGATCAAGGGCCCAGATTCGTTCATTAAACCCTAATCAGCTTTATTTATTTAATTAATTAAAATTAAGCCTGTTTGAATTGAGACCCTTGGATGAAGCGCGCAGTCAACCTTTTCAAACTCTGGATCAATCTCAGCCTTCCATTGTGCATACTTCAGTTTTATTCATTTTCATTTTCATTTCATTAAATTTGCACAATTATTTTAAAATAGCTAAAAAATCTTAAAAATTATGAAACTTTTTCTTTAAAGTTTTATTAATTTTTAAGACCCAAAAATATTTTTTATTTTATTTTTATCATTAAAAAAGTATTTTTAAATATTTAAAAGATTATTTTTAATTGATTAATGATAATTAATTAATTAAAAATACTTTTAGGTATTTAAAAATTACAAAAAAAATCATGAAATGTTCTAAGACATTTAGAAACATTGTCCAACCTTCAAACCAAATTTCTTTTTTGATCTTGATGCATTTTAAGAATTTTTCATTGAATTAAATCATTTTTTATGCATTATTTTGATCATGGATTCAAAAATTCATTTCTGCCTATTGGTGAAGGTTGAGACATTGATTCTTCTTGCATTGTCTTTTGTTTAGCATGTATTTTCAAGGATAAAAAGGCCATGAATTGTTCTTGCATTTTCAAATTGTTTGGCATTTACTTTGTTAAGAACCCTAAAAAACCCTAATAACTTAGAAAATTCATATCTTGAGTTTGGTTGAGAGTTGAGAGCTCCCCTTTGGGCAGTGGTTCATCATAGGCCTAGGGTTTCTTTGAGTGCCATTTTCCTTTTTTACTTTAGGGTTTTGCTTCTGTTTTTGGTTTGTGTTTGATGTTTGATCCATAAACCCTAATTTGGGCTTTCATTTGCATCCTTCTTGCATTTTCTTGCATAACATGACTTGTCTTTGCATTTTGTGCATTCTTATGATTCATTTGACATCTTAAGGCATGTATAAAGCATCTTTGATCATTGCATTACATATTTGCCATGTCATTTGTCTTGTATGATTCATAACTTTTCATGCTTGTTCATGCTCCTTAGCTTGCATCATTTGCATTCATAAGCTTGTATGAACATCCCCATTGCTTTGCCTCATGTTTGCAGCACCTCATAACATCATAATCATCATCAACATGCTTCTGGTTTTGCTTAGCATCATATCATTTCATCTCATCTTGCATTGCATTGCATTTCTTTCTAACATTTCAGGTGGTAAGTAAACTTGAGAAGTGGATTTGCCTTCACTTCTCATAACTTTTCTTTTCATCTCTCTTGCATCCATTGCTGCATTTTATATGTGTTTGAGATTGAGCTTGCTCATTCTTCTCCTTCCCACTTTCTTTCTTCAAGTGACTTGACTTCTTGAATGAAGCAAGTCACTTTGCTTCTCTTGATCCTTTCATCTGCTTCCTGGTGGTTCCTTTGAAGATTGTTCTTGCAAACCTCACAAACCTTAGGAACAACCAAGAATGACAATGATTAGGGTTTTGATTAGTCTCCCCTCATAGTTTTTACCTTTGTGTCTCCTTGAGTCCTCTCTTCTCATCTCATAATCAGGGACTAAACCCTAAAGGCTTTAAGACTTTGTGATTAAGCTTATGCCTGCATCCTTCTCTTAGGATGGAGTGTATAACTTTAATCCTAAGTATTAAACCCTTAAGGTGTTTAAATCTCTTAATCAATTCATCTAATAATCATCAAGACATCACACTTGTAACTTGGGCCTTGCATTAGGGTTCTAATTCTTCCTTAAGTGGTTAAGAAGGACTAACCCTAGTGTTAATGGACAAGTCCCCCTCAAGTTGTCTTACAAACCATAAAATTCACTTCATCATCATATCATTAAATAAAATCCACTTAATAAAGGCTTGTTTTGTCATGGGTTTAATCCCTAATCATGGATTAAGTTGAGGAGTTTTCCTCAGCTTAAACATTCTCATCTATTATCCTTCTTTTAGGATGGTGTAATGAGTCTGTTTAATCCCTGATTATGGCTTAACCTCATTACTCAACACTAAACAAAAACACCAAAAACATCTAATTAATCACAAGTAGGTTAATGATCTTAACCCTGCATCAAAGGTGATTAAGTGTGAGAATCTGACTTCACACTTAAGGTACTCTCATTACCCCTGATCAGAGGGAAGATGTGATGAGTTTACTAACCCATTGGTTTAGGCTTAAGCTCATTATCTTATGACAAACTCCAAAAACAATAAAAGACTGAAAACTCAAAAACAAACAATAATCGTCTCCTCCGGGATTCTTTTCTCATCACCTTCACTCACAACCGAGAACTTGCTTCTTCCGTCTAATGCAAGACAGTTTGCACCTGAGCCAGACAGGTCATACACTTGAGCATAGATAAGAAAGCAGTTTATCAGTCAATTCACCTATCAGTCTCTTTGGGTCGAACTACGGTGTTCTGACTTCCTCATTGCACGAGAGGATACGTAGGCATAACTTAACGGTTATCGAACAAAAGTCTCTGTATATTCCCCCTCTCTCCAGCTTTATTCTCTTAGCCTCATGATCATGAGCATCTTATTCTTACACTGACACTGTATATATCACACTTCACACTCTTTTACACTGACACCTGTACATCTTTCCAGCTCTTTTACACACAGATTGCACTGACACTACCCCTTTAAAACACAAATCTTTTAAGCGTGGATCCCGTCGAGTACGGCGGACAATCTGGGTGCTAATACCTTCCCAGGTTGTAACCAACCCCCTTTCTCAGTCTCTCTGGTTCGCAAACCGTCTTATCCATCTCTTTCTAGGCCTATGCAGCATTGCCTCTCCTCCGGGATAAAAATGCCTAGCTGGCGACTCTTTTCATCTCCAGTGAGTTCACGGCTGTGTGTTCTCACTGTTCCCTTCGCCGACCGTTCGCGTCTGTACCTTCATCTGACCCGGTGTCATTTGTCGGGAGCGACATTGAAGCCTTTGTAAAACAGTACCAATACAATATGGATATGGCACCGAACCGTACTCAGCTGCAGAGTATGGCTCAGACATCCAAGGAAAGCTTCAAAGAATATGCACAAAACTGACGTCAGCTTGCCTCCAGGGTTCAACCACTGTTGCTAGACCGTGAGATGGTAGAAATGTTTATGGGCACGTTTCAGGGTGCATTTCTGGATCGTTTGGTTGCTTGTCCTTCTACAAGATTTGCTGACATCGTGGTTGCGAGAGAAAGAATAGAGAATCTGTTGAAACTTGGCAAGATTCAAGATGTAAGTGGGGGTAACTTGTCTTAAGCTAAGAAATCGTTTGCTGGACCTCAAAGAAGAAGGGAAGGAGAGACCAATGTTGTCTATGGTAGAGGTAGAGGTAGAGATCACTCTAACTATTATTCTCAAGTGGCTGTTGTCACTATTCCCTCGAATCCAGCTCAACAACAACAACAACATCCATAACAAAATAATCAACAAGAAAGACAATACCACCGTCCATCTAGGCAGGCTGATCGGGTTATTGAACCTATCCCCATGACATATACAACCTTGTTGCAAAGGTTATTTGAGTTGAACTTGGTGCAGCTGAGGACTTTGGCACCTTCTATTGGGCCTTTACCTGCTGGTTATGACACAAATGCTCATTGTGCTTTTCACTCGGGTGCTCCTGGGCACACAACTAAAAAATGTAGAGCCTTGTAGCTGAAAGTGCAGGATTTAATTGACGCGAAAGCTATAAATTTCTTTCCTCCTCTGAATGTTGTCAATAACCCAATTCCTAATCATGGAGGCGCAAGGGTAAATGCCATAGAAGACGAAGAGGTGTTGAATCTTATTGCTGATGTAAGTGAAGTTAAGACTCCATTGCTGGTGGTCAAGAATCGTTTGTTGAAAGGGAAGGTGTCCCCCAGATATGATGATAGCTGTGAAGAATGTATTGTTTGTGATAATGGTTACAGTAAGTTGAGAAATGGGATTTAAAGATTGATGAACAATGGCTCTTTGCAGTTTGATAGGGTTAACAATGAAAGATGCGACATTTCAAATATTACTATCTACTTTACACCTGCTGAGATTCCGGTGCCGCCAAGGCCGGAACCTGTCACCATTTTTGTGCCCAAGGATGTAAGCCCAGTAAGCATTACAGTTCCTGGCCCTGTGCCCTACACTAGTGAGAAAGCAATTATGTGGCATTATGGTGCAAATGTTTACGTTCAGGGACAAAAGCAAGAGGAGAAGACTCTGGTAGTAAGTGGCTCCAATATTGACAATGTTTGTGGAGTCGGAGGTTTTACTCGCAGTGGACGTCTGTTTGCTCCATAGACATTGAGGAAAAATACCGAGGCTGAGGCAACAACTAGGGCGAACGGTAAACAGGTAGCAACAGATTAGGTGGTGACTCCTGCTGCAGGTCAAAGTACCTTTGAGAAAGAGGTTGAAGAGTTTATGAGGATAATCAAGGAAAGTGATTATAAAATGGTGGAGCAGTTGAATCAAATTCCTTCGAAGACTTCAATTCTTTCCTTGCTAATTTGCTCTCATGCTCACAGAGAGGCATTGTTGAAGGTTTTGTAGATGGCCTATGTACCTCCAAGAAATCATAATTAATCAACTGGAATCCATAGTGGCAAATGTTAATTTTATCCATGGGCTAGGGTTTATGGATCATGATCTGACATCAGAGGGTCGCAACCATAACAAGGCCATGCACATCACAATGGAGTGCAAAGGGTTGTATTGTCGCATGTATTGGTAGATATTGGTTCATCCTTGAATGTATTACCAAAGAAAGCATTAATTAAGTTGGACTCTGATGGGATCATCTTGAGGCCCAGTGATTTGGTGGTGCACGCTTTTGATGGCAACAAGAGATCTGTGTTTGGGGAAGTGGAGCTTCCCATGAAAATTGGTTTACAAAGTTTCAAATGCATATTTTATGTGATGGATATACAACCAACATATAGTTGCCTTTTTGGCAGACCTTGGATACATGTTGCATCCGCAGTTACGTCCACTATGCACCATAAATTAAAATACGTGATTGACGGGAAAGTTGTCACTGTCTATGGTGAAGAAGACATCTTTGTGAGTCCCTTATCAACGTTCAAATATGTAGACATGGAAGGAGAGATCTGTGAGATGTTGTGTCAAGCTTTTGAAACTGTGAATATCAATGAAGTCTCTCCTGGTCTAGTAGTTCAGAGCAGTGAGCATGTGGGTACCTCCATAACATCCTACAAAAAGGCTTTGGAGGTAGTCCAATCAGGCAGTGCCCAAGGATGGGCAAGGTTATTGAGGTGGATAGAAAAAAGGACAAGTTTGAGATTGGCTACCAACCGGGCCAAATAGTTGTTTCCAAGAGCAATGGTTTGATAAGCTTCTCTAGCAGAGGTGTTATTGATCATAATCAGATGTGTGTTGCTGTGAGAGAAGATGTTGATAGCGATTGCGACCTAGACAACTGGGTACGCCCATGCATTCCCGGGGAAGAGCTCAAGAATTGGTTCACTGAGGAAATTGTCCAAGTTACTCTTCAGACAAAGTAATTTTTCTTGTTTTTCTCATATCATTTTGCATGTCAAATCCTACACTCTTCCCAAGGTGTATGGATCCATTTGTAGGGCCACCTTTTCATTGATTGCAGTCTATTTTTATCATGAATAAAGGACACCTTTCATTCAAAATTGTGCTCTCTTTCTTTCATTTTAAATTTTTCACAAAAAATAAAATAAAATGACAATGTTTTATTTTGTTTTTTTCTTTTCCATAAAATAAACTCTAAAATAAGCACATCACTTGTGCATACCTAATCACCTGGATTTCACGGATAACAGTTTTGCTATGACCAAGTATGATTTCGATAATCATATCTATCAAGCTTCTGATAATCTCATAATATTGGTTTTACTAATTTAACCTTATTTTAATTAAAATATAATAATAATAATTCTAATATTTACTAATATTATTTACATAATAAGAAAATAATAATAAAACTATTTAACTGGGTCATTCTATTAATACCACACTTCACCAGTACTATATACACCATAAGTCTACCCGTCCACTAGGACACTACACCAAAATCTCTAGGCACGCATACCTTAACCCATGCCAACAATACACCAAAAATACCCGACGATCAAATATTTAAAAATGGGGTGTTACAACTTATATCACACTCTGTACTAACCAACTTATATGACAAACGCTCCTCGAATTTATTCGGGCAATATTACCAAAACTGGCTAATTATTCTTTTGCTAGATTTCCTAACATTTCTACTTTGCATTAATATTATTATTGAGACTGATTCTGTCATTGGTAAAATTCTACTATTGTTTACTCACTAATTTATCCGACTAATTCATCACTGCTACAACTATATTATTATCCTAATATTTTATCACAACTACAACTACTAAAATATTACCTCATTGCTACTAATTAATTCCTGCTACATATTAGTTATTACCACTGCTACTAAGTCATTCAGTTTAAGTAGTACTAATGTTACTGCTAATTAATTACCAGACTGGTACTCAAATAATTCATGGCACAATTATTATTACCACTACTACTGATAATTTCACTGTGATCCTCAAGGTAAGGTATACATGTTTCACTAAGCAGACAAAACACACACAAAACAGAAAGCCAAAACTCAGCAGGCCAGTGTGACGTTCGTTACACAATCATGGCCTTCGTCACACAATGTGACGGTTGTCACAAAGGAATGGCGGTCGTCATGTCCCTATAACGTTCATAACAAGTATGGAACGGTCGTCCCAAAACAAGTTTCTCAGTTCTTCTTCTCAACTCTCTGTGTCTTTCGTTCGGTTCAATTTCAGATAACACTATACCACAACAACTTAGGAGAATCATACTCACGCAACATATTAATTCTTCTACGACTAATTCAACGACATCAACCAATTATCAATTTTCATTATCAGTTACAAAATCAACATACACAGACAACACAATCAACATACACATGCAACATACACAAAGGCAATATTACAAATCTAATCCCAAATACCATTCATCATCATTCCAATTATAAAGTAAGAACCCCGCCCTTACCTTGGATTGAAGGTTGCTCTAACTCTCCGATTGACTCCTAGGTTCTTTGCCTCTTTTCCTCCTTTCCTCTTCTCAGCAACTTCCACGTTCTTACTGCTACTACCTTTTCTCAATTAACCTAACTTCATTTTATTCCACTTAACCTATAATTCACTTTTTCTTAATTTTCCACTAAGTCCACCTATAACCTATTTATTTTCCTTATTTTCCTCCACTCACCATTACCAATTCAATTTGACTTTTTAATAATTAAAATAATATTAATATTAATAATAAATATTATTATAATAATACTAATAATATAATAATAATGACCACAATAATAATAATAATAATTTACGTCACTCCTATAATTATGCTAATTATCCATTTTATACTATGGTTGAGCAAATATTAATTAAAATAATCTAATTAACTTTACTCCACACACCACTAATCTCTACGTTATTAGTCATACATCCCTACTACCCTCAAGACTCAATCTTAAGGCCACTATCCCTCACTACAGGCACATAAAACACAACAAATACACAACAAGCATATAATAAACTACAACAACTTATTATTATATTCACAAATAATAATTAAATATAAACGGGGCGTTACAACTCTCCCTCACTTAGAATATTTTCATCCTCGAAAATTTAATCAACGCCAACTACTCCAGATACGTTCTCGCCTCTAACTAATCAACTATTATGCTACGAATGACAACACCACGAATAACACAATACAACAATACACTATATCAACAACAACAACAAGATGCAATGCTCACGCAGTGCACTCGACGACCAACTCAAAATAGAAAGATTAATCAAGTTAAGAACACATATGTTCACTATGAACCAGAACACAACCCGATCGTTACCATCACCATAGGCAACACTCTCCTAATTCCCCATCATAGGAATTAGCTACTCGCACTCGAACCATCACCATAGAAAACGAGGCTACAACAAAGATAATAACACAAAATCCCAAAACACAACATTAATGTAACCAAACTACCAACATCGTTGTTACCCACATAAGAACAAACTACGCTACACCATGCTTTTGATGCACACTGAGTACTTACAACTATTGAATCTACCACGTTCCCATCAACTTCCAACCATCAAAGCAGACATAAGAAAAGACTGTCGACTTAACTCTCTAGAAAATCCGACCAACATGTATTCTACACTCTTGTGATTACTGAATACTTCAAACCTAGATCCATACAAATAATACCTCTGAATATCCAACACAACCACAACCGCAGCCAATTCCAAATCCGGAATATGATAGATATTTTCATGAATCCCCAAAATATCGTAAAACATAAGTTACCACTTTGCTACCTTGTATCAACACATTATCTAAACCCATCTTAAACACATAACATCATTACAACAACATAAGGATACATGCGTCCAATTGATTTCAACAAGAAAAATCATCTTTTTCACTCCCAGACTTGCGATAAACTCATCTCCTGATGCGACTTCACACTTTCTAGTAAGTCGCACAAGGAAGTCACATCAGCTAGTAGCGCAATGTGGTAAGTCACTTTAGTTGGTTGTGTAGTTAGTCACATGTAAAGTTGTGCCTTGTAATCAGTTTGGTTATAATGGATTAAGTTCTTGTCTAAGGCAAATCACCTTGCGAGGTCAATTGGAGGTGGCTTGAGTTTCAAGTGAACCAAGATATATCGTGTGTCTCTTTCTCTTATTTATGCTTTAATTTATTTACTTATGCTTCCGCAACACAATAACGTTAAAAGCTGAAAAAGTTAATAAGAGTAAAAACACCAATTCAATCCCCCACTTTCTTGTGTTTTTCTCACACATTCAATTAGTATCAGAGTTCCAATTCTGTTATTGAGGGACTATATTGTGTTTTATTTGTAAGTATCCCAAACAAGGGTTCCCACACCCAAAAGTATTTCCGCTTAGGCGATGCCCCCGCAATGACATAGGGTTTGTCCTTGGCATTTGTGACATGTATAACACTGTTAGTCAAAGAAGAGGAAATACACCAGTATCCCTTAAAGATTAAGTGATAAATAACCCCCCCAATCATGAGGCAACGACTGACATTCAAAGGAGTTACCTAAACCCCAGACCCAATTTTTTTGTATAAATACTTATCCCGGGGGGACAGATCTTAAGCCATACAAATCATATCTCACATACACTTATACCTAAATATATCATTCAATACAAGACTTTTCACCTCACGCAAATAGGACCTCTAAATAACCATAAAATCCCATAATAAAGTGTTTCTTACCGCCATGGACAAAAGTCTAACTATTATACATTACTATAATATACCTACTAAGGCATATGAATATCTCTGCCATTTACTGAGACAACAAATACACCTATACTTTTTTGACCAATACACAATTATAATAAAATTTCAAATAATTTTTTCTACTTCTTTTTTTATCTAACAATATTTTACACATACTATATTTTATAATCTTTTAATTTTCTTATATTTTGTCTCTACATTCTCATTTTTAATTAATAATATATTTATGATTATATAATTTAATAATTAATTAAATAAATATTTATACAATAGTTTCATTTTCATAATCATAAAATAATTATGAATGATTTGTATTATCATTCCATTTAAATATAATTAAATGCATAGATTACTTATGCATTTAGAACCATATGATCATACAATTTATATGCATGTTAAACTATTATAAGAAACTTTTATGTTATATTTAGTACTCTCTACTTTTATTAACTCTCATTTTAAGATTTTACCCCTATTGTATTTTTCTATAAAAGAAAATTTGCTTCTACATTCTATGTTTTAATTTTTTCTTTCTTTTTCATATACGATGGCAATGTAGATAATCTATAATAAGATTTAAAAAAAGTTACAATTTATTCAAATGTTTTAAATTCTTTATCATAAATATTTAATATGAAAAACACTATTGATCCAAATAAACTTTATAAATTTAATTATTTACATTATACTATTTATACAAATAAACTATATAAATTTAATTATATACGTATTATTTATGAAGTTTCTTTTTCTATTATATTATTTATAAACTAATATAAAGTTGGTGATTCTTCCGATACTTTTGAATTTGGTTGGGTACCGTATCTTTAATCAATCAAAAACTATTATTCAATGTCATGTAAATTTGTCTATTAAATTTTTTTTAATTAAGAGTATGACAAACACTGCATGTAAGTTGTCTATTTGTAAATTTTGTGGAATTTAGATTTTGATTTGTGAGATATTTAAATAATGCTACAAAATTTTTTATTTGTTCATGATTAATTTAATAATTATTTTTTAAACTATAGTAATTATTACTACTATTAATTAAGGTGAAAAAAATTCAAAATTGATAGTTTTTTTTATGATAAACAAAACCAAAAGATTCTCCAACTAGTAGTTTACACAGTAATTAGTTGAGTGTGAGAGTAATTTTGTGAAGAGAAAGTTAAGTTAAGAAATGGTAAAAGTAGAAAACTAAAAAGCTGAGTAAGTGATTAGACAGGAGTGGTTTCACAACCGTACAATGTCATATTTGTAGCACATGACCACATGTAATAACACAGTCTCAAGAGATAAGAAAACTCAACTCTTTGCGGTTTGATTTAACCTCCTCTATTCATCCACCCGGAAATCATGCACGGTATGGTCATTATCACGCCGAGTTGTATGTTCTGTTGCATATCTAGCACATCACAATGGAGCACTGGCTGTCTAAATACATTTTCACAAACAAAAAGTATATATCAATGCAAGTTAATATATAATATTTATTTCATTTCAAAATATTCTTTTTAAATAACACATTAAAAGTGATTAAATAGAGTCCAAAAATTAATATTTAAACTTCTTAAAAGTTGATGAATATGACTAATTTTAATCATATATGTAAACCTTTTACATGCCTGTTTATTTATATTGCATTTAATATATCAATAAACAATAAATTCAATATTACAATTAAAGTTTTTAATTTTCATAATTTTTCCAAATAATTTTATATTAAAAATCAAAAGCAGTAGGTAGATAACTTATTTCCTTAAAACACCAAATCTAAACTAGATAAAGATAACTAAAATGGAAAGTAAGAAGCTAGTACTTAGATATATTCATAAATGTGATTATCATCCCATTCTCACATGAAAAATGCGTGTGCATAGAAACACCATCATCCCACACATGAATATAGTGGAGGTAATAGTAGTGACCATAAATAGAGTGTTAAAAAGGTAATGATTATAAACTTAGGGAAGATGGCAGGACTTTACCAGTAATCATTATAATTTAATTCAATTTAACATCTCCACACAACTGCGCAGCCAAATAGCCGCCATTTCCTCTTTCCTTTACTTTATGTTTTTCTGATCATTATTGCTTTTTATTTAATTTCATTCATCATTATTATTAATAGAGGAAATACTTTAGAATTTCTAGGGAGAGAAAGCTAAAAAGTGAACCAAATAAAGGAAAGGAGAACAGATAAAGACACATATTCTAGTAAAAGATTTTTAATTTATTATATACAAGAAGTGCTATGGATTCTGCACAGAGAGAAACAGATTTTTTTATAAAATAATGCCAAACAAAAAGCTGAAAAGATCAGGTAGTATTTAAAGCTTCTCACAAGAGGATTTTGATGTATACCTCACACAACCTATTATCATGAGATGATCAACTCACTCAATTTATAGCTATATATAAAACTTTTTTTCCATATCTTCTTTTTCATTAGTGGTTGGGTTTTGTTTTTTAGTTTTTTCTTTATTTTTTATTTTTTCTCTATAAATCGCTTGAGACAGTGATCACATTCAAAAACAAACTCTCCTTTTAGTACAAGCCTCTTTCTACTTATTAATAAATCTAGGTTAAGTCTCGAAAAAGCTGCAATTTCTTTTCCTCACTTTGATATTGTTCATACATCATCATTCACTCCTCTCTATATAAACCCAAACCCTTCATTCACTTCTATCTCACTTCCAATCAAACTAAATGGGTGAAGAAATTTTTAGTAAAGTGGTGGTTAGTGTGAGAGAGTTTGATCCAAATAAAGATAGAGAAAGTGTTGAAGCAGTTGAAAAAATATGTGAAGTCGGTCCTAGTGGAAAACTCTCTCTCTTCACCGACTTACACGGTGACCCTATTTGCAGAGTCCGCAACTCCCCAACTTTCCTTATGCTGGTATGTAATAGTAAAATATATATAGTATATTTATACATTACATAATATATCTTGATTTTAATATAAAAATAAGAGAATCAATTGATATTAAATTTTCTTCTTTTATATATCAGGTAGCTGAAGTGGGCAATGAGACAGTCGGAATGATAAGAGGTTGCATAAAAACGGTTACATGCGGGAAGAAGATGATAAGACAAACAAAGAACACAAAGAGCCCTGAGTCAAATTCCAATCATGTCCCTGTGTTTACGAAACTCGCTTACGTGTTAGGCCTTCGAGTTTCACCGAATCACAGAAGAATGGGGATAGGGTTAAAACTAGTACAAAAAATGGAAGAATGGTTCAGAGAGAATGGTGCTGAGTATTCATACATGGCAACGGAAAACGACAACGTTGCATCAGTAAAACTTTTCACCGACAAATGCGGTTACTCAAAGTTTCGTACACCGTCCATCCTCGTGAACCCCGTTTTCGCGCACCGTGTGAAAACGTCGTCGTCGAAAGTAACCATTTTTAAGCTTACACCAAACGACGCCGAATCGATTTACCGTAACAAATTCTCCACTACCGAGTTTTTTCCTCGTGACATTGATTCTGTTTTGAAAAACAAGCTCACTCTCGGAACTTTTCTCGCTCTTCCGTCTGATGGAAAATATGGGCCTGATAATTGGGCCGGGCCGGAAGCCTTTTTAATGGATCCACCGGGTTCATGGGCTTTATTAAGTGTTTGGAATTGTAAAGACTTGTTTACCCTTGAAGTGAAAGGCGCGTCGCGCGTGAGACGCGTGTTGGCTAAAACAACTCGCGTGATAGACAAGGCTTTTCCGTGGTTACGGTTACCTTCGATTCCGAATTTTTTCGAACCGTTTGGGTTTCATTTAATGTATGGAATTGGTGGGGAAGGACCTGAAGCATTGAAAATGGTGAAATCATTGTGTGGTTTTGCTCATAATCTTGCTATGGAGAACGGTTGCAGTGCGGTGGCTACTGAGGTTTCTAGCTGTGAGCCTCTTCGGTTTGCGATTCCTCATTGGAAGGTTTTGTCTTGTGAAGAGGATTTGTGGTGTATCAAGAGACTTGGGGAAGATTATAGTGATGGTTCTGTTGGTGATTGGACTAAATCTCCACCTGGATTTTCCATTTTTGTTGATCCTAGAGAGTTTTAAGTTTTAAGTTTTTAGTTTAGTTCTAACTCAACTAGAAATTAGATGAACCGAACCAACTAGGTTTTCTTTTTGAACAAGAAAATGGAAAAAAAAAAACATAAATATGTAGATTTTTTTAGTTGTAGCGAGGGACATGTGATTTCATTTCATGTCATGTCATATCAGTAATGAGATGTGAATTTTGATTGTAAAGGAACAAGAATAGTATATCCCTCTTTTGTTAATTTCTTATTGTTTTTATAATTTGCATCACTGTTTAAGAAAAACAGTATCGTTTGAGATATATTCTGGAAAATCTGAATATTGAGAATGGGATATATATGTTGTTGTGTGAGTTATGGGTGAATCAGAATATCCGTTTGGATTTGTTAGAGGGGTGAATTTATTTTTGATTTGGGTGGGGTCTTTATAAATATAGGGCCACAACTTTAATTTTTGTATTTGTTTGTTTTTGTTGGGTTCCTAGTATCTTACTTATTGAAGGTAGTGGGAATCAAATGGTGGCCATTAGTGTGAGTGAAAGTTTTCTAATATGGGCAATTACAATGACGCTGTCCTAATTTTACATGAGTAGAAGGAGGACATTTTTGGACTTAATAGATTCATCATACGACATAGTGTCCGGAATATATGGTGTGTGGACTTTCCAGGTGCTTCTTCCTGAGTGATCTTTTTGTTTAGGATAGGTGAATCCCATTTGTGGTAGTGATTGCATGTCTGAATTGGATATATAATTACCGTGTTAATGTAATAAATTTTTAAAAAACTATATATTTTAACGTTTCCATTAAATTATATTGCTTGTCTGAGTTTGATATAATTATGGTCTTAATTTTAATTTGCAAACAATATATTTTAAAGTTTCCACAAAATGACATTACCAATATGATTTTGTTAGACCCATATTTAAGCAATTTTTTTTTTCTGTTTAAAAAAAGTAATATATCTTTTGGTGTTTTTTAAAATAAATTTAACATGAAGTTTTTTAAAATATTTTTTTTATTAAATATCTGTTTTTGTAAATTAAAATATTAATTTTAACATTATGTTAATTATAACATAAGTATACATTATTAAAAATTAAAATATATTCACACTCACAAATTTAAAAGAAGAAATGTACTATCTCAAAAAACATTTTATAAAAAATTATTTGAAATAATTTTAAATTCAAGTATGTTATGAAATTTTAATATTAAAAAAAAAGTTCAATAGCGATATTTGGTCACACCCTGCAATTTTCGATTGAACCTCCGATGATCGTGTTTCAACAGATTAGTAGGGTCTTTGACGGTGATTTTTGACCTAGAAATGGTTTAAAGTCCTGGTTTTTGGAGTAAGGACTATTTCGAGGTGATTCACTATTGTTTTGTGGTTGCGATGAAGAGATGGAGAGGTCGACCGAAGGACAAGGTGATATCTCCGAGCACTTTCACTTTGTATATAGCTGACATATCGGAAACTAGTGCGAAAAGAGATAATAAAGAGGTAGAAGATGGTAAAGTCGAGGAAAACAATGAAGAAGAGGTAATTGCTCAAACTCTAAAACGAACCTGGATTAGAAGAGAAAGAATCACACAAAGAAGAGAACTCGAAATTATGGGTGGATATCATTAGCGGCAATCACTACCCATCGAATGGTATGAATATTGAGTTCATTGCCACCAAAATTGTGGAGGATGAAATGGAAGTTGAGACCGAGGAAGAAGATTTTGAAACAAAAATGAAGTGTATTAGGAGGCCTCTCTTATCATGTATGTTCTTGGTAAGGATTTAAGCATGAATGTTGTTAAGCAATTCATGACGAAATACTGGAATTTTATCAGGTTGTCAGAGTTGTTCTACCACGAGGAAGGTTATTTCATTATGTGTTTCAAATCGTTCGTCGATAAGGAAATGGTGCAAATGAAGGGGCCTTACACAATTTACAACATGTCTATGATTCAGAAAGAACGAAGGTCGGATTTCAACTTCCAAAGAGTTATGCTCTAAACTCTACCAATTTGGGTAAAGTTTCCTCATCTTCCTCTCCATCTTTGGGGCCTAAAGAGCTTGGGGAAAATATGGAGTGTTATAGGTAACCCCTATTTACCGATGAATGCACAACCAACAAGTTGAGAATATCATATGCTAGGATCCTTGTGGAACTTGATATTACTCATAAGCAAAGGGAGAGTATCACTATTAGGGATCATGAAGGGGGAAAATCCAACAACAAGTAGAATACGAATGAAAACCATTATTTTGTGAAAAATGTCAAATGTAAGGGCATAGTTGTAACAATGAGAGGAGTAAAGAGGCCAAACAATGGAAGGAAAACGAAAGGGCGCCAGAGGAATCAAAAAGTGCAACTCAAGAAACTCCTAAAGATGAGGAAAAAGATAACTTGACAAAATGGACTGAAGTAGGCAACAATGTTAAATGAAAAACAAAAGATGGTACAAGACAAGCCACACCTAGAATTGTTTGTCAGGATAGATTTGAGACTATAGGGATTTTGAATGATCCCCTAGGGTTGATACGAAGTGACCCATGATTATATCCTAGAACGTGAGATGGATCAATAATGTTGGGAAATATCGTGAGGTTTCTCCCACCTTAATAGCATTAACCTTTCCTTGATAATCTTAGTGGAAACTAGAGTTAGACAAGAAAAAGTTATCAAAGTTAGGAATAAGCTTGGGAATAGGTGGTCTTTCCTAGACAACTATAATAAGCACAATAATGGTAGGATTTGGATGATTTGGGAGGTTAACAAAATAAAAGTTGAAATTGTGTGATGTTCTGATCAATTCATTCACTACAAGATCTCCAATATGAAAGGTGAATTTACTACTTGGTGCATCTGGGTTATGGTTTCAATACTCTGGATCAAAGGAGATCTCTTTGGCAGGATATTGAAGCTCCGCGAGCCAGTAGAAATGATCCTTGATTTCTTATGGGGAATTTCAATAATGTCCTCTCTGCTCAAGATCAGTTGGGGGTCCTTGGTTCATGAAATTGAGTATTGTGACTTGGTGAAAATGATGTCTAATTTGGAGTTGTTTGAAAAAAAAGAGTATTAGTGAGCAATTCACTTAGTTCAACAACCAGGTTGAAAACCCCATTTACTCCAAAATTGACACAATAATGACTAATATGAAATGGCTCCATCTGAATGATAATGTTATGCTCAATACCTTGGATAGAGGAGTTTCTGACCATTCTATGTTGAGCCTAGATTACTTAAAGTGCCACAGACCTAATAAATGCCATTTCAAGTACCAAAATGCAGTGACTGAAGTGGAAGGATTTCTTGAGGCTGTTAGAGTCAACTAGAATTTTCCTATGGGAGGAGACGTTATTAGGATGTTGAGACAAATTTGGTTCATACCATGTATCCTCCAAGATTTTTGATGATAACAAAGTATTTCAAAAACAATTAGGATTTCTAACTAGCTTGTTTGTATGTGCAGACTTGTTTTTATTTGATAAAACTAGTTCTGACATGGAAAAAACTTTGGTTCGATTCTGATCATTCCCTCGTAAAGGAGTATGATCAGTATGTAGCAGCTAGTACATTCTAAGATCAAAAGCATATTGTAGCTGCTTCTGAAATTGAGTAGTGTCAACTCAATTATTCTAACACGGGACTCCAGATTTATTGACATTATCTTCTATAGGTTGTGTTGTACTTGAAACATTGATGAATCCTTGGACAAAGGCTTTGTTCTGTGGGTTATCCAGTTAATGAAAGTTTCAAGAATTTCTTTATTGGAGAAGAAGATGTACTAGAAGACTTGTTCTGATTATAGCCGTTGTGGATGCTCTAACGTCTATATTTCTTCAACTATAAAAGGAGCAGAATATTTGAAGATCAATTCAAGAAATAACGTTGCAACTACAACTGAGATATACACGCACTGATAATATAAGTTGAATCTGTAATAGAGTTCTTATTCTTGTGTAGCTTAAGAATCCTTGTAATAGTGTGTTGTATTATTTTTAAACACCTCTGATTTTTATCAAGTGTTATTGTAAGCACTACTATGAAAAACCCACTAAACAACGATTGGGAATAACATATAATGACGTGGGCGAGGGCATTGTTATGTAGATTGTCGTTGTATATATGATAATTACAATAACAACCTAGTATGTGTTGTAATAATCTGGATAGCGCGCTACATATCACAAGGGATTTTACAATATACTGTTGTAATAAAAATAATTGTCCTAGGTTCGATTCCCTCCAGCACCTTTTTGATATTTATTTTTTCCTGGACACGCGCCAGATACTATAATGGTTAAGTAATATAACCGTCTTTAATATTTATGTAAAATTAACAAATATGACAACAGTTATGATATATAACCGTCGTTAATTCTTCTGCAAAATTAAGAAATATTATGCTGCTTTTATAATTAATCCCATTTTTTACCTGTATTATTGTTCTCCATATCACAACACAACAAAAACTACAATTCACATTTTATGATAACGTTTTCATAATAATATTAATTGTATCATATTCATAATATCACATATACCATATTACAATTTACACACATTACATAACTTCACATTACAGTTTATCAGAACAAACAACCTACATATTCATAATATCACATATACCACATTACAGTGTACACACATTACATAACTTCACATAATTGTAATTTGGTGTATTGGTATCTTGTGTCTTGGTGTCTTGTCTCCTGGCCTGGTGTCTGGATTCAAAATATCTATGATTTCAAATAATTATACTTGTTAGTAAAAATACTTCTAAACTATAACATACAATCAATATATTATGAAAAAACAATAAATTGCATACTTGTTAATTTTCCCATATGTCTTCTTCATGATCAAGTCGTATAGCATGCACGGCATCTCCATCAACTTCATCATATGAGGTAGAAACTTGTGTTGTGTAAGGTGTGAACAAAATATCAAGACTTTCATCACTAAGAGGAGTGTGTTTTCCTTGGAGAACGATTGACCATTTCACCAATATGTCTGATGGATCGGTAACATAGAAAACTTATTTTGCTTAAGAAGCCATGATGAATGATTCAGTATTAAAAGATGCCTTGCCAAGGTCGATCTGAGTGAATCCTAAGTCATCAATGTCTACACCATTACTATTATTGGGAACCCACTTGTATTTAAATAAAGCCACTTTGAAAATAACATAATCAATATCTCAAATCTCATCAATGACACCATAAAATGGTAGTTGCCAATATCATATTCTTATCTTCGAACTAGAGAAATACATTGATTCAACTTCAGCCGTAACCCCACTATTTTTCATTTTACTACGATCATCTTTTGATTTTGTATAAAAGGTATAATGACCAATGTCGTATGCATTCCAAGTAATGACACATAATTTTGGCTCGTACGACAACCATTTAAGCATCTCAGATGCATTACGATCATTAGATACATTTTTATTAACCCAATCCATGAATCTATTGTTATGCTCTATCAACAAAAACTTGTCACTCATTTGGGGATATTTTGTCTTTATAAGTCTTTTGTGAGTATCTATGAAAGGTTGAACCTCATCTATATTATTCAATATATAGAAATGTGCTTGAATAAACTACATCATGAGCCATTGACCTAACATATAAACCTTGAATACCTCTTCCATCTGTGTCAGCATAACAAGACTTTGGAATTCCTATAGAATATGCATCCGACAAATAGTTTGTACAAAACTCAACAGCTTCTTCTGTGATATACCTTTCAAAAATGGAAGCTTCCAATCGGTGATGATTCTTCGTATATCCTTTAAAGATCTCTATATATCACTCTATAGGATACATCCACCTTAAATAAACTGGACCAATAATTCTGATTTCTATGACGAGATGAACAAGTAAGTGAACCATAATGTCAAAAAATGATGGCGAAAAATACATCTCCAATTGACACAAGATTATGGCATCCTCATCTTCTAATCCATACAATTTTTTGAAATCAAGAACTTTATTACACATTTCATTGAAGAATAAACACAATCCCACTATAGTTACTCTCACATTTTTTGGAAGGATCCCACGGATAGCCATTGGTAGAAGTTGTTGCATCAATATATGACAATCATGATATTTTAAACCAATTAACTTGAGATCTTTCATTGATACAAGTTTCTTGATGTTTGGTGAGTAACCTTGCAGAACTTTAATTCCTTGCATACACTTACATAAGACCTTCTTTTCCTTTTTAGATAGAGTGTGACACGCTGGAGGCTGATAAGTTCTTTTTCCTTTCTTTATTGGAGCCAATTGTTTTCGTATACCCATCTTTTCCATATCAAGACGGGAAGTCTTACTATATTTTGTCTTGCCCGAAATATTTAAAAGTGTGTCAATCAAACTATCACACACATTTTCTCCATGTGCATCACATCAAGACAATGTCTAACATCAAGACTTAACCAATATGGAAGATCAAAGAAGATAAACCTCTTTTACCATTTTTTTGCAACTGGCCCTTTTTCTTTTTTTCTCTTCCCACCTTTTTCTTATTCTCTTACCACCTTTTTCTTTTTCTCTCTTCCCAAAGACAACATTAATTTTCATCCCCGGTTAAAGGTTCAGGACCCTCACCAAACTCTTGCTCTCCATTAAAAGCCTTTCGTAATCTACGATAAGGATGATCCGATTTTAGAAATTTTCGATGCCCAAGGTAAACGGTATTCTTTCCAAACTCAAGTTACCGTAAGCCGAAAAGTCGTTAATTATGCAAAATAACATTGCACGCATATTAAACTTTCCCCCAGAATACGCATCATTAACTTCAATTCCGTCATCCCACAAGAGTCATAAATCATCAATTAATGGACTTAGATAAATATCTATGTCGTTACCAAGTTGTCGTGGTCCAGAAATCATCATACTTAACAGTATATACTTGCACTTCATGCACAACCAAGGAGATGGGTTGTAAATAGTGATAAGAGCAGGCCACGAAGTACGATTAGTGCTCAGATTACCAAAGGGGTTCATTCCATCGGTGGCAAGCCCAAGCCTAAGGTTTCTTGGCTCGACTAAAAAATCTGGAAACAATGAATCATTTTTCTTCCATTGCTACGAATCAGCTACATGGCGAATGTTTCCATCACGAATCATTTTATCTGCATGCCATATAAGATTATTTGCGTAATTTGAATTAGAAAAAAGTCTCTTTAATCGTGAAAATATTGACAAGTACCATAACACTTTAGTAGGAGGACGCTTACTACATTGTCATAGTCATTGTCATCACATTATTGGTCTTCACCTTGTAACGCGACACACCACATTTCAGACATTGACACAAGTCTTTGTACTCTTTCTGGTATAATATGCAATCATTATGGCAAACATGTATCTTGATCTACTCCAGACCCATTGGACACAATATCTTCTTGACCTCATAGCAACGATCCGACAACTTGTTATCTTCTGGTAGCATTTGTTGTAGCAATTCAAGTAATTCCGTGAAACTTTTATCCGACCATTCATTTTTTCCTTAAGATTAAACAACTTTAACATCACCGACAATCGTGTGAACTCTGTACATGCCTTATATAAATGGGTGTCTTTATCACTACACGCAGAATCATAAATATGAGCATTCTTAAAAGAAGATTCCCCAATATGACAACATATATCCTATAGTTGATCTTCGATATATTCATCTTCATCCACTCTTTGACTTTGTGACGCCCGACATTCCTCGTTATCCACCTCACCATGCCACTTTCATATTATATAATTTTAACATATACCACACAACAAAGGTGATTGTGTATTTATTTCATTGTACCCTTTTCGATATTCGCACAAACAACACAAGGTCAATAAAAGATATCATTATTGTCGAGAAGATATTTATCAGTGTATTCAAGGAATTCACGAACTCCGTTCTCATAAACCGGACCTAATCTATTGGCTTTCATCCAACTACGATATATTACAACTTCTGAAATTTATACTTGTATAATAATGTGAATGACAATCCAAAATCTAATAAAAAACTCAAGCATATGCATATACAATATGAACAAAGAAAAAATCAATGAAGATGTACTCTCATACTAAGCGTAAAGCATATGAAACATCTCATTCTGACTTAAGAATATGCAATATGAATAAAGAAAAAAGAAATGAAGATATTGAAGAATATCGTACTTCAAAGCTATAATCAAATGAACGAAAGAAATGATGATGTTGAAGAGTACCATACGTCGAAGCTGAAGAATCAAAAGAACAAAGACGGTGAATATTTGAGCATGTATAATATAAACCAAGAAAAAAGGAATGAAGATGTTGCAGAGTACCTTGCTTCGAAGATGAAGAAGAAAATGAACGAAGACGGTGAATATTTGAGCTCCAAATGAATGAATACAAAGAGAGTAAAGATTACACCACCATTGTCATCTCTGGCTCGCTTGTTCGATTAGGACATCTTATGAAAGAAATACAGAATAAGTTTTGTTTTAATTTATCAGTAAAGCTTTTAATCTCAGTTGAAGAAACAAACTGTACTGGAATCTTAAACCTAAAACAACGATTGTTTAACAAACCGTTGCAAAATCATTTACAATTTATTATTTAAATAATGGTATATATTAAGTGACACACGATAAATGTATCCTAAAAAATGGAAAAAATGTAGTTGCAGGGAATCAAAGCTTTGTTACATTTTATTTATTACTACGGTTGTTTTGCATAACCGTTGTAAAATAATTTTCAATTTATTTTTTAAATAATGGACTTAAGTGACACATGCTAAATGTACTCTAAAAAAATGGAAAATAACGTAGTTGCATGGAATCGAAGCTTGCTACACTTTATTTATTACTATGGTGTTTTAATTCAACCGTCATTAAATGACTTTTTATACACCCAACTTATGCCTGTGAGCAAAATTCTTAACCTATTACAACAGTTTAAAAGGATGTGTTGTAATCCTGACGTTGTTGTTTTAGTGTTTGTTGTAGTGAAGTTATTCGTTCTCTAAATAGTTAGTTTATTTTAAAAGTCTTAGACACGAGCTCTATGCAAGGGAAGACTCGACCAAGAGCTGGTTGAGCAAGGTAATTTCTTATACACGAGCTCTAAGTAAGGTAAACTCTTGGACTTGTGGTTTCAGCAAGGTGAAAGCCTTATATAAGTAGTCTAAGCAGGGAGACTTAATCTAGAGCTGGTTGAGCAGAGGAAAGTCTTTGGCACGAGCTATAAGCAAGAAAATTCTTATACAAGTGTGTATAAGCAAGTGTAATCAAAACCAGGTTGATTATAGTAGATAATCTCTTGCATGGAAAGGGGACTGGAGTACCCTCAGTTGGAAGAGGAACAAGGATAACTATTGTGTGTTCTCTGCTATTTTAATTTACTTCTGTTTTTATTTCTGCTGCACCTGCTATCAGATTCTGAACTCAGTTTTAGAATCTGAACTATGGTTTAGAAGTAAATCTACTTTTGGCAAACCTAATTCAACCCCCTTCTTGTTTATTTTTCACACCTTCATAGGACTCTTTGGAGAAAGTTGAAAAGGCTGCAACCTACCATTAAAGAGAAGAGTAATAGTTTCACAAGCATTAAAAGCCAAGTGGTAGAGGCTAGAAAAAAAATTAAGATTTGCTCAACACAACCTAGCCCAAGATAAGAAGAACTCTGAAAAAATCTAATTACCAAGGATTGTTCATACAAAGTCATCCACCTTAGTAACCTTAAAGATCAAATTTTAAGGCAAAGATAAAAAAATCATTTGGCTTCAATAGGGTGATGGCAATTCAACCTACTTTTATGCAATCTTGATGAATAGAATGCTAAATAATCAAATTCTATCCTTGATTGACAACAATGGAGTTGTAGTTTCCTCCCAGAAGGATTTAGATAAAGTTAACCTTGACTTTTATGGAGATCTGGTGGGAAAGGCTTCAATTAGTCTCAGAGGTATTGATATTGGGGTCCTTAGAAGTGGCAGACAATTGAGTCTAGAGAAAAGGCTTTCCCTAGTCTCTCATGTCTAAATGAAGAGGTGTATATGGCCTTGAAGATTATGAGTGATAACTCCTCTTTCAAGTGTTGATGGCTTTGGTCCCAAGTTCATTAAGAGTACTTGGAGTATCATAAATCATGGTGTGTATGAATTAGTTGAAGAGTTCGTTTTGAAAGATAAGTTGTTCCCAACTTTCAATAGGACCCTAGTGACTCTTATTACCTAGGGAAATAATCCCAAATTGGTGGAGGATTTCAGGCATATCTCTTGTTGCATGATTATATACAAAATCATTGCTTAAATTCTAGAAACTAGGCTAAGTGTAGTCCTTAGCAGTATTATACATCACAATCAGGAAGCGTTTGTTCCAAAGGGTATGGTACCAAAGGAGGCCCCCTAGATGTACTATTCAAATGGACATTCAGAAGGGATATGACTCTGTTGATTGTAATGCTCTTAATTTTATCCTGCAAGAGCTTGGCTTCCCTTTGAAATTTACCATGTGGATTATGCTTACAATAACTACTGTTACCTACAAGTTTAGCATTAAATGAGACCAGTACAAAGTGTTAAAAAGAAAGAGAGGGCTTCGCTATGGGGATCCATTACCCCCTCCTTTTTGTTATAATCATGGAATACCTTCACATAATTTTTGGTAAGATCACTGATAATCCTAACTTCAATTATGATTCTAGATGTAAGAATCTTACGATCACCCACTTGTGTTTTGTTGATGACTTGCTAATGTTCACCAGAGGTGATGCCATCTCTATGCAAATAGATATGAATTCCTTCAATCATTTCTTTGTTGCAACTGGATTAGTTGTGAATCCTCAAAAGTGCAATATATTTTTTTGGGAGTATTGATGACAACACAAAGTCTAATATTTTTAAGATTACAGGTTTCCAAGAAGGAAACTTACTCTTTAGATATTTGGGGATTCCCTTATCTAGTAAAAAGTTGTTTGTGGCTCAGTTTGGATCCTTGTGGATAAAATCACTATGCACATAAATCAGTGGACTTCCGAAATTCTTAGTTTTGCTGGAAAAGTTCAGTTATTAAAAAGCACTATTTATGCAATTACTAATTTCTGGATGCAGGTGATCCCCTTCCCTAAGAAAGTGATCAAACAGGTTGAGGATAAATGTAACATCCTTTTTACCCCAACACAGTTATACCAATAATTTAATTAAACACCAGAGTAACCACATAAGGGCTTCATATTTAATTCAAAAACAACCAACATTTGTGTCATGTCCCGTAACATGGGTTATATCATTAATTTCACTTACTCTTTAAGTATGCAACGAAAAACATCAAAAGATTTCATTTTAATCCTCATAAAATCTCAATAATGCAACGTACTTCAAAATTTAGTTAATTCATTATGATCGAGTTCAACTAGAACTTAATATCATAAAATAAAGTAAAACAAAACAAAGAACACTAAGATTCACATTCGTTCCCAACCTGATGTTACATGACACAGAGCAGGGAACCTTTCTTTACATCTAAACAGAAACAAAAGACGAAAAACAACAGGCTAAACTCCACCCACAATAGCTATCCTTCTTGAGTATCTGCACGTTACCCATGTAGAGGTAACATTCAAACAGGTAGGGTGAGTAATCACGAATCAATATAAATGATATAAAGTAAAGATAAGCAAACAAAATTCATCATATAACATCTAATCGCAATTCTCACGCATCATATGTGAAATTCTGGGATCAGGTGTGTGATGTCGAATGAGATGTTTAAACACTTGAAGACTTGAACAAAACTTAAAGTGTAGGAAAATTAAACAACATAGGAAATTGTTAACCCAGTTCAGTGTATAACCACACTTACATCTGGGGGCTACCAAGCCAGGAAGGAAATCCAATATAAGTAATATTAATTCTAGACTTAAGCCACTCAGTTTAATCTTTCACTTAATATCTACCCAAGGCAATTTCTACCTAAGACACAACTTAGATATGAGTACCAACTCACTCCCCCTCAATCACACAGTGATGTGTTTACAAGTTTAATAAAATTGAAGTCATACTTCAAACAAAACAGCTTGATCTTACTTCACAGTTTCAATCAAGACACAAATACACTTTTGCTTAAAAGCTCATAAAGTGGTACACAATAACAACCTGCTATTAAAACACAAACACCCTATTTAGTCTTCTTAATTTCGTACTCTATTCTGAGAGTTTCTGTTGCTTAAATAGGTGTTTGGATTTTAGGCTTTTTGTAGGTTTATCCAATCCTGATACGCATGCTGCCATCACCTTGAATTAGGGTTTGTTACTTCCTTGATTCTAGGTGATTCAGTTCTTCTGATTATACTGAAGTCATATAACAAATCTCCCTACAGATGCGCCTTCTTCTGTTTTATCCATCCATAATTAATTCCAGATAACTTCCCTGAATTTACTCAGTTCTGTTAATCATTAATTAATTCTGGTAGCAGGTTTGAGATGTCACAACATCTGGCGTGACATCCTGAAAACTGAACTTACTTCATTTACTGATACAATGTCACAACATCTGGTGTGACATCCTGTAAACTGAACTTACTTCATTAACTGATACAATGTCACAACATCTGGTGTGACATCCTGTAAACTGAACTTACTTCATTAACTGATACAATGTCACAACATCTGGTGTGACATCCTGAATTAAGTTCATTTACTTATACTCTGTTTGATAATGTCACAACATCTGATGTGACATCCTGAACTAAATTCAACACTTCTTGTTGGTCAAAAATTCTCCCAATTCTAAACATCTACAAACTCCCCCTTTGGCTAATTTTTGGCTAACATACTTTTCTGGTTTATCAGAGTGCAGCAGAGTTTCTTTTATTAGAGTACAGCAGTTCTTTTCTGTTGAGTCATGTGTGAGTTTACTCCCCCTCAAACCTACATCTGTTCAGACTTGTTGCAACATAAATTTTTTATTAAAAACACATCTTTAGTTCAGAAGCAAACAAAATTCATTTTTCATTAATCAGTAAGCTGCATCATACATTGTTGTTGTTGTTGTTGTTCAGTTCTTCAGTTCTCTTCTCCCCCTTGTTAGACATAAATTGGGGCCAAATTTTACAGTGACAGAGAGAATTACAAAATCAAAATCAAAATACAATGCTGAAGCAGACATTACATATTCCTCACATACATGTTTCACTCAGAATCCTCATATTCAGTGTCTTCCTCTTCTTCAGTTTCCTCATCAGAAGCAGCAGCTTTCTGAGCACTCTCTTCAATCTCCAGCCTTTGGATAATCTCCTCAAGCTTCTGCTTCCTGGCATCCAGCTCTTTACAGGTGTTCTTCAGCTCAACAATCAAAGCAGCTTTGGATATTGGAGACTTTGCCTTTGAAGTTCCAGCAGATGTCCCAGAGGGAGCTTCAACATCAGCTGCATGATGACTTAAGAACAACTTGTAGTGGAAGGTCAGGGGACTCTCTCTTTTGCAGATTGAATCCTTCTCAGTGAGGATACCTGGATACTGGCTAAGGATTATTCCACACAGCAAAGAAGGGAAGGCAATAAGCATCTTTGTTGCAGATGTTCCAGCATGCTTCAATGTCTGATAAAAAATATAGGCCCCAAAATCCAGCTTTGTTTGGGTGCCCACAACATATATGAACCTGCCCAATCTAGTTGCTATTGAGGAGGTATGGTTGGTAGGGACCCAGTTTGCAGTGCCAATCCTATGCAGCATTTTATACTTTCTTGTTAGCAAGCTAACAGAAAGTTTCCCTTTAATTGGCCAAGTCTTGACCTGATTGGCAGTGATGACCTTGCACACCTGGTTATCTGTCTTTCCCAGCTCATTAGGTCCATCAGATTCTCTTCCTAGAAAGTGGTTGATAACCCTAGGAGAGAATTCCACACATCTCCCTCTTACATACACCTTTCTGAAGTCAGCTGACTTACCATCAACACAGTCCTCTTGTAGGTTGACAATATATTCCTTGACTAGCAGCTCATAGCAAGGAGAGAAGTTTGACACTGTTTTGAATAAGCCAGCAGAAGAGATGAGATCAATTACCTCAGTGCACTCAAGTGCATTGCTGCTCAGCTCTCTTTCAAGTGCTACCCTTCTTTGGTAGACAAATTTCCATCTGCTCACACTTGACACATGATGGAATGAAATGTTGTCCAGAGGAGCTTTTGAAACAGTAGTGGAAGACCTTGAAGGTGCTGGTTTCTTCTTTGGTGGGGATGTTGGGACATCTTCTTCAACATCTGAATCTGGAGGAGTGACAACTTTCCTCTTTTGTGTATTCACTTTGCTCCATTGTTTGGTAGGACCAAAAGCAACTTTAGCTTTGTCCTTCTTTGGTGTAGGCTGCTTCTTCTCAGGAGTTGCATGTCCTGCAGTCTTCTTCTCTTTCCTCGTCCTAAGCCTTTTGGCTATGCTAGGATCCACAGAAGCAATGATTTCTGTGTCAGAATCATGCTCTATGTCAACAACAGGAGGAGGTTGAGCAGTCTCCTCTTCAGCAGGGGGATCAACAGACGCTTGATCATCAGTGGAGGTCTTGTGCTGGTTCTCAGATGTCTCATCATCATCATCAGAGGAGGCCTTGTGCTGGTCCTCAGATGTTTCAACATCTATTGGGACATCCTGTTGAGCAGGAGTGTCCTCTTTAGCTTGATTGTTCTGTTCTTCTTGTGGAGCTGGCATGGTGTTCAGAGGGATAGATATGCCACTCACAACTCTTTGCTCAGACAAAATCCTGTTCATCAGTTCCTTTATAGAATCATCCACATATTCAGAGGCTTTTGGAGTGGTGTTTGAGGATGAAGGCATTCCTTTGACTTTGCTAAAGACAAGTTCCTTTTCCCTTCTCACAGTAGGGGTTCTTGGCTTTTGAGCAAGAGGAACACTTCCTCTGATTTCGTATATTGGAGTTGAATCCATAGGTACCACAGAGATGGGGGTTGCATGCACCACATCTTCTTGGTTGAGGATTTCTTCAGAGAGGTTAGGGTTTTGATGTTGAGACATTTTCGAAAGTGGTGGATGAAGAGTTTAGGTTTGAATGATTTTGATGAGTTCTGAAAATCAGTTAGAGTATGCAATTCGTTTTGAGAGGATGATGAGAAGATGAATAGCTGAGAACAAGCTGATATTTTTATAAGTAGCCGTTACTTGGAGAATTTTTAGGAGTGGAATACACAGAGTTCTTGACCAGACTAGTGTTTCCATCTGGTGATCATGCCACACGATGTCATATGACATGTTGGCACTTCTGCATAACTGCTATATTTCACATAAGCAGATCCCCAATTTGCCCCTTAGGTTTTCAAATTGGGTAGCATCCAAAGCTTTAGTAAATATATCAGCCAATTGCAGATTTGTAGCTACATGTTCCAATGAGATCACCTTCTCTTCCACAAGATCTCTGATGAAATGACGCCTGATATCAATATGCTTGGTCCTGCTATGTTGGATAGGATTCTTTGATATGTTAATAGCACTTAAGTTGTCACAGTACAATGTCATGACATCTTGTGGGACATTTTACTCTGTGAGCATTTGCTTCATCCAAACCAATTGTGAACAACTGCTACCAGCTGCAATATATTCAGCTTCAGCAGTGGATAAGGAAACACAATTTTGTTTCTTACTGAACCAAGAAATCAAATTGTTTCCTAGGAAGAAGCATCCTCCTGATGTGCTCTTTCTATCATCTGCACTTCTAGCCCAATCAGCATCACAGAAGCCAGTTAGAATTGGTTCACATCCATGGGAGTACATTATGCCATAGTCACAAGTACCATTGACATATTTCAGAATTCTCTTGACTTGGTTTAGATGGATAACTTTTGGATCAACTTGATATCTTGCACATACACCTACTGCAAAGGCTATGTCTGGTCTGCTAGTAGTCAGATATAATAAGCTTCCAATCATGCTTCTGTATAGGCTTTGGTCTACCTTCTCTCCCTTGTCATCCTTTGTCAGCTTTAAGTGAGTGGGGGCAGGAGTTCTTTTATGACTTGCACTATCCATCCCAAACTTCTTCACAGTGTTCTTGGCATACTTGCTTTGGGATATGAACATTGAATCTTCCATTTGCTTGATTTGCAGTCCAAGAAAGTAGGTTAGTTCTCCTACTAGGCTCATCTCAAATTCAGATTCCATTTGAGTGACAAAATGTTTAACCATCCTGTCTGACATCCCACCAAAGACAATGTCATCAACATATATTTGAGCTATCATGACATTTCCTTCTTCATCCTTCACAAACAAGGTTTTGTCTATTCCACCTTTTCTGTATCCTTGTTTTGTGAGAAAAGTAGTCAACCTTTCATACCATGCTCTTGGGGCTTGCTTAAGTCCATAAAGAGCCTTCCTTAGTTTGTACACATGGTTTGGACAGCTTGGATCAACAAATCCCTTAGGCTGTTCTACATATACTTCTTCATTAAGATATCCATTTAGAAAGGCACTCTTCACATCCATTTGAAATAACTTGAACTTCAGAATACAAGCAATTCCTAGAAGTAGTCTTATTGATTCAAGCCTTACTACTGGTGCAAAGGTTTCATCAAAGTCTACTCCTTCAATTTGTGTGTATCCTTGAGCTACAAGTCTAGCTTTGTTCTTTGTAACAACTCCCTGCTCATTTGACTTGTTCTTATACACCTATTTAGTGCCAATCACATTTATGTCATCAGGTCTAGGAACAAGATCCCACACTTCATTCCTTGTGAACTGACCTAATTCTTCTTGCATAGCACTAATCCAGTACTCATCATTAAGAGCTTCCTTGATGTTTTTAGGTTCTATTTTTGAAACAAAACAGGAACCTGAAATCACCTCTCTTGATCTAGTGCTTACACCTCTGTTGGGATCACCAATTATTAAATCTTTGGGATGATCCTTCTGAATTCTGATGGAGGGAGGTTTGCTGAATTGTTCTATCCTTGCTTCAGCTTGAGTGAAGTCATGATGATCACTCTTTAATTCAGCTTCAGTCTGACTGTCAGCAGATGTTCCAACATCATCTGTAACATCTGCAGGGGCATCATCAATTATCACATTTATTGACTCCATGATAACCTTGGTTCTAGAATTAAATACTCTATAGGCTCTGCTGTTTATAGAGTATCTAAGAAAAATCCCTTCATCACTTTTAGGATCCATTTTTCTTCTTTGCTCCCTATCAGCCAGAATATAGCAGTTACTTCCAAACACATGGAAGTACTTAACTGTGGGTTTTCTGCCCTTCCAGACTTCATAGATTGTGGACAAGGTTCCTTTCCTTAAAGTGACTCTATTATGAATATAACAAGCTGTGTTCATAGCTTCAGCCCAGAAGTACAATGGTAACTTTTTAGCATGGATCATAGCTCTTGCTGATTCTTGGATAGTTCTGTTCTTCCTTTCAACAATCCCATTCTGTTGAGGAGTAATAGGTGAAGAGTATTCATGATTGATTCCTTCTGAAGAACAGAAATCTGAGAATTGTTGATTCTCAAACTCCTTTCCATGGTCACTTCTTATTCTGACCACACAACTTGCTTTTTCTCTTTGTATTCTTTGGCATAAATCTTTGAATACATCAAAAACATCAGACTTTTCTTTGATAAAATTTATCCATGTATACCTTGAAAAGTCATCAACCACCACATATGCATACCTCTTACCACCAAGGCTCTCAACCTGCATAGGTCCCATAAGATCCATATGCAATAATTCCAAAACTTTGGAAGTTGTCAGATGTTGGAGCTTCGGATGGGACATCTTGGTTTGCTTGCCTATTTGACATTCACCACATATTTTTCCATCATCAATCTTCAGTTTAGGAATACCTCTCACAACTTCCATAGATATGATTTTCTTTATACCTCTGAAATGAAGATGACCCAGTCTTTGGTGCCAAAGTTTCACTTCTTCTTCTTTGGCTAAAGAGCAAGTTGAAGTGAGACTGAAATCTTGAGGTTCCCACATATAACAGTTGTCTTTAGATCTGGCTCCTCTCATGACAACCTTCTGTTCTTTATTAGACACTATGCATTCAGTTTTGGTAAAGTTTACACTGTAACCTTGATCACATAATTGACTTATGCTGATTAAGTTAGCAGTCAATCCTTTTACCAGTAGCACATCATCTAGTCTTGGTACATCTGGACAGTCCAAGGTCCCAACTCCCTTGATTTCTCCTTTAGCTCCATCTCCAAAGGTTACATATCTGGATGAATATGACTTTACGTCTACTAGCAGATTCTTCAATCCAGTCATGTGCCTTGAGCATCCACTATCAAAGTACCAGTCTTCTTTAGCTGATACTCTTAGAGATGTATGAGCAATATATGCAACACCCTTCTTTGACCATTTGTATTGAGGTTTCCTTTGATAAGTAGGGCATTCAATGCTTTGCTGATTCTTCTTCTGAATCACATCCTGAGTCTTCATCAGACCAGGTCACAAAAAGACCTTTCTTCTACTTCTTTAGATAAGTAGGGCATTCAATTCTGATGTGTCCATATCCTTCACATCCATGACATTTAATCCCTTTATCTTGATTGGTCTTTTCATCATAATTTGACCTTTTATTAGCATCATAAGGTCTTTTATTCTCAGAAGAGTTTGAGTATCTTCCACTTGGTCTGGACTTGCCATCCATCTTTCTGAGAATCTTGTTGAATTGTCTTCCAAGCATAGCAATGGTTTCTGATAAACTTTCTTCAGGTTCTGCTTCATTATTTTCTTCTTCTTTATCAGTATTTGACACCAAGGCTATGCTTTTGTTCTTCTTTACAATTGTGTCATTCATTCCCATCTCAAATGTTTGAAGGGAACCAATGAGTTCTTCAACCTTCATTGTGCATATGTCTTGTGCTTCTTCTATTGCTGTGACCTTCATGTCAAATCTTTTTGGTAAAGATCTAAGAATCTTTCTTACCAGCTTTTCATCAGTCATCTTTTCTCCTAAAGCACCAGAAGTATTGGCTATTTCCAAGATGTTCATGTAGAACTCATGAATTGTCTCATCTTCCTTCATTCTCAAGTTTTCAAACTTGGTGGTGAGAAGTTGAAGTCTTGACATCTTCACCTTTGATGTTCCTTCATGAGTTGTTTTGAGAGTGTCCCAAACATCTTTGGCCAGTTCACAATGATGCACAAATCTGAATATATTCCTATCAATGCCATTGAATAAAGCATTTAAGGCCTTGGAATTGCCAAGTGCTGAATCTTCTTCCTCCTTGCTCCATTCTTCTTCAGGTTTCAACACTTTTGCTCCATCTTTGTTGTCTTGGACAGGGTGTTCCCATCCTTTGTTGACAGCTTTCCAGGCCCTATTGTCAAGTGATCTTAAAAATGCTACCATTCTTGGCTTCCAGTAGTCATAATTAGATCCATCCAATATAGGTGGTCTATTTACTGATCCTACATCTCTGTCCATGTTTCCAGAATTTGCAGTCCCTAGATCTCACCCAGTATAAATAGGCAGGGTGCCTGCTCTGATGCCAATTGAAATTCTGGGATCAGGTGTGTGATGTCAAATGAGATGTTTAAACACTTGAAGACTTGAACAAAACTTAAAGTGCAGGAAAATTAAACAACACAGGAAATTGTTAACCCAGTTCAGTGTATAACCACACTTACATCTGGGGGCTACCAAGCCAGGAAGGAAATCCAATATAAGTAATATTAATTCTAGACTTAAACCACTCAGTTTAATCTTTCACTTAATATCTACCCAAGGCAATTTCTACCTAAGACACAACTTAGATATGAGTACCAAATCATTCCCCCTCAATCACACAGTGATATGTTTACAAGTTTAATAAAATTGAAGTCATACTTCAAACAAAACAGCTTGATCTTACTTCACAGTTTCAATCAAGACACAAATAAACTTTTGCTTAAAAGCTCATAAAGTGGTACACAATAACAACCTGCTATTAAAACACAAACACACTATTTAGTCTTCTTAATTTCGTACTCTATTCTGAGAGTTTCTGTTGCTTAAATAGGTGTTTGGATTTTGGGCTTTTTGTAGGTTTATCCAATCCTGATACGCATGCTGCCATCACCTTGAATTAGGGTTTGTTACTTCCTTGATTCTAGGTGATTCAGTTCTTCTGATTATACTGAAGTCATATAACAAATCTCCCTACAGATGCGCCTTCTTTTGTTTTATCCATCCATAATTAATTCCAGATAACTTCCCTGAATTTACTCAGTTCTGTTAATCATTAATTAATTCTGGTAGCAGGTTTGAGATGTCACAACATCTGGTGTGACATCCTGAAAACTGAACTTACTTCATTTACTGATACAATGTCACAACATCTGGTGTGACATCCTGTAAACTGAACTTACTTCATTAACTAATACAATGTCACAACATCTGGTGTGACATCCTGTAAACTGAACTTACTTCATTAACTGATACAATGTCACAACATCTGGTGTGACATCCTGAATTAAGTTCATTTACTTATACTCTGTTTGATAATGTCACAACATCTGATGTGACATCCTGAACTAAATTCAACACTTCTTGTTGGTCAAAAATTCTGCCAATTCTAAACATCTACAATATGACATAACTCATCAAATCATCTAGTCAACACAAATGCATCATGCTACGCCACCAAGAATGAAATTGAATTTCATAAATGCATGTGGTACCGATTTCATCATGTGATGGACACTGGGCCATCTATCCTCCACAAGGGAGCACAACATAGAAAACATCACCCCGATCCACACTATGGGATCAAAGCCTCAAACAACATAGATATGCCATGAATCCAAGACGAAACAACATCATCATATTAACATGGTAAATCAACACTTGCATCCGCATTCACAAAAAATCATCATATAACACTACCTACATATTAACTTCATGTTCATCATATACATCATAAGATAATCCCTAAAACTTCAAGATAACACCTAACAACAAGTACAACACATCGCAACATCATTACTTCATACCTACACACCAACGAATAATTTTTCAAAATTAAAATACAACATTTTCCACTGCCAGGTCGCGCTAAGTGCGTACACCCTCGCGTTAAGCGAGTAACTCACTGACTCTTGTAGTAAAAAATTCTTAAGAGCGTGCTAAGCTGGCTCGACCGTGCTAAGTGGGCTGTGCAATTTCTGGCTAAAACCTTGCGATAACAATACTAGATCTGCTACGAAAACCCCACCCAAAACCAGTCTTTTCACAGAAAATCACAAATTTCATCATTAAAACACACTACTATCATGCATGCATCAAACAACAACAACATAACATCATGATTCATCATAGTTCATCAAAATCTACTCACTAATCCCTATATTCCCTATAAAAAAACCCAATTGCCACAATACCTAAATCATACATCATGAACATTGAAAGGCGATACTCCCCATACCTTAAATCGTCGCTTTCTTATGGTCTCTCTTCGAATTCTCCAGAGATCCTCTAAGCCCTAGCCTTTTCTCCTTGTTCTCTAGAGCTTTTCTCCACTTTTCTCCAAATGTTACAAATGATACAATTCTCTTCTCACTAATCAGTATAACATATACCCCTAATACTCTTTTCCAACTTTACCCTCAACTTAGTCTCCTCAAATGTCCAACATACCCTCAAGACCTCTAATTCTTTTATTTTAATTAATTAATAATAATTCGAATAATCTAATAGAATTATCTTTACTATTACTATTTATTAAAATAATTCCAAATAATCTCACTAACGACACAACAACATTCAACAAACACCAAATAATCAACAACAACAAGCTAAGAAATTAAATTACAAAATCAGGGTGTTACAACTCTCTCTCACTTAAGGAATTTTCATCCTTGAAAATGTAGCTGAAGAAAACAAAGTCGGATATGACTCCTTCATCTGATCTTCGCGCTCCCAAGTCCAACTTTCACCAGCTGGTCTACCCCACAATACCTTTACCAAGGAAATTTCTTTTCCTCTTAATTGCTTCATTTCTTGGCCATCTATCCTCAATGGTAATGCCTCAACAGTCAGATGATCTCTTACCTGTACATCATCCATCTGGATCACATGCAACGAATCACATGCATACTTCTTCAAATGCGACACGTGAAACACATCATGCAAATTCGAAAGCGACGGTGGTAACGCAATTCAATATACTACTTCTCTCACCCTTTTCGAAATTTGATAGGGACCAACAAAACATGGAGTGAGCTTTCTAGACTTCAAAGCTCTCCCGATACTAGTCACTGGGGTAACTCTCAAGAACACATGATCTCCCTCTTTGAACTTAAGTGCCTTCCTTCTCTTATCATGGTAACTCTTCTAACGACTCCACGACTCCTTCATTCTCTCTTTGATCATATTAATCTTCTCGGTTGTCTCATGCACTATCTCATGTCCGAGAATAACACTCTCACCTGGTTCGTACCAACACAATGGAGTCCTACATTACCTACCATATAACGCCTGAAAAGGCGCCATACAAATACTCGCATGAAAACTGTTGTTATAGGTAAACTCAATCAATGGAAGATGATTGTCCCAAGATCCGCCATGGTCTAACACACATGCCCTCAAAAAATCATCTAAAGATTGGATAGTCCTCTTTGTTTAACCATCAGTCTGCGGATGATATGTGGAACGCATCCTCAATAATACCCAAAGCATCTTGTAAACTCTTCCAAAACCTCGACGTAAACCGAGAATCTATGTTTGATACAATACTCGACGGTATTCCATGCAAATTCACAATTTCCTCAATATATATCTCAGATAAATTTTGCATAGATTGATTAATCTTCAATGACAAGAAATGAGCCGAATTAGTCAATCTATCCACAACCACCAGATCGAATTATTCCCTTTCATAGTTTTCGGCAAACCCGACACAAAATCCATGGAAATGCTATCCCATTTCCATTCTGGAATATTCAATGGTTGCATAATTCCATTTGGTTTCTGATGTTCTACCTTTGACTTTTGACAAACCAAACACAAATATACAAATTCGACAATATCTATTTTCATACCCGACCACTAAAACAATTTTTGCAAATCTTGATACATCTTCGTAGCACCAGGATGAATACTCATCTTACTACGATGTCCTTCCTCTAAAATAATCTGCTTAATCTTCGGAACATCTGGAATACACACTCTATCTCAGAATCTCATTACACCATTCTCGTCAATTTGAAATTCACCTCCATTACCTTGGTTAATCAAAGTCAACTGACCAACCAACTTCAAATCAGATTTTTGTCCTACTTGGATCCTCTCCATAATATCACTAGTAAATTTCAACATTCCCAACTTCACACTATCAGAAGTAGTCTCACACAACAAATTTATGTCTTTGAACTACTCAATCATCTCGAGTTCTCTCACCATAAGGATCGACATATGCAATGTCTTCCTACTCAGAGCATCTGCAACCATATTCTCTTTACCCGGATGGTAACTCAAATCAAAATCAAAATCTTTCAACAATTCTAACCACCTTCTCTACCTCATGTTCAGTTCCTTCTGATTAAATAGATATTTAAGACTCTTATGATCATTGAACACCTCAAATTTTGAACCAAAAATATAGTGTCTCCAAATCTTCAACACAAACACCACTACTGTCAACTCTAAATCATGCATATGATAATTCCTTTCATGAATTCTTAGTTGTCTAGAAGCATAAGCAACCACTTGACCATTCTGCATCAACACTCCTCCAAGTCCCATCTTTGATGCATCACAATACACCACAAAAATACTCGCTCGGATTAGGCAGAACCAACACTAGATCAGTCATCAACTTCTTCTTTAATTCCATAAAACTCTGTTCACATGCAACATCCCACACATAAGCTTGACTTTTTTGTGTTAACTGAGTCAAAAGCAACACCAACTTAGAAAAGCCTTCAATAAACTTCCGGTAATAACCTGCCAATCCTAGAAAACTTCGGAGTCTCCCAATTCAACATAACATCAATATTTGAAGGATCCACCGCTATTCCACCATTCGAAATTACATGACCAAGGAATCTTACTTCCTTTAACCAAAATTCACACTTCGACAATTTTGCATACAACTTATTCTCTCTCAAAATCCGCAAAACAGTCCTAAGATGTTTCGCGTGTTCTTCTTCCGAATTAGAATATATCATAATATCATCAATGAAACCCACGATAAACTCATCCAGATATGCATGAAAAATACATTTCATGTACTCCGTAAACACACCAGGTGCATTGGATACACCAAACGACATCACAATATATTCATAATGACCATATCTTGTCCTAAAAGCTGAATTGGGAATATCATTAGGCTTAACTCAAATTTGATGATAACCAGGCCTAAAATCAATCTTGCTAAACACATAAGCCCCTACCAACTGGCCCATCAAATTTTCGATCCTTAGAAGTGGATACTTATTCTTAATATTCACCTTATTCAGCTGACGATAATCGACACATAACTGTCGCTCCCCAGACTTACGTCCCGGTGCAAACGCGAACCGTCGGCGAAGAGAAAGGGTTGAATAGAGTCACCAGCTAGGCATTTTTATCCCGAAGGAAAGGTAATGCTGCATAAACCTGGAAAGAGATGGATAAGACGGTTGAGAACCAGAGAAACTGAGAAATGGGGTTGGTTACGACCTGGGAAGGTATTAGCACCCAGATCGTCTGTCGTACTCGACAGGATCCACGCTTACAAGATTGTGTTTAAAATGGGTAGGTGTATGTGCTATCTGTGTGCAAAGGCTAGGGAAAGAAAGTACATGTGTCAGTGCAAAACGTGTGATTGCTCAGGAACTGAGGCTTAAAAAGAATTCTGAAAGAGGGGGATGACAAAGAGACTTTTGTTCGATAACCATTAATTTATGCCTACGTATCCTCTCGTGCAATGAGGAAGTCAGAACACCGTAGTTCGACTCAAAGAGACTGAAAAATAAATTGACTGTGAACTGCTTACTTATCTGTGCTCAAGTGTATGACTCGTCTGGCTCGAGTGCTAACTGTCTTGCATTAGACAGAAGAAGCAAGTTCTCGTTTGTGAATGAGTGTGATGAGAAAAGAATCCTGAAGGAGATGATTATTGTTTGTTTCTGTGTTTTTAGTTTTTTTATTGTTTTTGGTGTTTTGCATAGGATTATGAGCTTAAGCCTAAATCAAGGGTTGTAAACTCATTATATCCTCCCTGATTAGGGATAATGAGCCTACTTAAGTATGAGATAAGTATCTTAACTTAATTACCATGATGATGTAGGATTAAGATCATTAACCTACTTGTGATTATTTAGATGATTTTGGGTTTTTGTTTAGTGCTAAGTAATGAGTTTAATCTCTAATCACATATTAGTGAACTCATTACACCATCCTAATAGAAGGATGATAAATGAGAACACTTAAGCTGCGAAAGATACCTCAACTTAATCCATGGTTAGGGATTAAATTCATTATATAACAAGCCTTTATTAAGTGAATTTTAATTGAAAGGTAAGATTAAGAAATGGATTTTATGGTTTGTAAGACAACTTGAGGGGGACTTGTCCATTAAACACTAGGGTTAGTCCCTTTTAACCATAAGGAAGAGACAAAACCCTAATGTAAGGCCCAAGTTACAAGATAAAGTCTTAGTGATTATTAATGTGTTTTGATTAAGAGATGTAAACAAATTAAAGGTTTAACACTAAGGATTAAAGTTATGCACTCCATCCTAAGATAAGGATGTATATATAACCCTAATTCAAAGTCCTAAAACTTTAAGAGTTTAGCCTCTGATTAAGAGATGAGAGGAGAGACTCAAGGAGACTAAAACGTAAAAGATTAGGGGGACTATACACAACCCTAAAAGTTATCATTTTTGGGTATCCTATGGTTTGTGAGGCTTAAGATAAAGGATCTTCAATAAGGCCACCATGGAAGAAGCAGATGAAAAGAGAAGGAGGAAGAAGAATAAGTTACTTACTTCCTGAAGAAGATAAGTAACTTAAAATAAAGAGAGTAAGAAGGAAGGAGAACAAGTGAAGAAAGTTCACTTCAAATACAAGTAAAAATATGAAAATGAAAAGGAAAGAAGAAGTGGGAGGTGAAGGCAAATCCACCTCCCAGATGACTTACCAAAGGTTCCTGAAATGTTAGCATGAATGCATAAGACATAAAGCACAAAGAAATGAGATGAATAAGGATGAAAAGACCAAAAACAGAAGTGATTATGCAATGCAAATGTGTTATAAGATGATGAAAAGTCATACACGATGCATATGAATGATCATATAAGGATGAGATGCAATGGAAACATGTTTAGAATCATGAAAACACATGGATGTTCATGAAATGTAATGGATGCAAAGCATACCAAAATGATGCAATAATGATCAAGAAATGTTTCAAACATGTCCTAAGATGTCTAATATGACATACAAAAGAATGGAATGGCATGACAAGTTCACAAGTTCATGATATGCAAAGAAAAATGCAAATGAAGATGCAAAATTAGGGTTTTAAGGTAACATGAGATGCATATGACCAAAACAGAAGCATTCACCATGATAAAAAATTGAAAATGATCTCAAACAAACCCTAAACCTATATAAGATCACACCCTAAAGGAGAAAGTCAGAAGCCAATCCTAGTGAAAGTTATGAAATTTCTAAGTTAACTAGGGTTTTTGGATACTTCTAAAGGGAAAATGCAAATCAAATTGAAAATGAAAGATAAAAATATGAGGTAAATAACCTAGAAACTATATGCAATATGTGAAACAATGCAAAAGAAACAAGTTCAAACTCATCATGGTTAGGCAGAAGTGAATTTTTCAAGTTAGGGTTAAAAATGTGAAATTTAAGAACCCTAATTCAAAGAAAATTGTGAAAAAGTGATCAAACCTAACAAGAAATTTGTATGGTGAGTTTGAAAATATTTCTAAATGTATTGGAATGCTTCATGAATTTTTTGGTGATTTTTAGAAACCTAAATGCATATTTAATTAATTAAAATCAATTAATTAATTAAATAAAACATTTAAATATTTTAAAAATATATTTTAATGCAAAAATTAAAATAAAAAATGTTTTTAGGTTAAGAAAAATATTTGAAACAAAAATGCAGAAAATGAGATTTTTGTAAAATGTTTTGCTATTTTAAAATAAATGTGAAAGGAAATGCAAGAAAAATGAAATAAAATGAAATAAAATGCAAAGTCAAAGGATCTGATGGCTGAGATTTAAAAGGGGGTTGACTGGCACGCAGATGGAGGGCTGGGATCAAATCTACCTAATTAATTATGATTTATTTAATTAATCCAAAATTAAAGTTAATGAGTTAATCTGAGCCGCACACGCGCGCGGGAATGGCAAGATCTAAGGGTCTACATTCAAACCTGGCTAAACCCTAATTAACAAACCCTAATCACTCTCAGGTGACCGGAGCAAGCTCCGATCATCTTCTCCGGCTAACCCTTCAACCTAACTTCCACCATAGGCCATGAAAACTTGCCAAAACCTCCAGAATGGATCAACTAACACCCCTAAGCAAGAATCCAGCCCTAAAAGCAATTTATTTTACACGAATCAAGAGAAACAAACAAGAACATGTTTCACGGGCAAACTTTCAGAAGTTAAATAAATGCTTAATACTTAACCATTTTGAAAACTAAACACATCACCATGATCAGAGAGACATATAGAATCATTTAAGAACTTAAAATGAAGTTTCTGGAAAAAAGTTTTGAGATGGCTACCTGAGATGGAGCTTTCTGATTCTGAGCCTTTTGACCCTTCCTTTGATGCAAATCAACTTCAATGGACCCCGTGAGGATGCTGTGATGCTTAGAACAAGTTTATGATGGCTGGTTTTGGAGATTCAATTCTGCTAAGGCAGAAATCGTGTTTGTGAATGGGGAGCTTTCAGGACATTTCAATGGTTGGTTTGTGTTCTATAGGCTATGTGGAGATGATTGGTGGAGTTTGTTTTGAGGTTTGATGCTTGCGTGATCAGATTCAAAATCTTGAAGGTTTTGGGGATTTTTGGCAATCTGAGCTTGTGGGAGGATTTAGGCTTGTGTGTGTTATGAAATGGCTTGCATAATGTTAGTATAGGCCAATGGGAATGATCAGAAAGTGGGTGGTGGCATAATGTGTTTGGTATGGGTCAAGTTGCAAAAATGTCAACATTGTGTACTTGAGGTATGGACATGGTTCATAGCTGTTTCAATGGGTGTCTTGGCCTCAGCTGAGTTCATGGATGGCCCTTGGATCAATAGAGTGCAGCTGGATGACCTTGATCAAGTGTTTGCAAGCTTTATGCATTTTGACAACTTTGAAATTTCTTGAGAAATTGGCAATTAAAACTTGTGATGCAAGACATGATTATGATCCAAATGTGTTGCACTATGTTGGTATGATGTTTAGAAGTTGATTAGAGGTCATGAAATGACTTAGAACTTGAATTTACAAAAATCCCTCTTTGGTGCACACTTGAAAATTATAGGATTTTTGCCAACTTTGAAAGGCTATATCTTGAGTTCTAGGATGAATAAATACACGTTCTTGTACTTTTTGAAAATGGGAAGACATAATCTACAACTTTCATGTCCAAGGATTTTTCATTTGAAGCATTTTTGGTCATGAAAGAATAGGTTGAATATCTTTCCCAAAATGGAAAGTTTCCATTACAAGTCATTTCCAAAAATAGCAAGTTTGCATTTGGCTCAAAATTCTTCAACTTTGTGAACTTACAACCACTTCAAGGATCAAATAAAGATCGTAAAGACTCAAAATGATGATGATGACCCTTTGGTACCTTTGATGGAGGCCTCAGATGCCCTGATTTTGACTTTACTTGCTCAAGAAGTTAACCAATGATCATATGACTTCCACAGTGAATTTCTTAATCAAATTTGGTACACTTGATCCTTATAACATATTAAGACCATTAGAAACAATAATGGCCAAAAAAATTGGGATTATGGCCTCTGAAACCAAAACCCTAATTTTAGGTCATCTGTGCAGGAAATCTTCAGTCTGCCTCTATGCCTTTGCCATGCTTTGTGATCCCTTGACTTTTATGAACTTTGGGGAGCATATTATGATCATGGAACACACATGGACCATCTTGGAAAGCTTCAAGACCATTGGGATGACTCAGATCACTTCTTGGATTACTCAGATCACAAACCCTAGATGCAGATGAAATGAACTATGCAGTGGGATATGATATGCTTATGCTAATGCAAAAATGAAAGATCACAAGCCATGGTGTGAGAAAAAGTGAGGGAAAATTTGGGGTGGTTACAGCTGCCCCTATTCATGCATGAGTTAGCTGTGCAGGATGTGAGCGCCTGGCTTAACAGACAAACAAGATAACTTGTGGTTGAATACCAAAGACAGTCCGAAATTTGCACTCGCTGGAGAGAAGAAGAAAAGGGATATAAATTGTAAAAGATAGTATAGTATGAGTATAAAATGAAAGCGATGGAGGATGACCATCAAGTAGAGGACGACTGCTGGGGGTATAACGGTAAGCAAAGAAATGACGGGGACGACCATCATGCTGGGAAATAAAGAAACCGTGACGGGGACGACCATCGGGTAAAGAAATAAAATTCTTTGGGGATCAAAGGAATGAGGGAAACACTGACGGGGACGACCATCAGGTTGAATAGAAATAATCAATGATGGGGAAGACCATCGGGTAAAACTGATGAAGGACGATCATTAGGAAAAGGAAAAGGGACCACGACGGGGACGACCATCGTGTTTAATGAATAAATGAAATATTTGACGAGGGACGGTTATCAAAGGTGAATGACGATCACCTAGAAGGGGACGGCCCGCTCTTTATCATGACATAGGACGAATTCCGGATAGAAAAGGTCAACAATGGGGACGACCATCGGATAAGCATGATGAAGGATGATCATCAAGAGGTTAAGGACGATCACCTAGCAGGGTACGACTGCTCTTGGGGATTATCATGACATAGGACGAATGCCGGATAACAAAATCAACAATGGGGAGGGCCATCGGATAAATGATGAGGGACAGTCATCATAAGGTGAAGGACGATCACCTGGCAGAGGACGGCTGCCAAAAAAATCGCGGCATAGGACGAATGCCGGATAGAAAGTTCCAACAATGGGGATTCCACTGGGGAAAGGATGAGGGACGGTCATCCGAAGGTGAAGGACGATCACCTGGCAGGGGACGGCTATCGAAAGTATCACGACATAGGACGAATTCCGGATAGAAAAAGTTGTTTTTGTTTCTGTGGGGATGTAAACACGAACGAGTGCTTACGCTTTAAAAGAAAAGGTATAAGTGTTTGACAGTAGGGGTGTTCGCGGTTTGGTTTGGATCGGTTTTGAAGCAAAATATCATCCAATCCAAATATAAATTTATTTGCGGTTTGGTTCGGTTTTGGATGATTGATTAAAAAAATCCGATCTGATCCAATCCAATTTCATGTGGTTTATTTGGATCGGTTTTTTGGATATCCAAATTATAAATTATAACTTTTATTAATATTCTAAAAATACTAATAAATAGTAAGTTTGATATAATATATATTATACTATATCAAAAATTAATATTACAAGATGGAAAAAATAAAAATATATAGATAAAATCAAACTAATAAATAGTAATTTAAAAGATAAGTATCATCTAACATTAAATTAACACAACGTATATACTAATAAAATATAAATAAGTAAAAAATATATATGCATGCGGTTTGGTTTGGTTTGGATCGGTTTTGAAAAATCAATCCAAAATCCGATCCGAACCGATCGGTTCTTACAAAATGACATCCAAAACAAATCGGTTATTTCGATTTTTTTGGATCGGCTTTCGGTTTTTTATTTAGATTGGTTAGGATTTGAACACCCCTATTTGACAGTGTGTATAGATCAAAGATGCGGACTAGCATCCTTAGAACCATGATAGGGACGATTATCAGTAGAAACAAATGCTGACACGTGTTTAAGGATGATGATATGGACGAGTATCAATTGGTTAAGCAAGGAACACGAACGAGTGTTGAATCTGCTGAGGGATGATATATACAAGATACATACGAGTATCAAAGACTTTTGTATAAGTATGTACAAGTATTGATCTGCTGGGGAAATACGTGCGAGACACGGACGAGTGCCAAAAGATCGAGCAAGGGACACAGACGGGTGTTTTAACTTGCTGGGGAAGTATGACACATGCGAGTGTCAAAAAGAATATGTACAAGTATGAACAAGTATCTGTATTGAGAATGCAGAAGGTATTCTGGCAACTTTACTGGGGAAAGATGACACGAACGGGTGTCGAAAAGAGCATGTATAAATATGAACATGCATCTGTGTTTGAGAGTGCAAAGGGGATGTCTTGTCTTTTATCTGCGGGGGATATGAGTTTTATATATGGCTGATGAAGCGATATTGATATTTGCGGGTGATGGACTCGAACCTGGCTTATGATCATGCAAATGTTTGATTTTTGCCGTAATGCTCCGTTTTAGACGGAATGCTACACTTATTTTGGTGGATATGATGAGAATGCTATGATTATGCAAATGAGAAAATTGATCTGAGATCCGAATCCTGCGGGGAGAGAGATCTCTAGTTTATCTATCCGGAGGGAGAACTCCGTTGGGGATGAGGAAGTTTCAGCAACTCCACTGGGGAAGTATTACAGGAATTGCTTTACTGGGGAGAAAAATGGCAACTCTGTCGGGGAATAGAAAGTTCCTGACCACTTTGCTGGGGAAAAGCCGTCAGGCATTGCTCGGGAGGTCCTTCTTGGGGAGGAGATAACTTCTGGGAAGTAATATGTTGCCACTCCTTCGTCCAAGCGACATGCTGGGGATTGATTCTCAAGAATCCTCTGAGGGGATAAAAACTTTGCGAGGAAATACTCCTGTCAAGTAATCCTGCTGATGATGTGATTATTGGCTTGGCTAGGGGATAATGCTTGATATGCCCCATGCTGTGAAATGGTCTGCCTTGAGTATCCGCAACCTGTTAAACAAAGGAAACACACAACTGTTCTGAGGTATCCTTAACCGGATTCCGTCATAGGAGTTAGACATGTCTGAGAGAAACATATTTCCTGCAAGCATTTATTAAAATGGCTCATATGTTTTCATGCAAATATTGTATTATGAACTTTGGATACTTTGCAAACGAAACAAAAATGTATAAAAATAAAGTGTGACTGAATATTCTGATTTTATTGATTTGTGTTCCCTGAATAGGCAAGTACAGTCAAAGAAACAAATCCCCTAAAAGGAGAAGATTGCTATAAATTGAGAAAATAAAAGTGTTGGCAATGTTTGAATTTGACGCTCCAGTGAGCTTCCCTTGCTATGACCCGTATGACCTTGACGTTCTTCTTATCCTGCTTTCTGAAGAAGGTTGATTCTGACCAATGTTTTATCCTTTCGAAGCTTGCCATGTTGTGAGTGATACAGACGAATTCAGAATGCAGTTGTTCGCTTATTCCCTGATTTTGTGTGGATCGCCCTTTCGGGTTTTCAATCCACCGGGTTACCCATTTTTGCCTGAGCTATCCAATGTGGCTTTTCAACTTAGCGGGTGTACATTTCTTTAATTTTCCCTTATTTTTGCCCGAGTCTTTTATTCTGTTTTTGACTAGCCGGGATGCACTATTTTTGCCTGGACTTACATTCTGTTTTTATGTCCAGTTGGTCATTTTATGCGAAGTATTTTTTAACTGCGTCTGAATTCACAGGAGATAAGAAATCCTCGCCATCCATAGTAGTGAGCATCAGTGCCCCACCAGAGAAAACTTTATTTACTATGAATGGGCCTTCGTAGTTTGGCGTTCATTTTCCCTTGTGGTCTGTATGAGGGGGAATAATTCTTTTCAGAACAAGCTCTCCCACTTGGTATTCCTGAGGTCTGACTTTCTGATCGAAGGCTTTTTTCATTCGTTTCTTATACAACTGCCCATGACAGATAGTTGCTAATCTCTTTTCTTCAATCAGATTCAGTTGATTGTATCGAGACCAGACCCATTCTGCTTCATCCAGTTTCACATCCATCATTACCCGTAAGGAGGGTAGTTCAACTTCAACAGGTAGGACAACTTCCATACCATATACAAGCTGATAAGGTGTTGCCCCAGTAGATGTTCTGATAGAGGTTCGGTACCCATGCAAGGAAAATGGTAGCATTTCGTGCCAGTCTTTGTAGGTGACTACCATCTTCTGCACAATCTTCTTGATATTCTTGTTAGCGGCCTCAACAACACCATTCATCTTTGGTCTATAAGAAGAAGAGTTGTGATGTTGAATTTTGAAGTCCCGACAAAGTTCTGCCATCATCTTGTTGTTCAAATTGGAACCATTATCAGTAATGATTCGCTCGGGAACTCCATATCGACAGATGATATCCCTTTTCAGAAATCGAGCTACCACTTACCTGGTGACATTTGCATACGAAGCTGCTTCAACCCATTTGGTGAAGTAATCAATGGCTACCAGGATGAATCTGTGACCATTTAAAGCAGTCAGTTCAATCTTTCCAATCATATCAATGCCCCACATGGCGAATGGCCAAGGTGAAGACATTACATTCAAAGGATTCAGAGGCACATGCACTTTATCTACGTAGATCTGGCATTTATGGCATTTTCTGGCATAGGCACAACAGTCTGCATCCATTGTGATCCAGTAGTAACCCGATCTTAATAACTTTTTTGACATTGCATATCCTCCGGCATGGGTACCGAAAGAACCTTCATGAACTTCGTGCATCAGTAGGTCTGCTTCCTTCTTGTCAACACATATGAGCAAGACCATGTCGAAGTTTCTCTTGTACAAAGAGCCATCAGTATTGAGGAAGAAACTGCCGGCTAGCCTTCTTAATGTCTTCTTATCATTCGATGATGCCCCAGGTGGGTATGTTTGAGTTTCCAAGAAGAATTTGATATCGGGGAACCAAAGCTTGTTATCAGTGACAATGTCTATAGAGAAAACATATGTCGGTCGGTCCAGTCTGGATATCAAAATCCGAGGCACAAAAATAGCAGTCTGTACTTTGATCATGGATGAAATGGTAGCCAAAGTGTCTGCAAACTGATTCTCATCTCGAGGGATGTATTCAAGCTTAACTGTTGTGAAGAAGGTCAACAATCTCCTCATATAGTCACGGTAAGGAATCAGATGATCCTGATGAGTGTACCACTTGCCGTTGTTCTGATTGATTACCAAAGCTGAATCTCCGAATACATTCAAGGTTTTGATCATGAGGTCAATGGCTTCCTCAAGACCCATGATACAAGCTTCATATTCTGCTTCGTTGTTAGTGCATGCAAAGGTGAGTTTTGCTGAGAAATGCATGTGGACTCCCTTGGGGATGATAAGCACCGCACCAACCCCACGACCGTTGCAATTAACTTCCCCATCAAACATCATAGTCCATGCATCTTCTGGGTCAGGCCCTTCAGTGTGAACAGGCTCTTCACAATCTTTTTCTTTCAAGAACATGATGTCTTCATCAAGGAAGTCAAATCTCATAGGCTGGTAATCATCAATGGGTTGCTCAGCCAGATAGTCAGACAATACACTGCCTTTGATGGCCTTTTGAGAGGTGTACTTAATGTCATATTCTGTTAGAATCATTTGCCATCTTGCAACCCTTCCGGTAAGTGCTGACTTCTCAAATATGTACTTGACTGGATCCATCTTTGAGATCAATAAGGTTGTATGAGTCAACATATACTGTCTTAGTCGGCGAGCAGCCCACGCTAAAGCACAACAAGTTTTCTCGAGAAGTGAATAACGTTGTTCACAGTCGGTAAACTTTTTGCTTAGGTAGTATATTGCATACTCTTTTCGACCTAACTCGTCATGCTGGCCCAACACACACCCCATTGACTCTTCTAATACGGTCAGATACATGATTAGAGGTCTTCCTTTGATTGGAGGCATGGGAATTGGAGGTTCTTGCAGATATTCTTTGATCTTGTCAAAATCTCTCTAACAATCATTGTTCCACCTGACTGTTTGCACTTTTCTTAACAGCTTGTACAAGGGTTCGCAAGTTGCAGTGAGATGAGATATGAACCTTGAGATGTAGTTCAATCTACCTAGGAACCCTCAAACTTCTTTCTCAGTCTTAGGTGCAGGCATCTCCTGAATAGCTTTGACTTTATCGGGATCAACCTCAATTCCTTTTTTACTTACAATAAAACCCAACAACTTGCCGGAACGTACCCCGAATGTGCATTTGTTGGGGTTCAACTTTAATTGATACTTTCTTAGACGCTTAAACAATTTCAGCAGATTCACCAAATGCTCTTCCTTTGTAAGGGACTTGGTAATCATATCATCCACATAGCACTCGATTTCTTTATGGATCATATTGTGGAATAGTGTTACCATAGCCCGCTGATATATTTCACCGGTGTTCTTTAGACCAAACGACATTACCTTATAGCAAAACGTTCCCCAAGGTGTGATGAAAGTTGTCTTCTCCATGTCTTCAGGTGACATCTTAATCTGATTGTATCTAGAAAATCCATCCATAAAGGAAAATACCGAGAACTGAGCCGTGTTATCCACTAACACATCAATGTGAGGTAATGGGAAATCATCTTTCGGGCTTGCTCTGTTTAGATCCCGGTAATCCAAACACATATGCACCTTGCCATCCTTCTTAGGCACGGGTACAATGTTAGCAACCCACGGCGGGTTACTAGTTACAGCAAGAAAACGGCGTCCCACTGCTTTTGTACTTCCTCTTTGATTTTCATGGCCATATCTGGGCGAGTACGGCGTAATTTCTGTTTAACTGGTGGACAATCTTCTTTCAGTGGCAACCTGTGCATGACGATGTCTGTATCCAGACCTGGCATATCTTGATAAGACCAAGCAAAGACGTCGACATATTCTCGAAGCATACTAATGAGTTGTTCTTTCACTGGAGCTTGCAGACTGGCCCCGATCTTCACCTCTTTCACTTCTTCCTCTGTACCAAGATTGACAGTCTTAACTTCCTCCTGATGAGGAGAAATCACTTTTTCCTCTTGTCTCAACAACCTAGCCAACTCTTCAGGAAAATCATAGTCTTCATCAACCCCTTTATCTGCTTGATTAATCGAATTGTCGAAGTCATACGAGGTTATAGCAGTGTTGTTGTCGGGTCAATCTGGAGGATTATCTCTGCAAGGGTTGAGATTTGTTCATTTTAGTGATTGATTTTATTTTATTTAGAAAAATTGTGAATGGAGTTATTATTGAAAAAACATTGCCATTTTATTGTTTTGTGCGAAAATAACAAAAGTGAAATACAATGAGCGAAAAAAGATCATTTGCAAAAGATGTCCATTTGTTCATTAATCATTTATTTACACAAAATACAAATATGGCCTATTACAAAATGAGTCCTGACACCTTGGGCAATATGCAAGACTTGATGCATGCTTAAACAGGAAATAATAATTACTTTGCAGAAGTAATCCTTATAATTTCCTGGGAAGACCAGTTGAGGACTTGCTGGCCTGGGACCCTTGGACGAATCCAACTTTCCAGGTTGAAATCACTTTCAGCCTCGTCTTCCACATTGTTGATTGCATCAGGGGTCAGCATACCCCCACTGATAAACTTGGGAGCTTCAGTAGCCTCCTCTTGGACCTGTCGGGATGGTTTGTAACCCAACTCAAACTTGTCTTCCTTGACCTGAACTTGCAGCAGCTTGCCCCAGCCCTGGGCATTCCCGTCTTCAACAGCCTTCTGAGCTTGCTTATAAGAAGAGATCGAAGTACCAGACACTTCAGCTGTTTCTTCATTGACATTGAGGGCCTCAAACCCTTGGCTCATTGTCTCATGGATCTCTCCATCCATCTCAATGTACTTATAAGTAGCTAGATGACTGACGAAGATATCCTCCTCTCCATAGATTGTGATAACTTGGCCCTCCCATTCGTATTTTAACTTCAAGTGAAGGTTCGACGTTACAGTGCCAGCGGCATGAATCCATGGCCGACCTAACAAACAGCTATAGGTAGGCTAAATTGCTATCACGTAGAAGATAGTTTTGAAGATCTGTGGGACAATCACCACAGGCAGCTAAATTTCCCCAAAAACCGATCTTTTAGAACCGTCAAAGGTTCTCACCACCAGGTTACTTGGACGCAGTGCTAGACCATTATATTCCATCTTGACCAAGGCTTTCTTTGGAAGAACATTGAGTGAGGACCCAGTGTCAACCAAGACATGGGAAAGAACAACACCTTTACACTCCAAGGTGATGTGCAAAGCCTTATTATGGTTATGACCCTCCGTAGTTAGATCAACATCGGTGAACCCTAGTCCATGACTAGTATTGACATTAGAAACCACCGTTTCTAGCTGATTGACTGTAATATCTTCTGGCACGTAAGCTGCGTGCAACACTTTGAGAAGTGCATTCCTGTGAGCTTCGGAACACATAAGCAGTGATAGAATAGAGATTTTGGAGGGTGTCTGATGGAGCTGGTCCACAACCTTATAGTCACTCTTCTTGATTATTCTCATGAACTCGTCTACATCCTGGTCAAAGGATGTCTTCCGAGTTTCCTTGGTAATAGGCTCTTCATGCACCACACTCTTGCCCTTAGCCTTGGCAGCAACTTCTGCTTCAACATTAGTTCTTTGGAATTGTGAGGCAAAGAGACGTCCGCTTCGAGTGAAGCATCTGCCTCCCCCCGCATTATCAATATGTGGTGTAGAAGTGTCAAGAGTGACTTTATTTCCGTTGCAATATAAATCTGAGCCATAGTGCCAAGGCACGACACTGCTGATATCATATGGAACTGGTCCTGGTACCGTGATAGTAACTGGACTAATTGTTGCGGAAGAAGGAGTTGAGACAGTCTGAGGTTCATAATAAATTGTGACAGGAGGTCTGACTGGAGATGGTGCAGGTGATGAAGGTTGCCGATGTTGATGGAGATGTTGATGTGAGTTGTTGAAAGGATCTGGAACGTGGATTGTTGCCGGATCATAGTAAATGGTAACTGTGGAAATGTCTTCATTGATGGCTGTTGTTGTTGTAGAAGGATGTGTTGAACTGATATCTGTTGAAGTTGAAGAAGGGATGGTTGTTGATGTTGTAGAAGAATCTGTTGGAATGATTGTTGTTGAAGTTGTAGGAGTGATATCTGTTACATCTGATGGAATGACATGTGTTCGAGTTGTAGGAGGAATGGTTGTTGATGTTGTAGGAGCTAGAACTGTTGAAGTGATCTGTAAAGTGCCTTCTTTGATGAGATTGTTGATACCGGTCTTCAAATTTGCACAACCGTTGATAGAAATCTTGCAAGCTTCGCAATGGGCCTCACAACCCGGGAACACTTGGCACTTTAAAAGCTGGGCTTTAACCTCGGCCAGAGGTGTTTGAATACTTGTAACACTGTCAATTTGGTTCACTAGTTGATCCTCCTCAATGGCATTTATCTTAGGCCCACCATGGGTAGGCATATGATTCTTGGTAACACTTGGAGGGGGTGCAAAGTTGACTGCCTTAGAATCAATCAAATCTTGAACCTTCATGTGCAAAGCTCTGCACTTCTCTGTTGTATAGCCAGGTGCATTGGAGTGGAAGGCACATCTGGCATTAACATCATAGTTTCTTGGAAGATTTTGGGGATCTGGTGGGGCCAGAGTCCTCATTCAATCAGATTGAGCTTTAATAATTGTGGAAGTAAGGCAGCTTAGGGCATCGAAATGGGATTGATAACCCTGTTGATTTGTGAAGTCCTTTGTTGAAATGAACGTTGTTGCTGATTATTATTGTTGTAAGATCTTTGTCGAGGAAATTGTTATTGCGCTGGGAAGTGTTGTGGTTGTGGAGGTTACTGTTGTTGAGGTGCTAGAGCTGGAATGGTGACAACAGCCACTGATCTTGGCATGTATTGAGGCCTACCTCTGCCCATGTGTACTGAGTTGGTCTCTCTTGTCCTACGAGGTCCTGAGAAAGGTTTTCTGGCATTGCTGGAAATGGCACCGTTGTCTGAAATTTTGCCCATCTTCAAAAGACTCTCAATTCTATCACCAGCTATAACTACATCAGCAAAGCTAGTGGACGAAAACGCAGCAAGTCTGTTGATGTATGTTCCTTGCAATGTGTTTATAAACATGTCGGCCATTTCTCTCTCAGACATCGGAGGTTGGACAACAGCAGCAAGCTGTCTCCATCTTTGGGCATATTCCCTGAAGCTTTCTCTTGAATATTGAGACATACCCATCAGGAGGGTCCTGTTGGGAGCCATGTCCAAGTTATATTGATATTGGCGTATGAAAGCCTCAGCCAAATCCTTCCAGTTTCTGACTGTTGCTCTGGACAGGTGAGAATACCATTCACGGGATGCCCTGGTCAGACTGTCTTCGAAGTAGAACATCCACAACTTTTCGTCCATGGTATAAGCTTTCCGTCTCCCTATAAAAGACTGCAGGTGAGTACGTGGACAAAAGGTACCATTATATTTCTCAAAGTAAGGAGGCTTGAATTTGTGAGGAATCCTGACTCCCTTAACTAAACCCATGTCCTTTACATCAAATCCCAAAGAGTTTTGGGACTCTAGAGATCTCAGCTTCTTCGCTATTTCATCCAAACGACGATCATAGGCTTCATCCCCAACACCAATTACTGTAAATTGTTCCTCTTGAGGGTCCTCTTGCAAGGCACGACCTCCAGTGTTTCCTTGGGTATTTCTGATAGCATTGACTTCAGGTTGAGGTGAGGCCCAAACTCTAGCAGATCTATTTGTGGCTTCCCGTGATCATTGTTACTAGTACCTCCTGTACCTGGATGATTCTCTTCTGGAGTTTGCCGCTCGACTAGCTCTCTTAATCTTTCTTGGCTTTGGGCCAACCCAGTCATTACTACAATGAACTGGTTCATCTGAGCCCTCATCTCAGTTCTCTCATTAGCCATCTGAGTTCTCACGTCAGTCAAATCTTGTTGAACTTGGTCCATCTATAAGCTCGGAAGGTTGTTTCTGGTTAGCTACCGGTGAACTCTGTTGATGGGGAAAACCCTCCTACAAGCAATGTTTCCTGAAACAACATCTAAGTGAGAAAACAACAATAAAAACACCTACAAAACAAAGAATGAGGTTAGTATGCAATGCAGTATGTCTATTTGTCTTTCAAGGGTATCCGGTTTGGTTCTTTGGTTTTGACCTTCCAGATCTCTGGGAATGAAGATGTTGAAGAGAAATGAATTCCAAGAGATAATCCAGGTAATACATAAACCATATATTACAAATGCAAAAGATACATAGTTTCTGATTACAACAAGTTCCCATGGTGGGTCAAAATACAATCAAGTCGAGAAATACAACAAAATCACCATGAGAAATAAAGTACAACCAAAATAAAATACAAGTACAAAGAAATCAAACATCCAACACAAAGTCATCCTCATTGACTTCCTTCAGAAGAGCATCAGTCATTTGTCCAACTGGATGCTCTGTGATGGTCCTGATAAGAAGGTTCCTGGTGGCAATGGCACTTGTCAACTTTTGGTACTTGTCTTGGTCCTTTGATCTCTTCAACCCCTCCTGGAGTTTCAACTCGGAGATTTCCTTCTGTGCTACTAACAAGGCTTCCTGACTCTTCTTCTCATTGGCTTCCGACAGCTCTATCTTAGCCTGTGTCTTCTTATCCTCTTGCAAACGAGCTTCAGTGATCCTGATCCATCTAGCCTGACTCTCTTCCAAATAGTGCTCAACTCTGGCTTTCTGAATCTTAGCTTCTTTGCAAGCATTCTTCAATACCAACTCCCCTACTCGGGCTTTTCTGATGAAGTCCTCTGTCTTTTCTATCTTGGTCACATGCTCGATCCGGAGCTTCTCCAACCTCTCAATATCTAGACGACCGTCATTCCTTTCCCAAAGGGTCTTCTTCAGAGCTTCAGAAAGCTGGGTATTCCTCTCTTTCAATTTCTCAAACTCCTCTAAACTGACTGTAGCTACAAGCTCTACTGCTTATGGCCCTGGCACATCTTCCAGGGTGAATGGCATGCGGGTGATCTATCCTCTGATGCGAGACCAATCAATGTATGGAGCTGAAACTATATTGTTGCACTTGCCAAGAATAGCAGTCCCTTTTGTCTGTATGTTATCCCAAGCCCAGACTGCTTGTCGGATGATGGCATGATTATTTTGAACATCACAGTAAAGGGTCTCTGCTAAATCCTGCTCTCTTGGTGGATGTACTAAGGCATACCCTAGTTGCCTTTTGAAAAGCAAAGGATTGTAGTTGATGCAACCCTTCACTCCAATAAGAGGTACATTGGGATACTGTCCACAGCTTGTAATTATGTCCATGCCCTTGGTGCTCTGAGTACACCACCTGATGTCTTCTGAAGTGAGAGAAATCATTCTCTTAGCCCAATTTCTTGAATGATGAGGATTCGGGAAAGCTTATGTCTTTTGCAGGTGTCTCAATAACCAACAGTAGAAGAGTGGTGCACAACATCTGACTAGTCTTCCCCCCTGTTTCTCATTTCTCTGATGCACTGAGTAGTAGAAATCCCCTAGCAAGGTAGGAACTGTATTCTTCAATAGGAAGATATGGATAGCATTTTTTGCTTACAAACTTAGGCTTGTCTGCAAATGAGATGATTCCATATACACTAAGAGCCAGGAGAGCACAAACATTTTCCCACTTCCCTGCTGCAGCATTACTGGTGGCCTGAGTGATCAAGAAGTCCAAATGGAGGCCTGGGATTCTAGCCTTGGTGGTAATATGCTGATCAATAATGGTGGTTTCCAAATGCAGAGCCTTAACTATGTCTTCATTCCTATGAGCAGTCATCTCAGGGTTGAAAGGGATTCCTCTTCTGATGGGGACACCCAACAACATGGAAAACTCTTCCAACAAAGGACCCATCTAAAAGTCTGGGAAAGTGAAACATCTGAGAGGAGGATCATAAAAATGAAGGCAAGTGTAAATAATGCTCCTCTGTGATGCATCCAAATCCATGATCATGTCTGTCGCTCACACCAAATGACACCTAGGTCAGAAGGGGTACAGACGCGAACAGTCGGCGAAAGAGAAGAAATGAATAGATTCTCCAGCTAGACATTTTTATCCCGAAGGACAGGTAATGTTGCATAAACCTGAGAAAAGATGGATAAGACGGTTGCGAACCAGAGAAACTGAGAAAGGGGGTTGGTTACAACCTGGGAAGGTATTAGCACCCAGATTGTCCGTCGTACTCGACGGGATCCACGCTTGAAAGAATGTGTTTAAAGGGGTAGTGTCAGTGCTATCTGTGTGCAAAAGCTAGAAAGAATGCAAGTGTCAGTGCTGAAAGAAAGTGAAGTGAAATATGTGAAGTGTCAGTGCTGGAATAGGAGTGCAGAGCTCAGGAACATGAGGCTAAAAGAATAATGCTGGAGGAGGGGGAATATACAGAGACTTTTGTTCGATAACTGTGAAGTTATGCCTATGTATCCTCTCGTGCAATGAGGAAGTCAGAACGCCGTAGTTCGACTCAAAGAGACTGAAAGATAAATTGACTTGTGAACTGCTTACTTGTCTATGCTCAAGTGTATGACCTGTCTGGCTCAGGTGCAAACTGTATTGCATTAGACGGAAGATGCAAGTTCTCGTTTATGAGTGAATGAGATGAGAAAAGAATCCCGGAGGAGACGATTATTGCTTGTTTTTGGTGTTTTCAATCTTTTATTGATTTTTGAATTTGTCATATGAAAATGAGCTTAAGCCTAAACCAAGGGTTAGTAAACTCATCACATCCTCCCTCTAATTAGGGGTAATGAGAATACCTTAAGTATGAAGTAAACACCTCATACTTAATCACCATGATGTAGGATTAAGATCATTAACCTACTTGTATTTATTTAGATGTTTTTGTTGTTTTTGTTTAGTGTTAAGTAATGAGTTTAAGCCATAATCAAGGATTTAATGGACCCATTACACCATCCTAATAGAAGGATAATAAATGAGAACATTTAAGCTGAGGAAGGCTCCTCAACTTAATCCATGATTAGGGATTAACCTCATGACAAAACAAAGCCTTTATTAAATGGAGTTTAGTTAATGATAAGATTGAGAAGTGAATTTTATGGTTTGTAAGACAACTTGAGGGGGACTTGTCCATTAACACTAGGGTTAGTCCTTTTTAACCAATTAAGGAAGAATTAGAACCCTAATGCAAGGCCCAAGTTACAAGCTTGATGTCTTAGTGATTATTATATGGATTGATTTAAGGATTTAAACACATTAAGGGTTTAACACTTAGGATTAAAGTTATACACTCCATCCTAATAGAAGGATGCAGACATAAGCTTAATCACAAAGCCTTAAAACCTTTAAGGTTTAGTCCTTGATTATGAGATGAGAAGAGAAGACCCCAAGATGTCACAAAGGTAAAACTAATGGGGGACTAATCAACCCTAATTGTGATCATGCTTGGTTGTTCCTAGGGTTTATGAGGCTTGCAAAAGATCTTCAGGAGAAAAGCCACCAAGGAAGAAGCAGATGAAAGGAGGAGGAAGCAGAAGAAGCAAGTCAATTTACTTCACTTAAGAAGATAAGTTGCTTGAAGAAAGAAAGTGAGATGGAGACATGAATGAGCAAGCTCACTCTAATACACAAGTAAAAATGCAGCAATGAAAGTATAAGAGAGATGAGAAGAGATTATGAGAAGTGAAGGCAAATTCACTTCTCAATGACTTACCACCTGAAAAATTAGTAACAAGAGGTGAAATGAAATGAAAATGAGATGAATGCAATGATGCAAACCAAAGTCAGAAGCATAAACATGATGTTAATGATGCTAAGAGATGATGCGAACACATGTCAAGAGTTGTGGATGATCATACAAGGATGAGGATGCAAATGAAGCATGCTTTGAACCATAAAAGTTCAAGAATGTTTATGAAATGGAATGAATTCATAAAAGGGCAAATGAATGATGAAATGATCAAACATGATTATAATATGTCCTAAGATGTCTTAGAAGTTATGTGGATGTGCAAAATGTCATGGCAAGTTCATGAATTCAAGCAAATGAGGGATGAATGCAAATGAAGGCAAAAATTAGGGTTTACATACAATATGCAATGCAAAATTCAAAATCAGAAGCAAATAACAAGATAAAAAATTGAAAATGGGAACAAAGGAACCCTAACCCTACATAAGTTCACTGACCAAAGAAGGCGACCTAACTCTTAACCTAATGGGGGTTATGATTTTCTCAAGTTTGCTAGGGTTTTATGGTACCTCAAAAAGAAGAATGCTCATCAAATTGAAAATGAAAGATAAATTCAAACCAATTTTACCCTAGAAACTATATGATATGAAGAATGCAATGCAAAAAGAACCAACATCAAACTCTTCATGGTTAGGCAGAATGAATTTTTCTAAGTTAGAACAAAAATATTGCCTTTTAAGAACTTTAATTCCAAGGAAAAATGTCAAAATATGTCAAGAACCAAAAAGAAATTTGTTTGAAGAGTTTGATAATGTTTCTAAATGTGTTAAAATGCAATGTGATTTTTTTTGTGATTTTTAGAAACCTAAATGTTATTTTAATTAATTAATTCTCATTAACTAATTAAAATAAACATTTAAATATTTTTAAAATACGAAAATTATGCAAAAAATAAAAATAAAATTATTTTCAGAAAGGGAAAAATATTTTAAGTTATGATGCAAAAAATGGGATTTTTTGGAAATGATTTACTATTTTAAATTAATTGGGCAAAACAAATGAATAAAAAAGAAAATAAAATTGAATTAAAGGGGAAGTATGCTGATCTGAGGGCCAGAATTCAAAGATTTTTGGAGGGAGTTGACTTGGCGCGGGTTTCAGTGGCTAGGATTGATTCTGGCAATTTGAATTTTCCTAATTATGTTTAAGTTAATTAATCCAGAATTAGGGCTTAATCAAGGAATCTGGGCCGTTCACACGCACGCGAGAAACCTAATCTAAAGGCCAACATTCAAAGTTGCCTAATTAATGGGATTAGGGTTTAATCACCCTCAGGCGACCGGAACAGTGTTCCGGTCGTCTTCTCCGACGAGCCTAAACCCTAGCTTCTCTCTCAGGCCACCAAACTCCAAATTTCTTTCACAAAAATGATCCCCCAATCATTCTAAACCTAAACCCCCAACCAAAACTCATTTATTTCACACCATGAACATGAATCGAAGAAAAATGTAAAAACAGGAAAAAGTTTCAGAGATCACATACATGGTGGTTTCTCAACCATTTTTAAAAATAATCACATCCCCATGATCAGGGGAGCATATAGAACCATAAAAGAACTTAAAAGCTAGCTTTTGGGAAAAAAGTTCATCATGTTACCTGAGATGGAACTTTCTGGTTCTGGGAGTTCTGACCTTTCCTTTGCTGCAAATCCACCCCTTTGAACCTCCTGATGATGAAATGAAGCTTAGAATGAGTTTATATGGCTTGGTTTGAAGGTTTTGGTTCTGATATAGCCGATTTAGAGAGTTGAGTATGTGATGTTTTTTGTTGTTTCAAGGGTTGATTCTTGCTCTATGGATGGTATGTGATTGGTTGGTGAAGATAAAATGGATGTTTTGTGGCTGTGGGAAGAGTTTCGAAGAGGAAAAGTTTTTGACAGTTTTTGGAAATCCTGGATTGTGGGAGGTTGCAGGCTTGTGTGTGTTGTGTTTTGGAATGCTTGAGGTCCACATATGTGGTTCTGATTGGGCAGAGAGTTGGTAGTGGCACAGTTTGATTGGCATGGGCAAAAATGCAAAAAGTCAAGATCTTGTGTACCATAGGTATGGCTCGGGTCAGAGGAGATCTTAGGGCTTGTCCTGCTTCATCTTGAGTTAAGGAAAGCCTTTGGATCTGATTTTGTGAGCTGGATGGTCTTGATCAAGAGTTTTCAATGTTCTTGCATAATTCCCTCTTTGAACTTTCTTATGAACCAAGGCAAAGAATCTTGTAAATTCTTGGGCAAAATGCAGCAAAATGAACCATATGAAGTTTCTAGAATGCTTTGAGATCAATTAGTGTCCAATTCAAGCATTGAAAGTCCCTTTTGCAAAAGATTCAATTTTGAAGATTCATGAGAAAATGCCTTATGTAACTTGTGATTCAAGGCATAGAAATGAGAAATCCTTTGGGCCATTCTGAATTATGGACCATGAATGATGTTTGTTTAATGGTTAGAAGTTTATTTTGAAGTCACATTTGGCTTTGGCAAGTGTTTTTGCAAGTTTCCTCTTTGGCACAAAAATGAAAATTTAGTGATTTTGTCCAACTTTGCAAGGCCATAACTTTTGTTCAAAAATGAATTAGATCAAGTTCTTGTACTTTTAGAAAATGGGAGGATCCAATCTACAACTTTCATGACCAAATATTTTTCATTTGAAGCAATTTTGAATCAAAAAGAGGAGGTTGAAAAACTTTCCCAAAATGGCAAGTTTACATTACAAGTCACTTTCCCAAAATGGCAACTTTGCAAATGACTTGAAATTCTTCAATTTTGTGAACTTATAACATCTTCTAAGATCAAATAAAGATCAAACACATTCAAAATGATGGAGAAAACCCTTTGGTTGGATGATTGGGGGACTCAGATGCCCTGATTTTGCACTAACTTGCTCAAGAAGTCATCTTTTGATCAGATGCCTTCCCCATTGAATTTCTTCATGAAAATTGGTAAGCATGATCCTCATATCATATAGAGACCAATAGAAATAAGAATGGCCAAAAAATTTGGAGTTATGGCCTCTGAAACCAAAACCCTAATTTTAGGTCATCCGTGCAGTTAAACTTGGCTCTGCTTCCATGCCTTTCTCAGTTCTTGTGATTATCTGATTTCTTTGATCTTGGGAGGATATAATATGATGCTTGAACATACATGGACCCTCTTGAGATGATTGAAGACCTTTGGAGTGGCTCAAATGGCCCTTGGATTGCTCAGATCACAAACCCTAGGTGCAGATGACTTTGAACCAATGCAGTGAAGCAAAAAATGTAATATGAGATGATATGATTGAACTTATGCAAATGAAAAGAATCACAAGCCATGGTGTGAATGAGTGAGGGCAAATTTGTGGTGTTTACATCTGCCCCTATTCAAGCATGAGTTAGCTGTGCAGGATGTAAGCAACGACTTAATAGTCAAATAAGATAACTTGTGGTTGAATACCAAAGACAGTCCAAAATTTGCACTCACTGAATGAAGAAGAAAAAGGATATAGGTTGTAAAAGGAAGTGAAGTATGATTTACAAAGTGCGGGTGATGGAGGACGACCGTCGAGCAGGGGACGACTGCTGGGGATAAAGCGATGACGGGGACGGCCTACATGCTGGGGAAATAAAGAGATCATGATGGGGACAACCATCAAGCAAAGAAACAAGACTCTCTGGGGATTAAAGGTAAATGATGGGGACGACCATCGGGTTGAAGAAATAAATGATGAGGAACGGTCATCTAAGGTGAAGGACGATCACCTAGCAGGGGACGACTGCTCTGTTGGGGATAAGATGAGGGACGATTATCTAAGGTGAAGGACGATCACCTGGCCAGGTACGATTGCCGAAAGTATCACGACATAGGACGAATGTCGGATGAAAAGGTCGACGATGGGGACGGCCATCGGATAAGCATTGATGAAGGACGATCATCAAGAGGTGAAGGACGATCAACTGGCAGGGTACGGCTGCTCTCGGGGTTTATCACGACATAGGACGAATGTCGGATAACCAGATCGACGATGGGGGCGGCCATCAGATAAACATGATGAAGGACGATCATCAAAAAGGTGAAGGATGATCACCTAGTAGGGGATGGCTGCTAAAATATCACGACATTGGACGAATGTCGGATAGAAAAGGGTTCCAATAATGGAGACTCCGCTGGGGAAATGATGAGGGATGGTCATCAAAAGGTGAAGGACGATCACCTGGAAGGGTACGGCTGCCGAAAATATCACGACATAGGACGAATGCCGGATAGAAAAGGGTTCCAATAATGGAGACTCCACTGGGGAAATGATGAGGGACGGTCATCAAAAGGTGAAGGACGATCACCTAACAGGGTACGGCTGCCGAAAATATCACGACATAGGACGAATGCCGGACAGAAAGGAAATAATTTATTGGGATTTGCTGGGAACTCTTCTGGGGAATGTTAGACACAGACGAGTGTCTAAATTCAAGAAAGAAAAGGTATAAGTGTTTGACACTGTGTATAGATTAAAGATGCGGACGAGCATCCTTAAGACTATGATACGGACGAGTATCGGTAGAAACAAACGCTGACGCATGTTCAGAGATGATGGTACGAACGAGTACCAACTGGTTAACAAAGAACACGGACGAGTGTCAACTCTGAGGGGATTTAAGTGGTGTATACAGGATACAGACGAGTATCTGTATGAAAAAGAGTGAGACAAATGCGAGTGTTCAACTTGCCGGGTGTCGGAAGGAGTGTATTATAAACAAGTATTTGGTGTACAAAGTGTTTAGGCACTATGCTGGGGAAAGTGACACGGACGGGTGTCAAGGAAGTGTGTATAAATATATCTATCTGTAGAGAACGTTAAGACGACTTTACTGGGGAAAATGACACGAACGAGTTCCAAAAGGAGCATGTATCCGTATTTGTGAGTGCGAAGAGGATGCTTTGGCTTTCTGCCGGGGAGTTTGGGAAGTATTCTGTATTTTGTTGATGGAATGTCAGTACTTACAAGTGTTTGGTTCGACACATGGCTTATGATTATGCAATATGTTCGATTTTTGCCGTAATGCTCCGTATTAGACGGAATGATACGCTCTGGGGGAAAATATGATGTGAATGCTATGTTTATGCAAGGATACCAATCCGGGATTCGGATCCCGTTGCGGTGAAGATCTCCGGCCGATCCGCTTGAAGTGGATATCCCAGCTGGGGATGAGATCATTGGTAGATCTGACATATATGACTCTGCTTGAGGAAATACATCACTGATAGACCTATCTTGGTAATGAGGGACCCAGCTGGGGTCTGTGGGAGCTTTCGTCACTCTGTTGTGAGATCTTCAGACATTGCTCTTCTGGATAGAGGCTGAAACTCTATGGGGAGATGGTTCCCTGTCTAACACTTGGTTGAGGAGGAATGATGACTGGCAACTCGGCTGGGGATAAAGCATCTCTGGTGCTATTTGGAAGACGTGCTGAGTAAGTAATGATTTGGCAGCTTGCTGGGGAGAAGCTTTCATGCCCCATGTTGCGCTTTGAATACCTGCAATCCTATCATGACAAAGAAACGTACAAGTATCCCTAGGTATCCCTTACTGGATTCCACCATAGGAGTTTAGACACTCCCGGGAGCAAATATATTTCCCGTAAGCATGTAGTTAAGAAAAGACGCATCTGTACTTATGCAATCAACATCTTAAGGACATCGGACATTTTGCAAATGAAAATAAAATGTACGAGACAAAATATGACTGAAAATCTGATTTTATTAATTTGTGTGCCCTGAATTGGCAAGATACAGTCAAAGAAACAGATCCCCTGAAATGAGGAGATTGTTACAAAGTTGAGAAACAAAAAGGTGCCGGCAATGTTGATGACGCTTCTGTGAGCTTCCCTTTTTCTATGACCCGTATGACATTGACGTTCTTCTCTTCTTGCTTTCTGAAGAAGGCTGATTCCGACCGATGCTCGAACCTTTCGAAGCTTACCATGTTGCAAGTGATACAGACGAATTCAGAATGCAGTTGTTCGCTTATTCCCTTATTTTGCGTGGATCGCCCTTTCGGGTTTTCAATCCACCGAGATACCCATTTTTGCCTGAGTTGTCCAATGTGGCTTTTCAACTCAGCGGGTGTACACATTTTTTTTTATTTTCCCTTATTTTTGCCCGAGTCCTTTATTCTGTTTTTGACTCGCCGGGATGCCCTATTTTTTCCTGGACTTACATTCTGTTTTTATGTCCAGCGGGTCATTTTTATGCGAAGTATTTTTTGACTGCATCTGAATTCACAGGGGACGGGAAGTCTTCACCATCCATAGTACTGAGCATCAGTACTCCACCAGAGAAAAATTTCTTTACTATGAACGGACCATCATAATTCGGAGTCCACTTGCCCCTGTGGTCTGTATGAGGAGGGAGGAGTCTTTTCAGCACAAGATCTCCTACTTGGTATTCTCGAAGCCTGACTTTCTGATCGAAGGCTGTCTTCATTCTTTTCTGATACAACTGCCTATGGCAGATTGCAACTAATCTCTTCTCTTCAATAAGATTCAGTTGTTCATATCGGGATCAGAACCACTCTGTTTCGTTCAACTTAACTTCCATCAATACCCGTAAAGATGGTAACTCAACTTCAACAGGTAGGAATGCCTCCATACCATACACAAGCTGATACGGTGTTGCCCCAGTGGATGTTCTGATTGACGTACGGTACCCATGCAAGGCAAATGGTAGCATTTCATGCCAGTCTTTGTAGGTAACTACCATCTTCTGCACAATCTTCTTGATATTCTTGTTAGCTGCCTCGACAGCGCCATTCATCTTTGGCCTGTAAGGAGAAGAATTGTGGTGTTGGATCTTGAAGTCCCGGCACAGTTCTGCCATCATCTTATTATTCAAGTTGGAACCATTATCAGTATTGATTCGCTCGGGAACTCCATACCGACAGATGATGTCTCTCTTCAGAAATCGGGCTACCACTTGTCTTGTAACATTTGCATAAGAAGCTGCTTCGACCCACTTGGTAAAATAGTCAATGGCTACCAGGATGAATCTGTGGTCATTTGAAGCAGTCGGTTCAATCTTGCCAATCATATCAATGCCCCACATGGCAAAGCGCCAGGGTGAAGACATCACATTCAAAGGATTGGGAGGCACATGCACCTTATCCGCGTAGATCTGGCATTTATGGCATTTTCTGGCATAGGCACAACAGTCTGCATCCATTGTGATCCAGTAATAGCCTGATCTCAACAACTTTTTAGCCATGGCATGTCCTCCAGCATGGGTACCAAAAGATCCTTCGTGCACCTCGTGCATCAATAAGTCTGCTTCTGCCTTATCAACACATATGAGAAGTACCATATCAAAGTTTCTCTTGTACAGGGAACCATCAACATTCAGGAAGAAACTACCAGCTAGTCTTCTCAAAGTCTTCTTATCATTGGAAGATGCCCCAGGTGGATATGTTTGATCCTTCAAGAAGCATTTGATATCATGGAACCAAGGCTTATCATCTTTGACAACATCTGCTGAAAATACATATGCTGGTCTGTCAAGTCTGGACACTGAAATCCGAGGCACAAAGTTGGCAGCTTGAACTTTGATCATGGATGAAATGGTAGCCAAAGCATCTGCAAACTGATTTTCATCTCGAGGGATATACTCAAGCTTGACTGTTGTGAAGAAAGTCATCAACCTCCTTGTATAATCCCGATAAGGTATTAGATGATCTTGGTGGGTGTACCATTTGTCATTGGTTTGATTAATTACCAGAGCTGAATCTCCGAATACAGTTAAAGTCTTGATCCTGAGGTCAATGGCTTCCTCAAGACCCATAATACAAGCTTTGTATTCAGCTTCATTGTTAGTGCAGTTGAAAGTGAGCTTTGCCGAGAAAGGCATGTGAACTCCCTTAGGTGTAATGAGTACTGCACCAACACCACGACCATTCATATTAACAGCCCCATCAAACATCATAGTCCATTCTTCTTCCGGGTCAGGCCCTTCAGTGTGAATAGGCTCTTCATGATCTTTTGCTTTTATGAACATGATGTCTTCATCAGGGAAGTCAAATCTCATAGGCTGGTAATCATCAATGGGTTGCTCAGCGAGATAATCAGACAATACACTGCCTTTGATGTCCTTTTGAGATGTGTACTGAATGTCGTATTCTGTGAGGATCATTTGCCATCTTGCAACCCGTCCGGTAAGTGCTGGCTTCTCAAACATGTACTTAACTGGGTCCATCTTCGAGATCAATAAAGTGGTGTGGGTCAACATATACTGCCTTAGTAGGCGAGCAGCCCACGCTAAAGCACATCAAGTTTTCTCGAGCAGTGAATAACGTTGTTCACAGTCGGTAAACTTTTTGCTTAGGTAGTATATTGCATACTCTTTTCGACCAGACTCGTCATGCTGGCCCAGCACACACCCCATTGACTCTTCTAATACTGTCAAGTACATGATTAGAGGTCTTCCTTCAACTGGAGGCATAAGGATCGGAGGTTCTTGTAAATATTCCTTGATTTTGTCAAAAGCTCTTTGACAATCTTCATTCCACCTGACTGTTTGTTCTTTCCTTAATAGCTTGAACAAAGGTTCACAGGTTGCAGTAAGATGAGATATGAACCTTGAAATGTAGTTCAATCTACCCAGGAACCCCCGAACTTCTTTTTCAGTCTTTGGCGCAGGCATCTCTTAGATGGCTTTGACTTTATCAGGGTCGACTTCAATTCCCTTTTCACTCACAATAAATCCTAGAAGCTTACCGGATCGCACCCCGAATGTGCATTTGTTGGCGTTTAACTTCAATTGGTACTTCCTCAGACGCTTGAATAACTTCAACAGATTTACCAGGTGGTCTTCTTCTATGAGGGACTTGGCAATCATGGCATCCACATAACATTCAATTTCTTTGTGGATCATGTCATGGAATAATGTTACCATAGCCCGTTGATAAGTGGCACCAGCATTCTTCAGTCCGAATGGCATCACCTTATAACAAAATGTACCCCAGGGTGTGATGAAAGTTGTCTTCTCCATGTCTTAAGGTGACATTTTGATCTGATTGTATCCTGAAAATCCATCCATGAAGGAAAACACCGAGAACTGAGCCGTATTGTCGACCAATACATCAATGTGAGGTAAAGGGAAGTCATCTTTCGGGCTGGCTCTGTTCAGATCCCGGTAATCCACACACATTCTCACCTTGCCGTCTTTCTTAGGCACAGGTACAATGTTAGCAACCCACGGCGGATAGCTAGTCACAGCAAGGAAACTGGTGTCCCACTGTTTTTGTACCTCTTCTTTTATCTTCATGGCCATATCTGGGCGAGTACGGCGCAACTTCTGTTTTACTGGCGGACAGTCTTCTTTCAGAGGTAGCTTGTGCATGACAATGTCGGTGTCCAACCCTGTCATATCATGATAAGACCAAGCAAAAACATCCACATACTCCCGAAGCATGTCAATCAGTTGCTCTTTTACTGAATCTTGTAAGCAGGCCTCGATCTTAACTTCTTTTACGTCTTCTTCCGTACTAAGATTAACCGTCTCAACCTCCTCCTGATGAGGAGTGATAACCTTCTTCTCTTGTCTCAACAACCTGGCAAGTTCTTCAGGTAGCTCATAATCTTCTTCAACCCCTTCATAAGCTTGATTAATCGGATTGTCAAAGTCATACGAAGTCATAACAGTGTTGTTGTCGGTGCAGTCTGGAGGGCACTTTCTGCAAGGGTTTAGATTTGTTCATTTTAGTGATCAGTTTTATCTTATTTAGAAAAAGTGAGAATGAAGTTATTATTTGAAAAACATTTCCATTTTATTTTTGTACAAAAAATGAAAAATGAAAAACAGTGAGCGGAAAAGAAAAGGCTCGTTTGCAAAAGATGTCCTGATATTCATTAATTGATCTTTGCAAAAAATACAAGATGGCCCGATTACAAAATGAGTCCTGACACCTTGGGCAAGATGCAGGACTTGATGCATGCTTTAAAATACAGGAAATAATAATTACTCTGCAGGAGTAACTCTTATAATTTCCTGGGAAGACCAGTTTGAGACATGGCTCCCCGGGATCCTTGGACGTATCCAACTTTCCAGGTTGCACTCGTCTTCTGACTCGTCTTCCAAACTATTCACAGCATCCGGGGTGAGCATCCCCCTGCTGACAAACTTGGGCTCTTTTGCAGCCTCTGATTGATCTTGTTGAGTTGGTCTGTAACCCAACCCAAATCGGTCTTCTTTCTTTTCCACAGGCAGCAGCTTGCCCCAGCCTTGGGCGGTACCTTCCTCAACAACCTTACGGGCTTGCTGATATGATGTGATGGAAGTTCCCAGTACATCAGATGCTTCATTAATGTTGAGGGACTCAAAACCTTGGCTCATGGTTTCGTGGATCTCCCCATCCATTTCTATTTACTTATACGTAGCCAGCTGGCTAACAAAGATGTCCTCTTCCCCACAGATGGTGATGATTTGGCCTTCCCACTCGAATTTTAACTTCTGGTGAAGGGTAGACGTAACAGCGCCAACGGCGTGGATCCAGGGTCTACCCAACAGACAACTGTAGGCCGACTGTATGTCCATCACAAAGAAGGTAGTTTTGAAGGTCTGCGGGCCAATCAACACAGGCAGATCAATCTCCCCAAGCACTGATCTTTTAGAGCCATCAAATGCTCTCACCACCAAATTACTCGGACGCAATGCCAAGCCATCATACTCCAGCTTCACCAAGGCTTTCTTTGGTAGAACATTGAGTGATGACCCAGTGTCCACCAGTACATGAGACAAAACAACACACTAGCATTCCAAGGTGATATGCAAAGCTTTGTTATGGTTGCGTCCCTCTGTTGTTAAGTCAGCATTGGTGAAGCCCAGTCCATGACTGGTGTTGACATTTGCAACCACAGTTTCTAGCTGATTAACAGTAATCTCCTCCGGCACGTATGCTGCGTGCAGGACTTTCAACAATGCGTTCCCGTGAGCTTCGGAACACATCAACAGTGATAATATGGAGATTTTTGAGGGTGTTTGGTGAAGCTGGTCCACCACCTTGTAATCACTCCTTTTTATGATTCTCATGAACTTGTCTACATCTTGTTCAAAAGATGTCTTCTGAGTGTCTTTGGTAGTCGGCTCTTCAGATACCACACTCTTTCCTTTTGCTTTGGCAGCAGCTTCTGCTTTAACATTAGGTCTTTGTGTTTGTGAGGCAAAAAGGCGTCCGCTTCTGGTGAAGCCTCTGCCTCCCCCAACATTATCAACTTGTGGAGAAGAGGTCGATGAATCCAGAGTGATTTTCTTCTCGTTGCAGTAGAGATCAGAGCCATAATGCCAAGGTATGACACTACTGCTTTCATAAGGAACCGGTCCAGGCACCGTAATAGTGACCAAACTGATTGCTGTAGAGGAGGGTACTGTAATGGTGTGCGGATCATAGTAAATTGTGACTGGTGATCTGGCAGGAGGTGCCACGGTTTGTTGTTGGAAATTGCCGCTAGGAGGAACATTTGATGGGTCATAGTAGATTGTAACTGTTGAAACATCTTCATTAATTTTTGCTGGCGTTGTAGAAGATCCTATTGACTGGATGGGTGTTGAGGTTGTAGCAGGAATAGTGACCGAACTCGTATCCGCTGAAGTGATTGATTGAGCAGTTGTTGGAGTTGTAGTAGAATCCGTTGGAACAATGGTTGCTGACGTTGTAGGAGTATCTGGGATTGTTGTTGAAGGAATTGCTGGATTTGTAGGCGCCGTTGTCGAAATCTGAAGGATACCATCCTTAATAAGACCATCTATGCCGCTTCTCATCCTTTCACACCCATTGACTACAATATTGCAAAACCCACAGCCGAGCTCACACCCGGGGAACACTTGGCACTCTAAAAGTTGAGCTTTAATTTCAACCAAGGGTGTTCAAATTTGTGCAACACTGGTGATCAAAGTGGATGGTTTGCATTCCTCAATAGCATTAATCCTAGGCCCGTTGTGACTAGGCATCGGATTCCTCGTGACATTCGGAGGAGGTGCAAAGTTGAGAGCTTTTGAGTCCACCAGGTCTTGGACTTTCATCTGTAGGGCCCTGCACTTTTCAGTGTTATGCCCCGGTGTGTTTGAGTGGAATGCACACCTGGCATTGGTGTCATAGTTCTTTGGCATATTGGAGGGATCTGGAGGTTCCAATGTCCTTAACTCAACCAGGTTGAGCTTCAGGAGTTTTGGCAAGAGTGCACCATATGGCATTGGGATTGGGTCAATTACCCTGTTTGCCTGTGATGGTCTTTGTTGGAAAGGACGCTTATGTTGGTTGTTGTTGTAGGTTCTCTGTTGCGGATACTGAACTTGTTGTTGATACTGTGGTTGTTGTTGTTGAGGATATGCTGGTTGTTGAGGAATCGGAGCTGGAATGGTAACTGCTGCTACTGACCGGTGAACATACTGAGGTCTGCCCCTGCTTGTATGGATGGAATTGGTCTCACCGGCTCTTCGGGGTCCCACAAAAGGCTTTCTGGGATTGCTGGATGAACTTGCACCACTATCGGAAATTTTACCCATTTTCAGTAGACTTTCAATCCTTTCACCAGCTATGACCACATCAGCAAAACTGGTAGAGGAAAAGGCAGCCAGTCTATCAATATATGTTCCTTGCAAAGTATTCATGAACATGTCAGCCATTTCCCTTTCTGACATGGGTGGTTGGACGGCAGCAACAAGCTGTCTCCACCTTTGGGCGTATTCCCTGATGCTTTCTTGGGAAGACTGAGACATTCCCATTAGGAAGGTCCTGTTAGGAGCCATGTCCAGATTGTATTGATATTGCCGGATGAAGGCCTCAACTAAGTACTTCTAGCATCTAATGGTAGCTCTGGTCAAGTGCGAATACCACTCTCTTGAAGCCCCAGTCAGACTGTCTTCAAAGTAGAACATCCACAGCTTCTCATCCATAGTATAAGCTTTAAGTCTTCCCAGGAAAGACTGCAGGTGAGTTCGTGGACAAGAGGTTCCATTGTATTTCTCAAAGCACGGGGGTTTGAATTTGTGGGGAATTCTCACCCCATCCACTAGCCCCATGTCCATTACGTCGAAGCCCAAGGAATTCTGAGACTCCAAAGATCTTAATTTCTCAGCAATTTCATCCAATCTCCTATCATAAACTTCATCTCCAGCCCCCATGACAGTAAACAGTTCTTCCTGGGGATCCTCTTGCAAGATTCTCCCTCCAGCAGTATTACCTTGTACATTCCTCGGGATGTTGACTTCCGGATCCAGATGAGGTCCAAATACTGGTGGGTCAATACGAGGTTGGCCCCGCTCATTGTTACTAGTTCCTCCAGTTCCAAGATGAGGTTCCTCGGGAGTTTGTCTTTCCACCAGTTCCCTTAACCTCTCTTGACTCTGGGCCAAGCCAGTCATTACAGCCATGAATTGAGTCATTTGATTTCTCATCTCCACTCTTTCATTAGCCATCTGATTTCTGACCTCAGTCAGATCCTGCTGAACTTGTTCCATTTGAATACCAGGAAGGTTGTTGCGAGTAGGGTACCGGTGCGTGCGGTTGACAGGGAACACTCGGCGACGAGCAATGTTTCCTGAGATCATAACAAAGATAGAAACAAAATAATAAACAAAACCTACAAAAATAAGAAAAAAGTTAGTATGCAATGCAATATGCTTATTTGTTTTCCAAGGTATCCGGTTTGGTTCTTGGTTTTGACCTTTCCAGACCTCGAGGAAGATACTTGATGTTGCTGAGAAAAGAAACCCAATGAAAGCAAACTAATATATTACAAATGATGAACAATACATAGTCTGTTTTACAACACATGCCCATGGAGGGTCAAAATACATCAAAAAGGAAAAGTACTTCAAATGGAAACAACAACAAACAAAGAATCAAACATCCAGTCCAAACTCATCCTCTTTGACCTCCTTCAAGAGTGCCTCAGTCACTGGGCCAGCCGGGTGCTCTGTAATGGTCCTGATGAGGAGGTTCCTGGTAGCAATGGCAGTGGTCAGCTTCTTGTGCTTGTCCTGGTCCTTTGACCTCTTCAATCCTGCTCTTAGCTTCAACTCTGAAATCTCCTTCTGGGCTGCCAACAAAGCTTCCTGCTGCTTCTTCTCATTGGCCTCTAACTGTTCAATCTTGGCCTGAGTTTTCTGGTCTTCCTGTGTACGGGCCTCAGTGATCCTGACCCACCTAGCCTGACTCTCTTGCAGATAGAGCTCAGTCCTAGCCTTCTGAATCTTGGCTTCTTTATAGGCATTCTTCACTATTTGTTCCCCAGCTCTTGCTTTCCTGATATAGTCCTCTGTCTTCTCAATTTTGGCAAGATGCTCCACCCTGAGCTTCTCCAATCTCTCAATGTCCAGACGACCATCACTTCTTTCCCAAAGAGTCTTCTTTAAAGCTTGAGATAAGCTCTCATTCCTTTTCTTCAGCTTCTCAAATTCTTCTAGGCTGACAGTTGCTGCTGGTTGTACTGTAGAGGGTCCAGGTATGTCCTCCAAGATAAAAGGCATTCCAGTAATCTGAGCTCTAGTACGGGACCAGCCATAGTATTGAGCTGAAGCAACATTATTGCACCTTCCAAGAATAGCCATCCCTTTTGTCTGAATGTTGTCCCAAGCCCAGGATGCTTGTCTGACAGCAGTTGAATTAGGTTTCACTTCACAATACAAGGTCTCAGCCAAATCTTGCCCTCTAGGAGGGTGAACCAAAGCATAGCCCAGTTATCTCTTAAACAGCAAAAGATTGTAATTGATGCAACCATTTACTCCTATCAGAGGCACATTTGGGTATTGTCCACAGCTGGTGATAATGTCCTTGCCCTTGGTGGTTTGGGTGCACCATCTGATATCATCTGAAGTCAAGGCAATGAGCCTTTTAGCCCAATTCTTCTGTTGGTGAGGGTTCAGGAAGGCATCTGACTTAGGTAGGTGTCTGAGCAACAAGGTGTAAAACAAAGGGGCACAACATCTCACTAACTTCCCTCTCTGTTTCTCATTCCTCTGATGGATGGAATAATAGAAATATCCCAACAATGTGGGTACTGGGTTCCTCAGAAGAAACAGATGGATGGAATTCTTGCTGACAAATTTGGGCTCATCTGCAAACAGTGTAGCCCCATATATGCTGAGGGCTAACAGTGCACAGACTACCCTCCACTCCCCTAATGAAGCCTTCAGGATGGCCTGAGAAATCAAAAAGTCTAAGTGCAAACCAGGGATCCCAGCTTTTGTTGTCATATTTTGCTCAATCAAAGTAGGCTCCAGGTATAGTGCTTTTGCTACTTCTCCATTGCTGGGAGCTGGCATCTCTGGGTTGAAGGGGATTCCACCCCTGATAGGTACTCCAATCAATGAAGAAAACTCTTCCAGCAGAGGCCCTAATTGGAAGTCTGGAAATGTGAAACATCTCAGTGGTGGGTCATAAAACTGCAAGCATGTGTGGATCATGCTCCTATGAGAAGGATCAAGGTCCATAACCATGTCCAAGATGCCCCCATAGTGTTCTCTAAACAGGGGGATGTGGTCAGGTGTGATAAGTGACTGGACCTGCCTGATACCGGTCAATACAGGCTCAAAGAAATGGTAGGATATGTTGCTCTTCCTGGGAGTAGTCATGAGTGTTGCTGAAGAAGCTGAAGATAAGTGCTGATGAAGATTACAGACTGATGCTGGAAGTGAGCCACTGACAGGCTGGTGCTGGTGATATTGAAGATAGCTGAAGTAGATAACTGATGAAATAGAGGTCTATGCAGAAGAAGGGGTCAAAACCAAACCATATATGATGTGGATACCCTGAAAAGAAAATAAACAAATGTTAAATGATGCAAATGATGATTATGCAGATGATATGCAAGGGTTTGTGATCAAGCTGGATCTGGTTATCTGTCTTGATATAAGTCCATGTATGTTTAAGAAGTCCAGATGGAGGCTTAGAAATCCAGTAATCAAGGTGGGGGACTCAAATAAAGAGTCACATGTCCGGGGTTAATCACAAGAACTGTCCAAAATGAGGTACTCTTAAACAATACAGGAACAAGGTATGATGTGGCTAAAGGTTCCTGCAAACCTGTAAACAACCCAACCCCATCACAGGTAATGTTCTAAAACAAGGATCCTCAGACTTGGATCAGTTATGAGAAGTGTAAACACTTCTAACCTGGAGGTACAATGTTTACAATAACCATAAAAGATCCTCCTCTAATTCACCTCAGCTTCTGATGGTCACAACAATGGTCATCCAGACTTAGCAGGCTTCCCAGATAGCCCTAGAACTACAGGAAATCTGTAGCACATAGTTCTCAAGAAGAAACCCACATCTGAACCGTGTTTCATATTCCCGCACCAGACCGAAATGGAATGGGAAAGAACATGAACCACTCTAGCCTAGGTGTCACTCAGGTCCCAGGTATAGGACCTCAAACTCTCAATGGAACCCCACCCACCAAACAGAAGCCAGATCCAGCAATGATAATGACAATATGAAATATGAAAAACTGTAAAGGAAAGCAATAAATAAAGCTGTACATAAAGCAATAAATAAAGCAAATAAACAAGCACAACTAGCACATAACACCCCAGTAAACACAAATCAAACAAGCGCTAGGAAGAACCCACAAAAAGAACCAGAAGCCCTGGTTACAGTATAAGGGTCCCCAGTAGAGTCGCCAAGCTGTCGCTCCCACCAAATGACACCCGGGTCAGAAGGGGTACAGACGCGAACGGTCGGCGAAAGAGAAGAAATGAATAGAGTTGCCAGCTAGACATTTTTATCCCGAAGGACAGGTAATGTGGCATAAACCTGAGAAAAGATGGATAAGACGGTTGCGAACCAGAGAAACTGAGAAAGGGGGTTGGTTACAACCTGGGAAGGTATTAGCACCCAGATTGTCCGTCGTACTCGACGGGATCCACGCTTGAAAGTTTGTGTTTAAAGGGGTAGTGTCAGTGCTATCTGTGTGCAAAAGCTTGAAAGAATGCAAGTGTCAGTGCTGGAAGAAAGTGAAGTGAAATATGTGAAGTGTCAGTGCTGGAACAGGAGTGCAGAGCTCAGGAACATGAGGCTAAAAGAATAATGCTGGAGGAGGGGGAATATACAGAGACTTTTGTTCGATAACTGTGAAGTTATGCCTACATATCCTCTCGTGCAATGAGGAAGTCAGAACGTCATAGTTCGACTCAAAGAGACTGAAAGATAAATAAACTTGTGAACTGCTTACTTGTCTATGCTCAAGTGTATGACCTGTCTGGCTCAGGTGCAAACTGTCTTGCATTAGACGGAAGAAGCAAGTTCTCGTTTATGAGTGAATGAGGTGAGAAAAGAATCCCGGAGGAGACGATTATTGCTTGTTTTTGGTGTTTTCAATCTTTTATTGATTTTTGAATTTGTCATAAGAAAATGAGCTAAAGCCTAAACCAAGGGTTAGTAAACTCATCACATCCTCCCTCTGATTAGGGGTAATGAGAATACCTTAAGTATGAAGTAAACACCTCATACTTAATCACCATGATGTAGGATTAAGATCATTAACCTACTTGTATTTATTTAGATGTTTTTGTTGTTTTTGTTTAGTGTTAAGTAATGAGTTTAAGCCATAATCAAGGATTTAATGGACCCATTACACCATCCTAATAGAAGGATAATAGATGAGAACATTTAAGCTGAGGAAGGCTCCTCAACTTAATCCATGATTAGGGATTAACCTCATGACAAAACAAAGCCTTTATTAAATGGATTTTAGTTAATGATAAGATTGTGAAGTGAATTTTATGGTTTGTAAGACAACTTGAGGGGGACTTGTCCATTAACACTAGGGTTAGTCCTTCTTAACCAATTAAGGAAGAATTAGAACCCTAATGCAAGGCCCAAGTTACAAGCTTGATGTCTTAGTGATTATTAGATGGATTGATTTAAGGATTTAAACACATTAAGGGTTTAACACTTAGGATTAAAGTTATACACTCCATCCTTATAGAAGCATGCAGGCATAAGCTTAATCACAAAGCCTTAAAACCTTTAAGGTTTAGTCCTTGATTATGAGATGAGAAAAGAAGACTCCAAGATGACACAAAGGTAAAAATAATGGGGGACTAATCAACCCTAATTGTGATCATGCTTGGTTGTTCCTAGGGTTTATGAGGCTTACAAAAGATCTTCAGGAGAAAAGCCACCAAGGAAGAAGTAGATGAAAGGAGGAGGAAGCAGAAGAAGCAAGTCAATTTACTTCACTTAAGAAGATAAGTTGCTTGAAGAAAGAAAGTGAGAAAGAGACATGAATGAGAAATCTCACTCTAATACACAAGTAAAAATGCAGCAATGAAAGTATAAGAGAGATGAGAAGAGATTATGAGAAGTGAAGGCAAATTCACTTCTCAATGACTTACCACCTGAAAAGTTAGTAACAAGAGGTGAAATGAAATGAAAATGAGATGAATGCAATGATGCAAACCAAAGTCAGAAGCATAAACATGATGTTAATGATGCTAAGAGATGATGCGAACACATGTCAAGAGTTGTGGATGATCATACAAGGATGAGGATGCAAATGAAGCATGCTTTGAACCATAAAAGTTCAAGAATGTTTATGAAATGGAATGAATGCATAAAAGGGCAAATGAATGATGCAATGATCAAACATGATTCTAATATGTCCTAAGATGTCTTAGAAGTTATGTGGATGTGCAAAATGTCATGGCAAGTTCATGAATGCAAGCAAATGAGGGATGAATGCAAATGAAGGCAAAAATTAGGGTTTACATACAATATGCAATGCAAAATTCAAAATCAGAAGCAAATAACAAGATAAAAAATTGAAAATGGGAACAAAGGAACCCTAACCCTACATAAGTTCATTGCCCAAAGAAGGGGACCTAACTCTTAACCTAATGGGGGTTATGATTTTCTCAAGTTTGCTAGGGTTTTATGGTACCTCAAAAGGAAAAATGCTCATCAAATTGAAAATGAAAGATAAATTCAAACCAAATTTTACCCTAGAGACTATATGATATGAAGAATGCAATGCAAAAAGAACCAACATCAAACTCTTCATGGTTAGGCAGAATGAATTTTTCTAAGTTAGAACAAAAATATTGCTTTATAAGAACCTAAATTCCAAGGAAAAATGTCAAAATATGTCAAGAACCAAAAAGAAATTTGTTTGAAGAGTTTGATAATGTTTCTAAATGTGTTACAATGCAATGTGAATTTTTTTGTGATTTTTAGAAACCTAAATGTTATTTTAATTAATTAATTCTCATTAACTAATTAAAATAAACATTTAAATATTTTTAAAATACGAAAATTATGCAAAAAATAAAAATAAAATTATTTTCAGAAAGGGAAAAATATTTTAAGTTATGATGCAAAAAATGGGATTTTTTGGAAATGATTTACTATTTTAAATTAATTGGGCAAAACAAATGAATAAAAAAGAAAATAAAATTGAATTAAAGGGGAAGTATGCTGATCTGAGGGCCAGAATTCAAAGATTTTTGGAGGGAGTTGACTTGGCGCAGGTTTCAGTGGCTAGGATTGATTCTGGTAATTTGAATTTTCCTAATTATGTTTAAGTTAATTAATCCAGAATTAGGGCTTAATCAAGGAATCTGGGCCGTTCACACGCACGCGGGAAACCTCATCTAAAGGCCAACATTCAAAGTTGCCTAATTAATGGGATTAGGGTTTAATCACCCTCAGGCGACCGGAACAGTGTTCCGGTCGTCTTCTCCGACGAGCCTAAACCCTAGCTTCTCTCTCAGGCCACCAAACTCCAAATTTCTTTCACAAAAATGATCCCCCAATCATTCTAAACCTAAACCCCCAACCAAAACTCATTTATTTCACACCATGAACATGAATCGAAGAAAAATGTAAAAACGGGCAAAAGTTTCAGAGATCACATACATGGTGGTTTCTCAACCATTTTTAAAAATAATCACATCCCCATGATCAGGGGAGCATATAGAACCATAAAAGAACTTAAAAGCTAGCTTTTGGGAAAAAAGTTCATCATGTTACCTGAGATGGAACATTCTGGTTCTGGGAGTTCTGACCTTTCCTTTGCTGCAAATCCACCCCTTTGAACCTCCTGATGATGAAATGAAGCTTAGAATGAGTTTATATGGCTTGGTTTGAAGGTTTTGGTTCTGATATAGCCGATTTAGAGAGTTGATTATGTGATGTTTTTTGTTGTTTCAAGGGTTGATTCTTGCTCTATGGATGGTATGTGATTGGTTGGTGAAGATAAAATGGAGGTTTTGTGGCTGTGGGAAGAGTTTCGAAGAGGAGAAGTTTTTGACAGTTTTTGGAAATCCTGGATTGTGGGAGGTTGCAGGCTTGTGTGTGTTGTGTTTTGGAATGCTTGAGGTCCACATATGAGGCTCTAATTGGGCAGAGAGTTGGTAGTGGCACAGTTTGATTGGCATGGGCAAAAATGCAAAAAGTCAAGATCTTGTGTACCATAGGTATGGCTCGGGTCAGAGGAGATCTTAGGGCTTGTCCTGCTTCAGCTTGAGTTAAGGAAAGCCTTTGGATCTGATTTTGTGAGCTGGATGGTCTTGATCAAGAGTTTTCAATGTTCTTGCATAATTCCCTCTTTGAACTTTCTTATGAACCAAGGCAAAGAATCTTGTGAATTCTTGGGCAAAATGCATCAAAATGGACCATATGAAGTTGCTAGAATGCTTTGAGTTCAATTAGTGTCCAATTCAAGCATTGAAAGTCCCTTTTGCAAAAGATTCAATTTTGAAGATTCATGAGAAAATGCCTTATGTAACTTGTGATTCAAGGCATAGAAATGAGAAATCCTTTGGGCCATTCTGAATTATGGACCATGAATGATGTTTATGTAATGGTTATAAGTTGATTTGAAGTCACATTTGGCTTTGGCAAGTGTTTTTGCAAGTTTCCTCTTTGGCACAAAAATGAAAATTTAGTGATTTTGTCCAACTTTGCAAGGCCATAACTTTTGTTCAAAAATGAATTAGATCAAGTTCTTGTACTTTTTGAAAATGGGAGGATCCAATATACAACTTTCATGACCAAAGATTTTTCATTTGAAGCATTTTTGAATCAAAAAGAGGAGGTTGAAAAGCTTTCCCAAAATGGCAAGTTTACATTACAAGTCACTTTCCCAAAATGGCAACTTTGCAAATGACTTGAAATTCTTCAATTTTGTGAACTTCTAACATCTTCTAAGATCAAATAAAGATCAAACACATTCAAAATGATGGAGAAAACCCTTTGGTTGGATGATTGGGGGCCTCAGATGCCCTGATTTTGCACTAACTTGCTCAAGAAGTCATCTTTTGATCAGATGCCTTCCCCATTGAATTTCTTCATGAAAATTGGTAAGCATTATCCTCATATCATATAGATACCAATAGAAACAAGAATGGCCAAAAAATTTGGAGTTATGGCCTCTGAAACCAAAACCCTAATTTTAGGTCATCTGTGCAGTTAAACTTGGCTCTACTTCCATGCCTTTCTTAGTTCTTGTGATTCTCTGATTTCTTTGATCTTGGGAGGATATAATATGATGCTTGAACATACATGGACCCTCTTGAGATGATTGAAGACCTTTGGAGTGGCTCAAATGGCCCTTGGATTGCTCAGATCACAAACCCTAGGTGCATATGACTTTGAACCAATGCAGTGAAGCAAAAAATGTAATATGAGATGATATGATTGAACTTATGCAAATGAAAAGAATCACAAGCCATGGTGTGAATGAGTGAGGGAAAATTTGGGGTGTTTACATTGTCCATAATACTACCATAATGTTCTCTGAATAAAGGAACATGATCAGGAGTGATAAGTGCCTGAATCTGCCTGATGCCTGCTAGGGAGGGCTCAAAGAAATGATAAGTAATGTTGCTCTTCCTGGATGAATCCATACTGATAATGGGTGCTGATGAAGATAACTGAGGAGAAATAACTGATGAAGATAACTGGAGGAGATATCAGCTGAAGAAGATCTCTGATGAAGATAACTGATGAAGATGGATGAGTAGAAGAACAGTCAAAACCAAACCAAAGAAGATGTGGATACCCTGTAAAACAAATAGACAAGATGTTAAATGATGAAATATGATGTATGTTGAATGATATGCAAGGGTTTGTGATTAGGTGCTGGATTTTCCATTTGCTTTGATAGGGTCCATGGTGTTCAGAAATACGGATGAAGGCTAGAGAACTAGTAACCAGGTGGGGGACTCAAATAAAGAGTCACAAGTCCAGGGTTTCATAAGATCAGTCAAAAATAGTGTGACCTTAAAACAATATCAGAAACAGGGTATGATGTGGCCTAGGGTTCCTGCAAACCTGTAAACATCCCAACCCACTCACAGGTATTGTTCTAGAACAAGGATCCTCAGGCTTGGATCTATTATGAGAAGTGTAAACACTTCTAACCCGGAGGTACAGTGTTTACCCTCATCATAAATAATCCTCCTCTAATTCACTTCAGATGCTGAAGGTCATCTAAAAATGTCACCCAGACTTAGAAGGCTTCCCAGATAGCCCTAGTACTACAGGAAATCCGTAGCACAAAGTTCTCAAGAAGAAACCCATGTCTGAACCGTGTTTCATATTCCCGCACCAGACTGAAATGGAATGGGAAAGAATATGAAGCCACTATAATACTATGTGTCACTCGGGCTCCTGGTGTGGAACGTTGCTCATTGAAATACCCCTCACACCAAGGCAAACCAACAAATCCAGCACATGATATAATGATAATAATATGAAATGCATAAACAGTAAATGAAAGCGATAAATAAAGCTGTACAGAAAGCAATAAATAAAGCAATAAACAAAAAGCACACATAACACCCCCATAAACACAAATCAAACAAGAGCTAGTAGAAACCCACAAAAAAGAACCAGAAGCCCTGGTTGAAAAGGTATTCCCCAGCAGAGTCGCCAAGCTGTCGCTCCCCGGACATACGTCCCGGTGCAAACGCGAACCGTCGGTGAAGAGAAAGGGTTGAATAGAGTCGCCAGCTAGGCATTTTTATCCTGAAGGGAAGGTAATGCTGCATAAAGCTGGAAAGAGATGGATAAGACGGTTGCGAACCAGAGAAACTGAGAAAGGGGGTTGGTTACGATCTTGGAAGGTATTAGCACCCAGATCGTCCGTCTTACTCGACGGGATCCACGCTTACAAGATTGTGTTTAAAAGGGGTAGGTGTATGTGCTATCTGTGTGCAAAACCTAGGGAAAGAAAGTACATGTGTCAGTGCAAAAGGTGTGAATTGCTCAGGAACTGAGGCTTAAAAAGAATGCTGAAAGAGGGGGATGACAAAGAGACTTTTGTTCGATAACCATTAAGTTATGCCTACGTATCCTCTCGTGCAATGAGGAAGTCAGAACACCGTAGTTCGACTCAAAGAGACTGAAAAATAAATTGACTGTGAACTGCTTACTTATCTGTGCTCAAGTGTATGACTCGTCTGGCTCGAGTGCTAACTGTCTTGCATTAGACGGAAGAAGCAAATTCTCGTTTGTGAATGAGTGTGATGAGAAAAGAATCCTGAAGGAGACGATCATTGTTTGTTTCTGTCTTTTCAATTTTTTATTGTTTTTGGTGTTTTGCATAGGATTATGAGCTTAAGCCTAAATCAAGGGTTGTAAACTCATTATATCCTCCCTGATTAGGGATAATGAGCCTACTTAAGTATGAGATAAGTATCTCAACTTAATTACCATGATGATGTAGGATTAAGATCATTAACCTACTGTCGCTCCCACCAAATGACACTTGGTCAGAAGGGGTACAGACGCGAACGGTCGGCGAAAGAAGAGAGTACACACAAGGGTGAACTCAGAAGACAAGAGTCGCCAGCTAGGCATTTTTATCCTGGAGGAAAGGTAATGCTGCATAGACCTGAGAAAAGAGATGGATAAGACGGTTGCGAACCAGAGAGACTGAGAAAGGGGGTTGGTTACAACCTGGGAAGGTATTAGCACCCAGGTTGTCCGTCGTACTCGACGAGATCCACGCTTAAAAGATTTGTGTTTTAAAGGGGTAATGTCAGTGCAATTTGTGTATCAAAGCTGGAAAAGAATGCAAGTGTCGATGCAAAAGAAAAGTGAAGTGTATAAGAGAAGTATCAGTGTAAGAAAAAAAAATGAAGCTCAAGACTATGAGGCTAAAAGAATAATGCTGAAAGGAGGGGGGAGTATACAGAGACTTTTGTTCGATAACTGTTAAGTTATGCCTAAGTATCCACTCGTGCAATGAGGAAGTCAGAACACCGTAGTTCGACTCAAAGAGACTGAAAGATGAATTGACTTGTGAACTGCTTGCTTTTCAATGCTCAAGTGTATGACCTGTCTGGCTCAGGTGCAAACTCTCTTGCATTAGACGGAAGAAGCGAGTTCTCGTTTGTGAGTGAAGATGATGAGAAAAGAATCCCGGAGGAGACGATTATTGTTTGTTTTTGTGTTTTCAGTCTTTTATTGCTTTTTTGTGTTTGTAATAAGAAAATGAGCTTAAGCCTAAACCAAGGGTTAGTAAACTCATCACATCATCCCTCTGATTAGGGGTAATGAGAATACCTTAAGTGTGGGGTAAGCACCTCACACTTAATCACCATGATGTAGGATTAAGATCATTAACCTACTTGCATTTATTTAGATGTTTTTGGTATTTTGTTTACTGTTAAGTAATGAGTTTAAGCCATAATCAAGGATTTAATGGACTCATTACACCATCCTAATAGAAGGATAATAGATGAGAACATTTAAGCTGAGGAAGGCTCCTCAACTTAATCCATGATTAGGGATTAACCTCATGACAAAACAAAACCTTTATTTAATGGATGATAAGATGAAGAAATGGATTTTATGATTTGTAAGACAACTTGAGGGGGAGTTGTCCATTAACACTAGGGTTAGTCCTTCTTAACCAGTTAAGGAAGAATTAGAACCCTAATGCAAGGCCCAAGTTACAAGCTTGATGTCTTAGTGATTATTAAGTGGATTGATTAAAGGAATTAAACACATTAAGGGTTTAACACTTAGGATTAAAGTTATACACTCCATCCTAATAGAAGGATACATGCATAAACCTAATCACAAAGCCTTAAAACCTTTAGGGTTTAGTCCTTGATTATGAGGTGAGAAGAGAAGACTCAAAGAAAACTCAAAGGCAAGAGTCTAAGGGGGACTAATAAAACCCTAATTATTATCATACTTGGAGATCCTAGGGTTAGTGAGGCTTAAGAGAGAAGGAATCTTCAAAGAGCCACCAAGGAGAGAAGCAGGTGAAAAGAGAAAGAAGCAGAGAGAAGCAAGACAACTTGCTTCATTTAAGAAGACAAGTTGCTTGAAGAAAGAAAGTAAGAGAGAGCATGAATAAGCAAGCTCACTCTAATACACAAGATAAAATGCAGTAATGATGCAAGAGAGGAATGAGAAGAGATTGTGAGAAGTGAAGGCAAATTCACTTCTCAAAACAACTTACCACCTGAAAAGTTAGCAAAGGAAATGAAATGCAACGGAAATGTGGTGAAATGCCATGATGCAAGACAAAACCAGAAGCATGAGCATGGTGTTAATGATGCTAAGATATGATTCAAACACATGTCAAGAGTTGTGGATGATCATACAAGGATGAGGATGCAAATGAAGCATGCTTTGAACCATGAAAGTTCATGAAAGTTTATGAAATGATATGAATGCATAACATGGCAAATGAAAGATGCAATGATCAAACATGATTCCAATATGTCCTAAGATGTCTTATGAATCATGTGGATGCACAATATGTCATGGCAAGTTCTTAAATGCAAGCAAATGAGAGATGAATGCAAAGGAAGGCAAGAAATAGGGTTTATGCATAACATGTAACAAAAAATTCAAAATCAGAAGCAAAGGGCATGACAAAAAATTGAAAATGGGATCAAAGGAACCCTAACCCTACACAAGTTCACTGCCCAAAGGAGGGGACCCAACTCTAAATCTAATGAAAGTTGTGATTTTTCTAAGTCAACTAGGGTTTCAAGGCACCTCAAAAGGAAAAATGCTCATTAAATTGAAAATGGAAAATAAATTCAAACCAAATTTACCCTAAAAACTACATGCTATGAAGGATGCAATGCAAGAAGAACCATTATCAAACTCTTCATGGTTAGGCAGAATGGATTTTTCTAAGTTTGAACAAAAATATTGCCTTTAAATAAATTTAATTCCAATGAAAAAGATCAAAATAGTTCAAGAACCAAAAAGAAATTTGTTTTGAGAGTTTGATAATGTTTCTAAATGTTTTGAAATGCAATGTGAATTTTTTGGTGATTTTTAAATACCTAAATGTATTTTTAATTAATTAATTTTCATTAACTAATTAAAAATAAACATTTAAATAATTTAAAAATAATTTTTAATGCAAAAATAAAAATAAAAATATTTTTGGGTTCTGAAAATTAATGAAATGTTTGACAAAAATTTTCAGAATTTTTTAAAGTGTTTTGCTATTTTTAAAAATTCGTAGAAGTTAAAATGAAAAGAAAATGAAATAAAATGAAAAGTATGCAAATCCTGAGGCTCACATTAAAACTTGGAGATGGAGGGAAGACTGCGCGCGTTATCCAACGGCCTAGGTTCAAACTGGCATTTTTAAACTAAACCTAATTAATTAATTTTAATTAACCACAATTAGGGCTAAATGAAGTCATCCTGGCCCTCTAACACGCGCGGGAAGCCCAGATCCAATGCCCCACGTTTAAACCCAGCTAACCCTAATTATCAAACCCTAATGACTTTCAGGTCACCGGAGAAGAGCTCCGGTCGTCTTCTCCGGTGACACCCTCCTTGAGAAAACTCAATCCCACTCTCCAGGTCATTTTAAGAGCTGTAAAGCTCCAAATCAAACCTCTCAACCTCCCTAAACATGAATCCACCCTCAAAATCCATTTCTCTTCACTCAAAACCTAGATTCGAATCAAAAACTTAAAAATGACCAAACTTTCAGAGATGCATTACATTTTAATAGTCAATCATTTTCAAAAATAAAAAGTGCAGAGCATTCACGGAAACATGTAGATCATTTCAATAACTTAAAACAAGGTTTCTGGAAAAATGATTTTGCGAAGCTACCTGAAGTGAAGCTTTCAGTTTGGAGCTTTCAGGCTGCCTCCCTGCTTCAAAGTTCCTCTAATGGTCTCCCTGAAGATGCTTTGAGGCTTAGTTGGAGTGTATGGTAGCTGGTTTGTGTGATTGATGAAGTTCTGTCCAAGGAAGTGGAAAATTTTATTTCTGTTTCAAGGACTTTCAAGGCTAGATGAAGGGTGGTTTATGCTCTATGAAGCTTCTCTGAATGAATGGTGAAGTTGGTTTTGAGGTTTTATGCTTGTGTGATGAGATTCGAAGGAAAATGCCAAGAGGAAAGTTTTTGGGAACTATGGCAATGTTGTGGATTCAGGCTCTTTCCTTGTGTGTTTTGAGTCTCTTTTAGTCCACATATCAAGCTGTGATAGGGCAGAGAGTTGTTGGTGGCACAGCTTGATTGGTATGGTCCATTTTGCCAAAAGTCAATGTGACTTGTCATTTGAGGTATGGGTCATGACAGGCTGGTTTAGAGGCATGGCTTGGTTCAGCTGTGATCAAGGAGAACCATGGAAATGAATTTGAGACCAATTTGCAAGTGGATTGGAGTTTATGTGAGGTTTTGCAAATTTCACAAAGTTTGGCCCTTTTGAAGTTTCTTAATGATCAAGGCATGGAAATAGGTAATTCTTTGGTGCATTCTGATTTTTAGAGGTCACATGAGCATATTGTGAAGTGTTTGTGCACATTTGAAGCCTTTAGAATGCCTTATCATACCATTTTGCAAAATGCCTCTTTGGTGTAAAACATGAAATTATGTGATTTTTCCCAACTTTGACAAGTCATAACTTTTGATCCAAGATGAATTAGAATGAGTTCTTGTACTTTTTGAAAATGGGAGGATCCATTCTATAACTTTCATGACCAAAGTTTTCTCATTTGAGGCATTTTTGAATCAAAAAGAGGAAGTTGAAAAACTCTCCCAAAATGGCAAGTTTTCATTATAAGTCACTTTCCCAAAAAGGCAACTTTGCAAATGGCTTGAAATTCTTCAATTTTGTGAACTTATAACATCTTCTATGATCAAATAAAGATCATACACATTCAAAATGATGGAGAACACCCTTTGGTTGGGTCATTGGGGGCCTCAGATGCCCTGATTTTGCACTGACTTGCTCAAGAAGTCATCTCTTGATCAGATGCCTTCCCCATTGAATTTCTTCATGAAAATTGATATGAATGATCCTCATAACATATAGAGACAAATAGAAAGAAGAATGACCAAAATATTTGGAGTTATGGCCTTTGAATCCAAAACCCTAATTTTAGGTCATCTGTGCAGTTAAGTCTGGCTCTGCTTCCACACCTTCCTCAGTTCTTGTGATTCTTTGACTTTTTTGATCTTGAAAGGATATAATATGATGCTTGAATGTACATGGACCCCTTTGAAGTGATTGAAGGCCTTTGGAATGGCTCAAGTGGCTCTTGGATTGCTCAGATCACAAACCCTAGATGCAGATGGCTTTGAATCAATGCAGTGAATCAAAAATGTGGTATGAGATGCTATGATTGAACTTATGCAAAATGAAGAGATCACAAGCCATGGTGTGAATGGGTGAGGGAAAATTTGGGGTGTTTACAGCTGCCCCTATTCAAGCATGAGTTAACTGTGCAGGATGTAAGCAACAACTTAACAGTCAAACAAGATAACTTGTGGTTGAATACCAAAGACAGTCCAAAATTTGCACTCACAGAATGAAGAAGAAAAGGGATATAGATTGTAAAGGAAAATAAAGTATAATTATAAAGTGCGGGCGACGGAGGACGACTGCCGAGCAGAGGACGACTGCTGGGGATATAAGAGATTATGATGGGGACGACCATCAGGTAAAGCTATAAGACTCTCTAGGGATCATAGGTAAATGATGGGGACGACCATCAAGTTCAAGGTATGAATGAAATACATGATGAGGTACGGTCATCAAAGGTGAAGGACGATCACCTAGCAGGGGACGGCTGCTCTGTTGGGGATAAGATGAGGGACGGTCATCTAAAGTGAAGGACGATCACCTGGCAGGGTACAGCTGCCGAAAGTATCACGACATAGGACGAATGCCAGATAGAAAAGGTCGACGATGGGGACGATCATCGGATAAGCATGATGAAGGACGATCATCAAGAGGTGAAGGAAGATCACCTAGCAGGGTACAGCTGCTCTCGAGACTTATCATGACATAGGACGAATGTCATATAACAAAATCAACGATGGGGACGGCCATCGGATAAAATGATGAAGGATGATTATCAAGGGGTGAAGGACGATCACCTAGCAGGGGACGGCTGCTGAAAATATCGCGACATAGGACGAATGTCGGATAGGAAGGGGTTCTAATGAATAGAGACTCCACTGGGGGTGATGAAGGACGATCATCAAAAAGGTGAAGGACGATCACCTGGCAGGGTACGGCTGCCGAAAATGTATCATGACATAAGACGAATGTCAAATAGGAAGAAAATAGTTTAAGAAGTTTTGTTGGGGACTCTTCTGGGGGAGGGTAGACACAGACGAGTGTCTAGTTTCAAGAAGACATAAGTGTCTGACACGGTGTATAGATTAAAGATGCGGACGAGCATCCTTAAGACTATGATACGGACGAGTATCAACTAGAAACAAACAACTGACACATGTTCAGAGATGATGATACGGACGAGTATCAACTGGTTAACAAAGAACACGGACAAGTGTCGACTCTGAGAGGTAATAAATGGTATATACAAGATACAGACGAGTATCTGTATGAGTGAAAGGTCTGAGTGAGACACAGACGAGTGCTCAACTTGCTGGGGAAAGCACGACACGGACGAGTGTCAAGGAAGTGTATATTATAAATAAGTATCTGGTTTGCAAAGTGTTTAGGCAACTGTGCTGGGGAAGGTGACACGGACGGGTGTCAAGGAATTGTATATATATATATATATATATATATATATATATATATATATATATATATATATATATATATATATATATATGTATCTGTGTTAGTGAGTGCAAAGGGGACGCTTTGGCTCTCCGCTGGAGATATGATACGAACGGGTGTCGAGAAGTATCTGTAATGTATAAGTATCTGTTTGCTCGGGCAATTTTACTGGGGAATGGTGACACGGACGAGTGCCAAAAGGAGTGTGTATCTGTATCTGTAAAGGAAATGCTTTGATTCTCTGGTGGGGAATTAGGAAATATTCTGTATATTGCTGATGGATTGTCAGTATTTACAAGTGTTCAGTTCGACACATGGCTTATGTTTATGCAATATGTTTGATTTTTGCCGTAATGCTCTGTATTAGACGGAATTCTACGCTCTGTGGGGAAAATATGATGCGAATGCTATGAATATGCAAAAGATACCGATCCGGGATTCGGATCCCGTTGCTGAGGAGATCTCTGGCTAATCTGCTTAAAATAAATGTCCCAGCTGGGGATGAGATAATCGGCAGATCTTGATAAGATGTATGTCATCAAGATATTGTTAGTGCAGTTAAAGGTGAGCTTTGCCGAGAAAGGCATGTGAACTCCTTTAGGTGTAATGAGTACTGCACCAACACCACAACCATTCATATTAACAGCCCCATCAAACATCATAGTCCATTCTTCTTCCGGGTCAGGCCCTTCAGTGTGAACAGGCTCTTCATGATCCTTTGCTTTTATGAACATGATGTCTTCATCAGGGAAGTCAAATCTCATTGGCTGGTAATCATCAATGGGTTGCCCAGCGAGATAATCGGACAATACACTGCCTTTGATGGCCTTTTGGGATGTGTATTGGATGTCATATTCTGTGAGGATCATTTGCCATCTTGCAACCCGTCCGGTAAGTGCTGGCTTCTCAAAAATGTACTTAACTGGATCCATTTTCGAGATCAATAAAGTAGTGTGGGTCAACATATACTATCTCAGTCGGCGAGCAGCCCACGCTAAAGCACATCAAGGTTTCTCGAGTAGTGAATAACGTTGTTCACAGTCGGTAAACTTTTTGCTTAGGTAGTATATTGCATACTCTTTTCGACCAGACTCGTCATGCTGGCCCAATACACACCCCATTGACTCTTCTAATACTGTCAAGTACATGATCAGAGGTCTGCCTTCAACTGGAGGCATAAGGATTAGAGGCTCTTGTAAGTATTCCTTGATTTAGTCAAAAGCCTTCTGGCAGTCTTCATTCCACCTGACCGTTTGTTCTTTTCTTAACAGCTTGAACAGAGGCTCACAGGTTGCTGTAAGGTGAGATATGAACCGTGAAATGTAGTTCAATCTTCCTAGAAACCCCCGAACTTCTTTTTCTGACTTTGGTGCAGGCATTTCTTGAATGGCTTTGACTTTATCAGGGTCAACTTCAATCCCTTTTTCACTTACAATAAATCCCAGCAGCTTACCGGATCGCACCCTAAATGTGCATTTGTTGGGGTTTAGCTTCAGCTGATACTTTCTCAGGCGCTTGAATAACTTTAACAGATTCACCAGGTGATCTTCTTCTGTGAGGGACTTGGCAATCATGTCATCCACATAACATTCAATTTCCTTGTGGATCATGTCGTGGAATAATGTTACCATAGCCCGTTGATAAGTGGCACACGCATTCTTCAGTCCGAATGGCATCACCTTATAGCAGAATGTGCCCCAGGGTGTGATGAAAGTTGTCTTCTCCATGTCTTCAGGTGACATCTTGATCTGATTGTATCCTGAAAATCCATCCATGAAGGAGAACACCGAGAACTGAGCCGTATTATCAACCAATACATCAATGTGAGGTAAAGGGAAGTCATCTTTCGAGCTGGCTCTGTTCAGATCCCGGTAGTCCACACACATCCTCACCTTGTCATCTTTCTTAGGCACAGGTACAATATTAGCAACCCACGGCGGATAGCTAGTCACAGCAAGGAAACCAGCGTCCCACTGCTTTTGCACCTCTTCCTTTATCTTCATTGCCATATCTGGGCGAGTACGGCGCAACTTCTGTTTTACTGGCGGGCAGTCCTCTTTCAAAGGCAGCTTGTGCATGACAATATCGGTGTCCAACCCTGGCATATCCTGATAAGACCAAGCAAACACATCCACATATTCTCGAAGCATGGCAATCAGTTGCTCTTTCACTGAATCTTGTAAGCAGGCCCCGATCTTGACTTCTTTCCCATCTTCTTCTGTACCAAGATTAACCGTTTCAATCTCCTCCTGATGAGGAGTGATAACCTTCTCCTCTTGCCTTAACAACCTGGCTAGCTCTTCAGGTAGGTCATAATCTTCTTCAACCCCTTCATCAGCTTGATTGATTGGATTGTCGAAGTCATACGAAGTCATAGCAGTGTTGTTGTCGGTGCAATCTGGAGGGCACTCTCTGCAAGGGTTTTAGATTGGTTTATTTTAGTGATAAATTTTAATCTTGTTTAGAAAAAGTGAAAATGAAGTTATTTGTTTTGAAAAACATTGCCATTTTATTTTTGTACAAAAAGAAAAAATGAAAAGACAGTGAGCGAAAAAGAGACTCGTTTGCAAAAGATGTCCGATATTCATTGATTAATCCGTTTGCACAAAATTACAAGATGGCCCGATTACAAAATGAGTCTTGACATCTTGGGCAAGATGCAAGACTTGATGCATGCTTTAAAATACAGGAAATAATAATTACTCTGCAGGAGTAACCCTTATAATTTCCTGGGAAGAACAGTTAAGGACTTGGCTCCCCGGGATCCTTGGATGTATCCAGCTCTCCAGGTTGCGGTTGCTTTCCGCCTCGTCTTCCATATTGTTTACAGCATCCGGGGTGAGCATTCCCCCGCTGACAAAATTGGGCTCTTTGGCAGCCTCTGATTGATCTTGTTGAGTTGGTTTGTAACCCAACCCAAATCTATCTTCTTTCTTTTCCACGGGCAGCAGTTTGCCCCAGCCTTGGGCAGTACCCTTTTCAACAACCTTCCGGGCTTGCTGATATGACGTTATGGAGGTTCCCAGTACATCAGATGCTTCATTAATGTTCAGGGCCTCAAACCCCTGGCTTATGGTTTCATGGATTTCTCCATCCATTTCTATGTACTTATACGTAGCCAGATGGCTAACAAAGATGTCTTCTTCCCCAAAGATGGTGATGATCTGGCCTTCCCACTCGAATTTCAGCTTCTGGTGAAGGGTAGACATAACAGCGCCAGCGACATGGATCCAGGGTCTACCCAACAAACAGCTGTAGGCCGGCTGAATGTCCATCACATAGAAGGTAGTTTTAAAAGTCTGCGGACCAATCATCACAGGCAGATCAATCTCCCCAAGCATTGATCTTTTAGAGCCATCAAATGCTCTCACCATCAAATTACTCGGACGCAGTGCCAAGCCATCATACTCCAGCTTCACTAAGGCTTTCTTTGGTAGGACATTGAGTGATGACCCAGTGTCCACCAGTACATGAGATAGAAAAACACCCTTGCATTCCAAGGTGATATGTAAAGCCTTGTTGTGGTTACGTCCCTCAGTTGTTAAGTCAGCATTGGTAAAGCCCAGTCCATGACTGGTGTTGACATTTGCCACCACAGTTTCTAGCTGATTAACGGTAATCTCCTCTGGCACGTATGCTGCGTGCAGGACTTTCAATAATGCATTCCTATGAGCTTCAGAACACATCAACAGTGATAATATGGATATTTTTGAGGGAGTTTGGTGAAGCTGATCCACCACCTTGTAATCACTTCTTTTTATGATTCTCATAAACTCTTATACATCTTGTTCAAAAGATGTCTTCTGAGTTTCTTTGGCAGTCGGCTCTTCAGATACCACACTCTTTCCTTTTGCTTTGGCAGCAGCTTCTGCTTCGGCATTAGGTCTTTGCACTTGTGAGGCAAAAAGGCGTCCGCTTCTGGTGAAGCCTCCGCCTCCCCCAACATTATCAATTTGTGGAGAAGAGGTTGATGAATCTAGAGTGATTTTCTCCCCGTTGCAGTAAAGATCAGAGCCATAATGCCAAGGTATGGCATTACTGCATTCATAGGGAACTGGTCCAGGCACCGTAATGGTGTCTGGACTGACTGCTGCAGAGGAGGGTACTAAAATGGTGTGCGGATCGTAGTAAATTGTGACTGGTGATCTGGCAGGAGGTGCCATGGTTTGTTGCTGGAAATTGTTGCCAGGAGGAACCACTGATGGGTCATAGTAGATTGTAACTGCGGAGACATCTTCATTAATTTTTGCTGGCGTTGTAGAAGATTATGATAATATGGATGCTAATGTTGTAGAAGAAAGGGTTGTTGACATTTGATTTGTCGAAATGATGGACGGAGCCATTGCTGATGATATTGATGAATCGGTAGGAATGATTGTTGCTGCTGTTGTAGAAGAATCAGGAATTGTTGTCAAAGGAATTGCTGGATTTGCAGGCGCCGTTGTTGAGATCTGAAGGATCCCATCCTTGATAAGACCATCTATGCCGCTTCTCAAATTTTCACATCTGTCGACTGCAATGTTGCAATACCCACAACCGAGCTCACACCCGGGGAACATTTGGCACTCTAGAAGCTGAGCTTTAATTTCGACCAAAGGTGTTCGAATTTGTGCAACACTGGTGATCAAAGTAGATGGTTTGTCTTCCTCAATGGCATTAATCCTCGGCCTGCCATGATTAGGCATAGGATTCTTGTTGACATTTGGAGGAGGTGCGAAGTTGAGGGCTTTAGAATCCACCAGATCTTGGACTTTCATTTGCAAGGTGTCGCTCGCGATAGATGGGACTGGCCCAAATAAAGGTACAGACGCGAACGGTCGGCGAGAGGGACAATGAGAACACACAGTCGTGAACTCACTGGAGATGAAAAGAGTCGCCAGCTAGGCATTTTTATCCTGGAGGAAAGGTAATGCTGCATAGACCTAGAAAGATATGGATAAGACGGTTGCGAACCAGAGAGACTGAGAAAGGGGGTTGGTTACAACCTGGGAAGGTATTAGCACCCAGATTGTCCGTCGTACTCGACGGGATCCACGCTTAAAAGATTTGTGTTTTAAAGGGGTGGTGTCAGTGCAATCTGTGTATAAAAGAGCTGGAAAAGGATGTACAGGTGTCAGTGTAAAGGAAGTGTGAAGTGTATAAATGATGTGTCAGTGTGAGATCAGGAATGAAATGCTCAAGACCATGAGGCTAAAAGAATGAGGCTAGAGAGAGGGGGAATGTACAGAGACTTTTGTTCGATAACTGTTAAGTTATGCCTACGTATCCTCTCGTGCAATGAGGAAGTCAGAACACCGTAGTTCGACCCAAAGAGACTGAAAGATGAATTGACTTGTGAACTGCTTGCTTGCCTATGCTCAAGTGTATGACCTGTCTGGCTCAGGTGCGAACTGTCTTGCATTAGACGGAAGAAGCAAGTTCTCGTTTGTGAATGAAGGTGATGAGAAAAGAATCCCGAAGGAGACGATTATTGTTTGTTTTTTGAGTTTTCGGTCTTTTATTGCTTTTCGAATTTTGTCATAAGTTAATGAGCTTAAGCCTAAACCAATGGGTTAGTAAACTCATCACATCTTCCCTCTGATTAGGGGTAATGAGAATACTGAAATTCTGTAATGAGATGTCCTAAGAGATGTTCCAACACTTAATAGGACATTTGACAAGTTTAATCAAAACTTAAACAGCAGGAAAAATAAACAACACAGAAGTTTGTTAACCCAGTTCAGTGTATAACCACACCTACATCTGGAGGCTACCAAGCCAGGAGGAAATCCACTATTAGTAATATTAATTCTAGACTTAAACCACCCTGTTTAATCTATCACTTAATACTTACCCAATGCAATTTCTACCTAAGACTCACTTAGATAAGAGTACCCTACTCACTCCCCCTCAATCACCCAGTGATCAAGTTTACAAGTTTACAGAAATTGAAGACATCCTTCAAACAATACAGCTTGATCTTACTTCACAGTTTCAATCAAGTCACAAATGCACTTTTGCTTAAAAGCTCATAAAGTGGTACATAAAAACAACCTGTTATTAAAACACTAGACACCCTATTTAGTCTTCTGAAATTCGTACTCAATTCTATGAGTTTCTGTTGTTTAAATAGGTATCTGAATTTTGGGCTTTCTGTAGAATGATCCAGCCCTACTGTGCAGCAACTGTCACCTTGAATTTAGGGTTTGTTACCTCCTATATTCTAGGTGCATTAGGTCTTCTGTTTTAATCTGAATCTTCAATTTAAAACTCCCTACAGATGCGCCTTGTTCTGTTTTTATCCAGCATTAATTAATCCCAGATAGTTCTCCTTAAATATCTCTGATCTGTTAATCAATAATTAATTCTGGTAGCAGGTCTGAGATGTCTCAACATCTGTTGGGACATCCTGAAAAACTGAACTTAATTTATTCACACAATGTCCCAACATCTGATGAGACATCCTGAAATAAATTCACATACTCTGTTTGATAATGTCCCAACATCTGATAGGACATTCTGAACTGAATTTAGCATTTCTTGTTTGGTCAAAAATTCTGCCAATTCTTAAACATCTACAAACTCCCCCTTTGGCTAATTTTTGGCTAACATCTTTCCTGGTTTTCAGAGTGCAGCAGAAGTTCTTTTTATCAGAGTATATCATTACTTTTCTGTTGATTTTTATTTGAGATTACTCCCCCTCAAACAAATATGTGTCCAGTCTTGTTTCAACAGAAATACACACTGATTCAGTTCAGACAGAAACAAACAGATTTCATTCAAAATAACCAGCAGTATAAATTTGTTGTTGTTCTCCCCCTTGGTAGGCATAAAATTAGGGGCCAAAGAAATATTATCCAGAATTACAAATCATTGCTGTCATTACAAATGCCTCACATACAAAGATCACTCAGATTCATCACTCTCAGTAGCTTCCTCCACTTCAGTGTCTTCATCTTTATCAGCTTCACTTTCAGCTTCACTGTCTTCACCAGATGCAGCATTCTGATCTTCTTCACTTTCCAACATTTGAATGATTTCCTCCAGCTTCTTCTTTCTAGCTTCAAGCTCTTTGCATGTGCACTTTAGCTCAGCAATTAATTCTTCCTTGGAGATAGAAGACTTAGCAGTTGAGGGACCAGCAGATGTCCCAGAAGGTGCTTCAACATCTGCAGCATGATGACTGAGGAATAACTTGTAGTGAAAAGCCAGGGGGCTCTCTCTCTTGCATGCAGTATCCTTGTCAGTTAAAATCCCAGGATATTGATTGAGTACAATACCACACAACAATGATGGAAAGGCTATTGGTAGCTTGGTTGCAGAGGAGCTGGCATGCTTCATGGTTTGATCAAAGATAAAAGCTCCAAAGTCCAGCTTGGTTTGAGTCCCCACAGCATAGATGAATCTGGCCAGACCAGTTGAGATTGATGAAGTGTGGTTGGTAGGCACCCAATTAGAAGTACCAATCCTGTTCAGCATGGCATACTTTCTGGTAAGCATGCTTACAAATAGCTTTCCCTTCACAGGCCATGCCTTGACCTGGTCAGCAGTTATCACCTTACAGACTTGATTATCTGTCTTGCCTAGCTCATTTGGTCCATCTGTTTCTCTTCCTAGATACTGATTTATGATTTGGGGAGAAAACTCCACACATCTACCTCTAACATAAACTTTTCTAAACTCAGAGGACTTACCATTTGAGCAATCCTCCTGAAGATTCACAATGAACTCTTTGACAAGAAGTTCATAGCAGGGAGAGAACTCTGAGACTGTCTTGAATAGTCCTGCAGCAGAGATTAGGTCAATGAGTTCTGTGCACTCAAGTGCATTGCTGCTTAGTTCTCTTTCCAAAGCAACCCTTCTTTGGTACACATATTTCCATCTGTTGACACTGGAGACATGATGGAAGGATATGTTGTCCAAGGGAGCTTCTGGAACAACAGTTGAAGCTCTAGCTGGTGCTGGTTTCTTCTTGGGAGGAGATGTTGGGACATCTGATCCAACATCTGAATCTGATGGTGTTGCAGCTTTTCTCTTCTGGGTTTGAACCTTGCTCCATGGTTTTGCTGGACCAAAAGTGGCTTTAGCCTTGCCTTTCTTTGGACTAGCCTTCTTCTTCTCAGGAATGACAGGTTCATCTTGCATCTTTCCTTTCCTGGACCTTAGCCTTTTGGCTATGCTGGGTTTGACAGATGCTATGATTTCTGCATCAGAGTCCTGCTCCAGATTGACTACTGGAGGGGATTGAGCAGTCTCCTCATCAGCTTGTTGATCAGCAGAAATTTGATCTTCATTTGATTCTTTAGCCTGTTCCACAGAAACTTCTTTATCACTTTCACTTGAGGTTTTATCCTCAGTTTGTTCAACATCAGATGAGTTCTTTTCCTTATCTTCAGATGTTCCAACATCTGTTGGGACATCTTGTTCTGCAGCAGTGTCCTCTGTACCTTGAGTTGGTTCTTCTTGAGGTGCAGGAATAATGTTCAAAGGAACAGAGATCCCTCTCACCACCCTTTGTTCAGAAAACACTTGGTTGACAATCTCCTTGATGGAATCATCAACATATTTGGAGTATTTAGCATGAGAGGGAATGTCTTTAGCTTTGCTTCTGATTTGATCTTTACCTCTTTTTGGTGTTCTTGCCTTTTTAGTGTGAGAGGCGCTTCCCCTGAGCTCGTCTAATGGTGTTGATTGCATTGGTACCACAGAAATAGGAGTGGCATGAACCACGTCTTCCTGGTTGAGAACTTCATCAGTAGTTTTAAGGTTTTGAGACATTGTTGAAGAAGATGAATGTGCAGCTTTAGGGTTTATGATTTCTGAAGGATTACTAGTTAATGTGATTCGCTTGTGATGGTGTGATGAGACTCTTGATAGCTGCTTATAAGTAGTTACTAAATAAGTAACCGTTACAGTGCAAATGATTAGGGATGGAATTCCCAAGGATCTTGTCCAGACTGGTTTTGCCATCTGGACCTTATGCCATGCAATGTCATATGACATGTTGGCACATCTCATTAACTGCTAAATATCACATAAACAGATTCCAAGTTTGCCCCTTAAGTTCTCAAATTGTGTAGCATCCAATGCTTTGGTAAAGATATCAGCTAACTGCAGATTTGTAGCTACATGCTCCAATGAAATCACCTTTTCTTCTACAAGATCTCTGATGAAATGATGTCTGATATCAATATGCTTTGTCCTGCTATGTTGGATAGGATTCTTTGATATGTTGATTGCACTTAAGTTGTCACAGTACAATGTCATGACATCCTGTGGGACATTGTACTCAGTGAGCATCTGCTTCATCCAAACCAACTGAGAACAACTGCTACCTGCTGCTATATACTCAGCTTCAGCTGTAGATAAGGATACACAATTCTGTTTCTTACTGAACCAAGAAATCAGATTGTTTCCTAGAAAGAAGCATCCTCCTGAAGTGCTTTTTCTGTCATCAGCACTTCCTGCCCAATCAGCATCACAGAAGCCAGAGAGAATTGGTTTGCAACCATGAAAGTACATTATGCCATAGTCACAAGTACCATTAACATATTTAAGGATTCTCTTGACTTGATTAAGATGACTGACTTTTGGATCAGCTTGATATCTTGCACAAACTCCTACTGCAAAAGCAATGTCTGGTCTGCTAGCAGTCAAGTATAACAAGCTTCCAATCATGCTTCTATATAAACTTTGATCTACATTCTCACCCTTTTCATCTTTAGTCAGCTTTAAATGTGTGGGAGCAAGAGTTCTTTTATGAGAAGCATTTTCCATTCCAAATTTCTTCACTATGTTCTTGGAGTACTTACTTTGGGAAATAAACATTGAGTCTTCCATTTGCTTTACTTGCAGACCAAGAAAGTAGGTTAATTCACCTACTAGACTCATTTCAAATTCAGATTCCATCTGCTTGACAAAATGTTTGACCATCTTATCAGACATCTCACCAAAGACAATGTCATCAACATATATTTGAGCAATCATGACATTTCCTTCTTCATCTTTAACAAACAGGGTTTTATCAATCCCACCTTTTCTGTATCCTTGCTTGATAAGAAATGTGGTTAGTCTCTCATACCATGCCCTTGGAGCTTGCTTCAAACCATAAAGTGCTTTCTTTAGTTTGTATACATGATTTGGACAGCTTGGATCAACAAATCCTTTAGGCTGTTCTACATATACTTCTTCATTAAGATAGCCATTTAAAAAGGCACTTTTCACATCCATTTGAAATAGCTTGAACTTTAAGATACAAGCAATTCCCAACAGTAGTCTTATTGATTCAAGCCTTGCTACTGGTGCAAAGGTTTCATCAAAGTCTACTCCTTCAATTTGAGTGTATCCTTGAGCTACAAGTCTGGCTTTGTTCTTTGTAACAACTCCTTGTTCATTTGACTTGTTCTTATACACCCATTTTGTTCCAATCACATTTATGTCATCAGGTCTAGGAACAAGATTCCACACTTCATTCCTTGTGAATTGACCTAATTCATCTTGCATAGCACAAATCCAGTATTCATCAGTGAGAGCTTCCTTGATATTTTTAGGTTCTATTTTGGAAACAAAACAAGAACCTGAAATCACTTCTCTTGATCTAGTGCTCACACCTCTGTTGGGATCACCAATTATTAAATCTTTGGGATGATCCTTCTATATTCTGATGGAGGGAGGTTTGCTTGAATCTTCTGACCTTGTATCATTTTGAGTGAAGTTATATTGATCATTCTTTTCTTCAGCTTCAATCTTGATATCAGCAGATGTTCCAACATCTTCTGGGACATCTGTAGGAGCATCATCAATTATCACATTTATGGACTCCATGATAACATTTGTTCTGTAGTTAAATACTCTATATGCTCTGCTGTTTATAGAGTATCCAAGGAAAATTCCTTCATCACTTTTAGGATCCATTTTTCTCCTTTGCTCCCTATCTGCCAGAATATAGCATTTACTTCCAAATACATGAAAATACTTCACTGTGGGTTTTCTGCCCTTCCATACTTCATATATTGTGGACAAAGTTCCTTTCCTCAAAGTAACTCTGTTATGGATGTAGCAGGCAGTGTTCATAGCTTCAGCCCAGAAATACAGAGGTAACTTTTTAGCATGGATCATAGCTCTTGCTGATTCTTGAATAGTTCTATTCTTTCTTTCAACAATCCCATTCTGTTGAGGAGTGATAGGTGAAGAATACTCATGATTGATTCCTTCTGAAGAGCAGAAATCTAAGAACTTTTGATTCTCAAATTCTTTTCCATGATCACTTCTTATTCTGATCACACAGCTGGATTTTTCCCTTTGCAATCTTTGACATAATTCTTTGAATACATCAAATACATCTGACTTTTCTTTGATGAAGTTTATCCATGTATATCTTGAAAAATCATCAACCACAACATAGGCATACCTCTTACCACCAAGACTTTCAACCTGCATAGGTCCCATAAGATCCATATGTAAAAGTTCCAAAACTTTGGAAGTTGTCAGATGTTGGAGCTTTGGATGGGACATCTTGGTTTGTTTGCCTATTTGACATTCACCACATATTTTGCCATCATCAATCTTCAGTTTGGGAATACCTCTTACAGCATCCATAGATATGATCTTCTTTATGCCTCTGAAATGAAGATGACCTAGCCTTTGGTGCCATAGTTTTACTTCTTCTTCTCTAGCTAGAGAACAAGTTGAAGTGGGACTGAAGTCTAATGGCTCCCACATGTAACAGTTGTCTTTTGACCTTGCACCTTTCATGACAACTTCTTGCTCTTGGTTAGTCACTATGCATTCAGTTTTTGTAAAGTTTACACTGTATCCTTGATCACATAGTTGACTTATACTGATCAGGTTAGCAGTTAACCCTTTAACTAGCAATACATCATCTAGTCTTGGAACATCTTGACAGTCCAAGGTTCCAACTCCTTTGATCTCTCCTTTAGCTCCATCTCCAAAAGTTACATACCTGGATGAATGTGATTTTAAGTTCACTAGCAGATTCTTCAACCCAGTCATGTGCCTTGAACATCCACTGTCAAAATACCAGTCTTCTTTAGCTGATACTTTCAGTGATGTATGTGCTATGTATGCAGTACTTTTCTTTGACCAGATGAGTTGAGATTTCTTTTGATGCCTCTGCCCTGTGTGTTGTTCAGCTGATCTCAAAGCTTGATTGTTGATCTGGTTCTTGGGACTGTGGCTTTGATCAGTCTGAATGTCAGCTTTTGGTCTCCAAACCTTCTTGATGACCTCTGTCTTCTGCTTAGGAGGTTGCTGATTTCTTTGATGTCTAAGCACTTTCTTGGTACCTTCTACTTTCTGTTTGGAGGGTTGCTGATACATCTGATTTGGATATCCATGTAGCTTATAACAGTGAGGTTTGATATGTCCAAATCTTCCACAGTGATGGCATCTCCATCTTTGATACTTCTTCTTCATCTTGTTCTTTCCAGAATGTTGAGACATCTGTTGGAACATTATGTTTGTCTTTGTGTTCTGATGTTGAAGCATCTGTTGGGACATCTTGTTTGACTGTGTAATTTTTGAAGTAGCTTTGCTAGAGCTGGCTTCATCTCTGTTATATCCCAGTCCACTTTTGTCCCCAGAATGTTTATTATTGCAGAGAATAGCATCCAGTGTATTTGAGCTGCTGTTCATCATTCTCACAGATTTGGACATATGTTCCAGCTTAGAATTGAGAAGAGTTACTTCACTTTTCAAGGTATCAATGATTTCTTGATCACTTGCTTTCTCCTCTTCTAGTACTTCATTCTGCTTCTTTAGCTTTATGACCTCACTGCATATTTCAGTACTTCTCTTGTACAGATCCTTGAAAGCTTGCTCAAGATCTGCATAAGTAAGCTCTCCACAGCTGGAATCACTATCATATTCACACAGTCCAGCTAAAGCAGTAATGTGCTTAGCTGATTCTTCTTCTGAATCTCCTGAGTCTTCATCAGACCAGGTCACAGAGAGTCCTTTCTTTTGCCTCTTTAAGTAGGTAGGACATTCAAACTTGATGTGTCCATATCCTTCACATTCATGGCATTTGACTCCTTTATCTTGACTGGTCTTTTCAGCATACTTTAATCTTTTGTTAGCATCATAAGGTCTTCTGTTCTCAGAGTTTGTGTTTCTTCCACTAGGTTTGGATTTTCCTTCCATTCCTCTGAGAATCTGTTTGAATTGTCTTCCAATCAAAGCAAGGTTTTCTGATAAGCTTTTATCATTTGCTGGTTCATCATCTTCTTCTTCATCTGTATTTGAAACCAAGGCTATGCTTTTGTTCTTTTTAGCATGTGTGTCATTCATTCCCATTTCAAAAGTTTGAAGGGAACCAATGAGTTCTTCAGCTTTCATGGAGCATATGTCTTGAGCTTCTTCTATTGCTGTGACTTTCATGTCAAATCTTTTTGGCAAAGATCTGAGAATCTTCCTTACAAGCTTTTCATCAGTCATCTTTTCTCCCAAGGCTCCAGAAGTATTGGCTATATCCAAGATGTTCATGTAGAACTCATGAATTGATTCATCTTCCTTCATTCTCAAGTTTTCAAACTTGGTGGTGAGAAGTTGAAGTCTTGACATTTTTACTTTTGATGTTCCTTCATGAGTTGTCTTGAGGGTATCCCACACATCTTTGGCCAGCTCACAATGATGCACCAGTCTGAAAATATTTCTATCAATGCCATTGAATAAAGCATTTAGGGCTTTTGAGTTGCCTAGTTCTGAATCTTCTTCCTCTTTACTCCATTCTTCTTCAGGTTTCAGAACTTTTGATCCATCTTTGGTGTCTTGAACAGGATGTTTCCATCCAACATTTACTGCTCTCCATGCCCTGTTGTCAAGTGATTTTAAGAATGCAATCATTCTTGGCTTCCAGTAGTCATAATTAGATCCATCCAGAATAGGTGGTCTATTTACTGACCCTATATCTCTGTCCATGTTACAGAATTTGTTTTCCCTAGATCTCACCCAGTATAAACAGGCAGGGTGCCTGCTCTGATGCCAATTGAAATTCTGTAATGAGATGTCCTAAGAGATGTTCCAACACTTAATAGGACATTTGACAAGTTTAATCAAAACTTAAACAGCAGGAAAAATAAACAACACAGAAGTTTGTTAACCCAGTTCAGTGTATAACCACACCTACATCTGGAGGCTACCAAGCCAGGAGGAAATCTACTATTAGTAATATTAATTCTAGACTTAAACCACCCTGTTTAATCTATCACTTAATACTTACCCAATGCAATTTCTACCTAAGACTCACTTAGATAAGAGTACCCTACTCACTCCCCCTCAATCACCCAGTGATCAAGTTTACAAGTTTACAGAAATTGAAGACATCCTTCAAACAATACAGCTTGATCTTACTTCACAGTTTCAATCAAGTCACAAATGCACTTTTGCTTAAAAGCTCATAAAGTGGTACATAAAAACAACCTGCTATTAAAACACTAGACACCCTATTTAGTCTTCTGAAATTCGTACTCAATTCTATGAGTTTCTGTTGTTTAAATAGGTATCTGAATTTTGGGCTTTCTGTAGAATGATCCAGCCCTACTGTGCAGCAACTGTCACCTTGAATTTAGGGTTTGTTACCTCCTATATTCTAGGTGCATTAGGTCTTCTGTTTTAATCTGAATCTTCAATTTAAAACTCCCTACAGATGCGCCTTGTTCTGTTTTTATCCAGCATTAATTAATCCCAGATAGTTCTCCTTAAATATCTCTGATCTGTTAATCAATAATTAATTCTGGTAGCAGGTCTTAGATGTCTCAACATCTGTTGGGACATCCTGAAAAACTGAACTTAATTTATTCACACAATGTCCCAACATCTGATGAGACATCCTGAAATAAATTCACATACTCTGTTTGATAATGTCCCAACATCTGATAGGACATTCTGAACTGAATTTAGCATTTCTTGTTTGGTCAAAAATTCTGCCAATTCTTAAACATCTACAAATACTTTAAGTGTGAAGTCAGCTTCTCACACTTAATTACCATGGTGTAGGATTAAGATCATTAACCTACTTGTGATTATTTAGATGTTTTTGGTATTTTTGTTTAGTGTTGAGTAATGAGATTAAGCCATAATCAGGGATTAAACAGACTCATTACACCATCCTAATAGAAGGATAATAGATGAGAATGTTTAAGCTGAGGAAAGCTCCTCAACTTAATCCATGATTAGGGATTAAACTCATGACAAAACAAAACCTTTATTAAGTGGATTTTAGTTAATGGTAAGATGATGAAGTGAGTTTTAGGGTTTGTAAGACAACTTGAGGGGGACTTGTCCATTAACACTAGGGTTAGTCCTTCTTAACCAATTAAGGAAGAATTAGAACCCTAATGCAAGGCCCAAGTTACAAGTGTGATGTCTTGATGATTATTAAGTGAATTGATTAAAGGATTTAAACACATTAAGGGTTTAACACTTAGGATTAAAGTTATACACTCCATCCTAATAGAAGGATGCAGGCATAAACTTAATCACAAAGCCTTAAAGCCTTTATGGTTTAGTCCTTGATTATGAGGTGAGAAGAGAAGACTCAAAAGAGACACAAAGGTAAAACTAAGAGGGAGACTAATCAAAACCCTAATCATTGTCATGCTTGGTTGTTCCTAAGGTTTGTGAGGTTTAAGAAAGAAGTCTTCAATGGAACCACCAGGAAGCAGATGAAAAGATCAGGAGAAGCAAAGTAACTTGCTTCATTCAAGAAGTCAAGTCACTTGAAGAAAGAAAGTGGGAAGAAGAAGAATGAGCAAGCTCAATCTCAAACACATGCAAAAATGCATCAAGGATACATAAAAGAGATGAAGAGAAAGTATGAGAAGTGAAGGCAAATTCACTTCTCAAAGTCACTTACCACCTGAAAAGTTAGAAAAGAAAATGCAATGCAATGCAAAATGAGATGAAATGGTATGATGAAAAAAAACCAAACCAGAAGAATATACATGATGTTAATAATGCTATGATATGCTACAAACATGAAACAACACATGGGGATGATCATGCAAGCTTATGAATGCAAATGAAGCCAGTTAAGACACATGAACATACATGAAAAGTTATGAGGTGCATATGGCATACAACATGGCAAATGAAAGATGCAATGATCAAACATGCTTCCAATATGTCTTATGATGTTAAATTAATCACATGGATGCATAAAATATCATGGCAAGTCAAGGTATGAATGCAAATGCAAGATGGATGCATATGAAAGCCCAAATTAGGGTTTATGAACAATACATCAAACAAAAACCAAAATCAGAAGCAAACAACATTACAAAAAATTGAAAATGCCCTCAAAGGATCCCTAAACCTATACTAACTCACTGCCCAAAGGAGAGGTCTCAACTCTTAACCTAATTCAAGATATGATTTTTCTAAGTTTCCTAGGGTTTTAGGGTTCCTTAACAAGAAAATTACCAAACAAATTGAAAATGAAAGATCAAATCGTGGCCATTTAATCTCACAAACTACATGCTAAACACAATGCAATGCAAAAAGAATCAAGGTCCAACTCCTTAGGGTTAGGCAGAAATGATTTTTGGAAGTTTAGATCAAAATAATGCATAAAAATGATTTTAATTCCATGTAAAATTCTCAAAATGCATCAAGATCAAAAAATAAATTTGGTTTGAGGGTTGGACAATGCTTCTAAATGTTTTTAAAGGTTTCATGATTTTTTTGGTGATTTTTAAATACCTAAAAGTATTTTTAATTAATTAATTCTCATTAATTAATTAAAAGGAAACTTTTAAATATTTAAAAATACTTTTTTAATGCTAAAAATAAAAATAAAAATATTTTTGTGTTCTGAAATTAAATAATAACTTGTACAAAAAATTTCAGATTTTTTAATGCATTTTTTCTATTTTTAATAAATTGGAGAAATTAAGTATGAAACAAATAAAATAAAAAGGAAATTAAATGGGAAAAAGAGAAAGTCAGCCAATCTAATGGCTGAGATTCAAACCCAGGGACGCAGGAGCTGACTGCGCGCGCGAACGGACGGACCAAATTCAAACTGACTTAATTACACTTAACCCTAATTAAACAAACCCTAATGACTTTCAGACGACCGGAACACTGTTCCGGTCGTCTTCTCCGGCTAGGTCATCTCCCAATCTCTCTCAATACGCCATGAAAACACGCCAAATTCTCCAGAATCAAAGCTTAACTCATTTTAAACAAGATTCAAGCAACAAAAATCATTTATTTCAACACTCAAACAAGATTCGAATCAAACATCAAAAACTGTCAAAATTTCAGAAACATCATACAACCTCATTTCTCCATCTTTTTCAAAAGTAACAAGTTCAGAGAACTCATGGAAGCATGCTTTATCATTTAGAAACTTAAAAAGCAAGTTCTGGAAAAAAAGTTCATGAAGCTACCTGAGATTGAGCTTTCGATTCAGGAGCTTTCTGGCTTGTTCTTTGGCTCAAACAAGTCCCAATGATCTTCCTTTGAAGCTTTTGACACTTAGTTGGAGTTTGTGTGGCCTCTAGAGCAAGTTGGCAGGAGCTCAGGCCAAGGGAATGAGAAAATTGTATTTGTGATGTGGGAGGTTTCAGGCCAAAACAATGGTTGGTTTGTGATCAGTGAAGTGAGTTGAGATTGTTTGTGAAGTTTGTTTTTGTGTTTGAGGTTTGTGGGGAGAGTTTCGAAGGAAAATGCAAGTTGGAGTGAGTTTGTGAATGCTGAGTTCTAGTGTGTTTCAGGCTTGCCCCTTGTGTTGTTTAGCTTGCATTTGATTTGTATAAACTAATCCTATTGGTCAGATGACATGACATGTGCTTTATTGATTGGTATGGTGGCTTTTGCAAAATGACAACTTTGTGTAAGAGAAGGCATGGGTCTTGTTCTAGCCAAGTACAAGGGCTGTGGGCTGCGCAGCATGGTGAGGGGAAAGGCTAGGGTGGTTCAGCATCCAAGGCAGCAAGTGGATGGGAAGTGATCATGAGCTTTTGCAACTTGACTTTGCTTTTGCTTTTCATGAAAATATCTTGCTCCAAAGGCCAAACAAATGAGAAACTCTTGGTCCATTATGATTTTTAGGTCACATGTGATGTTTGTGTAATGGTTTGACATCAATTAGAAGTCACAAATTGCCTTGGTACAAAATTTTGCAAGTTTCTCATTTGGTGCATAATTTGAATTTTAGTGATTTTAGCCAACTTTGATGAACCATAACTTTTGATCCAAAATGAATTAGGTCATGTTCTTGTACTTTTTGAAAAGGGAAAGATCTAATCTACAACTTTCATGACCAAAATGTTTCCATTTGAAGCATTTTTGGACCAAAAGGTAAGGATTGAAAAGTTGCCTAAAATGATAAATTCCTTGAAAGTCAAACTTGCCCCAAAAAGTCAACTTTGCAAAAACTTGTAATTCTTGAATCTTGTGAACTTCAACCTTCTTCCATGATCAAATAAATATCAAATACACCCAAAATGATGAAGATCACCCCTTGGTTGGGTCATTGGGGGCCTCAGATGCCCTAATTTTGCACTGACTTGTCTGAAAAGTCAACTCTTGATCAGATGACTTCCCCATGGAATTTCTTCATGAAAATTGATATGCACACTCCCTATACCATATAGAGACCAATAGAAACAAGAATGACCAAAAATTTTGAAGTTATGGCCTCTGAAACCAAAACCCTAATTTCAGGTCATCTGTGCAGTCAAACCTGGCTCTGCTTCCATACCAATCCCAGTTCTTGTGATTCTTAGGCATTCTTGGTTTTGAGAGGATATAATATGATACTTGAACACACATAGACCCCTTTGAAGTGATTGATGACCTTTGGAGTGGCTCAAGAAGCTCTTGGATTGCTCAGATCACAAACCCTAGATGCAGATGACTTAGAACCAATGCAAAGACTCAAAATTGTGGTATGAGATGTTATGATTGAGTTTATGCATATGAAATGATCACAAGCCATGGTGTGAATGGGTGAGGGAAAATTTGGGGTGTTTACAGCTGCCCCTATTCAAACATGAGTTAGCTGTGCAGGTTGTAAGCGACGGCTTAACAGGCAAAGAAGATAACTTGTGGTTGAATACCAAAGACAGTCCAAAATTTGCACTCACAGAATGAAGAAGAAAGGGGATATAGATTGTAAAGTAAAATAAAGTATATTGTAAAGTGTGGGCGACGGAGGACGACCGTCGAGCAGAGGACGACTGCTGGGTAAAGAGCAATGACGGGGACGGCCGACATGCTGGGAAAAATGCAGAAAATGAAGCAATGACGGGGACGGCCGACATGCTGGGGATAAAAGGATCATGATGGGGATGGCCATCAAGATAAAGCTGTAAAATTCTCTGGGGATTAATGAAACATGACGGGGACGGCCATCAAGTTCATAAAGTAAAGTAACCAACGACGGGGACGACCATCGGGCTAAGCTGATGAAGGACGATCATCAGGAAAAAGAAAAAGGGACCACGACGGGGACGGCCATCGGGTTAAAGAATAAATGAAATAAACAGATGATGAGGTACGGTCATCAAAGGTGAAGGACGATCACCTAGAAGGGGACGGCTGCTCTGTTGGGGATAAGATGAGGGACGGTCATCTAAGGTGGAGGACGACCACCTGGCAGGGTACGGCTGCCGAAAATATCACGACATAGGACGAATGCCGGATAAAAGGTCAACGATGGGGACGGCCATCGGATGAGCATGATGGAGGACGACCATCAAGAGGTGGAGGACGACCACCTAGCAGGGGACGGCTGCTCTCAAGGCTTGTCTTGACATAGTACGAATGTCAGATAACCAAAATCAACAATGGGGACGGCCATTGGATAAAATGATGAAGGACGATCATCAAAAGGTGGAGGACGACCACCTAGCAGGGGACGGCTGCTAAATATCACGACATAGGACGAATGTCGGATAGAAAATCAACGATGGGGACGGCCATCAGATGAGCATGATGGAGGACGACCATCAAGAGGTGGAGGACGACCACCTAGCAGGGTACGGCTGCTCTCAGGGTTTATCGTGACACAGGACGAATGTCAGATAAAAAGAAAATTGCTTTGTTGGCGATCTCCTGGGGAGTAGTAAACACAGACGAGTGTTTATATCCAAGAAACAAAAGGTGTAAGTGTTTGGTATTGTGTATAGATTAAAGATGCGGACGAGCATCCCTAAGACTACGATACAGACGAGTATCGGGTAGAAACAAATAACTGACACGTGTTCAGAGAGGATGATACGGACGAGTATCAACTGGTTAACAGAGAACACGGACGAGTGTTGAATCTGAAGGGACTCTTCTGGGGAATGGTAGACACAGACGAGTGTCTATATTTAAAAAAGACATGAGTGTTGGACACAGTGTATGGATTAAAGATGCGGACGAGCATCCTTAAGACTATGATACGGACGAGTATCAGGTAGAAACAAACGCTTGACGCATGCTCTGAGATGATGATACGGACGAGTACCAACGAGTTAACAAAGAACAAGGACTAGTGTTGAATCTGTGGGGATGTAAGTGGTATATATAAGATACGGACGAGTATCAGTATAAGAGTGAGTGGTGTATAGATGAGTGTTTAACTGCTGGGGAGGGTGACACGGACGAGTGTCAAAAGGAGAAGAGTGTGATATGCACAAGTATCTGATATACAAAGTGTTTATGTTGCTGTGCTGGGGATATGACACGGACGGGTGTCAAAGCATTGTCATATGTAAGTATATGTGAGTGCAAAGAGGACGTCTTTGGCTTTCTGCTGGGTTATGACACAGATGGGTGTCAAAAAGTATCTGTAATACGAGTGTTATTGTTTGCACAGAGTGTTCAGGCGACTTTACTGGGGAGTATTGACACGGACGGGTGCCAAAGAGAGTATATATACTGGTGTTTGTGAACGTGAGGCAACTGTTTTTGCTGGGGAACTTCCGCTGGGGATATGGGGGGAAGTATTCTGTATATTGACGGATTGTCATTATTCACAAGTGTTGATTCAAAACATGGCTTATGATTATGCTATATGCTTGATTTTTGCCGTAATGCTCCGTATTAAACGGAATGCTACGCTTTGTGGGTGAATATGATGCGAATGCTATGATTATGCAAAGGTACCAAACCGGGATCTGGATCCCGCTGCTCGTGAAGATCTCCGGTCGAGCTTGTTTGAGATGGACATCCCAGCTGGGGATGAGGTCATTTGATAGATCTGATGGGATGCTATCTGCTTGGGGATGTAGGTCACTGATAGGCCTGTCTCAGTAATGAGGGACCCAGCTGGGGTTTGTAGAAGCTTTCGTCGCTCTGTTGTGATCTCTCCGTGCGTTGCTCTTCTGGACAGAAGTCGATGCTCTGTGGGGAGATGGTTCCCTGACTTTTGTACTCGGCTGAGGAGGAAGAGCGATTGGCACCTCGGCTGGGGAATAGTAACAAGTGGCAACTCAGCTGGGGAGAAAACACTTCGGGTGCTGAGGTTGAGTGTTGATTTGTCAACTTGCTGGAGTGAAAGCTTTCATGCCCCACGTTGCGTTCTGGATTCCTGCAATCCTGAAAAGATAGAGAAACGCACAAGTAATCCCGAGGTATCCTTTACTGGATTCCGTCATAGGAGTTTAGACACTTCTGAGAGTAAGTATATTTCCTGCAAGCACGTTTTTATTTGAAAAATAAACATCCGTATTCTATGCAATCAGTTTTTTCTTTAAGACATCAGACATTTTTTGCAAATAAAAATGTACAAGACGAGACATGACTGAAAATCTGATTTTATTAATTCATATGCCCTGAATTGGCGAGATACAGTCAAAGAAACAAATCCCCTGAAATGAGGAGATCGTTACAAATTGAGAAACAAAACGCTGGCAATGTTGATGACGCTTTAAGGAGCTTCCTCTTTCACCATGACTCGTATGACTTTTGACGTTCTTCTCGTCTTGCTTTCTGAAGAAGGCTGATTCTGATTGAAGCTTAATCCATCTGAAGCTTACCAAGTTATAGGTGATACAGACGAATTCAGAGTGTAGTTGTTCGCTTATTCCCTTATTCTGCATGGATCGCCCTTTCGGGTTTTCAATCCATCGGGATACCCATTTTTGCCTGAGCTGTCCAATGTGGCTTTTCAACTCAGCGGGTGTACATTTTTTGTTTATTTTCCCTTATTTTTGCCCGAGCCTTTTATTCTGTTTTTGACTCGCCGGGATGCCCTATTTTTGCATGGACTTACATTCTGTTTTTATGTCCAGCGGGTCATTTTTTATGCGAAGTATTTTTTAACTGCATCTGAATTTACAGGGGACGAGAAGTCTTCACCATCCATGGTGCTGAGCATCAGTGCTCCACCAGAGAAAACTTTATTTACTACAAATGGTCCTTCATAATTTGGAGTCCATTTGCCCCTGTGGTCTGTATGAGGAGGGAGGATTCTTTTCAGCACAAGATCTCCTACTTGGTACTCTCGATGCCTGACTTTCTGATCGAAGGCTTTCTTCATTCTTTTCTGATACAACTGCCTATGACAGATTGCAGCCAATCTTTTCTCTTCAATCAGACTCAGTTGTTCGTATCGGGACCTGACCCATTCTGCTTCGTTCAGCTTAACATCCATCAGTACCCGTAGAGAGGGTAATTCAACTTCGACAGGTAGGACTGCTTCCATACCATATACAAGCTGATACGGTGTTGCCCCAGTGGATGTTCTGATTGACGTGCGGTACCCATGCAAGGCAAATGGTAGCATTTCATGCCAGTCTTTGTAAGTGACTACCATCTTCTGCACAATCTTCTTGATATTTTTATTAGCCGCCTCAACAGCGCCATTCATTTTTGGCCTGTAAGGAGAAGAATTGTGATGTTGAATTTTGAAGTCCCGGCATAGCTCTGCCATCATTTTGTTGTTTAGATTGGAACCATTATCAGTAATGATTCGCTCGGGTACTCCATACCGACAGATGATATCTCTTTTCAGAAATCTGGCTACCACTTGTCTTGTAACGTTGGCATAGGAAGCTGCTTCAACCCACTTGGTAAAATAGTCAATAGCAACCAAGATGAATCTGTGGCCATTTGAAGCAGTTGGTTCAATCTTGCCGATCATGTCTATGCCCCACATAGCAAAGGGCCAAGGTGAAGACATCACATTCAGAGGATTGGGAGGCACATGCACCTTATTTGCCTAAATCTGGCATTTATGGCATTTTCTGGCATAGGTACAACAATCAGCATCCATTGTGATCCAGTAATAGCCTGACCTTAACAACCTTTTGGCCATGGCATGCCCTCCCGCATGGGTACCAAAGGATCCTTCGTGCACTTCATGCATCAACAAGTCTGCTTCTGTCTTATCAACGCATCTGAGGAGTACCATATCAAAGTTTCTCTTATACAGGGAACCATCAGTGTTCAGAAAGAAACTACCAGCAAGCCTTCTCAAAGTCTTCTTATCATTGGAAGATGCCCCAGGTGGGTATGTTTGGGCCTCCAAGAAGCACTTAATGTCATGGAACCAAGGCCTATCATCTTTAACAACATCTGCTGCGAACACATATGCTGGTCTGTTAAGTCTGGACACTGCAATTTGAGGTACGAAGTTGGCGGCTTGGACTTTGATCATAGATGAAATAGTATCCAGAGCATCTGCAAACTGATTCTCGTCTCGAGGGATATACTCAAGCTTGACTGTTGTAAAGAAAGTCAATAACCTACTTGTATAATCCCTGTAAGGTATCAGATGATCCTGGTGGGTGTACCATTTGCCGTTGGTTTGATTGATTACCAGAGCTGAATCTCCGAATACGGTCAACGTCTTGATCCTGAGGTCAATGGCTTCCTCAAGACCCATAATGCAAGCTTCGTATTCAGCTTCGTTGTTAGTGCAGTTGAAAGTGAGTTTTGCCGAGAAAGGAATGTGAACTCCTTTAGGTGTAATGAGTACTGCACCAACACCACGACCATTCATGTTAACAGCCCCATCAAACATCATAGTCCATTCTTCTTCCGGGTCAGGCCCTTCAGTGTGAACAGGCTCTTCATGATCTTTTGCTTTTATGAACATGATGTCTTCATCAGGGAAGTCAAATCTCATAGGCTGGTAATCATCAATAGGTTGCTCAGCAAGATATTCAGACAATACACTTCCTTTGATGGCTTTCTGAGAGGTGTATTGGATGTCATATTCTGTGAGAATCATTTGCCATCTTGCAACCCGTCCGGTAAGTGCTGGCTTCTCAAATATGTACTTAACTGGGTCCATTTTTGAGATCAACAAAGTAGTGTGGGTCAACATATACTGTCTCAGTCGGCGAGCAGCCCACGCTAAAGCACAACAAGTTTTCTCGAGCAGTGAATAACGTTGTTCACAGTCGGTAAACTTTTTGCTTAGGTAGTATATTGCATACTCTTTTCGACCAGACTCGTCATGTTGGCCCAGCACACACCCCATTGACTCTTCTAATACTATCAAATACATTATCAGAGGTCTTCCTTCAACTGGAGGCATAAGGATTGAAGGCTCTTGTAAGTATTCCTTGATCTTGTCAAAAGCCTTTTGGCAGTCTTCATTCCACCTGACCGTTTGTTCTTTTCTTAACAATTTGAACAAAGGCTCACAGGTTGCTGTGAGGTGAGATATGAACCTTGAGATGTAGTTCAATCGACCTAAGAAACCTCGAACTTCTTTCTCTGTCTTCGGTGCAGGCATCTCTTGAATAGCTTTGACTTTATCAGGGTCAACTTCAATCCCTTTCTCGCTCACAATAAAACCCAGCAGCTTACCAGATCGCACCCCGAATGTGCATTTGTTGGGGTTTAACTTTAGTTGGTACTTCCTCAGACGCTTGAACAACTTTAGCAGATTTACCAGATGATCTTCTTCAGTAAGGGACTTGGCGATCATGTCATCCACATAACATTCTATTTCTTTATGGATCATGTCGTGGAATAATGTCACCATGGCCCGTTGATACGTCGCACCGGCATTCTTGAGCCCAAATGGAATTACCTTGTAGCAGAACGTGCCCCAGGGTGTGATGAAGGTTGTCTTCTCCACGTCTTCAGGTGACATTTTAATCTGATTATATCCTGAAAATCCATCCATGAAGGAGAATACCGAGAACTGAGCCGTATTATCCACCAATACATCAATGTGAGGTAAAGGGAAATCATCTTTCGGGCTAGCTCTGTTCAGATCCCGGTAGTCAACACACATTCTTACTTTGCCGTCCTTTTTAGGCACATGTACTATATTAGCAACCCACGGTGGATAGCTAGTTACGGCAAGGAAACCGGCGTCCCATTGCTTTTGTACCTCTTCCTTGATTTTCATCGCCATGTCCGGGCGAGTACGGCGCAATTTCTGTTTAACCGGCGGGCATTCTTCTCTCAAAGGCAGCTTGTGCACAACAATGTCGGTATCCAACCCTGGCATATCTTGATAAGACCAAGCGAACACGTCCACATACTCTTGAAGCAGGTCAATCAGTTGTCTCTTCACTGAGTCTTGTAAGCAGGCCCCGATTTTAACTTCTTTCACGTCTTCATCTGTACCAAGATTGATCGTTTCAGCCTCCTCCTGGTGAGGAGTAATAACCTTTTCCTCTTGTCTTAACAACCTGGCTAGCTCTTCAAGAAGCTCATATTCTTCTTCAACCCCTTCATCAGCTTGATTGATTGGATTGTCGAAGTCATACGAAGTCATAGCCGTGCTGTTGTCGGTGCTGTCTGGAAGGCACTCTCTGCAAGGGTTCAGTTTGTTCATTTTAGTGATTTGATTTTAATCTTGTTTAAAAAATGAAATAAAGTTGTCATTTTGAAAACATTGCCATTTATTTTTTGTACAAAAATAAAAATGGAAAAAACAGTGAGCGAAAAAGAAAAAGAAAGACTTTGTTTGCAAAAGATGTCTGATATTTCATTGGTTAATCTTGTTGCACAAAAAGTACAGATGGCCCAATTACAAAATGAGTCTTGTCATCTTGGGCAAGATGCAAGACTTTGATGCATGCTATAAAAATACAGGAAATAATAATTACTCTGCATGAGTAACTCTTATAATTTCCTGGGAAGACCAGTTCGAGATACTGCTCCCCGGGATCTTTGGACGGATCCAACTCTCCAGGTTGCGGTCGCTTTCATCCTCGTCTTCCAAGTTGTTGACAGCATCAGGGGTGAGCATTCCCCCACTAACAAAGTTGGGCTCCTTAGCAGCCTCTGCTTGATCTTGTTGAGTTGGTTTGTAACCCAACCCAAATCTATCCTCTTTCTTCTCCACAGGTAACAATTTGCCCCAGCCTTGGGCAGTCCCTTCTTCAACAACCTTTCGGGCTTGTTGATATGATGTCATTGAGGTTCCAGGTACAACAGATGTTTCATTTACGTTCAAGGCCTCGAACCCTTGACTCATTGTTTCGTGGATCTCCCCATCCATCTCAATGTATTTATAGGTAGCCAGGTGGCTGACAAAAATATCCTCCTCTCCACAGACAGTAACGACTTGACCCTCCCACTCGAATTTTAACTTCTGGTGAAGGGTTGAGGTCACGGAGCCAGCGGCGTGAATCCATGGCCTACCCAATAGACAGCTGTAGGCGGGCTGTATATCCATCACATAGAAGGTCGTTTTGAAAGTTTGTGGGCCAATCGTTATGGGCAACTCAATCTCTCCCAGAACCGATCTCTTAGAACCATCAAAGGCTCTTACTACCAGGTTGCTGGGACGTAATGCCAATCCGTCATACTCTAGCTTCACAAGGGCTTTTTTAGGTAAGACATTAAGGGATGACCCCGTGTCTACCAGCACATGGGAAAGGACTGCACCTTTACATTCCATGGTAATGTGCAAAGCCTTGTTATGGTTGCGGCCTTCCGTAGTCAAATCAGTGTTGGTGAACCCTAGTCCATGACTAGCATTAACATTCCCAACCACAGCTTCCAACTGATTGACGGTGATCTCTTCAGGCACATAAGCTGCGTGCAAGACTTTTAGTAGTGCGTTCCGATGGGCTTCGGAGCACATAAGTAATGATAGGATTGAGATCTTGGAAGGCGTCTGGTGAAGCTGATCCACTATTTGGTAATCACTTTTCTTGATGATTCTCATGAACTCATCAACTTCTTGATCAAAGGGTGTTTTCAAAGCTTCTTTAACAACCTGCTCTTCCTGCACCAAGCTTTTCCCTTTTGCCTTGGCAGCAGCTTCTGCTTCGGCAGTGGGCCTTTGAATTTGTGGAGCAAAGAGATGTCCGCTTCGAGTGAAGCCTCCGCCTCCTCCCACATTGTCTATTTGTGGCGCAGGGGTTGATGATTCAAAAGTGATTTTCTGTCCTTCGCAGTATAGATCAGAGCCGTAATGCCAGGGGATGGCATTACTGCTTTCATACGGTACTGGCCCAGGCACTGTGATAGTGACTGGACTGATTGCAGCTGCGGAAGGGACTGTGATAGTCTGTGGATCATAATATATTGCGACTGGTGCTCTGATGGGAGTAGCACTTTGTGAATTGTAGGCAGAATTATTTCCAGGATCGTAATAAATTGTAACGGTTGAGACATCTTCATGGTTTGCTGCTGATGTTGTAGGAGACATTGTTGGAAGGATGGGTGTTGTTGTTGTAGGAGATTCAAAATGAAGTGGTGCTGAAGTTGTAGAAGGAATGTTTGTTGATATCTGGTCAGTTGAAATGACAGATGAAATACTTGTTGATGAAGCCGAAGAGTTGTCGGGAACAATGGTTGTTGCAGTTGTAGGAGATACTGGAATTGTTGCTGATGGAATTGCTGGATTGGTTGGAAATGATGTTGTAATTTGAAGCAGGCCACTCTGGATGAGACCATCTATGCCATCCCTCAAGTTATCACAACCATTCACTGAAATGTTGCAATAAGCACACCCTAGCCCACATCCCGGGAACATTTGACATTCAAGGAGTTGAGCTTTGATCTCTACCAACGGTGTCCGAATCTGACCCACACTGGTTATTAAATAAGACGGCTTGTCTTCTTCAATAACATTGATTCTGGGACCTCCGTGGTGTGGCATAGGGTTTTTGTTAACATTTGGTGGTGGTTCAAAATTCAGAGCCTTAGAGTCCACCAAGTCCTGTACCTTCATGTGCAAAGCTCTGCACTTTTCTGTACTATGGCCAGGTGCATTTGAATGAAAAGCACATCTGGCGTTGGAGTCATAATTTCTGGGTAGACTATTAGGATATGGAGGTGCCAACGTCCTTAGCTCAACCAGGTTGAGTTTCAGGAGTTGTGGCAATAGTGTTGCATAGGGCATAGGGATCGGATCGATTACCCTATTGGCCTGAGAAGATCTCTGTTGGAATGGTCTTTGCTGATTGTTGTTGTTGGTGTTGTTGTAGTTTCTCGGAGGATACTGAGTCTGTTGCTGGTAATGAGGTTGTTGCTGATAATTTTGTTGCGGAGGTTGATAAGCTGGTTGTGGATGAGCTGGAGCGGGAATGGTGACTGCTGCCACAGACCTATGAACATATTGGGGTCTGCCCCTGTTGGCATGGATAGCATTGGTTTCACCAGTTCTTCTTGGGCCTGCAAAAGGCTTCCTTGTGTTGCTGGATGAGCTGGCACCATTGTCAGAAATCTTGCCCATCTTTAACAGGCTCTCAATTCTCTCTCCAGCTATGACAACATCTGCAAAGCTAGTGGAAGAGAAAGCAGCTAGCCTGTCAATGTATGTTCCTTGGAGGGTGTTCATAAACATATCTGCCATCTCCCTCTCTGACATAGGTGGCTGAACAGCAGCAGCCAATTGCCTCCATCTCTGGGCATACTCTCGGAAACTTTCTCTTGATGACTGTGACATTCCCATTAGGAGGGTCCTGTTGGGTGCCATATCTAAGTTGTACTGATACTGTCTGATAAAGGCCTCTGCCAGGTCCTTCCAACACCTGATAGTTGCTCTTGTCAGATGAGAGTACCATTATCTTGAAGCTCCCGTCAAGCTGTCCTCAAAATAAAAACATCCAGAGCTTCTCGTCCATGGTATAGGCCTTCAGCCTTCCCAGAAATGATTGTAAATGGGTCCGGGGGCATGAAGTCCCGTTGTACTTTTCAAAACAAGGAGGCTTAAACTTATGGGGAATCCTGACCCCGTCTACCAAGCCCATGTCCATAACATCAAAACCCAAATAGTTTTGAGACTCCAAGGATCTTAATTTCTCAGCTATCTCATCCAGCCTTCTGTCATAAGCTTCCTCCCCAGCATCCATTACTGTGAACTGATCCTCTTGGGGGTCTTCTTGCAGCACTCTGCCTGCAGTGGCAGTCCCTTGTACATTGGCAGGGACGTTGATCTCTGGATGAAGGTGGGGTCCAAATACAGGAGGGTTGACATGAGGTTGGACCCTCTCATTGTTGCTTGTGCCAGCAGTCCCTATGTGTGGATCTTCCTGATTCTGCCTTTCCACCATTGCTCTCAATCTTTCTTGGCTCTGAGCCATGTTGTTCATCACTTCCATAAACTGCGTCATCTGAGTTTTCATTTCCAATCTTTCGTTTGCCATTTGGTTTCTGACCTCTGCAAGGTCCTGTTGTACCTGATCCATTTGTATGCCCAGGAGGTTGTTACGGGTTGGATATCGGTGTGGACGGTTGAGGGGAAATACTCGGCGTCGAGCAATAGTTCCTGAGATCACAACAGAGTTAGCAACAATAAAACAAAAACCTACAAAACAAACAAAAGGTTAGCATGCAATGCAGTATGCTTATTTGTTTTCAAGGTATCCGGCTTGGCATTCAGTTTTGACCCTTCCAGACCCTTGAAGATGCTGTTGATGTTGCTTTTGAAGTAAACTTGGATGGAACAAACTGATACATATATTACAAAAGGCAAATGGTACATAGTTTGTTTACAAATACAAGCCCTCTGAGGGGTCAAAATACATCATAAGAAAATAAAAATACATAAAATGAAAGCAACAACAAGCAAATGGTCAAACACCAAGACCAAACTCATCCTCCTGAACTTCCTTGAGAAGTGCTTCAGTCACAGGATCAGCTGGACGCTCTGTGAGATTCCTGATAAGGAGATTCCGGGTAGTAACAGCTACAGTTAGCTTCTTGTGTTGACTTTGGTCCTTTGACCTCTTCACTCCAGCTTTGATCTTCAGCTCTGAGATCTCCCTCTGGGCTGCTGCCAGGGCTTCCTGCTGCTCTTTTGCACTAGCTTCCAGCTGCTCTATCTTGTCTTGGACCCTTTTATCCTCCAGAGTACGGGCTTCGGTGATCCTGACCCACCTAGCTTGACTCTCCTTCAGATACAAGTCTGTCCTGGCCTTCTGGAATTGGGCTTCCTTGCAAGCATTCTTCAGAATTTGTTCTCCAGCCCTAGACTTCTTGATGTAATCCTCAGACTTCTCAATTTTAGCCAGATGCTCTACTCTCAGCTTCTCTAACCTCTCAATATCCAACCTACCATCACTCCTCTCCCGGAGGGTCTTCTGCAAAGCCTGAGTCAACTTCTCATTTCTCTCTTTCAAACCCTCAAACTCCTCCAAACTGACAGTGGCAGGGGGTGGTGCTGAGGATGATCCAGGCATATCCTCCATGGTAAAGGGCATTCCATAGAATTGAGCCCTGGCATGGGACCACTCATGGTACTGTGCTGATGCTACATTGTTGCACTTCCCCAGAATGGTTACTCCCTTAGTTTGAACATTGTCCCAAGCCCAGGCTGCCTGCCTAACAATAGCCAGGTTAAGCTTGTTCTCACAGTAAAGAGTCTCAGCCAAGTCTTGTGCCTTAGGAGTGTGAACCAGTGCATAGCCCAGTTGTCTTTTGAACAGCAGAGGGTTGTAATTAATGCAACCCTTAACTCCTATCAGGGGTACATTGGGAAAATGCCCACAACTGGTGATGATATCCCTGCCCTTTGTGCTTTGAGTGCACCACCTGATATCGGCTGAAGTTAGAGCAGTGAGTCTTCTAGCCCAGTTTCTCTGCTGATGAGGATTCAAAAATGCATCTTTCTTGGGCAAATGCTTGAGAAGCCAAGTATGGAACAAAGGAGCACAACACCTCACTAATCTTCCCCTCTGTTTCTCATTCCTCTGGTGCACTGAGTAGTAAAAATCCCCCAATAGAGTGGGCACTGGGTTCCTCAGGATGAAAAGATGGATTGCATTCTTGCTAATGAATCTAGGCTCATCTGCAAATAATATGATCCCATATATGCTCAGGGCCAATAAAGCACAAACTGCTTTCCACTCTCCCAAAGAAGCTTTCAGGGTAGCTTGAGAGATCAAGAAATCCAGATGCAGGCCAGAGATTCCAGCCTTAGTAGTCATATGCTGCCCAATCATAACTGGTTCCAGATGCAATGCCTTTGCTACCTCTTCATTACCAGGAAAGACCATCTCAGGGTTGAAAGGGACTCCACCCCTGATAGGTATACCAACCAATGATGAGTATTCTTCCAATAAAGGGCCCAACTGAAAGTCCTGAAAAGTGAAACACCTCAGTGGGGGATCATAAAACTGAAGGAAAGTATGAATCAGGCTCCTCTGTGAAGGGTCCAAATCCATAACCACGTCAAGTATGTCTCCATAGTGTTCCCTGAACAGTGGTATATGGTCTGGAGTGATCAGGGTCTGAATCCTCCTGATGTCAGCTAGCTCAGGCTGGAAGAAGTGGTAGGAGATGTTACTCTTTTTAGGTGTCATGATGTTGAGGAAGAGTTGAGACAGGTGCTGATGATAACACTGAAAATGGGCCACTGACTGGCTGATGCAGGTGGCTGAAGTAGATAGATGATAGCTGAAGCAGATGCTGATGAAGATAGGTCAATACTGATGATGGGGTCAAAACCAAGCCAGAATGAAAACGGATACCCTGAAAAACAAATAAATAAATGTCAAAATGATGCAATGAGGATGTATGCAAATGATATGCAAGGGTTTGTGACTGAGCTGGATCTGATCAAGTGCTCTGATATAAGTCCAGGTATGCTCAAGAAATCCAGATGGAGGTCTATAAATCCAGTAACCAAGGTGGGGGACTCAAATAAAGAGTCACATGTCCAGGGTTTAGAATCACAAGAACTGTTCCAACATGGAGTATTCTTAATCAAATCAAAGTAACAGGGTATGCTGAGGCCAAGGGTACCTGCAAACCTGTAAACAGCCCAACCCCCTCACAGGTGGTGTTCTAAAACAAGGATCCTCAGACTTGGATCAGTTATGAGAAGTGTAAACACTTCTAACCCGGAGGTACAGTGTTTACAATAACCATAAAAGTTCCTCCTCTAATTCACCTCAGTTTCTGAAGGTCAATACTAAAAGGTCATCCAGACTTAGCAGGCTTCCCAGATAGCTCTAGTACTGCAGGAAATCTGCAACACAGAGTTCTCAAGAAGAAACCCATATCTGAACCGTGTTTCATATTCCCGCACCAGACCGAGATGGATTGGGAAAGAATATGAACCACTCTAGCCTAGGTGTCACTCAGGTCCCAGGTATAGGACCTCAACTCTCAATAGAACACCCACCCACCAAAGTAAACAGATCCAGCCAGCACAGTATGACAGTATGATATATGTAAAGCTAAAGAAAGCAGATAAACAACTGTACATAAAGCAAAAATAAATACAGATATACAAACACAAATAAGCACATAACACCCCAGTAAACACAAATCAATCAAGCGCTAGGAGGAACCCACAAAAAGAACCAGAAGCCCTGGTTGCAGTATAAGGTTCCCCAGCAGAGTCGCCAAGCTGTCGCTCCCGATAGATGGGACTGGCCCAAATAAAGGTACAGACGCGAACGGTCGGCGAGAGGGACAATGAGAACACACAGCCGTGAACTCACTGGAGATGAAAAGAGTCGCCAGCTAGGCATTTTTATCCCGGAGGAAAGGTAATGCTGCATAGACCTAGAAAGATATCGATAAGACGGTTGCGAACCAGAGAGACTGAGAAAGGGGGTTGGTTACAACCTGGGAAGGTATTAGCACCCAGATTGTCCGTCGTACTCGACGGGATCCACGCTTAAAAGATTTGTGTTTTAAAGGGGTGGTGTCAGTGCAATCTGTGTATAAAAGAGCTGGAAAAGGATGTACAGGTGTCAGTGTAAAGGAAGTGTGAAGTGTATAAATGATGTGTCAGTGTGAGATCAGGAATGAAATGCTCAAGACCATGAGGCTAAAAGAATGAGGCTAGAGAGAGGGGGAATGTACAGAGACTTTTGTTCGATAACTGTTAAGTTATGCCTACGTATCCTCTCGTGCAATGAGGAAGTCAGAACACCGTAGTTCGACCCAAAGAGACTGAAAGATGAATTGACTTGTGAACTGCTTGCTTGCCTATGCTCAAGTGTATGACCTGTCTGGCTCAGGTGCGAACTGTCTTGCATTAGACGGAAGAAGCAAGTTCTCGTTTGTGAATGAAGGTGATGAGAAAAGAATCCCGAAGGAGACGATTATTGTTTGTTTTTTGAGTTTTCAGTCTTTTATTGCTTTTCGAATTTTGTCATAAGTTAATGAGCTTAAGCCTAAACCAATGGGTTAGTAAACTCATCACATCTTCCCTCTGATTTGGGGTAATGAGAATACTTTAAGTGTGAAGTCAGCTTCTCACACTTAATTACCATGGTGTAGGATTAAGATCATTAACCTACTTGTGATTATTTAGATGTTTTTGGTATTTTTGTTTAGTGTTGAGTAATGAGATTAAGCCATAATCAGGGATTAAACAGACTCATTACACCATCCTAATAGAAGGATAATAGATGAGAATGTTTAAGCTAAGGAAAGCTCCTCAACTTAATCCATGATTAGGGATTAAACTCATGACAAAACAAAACCTTTATTAAGTGGATTTTAGTTAATGGTAATATGATGAAGTGAGTTTTAGGGTTTGTAAGACAACTTGAGGGGGACTTGTCCATTAACACTAGGGTTAGTCCTTCTTAACCAATTAAGGAAGAATTAGAACCCTAATGCAAGGCCCAAGTTACAAGTGTGATGTCTTGATGATTATTAAGTGAATTGATTAAAGGATTTAAACACATTAAGGGTTTAACACTTAGGATTAAAGTTATACACTCCATCCTAATAGAAGGATGCAGGCATAAACTTAATCACAAAGCCTTAAAGCCTTTATGGTTTAGTCCTTGATTATGAGGTGAGAAGAGAAGACTCAAAAGAGACACAAAGGTAAAACTAAGAGGGAGACTAATCAAAACCCTAATCATTGTCATGCTTGGTTGTTCCTAAGGTTTGTGAGGTTTAAGAAAGAAGTCTTCAATGGAACCACCAGGAAGCAGATGAAAAGATCAGGAGAAGCAAAGTAACTTGCTTCATTCAAGAAGTCAAGTCACTTGAAGAAAGAAAGTGGGAAGAAGAAGAATGAGCAATCTCAATCTCAAACACATGCAAAAATGCAGCAAGGATACATAAAAGAGATGAAGAGAAAGTATGAGAAGTGAAGGCAAATTCACTTCTCAAAGTCACTTACCACCTGAAAAGTTAGAAAAGAAAATGCAATGCAATGCAAAATGAGATGAAATGGTATGATGAAAAAAAACCAAACCAGAAGAATATACATGATGTTAATAATTCTATGAGATGCTACAAACATGAAACAACACATGGGGATGATCATGCAAGCTTATGAATGCAAATGAAGCCAGTTAAGACACATGAACATACATGAAAAGTTATGAGGTGCATATGGCATACAACATGGTCAATGAAAGATGCAATGATCAAACATGCTTCCAATATGTCTTATGATGTTAAATGAATCACATGGATGCATAAAATATCATGGCAAGTCAAGGTATGAATGCAAATGCAAGATGGATGCATATGAAAGCCCAAATTAAGGTTTATGAACAATACATCAAACAAAAACCAAAATCAGAAGCAAACAACATTACAAAAAATTGAAAATGCCCTCAAAGGATCCCTAAACCTATACTAACTCACTGCCCAAAGGAGAGGTCTCAACTCTTAACCTAATTCAAGATATGATTTTTCTAAGTTTCCTAGGGTTTTAGGGTTCCTTAACAAGAAAATTACCAAACAAATTGAAAATGAAAGATCAAATCGTGGCCATTTAATCTCACAAACTACATGCTAAACACAATGCAATGCAAAAAGAATCAAGGTCCAACTCCTTAGGGTTAGGCAGAAATGATTTTTGGAAGTTTAGATCAAAATAATGCATAAAAATGATTTTAATTCCATGGAAAATTCTCAAAATGCATCAAGATCGAAAAATAAATTTGGTTTGAGGGTTGGAAATGCTTCTAAATGTTTTTAAAGGTTTCATGAATTTTTTGGTGATTTTTAAATACCTAAAAGTATTTTTAATTAATTAATTCTCATTAATTAATTAAAAGGAAACTTTTAAATATTTAAAAATACTTTTTTAATGCTAAAAATAAAAATAAAAATATTTTTGTGTTCTGAAATTAAATAATAACTTGTACAAAAAATTTCAGATTTTTTAATGCATTTTTGCTATTTTTAATAAATTGGAGAAATTAAGTATGAAACAAATAAAATAAAAATGAAATTAAATGGGAAAAAGAGAAAGTCAGCCAATCTAATGGCTGAGATTCAAACCCAGGGACGCGGGAGCTGACTGCGCGCGCGAACGGACGGACCAAATTCAAACTGACTTAATTACACTTAACCCTAATTAAACAAACCCTAATGACTTTCAGACGACCGGAACACTGTTCCGGTCGTCTTCTCCGGCTAGGTCATCTCCCAATCTCTCTCAATACGCCATGAAAACACGCCAAATTCTCCAGAATCAAAGCTTAACTCATTCTAAACAAGATTCAAGCAACAAAAATCATTTATTTCAACACTCAAACAAGATTCGAATCAAACATCAAAAACTGTCAAAATTTCAGAAACATCATACAACCTCATTTCTCCATCTTTTTCAAAAGTAACAAGTTCAGAGAACTCAGGGAAGCATGCTTTATCATTTAGAAACTTAAAAAGCAAGTTCTGGAAAAAAAGTTCATGAAGCTACCTGAGATTGAGCTTTCGATTCAGGAGCTTTCTGGCTTGTTCTTTGGCTCAAACAAGTCCCAATGATCTTCCTTTGAAGCTTTTGACACTTAGTTGGAGTTTGTGTGGCCTCTAGAGCAAGTTGGCAGGAGCTCAGGCCAAGGGAATGAGAAAATCGTATTTGTGATGTGGGAGGTTTCAGGCCAAAACAATGGTTGGTTTGTGATCAGTGAAGTGAGTTGAGATTGTTTGTGAAGTTTGTTTTTGTGTTTGAGGTTTGTGGGGAGAGTTTCGAAGGAAAATGCAAGTTGGAGTGAGTTTGTGAATGCTGAGTTCTAGTGTGTTTTAGGCTTGCCCCTTAAGTTGTTTAGCTTGCATTTGATTTGTATAAACTAATCCTATTGGTCAGATGACATGACATGTGATTTATTGATTGATATGGTGGCTTTTGCAAAATGTCAACTTTGTGTAAGAGAAGGCATGGGTCTTGTTCTAGCCAAGTACAAGGGCTGTGGGCTGCGCAGCATGGTGAGGGGAAAGGCTAGGGTGGTTCAGCATCCAAGGCAGCAAGTGGATGGGAAGTGATCATGAGCTTTTGCAACTTGACTTTGCTTTTGCTTTTCATGAAAATATCTTGCTCCAAAGGCCAAACAAATGAGAAACTCTTGGTCCATTCTGATTTTTAGGTCACATGTGATGTTTGTGTAATGGTTTGACATCAATTAGAAGTCACAAATTGCCTTGGTACAAAATTTTGCAAGTTTCTCATTTGGTGCATAATTTGAATTTTAGTGATTTTAGCCAACTTTGATGAACCATAACTTTTGATCCAAAATGAATTAGGTCATGTTCTTGTACTTTTTGAAAAGGGAAAGATCTAATCTACAACTTTCATGACCAAAATTTTTCCATTTGAAGCATTTTTGGACCAAAAGGTAAGGATTGAAAAGTTGCCTAAAATGATAAATTCCTTGAAAGTCAAACTTGCCCCAAAAAGTCAACTTTGCAAAAACTTGTAATTCTTGAATCTTGTGAACTTCAACCTTATTCCATGATCAAATAAAGATCAAATACACCCAAAATGATGAAGATCACCCCTTGGTTGGGTCATTGGGGGCCTCAGATGCCCTAATTTTGCACTGACTTGTCTGAAAAGTCAACTCTTGATCATATGACTTCCCCATGGATTTTCTTCATGAAAATTGATATGAACACTCCCTATACCATATAGAGACCAATAGAAACAAGAATGACCAAAAATTTTGAAGTTATGGCCTCTGAAACCAAAACCCTAATTTCAGGTCATCTGTGCAGTCAAACCTGGCTCTACTTCCATACCAATCCCAGTTCTTGTGATTCTTAGGCATTCTTGGTTTTGAGAGGATATAATATGATACTTGAACACACATAGACCCCTTTGAAGTGATTGATGACCTTTGGAGTGGCTCAAGAAGCTCTTGGATTGCTCAGATCACAAACCCTAGATGCAGATGACTTAGAACCAATGCAAAGACTCAAAATTGTGGTATGAGATGTTATGATTGAGTTTATGCATATGAAATGATCACAAGCCATGGTGTGAATGGGTGAGGTAAAATTTGGGGTGTTTACAGCTGCCCCTATTCAAACATGAGTTAGCTGTGCAGGTTGTAAGCGACGGCTTAACAGGCAAACAAGATAACTTGTGGTTGAATACCAAAGACAGTCCAAAATTTGCACTCACAGAATGAAGAAGAAAAGGGATATAGATTGTAAAGTAAAATAAAGTATATTGTAAAGTGTGGGCGACGGAGGACGACCGTCGAGCAGAGGACGACTGCTGGGTAAAGAGCAATGACGGGGACGGCCGACATGCTGGGAAAAATGCAGAAAATGAAGCAATGACGGGGACGGCCGACATGCTGGGGATAAAAGGATCATGATGGGGACGGCCATCAAGATAAAGCTGTAAAATTCTCTGGGGATTAATGAAACATGACGGGGACGGCCATCAAGTTCATAAAGTAAAGTAACCAACGACGGGGACGGCCATCGGGCTAAGCTGATGAAGGACGATCATCAGGAAAAAGAAAAAGGGACCACGACGGGGACGGCCATCGGGTTAAAGAATAAATGAAATAAACAGATGATGAGGTACGGTCATCAAAGGTGAAGGACGATCACCTAGCAGGGGACGGCTGCTCTGTTGGGGATAAGATGAGGGACGGTCATCTAAGGTGGAGGACGACCACCTGGCAGGGTACGGTTGCCGAAAATATCACGACATAGGACGAATGCCGGATAAAAGGTCAACGATGGGGACGGCCATCGGATGAGCATGATGGAGGACGACCATCAAGAGGTGGAGGACGACCACCTAGCAGGGGACGGCTGCTCTCAAGGCTTGTCTTGACATAGGACGAATGTCAGATAACCAAAATCAACAATGGGGACGGCCATTGGATAAAATGATGAAGGACGATCATCAAAAGGTGGAGGACGACCACCTAGCAGGGGACGGCTGCTAAATATCACGACATAGGACGAATGTCGGATAGAAAATCAACGATGGGGACGGCCATCGGATGAGCATGATGGAGGACGACCATCAAGAGGTGGAGGACGACCACCTAGCAGGGTACGGCTGCTCTCAGGGTTTATCGTGACACAGGACGAATGTCAGATAAAAAGAAAATTGCTTTGTTGGCGATCTCCTGGGGAGTAGTAAACACGGACGAGTGTTTATATCCAAGAAACAAAAGGTGTAAGTGTTTGGTATTGTGTATAGATTAAAGATGCGGACGAGCATCCCTAAGACTACGATACGGACGAGTATCGGGTAGAAACAAATAACTGACACGTGTTCAGAGAGGATGATACGGACGAGTATCAACTGGTTAACAGAGAACACGGACGAGTGTTGAATCTGAAGGGACTCTTCTGGGGAATGGTAGACACAGACGAGTGTCTATATTTAAAAAGACATGAGTGTTGGACACAATGTATGGATTAAAGATGCGGACGAGCATCCTTAAGACTATGATACGGACGAGTATCAGGTAGAAACAAACGCTTGACGCATGCTCTGAGATGATGATACGGACGAGTACCAACGAGTTAACAAAGAACAAGGACTAGTGTTGAATCTGTGGGGATGTAAGTGGTATATATAAGATACAAACGAGTATCAGTATAAGAGTGAGTGGTGTATAGATGAGTGTTTAACTGCTGGGGAGGGTGACACGGACGAGTGTCAAAAGGAGAAGAGTGTGATATGCACAAGTATCTGATATACAAAGTGTTTATGTTGCTGTGCTGGGGATATGACACGGACGGGTGTCAAAGCATTGTCATATGTAAGTATATGTGAGTGCAAAGAGGACGTCTTTGGCTTTCTGCTGGGTTATGACACAGATGGGTGTCAAAAAGTATCTGTAATACGAGTGTTATTGTTTGCACAGAGTGTTCAGGCGACTTTACTGGGGAGTATTGACACGGACGGGTGCCAAAGAGAGTATATATACTGGTGTTTGTGAACGTGAGGCAACTGTTTTTGCTGGGGAACTTCCGCTGGGGATATGGGGGGAAGTATTCTGTATATTGACGGATTGTCATTATTCACAAGTGTTGATTCAAAACATGGCTTATGATTATGCTATATGCTTGATTTTTGCCGTAATGCTCCGTATTAAACAGAATGCTACGCTTTGTGGGTGAATATGATGCGAATGCTATGATTATGCAAAGGTACCAAACCGGGATCTGGATCCCGCTGCTCGTGAAGATCTCCGGTCGAGCTTGTTTGAGATGGACATCCCAGCTGGGGATGAGGTCATTTGATAGATCTGATGGGATGCTATCTGCTTGGGGATGTAGGTCACTGATAGGCCTGTCTCAGTAATGAGGGACCCAGCTGGGGTTTGTAGAAGCTTTCGTCGCTCTGTTGTGATCTCTCCGTGCGTTGCTCTTCTGGACAGAAGTCGATGCTCTGTGGGGAGATGGTTCCCTGACTTTTGTACTCGGCTGAGGAGGAAGAGCGATTGGCACCTCGGCTGGGGAATAGTAACAAGTGGCAACTCAGCTGGGGAGAAAACACTTCGGGTGCTGAGGTTGAGTGTTGATTTGTCAACTTGCTGGAGTGAAAGCTTTCATGCCCCACGTTGCGTTCTGGATTCCTGCAATCCTGAAAAGATAGAGAAACGCACAAGTAATCCCGAGGTATCCTTTACTGGATTCCGTCATAGGAGTTTAGACACTTCTGAGAGTAAGTATATTTCCTGCAAGCACGTTTTTATTTGAAAAATAAACATCCGTATTCTATGCAATCAGTTTTTTCTTTAAGACATCAGACATTTTTTGCAAATAAAAATGTACAAGACGAGACATGACTGAAAATCTGATTTTATTAATTCATATGCCCTGAATTGGCGAGATACAGTCAAAGAAACAAATCCCCTGAAATGAGGAGATCGTTACAAATTGAGAAACAAAACGCTGGCAATGTTGATGACGCTTTAAGGAGCTTCCTCTTTCACCATGACTCGTATGACTTTTGACGTTCTTCTCGTCTTGCTTTCTGAAGAAGGCTGATTCTGATTGAAGCTTAATCCATCTGAAGCTTACCAAGTTATAGGTGATACAGACGAATTCAGAGTGCAGTTGTCCAATGTGGCTTTTCAACTCAGCGGGTGTACATTTTTTGTTTATTTTCCCTTATTTTTGCCCGAGCCTTTTATTCTGTTTTTGACTCGCCGGGATGCCCTATTTTTGCCTGGACTTACATTCTGTTTTTATGTCCAGCGGGTCATTTTTTATGCGAAGTATTTTTTAACTGCATCTGAATTTACAGGGGACGGGAAGTCTTCACCATCCATGGTGCTGAGCATCAGTGCTCCACCAGAGAAAACTTTCTTTACTACGAATGGTCCTTCATAATTTGGAGTCCATTTGCCCCTGTGGTCTGTATGAGGAGGGAGGATTCTTTTCAGCACAAGATCTCCTACTTGGTACTCTCGATGCCTGACTTTCTGATCGAAGGCTTTCTTCATTCTTTTATGATACAACTGCCTATGACAGATTGCAGCCAATCTTTCTCTTCAATCAGACTCAGTTGTTCGTATCGGGACCTGACCCATTCTGCTTCGTTCAGCTTAACATCCATCAGTACCCGTAGAGAGGGTAATTCAACTTCGACAGGTAGGACTTCTTCCATACCATATACAAGCTGATACGGTGTTGCCCCAGTGGATGTTCTGATTGACGTGCGGTACCCATGCAAGGCAAATGGTAGCATTTCACGCCAGTCTTTGTAAGTGACTACCATCTTCTGCACAATCTTCTTGATATTTTTATTAGCCGCCTCAACAGCGCCATTCATTTTTGGCCTGTAAGGAGAAGAATTGTGATGTTGAATTTTGAAGTCCCAGCATAGCTCTGCCATCATTTTGTTGTTTAGATTGGAACCATTATCAGTAATGATTCGCTCGGGTACTCCATACCGACAGATGATATCTCTTTTCAGAAATCTGGCTACCACTTGTCTTGTAACGTTGGCATAGGAAGCTGCTTCAACCCACTTGGTAAAATAGTCAATAGCAACCAAGATGAATCTGTGGCCATTTGAAGCAGTTGGTTCAATCTTGCCGATCATGTCTATGCCCCACATAGCAAAGGGCCAAGGTGAAGACATCACATTCAGAGGATTGGGAGGCACATGCACCTTATTTGCATAAATCTGGCATTTATGGCATTTTCTGGCATAGGTACAACAATCAGCATCCATTGTGATCTAGTAATAGCCTGACCTTAACAACTTTTTGGCCATGGCATGCCCTCCCGCATGGGTACCAAAGGATCCTTCGTGCACTTCATGCATCAACAAGTCTGCTTCTGTCTTATCAACGCATCTGAGGAGTACCATATCAAAGTTTCTCTTATACAGGGAACCATCAGTGTTCAGAAAGAAACTACCAGCAAGCCTTCTCAAAGTCTTCTTATCATTGGAAGATGCCCCAGGTGGGTATGTTTGGTCCTCCAAGAAGCACTTAATGTCATGGAACCAAGGCCTATCATCTTTAACAACATCTGCTGCGAACACATATGCTGGTCTGTTAAGTCTGGACACTGCAATTTGAGGTACGAAGTTGGCGGCTTGGACTTTGATCATAGATGAAATAGTAGCCAGAGCATCTGCAAACTGATTCTCGTCTCGAGGGATATACTCAAGCTTGACTGTTGTAAAGAAAGTCAATAACCTCCTTGTATAATCCCTGTAAGGTATCAGATGATCCTGGTGGGTGTACCATTTGCCGTTGGTTTGATTGATTACCAGAGCTGAATCTCCGAATATGGTCAACGTCTTGATCCTGAGGTCAATGGCTTCCTCAAGACCCATAATGCAAGCTTCGTATTCAGCTTCGTTGTTAGTGCAGTTGAAAGTGAGTTTTGCCGAGAAAGGAATGTGAACTCCTTTAGGTGTAATGAGTACTGCACCAACACCACGACCATTCATGTTAACAGCCCCATCAAACATCACAGTCCATTCTTCTTCCGGGTCAGGCCCTTCAGTGTGAACAGGCTCTTCATGATCTTTTGCTTTTATGAACATGATGTCTTCATCAGGGAAGTCAAATCTCATAGGCTGGTAATCATCAATAGGTTGCTCAGCAAGATATTCAGACAATACACTGCCTTTGATGGCTTTCTGAGAGGTGTATTGGATGTCATATTCTGTGAGAATCATTTGCCATCTTGCAACCCGTCCGGTAAGTGTTGGCTTCTCAAATATGTACTTAACTGGGTCCATTTTTCAGATCAACAAAGTAGTGTGGGTCAACATATACTGTCTCAGTCGGCGAGCAGCCCACGCTAAAGCACAGCAAGTTTTCTCGAGCAGTGAATAACGTTGTTCACAGTCGGTAAACTTTTTGCTTAGGTAGTATATTGCATACTCTTTTCGACCAGACTCGTCATGTTGGCCCAGCACACACCCCATTGACTCTTCTAATACTGTCAAATACATTATCATAGGTCTTCCTTCAACTGGAGGCATAAGGATTGAAGGCTCTTGTAAGTATTCCTTGATCTTGTCAAAAGCCTTCTGGCAGTCTTCATTCCACCTGACCGTTTGTTCTTTTCTTAACAATTTGAACAAAGGCTCACAGGTTGCTGTGAGGTGAGATATGAACCTTGAGATGTAGTTCAATCGACCTAAGAAACCTCGAACTTCTTTCTCTGTCTTCGGTGCAGGCATCTCTTGAATAGCTTTGACTTTATCAGGGTCAACTTCAATCCCTTTCTCGCTCACAATAAAACCCAGCAGCTTACCAGATCGCACCCCGAATGTGCATTTGTTGGGGTTTAACTTCAGTTGGTACTTCCTCAGACGCTTGAACAACTTTAGCATATTTACCAGATGATCTTCTTCAGTAAGGGACTTGGCGATCATGTCATCCACATAACATTCTATTTCTTTATGGATCATGTCGTGGAATAATGTCACCATGGCCCGTTGATACGTCGCACCGGCATTCTTGAGCCCAAATGGCATTACCTTGTAGCAGAACGTGCCCCAGGGTGTGATGAAGGTTGTCTTCTCCATGTCTTCAGGTGACATTTTAATCTGATTATATCCTGAAAATCCATCCATGAAGGAGAATACCGAGAACTGAGCCGTATTATCCACCAATACATCAATGTGAGGTAAAGGGAAATCATCTTTCGGGCTAGCTCTGTTCAGATCCCGGTAGTCAACACACATTCTTACTTTGCCGTCCTTTTTAGGCACAGGTACTATATTAGCAACCCACGGTGGATAGCTAGTTACGGCAAGGAAACCGGCGTCCCATTGCTTTTGTACCTCTTCCTTGATTTTCATCGCCATGTCCGGGCGAGTACGACGCAGTTTCTGTTTAACCGGCGGGCATTCTTCTCTCAAAGGAAGCTTGTGCACAACAATGTCGGTATCCAACCCTGGCATATCTTGATAAGACCAAGCGAACACGTCCACATACTCTTGAAGCAGGTCAATCAGTTGTCTCTTCACTGAGTCTTGTAAGCAGGCCCCGATTTTAACTTCTTTCACGTCTTCATCTGTACCAAGATTGATCGTTTCAGCCTCCTCCTGGTGAGGAGTAATAACCTTTTCCTCTTGTCTTAACAACCTGGCTAGCTCTTCAGGAAGCTCATATTCTTCTTCAACCCCTTTGTCGCTCCCGATAAATGGGACCGGCCCAAATAAAGGTACAGACGCGAATGGTCGGCGAAGAGAACAGTGAGAACACACAGCCGTGAACTCACTGGAGATGAATAGAGTCGCTAGCTAGGCATTTTTATCCCGGAGGAAAGGCAATGCTGCATAGACCTAGAAAGATATGGATAAGACGGTTTGCGAACCAGAGAGACTGAGAAAGGGGGTTGGTTACAACCTGGGAAGGTATTAGCACCCAGATTGTCCGTCGTACTCGACGGGATCCACGCTTAAAAGATTTGTGTTTTAAAGGGGTAGTGTCAGTGCAATCTGTGTATATAATAGCTGGAAAGGATGTACAGGTGTCAGTGTGAAGGAAGTGTGAAGTGTATAAATGATGTGTCAGTGCAGGAACAAGAATGAAATGCTCAAGAATATGAGGCTTAAAAGAATAAAGCTGGAAAGAGGGGGAATATACAGAGACTTTTGTTCGATAACTGTTAAGTTATGCCTACGTATCCTCTCGTGCAATGAGGAAGTCAGAACACCGTAGTTCGACCCAAAGAGACTGAAAGATGACTTGACTTGTGAACTGCTTGCTTGTCAATGCTCAAGTGTATGATCTGTCTGGCACAGATGCAAACTGTCTTGCATTAGACGGAAGAAGCAAGTTCTCGTTTATGAGTGAATGAGATGAGAAAAGAATCCCGAAGGAGACGATTATTGTTTGTTTTTGTGTTTTCAGTCTTTTATTGCTTTTGAAAGTTTGTCAAAAGTTAATGAGCTTAAGCCTAAACCAGTGGATTTAGTAAACTCATCACATCTTCCCTCTGTTTAGGGGTAATGAGAATACCTTAAGTGTGAAGTCAGATTCTCACACTTAATCACCTTTGATGCAGGATTAAGATCATTAACCTATTTGTGATTATTTAGATGTTTTTGTGGTTTTTGTTTAGTGTTAAGTAATGAGGTTAAGCCATAATCAGGGATTAAACAGACTCATTACACCATCCTAAGAGAAGGATAATAGATGAGAGTGTTTAAGCTGAGGAAAGCTCCTCAACTTAATCCATGATTAGGGATTAAACTCATGACAAAACAAGCCTTTGATTAAGTGAATTTTATTTAATGGTGAGATGATGAAGTGAGTTTTATGATTTGTAAGACAACTTGAGGGGGACTTGTCCATTAACACTAGGGTTAGTCCTTCTTAACCAATTAAGGAAGAATTAGAACCCTAATGCAAGGCCCAAGTTACAAGTGTGATGTCTTGATACTTATTAAGTGAATTGATTAAGAGATTTAAACACATTAAGGGTTTAACACTTAGGATTAAAGTTATACACTCCATCCTAATAGAAGGATACAAGCATAAACTTAATCACAAAGCCTTAAAGCCTTTAGGGTTTAGTTCCTGATTATGAGATGAGAAGAGAGGACTCAAAAGAGACACAAAGGTAAAACTAAGTGGGGAGACTAATCAAAACCCTAATCATTGTCATGCTTGGTTGTTCCTAAGGTTTGTGAGGTTTCACCAAGAAGATCTTCAATGGAACCACCAGGAAGCAGATGAAAGGATCAAGAGAAGCAAAGTAACTTGCTTCTTTTAAGAAGTCAAGTCACTTGAAGAAAGAAAGTAAGAGGAACAAGAATGAGCAAGCTCAAACTCGAACACATATAAAAATGTAGCATGGATGCAAAAGAGATGAAAAGAAAAGTTATGGGAAGTGAAGGCAAATTCACTTCTCCAATTCACTTACCACCTGAAATGTTAGAAAGAAATGCAATGCAATGCAAAATGAGATGAGATGACATGAAGAGGAACAAAACCATAAGCAAATACATGATGCTAATGATGCAATGAGATGCTATAAACATGAGGCAGCACATGGAAATGATCATACAAGTTTATGGATGCATGTGAAGCAAGTTAAGGAGCATGAACATACATGGAAAGTTATGAAGTGCACAATGCAAACAACATGGCAAACACATGATGCAATGATCAAACATGCTTTCTATATGTCTTATGATGTCAAATGAATCAAATGGAGGCATGGAATGTCATGGCAAGTCATGTTATGCAAGAGAATGCAAAAGGGATACAAATGAAAGCCCAAATTAGGGTTTATGAATCAAACATCAAACAAAAACCAAAAACAGAAGAAAACCCTAAGATAAAAAAAGGAAAATTCCACTCAAAGGACCCCTAATCCCATACTAAACCAAGGTCCAAAGGGGAAATCTCAATTCTTAACCAATCTCAAGTTATGGTTTTTACAAGTTATTAGGGTTTTTAGGGTTCCTAAACAAAAGAAATACCAAACAAATTGAAAATGAGGAATCAAATCATGGCCATTTAATCCTAGAAACTACATGCTAAACACAATGCAATACAAAAAGAATCAATGTCCAACTCTTCATAGATAGGCAGAAATGATTTTTTGAACTTATGATCAAAATAATGCACAAAAATGATTTTAATTCAATGGAAAATTCTCAAAATGCATCAAGATCCAAAAAGAAATTTGGTTTGAAAGTTGGAAAATGTTTCTAAATGTCTTAGAACATTTCATGAATTTTTTGGTGATTTTTAGATACCTAAAAGTATTTTTAATAAATTAATTTCCATTAATCAATTAAAAATAATCTTTTAAATATTTAAAAATACTTTTTTAATGATAAAAATAAAAACAAAAATATTTTTGGGTCTTAAAAATTAATAAAACTTATGAGAAAAAGTTTCATAATTTTTAGACATTTTTTACTATTTTTAATAAAATATGCAAGTTAAATGAAAAAGAAATGAATAAAAATAAAGAAAAAGGAAAAGTAATCAGAAGGGATGGCTAGGATTGAATCTGGATTCAAAAGGGTGGACTGCGCGCGTGAATGGAGGGTCTAGATTCACTCTGGACGAATTAATTTAATTATAATTAATTAAAACTGATTAAGTGGATTAGGGCATAATGACTTGATCTGAGCCATTCACACGCGCGGGAGGTCAAGGGAGTCAACGGATCCTACGGCCCAAATTCAAATGGCACTAATTACAGGGGTTATGCCCTAATCATTTTCAGGTGGCCGGAGAAGACCTCCGGTCGTCTTCTCCGGTGGGAAGTCCACCTGAAAATCTCCAAACTCTCTCAAAACCTAACTAAAACAAAATCTAAAAACAGGGAAATGATTCCCACTCACTCACGAACCAAAACCCCAAGTCAAAACAAATTTATTTTTCATGAAAAGGCTGAATCGAAGCAAACAAAAATTAGGTCAACTGAGTTTCAGAGATCAATTAAACTCTCATTTCATCACCATTTCAAAAACTAAAAGCATCAGGATACTCAGTGAAGCATGGAGAACAAGTTTAGAACATAAAAAATGATTTCTGGAAAAATATTTCTTGAGCTACCTGAGATTCGAAGCTTTCACTCCAGCAACTTTCAGGCCTCCCTTCTTGGTGAAATCCACTCCACTTGACCCTCTGGTGATGCTTGGATGCTCAAGAGAAATTTATATTGGCTGGATGAAGAGTTTGAGTAACTTCTGCTCAAGCTCAGTTGAACATGGCAATGGTGATTCAGGCTATTTCTGGCAAGGGTGGAGGGTTGCTTGTGGTCCAGATGATGAGTAGAGAAGGTTTATGGAGTTTGTTTGGATGTTTGTGAGCTGTGGAGAGAGTTTCGAATGAAACTGCAAGTTGGAGTGAAAATGGTGAAGTGGTGTTATGGCTTGTTACAGGCTTGGTTCTTTGATGCTTTCTACTCAATGGAACATGGTGAGATGATTGGTGAAAATGGTTTGGATGTTTTAAGTCTGGGCAGAGAGATTCGAAGAAGTTTGCAAGAGGGAGTGTGTTTGAGTATGTGATGCCCTGGAGTGTTTCAGCCTGGCCTCATGTTATGTTTAGCTTGCCAAAGGATAGAATAAACAATTGCAAGTGGCCAGAGGATGTGACATGGCCTGTGGTGATTGGGATGTTTGCTTTTGCCAAAAGTCAACTTTTTTGTAAGAGAAGCATGGGCTTGGTTCTAGCTTGGTACAAAGGCTAGGGCTGGCGCAGCATGATGTGTGTGTGATGTTGGGAAGGTCCAGCAGCCAAGGTAACTAGTTGGTGAAGAGTGATCATGAGTTTTGCAAGTTGTTACCTTTTTGGAAACTTCATGAAAAATGCCTTGTTACACAAACCATGCACATGTGATCTTTGGTCCAATTCTGACTTTTAGGGCCTATGGAATGTTTATGTAATGGTTGGAAGTGAATTAGAGGTTACAAATGGCATTGGTGCATGGTTTTGCAAAATTCTCATTTGGTGCACATCTTGAAAATCAATGATTTTTGCCAACTTTGTCACACCATAACTTTTGATCCAATAAGAATTTGATCATGTTCTTGTACTTTTTGAAAAGGGAAAGATGTAATCTACAACTTTCATGACCAAAGTTTTTCCATTTGAAGCATTTTTGGATCAAGAATCAAGGCTTGAAAAATGACCTAAAAATGAAGCATTCTTGAAAAGTCAACTATGCCCAAAAAGTCAACACTTGCAAAAACTCCAAATTCTTGATTTTTGTGAACTTAAACCTTCTTCCATGATCAAATAAAGATCATATACACTCAAAATGATGAAGATCACCCATTGATTGGGTCACTGGGGGCCTCAGATGCCCTGATTTTGCACTGACTTGTCTGAAAAGTCAACTCTTGATCAGATGACTTCCCCATGGAATTTCTTCATGAAAATTGATATGCATACTCCCTATACCATATAGAGACCAATGGAAACAAGAATGACCAAAAAATTTGGAGTTATGGCCTCTGAAACCAAAACCCTAATTTTAGGTCAACTGTGCAGTCTATCCTGGCTCTGCTTCCATGCAAACCTCAATTCTTGTGATTCTTTTGAAATCTTGACTTTGGGAGGATGGAATATGATACTTGAACACATATGGATCCCTTTGAAGTGATTGATTGCCTTTGGAGTGGCTCAGGAAGCTCTTGGATTGCTCAGATCACAAACCCTAGGTGCAGATGACTTAGAAACTATGTAGTGAATAAAAAATGAGATATGAGATGATATGATTGTGTTTATGCATATGAAATGATCACAAGCCATGGTGTGAATGGGTGAGGGCAAATATGGGGTGTTTACAGCTGCCCCTATTCAAACATGAGTTAGCTGTGCAGGATGTAAGCGACGGCTTAACAGGCAAACAAGATAACTTGTGGTTGAATACCAAAGACAGTCCAAAATTTGTACTCACAGAATGAAGAAGAAAAGGGATATAGATTGCAAAAGGAAAATAAAGTATGTTGTAAAGTGTGGGCGACGGAGGACGACCGTCGAGCAGAGGACGACTGCTGGGTAAAGAGCAATGACGGGGACGGCCGACATGCTGAGAAAAGTGTGTGAAGCAAAGCAATGACGGGGACGGCCGACATGCTGGGGATAAAAGGTAAAGCCAAGACGGGGACGGCCGACTGGCTGGGGAAAATAAGATATTATGATGGGGACGGCCATCAAGCAAAGCTGTAAAATTCTCTGGGGATTAATGAAACATGACGGGGACGGCCGTCAAGTTCACAAAGGTAAAGTAACCAACGATGGGGACGGCCATCGGGCTAAAAAGGAAAAGGGACCACGACGGGGACGGCCATCGGGTTAAAGAATAAATGAAATAAACAGATGATGGGGTACGGCCATCAAAGGTGAAGGACGATCACCTAGCAGGGGACGGCTGCTCTGTTGGGAATAAAAGAAATATGATGGGGACGGCCATCAAAGGTGGAGGACGACCACCTGGCAGGGTATGGCTGCCGAAAATATCGCGACATAGGACGAATGCCGGATAGAAAGGGTCAACGATGGGGACGGCCATCGGACGAGCATGATGGAGGACGACCATCAAGAAGTGGAGGACGACCACTCAGCAGGGTACGGCTGCTCTCGAGGTTTCTCATGACATAGGACGAATGCCAGATAACCAAAATCAACAATGGGGATGGCCATTGGATAAAATGATGAAGGAAGATCATCAAAAGGTGGAGGACGACCACCTAGCAGGGGACGGCTGCTAAATATCGACGATGGGGACGGCCATCGGATGAGCATGATGGAGGACGACCATCAAGAAGTGGAGGACGACCACTCAGCAGGGTACGGCTGCTCTCAGGGTTTATCATGACATAGGACGAATGCCAGATAAGAAGGAAAATTTGCTTTGTTGGCGATCTACTGGGGAGTAGTAAGCACAGACGAGTGTTTACATCCAAGAAGATAAAAGGTATAAGTGTTTGGCATTGTGTATAGATTAAAGATGCGGACGAGCATCCTTAAGGCTACGATACGGACGAGTATCGGGTAGAAACAAACTGACACGTGTTCAAAGATGATGATACGGACGAGTATCAACTGGTTAACAGAGAACACGGACGAGTGTTGAATCTGAAGGGACTCTTCTGGGGAATAGTAGACACAGACGAGTATCTATATTCAAGAAGATATAAGCGTTTGACACAGTGCATGGATTTAAGATGCGGACGAGCATCCTTAAGACTATGATACGGACGAGTATCATGTAGAAACAAACGCTTGACGCATGCCCTGAGATGATGATACGGACGAGTACCATCTGGTTAACAAAGAACATGGACGAGTGTCGAATCTGTGGTGGTAAGAATGGTGTATACAAGATACGGACGAGTATCTGTATAGGTATGAGTAGTATGAGTATATATAGATGAGTGTTTATCTGCTGGGGAGAGTGACACGGACGAGTGTCGAGGGAGGCAAGTATAATATCAACAAGTATACGGGTTGAGGGAGTGTAAGCGATTGCGCTGGGGAAATGACACGGACTGGTGTCAAGAAAGTGTATATGGGTATATGTGAGTGCAAAGAGGACGTCTTTGGCTTTCTGCTGGGGTATGACACGGACGGGTGTCAAAAGGGGTATATACTGGTGTTTGTGATTTGTGAGGCAGCTGCTTTTGCTGGGGACTCTGGGGGATTTTGGGGAAAGTATTCTGCATTCTGATGAATGGTTATTATTCACAAGCGTTGGTTCAAATCATGGCTTATGATTATGCTATGTGTTTGATTTTTGCCGTAATGCTCCGTGTTAAAACGGAATGCTACGCTTTGTGGGTGAATATGATGCAAATGCTATGATTATGCAAAGATACCAAACCGGGATTCAAATCCCGTTGCTGCGAGGATCTTCGATCGATCTGTTTGAAGTAGACTTCCCAGCTGGGGGTGAGATCATTAGTAGATCCGATGAGATGTATCTGCTTGGGGATATGGGCCATTGATAGACCTATCCTTATAAATGAGAGACCCAGCTGGGATTTGTAGAAGCTTTCTTCACTCTGTTGTGATCTTCTATGCGTTGCTCTTCTGGATAGGGGCTGGAACCCTGTGGGGAGATGGTTCCCTGACTTTTGAGCTTGGCTGAGGGCGAAATGGCAACTCGGCTGGGGAGAAAGAGAGGAATCACTGAAAGACCTCCCTAGGGATTCTGCTGAAGTAGATTCTTGACTCAGCCGGGGATATAGTGCCTTCTGTGATACCTGGCAGCTCTGATGGGGCAAGCAACAAGTGGCAAACTCAACTGGGGAAGTCATGAGAGGCAACTCAGCTGGGGAGAGAGCACTTCGGGTGCTAAAATTGAGTGTTGATTTGTCAGCTTGCTGGGATGAAGCTTACATGCCCCAAGTTGCGTTCTGGATACCTGCAATCCTGAAAAAGATAGAGAAACGCACAAGATAATCCCGAGGTATCCCTTACTGGGTCCCGTCATAGGAGTTTAGATACTGCTGAGAGTAAGCATATTTCCTGCAAGCATGTTTTTATTTGAAGATAAACATCTGTATTTTTATGCGATCAATGTTCCTTTAAGATATCAGACATTTTGCAAAGTAAAAAGGTACAAAACGAGAGACGACTGAAAATCTGATTTTATTAATTCATATGCCCTGAATTGGCGAGATACAGTCAAAGAAACATATCCCCTGAAATGAGGAGATTGTTACAAATTGAGAAACAAAATGCTGGCAATGTTGACGACGCTTTCAAGGAGCTTCCTCTTCTGCTATGACTCGTATGACAATGACGTTCTTCTCGTCCTGCTTTCTGAAGAATGTTGATTCTGATTGAAGCTTGATCCTTTCGAAGCTTACCAAGTTGTAAGTGATACAGACGAATTTAGAGTGCAGTTGTTCGCTTATTCCCTTATTTTGCATGGATCGCCCTCTCGGGTTTTCAATCCATCGGGATACCCATTTTTGCCTGAGCTGTCCAATGCGGCTTTTCAGCTCAGCGGGTGTACATTTGTTGTCTATTTTCCCTTATTTTTGCCCGAGTCTTTATTCTGTTTTTGACTCGCCGGGATGCCCTATTTTTGCCTGGACTTACATTCTGTTTTTATGTCCAGCGGGTCATTTTTTACGCGAAGTATTTTTTAACTGCATCTGAATTCACAGGAGACGGGAAATCTTCACCATCCATGGTGCTGAGCATCAGTGCTCCACCAGAGAAAACTTTCTTTACCACGAATGGTCCTTCATAGTTTGGAGTCCACTTGCCCCTGTGGTCTGTATGAGGAGGGAGGATCCTTTTCAACACAAGATCTCCTACTTGGTACTCTCGGTGCCTGACTTTCTGATCGAAGGCCTTCTTCATTCTTTTCTGATACAACTGTCCATGACAGATTGCAGCCAATCTCTTCTCTTCAATCAGACTCAATTGCTCGTATCGGGACCTAACCCATTCTGCTTCGTTCAGCTTAACATCCATCAATACTCGTAAAGAGGGTAGTTCAACTTCAACAGGTAGGACTGCCTCCATACCATACACAAGCTGATACGGTGTTGCCCCAGTGGATGTTCTGATTGACGTGCGGTACCCATGCAAGGCAAATGGTAGCATCTCATGCCAGTCTTTGTACGTGACTACCATCTTCTGCACAATCTTCTTGATATTCTTGTTTGCCGCCTCAACAGCGCCATTCATCTTTGGCCTGTAAGGAGAAGAATTGTGATGTTGAATCTTGAAGTCCCGGCATAGCTCTGCCATCATCTTGTTGTTTAAGTTGGAACCATTATCAGTAATGATTCGCTCGGGAAATCCGTATCGACAGATGATATCTCTTTTCAGAAATCTGGCTACCACTTGCCTGGTGACGTTTGCATATGAGGCTGCTTCAACCCACTTGGTGAAATAGTCAATGGCGACCAGGATGAATCTGTGGCCATTTGAAACAGTCGGCTCAATCTTGCCAATCATGTCAATGCCCCACATGGCAAAGGGCCATGGTGAAGACATTATGTTCAAAGGATTCGGAGGCACATGCACTTTGTCTGCATAGATCTGGCATTTGTGGCATTTTCTGGCATAGGCACAACAGTCGGCATCCATTGTGATCCAATAATAGCCTGATCTTAACAACTTCTTAGCCATTGCATGTCCTCCGGCATGAGTACCAAAAGAGCCCTCGTGCACTTCATGCATCAACAAATCTGCTTCCGTCTTGTCAACACATCTGAGGAGTACCATATCAAAGTTCCTTTTGTATAAAGATCCATCAGTGTTCAGAAAGAAACTCCCAGCAAGCCTTCTTAAAGTCTTCTTATCATTGGAAGATGCCCCAGGTGGGTATGTTTGATCCTCCAAGAAGCACTTAATGTCATGGAACCAAGGCTTATCATCTTTGACAACATCTGCTGCGAACACATATGCTGGTCTGTCAAGTCTGGACACTGAGATCCGAGGTACAAAGTTGGTAGCCTGAACTTTGATCATGGATGAAATGGTAGCCAGGGCATCTGCAAACTGATTCTCGTCTCGAGGGATATACTCAAGCTTGACTGTCGTAAAGAAAGTCAATAACCTCCTTGTATAATCCCTGTAAGGTATCAGATGATCTTTATGGGTGTACCATTTGCCGTTGGTTTGATTGATTACCAAAGCTGAATCTCTGAATACGGTCAATGTCTTGATCCTGAGGTCAATGGCTTCCTCAAGACCCATAATGCAAGCTTCGTATTCAGCTTCGTTGTTAGTGCAGTTAAAGGTGAGTTTTGCCGAGAAAGGCATGTGAACTCCTTTAGGTGTAATGAGTACTGCACCAACACCACGACCATTCATGTTAACAGCCCCATCAAACATCATAGTCCATTCTTCTTCCGGGTCAGGCCCTTCAGTGTGAATAGGCTCTTCATGATCTTTTGCTTTTATGAACATGATGTCTTCATCAGGGAAGTCAAACCTCATAGGCTGGTAGTCATCAATGGGTTGCTCAGCGAGATATTCAGATAGTACACTGCCCTTGATGGCTTTCTGAGATGTGTACTGTATGTCGTATTCCGTGAGAATCATTTGCCATCTTGCAACCCGTCCGGTAAGTGCTGGCTTCTCGAAAATGTACTTGACTGGGTCCATTTTTGAGATCAATAAAGTAGTGTGGGTCAACATATACTGTCTCAGTCGGCTAGCAACCCACGCTAAAGCACAGCAAGTTTTCTCGAGCAGTGAATAACGTTGTTCACAGTCGGTAAACTTTTTGCTTAGGTAGTATATTGCATACTCTTTTCGACCAGACTCGTCATGCTGGCCCAACACACACCCCATTGACTCTTCTAATACTGTCAGGTACATTATCAGAGGTCTTCCTTCAACTGGAGGCATAAGGATTGGAGGTTCTTGCAGATACTCCTTGATCTTGTCAAAAGCCTTCTGGCAGTCTTCATTCCACCTGACCGTCTGTTCTTTTCTCAACAATTTGAACAAAGGTTCACAGGTTGCCGTAAGGTGAGATATGAACCGTGAAATGTAGTTCAATCGACCTAAGAACCCTCGAACTTCTTTCTCTATTTTCGGTGCAGGCATCTCTTGGATGGCTTTGACTTTATCAGGGTCAACTTCAATCCCCTTCTCGCTTACAATAAAGCCCAGCAACTTACCGGATCGTACCCCGAATGTGCATTTGTTGGGGTTCAACTTCAATTGGTACTTCCTCAGACGCTTGAACAATTTCAGCAGATTCACCAGGTGATCTTCCTCGGTAAGGGACTTGGCAATCATGTCATCCACATAACACTCGATTTCTTTATGGATCATATCGTGGAATAATGTTACCATAGCCCGTTGATATGTTGCGCCGGCATTCTTGAGCCCAAATGGCATTACTTTGTAGCAGAACGTGCCCCAAGGTGTGATGAATGTTGTCTTCTCCATGTCTTCAGGTGACATCTTAATCTGGTTGTATCCTTAAAATCCATCCATGAAGGAGAATACCGAGAACAGAGCCGTGTTATCCACCAATACATCAATGTGAGGTAATGGGAAGTCATCTTTCGGGCTGGCTCTGTTCAGATCCCGGTAGTCAACACACATCCTTACTTTTCCGTCTTTCTTAGGCACAGGTACTATGTTAGCAACCCACGGCGGGTAGCTAGTTACAGCAAGGAACCCGGCGTCCCATTGCTTTTGTACCTCCTCCTTGATTTTCATAGCCATGTCTGGGCGAGTACGGCGTAGCTTTTGTTTGACTGGAGGGCATTCTTCTCTCAAAGGTAGTTTGTGCACGAAAATGTTGGTGTCCAACCCTGGCATATCTTGATAAGACCAAGCGAACACGTCCACATACTCTCGAAGCAGGTCAATCAGCTGTCCTTTCACTGAGTCTTGCAGGCAGGCCCCGATTTTAATCTCTTTTACGTCTTCATCCGTACCAAGATTGATCACTTCAACCTCCTCCTGGTGAGGAGTAATAACCTTTTCCTCTTGTCTTAACAACCTAGCTAGCTCTTCAGGAAGCTCATATTCTTCTTCAACCCCTTCATCAGCTTGATTGATTGGATTGTCAAAGTCATACGAAGTCACAGCCGTGTTGTTGTCGGTGCTGTCTGGAAGGCATCCTCTGCAAGGGTTAAGTTTGTTCATTTTAGTGATCTGATTTTAATCTTGCTTTAGAAAAGTGAAATAAAAGTTGTCATTTTGAAAACACTTCCATTTATTTTTTTGTACAAAAAGAAAAATAGAAAAACAGTGAACGAAAAAGAAAAAGACTCGTTTGCAAAAAGATGTCTGATATTTCATTAATTGATCTTGTTTGCACAAAAAGCACAGATGGCCCGATTACAAAATGAGTCTTGTCATCTTGGGCAAGATGCAAGACTTTGATGCATGCTTATAAAAATACAGGAAACAATAATTACTCTGCATGAGTAACTCTTATAATTTCCTGGGAAGACCAGTTCGAGACACTGCTCCCCGGGATCCTTGGACGAATCCAGCTTTCCAGGTTGCGTTCCTCTTCCAGCTCGTCTTCCAGACAGTTGATAGCATCAGGGGCAAGCATCCCCCCACTCACAAAATTGGGCTCTTTCGCAGCCGCTGTTTGATCTTGTTGAGTTGGTCTGTAACCCAACCCAAATCTGTCTTCTTTCTTCTCCACCGGTAGTAGCTTGCCCCAGCCTTGAGCAGTTCCTTCCTCAACAACCTTCCGGGCTTGTTGGTATGATGATATTGAAGTACCAGGCACAGCAGATGTTTCATTCACATTCAAGGCTTCAAACCCCTGGCTCATTGTTTCATGGATCTCCCCATCCATCTCAATGTACTTATAGGTAGCCAGGTGGCTGACAAAAATGTCCTCCTCTCCGCAGATTGTAACGATTTGACCCTCCCACTCATATTTTAATTTCTGGTGAAGGGTAGAGGTCACGGCGCCAGCAGCGTGAATCCATGGCCTACCCAATAGACAGCTGTAGGCAGGCTGTATATCCATCACGTAGAAAATAGTTTTGAAGGTCTGCGGGCCAATCGTTACGGGCAGCTCAATCTCTCCCAGAACCGATCTCTTTGAACCATCAAAGGCTCTTACCACCAGGTTGCTGGGTCTCAATGCCAATCCGTCATATTCTAGCTTCACCAGGGCCTTCTTAGGTAAGACATTGAGGGATGACCCCGTGTCTACCAGCACATGGGAAAGGACAGCACCTTTGCATTCCATGGTTATGTGCAAGGCTTTGTTATGGTTACGGCCTTCCGTTGTCAAATCAGTATTGGTGAACCCTAGTCCGTGACTAGCATTAACATTCCCCACTACTGCTTCCAGCTGATTGACAGTGATCTCTTCAGGCACGTAAGCTGCGTGCAAGACTTTGAGTAGTGCATTCCGATGGGCTTCGGAGCACATAAGCAATGATAGGATTGAGATCTTGGAAGGCGTCTGATGAAGCTGATCCACTATTTTATAATCACTCTTTTTGATGATTCGCATGAACTCATCAACCTCTTGATCGAATGGTGTCTTCAAAGCTTCCTTAACAGCTTGATCTTCCTGCACAGGGCTCTTCCCTTTTGCCTTGGCGGCAGCTTCTGCTTCGGCAGTGGGTCTCTGAATTTGTGGAGCAAAAAGACGTCCGCTTCGAGTGAAGCCTCCGCCTCCGCCCACATTGTCTATCTGTGGTGCAGGGGTTGATGATTCAAAAGTGATTCTTTGTCCTTCACAGTACAAGTCAGAGCCGTAATGCCAGGGGATGGCATTGCTGCTTTCATAAGGTACGGGTCCAGGCACCGTGATAGTGACTGGACTGACTGCGGCTGCTGAAGGAACTGTGATAGTCTGTGGATCATAATAAATTGTTACTGGTGCTCTGATGGGAGCAGCACCTTCTGAATTGTAGACGGAGTTGTTTTCAGGATCGTAAAAGATTGTGACAGTAGAGACATCTTCATGATTTGTTGCTGGTGTTGTAGGAGGCATTGTCGGGAGCATGGATGCTGTTGTTGTAGGAGTTTCGAAATGGAGTGGTGCTGGAGTTGTAGAAGGAACATTTGTTGACATCTGGTCAGTTGAAATGACGGATGAAGTACTCGTTGATGAAGCCGAAGAATTGTCAGGAACAATAGTTGTTGCAGTTGTAGGAGGTTCTGAAATTGTTGCTGATGAGATTGGTGGATTTGTTGGAAATGATGTGGTGATCTGAAGTTAGCCACTCTGAATAAGGCCATCTATGCCATTCCTCAAATTATCGCACCCATTTACCGAGATATTGCAGTAAGCACAACCCAACTCACACCCTGGGAACATTTGACATTCCAGGAGCTGAGCCTTGATTTCTACCAACGGTGTCCTGATCTGTCCCACACTGGTTATTAAATAAGACGGCTTGTCTTCTTCAATAGCGTTAATTCTAGGACAACCGTGATTTGGCATAGGATTCTTATTTATATTGGGTGGTGGTGCGAAATTCAGAGCCTTGGAGTCTACCAGGTCTTGTACCTTCATATGCAGAGCTCTGCACTTTTCTGTACTGTGGCCAGGTGCGTTGGAATGAAAAGCACACCTAGCGTTGACATCGTAGTTTCTGGGTAGACTGTTGGGATCTGGAGGTGCCAGCGTCCTTAGCTCAACTAGGTTGAGTTTCAGGAGTTGTGGCAATAGGGTAGCATATGGCATGGGGATCGGGTCGATCACTCTGTTGGCTTGGGATGGCCTCTGTTGGAATGGCCTTTGTTGACTGTTGTTGTTGGTATTGTTGTTGTTGTAATTCCTTGGAGGATACTGAGATTGCTGGTGGTACTGAGGTTGCGGCTGATAGTTTTGCTGCGGAGGTTGATAAACTGGCTGAGGATGTGCTGGAGCAGGAATGGTGACTGCTGCTATTGACCTTTGAACATATTGGGGCCTACCCCTGTTGGTGTGGATGGCATTGGTCTCGCCAGTTCTCCTCGGGCCTGCAAAAGGCTTTCTTGTACTACTGGACGAGCTTGCTCCGTTGTCTGAGATCTTACCCATCTTCAATAGGCTTTCAATTCTCTCCCCAGCTATGACAACATCCGCAAAGCTAGTGGAAGAGAAAGCAGCCAGCCTGTCAATATAAGTTCCCTGAAGGGTGTTCATAAACATATCTGCCATTTCCCTTTCAGACATAGGTGGTTGAACAACAGCAGCCAGTTGCCTCCATCTCTGGGCATATTCTCGGAAACTTTCCCTTGACGACTGTGACATTCCCATCAGGAGGGTCCTGTTGGGTGCCATGTCTAAGTTATACTGATACTGTCTGATGAAGGCCTCTGCCAGGTCCTTCCAGCATCTGATAGTTGCCCTTGTCAAGTGAGAGTACCATTCTCTTGACGCTCCAGTTAAGCTGTCTTCGAAATAGAACATCCAGAGCTTCTCATCCATAGTATAGGCCTTCAGCCTCCCCAGAAATGATTGCAAATGAGTCCGGGGGCATGAAGTCCCGTTGTACTTTTCAAAGCATGGAGGCTTAAACTTGTGGGGAATCCTGACCCCGTCTACCAAGCCCATATCCATGACATCGAATCCCAAAGTGTTTTGAGACTCTAAGGACCTCAACTTCTCAGCTATCTCATCCAACCTTCTATCATAAGCCTCTTCCCCAGCACCCATTACTGTAAACTGATCCTCTTGGGGGTCTTCTTGAAGTACCCTAGCTGCGGTGGCAGTCCCTTGAACATTTGCAGGAATGTTGACCTCAGGATGGAGATGTGGTCCAAATACAGGGGGATTTACATGAGGTTGGACCCTTTCATTGTTGCTAGTGCCGGCAGTTCCTATATGTGGATCTTCTTGATTCTGCCTTTCCACCATGGCCCTTAATCTTTCCTGGCTCTGAGCCATGTTGTTCATCACTTCCATAAACTGAGTCATTTGATTCCTCATCTCTAGCCTTTCATTTGCCATTTGATTTCTGACCTCAGTAAGGTCCTGCTGCATCTGATCCATTTGAATGCCCGGAAGATTGTTACGGGTCGGATAACGGTGCGGACGGTTGAGGGGAAATACTCGGCGCCGAGCAATAGTTCCTGAACATCACAACAGAGTTAGCGACAATAAAACAAAAACCTACAAAACAAACAAAGGGTTAGCATGCAATGCAGTATGCTTATTTGTTCTCAAGGTATCCGGTTTGGCCTTCAGTTTTGACCCTTCCAGACCCTTGAAGATGCTGTTGATGTTGCTTTCAAAGTGAACTCAGATGGAACAAACTAACACATATATTACAAAAACAAAATGGTACATAGTTTGTTTACAAGTACAAGCCCTCTGAGGGGTCAAAATACATCACAAGAAAAGAAAAATAAAAGTACATGGAATGAAAGCAACAACAAACAAATGGTCAAACACCAAGACCAAACTCATCCTCACGAACTTCCTTGAGAAGTGCTTCGGTCACAGGATCAGCCGGACGCTCCGTGAGATTCCTGATGAGGAGGTTCCGGGTGGTAACGGCTGCTGTTAGCTTCTTGTGCTGAGTTTGTTCTTTGGACCTCTTCACCCCTGCTTTGATCTTCAGCTCTGATATCTCCCTCTGGGCTGCTGCTAGGGCTTCTTGCTGTTCTTTTGCACTAGCTTCCAGTTGCTCCATCTTGTCTTGAACTCTCTTGTCCTCTAGAGTACGAGCCTCGGTGATCCTGACCCACCGGGCTTGACTCTCCTTTAAATACAAGTCTGTCCTTGCTCTTTGGAACTGGGCTTCTTTGCAAGCATTCTTCAGAATTTGTTCTCCAGCCTTTGACTTTTTAATGTAGTCCCCAGACTTCTCAATCTTAATCAGATGCTCCACTCTCAACTTCTCCAATCTCTCAATCTCCCTCATACCCTCACTCCTCTCCCGGAGGGTCTTCTGCAAGGCCTGGGTTAGCTTTTCATTCCTTTCCTTCAAGCTTTCAAACTCTTCCAAACTGATAGTGGCAGGGGGTGGTGCTGAAGACGACTCAGGCATGTCTTCTATGGTAAAGGGCATCCCAGAGAATTGGGCCCTGGCACGGGACCACTCATAATATTGTGTTGATGCCACATTATTGCACTTCCCCAGAATGGTCACTCCCTTGGTTTGAACATTATCCCAGGCCCAAGCAGCCTGCCTAACGACAGTCAAATTAATCTTGTTCTCACAATAAAGAGTCTCAACCAAGTCCTGTGCCTTAGGAGTGTGGACCAGTGCATAGCCCAGTTTTCGTCTAAACAGCAGAGGGTTGTAATTGATACTACCCTTAACTCCTATCAAAGGCACATTGGGAAAATGCCCACAGCTGGTGATGATATCCCTGCCCTTGGTGCTTTGAGTGCACCATCTGATATCTGCTGAAGTTAGAGCAGTGAGTCTCTTAGCCCAGTTGCTCTGCTGATGAGGGTTCAGAAATGCATTTGTCCTGGGCAAATGCCTGAGAAGCCAAGTGTGGAACAATGGAGCACAACACCTCACTAATCTTCCCCTCTGCTTTTCATTCCTCTGATGCACTGAATAGTAGAGATCCCCCAATAAAGTGGGCACTGGGTTCTTCAGGATGAACAGATGGATTGCATTCTTGCTAATGAATCGAGGCTCGTCTGCAAACAATACAATTCCATATATGCTCAAGGCCAATAGAGCACAGACAGCTTTCCACTCTCCTAAAGAAGCTTTCAGGGTAGCTTGAGAGATCAAGAAATCCAGATGGAACCCAGGGATTCCAGCTTTAGAGGTCATATGCTGCTCAATCAGGACAGGTTCCAAATGCAGAGCCTTTGCTACTTCTCCATTACCAGGAAAGACCATCTCAGGGTTGAAAGGGATTCCAGCCCTGATAGGCAAACCAACCAATGATGAGTATTCTTCCAATAAGGGGCCCAACTGAAAGTCTTGAAAGGTGAAACATCTCAGTGGGGGATCATAGAACTGAATGCAGGTGTGAATGAGGCTCCTCTGTGATGGGTCCAGATCCATAACCATGTCAAGTATATCTCCATAATGTTCCCTGAACAATGGTATGTGATCTGGAGTGATCAGGGTATGAATCCTCCTGATGTCAGATAGCTCTGGCTGGAAAAAGTGATAGGTGATGTTGCTCTTTTTAGGAGCCATGATGCTGAAAACTGAGTAGAGACAGGTGCTGATGATAACGCTGAAGTAATGAGCCACTGATTAGCTGGTGCTGGTGATAACTGAAGCAGATGCTGGTGAAGATAGGTCAGTACTGAAGATGGGGTCAAAACCAAAACCAAATGAAGATGGATACCCTGAAACAAATAAGCAAATGTCAATATGATGCAATGATTATGTATGCAAATGAAATGCAAGGGTCTGTGACTGAGCTGGATCTGATCAAAAGCCCTGATATAAGTCCATGATTGTTCAAGAATTCCAGATGGAGGTCTATAAATCCAGTAACCAAGGTGGGGGACTCAAATAAAGAGTCACATGTCCAGGGTTTTAGAATCACAAGAAATGACCCAAAATGGAGTACTCTTAAACAATCAAAGTAACAGGGTATTCTGAGGTCAAGGTACCTGCAAACCTGTAAACAGCCCAACCCTCTCACAGGTGGTGTTCTAGAACAAGGATCCTCAGACTTGGATCAGTTATGAGAAGTGTAAACACTTCCAACCCGGAGGTACAGTGTTTACAATAACCATAAAAGTTCCTCCTCTAATTCACCTCAGTTTCTGAAGGTCAATACTAAAGGTCATCCAGACTTAGCAGGCTTCCCAGATAGCCCTAGCATTGCAGGAAATCTGCAACACAGAGTTCTCAAGAAGAAACCCATATCTGAACCGTGTTTCATATTCCCGCACCAGACCGAAATGGAATGGGAAAGAATATGATTCACTCTAGCCTAGGTGTCACTCAGGTCCCAGGTATAGGACCTTAACTCTCAATGGAACCCCACCCACCAAAACAAAACCAGATCCAGCCAGCATGACAGTATGATATATACAAAAGCAATAAAGAAGCAGTAAAGCGACTGTACATAAAGCAAAAAATAAATACAAAAATACAAACACAAATAAGCACATAACACCTCAGTAAACACAAATCAATCAAGCGCTAGGAGGAACCCACAAAAAGAACCAGAATCCCTGGTTGCAATATAAGGGTCCCCAGCAGAGTCGCCAAGCTGTCGCTCCCGATAAATGGGACCGGCCCAAATAAAGGTACAGACGCGAACGGTCGGCGAAGAGAACAGTGAGAACACACAGCCGTGAACTCACTGGAGATGAATAGAGTCGCCAGCTAGGCATTTTTATCCCGGAGGAAAGGCAATGCTGCATAGACCTAGAAAGATATGGATAAGACGGTTTGCGAACCAGAGAGACTGAGAAAGGGGGTTGGTTACAACCTGGGAAGGTATTAGCACCCAGATTGTCCGTCGTACTCGACGGGATCCACGCTTAAAAGATTTATGTTTTAAAGGGGTAGTGTCAGTGCAATCTGTGTATATAATAGCTGGAAAGGATGTACAGGTGTCAGTGTGAAGGAAGTGTGAAGTGTATAAATGATGTGTCAGTGTAGGAACAAGAATGAAATGCTCAAGAATATGAGGCTTAAAAGAATAAAGCTGGAAAGAGGGGGAATATACAGAGACTTTTGTTCGATAACTGTTAAGTTATGCCTACGTATCCTCTCGTGCAATGAGGAAGTCAGAACACCGTAGTTCGACCCAAAGAGACTGAAAGATGACTTGACTTGTGAACTGCTTGCTTGTCAATGCTCAAGTGTATGATCTGTCTGGCACAGATGCAAACTGTCTTGCATTAGACGGAAGAAGCAAGTTCTCGTTTATGAGTGAATGAGATGAGAAAAGAATCCCGAAGGAGACGATTATTGTTTGTTTTTGTGTTTTCAGTCTTTTATTGCTTTTGAAAGTTTGTCATAAGTTAATGAGCTTAAGCCTAAACCAGTGGATTTAGTAAACTCATCACATCTTCCCTCTGTTTAGGGGTAATGAGAATACCTTAAGTGTGAAGTCAGATTCTCACACTTAATCACCTTTGATGCAGGATTAAGATCATTAACCTATTTGTGATTATTTAGATGTTTTTGTGGTTTTTGTTTAGTGTTAAGTAATGAGGTTAAGCCATAATCAGGGATTAAACAGACTCATTACACCATCCTAAGAGAAGGATAATAGATGAGAGTGTTTAAGCTGAGGAAAGCTCCTCAACTTAATCCATGATTAGGGATTAAACTCATGACAAAACAAGCCTTTGATTAAGTGAATTTTATTTAATGGTGAGATGATGAAGTGAGTTTTATGATTTGTAAGACAACTTGAGGGGGACTTGTCCATTAACACTAGGGTTAGTCCTTCTTAACCAATTAAGGAAGAATTAGAACCCTAATGCAAGGCCCAAGTTACAAGTGTGATGTCTTGATACTTATTAAGTGAATTGATTAAGAGATTTAAACACATTAAGGGTTTAACACTTAGGATTAAAGTTATACACTCCATCCTAATAGAAGGATACAGGCATAAACTTAATCACAAAGCCTTAAAGCCTTTAGGGTTTAGTTCCTGATTATGAGATGAGAAAAGAGGACTCAAAAGAGACACAAAGGTAAAACTAAGTGGGGAGACTAATCAAAACCCTAATCATTGTCATGCTTGGTTGTTCCTAAGGTTTGTGAGGTTTCACCAAGAAGATCTTCAATGGAACCACCAGGAAGCAGATGAAAGGATCAAGAGAAGCAAAGTAACTTGCTTCTTTTAAGAAGTCAAGTCACTTGAAGAAAGAAAGTAAGAGGAACAAGAATGAGCAAGCTCAAACTCGAACACATATAAAAATGTAGCATGGATGCAAAAGAGATGAAAAGAAAAGTTATGGGAAGTGAAGGCAAATTCACTTCTCCAATTCACTTACCACCTGAAATGTTAGAAAGAAATGCAATGCAATGCAAAATGAGATGAGATGACATGAAGAGGAACAAAACCAGAAGCAAATACATGATGCTAATGATGCAATGAGATGCTATAAATATGAGGCAGCACATGGAAATGATCATACAAGTTTATGGATGCATGTGAAGCAAGTTAAGGAGCATGAACATACATGGAAAGTTATGAAGTGCACAATGCAAACAACATGGCAAACACATGATGCAATGATCAAACATGCTTTCTATATGTCTTATGATGTCAAATGAATCAAATGGAGGCATGGAATGTCATGGCAAGTCATGTTATGCAAGAGAATGCAAAAGGGATACAAATGAAAGCCCAAATTAGGGTTTATGAATCAAACATCAAACAAAAACCAAAAACAGAAGCAAACCCTAAGATAAAAAAAGGAAAATTCCACTCAAAGGACCCCTAATCCCATACTAAACCAAGGTCCAAATGGGAAATCTCAATTCTTAACCAATCTCAAGTTATGGTTTTTACAAGTTATTAGGGTTTTTAGGGTTCCTAAACAAAAGAAATACCAAACAAATTGAAAATGAGGAATCAAATCATGGCCATTTAATCCTAGAAACTACATGCTAAACACAATGCAATGCAAAAATAATCAATGTCCAACTCTTCATAGATAGGCAGAAATGATTTTTTGAACTTATGATCAAAATAATGCACAAAAATGATTTTAATTCAATGGAAAATTCTCAAAATGCATCAAGATCCAAAAATAAATTTGGTTTGAAAGTTGGACAATGTTTCTAAATGTCTTAGAACATTTCATGAATTTTTTGGTGATTTTTAGATACCTAAAAGTATTTTTAATAAATTAATTTCCATTAATCAATTAAAAATAATCTTTTAAATATTTAAAAATACTTTTTTAATGATAAAAATAAAAACAAAAATATTTTTGGGTCTTAAAAATTAATAAAACTTATGAGAAAAAGTTTCATAATTTTTAGACATTTTTTACTATTTTTAATAAAATATGCAAGTTAAATGAAAAAGAAATGAATAAAAATAAAGAAAAAGGAAAAGTAATCAGAAGGGATGGCTAGGATTGAATCTGGATTCAAAAGGGTGGACTGCGCGCGTGAATGGAGGGTCTAGATTCACTCTGGACGAATTAATTTAATTATAATTAATTAAAACTGATTAAGTGGATTAGGGCATAATGACTTGATCTGAGCCATTCACACGCGCGGGAGGTCAAGGGAGTCAACGGATCCTACGGCCCAAATTCAAATGGCACTAATTACAGGGGTTATGCCCTAATCATTTTCAGGTGGCCGGAGAAGACCTCCGGTCGTCTTCTCCGGTGGGAAGTCCACCTGAAAATCTCCAAACTCTCTCAAAACCTAACTAAAACAAAATCTAAAAACAGGGAAATGATTCCCACTCACTCACGAACCAAAACCCCAAGTCAAAACAAATTTATTTTTCATGAAAAGGCTGAATCGAAGCAAACAAAAATTAGGTCAACTGAGTTTCAGAGATCAATTAAACTCTCATTTCATCACCATTTCAAAAACTAAAAGCATCAGGATACTCAGTGAAGCATGGAGAACAAGTTTAGAACATAAAAAATGATTTCTGGAAAAATATTTCTTGAGCTACCTGAGATTCGAAGCTTTCACTCCAGCAACTTTCAGGCCTCCCTTCTTGGTGAAATCCACTCCACTTGACCCTCTGGTGATGCTTGGATGCTCAAGAGAAATTTATATTGGCTGGATGAAGAGTTTGAGTAACTTCTGCTCAAGCTCAGTTGAACATGGCAATGGTGATTCAGGCTATTTCTGGCAAGGGTGGAGGGTTGCTTGTGGTCCAGATGATGAGTAGAGAAGGTTTATGGAGTTTGTTTGGATGTTTGTGAGCTGTGGAGAGAGTTTCGAATGAAACTGCAAGTTGGAGTGAAAATGGTGAAGTGGTGTTATGGCTTGTTACAGGCTTGGTTCTTTGATGCTTTCTACTCAATGGAACATGGTGAGATGATTGGTGAAAATGGTTTGGATGTTTTAAGTCTGGGCAGAGAGATTCGAAGAAGTTTGCAAGAGGGAGTGTGTTTGAGTATGTGATGCCCTGGAGTGTTTCAGCCTGGCCTCATGTTATGTTTAGCTTGCCAAAGGATAGAATAAACAATTGCAAGTGGCCAGAGGATGTGACATGGCCTGTGGTGATTGGGATGTTTGCTTTTGCCAAAAGTCAACTTTTTTGTAAGAGAAGCATGGGCTTGGTTCTAGCTTGGTACAAAGGCTAGGGCTGGCGCAGCATGATGTGTGTGTGATGTTGGGAAGGTCCAGCAGCCAAGGTAACTAGTTGGTGAAGAGTGATCATGAGTTTTGCAAGTTGTTACCTTTTTGGAAACTTCATGAAAAATGCCTTGTTACACAAACCATGCACATGTGATCTTTGGTACAATTCTGACTTTTAGGGCCTATGGAATGTTTGTGTAATGGTTGGAAGTGAATTAGAGGTTACAAATGGCATTGGTGCATGGTTTTGCAAAATTCTCATTTGGTGCACATCTTGAAAATCAATGATTTTTGCCAACTTTGTCACACCATAACTTTTGATCCAATAAGAATTTGATCATGTTCTTGTACTTTTTGAAAAGGGAAAGATGTAATATACAACTTTCATGACCAAAGTTTTTCAATTTGAAGCATTTTTGGATCAAGAATCAAGGCTTGAAAAATGACCTAAAAATGAAGCATTCTTGAAAAGTCAACTATGCCCAAAAAGTCAACACTTGCAAAAACTCCAAATTCTTGATTTTTGTGAACTTCAACCTTCTTCCATGATCAAATAAAGATCATATACACTAAAAATGATGAAGATCACCCATTGATTGGGTCACTGGGGGCCTCAGATGCCCTGATTTTGCACTGACTTGTCTGAAAAGTCAACTCTTGATCAGATAACTTCCCCATGGAATTTCTTCATGAAAATTGATATGCATACTCCCTATACCATATAGAGACCAATGGAAACAAGAATGACCAAAAAATTTGGAGTTATGGCCTCTGAAACCAAAACCCTAATTTTAGGTCAACTGTGCAATCTATCCTGGCTCTGCTTCCATGCAAACCTCAATTCTTGTGATTCTTTTGAAATCTTGACTTTGGGAGGATGGAATATGATACTTGAACACATATGGATCCCTTTGAAGTGATTGGTTGCCTTTGGAGTGGCTCAGGAAGCTCTTGGATTGCTCAGATCACAAACCCTAGGTGCAGATGACTTAGAAACTATGTAGTGAATCAAAAATGAGATATGAGATGATATGATTGTGTTTATGCATATGAAATGATCACAAGCCATGGTGTGAATGGGTGAGGGCAAATTTGGGGTGTTTACACCCTTCATCAGCTTGATTGATTGGATTGTCGAAGTCATACGAAGTCATAGCCGTGCTGTTGTCGGTGCTGTCTGGAAGGCACTCTCTGCAAGGGTTCAGTTTGTTCATTTTAGTGATTTGATTTTAATCTTGTTTAAAAAATGAAATAAAGTTGTCATTTTGAAAACATTGCCATTTATTTTTTGTACAAAAAGAAAAATGGAAAAAACAGTGAGCGAAAAAGAAAAAGAAAGACTTTGTTTGCAAAAGATGTCTGATATTTCATTGGTTAATCTTGTTGCACAAAAAGTACAGATGGCCTGATTACAAAATGAGTCTTGTCATCTTGGGCAAGATGCAAGACTTTGATGCATGCTATAAAAATACAGGAAATAATAATTACTCTGCATGAGTAACTCTTATAATTTCCTGGGAAGACCAGTTCGAGATACTGCTCCCCGGGATCTTTGGACGGATCCAACTCTCCAGGTTGCGGTCGCTTTCATCCTCGTCTTCCAATTTGTTGACAGCATCAGGGGTGAGCATTCCCCCACTAACAAAGTTGGGCTCCTTAGCAGCCTCTGCTTGATCTTGTTGAGTTGGTTTGTAACCCAACCCAAATCTATCCTCTTTCTTCTCCACAGGTAACAATTTGCCCCAGCCTTGGGCAGTCCCTTCTTCAACAACCTTCCGGGCTTGTTGATATGATGTCATTGAGGTTCCAGGTACAGCAGATGTTTCATTTACGTTCAAGGCCTCGAACCCTTGACTCATTGTTTCGTGGATCTCCCCATCCATCTCAATGTATTTATAGGTAGCCAGGTGGCTGACAAAAATATCCTCCTCTCCACAGACAGTAACGACTTGACCCTCCCACTCGAATTTTAACTTCTGGTGAAGGGTTGAGGTCACGGCGCCAGCGGCGTGAATCCATGGCCTACCCAATAGACAGCTGTAGGCGGGCTGTATATCCATCACGTAGAAGGTCGTTTTGAAAGTTTGTGGGCCAATCGTTATGGGCAACTCAATCTCTCCCAGAACCGATCTCTTAGAACCATCAAAGGCTCTTACTACCAGGTTGCTGGGACGTAATGCCAATCCGTCATACTCTAGCTTCACAAGGGCTTTTTTAGGTAAGACATTAAGGGATGACCCCGTGTCTACCAGCACATGGGAAAGGACTGCACCTTTACATTCCATGGTAATGTGCAAAGCCTTGTTATGGTTGCGGCCTTCCGTAGTCAAATCAGTGTTGGTGAACCCTAGTCCATGACTAGCATTAACATTCCCAACCACAGCTTCCAACTGATTGACGGTGATCTCTTCAGGCACATAAGCTGCGTGCAAGACTTTTAGTAGTGCGTTCCGATGGGCTTCGGAGCACATAAGTAATGATAGGATTGAGATCTTGGAAGGCGTCTGGTGAAGCTGATCCACTATTTTGTAATCACTTTTCTTGATGATTCTCATGAACTCATCAACTTCTTGATCAAAGGGTGTTTTCAAAGCTTCTTTAACAACCTGCTCTTCCTGCACCAAGCTTTTCCCTTTTGCCTTGGCAGCAGCTTCTGCTTCGGCAGTGGGCCTTTGAATTTGTGGAGCAAAGAGACGTCCGCTTCGAGTGAAGCCTCCGCCTCCTCCCACATTGTCTATTTGTGGCGCAGGGGTTGATGATTCAAAAGTGATTTTCTGTCCTTCGCAGTATAGATCAGAGCCGTAATGCCAGGGGATGGCATTACTGCTTTCATACGGTACTGGCCCAGGCACTGTGATAGTGACTAGACTGATTGCAGCTGCGGAAGGGACTGTGATAGTCTGTGGATCATAATATATTGTGACTGGTGCTCTGATGGGAGTAGCACTTTGTGAATTGTAGGCATAATTATTTTCAGGATCGTAATAAATTGTAACGGTTGAGACATCTTCATGGTTTGCTGCTGATGTTGTAGGAGACATTGTTGGAAGGATGGGTGTTGTTGTTGTAGGAGATTCAAAATGAAGTGGTGCTGAAGTTGTAGAAGGAATGTTTGTTGATATCTGGTCAGTTGAAATGACAGATGAAATACTTGTTGATGAAGCCGAAGAGTTGTCGGGAACAATGGTTGTTGCAGTTGTAGGAGATACTGGAATTGTTGTTGATGGAATTGCTGGATTGGTTGGAAATGATGTTGTAATTTGAAGCAGGCCATTCTGGATGAGACCATCTATGCCATCCCTCAAGTTATCACAACCATTCACTGAAATGTTGCAATAAGCACACCCTAGCCCACATCCCGGGAACATTTGACATTCAAGGAGTTGAGCTTTGATCTCTACCAACGGTGTCCGAATCTGACCCACACTGGTTATTAAATAAGACGGCTTGTCTTCTTCAATAGCATTGATTCTGGGACCTCCGTGGTGTGGCATAGGGTTTTTGTTAACATTTGGTGGTGGTTCAAAATTCAGAGCCTTAGAGTCCACCAAGTCCTGTACCTTCATGTGCAAAGCTCTGCACTTTTCTGTACTATGGCCAGGTGCATTTGAATGAAAAGCACATCTGGCGTTGGAGTCATAATTTCTGGGTAGACTATTAGGATCTGGAGGTGCCAACGTCCTTAGCTCAACCAGGTTGAGTTTCAGGAGTTGTGGCAATAGTGTTGCATAGGGCATAGGGATCGGATTGATTACCCTATTGGCCTGAGAAGGTCTCTGTTGGAATGGTCTTTGCTGATTGTTGTTGTAGTTTCTCGGAGGATACTGAGTCTGTTGCTGGTACTGAGGTTGTTGCTGATAATTTTGTTGCGGAGGTTGATAAGCTGGTTGTGGATGAGCTGGAGCAGGAATGGTGATTGCTGCCACAGACCTATGAACATATTGGGGTCTGCCCCTGTTGGCATGGATAGCATTGGTTTCACCAGTTCTTCTTGGGCCTGCAAAAGGCTTCCTTGTGTTGCTGGATGATCTGGCACCATTGTCAGAAATCTTGCCCATCTTTAACAGGCTCTCAATTCTCTCTCCAGCTATGACAACATCTGCAAAGCTAGTGGAAGAGAAAGCAGCTAGCCTGTCAATGTATGTTCCTTGGAGGGTGTTCATAAACATATCTGCCATCTCCCTCTCTGACATAGGTGGCTGAACAGCAGCAGCCAATTGCCTCCATCTCTGGGCATACTCTCGGAAACTTTCTCTTGATGACTGTGACATTCCCATTAGGAGGGTCCTGTTGGGTGCCATATCTAAGTTGTACTGATACTGTCTGATAAAGGCCTCTGCCAGGTCCTTCCAACACCTGATAGTTGCTCTTGTCAGATGAGAGTACCATTATCTTGAAGCTCCCGTCAAGCTGTCCTCAAAATAAAACATCCAGAGCTTCTCGTCCATGGTATAGGCCTTCAGCCTTCCCAGAAATGATTGTAAATGGGTCCGGGGGCATGAAGTCCCGTTGTACTTTTCAAAACAAGGAGGCTTAAACTTATGGGGAATCCTGACCCCGTCTACCAAGCCCATGTCCATAACATCAAAACCCAAAGAGTTTTGAGACTCCAAGGATCTTAATTTCTCAGCTATCTCATCCAGCCTTCTGTCATAAGTTTCCTCCCCAGCACCCATTACTGTGAACTGATCCTCTTGGGGGTCTTCTTGCAGCACTCTACCTGCAGTGGCAGTCCCTTGTACATTGGCAGGGACGTTGATCTCTGGATGAAGGTGGGGTCCAAATACAGGGGGGTTGACATGAGGTTGGACCCTCTCATTGTTGCTTGTGCCAGCAGTCCCTATGTGTGGATCTTCCTGATTCTGCCTTTCCACCATTGCTCTCAATCTTTCTTGGCTCTGAGCCATGTTGTTCATCACTTCCATAAACTGCGTCATCTGAGTTCTCATTTCCAATCTTTCGTTTGCCATTTGGTTTCTGACCTCTGCAAGGTCCTGTTGTACCTGATCCATTTGTATGCCCAGGAGGTTGTTACGGGTTGGATATCGGTGTGGACGGTTGAGGGGAAATACTCGGCGTCGAGCAATAGTTCCTGAGATCACAACAGAGTTAGCAACAATAAAACAAAAACCTACAAAACAAATAAAAGGTTAGCATGCAATGCAGTATGCTTATTTGTTTTCAAGGTATCCGGCTTGGCATTCAGTTTTGACCCTTCCAGACCCTTGAAGATGCTGTTGATGTTGCTTTTGAAGTAAACTTGGATGGAACAAACTGATACATATATTACAAAAGGCAAATGGTACATAGTTTGTTTACAAATACAAGCCCTCTGAGGGGTCAAAATACATCATAAGAAAAAAAAAATACATAAAATGAAAGCAACAACAAGCAAATGGTCAAACACCAAGACCAAACTCATCCTCCTGAACTTCCTTGAGAAGTGCTTCAGTCACAGGATCAGTTGGACGCTCTGTGAGATTCCTGATAAGGAGATTCCGGGTAGTAACAGCTACAGTTAGCTTCTTGTGTTGACTTTGGTCCTTTGACCTCTTCACTCCAGCTTTGATCTTCAGCTCTGAGATCTCCCTCTGGGCTGCTGCCAGGGCTTCCTGCTGCTCTTTTGCACTAGCTTCCAGCTGCTCTATCTTGTCTTGGACCCTTTTATCCTCCAGAGTACGGGCTTCGGTGATCCTGACCCACCTAGCTTGACTCTCCTTCAGATACAAGTCTGTCCTGGCCTTCTGGAATTGGGCTTCCTTGCAAGCATTCTTCAGAATTTGTTCTCCAGCCCTAGACTTCTTGATGTAATCCTCAGACTTCTCAATTTTAGCCAGATGCTCTACTCTCAGCTTCTCTAACCTCTCAATATCCAACCTACCATCACTCCTCTCCCGGAGGGTCTTCTGCAAAGCCTGAGTCAACTTCTCATTTCTCTCTTTCAAACCCTCAAACTCCTCCAAACTGACAGTGGCAGGGGGTGGTGCTGAGGATGATCTAGGCATATCCTCCATGGTAAAGGGCATTCCAGAGAATTAAGCCCTGGCATGGGACCACTCATGGTACTGTGCTGATGCTACATTGTTGCACTTCCCCAGAATGGTTACTCCCTTAGTTTGAACATTGTCCCAGGCCCAGGCTGCCTGCCTAACAATAGCCAGGTTAAGCTTGTTCTCACAGTAAAGAGTCTCAGCCAAGTCTTGTGCCTTAGGAGTGTGAACCAGTGCATAGCCCAGTTGTCTTTTGAACAGTAGAGGGTTGTAATTAATGCAACCCTTAACTCCTATCAGGGGTACATTGGGAAAATGCCCACAACTGGTGATGATATCCCTGCCCTTTGTGCTTTGAGTGCACCACCTGATATCGGCTGAAGTCAGAGCAGTGAGTCTTCTAGCCCAGTTTCTCTGCTGATGAGGATTCAAAAATGCATCTGTCTTGGGAAAATGCTTGAGAAGCCAAGTATGGAACAAAGGAGCACAACACCTCACTAATCTTCCCCTCTGTTTCTCATTCCTCTGGTGCACTGAGTAGTAAAATTCCCCAATAGAGTGGGCACTGGGTTCCTCAAGATGAAAAGATGGATTGCATTCTTGCTAATGAATCTAGGCTCATCTGCAAATAATATGATCCCATATATGCTCAGGGCCAATAAAGCACAAACTGCTTTCCACTCTCCCAAAGAAGCTTTCAGGGTAGCTTGAGAGATCAAGAAATCCAGATGCAGGCCAGAGATTCCAGCCTTAGTAGTCATATGCTGCCCAATCAGAACTGGTTCCAGATGCAATGCCTTTGCTACCTCTTCATTACCAGGAAAGACCATCTCAGGGTTGAAAGGGACTCCACCCCTGATAGGTATACCAACCAATGATGAGTATTCTTCCAATAAAGGGCCCAACTGAAAGTCCTGAAAAGTGAAACACCTCAGTGGGGGATCATAAAACTGAAGGCAAGTATGAATCAGGCTCCTCTGTGAAGGGTCCAAATCCATAACCACATCAAGTATGTCTCCATAGTGTTCCCTGAACAGTGGTATATGGTCTGGAGTGATCAGGGTCTGAATCCTCCTGATGTCAGCTAGCTCAGGCTGGAAGAAGTGGTAGGAGATGTTACTCTTTTTAGGTGTCATGATGTTGAGGAAGAGTTGAGACAGGTGCTGATGATAACACTGAAAATGGGCCACTGACTGGCTGATGCAGGTGGCTGAAGTAGATAGATGATAGCTGAAGCAGATGCTGATGAAGATAGGTCAATACTGATGATGGGGTCAAAACCAAGCCAGAATGAAAACGGATACCCTGAAAAACAAATAAATAAATGTCAAAATGATGCAATGAGGATGTATGCAAATGATATGCAAGGGTTTGTGACTGAGCTGGATCTGATCAAGTGCTCTGATATAAGTCCAGGTATGCTCAAGAAATCCAGATGGAGGTCTATAAATCCAGTAACCAAGGTGGGGGACTCAAATAAAGAGTCACATGTCCAGGGTTTAGAATCACAAGAACTGTTCCAACATGGAGTATTCTTAATCAAATCAAAGTAACAGGGTATGCTGAGGCCAAGGGTACCTGCAAACCTGTAAACAGCCCAACCCCCTCACAGGTGGTGTTCTAAAACAAGGATCCTCAGACTTGGATCAGTTATGAGAAGTGTAAACACTTCTAACCCGGAGGTACAGTGTTTACAATAACCATAAAAGTTCCTCCTCTAATTCACCTCAGTTTCTGAAGGTCAATACTAAAAGGTCATCCAGACTTAGCAGGCTTCCCAGATAGCTCTAGTACTGCAGGAAATCTGCAACACAGAGTTCTCAAGAAGAAACCCATATCTGAACCGTGTTTCATATTCCCGCACCAGACCGAGATGGAATGGGAAAGAATATGAACCACTCTAGCCTAGGTGTCACTCAGGTCCCAGGTATAGGACCTCAACTCTCAATAGAACACCCACCCACCAAAGCAAACAGATCCAGCCAGCACAGTATGACAGTATGATATATGTAAAGCTGAAGAAAGCAGATAAACAACTGTACATAAAGCAAAAATAAATACAGATATACAAACACAAATAAGCACATAACACCCCAGTAAACACAAATCAATCAAGCGCTAGGAGGAACCCACAAAAAGAACCAGAAGCCCTGGTTGCAGTATAAGGTTCCCCAGCAGAGTCGCCAAGCTGTCGCTCCCAATAGATGGGACTGGCCCAAATAAAGGTACAGACGCGAACGGTCGGCGAGAGGGACAATGAGAACACACAGCCGTGAACTCACTGGAGATGAAAAGAGTCGCCAGCTAGGCATTTTTATCCCGGAGGAAAGGTAATGCTGCATAGACCTAGAAAGATATGGATAAGACGGTTGCGAACCAGAGAGACTGAGAAAGGGGGTTGGTTACAACCTGGGAAGGTATTAGCACCCAGATTGTCCGTCGTACTCGACGGGATCCACGCTTAAAAGATTTGTGTTTTAAAGGGGTGGTGTCAGTGCAATCTGTGTATAAAAGAGCTGGAAAAGGATGTACAGGTGTCAGTGTAAAGGAAGTGTGAAGTGTATAAATGATGTGTCAGTGTGAGATCAGGAATGAAATGCTCAAGACCATGAGGCTAAAAGAATGAGGCTAGAGAGAGGGGGAATGTACAGAGACTTTTGTTCGATAACTATTAAGTTATGCCTACGTATCCTCTCGTGCAATGAGGAAGTCAGAACACCGTAGTTCGACCCAAAGAGACTGAAAGATGAATTGACTTGTGAACTGCTTGCTTGCTTATGCTCAAGTGTATGACATGTCTGGCTCAGGTGCGAACTGTCTTGCATTAGACGGAAGAAGCAAGTTCTCGTTTGTGAATGAAGGTGATGAGAAAAGAATCCCGAAGGAGACGATTATTGTTTGTTTTTTGAGTTTTCAGTCTTTTATTGCTTTTCGAATTTTGTCATAAGTTAATGAGCTTAAGCCTAAACCAATGGGTTAGTAAACTCATCACATCTTCCCTCTGATTAGGGGTAATGAGAATACTTTAAGTGTGAAGTCAGCTTCTCACACTTAATTACCATGGTGTAGGATTAAGATCATTAACCTACTTGTGATTATTTAGATGTTTTTGGTATTTTTGTTTAGTATTGAGTAATGAGATTAAGCCATAATCAGGGATTAAACAGACTCATTACACCATCCTAATAGAAGGATAATAGATGAGAATGTTTAAGCTGAGGAAAGCTCCTCAACTTAATCCATGATTAGGGATTAAACTCATGACAAAACAAAACCTTTATTAAGTGGATTTTAGTTAATGGTAAGATGATGAAGTGAGTTTTAGGGTTTGTAAGACAACTTGAGGGGGACTTGTCCATTAACACTAGGGTTAGTCCTTCTTAACCAATTAAGGAAGAATTAGAACCCTAATGCAAGCCCCAAGTTACAAGTGTGATGTCTTGATGATTATTAAGTGAATTGATTAAAGGATTTAAACACATTAAGGGTTTAACACTTAGGAATAAAGTTATACACTCCATCCTAATAGAAGGATGCAGGCATAAACTTAATCACAAAGCCTTAAAGCCTTTATGGTTTAGTCCTTGATTATGAGGTGAGAAGAGAAGACTCAAAAGAGACACAAAGGTAAAACTAAGAGGGAGACTAATCAAAACCCTAATCATTGTCATGCTTGGTTGTTCCTAAGGTTTGTGAGGTTTAAGAAAGAAGTCTTCAATGGAACCACCAGGAAGCAGATGAAAAGATCAGGAGAAGCAAAGTAACTTGCTTCATTCAAGAAGTCAAGTCACTTGAAGAAAGAAAGTGGGAAGAAGAAGAATGAGCAAGCTCAATCTCAAACACATGCAAAAATGCAGCAAGGATACATAAAAGAGATGAAGAGAAAGTATGAGAAGTGAAGGCAAATTCACTTCTCAAAGTCACTTACCACCTGAAAAGTTAGAAAAGAAAATGCAATGCAATGCAAAATGAGATGAAATGGTATGATGAAAAAAAACCAAACCAGAAGAATATACATGATGTTAATAATGCTATGAGATGCTACAAACATGAAACAACACATGGGGATGATCATGCAAGCTTATGAATGCAAATGAAGCCAGTTAAGACACATGAACATACATGAAAAGTTATGAGGTGCATATGGCATACAACATGGCAAATGAAAGATGCAATGATCAAACATGCTTCCAATATGTCTTATGATGTTAAATGAATCACATGGATGCATAAAATATCATGGCAAGTCAAGGTATGAATGCAAATGCAAGATGGATGCATATGAAAGCCCAAATTAGGGTTTATGAACAATACATCAAACAAAAACCAAAATCAGAAGCAAACAACATTACAAAAAATTGAAAATGCCCTCAAAGGATCCCTAAACCTATACTAACTCACTGCCCAAAGGAGAGGTCTCAACTCTTAACCTAATTCAAGATATGATTTTTCTAAGTTTCCTAGGGTTTTAGGGTTCCTTAACAAGAAAATTACCAAAAAAATTGAAAATGAAAGATCAAATCGTGGCCATTTAATCTCACAAACTACATGCTAAACACAATGCAATGCAAAAAGAATCAAGGTCCAACTCCTTAGGGTTAGGCAGAAATGATTTTTGGAAGTTTAGATCAAAATAATGCATAAAAATGATTTTAATTCCATGGAAAATTCTCAAAATGCATCAAGATCAAAAAATAAATTTGGTTTGAGGGTTGGACAATGCTTCTAAATGTTTTTAAAGGTTTCATGAATTTTTTGGTGATTTTTAAATACCTAAAAGTATTTTTAATTAATTAATTCTCATTAATTAATTAAAAGGAAACTTTTAAATATTTAAAAATACTTTTTTAATGCTAAAAATAAAAATAAAAATATTTTTGTGTTCTGAAATTAAATAATAACTTGTACAAAAAATTTCAGATTTTTTAATGCATTTTTGCTATTTTTAATAAATTGGTGAAATTAAGTATGAAACAAATAAAATAAAAATGAAATTAAATGGGAAAAAGAGAAAGTCAGCCAATCTAATGGCTGAGATTCAAACCCAGGGACGCGGGAGCTGACTGCGCGCGCGAACGGACGGACCAAATTCAAACTGACTTAATTACACTTAACCCTAATTAAACAAACCCTAATGACTTTCAGACGACCGGAACACTGTTCCGGTCGTCTTCTCCGGCTAGGTCATCTCCCAATCTCTCTCAATACGCCATGAAAACACGCCAAATTCTCCAGAATCAAAGCTTAACTCATTCTAAACAAGATTCAAGCAACAAAAATCATTTATTTCAACACTCAAACAAGATTCGAATCAAACATCAAAAACTGTCAAAATTTCAGAAACATCATACAACCTCATTTCTCCATCTTTTTAAAAAGTAACAAGTTCAGAGAACTCAGGGAAGCATGCTTTATCATTTAGAAACTTAAAAAGCAAGTTCTGGAAAAAAAGTTCATGAAGCTACTTGAGATTGAGCTTTCGATTCAGGAGCTTTCTGGCTTGTTCTTTGGCTCAAACAAGTCCCAATGATCTTCCTTTGAAGCTTTTGACACTTAGTTGGAGTTTGTGTGGCCTCTAGAGCAAGTTGGCAGGAGCTCAGGCCAAGGGAATGAGAAAATCGTATTTGTGATGTGGGAGGTTTCAGGCCAAAACAATGGTTGGTTTGTGATCAGTGAAGTGAGTTGAGATTGTTTGTGAAGTTTGTTTTTGTGTTTGAGGTTTGTGGGGAGAGTTTCGAAGGAAAATGCAATTTGGAGTGAGTTTGTGAATGCTGAGTTCTAGTGTGTTTTAGGCTTGCCCCTTGTGTTGTTTAGCTTGCATTTGATTTGTATAAACTAATCCTATTGGTCAGATGACATGACATGTGCTTTATTGATTGGTATGGTGGCTTTTGCAAAATGTCAACTTTGTGTAAGAGAAGGCATGGGTCTTGTTCTAGCCAAGTACAAGGGCTGTGGGCTGCGCAGCATGGTGAGGGGAAAGGCTAGGGTGGTTCAGCATCCAAGGCAGCAACTGGATGGGAAGTGATCATGAGCTTTTGCAACTTGACTTTGCTTTTGCTTTTCATGAAAATATCTTGCTCCAAAGGCCAAACAAATGAGAAACTCTTGGTCCATTCTGATTTTTAGGTCACATGTGATGTTTGTGTAATGGTTTGACATCAATTAGAAGTCACAAATTTCCTTGGTACAAAATTTTGCAAGTTTCTCATTTGGTGCATAATTTGAATTTTAGTGATTTTAGCCAACTTTGATGAACCATAACTTTTGATCCAAAATGAATTAGGTCATGTTCTTGTACTTTTTGAAAAGGGAAAGATCTAATCTACAACTTTCATGACCAAAATTTTTCCATTTGATGCATTTTTGGACCAAAAGGTAAGGATTGAAAAGTTGCCTAAAATGATAAATTCCTTGAAAGTCAAACTTGCCCCAAAAAGTCAACTTTGCAAAAACTTGTAATTCTTGAATCTTGTGAACTTCAACCTTCTTCCATGATAAAATAAAGATCAAATACACCCAAAATGATGAAGATCACCCCTTGGTTGGGTCATTGGGGGCCTCAGATGCCCTAATTTTGCACTGACTTGTCTGAAAAGTCAACTCTTGATCAGATGACTTCCCCATGGAATTTCTTCATGAAAATTGATATGCACACTCCATATACCATATAGAGACCAATAGAAACAAGAATGACCAAAAATTTTGAAGTTATGGCCTCTGAAACCAAAACCCTAATTTCAGGTCATCTGTGCAGTCAAACCTGGCTCTGCTTCCATACCAATCCCAGTTCTTGTGATTCTTAGGCATTCTTGGTTTTGAGAGGATATAATATGATACTTGAACACACATAGACCCCTTTGAAGTGATTGATGACCTTTGGAGTGGCTCAAGAAGCTCTTGGATTGCTCAGATCACAAACCCTAGATGCAGATGACTTAGAACCAATGCAAAGACTCAGAATTGTGGTATGAGATGTTATGATTGAGTTTATGCATATGAAATGATCACAAGCCATGGTGTGAATGGGTGAGGGCAAATTTGGGGTGTTTACACAAGGCCCTGCATTTTTCAGTATCGTGACCAGGTGCATTAGAGTGGAAAGCACACCTGGCGTTGACATCATAATTCCTTGGGAGATTTAAGGGATCTGGTGGTGCCAATGTCCTTAACTCAACCAAGTTAAGCTTCAGGAGTTGTGGCAATAAGGCAGCATAAGGCATAGGGATAGGGTCAATCACCCTGTTTTCCTGTGATGGTCTTTGTTGAAAGGGTCGTTGTTGTTGATTGTTGTTGCTATTGTTGTAGATTCTCTGTTGCGGATACTGGACTTGCTGTTGATAATGTGGTTGTTGTTATTGTTGTTGATATGCTGATTGCTGAGGAATCGGAGCTGGAATGGTAACAGCTGCTACTAATCTGTGAACATACTGAGGTCTGCCCCTGCTTGCATGAATGGAATTGGTCTCACCGGCTCTTCGGGGTCCCAAAAAAGGCTTCCTGGGATTACTGGATGAACTTGCACCGCTGTCAGAAATCTTGCCCATTTTTAACAGACTTTCAATTCTTTCACCGGCTATAACTACGTCAGTAAAACTGGTGGAAGAAAAGGCAGCTAGCCTATTAATATATGTTCCTTGCTGAGTATTCATGAACATGTCGGCCATTTCTCTTTCCGACATGGGTGGTTGGACAGCAGCAGCAAGCTGTCTCCACATTTGGGCATATTCTCTGAAGCTTTCTCTGGAAGATTGAGACATTCCCATCAGAAGGGTCCTGTTAGGAGCCATGTCCAGATTGTATTGATACTGCCTGATGAAGGCTTCAGCTAGGTCCTTCCAGCATCTGATAGTAGCTCTGGTCAAGTGTGAATACCACTCCCTCGAAGCTCCAGTCAAGCTGTCTTCAAAGTAGAACATCCACAGCTTCTCATCCATGGTATAAGCTTTAAGTCTTCCCAGGAAAGACTGCAGGTGAGTTCGTGGACAAGAAGTTCCATTGTATTTCTCAAAGCACGGGGGTTTGAATTTGTGGGGAATTCTCACCCCGTCTACTAACCCCATATCCATTACATCGAAACCCAAGGAGTTTTGAGACTCCAAAGATCTCAACTTCTCAGCAATTTCATCAAACCTTCTATCATAGACTTCATCTCCAGCTCCCCTTACGGTAAACTGCTCTTCTTGGGGATCTTCTTGCAAGATCCTGCCTGCAGCAGTGTTGCCCTGTACATTCCTTGGGATGTTGACTTCCGGATCTAGATGAGGTCCAAATATTGGTGGGTTAACATGAGGCTGACCTCCCTCATTATTACTAGTTCCTCCAGTTCCAGGATGAGGTTCCTCGGGAGTTTGTCTTTCTACTAATGCCCTTAACCTTTCTTGGCTCTGGGCCAAGCCAGTCATCACAGTCATGAATTGAGCCATTTGGTTCCTCATCTCCACTCTTTCATTAGCCATCTGAGTTCTAACATCAGTCAGGTCCTGCTGTACTTGATCCATTTGGATACCAGGAAGGTTGTTGCGAGTAGGGTACCGGTGCGTACGGTTGACAGGGAACACCCGGCGGCGAGCAATATTTCCTGAAGCACAACAGAGTTAGAAACAAACATAATAATGACAAAACCTACAAAACAAAACAAAAGTTAGCATGCAATGCAATATGCTTATTTGTTTTTCCAAGGTATCCAGCTTGGTTCTTGGTTTTGACCTTTCCAGACCTTGAGGAAGATGCTTTGATGTTGTTGAGAAAAGAAACCCAAATGAAAGCAAACTAATATATTACAAAGGATGAATAATACATAGTTTGTTTTACAACACATGCCCTTGGAGGGTAAAAATACAACAAAAAAAAGAAAAGTACATCAAATGGAAATGAACAACAAGCAAAGAAGTCAAACATCCAATCCAAATTCATCTTCCTTAACCTCCTTCAGAAGTGCCTCAGTCACTGGACCAGCCGGATGCTTTGTAATGGTCCTGATGAGGAGGTTTCTGGTGGCAATGGCATTGGTCAGCTTCTTGTGCCTGTCCTGATCCTTTGACCTCTTCAACCCAACCCTAAGCTTCAACTCTGAAATCTCCTTCTGGGCTGCCAGCAAAGCTTCCTGTTGCTTCTCTTCATTGGCCTCTAACTATTCAATCTTGGCCTGAGTCTTCTGATCTTCTTGTGTCCGGGCTTCAGTGATCCTAACCCACCTAGCCTGACTTTCTTGCAGATAAAGCTCAGTCCTAGCCTTCTGAAGCTTGGCCTCTTTACAGGCATTCTTCAATATTTGTTCCCCAACCCTTGCTTTCCTGATGTAGTCCTCTGTTTTCTCAATCTTGGCCTGATGCTCCACCCTAAGCTTCTCCAGTCTCTCAATGTCCAAACGACCATCACTCCTTTCCCAAAGGGTCTTCTTCAAAGCTTGAGACAGATTCTCATTCCTTTCCTTCAGCTTCTCAAATTCTTCCAGGCTGACAGTTGCTGCTGGCTGTACTGTAGATGGTCCAGGTATATCCTCAATGGTGAAAGGCATTCCAGTAATCTGAGCTCTAGTACGGGACCAATCATAGTTCTGAGCTGAAGCAACATTATTACACCTCCCTAGAATAGCCATCCCTTTTGTCTGGATGTTGTCCCAAGCCCAAGATGCTTGTCTGACAGCAGCTAGATTAGGTTTTATTTCACAATATAGCGTATCAGCTACATCTTGCACTCTAGGAGGGTGAACCAAAGCATAGCCCAGTTGTCTCTTAAACAGCAAAGGATTGTAGTTGATGCAACCCTTTACTCCTATCAGAGGTACATTTAGGTATTGCCCACAGCTGGTGATTATGTCTTTGCCTTTGGTGCTCTAGGTGCACCATCTGATGTTATCTGAAGTCAAAGCAATGAGCCTCTTGGCCCAATTCTTCTGCTGGTGAGGATTCAAGAAGGCATCTGTCTTAGGTAGGTGTTTGAGCAGCCAGGTGTGAAACAAAGGAGCACAGCATCTCAAAAACTTCCCTCTTTGTATCTCTTTCCTCTGATGAATGGAGTAATAGAAATCTCCCAGCAATGTGGGTACTGGGTTCTTCAGAAGGAAAAGATGAATGGCATTCTTGCTGATGAATTTGGGCTCGTCTGCAAACAGTATAACCCCATATATGCTGAGGGCCAACAGTGCACAAACTGCCCTCCATTCTCCCAAGGAGGCCTTCAGGATGGCCTGGGAAATCAAGAAATCCAAGTGCAAACCAGGGATCCCAGCTTTTGTTGTCATGCTTTGCTCAATCAAGTCAGGCTCCAGGTACAGTGCTTTTGCTACTTCTCCATTGCTAGGAGAAGTCATTTGTGGGTTAAAAGGGATTCCACCCCTGACAGGTACACCAATCAATGATGAAAATTCTTCCAGCAGAGGTCCTAGCTGAAAGTCTGAAAATGTGAAGCATCTCAAAGGAGGGTCATAAAACTGTAGGCAGGTGTGGATCATGCTCCTCTGAGAAGGGTCTAGGTCCATAACCATATCCAGGATACCTCCATAATGCTCTCTGAATAATGGGATGTGGTCAGGTGTGATGAGGGACTGTGTAAACACCCCAAATTTTCCCTCACCCATTCACACCATGGATTGTGATCTTTTCATATGCATAAGTTCAATCATAGCATCTCATATTGCATATTTGCTTCACTGCATTGGTTCAAAGTCATCTGCATCTAGGGTTTGTGATCTGAGCAATCCAAGAGCTTTTTGAGCCACTCCAAAGGTCATCAATCACTTTAAAGGGGTCCATGTATGTTCAAGCATCATATTGTATCCCCATAAAGTCAAGAGAGTCAAAGAATCACAAGAACTGAGAATGGCATGGGAGCAGAGCCAGGTTTAACTGCACAGATGACCTAGAATTAGGGTTTTGGTTTCAAAGGCCATAACTCCAAATTTTTTGGTCATTCTTGTTTCTATTGGTCTCTATATGTCACAAGGATCATGCATATCAATTTTCATGAAGAAATTCCATGGGGAAGGCATCTGATCAATAGTTGACTTCTTGAGCAAGTCAGTGTAAAATCAGGGCATCTGAGGCCCCCATTGACCCAACCAAAGGGTGTTCTTAATCATTTTGATTGTGTATGACCTTTATTTGATCATAGAAGATGTTGGAAGTTCACAAATTTGAAGAATTTCAAGCCATTTGCAAAGTTGCCTTTTTGGGAAAATGACTTGTAATGGAAACTTGCCATTTTGGGAAACTTTTTCAACCCTTGCTTTTTGATTCAAAAATGCTTCAAATGGGAAAACTTTGGTCATGAAAGTTGTAGAATGGATCATTCCCTTTTCAAAAAGTACAAGAACTCATCCTAATTCATTTTGGATCAAAAGTTATGGCTTGTCAAAGTTGGGAAAAATCACATAATTTCAAGTTTTCTACCAAAGAGACAAAGTTGCAAAACCCTTTGCCAAGGCAAATTGTGCTTTCAAATGAACTTATAATCTTTGTACAAACATAAACCAAGGCCTAAAATTCAGAATGCACCAAAGGTTTTCCCATTTCCATGACTTGTGGATCAAGAAATCACAAAAGGGGCAAAAAGTCACAAAGTTGCAAAACATCATACAAACCCTAATCCACTTGTTAATTGGCTTCAAAACTGATCCCATGGCCCTCCTCATTCCTTGCTGCGCAGGACACCCCTATTGTCCTTGGCCTACCATTGACCCATACCTCTCTTACACAAAACTTGACTTTTTGCATAAAGACCCATACCAATCACAATAGGGCACAACCACTCCACAGACCTATCACAAGTTGATATGTGGATCAAACCCAAGCCATAACACACAACAACACAAGCTAAAACCTCAGATTGCCATAGTTATCAAAAACTCTCCAACTTGCAAAACCTTTTGAATCTCTCAGCTCACTCAACCAATCTTCAAACCAACTTCACCATTGATCTCAAGATGACTCACTGACCACAAACCAACCATTGAAACAGCCAAAAACTTCACATAAACCAAACACGATTTCTTCCCCTCTCTGAGCAGAACTCAATCAACCTCACAAACTAGCCAAAATAAACTCCAAACAAGCTTTGCAAACACTTGAGGGAGGTCAGTAGAGTTGATTGGAAGCAAGGAACTGGTCCAGAAGCTCTTGGATTGAAAGCTTCAACTCAGGTAGCCACTGAAATTCATTTTTCCAGAAGCTTTATTTTAAGTTGCTAAATGGTTAAGTTTGATCCCCTGAGTTCAATGAACTTTGTATTTTTGAAAATGATGAAGAAATGAGTGTGTATGATCTGACTGAAATTTCTGCCATTTTTGAACTTTGCTTCGAATCTTGTTAATGGTGAGAAATAAATTCCATTTGAGGGCAGGGATGAGTTTAGGGAGGTGAGAGGAAGTGATCTGGAGCTTTAGAGCTCAAGAAATAACCTAGGGAGTGAGTTTGAGATTTTCAGGGAAGGGGGTCACCGGAGAAGACGACCGGAGCTCGTCTCCGGTGACCTGAAAATGATTAGGGTTTGTTAATTAGGGTTAGCCAGGTTTAAATGTGGGGCGTTGGATCAGGGCTTCCCGTCGTGTTAGATGGCCAGGATGACTTCATTTAGCACTAATTGTAATTAATTAAAATTAATTAATTAGGTTTAGTTTAAATATGCCAGTTTGAATCTGGACCATGGGATCTGGCGCCAGTCAATTCGCGCGTTTCTTGTTTGAATGTCAGCCTTTAGATTTGCATACTTTTCATTTTATTTGATTTTATTTTATTTTTCTTGTCATTTATTTTGTGCATTTATTTTAAAATAGCTAAAATCATTAAAAAATTATGAAAATTTTTGTCAAAGGTTTCATGAATTTTCAGAACACAAAAATATTTTTATTTTTATTTTTTGCATTAAAAATTATTTTTAAATCATTTAAATGTTTATTTTTAATTAGTTAATGAAAATTAATTAATTGAAAATACATTTAGGTATTTAAAAATCACCAAAAAATTCTCATAGCATTTAAAAACATTTAGAAACATTGTCCAACTCTCAAACCAAATTTCTTTTTTGTTCTTGTTGCCTTTTGATCATTTTCATTGGATTTAATTTCATTTTTAGGCAATATTTTGTTTCAAACTTCAAAAATTCCTTTCTGCCTAACCATTGAGAGTTGGAGGATGATTCTTTTTGCATTGCATCTTGTATAGCATGTAGTTTATAGGATAAAATTGGTTTGAATTGATCTTGCATTTTTAATTTGTTTATCATTTTTCTTGTTGAAGTACCCCAAAATCCTAGCAATCTTAGGAAATTCATAACTTTCAATAGGTTAAGAATTGGATCCTCTCCTTTGGGCAGTGAGTTTGTATAGTTTTAGGGTGTCTTTGATTGCATTTTTCAAATTTTAATCATGTCATTTGCTTCTGATTTTGGATTTTTGTTTTGCATAATGCAGGTAACCCTAATTTGTGCTTTCCTTTGCATCCATTTCTCATTTGCTTGCATACCATGACTTGCCATGACATTTTGTGCATCCTCATGATTCATAATACATCTTAGGACATATTAGAATCATGTTTGATCATTGCATATTTCATTTGACATGTTATATGCCCATTGCATTCCAAAACTTTACATGAACATCCATGGTTCAAAGCATGTTTCTTTTGCATCCATATGCTTGTTTGATCATTCTCATGCCTTGCCTCATGATTGTATCATCTCTTAGCATCATTGACATCATGTTTATGCTCCTTTTTTTGGTTTCCCTCATTGCATTACATCTCATTTGCATTGCATTTCATTTCTTTCACTAACTTTTCAGGTGGTAAGTTACTTTGAGAAGTGAATTTGCCTTCACTTCTCACATTCCCTTTTCATCTCTTTCACACTTCCCTTGCTGCATTTTGTATGTGTTTTGGATTGAGATTGCTCATTCTTGTTCATCTTACTTTCTTTCTTCAAGCAACTTGTCTTCTTAAGTGAAGCAAGTTGTTTTGCTTCTCCTTGCTTCTTGCTCCTTTCATCTGCTTCCTTCCTGGTGGTTTCTCTGAAGATCTTTCTATCTTGAGCCTCATAAACCCTAGGATATCCAAGCATGATAACAATTAGGGTTTGATTAGTCCCCCCATTTAGCTTTTACCTTTGTGTCATCTTTGAGTCTTCTCTTCTTATCTCATAATCAGGGACTAAACCCTAAAGGCTTTAAGGTTTTGTGATTAAGCTTATGCCTGCATCCTTCTATTAGGATGGAGTGTATAACTTTAATCCTAAGTGTTAAACCCTTAATGTGTTTAAATCCTTTAATCAATCCACTTAATAATCATCAATACATCAAGCTTGTAACTTGGGCCTTGCATTAGGGTTCTAATTCTTCCTTGATTGGTTAAGAAGGACTAACCCTAGTGTTAATGGACAAGTCCCCCTCAAGTTGTCTTACCAACCATAAAAATCATTTCTTCATCCTACCATTGTTTAAAATCCACTTTAATAAAGGTTTTGTTTTGTCATGAGGTTAATCCCTAATCATGGATTAAGTTGAGGAGTCTTCCTCAGCTTAAATGTTCTCATCTATTATCCTTCTATTAGGATGGTGTAATGAGTCCATTCAATCCTTGATTATGGCTTAAACTCATTACTTAACACTAAACAAAAACAACAAAAAACATCTAAATAATCACAAGTAGGTTAATGATCTTAAACCTACATCATGGTGATTAAGTGTGAGGTGTTTACTTCACATTTGAGGTATTCTCATTACCCCTAATCAGAGGGAGGATGTGATGAGTTTACTAACCTTTGGTTTAGGCTTAAGATCATTAACTTATGACAAATCCAAAAGCAATAAAAGACTGAAAATACAAAAACAAACAATAATCGTCTCCTCCGGGATTCTTTTCTCATCATCTTCACTCATAAACGAGAACTTGCTTCTTCCGTCTAATGCAAGACAGTTAGCACCTGAGCCAGACAGGTCATACACTTGAGCATAGACAAGTAAGCAGTTCATCAGTCAATTCATCTTTCAGTCTCTTTGGGTCGAACTACGGTGTTCTGACTTCCTCATTGCACGAGAGGATACGTAGGCATAACTTAACAGTTATCGAACAAAAGTCTCTGTATACCCCCCCCCCCTCTTCCAGTCTTATTCTTTAAGCCTCATGGTCTTGAGCATTTCATTCTTGTTCTTACACTGACACTTCTCTTATATACTTCACATTTCTTTTACACTGACACTTACATTCTTTTCCAGCTTTGATGCACAATTTGCACTGACACTACCCCTTTAAAACACAAATATTTTAAGCGTGGATCCCGTCGAGTACGACGGACAATCTGGGTGCTAATACCTTCCCAGGTTGTAACCAACCCCCTTTCTCAGTCTCTCTGGTTCGCAACTGTCTTATCCATATCTTTTCTAGGTTTATGCAGCATTACCTTTCCTCCGGGATAAAAATGCCTAGCTGGCGACTCTTGTCTTCTGAGTTCACCCTTGTGTGCTCTCTCTCCTTTCGCCGACCGTTCGCGTCTGTATCCCTTCTGACCAGGTGTCATTTGGTGGGAGCGACAGCTTGGCGACTCTGCTGGGGAATACTTATACTGTAACCAGGGCTTCTGGTTCTTTTCGTGGGTTCCTCCTAGCGCTTGTTTGATTTGTGTTTACTGGGGTGTTATGTGTTATATGTGTTTATGTATTTGTTTTATTGCTTTATGTACAGTTATTTATTGCTTTCTTTACAGCTTTATACATCATACTGTCATACTGTCATCTTGCTGGATCTGGTTTATTGTTTTGATGGGTGGGGTTCATTGAGAGTTTAAGGTCCTATACCTGGGACCTGAGTGACACCTAGGCTAGAGTGGTTCATGTTCTTTCCCATTCCATTTCAGTCTGGTGTGGGAATATGAAACAAGGTTCAGATGTGGGTTTCTTCTTGAGAACTCTGTGCTACAGATTTCCTGTAGTGCTAGGGCTATCTGGGAAGCCTGCTAAGTCTGGATGACCTTTATTGACCTTCAGAAACTGAGGTGAATTAGAGGAGGATCCTTTATTGACCTTAACAAACCCTTGCATATCATTTGCATACTCATCATTTGCATCATTTAACATTTGTTTATTTGTTTTTCAGGGTATCCACATTACTCTGGCTTGGTTTTGACCCCTTCACCTGCATAGACCCCTGTTCATCAGTTATCTGCTTCAGCTATCTTCATCAGTTACCTGCTTCAGCTACTTTTATCACCAACCTATCAGTGGTTCATCTCCAGTATCAGTCTCCATCATCAGCATTTGTTTTCAGCTCTTCATCAGCAGTCATGGCACCCAAGAAGAGCAACATTTCATACCATTTCTTTGAGCCTGTGCTGGCTGGCATCAGGAAGGTGCATGCACTTATCACCCCAGACTACATCCCATTATTCAGAGAGCATTATGGAAGCATCCTTGATATGGTTATGGACTTAGAACCTTCTCAGAGGAGTTTGATCCACACCTGCCTACAGTTTTATGACCCTCCTTTGAGATGCTTCACTTTCCAGAACTTTCAGCTGGGAACTTTGATGGAGGAGTTCTCATCATTGATTGGAGTACCTGTCAGGGATGATATCCCCTTCAACCCAGAGATGACTTCTCCCAGCAATGAAGAAGTGGCAAAAGCACTGTACCTAGAGCCTATATTGATTGAGCAGAACATGACAACAAAGGCTGGAATCCCTGGTCTGCACCTAGACTTTCTGACTTCTCAGGCTATCCTGAAGGCCTCCTTGGGAGAATGGAAGGCAGTTTGTGCATTGTTAGCCCTCAGTATATATGGGGTTATACTATTTGCAGATGAGCCCAAGTTTATCAGCAAGAATGCCATTCATCTCTTCCTTTTGAGGAACCCAGTACCCACATTGCTGGGGGATTTCTATTATTCTGTTCACCAAAGAAATGAGAAACAAAAAGGAAAGTTGGTGAGATGTTGTGCTCCTCTGTTTCACACTTGGCTACTTAAACACTTACCCAAGACTGATGCCTTCCTGAACCCTCACCAACAGAAGAATTGGGCTAAGAGACTCATTGCTCTGACTTCAGATGACATCAGATGGTGCACCCAGAGCACCAAGGGCAGGAACATAATCACTAGATGTGGGCAGTACCCCAATGTACCTCTAGTAGGAGTGAAGGGTTGCATCAACTACAATCCTTTGTTGTTTAAGAGACAATTGGGCTATGCTTTGGTTCACCCTCCTAGAGTGCAAGATTTAGCTGAGACCCTGTATTGTGAGATAAAGCCTAATCTAGCTGTTGTCAGACAAGCATCCTGGGCTTGGGACAACATCCAGACCAAAGGGATGGCCATTCTTGGGAGATTCAATAATGTGGCTTCAGCTCAGTATTATGAATGGTCTCATGCTAGAGCTCAGATTTCTGGGATGCCTTTCACCATTGAGGATGTACCTGGACCATCCACAGTACCACCTCCAGCCACTGTCAGCCTGGAAGAATTTGAGAAGCTGAAGGAAAGGAATGAGAATCTGTCTCAAGCTCTGAAGAAGACCCTCTGGGAGAGGAGTGATGGTCGTCTAGACATCGAGAGGTTGGAGAAACTTAAAGTAGAGCATCTAGCCAAGATTGAGAAAGCAGAAGACTACATCAAGAAATCAAGAGCTGGGGAGCAAATATTGAAGAATGCCTGTAAAGAGGCCCAGTTTCAGAAGGCTAGGACTGATCTCTATCTAGAAGAAAGTCAAGCTAGGTGGGTTAGGATCACTGAAGCTCGCACTCAAGAAGATAAGAGGACTCAAGCTAGGATTGAGCAGTTGGAGGCTAATGAAAAGAAGCAACAGGAAGATTTGCTGGCAGCCCAGAAGGAGATTTCAGAATTGAAGCTTAGGGCTGGTGTGAAGAGGTCAAAGGACCAAGACAGGCACAAGAAGCTGACCACTGCTATTGCCACCAGAAACCTTCTTATCAGACACATTACAGAGCATCTGGCTGGTCCTGTAACTGAAGCACTTTTGAAGGAGGTTAAGAAGGATGAGTTTGGATTAGATGTTTGACTTCTTTGCTTGTTGTTATTTCCATTTGATGTAATTTTCTTTTATGTTGTATTTTGACCCCTCAGGGGCACATGTTGTAAAAACAAACTATGTATGGTTCACCATTTGTAATGTATTTTTTAGTTTGTTTCATTGATGTCTCTTTCTCTCAAGCCACATCAAAGTATATTCCTCAGGGTCTGGAAAGGTCAAAACCAAGAGCCAAGCCGGATACCTTGGAAAATAAATAAGCATACTGCATTGCATACTGACTGTTGTTTTGTTTTGTAGGTTTGTCTTTAATTTATTTTGTTTCTAACTCTGTTGTGACTCAGGAATTATTGCTCGCCGTCGGGTGTTCCCTCTCAACCGTCCACACCGGTATCCTACTCGCAACAATCTTCCTGGTATCCAAATGGATCAAGTACAGCAAGATCTGACAGAGGTCAGAACTCAGATGGCTAATGAAAGGTTGGAGATGAGAAACCAAATGACCCAATTCATGGAAGTAATGAATGGCTTGGCCCAGAGTCAAGAAAGGTTGAGGGCATTGGTAGAAAGACAAACCCCGGAAGAACCTCCTCTGGGAACTGGAGGAACAAGTAACAATGAAAGGGGACAGCCTCATGTTAATCCACCAGTATATGGGCCTCATCTACATCCGGAAGTCAACATCCCGGGTAATGTGCAAGGAAATACTACTGGAGGAAGGATCTTACAAGAAGACCCCCAAGAAGAACAGTTTATTGTAATGGGAGCTGGGGATGAAGTTTATGATAGGAGGTTTGATGAAATTGCTGAGAAGTTGAGATCTCTGGAGTCTCAAAATTCCCTAGGTTTTGATGTCATGGATATGGGGTTAGTGGATGGGGTAAGGATTCCCCACAAGTTTAAACCCCCGTGCTTCGAGAAGTACAACGGAACTTCCTGTCCACGAACTCACTTACAGTCCTTTCTAGGAAGGCTTAAAGCATATACCATGGATGAAAAACTGTGGATGTTTTACTTTGAAGACAGTTTGACTGGGGCTTCAAAGGAGTGGTACTCACATTTAACCATAGCTACTATCAGATGCTGGAAGGACTTAGCTGAAGCCTTCATCAGACAGTACCAATACAACCTGGACATGGCTCCTAACAGAACCCTTCTGATGGGAATGTCTCAATCCTCCAGGGAAAGCTTCAGGGAATATGCCCAGAGGTGGAGACAGCTTGCTGCTTCTGTCCATCCACCCATGTCGGAAAGAGAAATGGCCGACATGTTTATGAACACTCTGCAAGGAACATATATTGATAGGCTAGCTTCCTTTTCTTCCACCAGCTTCGCTGACGTAGTCATAGCTGGAGAAAGAATTGAAAGCCTTCTGAAGATGGGTAAAATTTCTGATAATGGTGCAAGTTCGTCAAGCAACCCCAGGAAGCCTTTTGTGGGACCTAGAAGGATCGGTGAGACAAATGCTATTCATGCTAGCAGGGGCAGACCTCAGTATGTCCACAGATCAGTAGCAGCTGTCACTATTCCAGCTCCAATTCCTCAGCAACCAACATATCAACCACAACAACAACCACATTATCAGCAACAAGTTCAGTATCCACCACAGAGGACTTACAACAACAACAACAGTAATCAACAGCAAAGACCCTTTCAGCAAAGACCATCACAGGTAAATAGGGTGATTGACCCTATCCCTATGCCTTATGCTGCCTTATTGCCACAACTCCTGAAACTCAACTTGGTTGAATTAAGGACATTGGAACCACCATATCCCTCTAATCTGCCAAGAAATTATGACGTCAACGCCAGATGTGCTTTCCACTCCAATGCACCTGGCCACAATACTGAGAAATGCAGGGCTTTACAAATGAAAGTACAAGATCTGATGGATTCTAAAGCCCTCAACTTTGCACCCCTCCAAGTGTCACCAAAAATCCCATGCCCAATCATGGAGGGCCAAGAATCAATGCCATTGAGGAAGACAAGCCATCTTTCTTAATCACCAGTGTTGGACAGATTCGGACACCTCTGGTTGAGATTAAAGCTCAGCTCCTGGAATGCCAGATGTTCCCCGGGTGTGAGCTCGGTTGTGGTTATTCCAACATTTCGGTCAACGGGTGTGACAACTTGAGAAGCGGTATAGATGGTCTTATCAAAAATGGTATACTCCAGATCACAACAACGGCACCTACAAATCCAGCAATCCCTTTGACAACAATTCCTGATTCTTCTACAACTGCAACAGCAATCATTCCGACCAATTCATCAATATCATCAACAATGGCTCAGTCCATCATTTCAGCAAATCAGACGTCAACAACCCTTTCTTCTACAACATCAGCATCCATTTATTCAGCAGAATCTTCTACAACGCCAACAGAAATTAATGAAGATATCTCAGCAGTCACCATTTACTATGATCCATCAGATGTTCCTCCAAACAACAACTTTCAACAATAAACAGTGGCACTTCCTGCCAGATCACCAGTCACCATTTACTACGATCCGCACACCATTTCAGTACCCTCCTCTGCAGCAGTCAGTCCAGTTACCATTACGGTGCCTGGACCCGTTCCATATGAAAGCAGTAATGCCATACCTTGGCATTATGGCTCTGATCTTTACTGCAACGGAGAGAAAATCACTTTGGATTCTTCAACCTTTTCTCCACAAATTGATAATGTTGGGGGAGGCGGAGACTTCACCAGAAGCGGACGCCTTTTTGCCTCACAACGCCTTTTTGCCTCACAATTGCAAAGACCTAATGCCGAAGCAGAAGCTGCTGCCAAAGCGAAGGGGAAGAGTGTGGTGCCTGAAGAACCAATTATCAAGGAAACTCAGAAGACATCTTTTGAGCAAGATGTAGACGAGTTTATGAGAATTATAAAGAGAAGTGATTACAAGGTGGTGGATCAGCTTCACCAAACTCCCTCAAAGATCTCCATATTATCCCTGCTGATGTGTTCTGAAGCTCACAGGAATGCATTACTGAAAGTCTTGCACGCAGCATACGTGCCAGAGGAGATCACTGTTAATCAGCTAGAAACTGTGGTGGCAAATGTCAACACCAGTCATGGACTGGGCTTTACCAATGCTGACTTAACAACTGAGGGACGTAACCACAACAAGGCTTTACACATCACTCTAGAATGCAAGGGTGTTGTTCTATCTCATGTACTGGTGGACACTGGGTCTTCACTCAATGTTCTACGAAAGAAAGCCTTGGTGAAGCTGGAGTATGATGGCTTGGCACTGCGTCTAAGTAATTTAGTGGTGAGAGCATTTGATGGCTCTAAAAGATCAGTGCTAGGGGAGATTGATCTGCCTGTGATGATTAGCCCGCAGACTTTTAAAATTACCTTCTATGTGATGGACATTCAGCCGGCCTACAACTGTTTGTTGGGTAGACCTTGGATCCATGCCGCTGGCGCTGTTACGTCTACCCTTCACCAGAAGCTGAAATTCGAGTGGGAAGGCCAGATCATCACCATCTGTGGGGAAGAGGACATCTTTGTTAGCCATCTGGCTACGTACAAGTACATTGAGATGGATGGAGAAATCCATGAAACCATGAGCCAGGGATTTGAGGCCCTGAACATTAATGAAGCGTCTGCTGTACTGGGAACCTCCATGACGTCTTATCAGCAAGCCAGGAAGGTTGTTGAAGAGGGTACTGCCCAAGGCTGGGGCAAGTTGCTGCCCGTGGAGAAGAAGGAGGACAGATTTGGGTTGGGTTACAAACCAACTCAACAAGATCAATCGGAGGCTGCCAAGAAGCCCAGTTTTGTCAGCGGGGGAATGCTCACCCCGGATGCAGTGAACAACTTGGAAGATGAGTCGGAAGATGAACACAACCTGGAGAGCTGGATACGTCCAAGGATCCCGGGGAGCCGCGTCTCAAACTGGTCTTCCCAGGAAATTATAAGGGTTACTCCTGCAGAGTAATTATTATTTCCTGTATTTTTAAAGCATGCATCAAGTCTTGCATCTTGCCCAAGATGACAAGACTCATTTTGTAATCGGGCCATCTTGTAATTTTGTGCAAACAGATCAATCAATGAATATCGGACATCTTTTGCAAATGAGTCTTTTTCTTTTCCGCTCACTGTTTTTCATTTTTCTTTTTGTACAAAAATAAAATGGCAATGTTTTCCAAAATGATAACTTCATTTCACTTTTTTTCTAAACAAAGATTAAAATCGATCACTAAAATGAACAATCTAAACCCTTGCAGAGAGTGCCTTTCAGACTGCACCGACAACAACACAGCTATGACTTCGTGTGACTTTGACAATCCAATCAATCAAGCTGATGAAGGGGTTGAAGAAGATTATGAGCTTCCTGAAGAGCTAGCCAGGTTGTTAAGGCAAGAGGAGAAGGTTATCACTCCTCATCAGGAGGAGGTCGAAACGGTTAATCTTGGTACGGAAGAAGATGTGAAAGAGGTTAAGATCGAAGCCTGCTTACAGGATTCAGTAAAAGAGAAACTGATTGATATGCTTCGGGAATATGTAGATGTTTTTGCTTGGTCTTATCAGGATATGCCAGGGTTGGACACCGACATTGTCATGCATAAGCTACCTTTAAAAGAAGACTGCCCGCCAGTAAAGCAGAAGCTGCGCCGTACTCGCCCAGATATGGAAATGAAGATCAAAGAAGAGGTACAAAAGCAGTGGGACGCCGGGTTCCTTGCTGTGACTAGCTATCCGCCGTGGGTTGCTAATATTGTACCTGTGCCTAAGAAGGATGGCAAGGTAAGGATGTGTGTAGATTACCGGGATCTGAACAGAGCTAGCCCGAAAGATGACTTCCCTTTACCTCACATTGATGTATTGGTGGATAATACAGCTCAGTTCTCGGTATTCTCCTTCATGGATGGATTTTCAGGATACAATCAGATCAAAATGTCGCCTGAAGACATGGAGAAGACAACTTTCATCACACCCTGGGGCACGTTTTGTTATAAGGTGATGCCATTTGGACTGAAGAACGCTGGTGCAACATATCAACGGGCTATGGTAACATTATTCCATGATATGATCCATAAAGAAATTGAATGTTATGTGGATGACATGATTGCCAAGTCCCTCACAGAAGAAGACCACCTGGTAAATCTGCTGAAGTTATTCAAGCGTCTGAGGAAGTACCAACTGAAGTTGAACCCCAACAAATGCACATTCGGGGTGCGATCCGGTAAGTTACTGGGATTCATAGTAAGTGAAAAAGGGATTGAAGTTGACCCTGATAAAGTCAAAGCCATTCAAGAAATGCCTGCACCGAAGACTGAAAAAGAAGTTTGGGGGTTTCTAGGTAGGTTGAACTACATTTCAAGGTTCATATCTCACCTTACAGCAACCTGTGAGCCCTTGTTCAAGTTGTTAAGAAAGGAACAAACGGTCAGGTGGAACGAAGACTGCCAGGGGGCTTTCGACAAGATCAAGGAATACTTACAAGAGCCTCCAATCCTTATGCCTCCAGTTGAAGGAAGACCTCTGATAATGTATTTGACAGTATTAGAAGAGTCAATGGGGTGTGTGCTGGGCCAGCATGACGAGTCTGGTCGAAAAGAGTATGCAATATACTACCTAAGCAAAAAGTTTACCGACTGTGAACAACGTTATTCACTGCTCGAGAAAACTTGCAATGCTTTAGCGTGGGCTGCTCGCCGATTGAGACAATATATGTTGACCCACACTACCTTATTGATCTTAAAGATGGACCCAGTTAAGTACATATTTGAGAAGCCAACACTTACCGGACGGGTTGCAAGATGGCAAATGATCCTCACAGAATATGACATCCAGTACACATCTCAGAAAGCCATCAAGGGCAGTGTACTGTCTGATTATCTTGCTGAGCAACCCATTGATGATTACCAGCCTATGAGATTTGACTTCCCTGATGAAGACATCATGTTCATAAAAGCAAAAGATCACGAAGAGCCTATTCACACTGAAGGGCCTGACCCAGAAGAAGAATGGACTATGATGTTTGATGGGGCTGTTAATATGAATGGTCGTGGTGTTGGTGCAGTACTCATTACACCTAAAGGAGTTCACATGCCTTTCTCGGCAAAACTCACCTTTAACTGCACTAACAACGAAGCTGAATACGAAGCTTGTATTATGGGTCTTGAGGAAGCCATTGACCTCAGGATTAATACTTTGACTGTATTCGGAGATTCAGCTCTGGTAATCAATCAAACCAACGGCAAATGGTACACCCACCAGGATCATCTGATACCTTATCGGGATTATACAAGAAGGTTATTGACTTTCTTCATGGCAGTCAGGCTTGAGTATATCCCTCGGGACGAGAATCAATTTGCAGATGCTCTTGCCACCATTTCATCCATGATCAAAGTTCAAGCTGCCAACTTTGTGCCTCAGATCTCAGTATCCAGACTCGATAGACCAGCATATGTGTTCTCAGCAGATGTTGTTCAAGATGATAAGCCTTGGTTCCATGATATTAAATGCTTCTTGGAGGATCAAACATACCCACATGGGGCATCTTCCAATGACAAGAAGACATTAAGAAGGCTTGCTGGTAGTTTCTTCCTGAATACTGATGGTTCCCTCTACAAGAGAAACTTTGATATGGTACTCCTCAGATGCGTTGATAAAACGGAAGCAGACTTGTTGATGCACGAGGTGCACGAAGGATCCTTTGGTACCCATGCTGGAGGGAATGCAATGGCTAAAAGGTTGTTAAGATCAGGTTACTACTGGATCACAATGGATGCAGACTGTTGTGCTTATGCCAGAAAATGTCATAAATGCCATATTTATGCGGATAAAGTGCATGTGCCTCCGAATCCGTTGAATGTGATGTCTTCACCCTGGCCCTTTGCCATGTGGGGCATTGATATGATTGGCAAGATTGAGCCGACTTCTTCAAACGGCCACAGATTCATCCTGGTTGCTATTGACTATTTTACCAAGTGGGTTGAAGCAGCTTCCTATGCAAATGTTACCAGGCAAGTGGTAGCCCGATTTCTAAAGAGAGATATCATCTGTCGATACGGAGTGCCCGAGCGAATCATTACTGATAATGGTTCCAACTTGAACAACAAAATGATGGCAGAACTGTGACGGGACATCAAGATTCAACACCACAATTCTTCTCCTTACAGGCCAAAGATGAATGGCGCTGTTGAGGCAACTAATAAAAATATCAAGAAGATTGTGCAGAAGATGGTGGTTACATACAAAGACTGGCATGAAAGTCTACCGTTTGCCTTACATGGGTACCGAACGTCAATCAGGACATCCATTGGGGCAACACCGTATCAACTTGTGTATGGTATGGAGGCAGTCCTACCTGTTGAAGTTGAATTACCCTCCCTGCGGGTATTAATGGACGTTAAGTTGGATGAAGCAGAATGGGCCCGGTCCCGATACGAACAACTGAGTCTGATTGAAGAGAAGAGATTAGCTGCAATCTGTCATGGGCAGCTGTATCAGAAAAGAATGAAGAAAGCCTTCGATCAGAAAGTCAGGCTCCGAGAATACCAAGTAGGAGATCTTGTGCTGAAAAGACTCCTCCCTCCTCATACAGACCACAGGGGCAAGTGGACTCCAAATTATGAAGGGCCATTCGTAGTAAAGAAAGTTTTCTCCGGTGGAGCACTCATGCTCAATACTATGGATGGTGAAGACTTCCTGTCCCCTGTGAATTCAGATGTAGTTAAAAAATACTTCGCATAAAAATGACCCGCTGGACATAAAAACAGAATGTAAGTCCAGGCAAAAATAGGGCATCCCGGCGAGTCAAAAATAGAATAAAAGACTCGGGCAAAAATAAGGGGAAATAAACAAAAAAATGTACACCCGCTAAGTTGAAAAGCTGCATAGGACAACTCAGGCAAAAAAGGGTATCCCGATGGATTGAAAACCCGAAAGGGCGATCCATGAAAAATAAGGGAATAAGCGAACAATTGCATCCTGAATTCGTCTGTATCACTCACAACTTGGTAAGTTTCGAAAGGTTCAAGCGCCGGTCAGAATCAACCTTCTTCAGAAAGAAAGACGAGAAGAACGTCAAATGTCATATGAGTCATAGGGAGGCTCCTTGAAGCGTCGTCAACATTGCCAATGCCTTTTACTTCTCAATTTGTAACAATCTCCTCATTTTAGGGGATTTGTTTCTTCGACTGTATCTTGCCGATTCAGGGCACATGAATTAATAAAATCAGATTTTCAGTCATGTTTCGTTTCGTACATTTATTTTCATTTGCAAGAATGTCCGATGTCTTTAAGATACTGATTGCATAAATACAGGTGTTTCTCTTCTAAAAAATACGTGCTTGCAGGAAATATGCTCACTCCCAGGAGTGCCTAAACTCTTATGAGGGAATTTGGTAAAGGATACCTCGGGATTACTTGTGCGTTTCTCTGACTTTTCAGGATTGCAGGTATTCAAAGCACAACATGGGGCATGAAAGCTTCATCTCAGCAAGTTGGCAAATCATTATCTACTCGGTCTTAGCACCGGAGGTGTTTTCTCCCCAGCTGAATTACCATTTGATATTTCCTCCTCATCCGAGTGCCAAAGCCAGGGAACCACCTCCCCACAGAGTCTCAGCCTCTATCCAGAGAAGCAATGCCTAAAGATCTCACAACAGAGTGACGAAAGCTTCTACAAACCCCGGCTGAGTCCCTCATTACTGAAATAGGTCTATCAGTGGCCTATATCCCCAAGCAAAGTCCCATATGTCCGATCTACCAATGATCTCATCCCCAGCTGGGATGTCCACTCCAAGCAGATCAGCCAGAGATCTCCGCTGAAATGGGATCCGAACCCCGGATCGGTATCTTTGCATAATCATAGCATTCGCATCATATCCTCCCCGCAGAGCGTAGCATTCCGTCTAATACGGAGCATTACGGCAAAAATCAATCATATTGCATAATCATAAGCCATGTTCTGAATCAAACACTTGTAAATACTGGCAGGCCAGCAACGATATATAGAAAACTCTCCAAATTCCCCGGCAGAAGGCCAAGGCATTTGCCTTACACTCATAAATACAAATGCACACTCCTTTTGGCACCCGTCCGTGTCATGATTCCCCAGTAAAGTCGCCCGAGCATTCTTTACAAACAGACACTTATATATTACAAATACTTCCTGACACCCGTCCGTGTCATATCCCCAGTAGAGAGCCAAAGCACTTTCCCTAAAGATACAGATACTTCCTGACACCTGTCCGTGTCATATCCCCAGTAGAAAGCCAGAGCGACCTCTTTGCACTCACAGATACATATATCTATACAAATTCCCTGACACCCGTCCGTGTCACCTTCCCCAGCACAGATACCTAAAACATTTTGTAAAACCATACACTTGTTTATATTACACATTTTCTCCTTTTGACACTCGTCCGTGTCACTCTCCCAAGCAAGTTAAACATTCATCTGTACACCACTCATACTTATTACTCCTGTTTCACTCGTACAGATACTCGTCCGTATCTTGTATATATCACTCAAATCCCCTCAGATTCGACACTCGTCCGTGTTCTTTGTTAACCAGTTGATACTCGTCCGTATCATCATCTCAGAACATGCGTCAAGTGTTTGTTTCTACCCGATACTCGTCCGTATCGTAGTCTTAAGGATGTTCGTTCGCATCTTTAATCCATACACAATTTCAAACACTTGTGTCTTCTTGAATTAAGACACTCGTCTGTGCCTACTATTCCCCAGAAGAGTCCCTTCAGATCCGACACTCGTCCGTATTCTTTGTTAACCAGTTGGTACTCGTCCGTATCATCATCTCTGAACATGTGTCAACGTTTGTTTCTACCTGATACTCGTCCGTACCATAGTCTTAAGGATGCTCGTCCGTATCTTTAATCTATACACAGTACCCAAACACTTATACCTCTCATTCCTTGGATACAGACACTCGTCCGTGTTTATTTGTCCCAACAAATCCCATTGAACTATTTCTTTTCTATCTGACATTCGTCCTATGTCATGATACTTTCGGCAACCGTACCCTGCCAGGTGATCTTCCTTCACCTTTGGATGACCGTCCCTCATCCTTTCCCCAGCGGAGTCTCCATTATTGGAATCTTTTTCTATCCGGCATTCGTCCTATGTCGTGATATTTAGCAGTCGTACCCTGCTAGGTGATCGTCCTTCACCTCTTGATGATCGTCCTTCATCATGCTTCTCTAATGGCCGTCCCCATCGTCGACATTTTCTATCCGGCATTCGTCTTATGTCGCGATACTTTTTCGGCAACCGTACCTTGCCAGGTGATCGTCCTTCACCTCGGATGACCGTCCCTCATCTTATCCCCAACAGAGCTGCCTTCCCCTGCTAGGTGATTGTCCTTCACCTTCGATGACCGTACCTCATCATTTATTTCATTCACCTATAATCCCCATAAAGTCTTATAGCTTTACTTGATGGCCGTCCCCATCATAATCCCTTATATCCCCAGCATGTCGGTCGTCCCCGTCATTGCTCCTTCTCCCAACAGTCGTCCTCTGCTCGACGGTCGTCCTCCGTCACCCGCACTTTATAATATACCTTGTTTTCTTTTACAATCAATATCCCTTTTCTTCTTCATTTTGTGAGTGCAAATTTTGGACTGTCTTTGGTATTCAACCACAAGTTATCTTGTTTGCCTGTTAAGCCGTTGCTTACATTCTACACATCTAACTCATGCTTGAATAGGGGCAGCTGTAAACACCCCAAATTTTCCCTCACCCATTCACACCATGGCTTGTGATCTTTTCATATGCATAAGTTCAATCATAGCATCTCATATTGCATATTTGCTTCACTGCATTGGTTCAAAGTCATCTGCATCTAAGGTTTGTGATCTGAGCAATCCAAGAGCTTTTTGAGCCACTCCAAAGGTCATCAATCACTTCAAAGGGGTCCATGTATGTTCAAGCATCATATTGTATCCCCATAAAGTCAAGAGAGTCAAAGAATCACAAGAACTGAGAATGGCATGGGAGCAGAGCCAGGTTTAACTGCACAGATGACCTAGAATTAGGGTTTTGGTTTCAAAGGCCATAACTCCAAATTTTTTGGTCATTCTTGTTTCTATTGGTCTCTATATGTCACAAGGATCATGCATATCAATTTTCATGAAGAAATTCCATGGGGAAGGCATCTGATCAATAGTTGACTTCTTGAGCAAGTCAGTGTAAAATCAGGGCATCTGAGGCCCCCATTGACCCAACCAAAGGGTGTTCTTAATCATTTTGATTGTGTATGACCTTTATTTGATCATAGAAGATGTTGGAAGTTCACAAATTTGAAGAATTTCAAGCCATTTGCAAAGTTGCCTTTTTGGGAAAATGACTTGTAATGGAAACTTGCCATTTTGGGAAACTTTTTCAACCCTTGCTTTTTGATTCAAAAATGCTTCAAATGGGAAAACTTTGGTCATGAAAGTTGTAGAATGGATCATTCCCTTTTCAAAAAGTACAAGAACTCATCCTAATTCATTTTGGATCAAAAGTTATGGCTTGTCAAAGTTGGGAAAAATCACATAATTTCAAGTTTTCTACCAAAGAGACAAAGTTGCAAAACCCTTTGCCAAGGCAAATTGTGCTTTCAAATGAACTTATAATCTTTGTACAAACATAAACCAAGGCCTAAAATTCAGAATGCACCAAAGGTTTTCCCATTTCCATGACTTGTGGATCAAGAAATCACAAAAGGGGCAAAAAGTCACAAAGTTGCAAAACATCATACAAACCCTAATCCACTTGTTAATTGGCTTCAAAACTGATCCCATGGCCCTCCTCATTCCTTGCTGCGCAGGACACCCCTATTGTCCTTGGCCTACCATTGACCCATACCTCTCTTACACAAAACTTGACTTTTTGCATAAAGACCCATACCAATCACAATAGGGCACAACCACTCCACAGACCTATCACAAGTTGATATGTGGATCAAACCCAAGCCATAACACACAACAACACAAGATGAAACCTCAGATTGCCATAGTTATCAAAAACTCTCCAACTTGCAAAACCTTTTGAATCTCTCAGCTCACTCAACCAATCTTCAAACCAACTTCACCATTGATCTCAAGATGACTCACTGACCACAAACCAACCATTGAAACAGCCAAAAACTTCACATAAACCAAACACGATTTCTTCCCCTCTCTGAGCAGAACTCAATCAACCTCACAAACTAGCCAAAATAAACTCCAAACAAGCTTTGCAAACACTTGAGGGAGGTCAGTAGAGTTGATTGGAAGCAAGGAACTGGTCCAGAAGCTCTTGGATTGAAAGCTTCAACTCAGGTAGCCACTGAAATTCATTTTTCCAGAAGCTTTATTTTAAGTTGCTAAATGGTTAAGTTTGATCCCCTGAGTTCAATGAACTTTGTATTTTTGAAAATGATGAAGAAATGAGTGTGTATGATCTGACTGAAATTTCTGCCATTTTTGAACTTTGCTTCGAATCTTGTTAATGGTGAGAAATAAATTCCATTTGAGGGCAGGGATGAGTTTAGGGAGGTGAGAGGAAGTGATCTGGAGCTTTAGAGCTCAAGAAATAACCTAGGGAGTGAGTTTGAGATTTTCAGGGAAGGGGGTCACCGGCAAGACGACCGGAGCTCGTCTCCGGTGACCTGAAAATGATTAGGGTTTGTTAATTAGGGTTAGCCAGGTTTAAATGTGGGGCGTTGGATCAGGGCTTCCCGCGCGTGTTAGATGGCCAGGATGACTTCATTTAGCCCTAATTGTAATTAATTAAAATTAATTAATTAGGTTTAGTTTAAATATGCCAGTTTGAATCTGGACCATGGGATCTGGCGCCAGTCAATTCGCGCGTTTCTTGTTTGAATGTCAGCCTTTAGATTTGCATACTTTTCATTTTATTTGATTTTATTTTATTTTTCTTGTCATTTATTTTGTGCATTTATTTTAAAATAGCTAAAATCATTAAAAAATTATGAAAATTTTTGTCAAAGGTTTCATGAATTTTCAGAACACAAAAATATTTTTATTTTTATTTTTTGCATTAAAAATTATTTTTAAATCATTTAAATGTTTATTTTTAATTAGTTAATGAAAATTAATTAATTAAAAATACATTTAGGTATTTAAAAATCACCAAAAAATTCTCATAGCATTTAAAAACATTTAGAAACATTGTCCAACTCTCAAACCAAATTTCTTTTTTGTTCTTGTTGCCTTTTGATCATTTTCATTGGATTTAATTTCATTTTTAGGCAATATTTTGTTTCAAACTTCAAAAATTCCTTTCTGCCTAACCATTGAGAGTTGGAGGATGATTCTTTTTGCATTGCATCTTGTATAACATGTAGTTTATAGGATAAAATTGGTTTGAATTGATCTTGCATTTTTAATTTGTTTATCATTTTTCTTGGTGAAGTACCCCAAAACACTAGCAATCTTAGGAAATTCATAACTTTCAATAGGTTAAGAATTGGATCCTCTCCTTTGGGCAGTGAGTTTGTATAGGTTTAGGGTGTCTTTGATTGCATTTTTCAAATTTTAATCATGTCATTTGCTTCTGATTTTGGATTTTTGTTTTGCATAATGCATGTAACCCTAATTTGTGCTTTCCTTTGCATCCATTTCTCATTTGCTTGCATACCATGACTTGCCATGACATTTTGTGCATCCTCATGATTCATAATACATCTTAGGACATATTAGAATCATGTTTGATCATTGCATATTTCATTTGCCATGTTATATGCCCATTGCATTCCATAACTTTTCATGAACATCCATGGTTCAAAGCATGTTTCTTTTGCATCCATATGCTTGTTTAATCATTCTCATGCCTTGCCTCATGATTGTATCATCTATTAGCATCATTGACATCATGTTTATGCTCCTGTTTTTGGTTTCCCTCATTGCATTCCATCTCATTTGCATTGCATTTCATTTCTTTCACTAACTTTTCAGGTGGTAAGTTACTTTGAGAAGTGAATTTGCCTTCACTTCTCACATTCCCTTTTCATCTCTTTCACACTTCCCTTGCTGCATTTTGTATGTGTTTTGGATTGAGATTGCTCATTCTTGTTCATCTTACTTTCTTTCTTCAAGCAACTTGTCTTCTTAAGTGAAGCAAGTTGTTTTGCTTCTCCTTGCTTCTTGCTCCTTTCATCTGCTTCCTTCCTGGTGGTTTCTCTGAAGATCTTTCTCTCTTGAGCCTCATAAACCCTAGGATCTCCAAGCATGATAACAATTAGGGTTTGATTAGTCCCCCCATTTAGCTTTTACCTTTGTGTCATCTTTGAGTCTTCTCTTCTTATCTCATAATCAGGGACTAAACCCTAAAGGCTTTAAGGTTTTGTGATTAAGCTTATGCCTGCATCCTTCTATTAGGATGGAGTGTATAACTTTAATCCTAAGTGTTAAACCCTTAATGTGTTTAAATCCTTTAATCAATCCACTTAATAATCATCAAGACATCAAGCTTGTAACTTGGGCCTTGCATTAGGGTTCTAATTCTTCCTTGATTGGTTAAGAAGGACTAACCCTAGTGTTAATGGACAAGTCCCCCTCAAGTTGTCTTACCAACCATAAAAATCATTTCTTCATCCTACCATTGTTTAAAATCCACTTTAATAAAGGTTTTGTTTTGTCATGAGGTTAATCCCTAATCATGGATTAAGTTGAGGAGTCTTCCTCAGCTTAAATGTTCTCATCTATTATCCTTCTATTAGGATGGTGTAATGCGTCCATTCAATCCTTTATACACCCTACTTGACCCTTTAATTAGGCAACAATGAGAGGTAACCCTAGAAAGTGAGATGGCGATCAAAGATCGACTTACGTGTGTGAGTGTTCAATTTAATATTTATCTTTTGAATTAAGTGATCTAAATTAATTTTTAAATAACATACATGTTTACACTCCCTATTTTTACTAACCATGACATAAAAATAAATAATTTACATATTACAAAAAATTACATCCAGGAGCAGTTAGAAAAATAATAAAAGCAATTTAAAATAATAGCAAAATAAATAAATAAGCAAAATAAAATAATAAGCAAAATAAATAAGCAATTATAATTGGGTTAGTAATAATAATAACAATTAAAAAATAAACGGGGTTAGTAATAATCATATAATATAATTAATAATAATAACAAGCAAAAATATTAAAATAATTAAAAGATCAAATTTTTATATGAACAATTATTATAGAATTTTAAAGCATATGCATATTAGAAAATTATATTAATTATGAACATATTATAATTATAAAATTAAATTAACAACTTTTAACTATAAAAATTATGCAAAAATAAACAATTTATATCATATTTACCTATTATAAAAATAAATTAAGAATTTTAATTTTTAAACATATTTATGTACAAAATTTTAAATTATAAAAAATTTATATATTTAGTAAAAATTAAACCAAGAACTTTAATTAAATTATACATATAATATTCACAAATAATAATATTAAAAAAAAATAAATAAATAAAAGAAGAAAAGAAAATTAGAGTTTTGAAAAGAAATATATTTTTTAGGGTTTTAGAAAATTAGAGTTTATATGCTTAGAAAATAAATTAGGATTAATTATTAATTATACAAAATTAAATTATTTCTCTAATGTGATTTAATAATAAAAAAAATGAGTTTAGATTATAATAGAGAAAATAATAATATACACATTATATATTTTTTTTAAAATTTATTTAGTTATAATATAAACATGTTAATTAAAAATAATAATAAACAAGAAAAAAGAAGAAAAAAGAACTTACCTGGCTGGGGTTTGAACCCAGCACCTTTGGCCTGCAATCAACAACACATGCCACCAGGCTACTAGCGCGCGTGTGATAATGAAGTGAATCCAATTTGTTTTATGCACTAAACCTGAAAAATCACAAAAAAAGAAAAAAAAAACAAAAGGCCTGGGGGGGAATCGAACCCAGGACCTTTCAAGCAATACACAAACACTTTACCATTCCTGCTGGGTGAGCGCATCTGATAATATAGGCATTACCAATCATTATATTTTAAGTTTAACAATTAAAAGGGAAAAATAAAAAAAACGCTGCAGCCAGGATTCGAACCAAGAACCTACAAGCATAACCTGCGCATGCTTCACCACTGGGCCAACGCTGCCTCTGTGAAATAAAATAACAAACAATTCTAAAAATATTAAACATAATTTTAAATTCTCCAGATGGCGCCAAGAGCTTCGTCTTCAACCTTCTTCCTGCGAAAACACCTGCAAAATTTCTTACAAAATTTCCTGCGAATTTTTCAAAACATAAACCTACGAAATTGGGAATACCATCAAAACAGTGAAATTTCTCAAAATTAATTTGTGTATTATGATCCCCAGAGTTCACATGATTGTTCTGTGTTCTTAGAATTCATTTATTTTAGGTTTATCATGGAACCCTAAAAGCTTGGCCGAAACCCTAGCAATGGTGATTCCTTGTTCCTGCACCAAAAATGAAACATGCCAGAAACCATCCACATACAACCACAAACAAGAATCAATAACCAAAATCATGTTAGAATGCTTGTGTAAATGGAATCGAAAATTTCAATTTTATGATAAACATGGATTCGGTTTAGGTCATATGCAATGCTTTAGATGCTACAAATGGTTCCAATAGATTCAGTGATGTATATTGAACATGTCTCAACCTTCAAATTGGCTGGAAAGAACTTGAAGTATCAAATCCGAATTTGAATTTTGTGAGGTTTTTTTGAAATATGCAACTTACACTTGGGAGGCAGAAAATTCGTGTCTTGTGTTAGGGTTCTCTTCTATACTTATAGAGTGATCAATTTAGGTCAAAAAATTGGATACTTGTGTAGAAGATTTGATCCAAAAAGATTTAAAAAGATAGCCTTTGAAAAATCAAATATTTTTGTATGAGCACCTTCTATTTTAGGCCAATCAACATGATCTTCTTTCCACTTTAATTCCAATCATCTTAATGAATTTCTAGAAGCTCAATCATATTTAAATCTTTGACTTTTATATTTTATTTTAATTTAAAATGATTTTTAATGAATTAAATCAAAATAAATAAAAATAAAATGATAAAAAATCTGATTTTTGTTGACTTGGGTCGTGCATGAAGTTATAGTATGGATTGGGTCATCATTTGGCAAGCCCATTTGGAAAAAATTGGTTTTAGACCTCCATTTTCTTCATAAACCAACCAAAAATTTCCCAACTTTGCAAGGGCGCATATCCTTCAATTTTAATGGTATGAGGGTGTTCTTGGACATTTTGGAAAGCTTTAAGAGTTCTCTAACCAACCCCACTGGTTTCATGTCCATATCCTTTACCATTCTCAAGTTATGCCCTTTTGAATTTGTTGACTTTCTGTTGACTTTCAAAAGGACCTATAATGTCTTAGCTCATACCTTCCAAATGAAGCATTTTTGGGCTTGGCTTGTGAGACACAAAGTTGTATAGAATTCAATTTCCTTCAAAATGAGATTTGGATGGATACTTGGTGATGAAGCATGTGAAAGTTATGGCTGGTCAAAGTTCAGTTGACTTTTACTGAGAAAACCCTAATTTAGAAACTCCTGATTCTTGATGATCTGGAATCTCCTTGATGAATCATGATCAACCCTTGATCAAATGATGAATTTTACTTCATATACTTGATGTTGGCAAAAAATCATGAAGTTTGACTTTGGTTTGACCACAGTTGACCTCAGTTTGACTTTTTAACATCTTTGACTGATTTTGACTTATCTGATCATCTGACTGAGCAAACTTTTGAGAAAAGTCTTGAAACTTGTCATGGGGGTTCTTACACACATATAAGAGGTTATGAAGCTCACTTGAAGTCTTGGAAGTTCATTTAGCCTGATTAAAGTCAAAACCCTAGTTTTGGATGCACTGCTTAGGAGGTGCATTGTCTGAGGGATTTGTCGACTCTTCTGACTATTTGTGAACTTTGTAAACCTTGTGAACCAACATAAGATGTCTTGTGAACCTTGTGAATCTCATGGGAGGTCTTGTGAACCTTGTGAACCTCATAAAGTGACTTGTAGACTTCATGAACCTCATGAAAGGTTTTTGTAAGCATTGAATCTTGTGAACCTTGTGAACCTCATAAAGTGACTTGTAGACTTCATGAACCTCATGAAAGGTCTTGCAAGCATTGTGAATCTTATGGGAGGTCTTGTGAACCTTGTGAACCTCATAAAGTGACTTGTAGACTTCATGAACCTCATGAAAGGTTTTTGTAAGCATTGAATCTTGTGAACCTTGTGAACCTTCATAAAGTGACTTGTAAACTTCATGAACCTCATGAAAGGTCTTGTAAGTGTTGTGAATCTTGTGAACCTTGTGATCCTTCTTAGCACACAAAGTATTGTATTTGTGAGGGCAAATTTTGGGGTGCAACAGCTGCCCCTGTTCAATTTTCTGAAACCTGAGGGGTTAGATTGGTATATTTGCCAGTCGTGACCTGGAAGGTTGAAGGGGATTGAACACAAAAGCCCAAAAATTTGCACTCACCGGTGCGTAAACTGATATTGATGGTTGGTTGTATATGCTTGAGTGGGCTTAAAGATGCCACTTGGAGAAAAGTTCTTCAGATACATTTCTTGGAGGATAAAGCAGTCCAAAATATGAAGATATGATGATAGCTTTCAGGAGGATAAAGCAGTCCTGAGGTAGTGATATGCTTTCAGGAGGATACAGCAGTCCTGAGGTAATAGTATGCCTTCAGGAGGATAACAACGTCCCGAGGAGATAATATGCTTTCAGGAGGATAACAAACGTCCTGGGGAGATAATATGCTTTCAGGAGGATAACAACGTCCTGAGGAAGTGATGATATGCTTTCAGAAAGATGAACAACGTTCTGAGGTATGAATATGCTTTCAGGAGGATAAAGTAGTCCTGGGGGGATAATAACCTTTGGGAAGATAACAACGGCCCAAAGTAATAATATGCTTTCAGGAGGATAAAGCAGTCCTGAGGGGATAATAACCTTTGGGAAGATAACAACGGCCCAAAGTAATAATATGCTTTTAGGAGGATAAAGCAGTCCTGAGGGATTGATAACCTTTGGGAAGATAACAACGACCCAAAGTAATAATATGCTTTCAGGAGAATAAAGCAGTCCTGAGGGATTGATAGCTTTCAGGAGGATAACAACGTCCTGAGGAGGTAATATGCTTTCAGAAAGATGAACAACGTTCTGAGGTATAAGAAACTTTCAGGAGGATAAAGCAGTCCTGAGGAAATGACAACCTTCAGGAGGATAAAGCAGTCCCGATAGTCACAAGTGGTTGATGAAGTCTGTTTGCTGGAGAATTAACCTGAAAACAAGGTAGCATCCTGTATGGTAATATTAGTTTATGCATTATGTATGCATGTATAATATAATGCACTTAAGTGATGTATTATGTATCTATGTATATGTATGTTATGGTATGATGTAAATGATGTATGTATGATATGATGTTGCTGGAAGCGTCTGGATATCTTCGTATAACAACTGCTGGCCAGGGAAAATAAATCCCAGTTTGTTGCTGAAGAATATGAGGAACTCGTTCCCGTCTTGTTTGATAATATATTATACATAACCTTCCGTCTGCTGGGGATAACAAGGTATATATAACCTCCCGTCTGCTGGGGATAGCAAGGTATACATAACCTCCCGTCTTCGTTTGATAGTAGGGTAGATATAACTTCCCGTCTACTGGGGATAGCAAAGTATATATAACCTCCCGTTTTCGTTCGTCGTACTCTTATTGGAAAGTAAATTCCCGAATATCCGTATGAGGATAAAAGAGATGGATATAAATTCCAGGGGAGATGTGACTTTATGAAGATGGATTTGTCCTACTGAGGGTTTGTAGCTGTCTTGTAAAGATGAACCGGCGAAGCTTCGTTGAGATCCTTCCCTCGTTCGTCCTTAGTAACTATTATTACTGCATTTTCATGCATTTCTGGTAAACATCAATCATATTAAGCATACATGCATTTCTGGTAAACATCAATCATATTCAAAAGCATACATGCATTCAAACACAACCAATGGACGTTTCGCTTATGTAAATAGGGTAAAAGTAAATCAGGATTCAAAAATGGAATTTTATTTATATCAAAGAGTGACCTATACATAGGTAAATTTGTACAAGGAGACATAAACCCTAGTAAGAGGATTTTGTCATAATGATTTTACAAAACAAAGAAAATCAGCTATGTGAGAAATAATCCTATTGAGTTTCAATTCTACTATTGCCATTATTTTCAAGTATCTCATCTTCTGCTGTTGAGACGGAAACGATTGGATTGAGCTTTATCTGTTCGAGCTTGAGTAAGTAACACAACTGGTTGCAGTTTCATGGGTGATCCAAACGAGACATAGTCATACGCTTTAATCCCTAACTTTTTCCTGGATTGCCCTTTCAGGTTTTCAATCCACCGGGATACCCTTTTTTGCCCAAGCCGCCTTTTCAGGTTTTTGACTTGCCGGGTGTACATCTTTTTATATATATCCCTAATTTTTGCCCAAACCCTTTTGGTTTGCCGGGATGCCCTTATTTTTGCCTAGGCCTGTCAACCTAGCGGGTCTCTTTTCATGCGTAGTATTTTTTAACTATGTCTGCGTTTACAGGCTGTGGGAAATCTTCACCATCCATAGTAGTGAGTATCATAGCACCTCCTGAAAACACTGTCTTGACTACAAATGGTCCTTCATATGTAGGAGTCCACTTGCCCCTAGGATCACCCTGTGGTAATATGATACGCTTGATTACCAAGTCACCGGCCTGATATACCTTTGGCTTAACCTTCTTATTAAAAGCTTTGATCATTCGCTTCTGGTACAACTGGCCATGACAAACTGCTGCTAACCTCTTCTCATCAATCAAATTTATCTGGTCCAATCGAGTCTGAATCCACTCATCTTCATCCAAGCCTGCATCCTTCATAATTCTTAAGGAGGGAATCTGAACTTCAATGGGCAGAACTGCTTCCATACCATAGACTAAGGAGAATGGGGTTGCCCCTGTTGAAGTACGTATTGTGGTACGATAACCATTAAGAGCAAATGGTAACATATCATGCCAATCCTTGTAAGTAACAGTCATATTCTGTACAATCTTCTTGATGTTCTTATTAGCAGCTTCAACTGCCCCATTCATCTTTGGACGATACGGAGAAGAGTTGTGATGCTTAATCTTGAAATGCGTGCAGAGATCAGTAATCATAGTATTGTTCAGATTAGAGCCATTGTCAGTGATAATCCTTTCAGGGATGCCATACCTACATATGAGATTATTCTTAATGAATCGAGCCACAACATTCTTAGTAACAGATGCAAATGAAGCTGCCTCTACCCACTTTGTGAAATAATCAATAGCAACCAGGATGAAACGATGCCCATTAGAAGCAGTAGGTTTGATTTCACCAATCATATCAATGCCCCACATGGCAAAAGGCCAAGGAGCAGTCAACACATTCAATGGTGATGGAGGTATATATACTTTATCAGCATAAATTTGACACTTGTGACATGTTCTGGAGTGTTGATAGCAATCAGCTTCCATGGTAGACCAATAGTAACCTGCTCTGAATATCTTCTTTGCCATAGTATGACCACTAGAATGAGTGCCAAAGATCCCATCATGCATATCTTCCATAATCTCAGTTGCTTCCTTCTTATCCACACACTGAAGCAAAGTTGAATCATGATTGCGCTTGTACAAAATCCCATTACTCATAAAGAACTTAGCAGAAAACCTTCTCAGAAACTTCCTATCTTTGACAGATGCCCCTTCAGGGAACTCCTGAGCTTCAAGATATCTTTTTACTTCATAGAACCAAGGCTTCTCCTCTGCCCCTTCAGTGTCAATCTCATTGCAGTATGCAGGCTTCTCAAATCTATCAATGGTAATCTTGAGAGCTTCATCATCCCAGCTGATCTCAAACATGGATGCCATGGTGGCTAATGCATTTGCCAACTGATTCTCTCTCCGTGGAATATGTCCAAAGGTAATCTCTTTGAAATGTGGGATCAAAGACAAAACATGCTCTCTGTAAGGAATGAGATTATCATGCTTGGTATCCCAATCTCCTTTAATCTGACTTACTACCAAGGCTGAATCTCCATACACATCAAGGAACTGAATCTTCATATCAATAGCAGCTTTAATACCCAGGATACATGCCTCATACTCAGCCATGTTATTGGTACAATAGAAGCAAAGTCTGGCAGTAATCGGGGTATGACAACCTTCAGGGGAACTAATCACAACACCAACACCATTACCAAGTGCATTGGATGCACCATAAAAAACCATAGTCCATCGGGATCCTTGTTCAGGTCCGTCATATTGTCCAGGTTCTTGGGTAATAATCATAATGTCTTCATCAGGGAACTCAAAACTCATTTACTGGTAATCATCCACTGCTTGATGAGCCAAATGATCAGCTACAACTCTTCCTTTAATGGCCTTCTGAGTAGTATACTGTATGTCATATTTTGTCAAGATCATTTGCCATCTTGCAATTCTTCCGGAGAGAGCAGGTTTCTCAAATATGTACTTGATTGGATCCATCTTTGAAATCAATAAGGTAGTATGAGTCAACATATACTGTCTTAGTCGGCGAGCAGCCCATGCCAAAGCGCAGCAAGTTTTCTCGAGCAGTGAGTATCTTGTTTCACAGTCGGTAAACTTTTTGCTAAGGTAGTATATTGCCTGCTCTTTTCGACCAGACTCGTCATGTTGCCCCAATACACACCCCATTGAATTGTCTAACACTGTTAAGTACATAATCAAGGGTCTTCCATCAACTGGTGGCATCAAAATTGGAGGTTCTAGCAGATATCTCTTGATTTCATCAAAGGCAGTCTGGCACTCATCATTCCATTCCATCACCTGATCTTTCTTCAACAACTTGAAGATTGGCTCACAGATGGCAGTTAATTGGGAAATAAATCTTGCAATGTAGTTCAATCGTCCCAAGAAACCTCTAACCTCCTTCTCAGTACGGGGAGCTGGCATCTCTTGTATAGCTTTTACTTTTGCAGGATCCACTTCAATACCTTTTCCACTGACTATGAAACCCAGGAGTTTACCAGACCTAACTCCAAAAGTACACTTGTTTGGGTTCAATCTTAACCTGTATTTCTTCAACCTCTCAAACAACTTATGTAAATGATCAAGATGTTGCTCTTCATTCTGGGATCTGGCTATCATATCATCCACATATACCTCTATCTCATGATGAATCATATCATGAAACAAAGCCACCATAGCATGCTGATATGTTGCCCCTGCATTCTTCAAACCAAATGGCATCACCTTATAGCAAAAGGTGCCCCACTGTGTCACAAATGTTGTCTTCTCCATATCTTCATGTGCCATCTTGATTTGATTGTAACCAGAGAAACCGTCCATAAAAGAGAATACCTTATGCTGAGCAGTGTTGTCTACCAGAACATCAATATGAGGAAGTGGAAAATCATCTTTGGGGCTGGCCTTGTTCAAATCCCTGTAGTCTACACACATACGTACCTTACCATCTTTCTTAGGAACTGGTACCACATTTGCAACCCACTGAGGATAAGAAGTCACTGCTAAGAACCCTACATCAAACTGTTTCATTACCTCTACCTTAATTTTCTCTGACATTTCAGGACGCATGCGACGAACCTTCTGCTTCTTTGGACGACAATCTTCTTTTACTGGTAAACGGTGAACCACAATGTTTGTATCCAACCCTGGCATATCTTCATAAGACCAAGCAAAGATCTCCACATAGTCACGTAACATCTGAATCAATCTGCTCTTGACACTATCCTCTAAATCAGCCCCTATCTTGACTTCTTTCCTGTTTTCTTCAGTTCCCAAATTCACAACTTCGACTGGCTCTTCATGTGGCTGTATAGTTTTCTCTTCTTGCTGTAATAACCTAGCAAGCTCTACAGATACTTCACAATCGTCCTCATTTCCGTCTTCAGCTTGATAGATCGGATTCTCGAAATTATAATTGGCAATAGTAGAACTGTTATCAACAGGATCCAGAGTGGATGAGGATCTTCATTTTGGTGATGTGGGTGTGTGTAAGAACACATAGCTGATAAAACAAAAATAAAAGAAAAGAAAGACAAGGAACACAATATTTACGAAAACGAAACGTCCGCTGATTTTTATTGAATGAAGTATGCAAATGAAATGACATCCCGTAACAAACACACCATTGTTCCCTGGGCAAGGCACAAGGCTTAAGAGTTCAATTGTTCAAGAAATTACAAACTTAAAAAGCAACAACACAGTAATAGTATTTACTCCTGACTAAAGGAGATAGGGATAACATCTTCAGCTTTCCAATTATTGAGTCCAGCACCCACAGTAGGAAAGATCCAAGCATCCAGATTGTAGTCTTCATCATAGTCTCCCATAGAATTGATCTGATATTTCATAACCCCTTGATTGGTGATACGAACAGCACGAGCACGACGAACAGCCTTCTGGGACTCTGCAGTGAAACCCAAACCAAATTTGTCAGACTTGTATGGGATATCAGGAAGCTGACCCCAAATAGTACAACCACCTTCATCCACCACAGCTCTAGCATCATTGAGGGAGGCCATTGCCATTGTTGGAGGTACTCTGGTGACCACATGAACTTTCTTGACAACCGGAGGAGCTACATAATCATTAACAATCCAAGGAACCACTTCAAATGTCTGACACGGAGTTTCAACATATTCACCTTCCATTTCCAGATACTTGAAGGTATTCACATGGCTGACAAAATATTCTTCTTCTCCATAGACAGTAACAACCTTTCCTTCTACCGGATATCTCAACTTCTGATGTAATGTAGAAGTTACAGCACCTGCCCCATGGATCCAGGGACGACCAAGCAAACAAGAGTACGAAGGACGAATATCCATAACATAAAATGTAGCATTAAAAACCTGAGAACCAACTTTGATTGGGAGATCACTTTCCCCATGCACTACTCTTCTAGAACCATCAAAAGCCTTCACCACAATACTACTGGGCTTCAGCACGGCACCTTCAGGACTCGGCTTATTCAGGACTTCCTTGGGCAACACATTCAGAGAGGAACCATTGTCTATCAATACATGTGACAGGGTAGTGCCTCTGCATTCAATTGAGATATTAAGATCCCTGTTATGATCCCTTTTGGCAGGGGTCAAATCAACATCAGAAAATCCTAACCCATTATCATAGGTTAGGTGGGCAACACAATTCTCAAACTGGTCAACAGAAATTGCATTGGGTACATGAGCAGTCTTCAGAAACTTGATCAAAGCTTTGGCATGAGCCTCAGAACATAACAACAAGGACAACATAGAAATCTTTGAGGGAGTATGCCCCAACTGATCAACAATGTCATAATCACTCTTGCGAATGATTTTCAATACTTCTTCCATCTGCTTAGAGAGATCATCAGCAGCTGGCACATCAGTAGGTACTGGGTCAATAACAGGACCCTTGCCCCGAGTATCAGTGGTAGAGGTAGTAGCAGGAGTAACTGCATTCTTGGAAGTCACTGGAGGGGAGAAGACTCTTCCACTTCGTGTGATCTTACTAGATCCAGCAATATTGTCAACATCAACAGGCACATCAGCTAAGGGTTCCTGCTTAACACCATGGATATACACATCTGACCCATAATGCCAAGGCACAGCTTTATCAGATGTATACGGAATAGGACCAGGAGTAGTAATGACCATAGGAGCCACTCTGGCTTCAACAACAACCTTCACAGGGCCTTCAGCAGTAATCTTAATTGGACCCTTATGAGTGATTTTAACAGGACCTTTGGAAGTGATCCTTACCGGCATTTTGTCAACCATATCAACCTCTTCAGTCTTCCTACCTTGGGTAATATGATCCACCATACTCTCTACAGACGATGGAGTCCTCTCAAACACTATGGTATACTTATCCATGAGACGCTGAATTCCATCTCTCAATCTCCAGCAACTATCCGGCTTATAGGTACAATACAAACAATCTTCACGACAACCTGGAAAGAACCCAGCTTGTACTAACTGTTTCTTGATGACAGACAGTGGTGTGGTCAGCTCCGCAACTGAATAGATATGTAAATCTTCATCAATGGCATTGACAGTCTTCTCGTGATTTGGCATGGGAGCAGTAATCACATTTGGAGTACCTGGAGGGTCAAACTCAATCTCTCTAGCCTCAATCATATCTTGAATTTTGTTCTTCAAGACCCAGCAGCTATTAGTATCATGTCCCTGACGGGTTTGAATGATATGCACATCGTGCATTTGGATTGTACTTGGGAGAGTTAACATTGGGGTTCTGAGGAGCCTCTTTCAAAGTAATAAGTTCAGCCTTCAACAAGTGTTGCAATGCCTGAGCCATTGACATGTTGATCTTAGTGAACTGCCTTCTAGCCCTCTGTTGGTTGCCCTGTGGCTGCTCTGTTGTTGCAGGAGTTGGATTTGAAATATGAACTACACTCACAGACTGATGCCTTCTATTACGATCAGGTTGACCATAAACAGCATTGGATTCTTTCTTCCCAGTGGGAGGCTTCTTTGCAGCACCTGATGAAGAAGTACCCACTTGAATCTTGCCACTCTTTATACCATTTTCCACGCGCTCTCCTGTCATTATCAACTCAGTGAAGCCAGATGATGAGCTTCCAATGAGATGACTGTAAAAAGGACCATTCAGCGTACACATGAACATATCAACCAATTCCCTGTCAGTCAAAGGGGGTTGAACTCTTCCAGCTAAATATCTCCACTTCTGAGCATATTCCTTGAAACTTTCTTTGGCACCTATAGACATGCTTTGCAGCTGCATGCGAGTGGGAGCTAAGTCAGCATTGTATTGATACTGCTTATAGAAGGCTTCAGCCAGATCATTCCACTCCCTGATGTTGACACTTTCCAATTGATAATACCACTCCAATTGAGCTCCAGATAAGATTTCTTGGAAAAAGTGGATCCACAATTTCTTATCAGCAGTGTGAGGTTGAATTCTTCTGACATAAGACCTCAGATGCAGCTTGGGACAAGAGACCCCATCATAAACAACAAAAGTAGGAACCTTGAAACCAATGGGTATGACTACCCCAGATATCAGACTCAAATCTTTAAAATCCAGCCCAGAAGATTTCTGCAACTCCATAGCATCCATTCTATCCACCAGCATCTTGAATTTGTCTTCATTAGGCTCATGGTAGTAATTAGCCTCAGAATCAGAGTCCCCCATAGTGTTGTGGAGACTGCCTCCCTCTTTTTGAGACTCTTCAGATTCATAGTCTTCAACTGGTTCTTTGGTTTTGGCAAGACCCTTGAACCTTCTTCCCATGTTGATCAGGCCACCTGACCTTCTAGTCTTCTTATTCTTCTTGGCCAGCAGCGTCTTCAATTCATCCTGCCCCTTGGTCAGGTTCAGGATCAGCTCTTGGAACTGTGCATTTTGTGTCTGGAGATCCTTAACTGTTTGTTCAAGAGCCATTGCTGAAATAAACAGCGAGACGATGAGAAACCTGTGCACAAATATAAACCTGTGATGCAATGAAATGGTATGTGAATGTATATGCAATGTTTTCAAGGACCGCGGGATTTAAATTTGCTTAAACAACCAAGAAAGTAAACTTTTATTAGTAATAAATTTGTTTTGCCTCTTGGGCTTACAGAAAATGAAATGAAATAAATACAAAAGATGGGGTTTTAAGTCTCCCATGGACGTTTCCTCTTTGTGTTGAGGTATGAGTTGAGATTCCGTTCTTTGTGAAGTTGCTTTGTTAGCTCCAGGATTCTTTCTTGACTTGCTTTGTAATGAGCCTCGAAAGTATCCCGTTGCTCCTTCAACTGGACCCAGGACCTCTATAAGTCTTCCATGTCAGTAGGCATGTCTGGGTGAAGGATGGTATAAGCAGTGTCTCCTTCAGCCACAGGTTCCATGGTAACTGGCAGGATAGCAGGATATGGCATCATGAGAGTCTGAGCACGAGATCGCACCCATCTGAGATAAGCCTCCATAGGAATAGTGTACTTAGGCTCCAGTGTCTTGCTGTCAACCCTGTTTACTTTTCCCCAGGCTCGTATGAATCTCTGACGGTAACCTTGAAGATCGTTGTCGTAGTCAAACACAATGCCCTGGATTAACATGTCATGTGGACCATCACTCCGAGCGTAACCAAACTGTCGTAAAGCTAGAGAGGGATTGTAGGTGATGCCTCCTCTTATGCCTAGAAGTGGCACATTAGGAAACTCCCCACAACGGTCAATGATGGTGACATTCTCCATAGATCTGGAGCACCAATGAATATCTGAATGAGAGAGTGACATAATCCTCTTGGACCACCTGAACCCTTGTTCATTCTTCATCACTGAACGAGGAAGGTGAGAAATAAACCACCTAGAGAGTAAAGGTATGCAGCACATCAAAGTTCCTCTTGCCCTTGTAGTACGAGTATGAAGAGAATGTAGGATGTCTCCAAGCAATGTAGGCATTGGATTATGACTCAGGAATATGTTGATGGCATGAACGTCTATGAACTGATCTGGATTGGGGAACAATACTAAGCCATAAATCAGCAAGGCTAAGATCTCCTCAAAAGCATCATATCTCATGGCCTTCAAGAACACTTGAGCTTTATCCATTAATACCTTGGCAAGAATACCCTTAACTCCGTTTCTCGTTTCTAGAACAATGTCAGACTTCTTCAGATGTAGGGCTGCAGCAATAACCTCAGGTTTAGGCTCTTTCTCCAAGCCTGTGAAGGGTCTTTGATCAAGAACAGGTATACCCAGAAGTTTAGAGAACTCTTCCATTGTAGGAACCAACTGATAGTCAGGGAATGTAAAGCAATGGTGCTTAGGGTCAAAGAACTGAAACAGAACACTCATCATGTCTTCATTGAACCCTGAAGTGACTAGATCCAATAGGTGACCATGTCTCTTGATGAACTGGGAGTGATCAGACACTTGAGAAACCAACTCTTTAAGCTTAGCAGGTATGTCTACAAAGTTGATCCTGATGGTGTTTCTACGAGCAGAAGCCATGACCTGCAACAAAGAACAAAGATAAATCCTTTGGTCCTTGAAATGGTTAGTGAAAATGCTATGCTCATGATGCATGATGATGCTATGATGTTATGCTCAAACACAAACATGTGGCACACACAAACAAGTCACACAACAGCCCTAGGTTTAAAGGCTTGCATGAGGTTCAAAGGTAAGTACCCTCCCCTGAAGCTAGTTGGTTCATCCTGTCCTATGAAGTAACCATGTTCTAAGGGATCTCAAAATCATTGATCCTTCACAAGGGTGGTTGTTCAGTAGGCAACTTACTTGCCAACCAAAACCCTCCAAGTTTAGAATCTCAATGAGCGTAGTATTGAGTATCAACCAACTTCAGTCTGCACCAAAGCCGGTTATCTCACTACTTTTCTAAAAGCCAAGATGGGATAACTAGGGTTCTAAAAGTTAGTTAGTGCATTGACAACATATGGCAGCCTCATATTATCCTCAACTTGACTTAAGGAACATAAGCACCAACCAAGAAGTCACACTAACTATGGCCACCAGATCAACCATATCGGTATACGCCGTACAGTTTCCTTGGTCTATTGCCATTTACCTAAGGTACACTAGATCCGGGTTAGGACCTTTCACACATAAGAGCCCAACAAGTAAGTATAAAGCAAACAAGGCAAACAAAGTTAAAGTGATCTAATTCCTAAGGGTACCCCTATTTAATATTAAATCCCCAGCAGAGTCGCCAGTTCTGTAACACGGTGGGAGAACTGACTTTTGTTATGTTGCGGATAGCAAGAGTCGCCACCGACTTTTATTTTATCCAAAGGAAAGGCATAAAAGAACAGGAAAGACCTTTTAAAAGATTTTTGGGTCCGGGGGGTAGGTTATGTAAAGGGAAGGTGTTAGCACCCTTTACATCCATGGTTATCCATGGGCTCTTAGTTACTTAGCTCACTTTGAATTGTTTTTGAAAATATGAAGTGTGTGAATAAAAATTTTCATAAGAGTTTGATAATGATCCATGTACAGATGCGTAAAAAACTTGTGTTTGAAAATTGTTTGAAATTGTGAAGTGTTTGAGAAATTTTTTTTAAATAGTGAGCAAGTAACTATGAGGAACCTACCCTAAAGTTTAAGTCTTTCTGTTCTTGAATCCTTTAAATGGTAAGACTATCCCTATTATTAAGGAATAGGTAGTCATTACCTTGGATGTGAGGGATATATGAAGGGATATCTGTTTATGCAGGCAACTGTAGGGTGTATTAAGCATTTTTGGAGGGACTGTCATCATTATTCGAAAAGGGACAAGATCATTACGAAGGCAACCATTAGGGGACTTGATCTTTTATTGTTAAGGGACTAGATGACTTTATTTTTGAGGGACTTTTGCTTTATACACCTTACTTGACCCTTTAATTAGGCAACAATGAGAGGTAACCCTAGAAAGTGAGATGGCGATCAAAGATCGACTTACGTGTGTGAGTGTTCAATTTAATATTTATCTTTTGAATTAAGTGATCTAAATTAATTTTTAAATAACATACATGTTTACACTCCCTATTTTTACTAACCATGACATAAAAATAAATAATTTAAATATTTCAAAAAATTACATCCAGGAGCAGTTACAAAAATAATAAAAGCAATTTAAAATAATAGCAAAATAAATAAATAAGCAAAATAAAATAATAAGCAAAATAAATAAGCAATTATAATTGGGTTAGTAATAATAATAACAATTAAAAAATAAACGGGGTTAGTAATAATCATATAATATAATTAATAATAATAACAAGCAAAAATATTAAAATAATTAAAAGATCAAATTTTTATATGAACAATTATTATAGAATTTTAAAGCATATGCATATTAGAAAATTATATTAATTATGAACATATTATAATTATAAAATTAAATTAACAACTTTTAACTATAAAAATTATGCAAAAATAAACAATTTATATCATATTTACCTATTATAAAAATAAATTAAGAATTTTAATTTTTAAACATATTTATGTACACAATTTTAAATTATAAACAATTTATATATTTAGTAAAAATTAAACCAAGAACTTTAATTAAATTATACATATAATATTCACAAATAATAATATTAAAAATAAATAAATAAATAAAAGAAGAAAAGAAAATTAGAGTTTTGAAAAGAAATATATTTTTTAGGGTTTTAGAAAATTAGAGTTTATATGCTTAGAAAATAAATTAGGATTAATTATTAATTATACAAAATTAAATTATTTCTCTAATGTGATTTAATAATAAAAAAAATGAGTTTAGATTATAATAGAGAAAATAATAATATACACATTATATATTTTTTTTTAAATTTATTTAGTTATAATATAAACATGTTAATTAAAAATAATAATAAACAAGAAAAATGAAGAAAAAAGAACTTACCTGGCTGGGGTTTGAACCCAGCACCTTTGGCCTGCAATCAACAACACATGCCACCAGGCTACCAGCGCGCGTGTGATAATGAAGTGAATCCAATTTGTTTTATGCACTAAACCTGAAAAATCACAAAAAAAGAAAAAAAAACAAAAGGCCTGGGGGGGAATCGAACCCAGGACCTTTCAAGCAATACACAAACACTTTACCATTCCTGCTGGGTGAGCGCATCTGATAATATAGGCATTACCAATCATTATATTTTAAGTTTAACAATTAAAAGGGAAAAATAAGAAAAACGCTGCAGCCAGGATTCGAACCAAGAACCTACAAGCATAACCTGCGCATGCTTCACCACTGGGCCAACGCTGCCTCTGTGAAATAAAATAACAAACAATTCTAAAAATATTAAACATAATTTTAAATTCTCCAGATGGCGCCAAGAGCTTCGTCTTCAACCTTCTTCCTGCGAAAACACCTGCAAAATTTCTTACAAAATTTCCTGCGAATTTTTCAAAACATAAACCTACGAAATTGGGAATACCATCAAAACAGTGAAATTTCTCAAAATTAATTTGTGTATTATGATCCCCAGAGTTCACATGATTGTTCTGTGTTCTTAGAATTCATTTATTTTAGGTTTATCATGGAACCCTAAAAGCTTGGCCGAAACCCTAGCAATGGTGATTCCTTGTTCCTGCACCAAAAATGAAATCAAACATGCCAGAAACCATCCACATACAACCACAAACAAGAATCAATAACCAAAATCATGTTAGAATGCTTGTGTAAATGGAATCGAAAATTTCAATTTTATGATAAACATGGATTCGGTTTAGGTCATATGCAATGCTTTAGATGCTACAAATGGTTCCAATAGATTCAGTGATGTATATTGAACATGTCTCAACCTTCAAATTGGCTGGAAAGAACTTGAAGTATCAAATCCGAATTTGAATTTTGTGAGGTTTTTTTGAAATATGCAACTTACACTTGGGAGGCAGAAAATTCGTGTCTTGTGTTAGGGTTCTCTTCTATACTTATAGAGTGATCAATTTAGGTCAAAAAATTGGATACTTTGTGTAGAAGATTTGATCCAAAAAGATTTAAAAAGATAGCCTTTGAAAAATCAAATATTTTTGTATGAGCACCTTCTATTTTAGGCCAATCAACATGATCTTCTTTCCACTTTAATTCCAATCATCTTAATGAATTTCTAGAAGCTCAATCATATTTAAATCTTTGACTTTTATATTTTATTTTAATTTAAAATGATTTTTAATGAATTAAATCAAAATAAATAAAAATAAAATGATAAAAAATCTTATTTTTGTTGACTTGGGTCGTGCATGAAGTTATAGTATGGATTGGGTCATCATTTGGCAAGCCCATTTGGAAAAAATTGGTTTTAGACCTCCATTTTCTTCATAAACCAACCAAAAATTTCCCAACTTTGCAAGGGCACATATCCTTCAATTTTAATGGTATGAGGGTGTTCTTGGACATTTTGGAAAGCTTGAAGAATCCTCTAACCAACCCCACTGGTTTCATGTCCATATCCTTTACCATTCTCAAGTTATGCCCTTTTGAAGTTGTTGACTTTCTGTTGACTTTCAAAAGGACCTATAATGTCTTAGCTCATACCTTCCAAATGAAGCATTTTTGGGCTTGGCTTGTGAAACACAAAGTTGTAGAGAATTAAATTTCCTTCAAAATGAGATTTGGATGGAGACTTGGCGATGAAGCATGTGAAAGTTATGGCTGGTCAAAGTTCAGTTGACTTTTACTAAGAAAACCCTAATTTAGAAACTCCTGATTCTTGATGATCTGGAATCTCCTTGATGAATCATGATCAACCCTTGATCAAATGATGAATTTTACTTCATATACTTGATGTTGGCAAAAAATCATGAAGTTTGACTTTGGTTTGACCACAGTTGACCTCAGTTTGACTTTTTAACTACTTTGACTGATTTTGACTTATCTGATCATCTGACTGAGCAAACTTTTGAGAAAAGTCTTGAAACTTGTCATGGGGGTTCTTACACACATATAAGAGGTTATGAAGCTCACTTGAAGTCTTGTAAGTTCATTTAGCCTGATTAAAGTCAAAACCCTAGTTTTTGATGCACTGCTTAGGAGGTGCATTGTCTGAGGGATTGTCGACTCTTCTGACTATTTGTGAACTTTGTAAACCTTGTGAACCATCATAAGATGTATTGTGAACCTTGTGAATCTCATGGGATGTCTTGTGAACCTTGTGAACCTCATAAAGTGACTTGTAGACTTCATGAACCTCATGAAAGGTTTTTGTAAGCATTGAATCTTGTGAACCTTGTGAACCTCATAAAGTGACTTATAGACTTCATGAACCTCATGAAAGGTCTTGAAAGCATTGTGAATCTTATGGGAGGTCTTGTGAACCTTGTGAACCTCATAAAGTGACTTGTAGACTTCATGAACCTCATGAAAGGTTTTTGTAAGCATTGAATCTTGTGAACCTTGTGAACCTTCATAAAGTGACTTGTAAACTTCATGAACCTCATGAAAGGTCTTGTAAGTATTGTGAATCTTGTGAACCTTGTGATCCTTCTTAGCACACAAAGTCTTGTATTTGTGAGGGCAAATTTTGGGGTGCAACAGTAGCCACTGAAATTCATTTTTCCAGAAGCTTTATTTTAAGTTGCTAAATGGTTAAGTTTGATCCCCTGAGTTCAATGAACTTTGTATTTTTGAAAATGATGAAGAAATGAGTGTGTATGATCTGACTGAAATTTCTGCCATTTTTGAACTTTGCTTCGAATCTTGTTAATGGTGAGAAATAAATTCCATTTGAGGGCAGGGATGAGTTTAGGGAGGTGAGAGGAAGTGATCTGGAGCTTTAGAGCTCAAGAAATAACCTAGGGAGTGAGTTTGAGATTTTCAGGGAAGGGGGTCACTGGAGAAGACGACCGGAGCTCGTCTCCGGTGACCTGAAAATGATTAGGGTTTGTTAATTAGGGTTAGCCAGGTTTAAATGTGGGGCGTTGGATCAGGGCTTCCCGCGCGTGTTAGATGGCCAGGATGACTTCATTTAGCCCTAATTGTAATTAATTAAAATTAATTAATTAGGTTTAGTTTAAATATGCCAGTTTGAATCTGGACCATGGGATCTGGCGCCAGTCAATTCGCGCGTTTCTTGTTTGAATGTCAGCCTTTAGATTTGCATACTTTTCATTTTATTTGATTTTATTTTATTTTTCTTTTCATTTATTTTGTGCATTTATTTTAAAATAGCTAAAATCATTAAAAAATTATGAAAATTTTTGTCAACGGTTTCATGAATTTTCAGAACACAAAAATATTTTTATTTTATTTTTTGCATTAAAAATTATTTTTAAATCATTTAAATGTTTATTTTTAATTAGTTAATGAAAATTAATTAATTAAAAATACATTTAGGTATTTAAAAATCACCAAAAAATTCTCATAGCATTTAAAAACATTTAGAAACATTGTCCAACTCTCAAGCCAAATTTCTTTTTTGTTCTTGTTGCCTTTTGATCATTTTCATTGGATTTAATTTCATTTTTAGGCAATATTTTGTTTCAAACTTCAAAAATTCCTTTCTGCCTAACCATTGAGAGTTGGAGGATGATTCTTTTTGCATTGCATCTTGTATAGCATGTAGTTTATAGGATAAAATTGGTTTGAATTGATCTTGCATTTTTAATTTGTTTAGCATTTTTCTTGTTGAAGTACCCCAAAACCCTAGCAATCTTAGGAAATTCATAACTTTCAATAGGTTAAGAATTGGATCCTCTCCTTTGGGCAGTGAGTTTGTATAGGTTTAGGGTGTCTTTGATTGCATTTTTCAAATTTTTATCATGTCATTTGCTTCTGAGTTTGGATTTTTGTTTTGCATAATGCATGTAACCCTAATTTGTGCTTTCCTTTGCATCCATTTCTCATTTGCTTGCATACCATGACTTGTCATGACATTTTGTGCATCCTCATGATTCATAATACATCTTAGGACATATTAGAATCATGTTTGATCATTGCATCTTTCATTTGCCATGTTATATGCCCATTGCATTCCATAACTTTTCATGAACATCCATGGTTCAAAGCATGTTTCTTTTGCATCCATATGCTTGTTTGATCATTCTCATGCCTTTCCTCATGATTGTATCATCTCTTAGCATCATTGACATCATGTTTATGCTCCTGTTTTTGGTTTCCCTCATTTCATTCCATCTCATTTGCATTGCATTTCATTTCTTTCACTAACTTTTCAGGTGGTAAGTTACTTTGAGAAGTGAATTTTCCTTCACTTCTCACATTCCCTTTTCATCTCTTTCACACTTCCCTTGCTGCATTTTGTATGTGTTTTGGATTGAGCTTGCTCATTCTTGTTCATCTTACTTTCTTTCTTCAAGCAACTTGTCTTCTTAAGTGAAGCAAGATGTTTTGCTTCTCCTTGCTTCTTGCTCCTTTCATCTGCTTCCTTCCTGGTGGTTTCTCTGAAGATCTTTCTCTCTTGATCCTCATAAAACCTAGGATCTCCAAGCATGATAACAATTAGGGTTTGATTAGTCCCCCCATTTAGCTTTTACCTTTGTGTCATCTTTGAGTCTTCTCTTCTTATCTCATAATCAGGGACTAAACCCTAAAGGCTTTAAGGTTTTGTGATTAAGCTTATGCCTGCATCCTTCTATTAGGATGGAGTGTATAACTTTAATCCTAAGTGTTAAACCCTTAATGTGTTTAAATCCTTTAATCAATCCACTTAATAATCATCAAGACATCAAGCTTGTAACTTGGGCCTTCCATTAGGGTTCTAATTCTTCCTTGATTGGTTAAGAAGGACTAACCCTAGTGTTAATGGACAAGTCCCCCTCAAGTTGTCTTACCAACCATAAAAATCATTTCTTCATCCTACCATTGTTTAAAATCCAGTTTAATAAAGGTTTTGTTTTGTCATGAGGTTAATCCCTAATCATGGATTAAGTTGAGGAGTCTTCCTCAGCTTAAATGTTCTCATCTATTATCCTTCTATTAGGATGGTGTAATGAGTCCATTCAATCCTTGATTATGGCTTAAACTCATTACTTAACACTAAACAAAAACAACAAAAAACATCTAAATAATCACAAGTAGGTTAATGATCTTAAACCTACATCATGGTGATTAAGTGTGAGGTGTTTACTTCACATTTGAGGTATTCTCATTACCCCTAATTAGAGGGAGGATGTGATGAGTTTACTAACCTTTGGTTTAGGCTTAAGCTCATTAACTTATGACAAATCCAAAAGCAATAAAAGACTGAAAATACAAAAACAAACAATAATCGTCTCCTCCGGGATTCTTTTCTCATCATCTTCACTCATAAACGAGAACTTGCTTCTTCCGTCTAATGCAAGACAGTTAGCACCTGAGCCAGACAGGTCATACACTTGAGCATAGACAAGTAAGCAGTTCATCAGTCAATTCATCTTTCAGTCTCTTTGGGTCGAACTACGGTGTTCTGACTTTCTCATTGCACGAGAGGATACGTAGGCATAACTTAACAGTTATCGAACAAAAGTCTCTGTATACCCCCCCTCTTCCAGTCTTATTCTTTAAGCCTCATGGTCTTGAGCATTTCATTCTTGTTCTTACACTGACACTTCTCTTATATACTTCACATTTCTTTTACACTGACACTTGCATTCTTTTCCAGCTTTGATGCACAATTTGCGCTGACACTACCCCTTTAAAACACAAATCTTTTAAGCGTGGATCCCGTCGAGTACGGCGGACAATCTGGGTGCTAATACCTTCCCAGGTTGTAACCAACCCCCTTTCTCAGTCTCTCTGGTTCGCAACCGTCTTATCCATATCTTTTCTAGGTTTATGCAGCATTACCTTTCCTCCGAGATAAAAATTCCTAGCTGGCGACTCTCTTCTTCTGAGTTCACCCTTGTGTGCTCTCTCTCCTTTCGCCGACCGTTCGCGTCTGTACCCCTTCTGACCAGGTGTCATTTGGTGGGAGCGACAGACTGGACTTGCCTAATTCCAGTCAACACAGGCTCAAAGAAGTGGTAGGATATGTTGCTCTTCTTGGGAGTAGTCATAAATGCTGAAGAGGAGGAAGATAGGTGCTGATGAAGATCAAGACTGATACTGGAGATGAGCCACTGACAGGCTGATGCTGATGATGATGAGAATAGCTGAAGCAGATAACTGATGAAGCAGAGGTCTATGCAGAAGAAGGGATCAAAACCAAACCAGATATAAAGTGGATACCCTGAAAAGCAAATAAGCAAATGTTAAATGATGCAAATGATGAGTATGCAAATGATATGCAAGGATTTGTGATCAAGCTGGATCTGATTATCTGTCTTGATATAAAGCCCATGTATGTTCAAGCAGTCCAGATGGAGGTTTAGAAATCCAGTAACCAAGGTGGGGGACTCAAATAAAGAGTCACATGTCCAGGGTTAAATCACAAGAACTGTCCAAAATGAGGCATTTCTTAATCAAACAAGTAACAGGGTATGATGTGGACAAGGGTACCTGCAAACCTGCAAACAGCCCAACCCCCGCACAGGTAGTGTTCTAAAACAAGGATCCTCAGACTTGGATCAATTATGAGGAGTGTAATCACTTCTAACCCGGAGGTACAGTGTTTACAATAACCATAAAAAATCCTCCTCTAATTCACCTTGGTTTCTGAAGGTCAAAATAAAGGTCATCCAGACTTAGTAGGCTTCCCAGATAGCCCTAGCACTACAGGAAATCCGTAGCACAGAGTTCTAAAAAAGAAACCCACATTTGAACCGTGTTTCATATTCCCGCACCAGACCGAAATGGAATGGAAAAGAATATGAACCACTCTAGCCTAAGTGTCACTCAGGTCCCAGGTATAGGACCTTAATCTCTCAATGGAACCCCACCCACCAAAGAAAACCAGATCCAGCACAGTGACAATGACAGTATGAAATATGCAAAACTGTAAAGGAAAGCAATAAATAAAGTTGTACATAAAGCAGTAAATAAAGCAAAGAAACAAACACAATTAGCACATAACACCCCAGTAAACACAAATCAAACAAGCGCTAGGAGGAACCCACAAAAAGAACCAAAAGCCCTGGTTACAGTATAAGGGTCCCCAGCAGAGTCGCCAAGCTTTCGCTCCCACCAAATGACACCTGGTCATAAGGGGTACAGACGCGAACGGTCGGCGAAAGAAGAGAGTACACATAAGGGTGAACTCAGAAGACAAGAGTCGCCAGCTAGGCATTTTTATCCCGGAGGAAAGGTAATGCTGCATAGACCTGAGAAAATAGATGGATAAGACGGTTGCGAACCAGAGAGACTGAGAAAGGGGGTTGGTTACAACCTGGGAAGGTATTAGCACCCAGGTTGTCCGTCGTACTCGACGGGATCCACGCTTAAAAGATTTGTGTTTTAAAGGGGTAGTGTCAGTGCAATTTGTGTATCAAAGCTGGAAAAGAATGCAAGTGTCGGTGCAAAAGAAAAGTGAAATGTATAAGAGAAGTGTCAGTGTAAGAACAAAAAATGAAGCTCAAGACTATGAGGCTAAAAGAATAATTCTAAAAGGAGGGGGGAGTATACAGAGACTTTTGTTCGATAATTGTTAAGTTATGCCTACATATCCTCTCGTGCAATGAGGAAGTCAGAACACCATAGTTCGACTCAAAGAGACTGAAATATGAATTGACTTGTGAACTGCTTGCTTGTCAATGCTCAAGTGTATGACCTGTCTGGCTCAGGTGCAAACTCTCTTGCATTAGACGGAAGAAGCGAGTTCTCGTTTGTGAGTGAAGATGATGAGAAAAGAATCCCGGAGGAGACGATTATTGTTTGTTTTTCTGTTTTCAGTCTTTTATTGCTTTTTTTGTGTTTTTCATAAGAAAATGAGCTTAAGCCTAAACCAAGGGTTAGTAAACTCATCACATCCTCCCTCTAATTAGGGGTAATGAGAATACCTTAAGTGTGGGGTAAGCACCTCACACTTAATCACCATGATGTAGGATTAAGATCATTAACCTACTTGCATTTATTTAGATGTTTTTGGTATTTTGTTTAGTGTTAAGTAATGAGTTTAAGCCATAATCAAGGATTTAATGGACTCATTACACCATCCTAATAGAAGGATATTAGATGAGAACATTTAAGCTGAGGAAGGCTCCTCAACTTAATCCATGATTAGGGATTAACCTCATGACAAAATAAAACCTTTATTTAATGGATGATAAGATGAAGAAATGGATTTTATGATTTGTAAGACAACTTGAGGGGGACTTGTCCATTAACACTAGGGTTAGTCCTTCTTAACCAGTTAAGGAAGAATTAGAACCCTAATGCAAGGACCAAGTTACAAGCTTGATGTCTTAGTGATTATTAAGTGGATTTATTAAAGGAATTAAACACATTAAGGGTTTAACACTTAGGATTAAAGTTATACACTCCATCCTAATAGAAGGATACAGGCATAACCCTAATCACAAAGCCTTAAAACCTTTAGGGTTTAGTCCTTGATTATGAGGTGAGAAGAGAAGACTCAAAGAAAACTCAAAGGCAAGAGTCTAAGGGGGACTAATAAAACCCTAATTATTATCATACTTGGAGATCCTAGGGTTAGTGAGGCTTAAGAGAGAAGGAATCTTCAAAGAGCCACCAAGGAGAGAAGCAGATGAAAGGAGAAAAAAGCAGAGAGAAGCAAGACAACTTTTGAAGTTTGGCCCTTTTGAAGTTTCTTAATGATCAAGGCATGGAAATGGGTAATTCTTTGGTGCATTCTGATTTTTAGAGGTCACATGAGCATATTGTGAAGTGTTTGTGCACATTTGAAGCCTTTAGAATGCCTTATCATACCATTTTGCAAAATGCCTCTTTGGTGTAAAACATGAAATTATGTGACTTTTCCCAACTTTGACAAGCCATAACTTTTGATCCAAGATGAATTAGAATGAGTTCTTGTACGTTTTGAAAATGGGAGGATCCATTCTATAAATTTTATGACCAAAGTTTTTTCATTTGAGGCATTTTTGAATCAAAAAGAGGAAGTTGAAAAACTTTCCCAAAATGGCAAGTTTTCATTATAAGTCACTTTCCCAAAAAGGTAACTTTGCAAATGGCTTGAAATTCTTCAATTTTGTGAACTTCTAACATCTTCTATGATCAAATAAAGATCATACACATTCAAAATGATGGAGAACACCCTTTGTTTGGGTCATTGGGGGCCTCAGATGCCCTGATTTTGCACTGACTTGCTCAAGAAGTCATCTCTTGATCAGATGCCTTCCCCATTGAATTTCTTCATGAAAATTGATATGCATGATCCTCATAACATATAGAGACCAATAGAAACAAGAATGACCAAAAAATTTGGAGTTATGGCTTTTGAATCCAAAACCCTAATTTTAGGTCATCTGTGCAGTTAAGCCTGGCTCTGCTTCCACACCTTCCTCAGTTCTTGTGATTCTTTGACTTTTTTGATCTTGAGAGGATATAATATGATGCTTGAATTTACATGGACCCCTTTGAAGTGATTGAAGGCCTTTTGAATGGCTCAAGTGGCTCTTGGATTGCTCAGATCACAAACCCTAGATGCAGATGGCTTTGAATCAATGTAGTGAATCAAAAATGTGGTATGAGATGCTATGATTGAACTTATGAAAAATGAAGAGATCACAAGCCATGGTGTGAATGGGTGAGGGAAAATTTGGGGTGTTTACACCTACTTGTGATTATTTAGATGTTTTTGGGTTTTTGTTTAGTGTTAAGTAATGAGTTTAATCTCTAATCACAAATTAGTGAACTCATTATACCATCCTAATAGAAGGATGATAGATGAGAGCACTTAAGCTGAGGAAGATACCTCAACTTAATCCATGGTTAGGGATTAAATTAATTATATAAAAAGCCTTTATTAAGTGAATTTTAATTGAAGGGTAAGATTAAGAAATGGATTTTATGGTTTGTAAGACAACTTGAGGGGGAATTGTCCATTAAACACTAGGGTTAGTCCCTCTTAACCATAAGGAAGAGATAGAACCCTAATGTAAGGCCCAAGTTACAAGATAAAACCTTAGTGATTATTAATGTGTTTTGATTAAGAGATGTAAACAAATTAAAGGTTTAACACTAAGGATTAAAGTTATACTCTCCATCATAAGATAAGGATGCAGGTATAACCCTAATTCAAAGTCCTAAAACTTTAAGAGTTTAGCCTCTGATTAAGAGATGAGAGGAGAGTCTCAAGGAAACTCAAAGGTAAAAGACTAGGGGGGACTATACACAACCCTAAATGTTATCATGCTTGGATATACTATGGTTTGTGAGGCTTAAGAGAAAGGATCTTCAAGAAGGCCACCATGGAAGAAGCAGATGAAAAGAGAAGGAGGAAGAAGAATAAGTTACTTACTTCCCGAAGAAGATAAGTAACTTAAAAGAAAGAGAGAAAGAAGGAAGGATCACAAGTGAAGCAAGTTAACTTCAAATACAAGTAAAAATATGAAAATGCAAAGGAAAGAAGAAGTGGGAGGTGAAGGCAAATCCACCTCCCAGATGACTTACCAAAGGTTCCTGAAATGTTAGCATGAATGCATAAGACATAAAGCACAAAGAAATGAGATGAATAAGGATGAAAAGACTAAAACCAGAAGTGATTATGCAATGCAAATGTTTTATAAGATGATGAAAAGTCATACAAGATGCATATGAATGATCATACAAGGATGAGATGCAATGGAAGCATGTTTAGAAGCATGAAAACACATGGATGTTCATGAAATGTAATGGATGTAAAGCATACCAAAATGATGCAAAAATTATCAAGCATTGTTTCAAACATGTCCTAAGATGTATAAGATGACATATAAAAGAATGGAATGGCATGACAAGTTCACAAGTTCATGATATGCAAAGAAGAATGCAAATGAAGATGCAAAATTAGGGTTTTAAGGTAACATGAGATGCATATGACCAAAACAGAAGCATTCACCATGATAAAAAATTGAAAATGAGCTCAAAAAAAACCTAAACCTATATAAGATCACACCCCAAAGGAGAAAGTCAGAAGCCAATCCTAGTGAAAGTTATGAAATTTCTAAGTTAACTAGGGTTTTTGGATACTGCTAAAGGGAAAATGCAAATCAAATTGAAAATGCAAGCTAAAAATATGAGGTAAATAACTTAGAAACTATATGCAATATGTGAAACAATGCAAAAAGAAACAAGTTCAAACTCATCATGGTTAGGCAGAAGTGAATTTTTCAAGTTAGGGTTAAAAAATGTGAAATTTAAGAACCCTAATTCAAAGAAAATTGTGAAAAAGTGCTCAAACCTAAAACGAAATTTGTATGGTGAGTTTGAAAATATTTCTAAATGTATTGGAATGCTTCATGAAGTTTTTGGTGATTTTTAGAAACCTAAATGCATATTTAATTAATTAAAATCAATTAATTAATTAAATAAAACATTTAAATATTTTAAAAATACTTTATTAATGCAAAAATTAAAATAAAAAATGTTTTTAGGTTAAGAAAAATATTTGAAACAAAAATGCAGAAAATTGGATTTTTGTAAAATGTTTTGCTATTTTAAAATAAATGTGAAAGGAAATGCAAGAAAAATGAAATAAAATTAAATAAAATGCAAAGTCAAAGGATCTGATGGCTGGGATTTAAAAGGGGGTTGACTGGAACGCAGATGGAGGGCTGGGATCAAATATGCCTAATTAATTATGATTTATTTAATTAATCCAAAATTAAAGTTAATGAGTTAATCTGAGCCACACACGCGCGCGGGAATGACAAGATCTAAGGGCCTACATTCAAACCTTGCTAAACCCTAATCACTCTCAGGTGACCGGAGCAAGCTCCGGTCATCTTCTCCGGCCAACCCTTCAACCTAACTTCCACCATAGGCCATGAAAACTTGCCAAAACCTCCAGAATGGATCAACTAACACCCCTAAGCAAGAATCCAGCCCCAAAAGCAATTTATTTTACACGAATCAAGAGAAACAAACAAGAACATGTTTCACGTGCAAACTTTCAGAAGTTAAATACATGCTTAATACTTAACCATTTTGAAAACTAAACACATCACCATGATCAGAGAGACATATAGAATCATTTAAGAACTTAAAATGGAGTTTCTGGAAAAACGTTTTGAGATGGCTACCTGAGATGGAGCTTTCTGATTCTGAGCCTTTTGACCCCTCCTTTGATGCAAATCAACTCCAATGGACCCCCTGAGGATGTTGTGATGCTTAGAACAAGTTTATGATGGCTGGTTTTGGAGATTCAATTCTTCTAAGGCAGAAATCGTGTTTGTGAATGGGGAGCTTTTAGGCCATTTCAATGGTTGGTTTGTGTTCTATAGGCTATGTGGAGATGATTGGTGGAGTTTGTTTTGAGGTTTGATGCTTGTGCGATCAGATTCGAAAGCTTGAAGGTTTTGGGGATTTTTGGCAATCTGAGCTTGTGGGAGGATTTAGGCTTGTGTGTGTTATGAAATGGCTTGCATAATGTTAATATAGGCCAATGGGAGTGATCAGAAAGTGGGTGGTGGCATAAAGTGATTGGTATGGGCCAAGTTGAAAAAATGTCAACATTGTGTACTTGAGGTATGGGCATGGTTAAGAGCTGTTTCAAGGGGTGTCTTGGCCTCAGCTGAGTTCATGGATGGCCCTTGGATCAATAGAGTGCAGCTGGATGGCCTTGATCAAGTGTTTGCAAGCTTTATGCATTTTGACAACTTTGAAATTTCTTGAGAAATTGGCCATGAAAACTTGTGATGCAAGGTATGATTCTGATCCAAATGTGTTGCACTATGTTGGTACGATGTTTAAAAGTTGATTAGAGGTCATGAAATGGCTTAGAACTTGAATTTGCAAAAATCCCTCTTTGGTGCACACTTGAAAATTATAGGATTTTTGCCAACTTTGAAAGGCCATATCTTGAGTTCTAGGATGAATAAATACATGTTCTTGTACTTTTTGAAAATGGGAAGACATAATCTACAACTTTAATGTCCAAGGATTTTTCATTTGAAGCATTTTTGGTCATGAAAGAATAGGTTGAATATCTTTCCCAAAATGGAAAGTTTCCATTACAAGTCATTTCCAAAAATAGCAAGTTTGCATTTGGCTCAAAATTCTTCAACTTTGTGAACTTCCAACCACTTCAATGATCAAATAAAGATCATAGAGACTCAAAATGATGATGATGACCCTTTGGTACCCTTGATGGAGGCCTCAGATGCCCTGATTTTGACTTTACTTGCTCAAGAAGTTAACCAATGATCAGATGACTTCCACAGTGAATTTCTTCATCAAATTTGGTACACATGATCCTTATAACATATTAAGACCATTAGAAACAAGAATGACCAAAAAATTTGGGATTAAGGCCTCTAAAACCAAAACCCTAATTTTAGGTCATCTGTGCAGGAAATCTTCAGTCTGCCTCTATGCCTTTGCCATGATTTGTGATCCCTTGACTTTTATGAACTTTGGGGAGCATATTATGATCATGGAACACACATGGACCCTCTTGGAAAGCTTCAAGACCATTGGGATGGCTCAGATCACTTCTTGGGTTACTCAGATCACAAACCCTAGATGTAGATGAAATGAACTATGCAGTGGGATATGATATGCTTATGCTAATGCAAAAATGAAAGATCACAAGCCATGGTGTGAGAAAAACTGAGGGAAGATTTAGGGTGTTTACAATAACCCCATACCGCCATCTTTCTTCTTCACTAACAACACCAGAGCACCCCACAGAGAAACATTTGGTCGAACAAACTTATTATCAAGTAATTCTTCTAGCTTCTTCTTCAACTCACGCAATTCAGACACTGACAACTGATAAAGAGTCATTGACACATGACTAGTACCTAGTACCAAATCCAGTACAAACTCTACTTCACGTTCTAGAGGCAAATCACTTATGTCGTCCAGAAGCACATATGGAAATTCATTGACAATTGATAATTTGACACCCCCACCCCCTGATAAACTTGTGACGAGGAAAACATTGGAAACATTTGAACTTCATCTCTTAGAAGTTCATCCACCTATTTATCCGACAAGAACATCAACTCACCACGGTCACCAACTTTTAGAAACTCTACCGTCTAGGCATAACAATTGATATGCACAAAATTGAACTCTAACCAGTTCATCCCCAAAATAACATCGATTTGGTGCAAGGGCAAGCACACAAAATCCATTAAGAAACTCTTCTAAAAAATAGACAAAGGAAAAATTAAACACACACGAGTAGTAGTGATAAAACCATTTTCAGGCATTCCTATCACCATACCCCTATTCATATCAGACAGTTTCAATCCCAGCCTGGTCGCACGCTCAAGCGAAATAAATGAATGATTAGCACTAGTGTCAATAATAGCAATCAACTCAACATCATTAATAAAACATGAACCTTGAATCAAGTTATCCTTCTTGGGAACTTCTGAGCTACTCAAAGCAAAAACTCTGCCATTGTTATGGGTAGCTGTAGTAGTCTTCTTCGGTTTCTAACACTGAGTACTGATGTGTCCTTCTTCACCATAGTTGAAACAAGTCGGTCCTTCATTTTGGAAATCACCAACCCGATGACCTATCTTGCCGCATCTGTAGTATCTCACCACTTGGTTGTTGCACACATCAGACTTATGACTTGATTCTCCATATTTGTAGCACTTGAGAGGAACAAAACCTGCTCCCCACTTGGATTCTTCCCATCTGAAACCTTTTGTTTCCCCTTATCAGCTGGAGTCACATAAGATTTCTTCGAAATTGGCCTTTCTCTTTCTTCTCACCCAATTGCTTATAGTGAGCAGATCGAGCTCGGTTATCTTCATCATAAATCCTACTCTTATCCACCAACTCAGTATACATATGAATCTGCTGACATCCAATCCCTGGCTTGATTTCTGGTCTCATCCCACTCTCAAACTCGAGACACTTGGAAAGTTTGACATCAGCACGCTTGTAGTGAGGACAAATATTCATTAGCTTATCAAACTTTGAAGCATACTCCGCCATCGTCATACTTCCTTGCTTTATTTAACTCAACGAATTCCACTTCCTTCTTACCACGAGCATCCTCAGGAAAATACTTTCCCATTAATTCTGCATTAAACACAACCCAAGTAACCACAGTTCCAACATCTTTTAATCGCTGACGGGTATTACCCCACCAATCCTCAGCTTCTTCCAATAACATGTGAGTACTAAACTGCACCTTTTGACCATCTCTGCAATGAATCATCAATAATATTCTCACACGCAACAACCGACAAGGACTTACAGTGACACGACTTGACCGGACATACCGACTGCTCTGATACCATTAATGTAACACCCTTTTTACCGCAACACAATTATATAAATAATTCAATTAAAAATAAAAATAACCACATAAGGGCGTCGTATTGCCCTTCAACCCCACAACAATTTATATAAAATACTTCATATTATCATAGTAACATCAATTAGAAAAGTGTCACATATATCAAATCATCAAAACACTCATTGTCCTGTCCCGTAACACAAGTTACACATTAATTATTAGCACAAATCAACAACTATGCAGTGGAAATCATACTTTTTAACTTTAGTCAACAAAAATTACTTCATAAAGAAATATATCCAATTCATAATATCATCAACAACGAGAAAATATTCCAACATAAACCAAAATAAAACAAATGCGGGGTTCACAAGCTATTCCCAACCTAATGTTACATGTTTTAGAGCAAGACACAACTAAACACTACTAAATCAATAAAAGAAACGCTCCAAGACCCAATTCTGCAGCACTACAAGTCTACTTTTGGTTATCTGCAAGTTACCCACATAAGAGGCAACATTTCCAAGCAGGCAGGGTGATAAATTACAATTCATTATAATCATATAAGGACATGAGAATTAAACAGAATAATCAGCAACAACATCATAGCATCATCAACTAAACATCCCAACATAATACAATTACATTCATTCATATACAATGTCAACTATAATGATATGCAAAGAATGCATGTGGTACCGATTTCTCCTTGGATGGACACTAGCCATCAACCCTCTACAAGGGAGCAGAACATAAACAACATATCACATCAATCCGCACAATGGGATTGAAGCTACCAATATGCCGGAGCCCCAACATAAAATGTTTTGAAATGCAATGATGCGAATTCTCCTTAGTTCATTAAAAATCAACATGTGCATCATTCATTCCATATTCAACAAGAAATTATCATACAATCATGTTTTATCATTTATACATCAATAAACAACTTAACAACAAAAATCGGCATGAGAAAGCATAAAAAAGGACCAATACAGTCACCTGACACGGCCACCCGTGTCCTGCGACACGACCCATGTCAGAGGCCTACGTTAAAAATTCCATAAACAGTAAAATGCATCATACACAAGGGTTTGACACGGCCGCCTGTGTCCTATAACACGACCCATGTCAGGCACACTAGAACGAAAAACTTTGTTTTCCCCCAACCTGAAGGCTGACGCGGATGCCCGTGTCAGGGTGCGATAAACCCCGATTTTTTCCAAAATATTTTTGGCTGTGTTTTTTTTATGATCTCAATTGCCTCAAAAATCAATTTTCCAACACTAAAATGCATCAATTAGATCATACAATACACATACATCAACATATATCATTTCAATTCACTCTAACTCATCAATTCATTGACTCCTAACTCGATCTATATCACCACATACAACAATTCCTCTAAAGTCTAAAAAAACCTAATCTATTCATAACCAAATCCTATAAAACTATAATAAACCATGAAAACTCCCCACACCTAGAGAATTTTGCAAATTATCTTTCTTTCTCCAAGGTTCTTATAAATTCTTCAAATCTTAGGCTCATCTCTTCACTTCCTCAGAACTCTTAACAAATACACGATAAAATGAGAAACTAACCGTCTTCCCTTCTGTAGCGGTAAAATCGTGAGTTTAAGCTATTGGTTAACTTAACTCAAAGTAAACAGAGTCGCCGCCGCACTTTTATTTTATTCCAAGAGGAAAAGGAAAAAAAGAGCGAATAAATCCTAATGAATCTAAAAGCAAAAAGATAAAGAAACACAATAGAGAAACATGTAAGGGGATACGTTACACAATGGGAAGATTTTACGCACCCAAAACGTCCGAGGTACTCCACGGGAGCCCTTTGAAATATTTACTGCTTTTGGTTTAAAAAAGGTTTGTTAAATGAGAATGGAGGGATGAGAAAAGAATTATATTTTTATATTTTTGTGTTTGGAGAGGTTTACCACCTCATGCCTACGTACCCAAAAAGTGCAATGCAAGATCAAAACCCCGTAGTTCGTGGTACAAATAGTTAAAAGGGTTGGTTATGATTGATTTTATTAAGTGAAGAGAATTTGTCATCTTCAAGTGGATGGCCAAACAAACTACCATAGAATGAAGGCATGGACTCATACATCATTATGGGGAGTGCGCCAACTCGGATAAAATCAACGAGTATGCCACTAAACCCCCACAAATGACAAGATACTCAATTACATCAAACTACAACCATGGAGATTGAAATACTTGCACCCGACTAAAGAATAATGACTCATAATCGGCACTCTTTTAAAGAAAATAAACAAAAGTGCACAAAGGCACAAAACAACTTGAATGAGTTTGATTCTTTTTTATTTTTTGAATTAAGGTTAACATGGTTAGATTTATTGATTTTAAAAGAAAAAGAAAAAGAATAAAAGCCACTTGACAAAAGTTAAGATTTTGTTTATTAAAGTGGTGATGATTTAAAAAAGAAGGAATCCTTTGAAAAAGGGAGAAGATTTTGAAAATTAAAGAAGGGAAAGAGATGAAGGGACTATCCTAAAAAAGAAAATAAGGAGATAAAGGAAGAAATATCTAACCAAACTTGATGATATTTCAAATTATGAGCATAAGAGTTCCATCCTTATAAGCTAGCAAATGGCCAAATAAAGGCAAATTCCAACTTCATGAAGATCAAAGCAAGGGAAATGTGTCCTAAGAATCTAAGTCCAAATCTTCATTCCAAAGCCAAGGATAGTAACCAAAAGTCCACAAATTAAAGTCACAAGTTTTTTTAGAAGTTTAATCCTTTATTAATGTTTTTGTGTCCAAATGGACAAATGGAAAATCAACAACAAAATAAGAGCAAATAATAAACATGATATGGATGAATAAAATATAATAAAGTAAAATAAAATAAAAGCAATAAAAGTGCAAGAAATTAAATGTTAGTAGCAAAAGAAATTAAAGTGCAAGAAACTAAAATATTAATAATAATAATAGTATAATAATATTTACATAATAAAATTGGTATGGTGAACTTAATCAACCATAACCAAAAGAGTAACCAAAATCGAAAGGAAACCGGATCCGCTTAGCATCTTACACTATAGCGATTAATCAAGGCAAATCGAATCGAATTCAATGAAATTTGAAAGGAGATTGGGAGACCCAAAGCACCTACGCATAAAAAATCCATAAGTCTCGATTCTTAATGCAATATGATTAACCACCTTGGGATTACGCAATCAACAAGAGTTCCGGTCCACGAAAGTGCAAATACCAAATTATATTTTTATTCCGAATTAGGGACAAATTTAGGTCTATGTTAAGCAATCGCCGAGTAATTTACGAAGTAATTACCCTACAAATGAGGTCGGCCACCACCAATTAAGGTGCATAATGTTAGTGCTAATGCATGCGAGATAGACGATATGTAAATTGTTATCCGGACGCAATACCGTACAAAACTAAAGGTGAATACCAAATTGAGCCGCACTCATGGTATTCTTCCATCCTTAAGTTCAACCACTCATCTCGGTGGATTCAAGCATGAAAATGTATCACTAACACAAAGTACCTTAAATTAATTGAATAATCCACTTAAAAGTAGTTTTGAATTAATGAACATTAACTACTCTAATCTACACCCAAAGTTCATTGAAATCAAGGAGAAATCACTCCCAAAAGTGCTTCCCAAGGTAAAAATTAAAAGGAGGAAGAAGAAGAAAAAAGGAGGAACCAAAAAGGGGCTTAAAACAAGCCAAAAAGTCCATTATGACTTGTGTTAACCGATTAACCAAATGGGTTAACCGGTTAATGCAGGCAAAATCTGTGCAGTTTTAAAGATGGTTAACCGGTTAACCAATTTACACTATAAATGGTTAACCGGTTAACATTGTACCAGTAGCAGAAAAATGCAGAAAATTCAGTATGATCCATTTTAAAACCTTTTCTCAAACATTTGATGATCATGATCTGAATTTGCACGAATTTTAAAACCAAAATACAGTGAAATCCCTGCAATCAAACAACAAATAAAGATCCAAAGGATCTAGAAACAAAGGCACCAAAGATCTACATCTTGAATGTTGATGATGAATATGAGTTTATGGAGAAAGATAAATTACCAAAAGCACTTCTTCAAATTGGACCCAATCAAGCTAGATCTACTGAAATTGATGAACAAGAGAAGAAAAGGATAAAGGTTTAGCTCAAGTTAGTCAAGAATTCAATGTGAATTCTTGATAACTTAAAAAGAAAGAAAAAGAGCTTTAGTGGATTTTTGGTTTTGGGAGAATGCTTTGCAAGGGTTTTTTTTTAGCTCTCCAAAGCTTGGTGAATGAATGAAATTATGGCCCTATTTTAAGACTTTAGGTATGAGAACTTTGTGGAATGGAGCTTACTTTGGTAATTAAAATTAGGCTTGGTAATCCCAAATTTGGTGGGAAATGGAAAAAAGTGGTGATTAGTGAGGGTTTATGGTAAGAATTGATCAAAGTGATGTAGAGAAATCAGAAACCAATGGATCTAGAATATTCCAATTATATCAATGATCTAAGGGTGTTGAATTTGAATAAAATATTCAAATTTCTCACTGGTTAACCGGTTAACGCATATGGTTAACCGGTTAACCAAGCTAAAATTTGAATATTTTGTTCATATGTGATTGCTTGGTTGTTGTGGCCCGGTTCTTTTTGTACGTCGAATGAGGCATGAAAATAAACACATGAACCTTGGAATTCCTTGAATGAATAAATTAACTTGGGAAATCCTTGATCAGATAAATTTGAATTATTTGCGGATCAACTTCGACTTTTGTCTGTGAAAATTTAGTCGAGCTGCATGACTGCTATTTTTGGCATTTTCAATGGTTTCTTTTCCTGAAAAAGGTTAGTAAAAGGAAACAAAATATTTTTTGGATTTAAATTAATGATTAGTAATCATAAATAAATAAAGTAATTATAGACAACAGTGATCCCCTGTGAGGCATAAATCTACACCCGAGAAGAACCGAGCAACCAATATGATCTTGTTTGTATGCAAGATGCAGATGAAATGCGAAGAAAACTTAGGGTGCAACACCTTCTTTAGAAAATTATCCCATTCCATGGATTTCCAAAATTATCCTTACTCTTTTCCTTAAAGACCACCTTACCCTTTTCTTAATATTTTTAATAATAATAATATAAATAATACACTAATTATTTATTCAATTAAATTATTTAAAAATACTCCTTCTTGCTCCAAAATTCTTCAAAAATCACCAAAACCTCTTAATTCCTTCTAAATTAAATAAATAATATGATTAATTTAGATTTTCGGGGCGTTACAACTCTCTCATACTTAAAGAATTTTTGTACTCGAAAATTATCCAAAGTAAACAGATTCGGATACGACTCCTTCATCTGATCTTCACGCTCCCAATTCAAACTCTCTCTAGCCGGTCCTCCCCACAATACATTAACTAAAGCAATCTCTTTACCTCGCGGTTGCTTCAATTCTCGACAATCAGTCCTCACAGGCAAAGCTTCAACAGTCAGGTTATCTCTTACCTGAACATCATCCATTTGGATCACATGTGATGGATCCAAAATATACTTCCTCAACTGTGACACATGAAACACATCATGTAAACTCACAAGTGACGGTGGTAAGGCCACCCGATAGGAAAACTTTCCTTTCCTCTTCATAATCTGATATATACCAACTAAACGAGGAATGTGCTTTCTAGACTTCAAAGCTCGACCCACACCCATCATCGGAGTAACTCTTAAGAACACGTGATCTCCCCCCTAAAACTCAAGTGATTTTCTTCTCTTATCTTGTTAACTCTTCTGACAAATCTTCGACGTATTCATATTTTCTTGAATCATCTTAACTTTCTCAGTTGTCTCTTGAACAATATCAGGTCCGAGTACAAAACTCTCTCCTGACTCATACCAACACAATAGAGTTTGACATTGTCTACCATACAATGCTTCATATGGAGCCATCCCAATACTAGCATGAAAACTATTGTTGTATGTAAACTCAATCAACGACAAGTGACTATCCCAAGATCCTCATTGGTCCAACACACAAGCTCTCAACAAATCTTCTAAAGATTGGATTGTTCTTTTAGTCTGACCATCTATCTGCGAATGATAAGTATAACTCATCCTCAACTTAGTACCCAAAACATCTTATAAACTCTTCCAAAACCTCGACGTAAACCGTTGATATCTATCCAACACAATACTCCAAGGAATTCCATGCAGTCTCACAATCTCTTCAATATACATCTCAGCTAGCCTCTTCAAAGAATGATTAATCTTCATCGGAAAGAAATGCACCGACTTAGTTAATTTATCCACAATCACCCAAACTGAATCATTACCTTTTGCAGTCTTCGGTAATCCAGTCACAAAATCCATGGAAATACTATCCCATTTCCATTCAGGAACATTCAACGACTGCATCATACTTGAAGGTTTTTGATGTTCAATCTTTGACTTCTGACAAGTCAAACATGCATACACAAATTCAACAATATTTTGTTTCATGCCTGGCCACCAAAAAAATTACGCAGATCTTCATTCATCTTCGTAGCACCAGGATGAGTACTTAGTTGACTTCGATGTCCTTCCTCCAAAATACTATTTTTTAATTCCAGGAATATCCGAAATACATACTCTATCTCGAAACCTCAAAACTCCATCTTCATCAATTCGGAACTCACATCCATTACCTTGATTAACCAACATCAACTGGTCAACCAATTTCAAATCAGATTTCTGACCCTCACAAATTTCTTCCAAAATTCCACTAGTCAGCTTTAACATACCCAATTTCACACTATCTGCAGTTGTTTCACACAACAAACTCATGTCTCTAAAATGCTCAATCATTTCAACTTTTCTCACCATAAGCATCGAAATATGCAATGACTTTCTACTCAATGCATCAACCACTACATTTGCCTTACCAGGATGGTAATTCAAATCAAACTCAAAATCCTTTAACAATTCTAGCCACCTTCTCTGTCTCATATTTAACTCTTTCTGATCGAACAAGTATTTCAAACTTTTATGATAACTCAATGCCTCAAAATTTGAACCAAACAAATAATGTCTCCAAATTTTTTAGCACAAATACCACAACAACCAATTCTAAGTCGTGCATATGGTAATTTCTCTCATGCACTCTTAGCTATCTCGAAGCATAAGCAACTACTTTATCATTTTGCATAAAAACTCCACCAAGACCCATCTTCTAAGCATCACAATAAACCACAAAGGACTCATTCGGATCTGGAAAAACCAACACCGGAGCAGTCACCAAATTTTACTTTAGTTCCATAAAACTTTCCTCACAAGCAACATACCACACATACACTTGACCCTTTTGAGTCAATTGCGCCAACAACAACGAAAACTTAGAAAAACCCTTAATGAACTTAATATAATAACCAACCAATCCAAGAAAATTATGAATCTCAGTAGTAGACTTCAGAGTCTCCCACCGCAACACTGCATCAATCTTCGAAGGATCAACATTGTAAACACCCCAAATTTGCCCTCACCCATTCACACCATGGCTTGTGATCACTTCATATGCATAAGTCCAATTATGGCATCTCATATTACATTTTTGATTCATTGCATTGGTTCAAAGACATCTGCATCTAGGGTTTGTGATCTGAGCAATCCAAGAGCCTCTTGAGCCACTCCAAAGGTCATCAATCACTCCAGAGGGGTCCATGTGTGTTCAAGCATCATATTATATCCTCTTAAAGTCAAGAATGTCAAAAAATCACAAGAACTGAGAATGGTATGGAAGTAGAGCCAGGTTTGACTACACAGATGACCTAAAATTAGGGTTTTGATTTCAGAGGCCATAACTCCAATTTTTTTGGTCATTCTTGTTTCTATTGGTCTCTATATGGTATAGGGAGCATGCATATCAATTTTCATGAAGAAACTCCATGGGGAAGTCATCTGATCAAGGGTTGACTTTCTAAGCAAGTCAGTGTAAAATCAGGGCATCTGAGGCCCCCAGTGACCCAACCAAAGGGTGTTCTTCATCATTTTGATTGTGTATGATCTTTATTTGATCATAGAAGATGTTGGAAGTTCACAGAATTGAAGAATTTCAAGTCATTTGCAAAGTTGACTTTTTGGGAAGTTTGACTTTTAATGAAATTGCCATTTTGGGAAACTTTTTCAACCCTTGCTTTTTGATTCAAAAATGCTTCAAATGAAAAAACTTTGATCATGAAAGTTGTAGATTGGATCATTCCCTTTTCAAAAAGTACAAGAACATGACCTAATTCTTTTTGGATCAAAAGTTATGGCTTGTCAAAGTTGGCTAAAATCACAAAATTTGAAGTTTTCTACCAAAGAGACGTTTTGCAAAATGGTTTGTTCAAGTGTTCTAAAGGCCTCAAATGTGTATCATTTCTTCACAACATGATCATGTGACATCTAAAATTCAGAATGGGCCAAGAGATCACTCATCTTCATGACTTATGGAGCAAGATTTCTCAAAGGAAGCAAAAGTGAGGCAAGTTGCAAAAACTCACTCAAGTGTGAATCCACTTGCTTGCTGACTCCACAAACAATCCTATGGCTCTCCACACATCTTGTTGCCCAGGACACCCCATCTGTCCTTGGCTAGCTAGTAGCCCATGCCTCTCTTACACAACTTTGACATTTTGGCAACTTGAGCCATACCAATCACAAAAGCACACATCAACTCATCTGACCAATCCCATTACTTTGTACAAACAAAAAGCAAGCCAAAGCACACACAACACAGGCCTGAAAGCACCAAGAACTCAGCTCTCTCATTTTCACCCCATTTTGCAAAAGCTTTCGAAAAACTCTCCACAAGCTGCAAACACACAAACCAACTTCACAAATCAACTCAGCATACTTCACTGATCAAAAACCACCCATCACCATAGCCTAAAACTCCCTGAATCAGAAATACGATTTCCATCCCACCTTGAACAGAACTTCTGCCATCTTTCAAACCATCCATTATAAACTTCAAACAAGCATTGAAAGCTTCTCAAGGGGTCCAGTGGAGTTTATTGAAAGCAAGAAACCAGCCAGAAAGTACCAGAAACCAAAGCTTCAGTTCAGGTAGCCATCTCAAACTTTTTTTCCAGAAACTCCATTTTGAGTCCTTAAATGCTTCTATGCACTCCCCTGATCATGGGGATGTGATTATTTTTGAAAATGGTTGAGAAACCAGGATGTATGATTGCTCTGAAACTTTTTTGCCCTAGGAATGTTTTGCTTCGATTTGGCTGATTGATGAATGAAAAATGATGTTTGTGTGGGGTTTTTGACTTAGTTTCGAATGGGTATGATTTCTGGGCTTTTAGTTTTCGTTTTCATGAAGTTTTGAGGATTTTAGCAACTTTCAGGTGAGGGTCTTGCCGGAGAAGACGACCAGAAGTCTTCTCCGGCCACCTGAAAGTGTTTAGGGCTAATCAGTGTAATTAATGCAAGTTTGAATTTGGTACGTTGGATGGGCTGACTTCTGTTGACTCCCGCGCGTTCCAATGGTCAGGATGCCCTCATTAAACCCTAATCCACGTCATTATCCACTTAATTAGGTTTTATAAATTAATCTGGCCAGTTTGAATTCCAGCCTTTGGATCTGGCGCCAGTCAATACGCGCGCGTTCCATTTGAATCTCAGTCATTGATTCTGATTACTTTCCATTTAATCCATTTTTATTTTTCATTTAATTCCATTTGTTTTCTTCATTTTATTTAAAATAGTAAAACATTTTTAAAAATTCTGAAAATTTTTATACAAACTTTTATTAATTTTCAGAAACCAAAAACATTTTCATTTTTATTTTTTGCATTTTTTAATATTTTTAAATCATTTAAAAGTTTATTTTTAATTAATTAATGAGAATTAATTAATTAAAAATACTTTTAGGTATTTAAAAATCACAAAAAAATTCATGAAACCTTTAAAATCATTTAGAAACATTGTCCAACCCTCAAACCAAATTTCTTTTTTGATCCTAATGCATTTTGACAATTTTCCATGGAATTAATTCTATTTCAAAGCATTATTTTGATCCAATGTTCAAAAATTCATTTCTGCCTAGTCGTTAAGAGTTGGACTTTGATTCTTTTTGCATTGCATCTTGCATATCATGAAGTTTATAGGATTAATTTGGCATGATTTGATCTTGCATTTTCAATTTGTTTGACATTTTTCTTGACAAGATACCTTAAAACCCTAGAAATCTTAAGAAATTCATAACTTTCACTAGGTTAAGAATTGGATCCCCTCCTTTGGGCAGAGAGTTTGTATAGGTTTAGGGTTCCCTTGAATGCATTTTCAATTTTTTATCTTGATGTTTGCTTCTGCTTTTGGTTTTTGTTTTGTGCATTGATCATAAACCCTAATTTGGACTTTCTTTTGCATTCATCTTGCATTTGCTTACATACCATGACTTGCCATGACATTTTATGCATCCATTTGATTCATTAGACATCTTAAGACATGTTAGAATCATGTTTGATCATTGCATATTTCATTTTCCATGTTGTATGTCATTTGCATTTCATAACTTTTCATGTATGTTCATGGTTCTAAGCATGCTTCATTTGCATCCATATGTTTGTATGATCACCCCCATGCCTTGTTTCATGTTTGCATCATCTCATAGAATAATTATCACCACACACATGCTTCTGGTTTTGGTTTGCACCATCACATTGCATTCCATTTGCATTGCATTTCATTCCTTTTGCTAACTTTTCAGGTGGTAAGTTCTTTGAGAAGTGAATTTGCCTTCACTTCTCACAATTTCTTTTCATCTCTCTTATGCATCATTGCTGCATTTTGTTTTGTGTTTGATATTGAGCTTGCTCTTTCTTCTTCTTCTTACTTTATTTCCTCAAGTGACTTATCTTCTTAAATGAAGCAAGTTACTTTGCCTCCTTTGCTCCTTTCATCTGCTTCCTGGTGGTTCCTCTGAAGATTTCTCTTGTTAACCTCACAAACCTTAGGAACAACCAAGCATGCCAATAATTAGGGTTTTGATTAGTCCCCCCTTTAGATTTTACTTTTGTGTCTCATTGAGTCTTCTCATTCTCACCTCATAATCAAGGACTAAACCTTAAAGGTTTTAAGGCTTTGTGATTAAGTTTATGCCTGCATCCTTCTATTAGGATGGAGTGTATAACTTTAATCCTAAGTGTTAAATCCTTAATGTGTTTAACTCCTTTAATCAATCCACTTAATAATCATCAAAACATCAAGCTTGTAACTTGGGCCTTGCATTAGGGTTCTAATTCTTCCTTAATTGGTTAAGAAGGACTAACCCTAGTGTTAATGGACAAGTCCCCCTCAAGTTGTCTTACAAATCATAAAACTCATTTCTTCATCTTATCATTAACTAAAATCCATCTAATAAAGGCTTTGTTTTGTCATGAGTTTAATCCCTAATCATGGATTAAGTTGAGGAGCTTTCCTCAGCTTAAACATTCTCATCTATTATCCTTCTATTAGGATGGTGTAATGAGTCTGTTTAATCCCTGATTATGGCTTAATCTCATCACTTAACACTAAACAAAAACACCAAAAACATTTAACTAATCACAAGTAGGTTAATAATCTTAATCTTACACCAAAGGTGATTAAGTGTGAGAAGCTGACTTCACACTTAAGGTATTCACATTACCCTAATCAGAGGGAAGATGTGATGAGTTTACTAAATCCACTGGTTTAGGCTTAAGCTCATTAACTTATGACAAACTCCAAAAAGCAGTAAAAAGACTGAAAACACAAGAACAAACAATAATCGTCTCCTCCAGGATTCTTTTCTCGTCTCCTTCACTCACAAACGAGAACTCGCTTCTTCCGTCTAATGCAAGACAGTTTGCACCTGAGCCAGACAGGTCATACACTTGAGCATAGACAAGCAAGCAGTTCACAAGTCAATTTATCTTTCAGTTTCTTTGGGTCGAACTACGGTGTTCTGACTTCCTCATTGCACGAGAGGATACGTAGGCATAACCTAACAGTTATCGAACAAAAGTCTCTGTGTATTCCCCCTCTTTCTAGCCTTATTCTTTAAGCCTCATTATCATGAGCATTTCATTCTTGTTCTTACACTGACACTTCATGTATGCACTTCACACTTCTCTTACACTGACACCTGTACATCTTTTTCCAGCTCTTTTATACACAGATTGCACTGACACTACCCCTTTAAAACACAAATCTTTTAAGCGTGGATCCCGTCGAGTACGACGGACAATCTGGGTGCTAATACCTTCCCAGGTTGTAACCAACCCCCTTTCTCAGTCTCTCTGGTTCGCAACAGTCTTATCCATATCTTTCTAGGTTTATGCAGCATTACCTTTCCTTCGGGATAAAAAGGCCTAGCTGGCGACTCTTTCTTTTCCTGTGAGTTCACTCATGTGTGTTCTCACATCCTCCTTTCACCGACCGTTCGCGTCTGTACCTCATTTGGGACCAGTCTCATCTTTTGGGAGCGACAGCTTGGCGACTCTGCTAGGGACCCTTATACTGCAACCAGGGCTTCTGGTTCTTTTTGTGGGTTCCTCCTAGCGCTTGTTTGATTTGTGTTTACTGGGGTGTTATGTGCTAATTGTGTTTGTATATGTATTTTATTGCTTTATGTACAGTTTTGTTTATTGCTTTCTTTACAACTTTACATATATCATACTGTCATACTGTTTTGGCTGGATCTGGTTTTGTTGCTTTGGTGGGTGGAGTTCTATTGAGAGTTAAGGTCCTACACCTGGGACCTGAGTGACACCTAGGCTAGAGTGGTTCATGTTCTTTCCCATTCCATTTCGGTCTGGTGCGGGAATATGAAACACGGTTCAGATATGGGTTTCTTCTTGAGAACTCTGTGCTACAGATTTCCTGTAGTGCTAGGGCTATCTGGGAAGCCTGCTAAGTCTGGATGACCTTTTTTTTAAACTTCAGAAACTGAGGTGAATTAGAGGAGGATCTTTTATGGTTATTGTAAACACTGTACCTCCGGGTTAGAAGTGTTTACACTTCTCATAACTAATCCAAGTCTGAGGATCCTTGTTTTAGAACACCACCTGTGAGGGGGTTGGGATGTTTACAGGTTTGCAGGTACCCTTGACCTCAGCATACCCTGTTACTTTATTTTGATTAAGAGTACTCCATTTTGGGACAGTTCTTGTGATTTTAACCCTGGACATGTGACTCTTTATTTGAGTCCCCCACCTTGGTTATTGGACTTATGAACCTCCATCTGGATTTCTTGAACAATACATGGACTTATATCAAAGCAGCAATCAGATCCAGCTTGATCACAAACCCTTTGCATATCATTTGCATACATCATCATTGCATCATTTAACATTTGCTTATTTGTTTTTCAGGGTATCCATACTATATTTTGGCTTGGTTTTGACCCCTTCATCTGCATAGACCTATCTGCTTCAGCTATCCTCATCAGCTACCTGCTTCAGCTACTGTCATCACCAGCCTCAGCTTGTCGGTGGCTTATTACCAGCATCAGTCTTCATCATCAGCAGTTATTTTCAGCTCTTCATCAGCAAACATGGCACCCAAGAAGAGCAACATCTCATATCATTTCTTTGAGCCTGAGCTGGCTGGCATCAGGAAGGTCCAGGCCCTTATTACTCCAGACCATATACCACTATTCAGAGAACATTATGGAGACATCCTTGATGTGGTTATGGATTTGGACCCTTCCCAGAGGAGCTTGATTCATACTTGCCTGCAGTTCTATGATCCCCCTCTGAGGTGCTTCACCTTCCAGGATTTTCAGTTGGGACCCTTGTTGGAAGAGTATTCATCACTGATTGGTGTACCTGTCAGGGGTGGTGTCCCCTTCAACCCGGAGATGGCTTTTCCCAGTAATGAAGAAGTGGCAAAGGAATTGTATCTGGAACCTTGTCTGATTGGGCAGAACATGACAACCAAGGCAGGAATCTCTGGTCTGCATTTGGATTTCTTGACTTCTCAGGCCATCCTGAAGGCCTCCTTGGGAGAATGGAAGGCAGTCTGTGCTTTGTTAGCCCTCAGCATATATGGGGTTATACTTTTTGCAGACGAACCTAAATTTATTAGCAAGAATGCCATTCACCTTTTCATTCTGAGGAACCCAGTGCCCACCTTACTGGGAGATTTCTACTACTCTGTTCACCAAAGGAATGAAAAGCAAAGAGGAAGATTGGTGAGATGCTGTGCTCCCCTGTTCCATACCTGGCTGCTCAAACACTTGCCCAAGACTGATGCATTCTTGAATCCTCACCAGCAGAAGAATTGGGCTAGAAGACTCATTGCTTTGACCTCAGATGACATCAGGTGGTGCACTCAGAGCACCAAGGGCAGGGACATCATTACTAGTTGTGGGCAGTTCCCCAATGTACCCCTGATAGGAGTGAAGGGTTGCATCAACTACAACCCTCTGTTATTCAAAAGACAATTGGGCTATGCATTGGTCCACCCTCCCAGAGCACAAGACTTGGCTGAAACCCTTTATTATGAGATTAAGCCTAATCTAGCTATTGTCAGGCAAACATCCTGGGCTTGGGACAATGTCCAGACCAAAGGGATGGCCATTCTTGGGAGATGCAACAATGTTGCTTCGGCTCAGTACTATGATTGGTCACGTACCAGAGCTCAGATTACTGGAATGCCTTTCACCATTGAGGATGTACCTGGACCATCCTCAGCACCACCTCCAGCCACTGTCAGCCTAGAGGAGTTTGAGAAATTGAAAGAGAGAAATGAGAATCTGACTCAGGCTCTACAGAAGACCCTCTGGGAGAGGAGTGATGGTCGTATGGACATCGAAAGGTTGGAAAAGCTTAAAGTGGAGCATCTAGCCAGGATTGAGAAGTCAGAAGACTACATTAAGAAGTCAAGGGCTGGAGAGCAGATCTTGAAGAATGCCTGCAAGGAGGCTCAGTTCCAAAAGGCCAAGACTGATTTGTATCTAAAAGAGAGTCAAGCTAGGTGGGTCAGGATCACCGAAGCTCGTGCTCAGGAAGATAAAAGGACCCAGGACAAGATTGAGCAGTTGGAGGCTAGTGCAAAGGAGCAACAAGAAGCCCTACTAGCAGCCCAGAGGGAGATCTCAGAGTTGAAGATTAGGGCTGGTGTGAAGAGGTCAAAGGACCAGAGTCGACACAAGAAGCTAACTGCAGTTGTTGCCACCAGGAATCTTCTTATCAGGAACCTCACAGAGCGTCCAGCTGATCCTGTGACTGAAGCACTTCTAAAGGAAGTTCAGAAGGATGAGTTTGGTCTTGGTGTCTGACTTTTGCTTGTTGTTGCTTTCATTTCATTGTACTTTTCCTTTTTATGTTGTATTTTGACCCCTCAGAGGGCATGAATTTTAAAAAACAAACTATGTATCATTCACTTTTTGTAATATATGTATTGGTTTGTTTTAGCTGAGTTCTTTCGAGCAACATCAAAAGCATCTTCCTCAGGGGTCTGGAAAGGTCAAAACCAAGTGCCAAGCCGGATACCTTGGAGACAAATAAGCATACTGCATTGCATACTAACCTTTGTTTTGTTTTGTAGGTTTGTTTTGTTTTTGTTACTAACTCTGTTGTGATTCAGGAACTATTGCTCGACGTCGGGTGTTCCCACTCAACCGTCCGCACAGATATCCTACCCGCAACAACCTTTCGGGTATACAGATGGACCAGGTACAACAAGATCTTACAGAGGTCAGGACTCAAATGGCCAATGAGAGACTGGAAATGAGAAATCAGATGACTCAGTTTATGGAGGTGATGAATGGATTGGCACAGAGCCAAGAAAGATTAAGAGCATTGGTAGAGAGGCAGACTCAGGAAGACCCCCATCTAGGGACTGGTGGAACGAGCAACAATGAGAGGGTTCAGCCTCATGTCAACCCACCTGTGTATGGCCCTCATCTTCACCCAGAGATCAACATCCCTGCTAATGTACAAGGGAATGCTACTACAGGCAGGGTACTGCAAGATGACCCCCAGGAAGATCAGTTCACTGTGATGGGAGCTGGGGATGAAGCCTATGACAGAAGGCTAGATGAAATTGCTGAAAAATTAAGGTCCTTGGAGTCTCAAAACTCCTTGGGTTTTGATGTCATGAACATGGGCTTAGTGGACGGGGTCAGGATTCCCCACAAGTTTAAACCTCCGTGCTTTGAGAAGTACAACGGAACTTCCTGTCCGCGAACCCACTTGCAATCCTTTCTGGGGAGGCTGAAGGCATATACCATGGATGAAAAGCTATGGATGTTTTATTTCGAAGATAGCTTAACAGGAGCTTCAAGGGAATGGTACTCTCACTTGACTAGAGCAACCATCAGGTGCTGGAAGGATCTGGCTGAGGCTTTCATTAGACAATACCAGTACAACTTGGATATGGCTCCCAATAGGACTCTCCTGATGGGAATGTCACAATCATCCAGAGAAAGCTTCCGGGAGTACGCCCAGAGGTGGAGACAGCTTGCTTCTGTTGTCCAACCACCCATGTCGGAAAGGGAGATGGCCGACATGTTTATGAACACCCTCCAAGGGACATACATTGATAGGCTAGCTGCTTTTTCTTCCACCAGCTTCGCGGATGTGGTCATAGCTGGAGAAAGAATTGAAAGCCTTTTAAAGATGGGAAAGATTTCCGACAATGGTGCGAGCTCGTCCAACAACCCCAGAAAGCCTTTTGTAGGCCCAAGAAGAACAGGTGAGACTAATGATGTCCATGCCAGCAGGGGCAGAACCCAGTATGTTCATAGGTCAGTGGCAGCTGTCACCATTCCCGCTCCAATTCATCCACAACCAGCATACCAACCACAGCAACAACCCCACTACCAGCAACAAGCTCAGTATCCACCTCAGAGAAATTATAACAACAACAACACCAGCAACAACAATCAGTAAAGATCTTTTCAACAGAGACCATCTCAGGTCAATAGGGTGATTGATCCGATCCCTATGCCTTATACCACATTATTGCCACAACTCCTGAAACTCAACCTGGTTGAGCTAAGGACATTGGCACCTCCAGATCCTGCCAGTCTACCCAGAAATTATGATGCCAGCGCCAGATGTGCTTTTCACTCAAATGCACCTGGCCACAGTACAGAGAAGTGCAGAGCTTTGCACATGAAAGTACAGGATCTAGTGGATTCCAAAGCTCTAAACTTTTCACCCCCACCAAATGTCAGTAAGAACCCTATGCCCAACCACGGTGGACCCAGAATCAATGCTATTGAAGAAGATAAGCCGTCTTACTTGTCAAATGTTCCCCGGATGTGAGCTAGGATGTGCTTATTGCAACATTTCAGTAAATGGGTGTGATAACCTGAGAAGTGGCATAGATGGTCTCATCCAGAGTGGCCTGCTTCAAATCACAACATCAATACCTACAAATCCAGCAATCTCCTTAACAACAATTCCCGAGTCTTCTACAACTGCAACAACAATTGTTCCAAACAACTCTTCAAACTCATCAACAAATGCTTCGTCTGTCACTTCAACGAACCAAATATCAACAAACATCCCTTCTACAACTTCAGCACCCCTTCATTCAGAACCTCCTACAACAGCAACACCTATCCAATCAACAGTGCCTCCTACAACATCAACAACAAATAATGAAAGTGTCTCAACGGTTACAATATATTATGATCCTGCAAATGATTCTGCCTACAACTCACAAAATGCCACTCCTATCAGAGCACCAGTTACAATATACTATGATCCATACACTATCATGGTCCCTTCTGCAGCTGCTATTAGTCCAGTCACTATCACAGTGCCTGGGCCAGTTCCTTATGAAAGCAGTAATGTCATCCCTTGGCATTACGGCTCCGATCTATACTGCGAAGGACAGAAAATCACTTTGGAATCATCAACTTCTTCACCACAAATAGACAATGTGGGGGGAGGCGGAGGCTTCACTCGAAGCGGACGTCTCTTCGCACCGCAGATTCCAAGACCCATTGCTGAAGCAGAAGCTGCTGCCAAAGCAAAAGGGAAGAGCCTGGTGCAAGAAGAACAAGTTGCTAAAGAAGCTTTGAAAACCCCTTTTGATCAAGAGGTTGATGAATTCATGAGAATCATCAAGAAAAGTGATTACAAGATAGTGGACCACCTTCACCAGACACCTTCCAAAATCTCCATTTTATCATTGCTAATGTGCTTCGAGGCTCACCGGAACGCATTATTAAAAGTCTTGCACGCAGCTTATGTGCCAGAGGAGATTACCGTCAATCGGTTAGAGCCTGTGGTTGGAAATGTTAACGCTAGTAATGGACTAGGATTTACCAACGCTGATTTGACTACGGAAGGCCGCAATCACAACAAGGCTTTGCACATTACCTTGGAGTGTAAGGGTGCAGTTCTTTCCCATGTACTGGTAGACACAGGGTCATCCCTCAATGTCTTACCTAAAAAAGCCCTTGTGAAGCTGGAGTATGAAGGACTGGCATTACGTCCCAGCAACTTGGTAGTGAGAGCCTTTGACGGTTCTAAGAGATCAGTTTTGGGAGAAATTGAGTTGCCTATAACGATTGGCCCACAGACTTTCAAAACGACCTTCTTCGTGATGGATATACAGCCTGCCTACAGCTGTCTATTGGGTAGACCATGGATACACGCCGCTGGCGCCGTGACGTCGACCCTTCACCAGAAGTTAAAATTCGAGTGGGAGGGCCAAGTCGTTACTATTTGTGGGGAGGAAGATATTTTTGTTAGCCATCTGGCTACATACAAATACATTGAGATGGATGGGAAGATCCACGAAACTATGAGTCAAGGGTTTGAGGCCTTGAACATAAATGAAGCATCCACTGTACCTAGAACCTCAATGACATCTTATCAGCAAGCCCGGAGGGTTGTTGAAGAAGGGACTGCCCAAGGCTGGGGCAAGTTGCTGCCCGTAGAGAGGAAGGAGGATAAATTTGGGTTGGGTTACAAACCAACTCAACAGGATCAAGCAGAGGCTACTAAGAAGCCCAATTTTGTCAGTGGGGGGATGCTCACCCCAGATGCCGTGAACAACTTGGAAGACGAGGATGAAAGCGACCGCAACTTGGAGAGTTGGATACGTCCAAGGATCCCGGGGAGCAGTATCTCAAACTGGTCTTCCCAGGAAATTATAAGGGTTACTCCTGCAGAGTAATTATTATTTCATGTATTTTTAAGCATGCATCAAGTCTTGCATCTTGCCCAAGATGACAAGACTCATTTTTTAATCGGGCCATCTGTAATTTTGTGCAAATAGATCAATCAATGATAATCAGACATCTTTTGCAAATGAGTCTTTTCTCTTTTCCGCTCACTGTTTTTTCCATTTTTCTTTTTGTACAAAAAATAAATGGCAATGTTTTCAAAATAACAACTTTATTTCACTTTTCTAAACAAGATTAAAATCAATCACTAAAATGAACAAACTGAACCCTTGCAGAGAGTGCCTTCCAGACCGCACCGACAACAACACGGCTATGACTTCGTATGACTTTGACAATCCAATCAATCAAGCTAATGAAGGGGTTGAAGAAGATTACGAGCTTCCTGAAGAGCTAGCCAGGTTGTTGAGACAGGAGGAAAGGGTTATCTCTCCTCATCAGGAGGAGGTCGAAACGATCAATCTTGGTACAGATGAAGATGTGAAAGAAGTTAAAATCGGGGCCTGCTTACAAGACTCAGTAAAGAAACAACTGGTTGACCTGCTTCAGGAATATGTGGATGTGTTTGCTTGGTCTTATCAGGATATGCCAGGGTTGGATACCGACATTGTTATGCACAAGCTTCCTTTAAGAGAAGATTGCCCGCCGGTTAAACAGAAACTGCGCCGTACTCGCCCAGACATGGCAATGAAAATCAAAGATGAGGTACAAAAGCAGTGGGACGCCGGGTTCCTTGCTGTGACTAGCTATCCGCCGTGGGTTGCTAATATAGTACCTGTGCCTAAGAAGGACGGCAAAGTAAGAATGTGTGTTGACTACCGGGATCTGAATAGATCCAACCCGAAAGATGACTTCCCATTACCTCACATCGATGTATTGGTGGATAATACGGCTCAATTCTCGGTATTCTCCTTCATGGACGGATTTTCAGGATACAATCAGATCAAGATGTCACCTGAAGACATGGAGAAGACAACCTTCATCACACCCTGGGGCACGTTCTGTTACAAGGTGATGCCATTCGGACTGAAGAATGCCGGTGCAACATACCAACGGGCTATGGTGACATTATTCCACGATATGATCCATAAAGAAATCGAATGTTATGTGGATGACATGATTGCCAAGTCCCTCACTGAAGAAGACCACCTGGTAAATCTGCTGAAGCTATTCAAGCATCTGAGGAAGTACCAACTGAAGTTGAATCCCAACAAATGCACATTCGGGGTACGATCCGGTAAGCTGCTGGGATTTATTGTGAGTGAGAAAGGGATTGAAGTTGACCCTGATAAAGTCAGAGCCATTCAAGAAATGCCTGCACCGAAGACTGAGAAAGAAGTTCGGGGGTTCTTAGGACGATTGAACTACATTTCACGGTTCATATCTCACCTTACAGCAACTTGTGAACCTCTGTTCAAGCTATTAAGAAAAGAACAAACGGTCAGGTGGAATGAAGACTGCCAGAGGGCTTTTGACAAGATCAAGGAATACTTACAAGAGCCTCCCATCCTTATGCCTCCAGTTGAAGGAAGACCTCTGATAATGTACTTGACAGTGTTAGAGGAGTCAATGGGGTGTGTGTTGGGCCAGCATGACGAGTCTGGTCAAAAAGAGTATGCAATTTACTACCTAAGCAAAAAGTTTACCGACTGTGAACAACGTTATTCACTGCTCGAGAAAACTTGATGTGCTTTAGCGTGGGCTGCTCGCCGACTAAGGCAGTATATGTTGACCCACACCACTTTATTAATTTCAAAGATGGACCCAGTTAAGTACATTTTTGAGAAGCCAACACTTATCGGACGGGTGGCAAGATGGCAAATGATCCTCACAGAATATGATATCCAATACACCTCTCAAAAAGCCATCAAGGGCAGTGTATTGTCTGATTATCTTGCTGAACAACCTATTGATGATTACCAGCCTATGAGATTTGACTTCCCTGATGAAGACATCATGTTCATAAAAGCAAAAGATCATGAAGAGCCTGTTCACACTGAAGGGCCTGACCCGGCAGAAGAATGGACTATGATGTTTGATGGGGCTGTTAATATGAATGGTCATGGTGTTGGTGCAGCACTCATTACACCTAAAGGAGTTCACATGCCTTTCTCGGCAAAACTCACCTTTAACTGCACTAACAACGAAGCTGAATACGAAGCTTGCATTATGGGTCTTGAGGAAGCCATTGACCTCAGGATCAAGACATTGGTTGTATTCGGAGATTCAGCTCTGGTAGTTAATCAAACCAACGGCAAATGGTACACACACCAGGATCATCTGATACCTTACAGGGATTATACAAGGAGGTTATTGACTTTCTTTACAATGGTCAAGCTTGAGTATATTCCTCGGGACGAGAATTAGTTTGCAGATGCTCTGGCTACCATTTCATCCATGATCAAAGTTCAAGCTGCCAACTTTGTGCCTCGGATTTCAGTGTCCAGACTTGACAGACCAGCATATGTATTTGCAGCAGACGTTGTCAAAGATAATAAGCCTTGGTTCCATGACATTAAGTGCTTCTTGGAGGATCAAACATACCCACCAAGGGCATCTTCAAATGATAAGAAGACTTTAAGAAGGCTCGCTGGTAGTTTCTTTCTGAACACTGATGGTTCCTTGTACAAGAGAAACTTTGATATGGTACTCCTCAGATGCGTTGATAGAACAGAAGCAGACTTGTTGATGCACGAGGTGCACGAAGGATCCTTTGGTACCCATGCCGGTGGGCATGCCATGGCTAAGAAGTTGCTAAGATCAGGCTATTACTGGATCACAATGGATGCCGACTGTTGTGCCTACGCCAGAAAATGCCATAAATGCCAGATTTATGCGGATAAGGTGCATGTGCCTCCCAATCCTTTGAATGTGATGTCTTCACCCTGGCCATTTGCCATGTGGGGCATTGATATTATTGGCAAGATTGAACCGACTGCTTCAAACGGCCACAGATTCATCCTGGTTGCCATTGACTATTTCACCAAGTGGGTCGAAGCAGCCTCCTATGCAAATGTTACAAGGCAAGTGGTAGCCAGATTTCTGAAGAGAGATATCATCTGTCGATATGGAGTTCCCGAGCGAATCATTACTGATAATGGTTCTAACTTAAACAACAAAATGATGGCAGAACTATGCCGGGACTTCAAGATCCAACACCACAATTCTTCTCCTTACAGGCCAAAGATGAATGGCGCTGTTGAGGCAGCAAACAAGAATATTAAGAAGATTGTGCAGAAGATGGTAGTCACCTACAAAGACTGGCATGAAATGCTACCATTTGCCTTGCATGGGTACCGTACGTCAATCAGAACATCCACTGGGGCAACGCCGTATCAGCTTGTGTATGGTATGGAAGCAGTCCTACCAGTTGAAGTTGAATTACCTTCCCTACGGGTACTGATGGATGTTAAGCTGAACGAAGCTGAATGGACCCGATCCCGATACGAACAGCTGAGTCTGATCGAAGAGAAGAGATTGGCTGCAATCTGTCATGGGCAGTTATATCAGAAAAGAATGAAGAAAGCCTTCGATCAGAAAGTCAGGCTCCGAGAATACCAAGTAGGAGATCTTGTGCTGAAGAGACTCCTCCCTCCTCATACAGACCACAGGGGCAAGTGGACTCCGAACTATGAAGGACCATTCGTAGTAAAGAAAGTTTTCTCCGGCGGAGCACTGATGCTCAGCACTATGGATGGTGAGGACTTCCCGTCCCCCATGAATTCAGATGCAGTTAAAAAATACTTCGCATAAAATGACCCGCTGGACATAAAAACAGAATGTAAGTCCAGGCAAAAATAGGGCATCCCGGCGAGTCAAAAACAGAATAAAAGACTCGGGCAAAAATAAGGGAAAATAAACAAAAAGATGTACACCCGCTGAGTTGAAAAGCCGCGATGGACAACTCAGGCAAAAATGGGTATCCCGATGGATTGAAAACCCGAAAGGGCGATCCATGCAAAATAAGGGAATAAGCGAACAACTGCATTCTGAATTCGTCTGTATCACTTACAACTCGGTAGACCTCGAAAGGATCAAGCTTCACTCAGAATCATCCTTCTTCAAAAAGCAAGACGAGAAGAACGTCAAATGTCATACGAGTCATAGCAAAAGGGAAGCTCCTTGAAGCGTCGTCAACATTGCCAGCATTTTGTCTCTCAATTTGTAACAATCTCCTCATTTCAGGGGATATGTTTCTTTGACTGTATCTTGCCAATTCAGGGCACATGAATTAATAAAATCAGATTTTTAGTCACACGATGTCTCGTACTCTTCTATTTGCAAAAATGTCTGATGTCTTTAAAAAAAAAAACTGATTGCATAAATACAGATGCTTATCTTCAAAAAAATAATAATAATAATACGTGCGTGCAGGAAATATGCTTGCCCCCGGGAGTGTCTAAACTCCTATAATGGAATCCGGTAAGGGATACCTCGGGATTACTTGTGTGTTTCTCTGTCTTTTCAGGATTTGCAGATACTCAAAGCACAACGTGGGGCATGAAAGCTTCATCCCAGCAGGCTGGCAAATCAACACTCACTCAGTCTTAACACCCAAAGTGTTTTCTCCCCAGCTGAGGTGCCAATCTTTCTTCTTTCTTAAAGTACAGAGGCCTGGGGACCATCTCCCCACAGAGTTTCAGCTTCTAGTCAGAAGAGCAACGCACGAAGGAATCAGAACAGAGTAAAGAAAGCTTCTACAAACCCCAGCTGGGTCCCTCATTACCGAGAATGGGTCTATCAGTGACCTATTCCTCCAAGCAGACGCATCTTGTCAGATCTACCGATGATCTCATCCCCAGCTGGGATGTCCATTTCAAACAGATCGACCAGAGATCTTCACAGCAACGGGATCCGAATCCCGGATTGGTATCCTTGCATAATCATAGCATTTGCATTCACCCCCACAAAGCGTAGCATTCCGTCTAACACAGAGCATTACGACAAAAATCAAACATATTGCATAATCATAAGCCATGTTCTGAATCAAACACTTGTGAATATTGACAATCCATCAACAATATACAGAAAATCCCCCAGATTCCCCAACGGAGAGCTAAAGCTAAAGCAGTTGCTTTACACTCCCAAGCATCAGTATATATTCCTGGTGGCACCCGTCCGTGTCATATCCCCAGCATAAAGCCAAAGCGTCCCCTTTGCACTCACAGACACTTGTATATATACAAATCCTTGACACTCGTCCTTGTCACCTTCCCCAGCACAGTAACTTAACACTTTGTATATCAGATATTTGTTTATACTATACTTTTCTCCTTTCTACACTCGTCCGTGTCACTCTCCCCCAACAGTTTAAATACCTGTCTATACGCCGCTCATACTTATTACCTCTCAGATTCGACACTAGTCCTTGTTCTTTGTTAACCAGTTGGTACTCGTCCGTACCGACATCTCAGAACATGCGTCAAGCGTTTGTTTCTACCTGATACTCGTCCGTATCATGGTCTTAAGGATGCTCGTCCGCATTTTTAATCCATACACTGTGTCAAACACTCTTGTCTTCTTGAATATAGACACTCGTCTGTCTCTACTATTCCCCAGAAGAGTCCCCTCAGATTCAACCCTCATCCGTGTTCTCTGTTAACCAGTTGATACTCGTCTGTATCATCTTCTCTGAACACGTGTCAGTATTTGTTTCTACTCGATACTCGTCCGTATCGTAGTCTTAAAGATGCTCGTCCGCATCTTTAACCTATACACAACGTCAAAACACTTATACCTTTTACTTCCTGGATATAAACACTCGTCCGTGTTTACTATTCCCCTGTAGATCGCCAGCAAAGCAAAATTTCTTTGGTTATCTGACATTCGTCCTATGTCATGATAAACCTTGAGGGCAGCCGTCCCCTGCTAGGTGATCGTCCTTCACCTCTTGATGATCGTCCTTCATCATGCTCATCCGATGGCCGTCCCCATCGTTGACCTTTTCTATCCGGCATTCGTCCTATGTCGTGATATTTTTAGCAGCCGTCCCCTGCTAGGTGATCGTCCTTCACCTTTTGATGATCGTCCTTCATCATTTTATCTGATGGCCGTCCCTATCGTTGATCTTGTTATCAGACGTTTGTCCTACGTCATGATAAACCTTGAGAGCAGCCGCCCCCTGCTAGGTGATCGTCCTTCACCTCTTGATGATCGTCCTTCATCATGCTCATTCGATGGACGTCCCCATCGTTGACCTTTTATCCGGCATTCGTCCTGTGTCGCGATATTTTCGGCAGCCGTACCCTGCCAGGTGATCGTCCTTCACCTTTGATGACCGTCCCTCATCATTATTTCATTTATTCTTTAACCCGATGGCCGTCCCCGTCGTGGTCCCTTTTCCTTTTCCTGATGATCGTCCTTCATCAGTTTAGCCCGATGGCCGTCCTCATCGTTGGTTACTGTACTTTATGAACCTGATGGTCGTCCCCATCATTTGTTCGTTAATCCCCAGAGGATCTTATAGCTTTACTTGATGGCCGTCCCCATCGTAATCCCTTTTATCCCCAGCATGTCGGCCGCCCCCGTCATTGCTCTTTCCCCAGCAGTCGTCCTCTACTCGACGGTGGTCCTCCGTCGCCCGCGCTTTATAAATATACTTTATTTTTCTTTTACAATCTATATCCCTTTTCTTCTTCATTCTGTGAGTGCAAATTTTGGACTGTCTTTGGTATTCAACCACAAGTTATCTTGTTTGCCTGTTAAGCCGTTGCTTACATCCTGCACAACTAACTCATGTTTGAATAGGGGCAGCTGTAAACACCCCAAATTTGCCCTCACCCATTCACACCATGGCTTGTGATCACTTCATATGCATAAGTCCAATCATGGCATCTCATATTACATTTTTGATTCATTGCATTGGTTCAAAGACATCTGCATCTAGGGTTTGTGATCTGAGCAATCCAAGAGCCTCTTGAGCCACTCCAAAGGTCATCAATCACTCCAGAGGGGTCCATGTGTGTTCAAGCATCATATTATATCCTCTCAAAGTCAAGAATGTCAAAAAATCACAAGAACTGAGAATGGTATGGAAGTAGAGCCAGGTTTGACTGCACAAATGACCTAAAATTAGGGTTTTGGTTTCAGAGGCCATAACTCCAATTTTTTTGGTCATTCTTGTTTCTATTGGTCTCTATATGGTATAGGGAGCATGCATATCAATTTTCATGAAGAAACTCCATGGGGAAGTCATCTGATCAAGGGTTGACTTTCTAAGCAAGTCAGTGTAAAATCAGGGCATCTGAGGCCCCCAGTGACCCAACCAAAGGGTGTTCTTCATCATTTTGATTGTGTATGATCTTTATTTGATCATAGAAGATGTTGGAAGTTCACAGAATTGAAGAATTTCAAGTCATTTGCAAAGTTGACTTTTTGGGAAAGTTTGACTTTTAATGAAATTGCCATTTTGGGAAACTTTTTCAACCCTTGCTTTTTGATTCAAAAATGCTTCAAATGAAAAAAATTTGATCATGAAAGTTGTAGATTGGATCATTCCCTTTTCAAAAAGTACAAGAACATGACCTAATTCTTTTTGGATGAAAAGTTATGGCTTGTCAAAGTTGGCTAAAATCACAAAATTTGAAGTTTTCTACCAAAGAGACGTTTTGCAAAATGGTTTGTTCAAGTGTTCTAAAGGCCTCAAATGTGTATCATTTCTTCACAACATGATCATGTGACATCTAAAATTCAGAATGGGACAAGAGATCACTCATCTTCATGACTTATGGAGCAAGATTTCTCAAAGGAAGCAAAAGTGAGGCAAGTTGCAAAAACTCACTAAAGTGTGAATCCACTTGCTTGCTGACTCCACAAACAATCCTATGGCTCTCCACACATCTTGTTGCGCAGGACACCCCATCTGTCCTTGGCTAGCTAGTAGCCCATGCCTCTCTTACACAACTTTGACATTTTGGCAACTTGAGCCATACCAATCACAAAAGCACACATCAACTCATCTGACCAATCCCATTAGTTTATACAAACAAAAAGCAAGCCAAAGCACACACAACACAGGCCTAAAAGCACCAAGAACTCAGCTCTCTCATTTTCACCCCATTTTGCAAAAGCTTTCGAAAAACTCTCCACAAGCTGCAAACACACAAACCAACTTCACAAATCAACTCAGCATACTTCACTGATCAAAAACCACCCATCACCATAGCCTAAAACTCCCTGAATCAGAAATACGATTTCCATCCCACCTTGAACAGAACTTCTGCCATCTTTCAAACCATCCATTATAAACTTCAAACAAGCATTGAAAGCTTCTCATGGGGTCCAGTGGAGTTGATTGAAAGCAAGAAACCAGCCAGAAAGTACCAGAAACCAAAGCTTCAGTTCAGGTAGCCATCTCAAACTTTTTTTTCCAGAAACTCCATTTTGAGTCCTTAAATGCTTCTATGCACTCCCCTGATCATGGGGATGTGATTATTTTTGAAAATGGTTGAGAAACCAGGATGTATGATTGCTCTGAAACTTTTTTGCCCTAGGAATGTTTTGCTTCGATTTGGCTGATTGATGAATGAAAAATGATGTTTGTGTGGGGGTTTTGACTTAGTTTCGAATGGGGATGATTTCTGGGCTTTTAGTTTTCGTTTTCATGAAGTTTTGAGGATTTTAGCAACTTTCAGGTGAGGGTCTTGCCGGAGAAGACGACCGGAAATCTTCTCCGGCCACCTGAAAGTGTTTAGGGCTAATCAGTGTAATTAATGCAAGTTTGAATTTGGTACATTGGATGGGCTGACTTCTGTTGACTCCCGCGCGTTCCAATGGTCAGGATGCCCTCATTAAACCCTAATCCACGTCATTATCCACTTAATTAGGTTTTATAAATTAATCTGGCCAGTTTGAATTCCAGCCTTTGGATCTGGCGCCAGTCAATACGCGCGCATTCCATTTGAATCTCAGCCATTGATTCTGATTACTTTCCATTTAATCCATTTTTATTTTTCATTTAATTCCATTTGTTTTCTTCATTTTATTTAAAATAGTAAAACATTTTTAAAAATTCTGAAAATTTTTATACAAACTTTTATTAATTTTCAGAAACCAAAAACATTTTCATTTTCATTTTTTGCATTTTTTAATATTTTTAAATCATTTAAAAGTTTATTTTTAATTAATTAATGAGAATTAATTAATTAAAAATACTTTTAGGTATTTAAAAATCACCAAAAAATTCATGAAACGTTTAAAATCATTTAGAAACATTGTCCAACCCTCAAACCAAATTTCTTTTTTGATCCTAATGCATTTTGACAATTTTCCATGGAATTAATTCTATTTCAAAGCATTATTTTGATCCAATGTTCAAAAATTCATTTCTGCCTAGTCTTTAAGAGTTGGACTTTGATTCTTTTTGCATTGCATCTTGCATATCATGAAGTTTATAGGATTAATTTGGCATGATTTGATCTTGCATTTTCAATTTGTTTGACATTTTGCTTGACAAGATACCTTAAAACCCTAGAAATCTTAACAAATTCATAACTTTCACTAGGTTAAGAATTGGATCCCCTCCTTTGGGCAGAGAGTTTGTATAGGTTTAGGGTTCCCTTGAATGCATTTTCAATTTTTTATCTTGATGTTTGCTTCTGCTTTTGGTTTTTGTTTTGTGCATTGATCATAAACCCTAATTTGGACTTTCTTTTGCATTCATCTTGCATTTGCTTACATACCATGACTTGCCATGACATTTTATGCATCCATTTGATTCATTAGACATCTTAAGACATTTTAGAAGCATGTTTGATCATTGCATATTTCATTTGCCATGTTGTATGTCATTTGCATTTCATAACTTTTCATGTATGTTCATGGTTCTAAGCATGCTTCATTTGCATCCATATGTTTGTATGATCACCCCATGCCTTGTTTCATGTTTGCATCATCTCATGGAATCATTATCACCACACACATGCTTCTGGTTTTGGTTTGCACCATCACATTGAATTCCATTTGCATTGCATTTCATTCCTTTTGCTAACTTTTCAGGTGGTATGTTCTTTGAGAAGTGAATTTGCCTTCACTTCTCACAATTTCTTTTCATCTCTCTTATGCATCATTGCTGCATTTTGTTTTGTGTTTGATATTGAGCTTGCTCTTTCTTCTTCTTCTTACTTTATTTCCTCAAGTGACTTATCTTCTTAAATGAAGCAAGTTACTTTGCCTCCTTTGCTCCTTTCATCTGCTTCCTGGTGGTTCCTCTGAAGATTTCTCTTGTTAACCTCACAAACCTTAGAAACAACCAAGCATGACAATAATTAGGGTTATGATTAGTCCCCCCTTTAGATTTTACTTTTGTGTCTCATTGAGTCTTCTCATTCTCACCTCATAATCAAGGACTAAACCTTAAAGGTTTTAAGGCTTTGTGATTAAGTTTATTCCTGCATCCTTCTATTAGGATGGAGTGTATAACTTTAATCCTAAGTGTTAAACCCTTAATGTGTTTAACTCCTTTAATCAATCCACTTAATAATCATCAAGACATCAAGCTTGTAACTTGGGCCTTGCATTAGGGTTCTAATTCTTCCTTAATTGGTTAAGAAGGACTAACCCTAGTGTTAATGGACAAGTCCCCCTCAAGTTGTCTTTTAAATCATAAAACTCATTTCTTCATCTTATCATTAACTAAAATCCATCTAATAAAGGCTTTGTTTTGTCATGAGTTTAATCCCTAATCATGGATTAAGTTGAGGAGCTTTCCTCAGCTTAAACATTCTCATCTATTATCCTTCTATTAGGATGGTGTAATGAGTCTGTTTAATCCCTGATTATGGCTTAATCTCATCACTTAACACTAAACAAAAACACCAAAAACATTTAACTAATCACAAGTAGGTTAATAATCTTAATCTTACACCAAAGGTGATTAAGTGTGAGAAGCTGACTTCACACTTAAGGTATTCTCATTACCCTAATCAGAGGGAAGATGTGATGAGTTTACTAAATCCACTGGTTTAGGCTTAAGCTCATTAACTTATGACAAACTCCAAAAAGCAGTAAAAAGACTGAAAACACAAGAACAAACAATAATCGTCTCCTCCGGGATTCTTTTCTCATCTCATTCACTCACAAACGAGAACTCGCTTCTTCCGTCTAATGCAAGACAGTTTGCACCTGAGCCAGATAGGTCATACACTTGAGCATAGACAAGCAAGCAGTTCACAAGTCAATTTATCTTTCAGTTTCTTTGGGTCGAACTACGGTGTTCTGACTTCCTCATTGCACGAGAGGATACGTAGGCATAACCTAACAGTTATCGAACAAAAGTCTCTGTGTATTCCCCCTCTTTCTAGCCTTATTCTTTAAGCCTCATTATCATGAGCATTTCATTCTGGTTCTTACACTGACACTTCATGTATGCACTTCACACTTCTCTTACATTGACACCTGTACATCTTTTTCCAGCTCTTTTATACACAGATTGCACTGACACTACCCCTTTAAAACACAAATCTTTTAAGCGTGGATCCCGTCGAGTACGACGGACAATCTGGGTGCTAATACCTTCCCAGGTTGTAACCAACCCCCTTTCTCAGTCTCTCTGGTTCGGAACCGTCTTATCCATATCTTTCTAGGTTTATGCAGCATTACCTTTCCTTCGGGATAAAAATGCCTAGCTGGCGACTCTTTCTTTTCCTGTGAGTTCACTCCTGTGTGTTCTCACATCCTCCTTTCGCCGACCGTTCGCGTCTGTACCTCATTTGGGACCAGTCTCATCTTTTGGGAGCGACACACATAAATTCCACCACTTGAAATTACATGGAAATGGAAACTCAATTCCTTCAACCAGAAATCACACTTTGAAAACTTAGCATACAATTTCTTTTCCCTCAATAATTGCAACACAACCTTCAAATGTTCAACATATTCTTCTTCTGATTTAGAATATATCAAGATATCATCTATTAAAACCACCACAAATTTATCGAGATACTCATGAAATATTTTGTTCATATATTCCATGAACACACCAGACGCATTAGAAACTCCAAACGGAATCACAATGTACTCATAATGACCATACCTTGTCCTGAAAGATGTCTTCAAAATATCATCAGCTTTAACTTGAATCTGATGATAACCAGTCCTCAGATTAATCTTACTGAACATACAAGCACCTACAAGTTGGTCCATCAAGTCGTCAATCCTCGTAAGTGTATACTTATTCTTGATAGTCACCTTAATACACTTACTGGGATAGCTTCTGCCCAACAAAGTTTTTTTTTCTTTGGAAAAGTGCCCCTTGACATGATTGTCCTTCAGAATTTTTTGACTTCTCAACTCAGTAATATTAAGCTTCTGGACTGAGGTTCCATATGTGAACTTCTTTGATGTCAAAAAAATGTATGCAAGCAGAAATTGTTTATTCTGAGAATGAAAAGTCTAATGTAACACACATGTTAATCTTGAAGTTTTACTAAAAAGATGTCGCAAACCTTTGTGAGCGAATCACTGGTTAAGATACGACATTGATTTTTTTTTGAATAAAAGAAAGCATGCACATGAAACACCAACTAATATCTTTTAGCACAACTCAAAGGAGTTAGAAACGCTGTCTCGTGGTAGTACGCTCTCAAAATAACCCTGTTTCAATTAGGACTTTCAAGGGTTGTATCGTGGCCTGGTTCATGGTTTTAGAATAAAGATTAATGGCTCAAAATTTATTTGTACCCACCCACTCTTTGTGATGTTCTCCAGTCCTACATTCAGCTAACTTAACCTAAGCGCTCACCTCTCAAAAAAGGTTTTGTGATGGTTGAGGAACCAATAACACTAACAGTTCAAGCACCAATTGAGTTTTTGTTTGGAGTCAGTCACCCCTGTTCGTTTTTTGCGTCTGTATCACAAAACTTTGTTCTTGCTTAAGGATTTTTCTTGTGTAATCATTTAAGTCTTTCACTTTTTCATTCTCTTGCTTATCCCTAACTTTTTCCTAGACCGATTCTTTTGAATCTTTTGATTGTGGAGTCCAGTGAGATGCCCTAACTTTTGATTAAGTCGCTTGTTTTCAAGTTTCGACTTAGCGGGCTTTTTATTTTCTTTTCTTTCGATTCTTCTTTTAATAAATCATGTGATACTGGTTTTCTTGACTTCTTTGAATGAGTTATGTCTGTCTCATTTATTTGATGAAGGATAACCTTTGTGGTTCCGGTCTTTTGACCTCCTTATGTGCTAAAATGAAAGGTAATTGATCCTCAGATGTGCACTCCTTTTGAAATTTGAACGCTCGGTCAAATTAATTGTCGCCTACCCTGCCCCTGGGTTAAATGTAAGGATTTTTTCATGCGAAAAGAAACTCCTACTTCAAGGCTCAAATGGGTTAGCGAGGGTATATCTCCCTTATATCTCTAGTGTTTGGGATTTGAAACAATGTTGGTACATCGTCAACAGGGTCTTGTTCAAAAGCATACAATTAGAGATTTTTGTGTTTTTACTACATCATCATCCCTCAAGAGTTTAAGCACGACAGTTGGTATTACAATGCACATATACAAAATTATGAGTGAATACAAATGGATTACTTCAAAAAAGGCTTGTTTTATTATGATTATAATTCAAAAGCAAACAACTTTCATACATGTAAACAAATGTTTAAAAAAACAATAGGAAACTAAAAATAAGAATGCAGTAAATAAACTGAACATTTCCATCATTGGGGAGACTTGACTCCTTCTAGACTTATTGATTATGAAGATTTCTTTGCAATTTAGGTGCTCAATCTGATGAGGAGATTCCAATGTATGGGCAGGCCGTCTGGTATGATAACCTTTGAGTCGATCAAATTTTGCACCTTATGCTTGAACACATTGCAGTTGTCAATTGTATGCCTAAATACCCTTGAGTGGTACTTGCATCTAGAATTCACATCATGGTTGCCATTATTGAGGAGGCTTGACTCCATCTAGAATTATTTCTCTTGGAGACTTTCGGCAATCGGAAGTCTAGATGTTCATTCTATTCTTGGTTTGGTGCCATATTCCCACCTTTTCCTGGTGTGAACACATTAATATTGGAGTCAATCAAATCCGGGACCTTGTCTTTACCTTTGCCTCTAAAAGACTTGCAATCTTCAATTAAATGGTCAAGTGTCCCAAAATGGTAGTCGTACATGGAATTTGGCATTGAAACCCCAAATGAAGCTTTGTCAGAGATGATCCTGATGCGACTAGCTCAACTAGTTTGAATCTGAGAAAATGAGGAAACCTGTTGCACGTACGACATCAGAATAGGATCAAACTTCTTCTCAAGTTGTTCTGGCCTTTGCCCACATGCTCTTCCCCTAGGACTTTCTTGGGGAGTTGGAGTTGCTTGCTGACAAGAGATAACCGGAGGAGAGAGCTTGATAAATAAGGTTGATAGATAAGGTTGCTCGTAGAGATTTCGCGCGATCTCCTACTTACATATCTCCATTGACTAATGAATAATCAGAGCGACGTAGTTCCCCTTACTAGGGATGACGACTGCTTTGTTTCCTTAACATCACATTCAGGATTTCTATAACTAGGTTCATCTGAGTCTTCATCTGGTTGACTTCCTCTTTCAACAGTTTATGATCATAAGACAAAGCTTTCACTTCCACCATAAAATATCCTAATTGGATTTTCATTTCAGCCACATCTACATGAATTCGTTCCATAGTTATCCCCTGATCGTCACAAGTTGAGTAGTTGGAAGAGTCAAGTCAGCAGTTCCGAAGAGAATACCCAGTCATAAATAAAATCCCCATCTCCGGGTACCTGTTATGAATACATGAATGCATGAATGTATGCAAATGCCATGTTCAGTTATTTCCATGGAATCTATCTACTTTGATTCAAGTTTTATACAAAATAATCCACAAGAAAAAGGGAAAATGCTCAATAGCAAGATTCAAATATAAGATCTTTGGAAATAACAGAACATGTGTATTGAAATGCTATGATGTTACATATGTACATACATATGATCAAAGCTTCCATAAATATCTTGAATAATACTGTGATGAACTGATCTAGATGAACAATAACCGGTCAAGTATGCAGGATCAAAGGTCCGATAATAAAACCAGAAAACCCCTTATAGGTTGATGGTCACACTTTCCATAAATTTGTCGTGTCAGTGTAGGACTGTGAGCTAAGTATCTGTGTAGAACCACATCAATAAGAACAACTCTATATAGAACCTAAAATGAGAATACCAAATTTGTATAGAACCAGATCACTACTCAAAGGATAATCATATTAAGTGGGTATGCAGAAGGTCAAGATTCATGTAAACCTATAAACAATCCCCCATCTCACAAGTAATGCTAAGGGTCAGCTTCTTTGAATCTCAGGTCGAGGAGAAATAATACGGTCACCATTTCTGGTTTGGCATTATTACTAAACGATGACGTCTCCACCGATTTCTACGAACAAAATCTCGCATAACTCCCCAGCTTCAAAGGCTGAGGTCGAGAGGCAATAATACATTCATCCCAAAGGGTACAATACTATCGCCATACGAGGAATGCTTTAGTTGGGTTATCATGAAAGAACAAGGTCAACCTATGCAATTTACTAGTGGGCCCTCAGGTGCAAGTGGGTTTTCCAGCAAATATTGTATGCCAATGTCACCAATGGAGAGGGGTGTTTCCACTAAGGTCCTCAATGAACAGTCTCCATAATCTACAACTCAGTGAGATACCTCTACCAAAATGGGAGACCCTCAAAGTAGAATTTTCTTGAAAGAGCCTCCTCTGAATTATAGTTTCACATCACAACATCATACTGAAGTAGCATGCGGAGCAACATAAAACCACACTTATCCTAAGTGTATACTCGAGCCTGGGTCGTGGGCTAATCTCTCAGAACACACATCCCACAAAATGAAAGCAGTACAACCAGTATATGCCAGTAAATAAATGTAAATGCAGTAAACGCATAAATAAAGCAACTTAAAGCATAAATGTAAAGCACCTCATGATCTGTAAACACACAAATGCTTGGAGTGACTCGCAAAAGGGGAGAGACCCGCAAGAGGAGACCTATCCCCAACAGAGTCGCCAGTTGTCGCTCCCGGAATTTTCATCATAGTACAAATGCGAAAGTGGCTCGGAAAAAGAAGAAGAGTCGTCAGCCCGACATTTTTATCCTAAGAAAAGGGAAAGGTAATGTTGCACAAACTAGGGGAAAAGAAAGAATAAGGTCTTGCAAATCAGAGAGAACGGGTAAGGGAGTCAGTTACGTAAAGGGAAGGTATTGGCACGCCTTCACGTCTGTCGTACTCGACGGGATCCATGCATGCTTGTATTGCTCAAAGGATATAAACACCTGCTTCATCGGTTGCTAAACTAGAAAGAAAAACGATAAAATTGTGGGGAAAAGAAAGATTTGTGCTCAAATGGGCCCTACCCCACTGCCTACGTATCTCATCGAGAATGAGAATCAGAGTCAACGTAGTTCCCCTAACTAGGGAGGAAATTTTTTTGTTTGTGTTTTTTATGATGACGTTGCCAAAGTTTTAACTCAGGTGTTTCAGACTCGCTGATTCGAGTCCATTACCGTCTTGTTATTGAACTGAAGTGACAAGCCAAAACGTCCACAAAGGAGCATGAAATGAGAAGAGAGAAGACGTGTTGTTTGTTTGTTGTCTTTTAATAGTTTTTATTTGAGATGCTACACATAAGATAGTTGATTCAAGTATCATTCAATAGAGTGTGCAATTCTTACATCTCTCCAAGATGGAATGGCGAAGAAGCACACCTAAGGATGGAGAAGATCCCCAAGCTTAGTTCCAAGGATTTAGGCTCAAGCACACTAGCCTACTTTTTTCTTATTAAGTGTTTTTGTTGTTTTTAGAATGAAGAAGTGTTTTTTTTGTTTTTTTTTGCGATGCAATTTCATGCTAAAACTTGTTCATCATGTTAGATGACTTACAACTCACTCCGAGATGGGATGAATGTAAGCACCCCATGGCAAAGTATTTTGGCACATGAAGAAGTTCAACCTTTATTATGTGTTTTTGAATTGTTTTGTGATGAGAGAGAGAATACTCAAAGGGAGAGAAAGGAAAACTCTAAGGGAGACTAAGACCAACCCTATGTTATCATTTTTGGAGATCCTATGGTTAAATGTGGTATTCTAATCCTAAAAGAGAGAAAGAAGAAAGTTATAACTCACTTTAAAGATTGAAAATGAGATAAGAATTCAAAGGGATGAAGAGAAATGCAATGTCAAAGAAGCATAAAATGCTTGTCGCATTCACACAAATTGAAAACTTAAAAGAGGAGGGAAGAAGTTGGAATGTGGATGCACGCCCACATTATTCATACTTACCATTAGCCCCTGAAAATGTTAGTAAAATAAATGATTTATGAAATACAAAATGATACAAAAAATAAATAATTAAGCATCAAACATCTCCTAAAGTGACTAGGGTTCAAACTAGACTTAAACCTAAGGCTAAAGGTACCTAAAGGTTAGATAAAATTCCAAGTCAGCAGCTACTACATCGCTTCAGCACATAATCAATTATCATATACAAATGACATACAAACAACTTATTACATCTACCTAACAACTTGATAGTAGGTGTTAAAAGTGCAAAAATAGGGCATGTCAACATACATTTAACAACTACTGTTCAGAAATGCAGCAGTGAAATGCATGACATAATTAAGTCATTTAACATGTAAATGCATGAGTAACAACACATGGATATGCACCAAATAACAACATCAAAGAATGCAACTTGATTAATATGAACATGGACATGTGAAATCCAAACATTTCAACCACTTTGCATCAATGCATTTTCAAAAAAAGTAATGTGCATTTTCAAAAGGTGAACATTTAATGCGAGCAAGAAACCACAAAGCGTGAACATGCATCACAATGTATTCTAACTATGCAAACATTAACACCAGAATGCAAACATAGAGCAATCATGCAAGCAAGAATGTGTGCATGCATACATGAATTATGCACCTTTATCAAACAATATGAAATATTTTCAATTATGCACATGAATGTCCAAAATGTGCATCGAACATGAAAACAACACAAAACAAAACTTTAATCAATTATTACCATGCCAACAATGAGTTTCAAACATGGGAACAATATTCAAAACACACCATGAGACCAAATATGCAGTTATGCCAAAAATCGGAAGTAAGCAACATGCGTGTCGAAAGATGTTGAAGATACATGAATCTGCACCAAAACAAATCCTAATAATTCCCTAAAATGATATCCTAATGGTTCAAGGTGATTAGGTATTGAATGACATGCAAACATACAAGAAAAAGCTCAAAAAACTTAATCTGAGTCAGTGTTAACCGGTTAACACACCTAAAATCTGCAGAAAACACCAAAATACACTGTGTTAACCGGTTAACACTGAACCAGTAGCAAAAAAACACACAGAAAAAGCACTTTCAGCAACAGCTTATTACCAAAGGTTCCTAATATAGTCCCTATCAAATGAGCACGAAATTTACACCTAAATGCACTAATATATCATCAATTGGAACCACAAACAGACCAAGATCCTAAAACCTAATGATCCAACTAATTAACGCATCAATAATCAATAAAACGCGATGAACACACATGTCAAAAAAATATGAGATAACTTAAAACATAAGTGATTATGAGTTTCACCAACCTACAGAGCGGAGGCTTGATTTAGTAATTGTTGCAAAGAGATATCAACACACTATTGACGAGAAATCCGTAGATCCGAAGCTCTTCCGCAAGAATACGCAAAATAAATGCGATTTGAAGAAAACCTTGATGAACTCTTCCAAGAATCACTTCTAAGATGTGAATTCAACAACAAAACAGTAGCAAATCCTTCAATACTCCATGAAATCACTACAATGATGGAGGTTTAACTTCAAATTCTTCAAGTTTCAATGCAAAACTTGAAGAATTTTGGAAGATGAAACTTTGTGTGAGGTTTTGGAAAATGAGAGAAAAGTGAGAGAAAAATGAGAGTGATGAGAGAAAAATGTGAAAAATAAAGTGTTGATACGAGGTTTAGAGCAAAATGTGCTTATATAAAATCTAGGCTTGGAATGTGCTTTGGGTTTGGAGTGAGGTAAGGATCCTAAATTAGGAGTGAGGTTTGGAAATATGGTTAGGAAAAATTTTAGAACCTTCCCTTGAAAAGTGGTAGATTGTTCTAGAATATTCCCTTTGGAAAGTTAGAATGAAGTGCAAAGTTGAAGTGAAAAGTTTAAAAAGTCCCTCCTAGGTGAAATTGTAATTTTTGGCCAAAAACACACGCGTTAACTGTTTAACCAATGTGTTAACTGGTTAACACAAGTAAAATTTAAATTTTCCCTCCTTTTGGTGGGAAACCTTGGAAATGCACTTGTGCCATCCGTTCTGACTTTGTCTTGACCTTGAGACATGATAATTGATTTTTCCACTGAAAAACACCTGATCACATGCCCTATGTGTCGATCGATGATGTATGCTTTATTTTTATTATTTTTATTATGATTTATGATTTTGAAGACAATGCAATGTATGAAAGGATATGCTAAATGATGTGGAGATGAAACATAAGCTACTTGAAACTAGTAATAAATAAGAGGACAAATTTTGGGGTGTTACACCTATGCATTTCATGCCAGTGTTAGCTCCTAATTTTGACGTCTACTTAATTTCAAGAAATATTTAAGGGTTATATTCCTTAGAAAAACTAAAAAGACTTCGACGAAATTCTTGTGTGAGGCCTGAGCCGTAAACTTGTGTGGAAAGTTAGGATTTCTGGACTTATAATATTTCTAAGTGGAAGGAAATATGGTTCGACCGAGCTCCACTGAGGGTGTTCGACGCGCTGCAGTTGAAATCAAATATTGGAGGGAAAATTATATCTCTTTTAAATTTGAAAAGAGACAAGTGGCACACATATGGAGTTTGAAGACATGCAAAGTGACAAATGGCATTTTTCTAGGGGCAAACCGTTAACAACGGTTTATCTTCGATCATTATAAATAAGTTAGTTCTAGTGTTAGAATGTGTGTGTGAAAATCTTATTGTACAAGTTACTATGTATCCACTCAAAGTACCCGTGTGTAGAGAAACGAGTGAAAGTGAGAATGTAAACACCACCATCTTTTATTTCAATACAATTTCTATTAAAGTCTTTACTTTGAAGTCTTTATTTTTAAGCAAGTTACATCTTTAAACAATTTATTGTTTTCGCTAATTGCTTTCATTTACATTCTCTTTACACATTTATCTTCTTGCACTCTATTTTTGACTTTAAGTATTTTGAATTTTCTTTCACTTTATTTCATCTTTTTACTAAATTTTGTCATAAATTATGTCGAAACATTTACTATATTTTACCAGACACTAAATAAAACGATTTATAGTACATGTCGTAAGATCAATCTGATCGATCATGTGACTGACTGAGAACTTTAGTGATTTTAGAAGATCAACGGTTGTTTACCATTTTTCAAGGTAAACAACCAGCAAGTAGTGAATTGATTTGGCGGCGCCAACCGAAAAAGTTGGAGGCATAAAGTTAAATGGATATTAGGGTACCATGTTTTAGAGGTGAAAGTTTGACAGGATTTGTGTTTATGTTCGAGGAGTTGTCTTATCAACATGCTTTGATAATTGGCCAAAAAGTATAGTAACAGACTCCTCCAAAGCCATCAAGGCTAGGAGCATTGTCTTTATGGTGGTTGAAGACTCTCATCTTAATCTCATGTGAGGGGATTCTAGTTAGAAAGTGATTCATGATGGAGTCCATTATTGTAGGAATCACATCATCCACCATGGTTAAGTCTTAAGAGGCACCTACAAAACAAAAATGTTAATGAAATATATTCAAGTTTATATTAGGTATTTTTTTATTTTAACATATTTGCTGATGTTTTTGTCTTTTAACTAGATGTTTCATAATACTTTAAAATTTAAATACAGGTATACTATAATAAAAAAAAAGTACAAGATAATGTAAGATTTCCTTAAGCTGACCTTTATATGAGCTCTCCCTCTCAAATTGATTCCGGCTCCTTTTGCGATTGTAAATTTGGGATTTTAGCCAACGCACGGTTTCGGATAGTGACATAAAGAAAACAAGCTAAGGATAAAATATACAACGAAAGCTGCGTTTTCATTTTTTTTTTATCACCATTGTACTTTCGTTAACAACATACTCATCATACTTTTTTTCTTCTTCTTCTTAAACGACAATACGTATGAAGCTCTGAATCTTACTGTTACGATTTTAACTGTCCAAATTATATAAAGTGCACTATTCATCGTTTCAGATATTGTTTTCTCACTTATTCACATGTATTGTGAGAAAGATAGGGGTGGGCTAGTTGCAGAACAAATAATTGTAAAGCTTTTATTCTTAACCCAAAATAAATGTAAATCTAGGTGGCCTCACCTTTCTTTTTCATTGTTATCATAGGGTGGTCATCTCTTTTTTATAATTCAGGAAAGCTTTTTGTTGATTATTTTTAAAATCTAATCAAGTATTAAAGGTAATATCATCGATTAACAATGTCTCAAAAATACATTTTAAACAAACAATAAGACTAAATTAAATAAAAAGCAAATCTTAAAACGTGTAAATAGTAGAATTAATTCACAAATTAAAGATATTTTTTGGAATGGAAAATTTAAAAAGATGGATCTCAAAGGTTCACAAAATCAATTCAAATATGATTTGGATAAAATATTAAGGAAGACTATGTTGAAAGGAACACTTATCCCCTATTACCAAATTACCAGAGTCAATACGAAGATGGTTCAATATGGACAGACAAATAAGTATTAGAATTGTTTTAGGCACTTTAAGAATTGCTACCACGTTGTTATTGATTTTTTTTTAATTAGGAAATAAATCTCTGGACGCATCCCAAACACATACATCTCGAAATAGGCCTACAGACTGGTGTATATTTCCGCCATTAACGACATTCTGAGTTGCAAAATCTTACGGAGATATATCTCTGAAATTTTTCAACGTTTTGATTTCTGGAATCTGGAGATGCATCTCCGAATTTTTCTCTCTACTTTGTTTGGCTTGATCTCATTGTGTTTCATTTGTATAATGTGTTGCTTCTTTTACAAATATACATGTATGTTTGATTGGAGTAAATAATAGAGTAAGGATATCGTACCCACAGAAAGTTAAAGAAATTTAGGTTGAACTTTGTAAGTGATCTTTGTTGAAAAGAAGTATGAGCAAGGTAACAAATAATAATTGGTAACAAATTAAAGGTATCCACAATGTAGAACTAAGAATGATAAATAAGGGCGATAATATCAAAAGAGTGAATGATGAGCTATGATTCATTAATATGTTAAAATTAAAAATGTGTATATGATGTGAAGTGTCATGCTTCAAAAGGTCAGAACGTGATCTTGGTGTGTATTTCTATAACATCAAAACATGCTTTACTATGGCAAGGGAACAAATCTTAAGTCTAATTTATAACCCTAAAAATACAGATGATTTTAACTCTAAAAGTTCTTTATGACCTTAACCTCTTATCTCTAAGTAAGCTAATTTAAGTGAAGATCTTTATCCTACTTGTTTAACCATTTTTGTTATCAAATCCACTTAGTGTTGGATCTCTCACAACAACAAGTTGTTACCTTTTTCTAGGTTGATCATTCAAAGAGTCAGGTTTATTGTATAAAAACACATAACAAAATAAGACACTAAACATCACATCATTTTAACATAAATACCACATTATATTAACTTTACATTGCTCATCAAACAAGTGTTTAACTCATGGTGAGCTGAGTACAAACTACTAAACTGAAATTAATAAGAAACATACTTAAACATAAAATGTAAAAGAGATGACTAACTACAAGTAACTTAGAGGATAATAAACAACAAGTGAAGACTCCAATTACACTAGCTCTTAGTAGTGAGTACAAGATTGAATGAGAAGAAAAAACCTCTCTTTTCCATTAACCCTTATACTGAAAATAAACTAAAACTAAATTATATTTCGTGTGTGTGAAACTCTCTCTTCCAAGACCTAAAGTCATCTTTTATAGACCTGCGTGTGGTGTGAAATATTGCAAGCTTTGGATCATGGACCTTTGATTCAAATAAGGATTAAGCCCAAATCAAATCAACATATTCTCCATCTGTCCTCTATTCTTAGTGAACAAGTTTCATAGTACAGACAATGGTGGGAGACAAGGTGTCTGTTGTAGGTTGCTGCAGCAGGTAGTGACACAGAGGTGCTGGTGATGGATTGTTGGTGTAGGGCACGCTTTTGCAGAAGTGGTCCCTACCGTACTTAGCTTTTTGTCCTTTGTGCAATTGATATTATCCTTTTACTCTTACAATTCTTCCAAGCACAATTCTGCCATGCAAACCCTAGAAAAACAAGCAAAAAATAGTCAAATTAAATAAATAAACGCTTAATTCAAAGTAAAAACATAACCTAGATAGATTGAGCCACGACAAAGTGTCTTAATATGCATCATTTTAGAGGGAAAAGCTCGATCGTCTTAGGCATTTATCATTTCTAGTCCGGTTGGCATAAGGGCGTCAAGTTCTAGGACTTGTGGATCTCCGCCATCGTCTTCTCGTAGGAGACATGTGACACTAGCTCAGATACCCAAGGCATCTGCGACTCTGGAGGCACTTGAGGAATTTGAGGCACCCGAGGCTCTGGATGCACCTCGGGCACCCGAGTAGTTTGGAGGAGGTCCTTCAGACTTATCGTTGATGCCTTTGTACCCGAACCATGTTGCCATACATGTATGGGATGAATATGTAATATTCAGTTGTAGTCATTATTTGAACTATCATTATTTTTATGATATTCAAAGTTTTCGACGATGATATATTTTTTCTGCAGGACCGTGATGCTTTAAAATTCATCAACCATGGCTGGAAGATTATAGGTCTGCAACAAACATAATGAGGAATGGTTTTAAAATGTGCTGCAACCATTTGTGTTCCAACTTTTCTGGATGTGATTTACCTATGATACTTTGATAACTTGGAGTAAATCCATGCGTACAACTGGGGGCCGCTTGTTTAGTAGAATTGCACTCCAAGTTAGCCGAGCATTGTATGTGGAAGACCAAATAGGTTACAGGAAACATTACACTATTGATGATAATATTTATGCATTTTTTGTGTTTGTGTATCATTTTCATTACACTTTTGCAACGCCATTACTAATAGTTCATATGTTCCATTTTTCAGGCTTGGATCCTCCAACACTTCTCACACATATCTGGCTAGTCATGTGTTCCAACCTACACTAAGGATATACCACATGCTTTTACATTTGCCCCGCTCTAGAGGACCCAAGAGACAGTTCCATACCAAGTGTATCTTAATTGCTTAGTAGCATATGATATACACTACCATACATACGTCAATCACGGCGAGACACATCCCTTTAATGACATAGCCTTATACTTAGGATGGTTGGCTTGTGGTTCACGTATGACGTATCCTCATCTAACTGAGCACGTGATACGGAAATTTTTTTACATGCAGTATATTCCTAGAGACCCTTCTAATTCTGCTTCTCCCACTATGATATGTAGAGATATGGATACCATGTTTGATGATTATCTTTATCATCAGGCATCAGAGGAAGCACAAAGTACCATATCTCCTAACACTAGAGGGATGTACACTGCTACATCTGGTGGTTTTTTAGGGCGTCACATCCTTATATGACATTAGATGCTCCGAGATATCCACCTAGGCCATCTCATCAGGAGATCCTAAAGGAGAAGCAGACTGGGGCAGACCATGTTGTTGATGTGTTGCCTAGATTTCGATATATCATGAATATTGGGCATACGAGTATTGACAGAGGACTCTTTTAAGTTAGTTCTAAGGTGAGGGGCGTTCTATATTCCATGATGGGGTAGGCACGTGAGGCACTGAGTACAAGAGACAACATAAGAACAAGGGGATCTGACTTTTTCAAACGCAGTAGTTATAGTATTTGTAGTAAGAGCACAATTATCGGTTGTATTTTATTTTGAATTTATTATATACTCTCAATTTATTACTGTATATATTTCATTTTCATCATATCAGTTGTATGGTTTAATTTATATAAAATTGAAAATGATAGTATATTTATAATATATCGTCAATTTCATCAGAGCATCACTAAAACAAAGTAAAAAAAATTACTATCTGGTGTGGTTCTGAAGATGCATCTCTAGACTCTTTATGATGTGATTATGAAGATGCTTATCCGACCATTATATGTGAAAATGGGTGTTTTAGTCAAGAATGTTGTATATGAAGGTGTTCTGGAGATGTATCTCCAAAATAATTTTTGGAAAAATATGGGGTGAGACTAAGTTTAGGCATGTTTCAATGAGACAAAGGGTGCGTAGGGAGATGCATTTCAAAGGGTGTTTTTTCACCTCTTATGGTGGTATTAGCAATTCCCAAATATAAATATGTCAATAAATAAAAGTTCTAGAGGCCCAAAGTGATTATTGAAAGCTCTTGAAGTTTGACTAAAATTTTGGTAAAACACAATGATGAAAAAGATGAAGAGATCTAAATAAGACAACAATGTCGAAGGTGATATCCTAATAGTTGACATGACATCTTACTGATTTAGAAAGTTTAATTGTAAAACAAATCAAGTTAATATTTGTTACGCTTTTAAAGGATGAATCAAGACAGAATTAGAAGGCCTAAGAAAGAAAACAAAAGACTATAAAAGAAGACTTAAACCTAGGATGACATTATGCCTTATGTAACAATTGTAACCTAGTTCTCTTTGGTAAAAATAAGGGTTTAGGTTTTAAGAGTTGTTGGCTCTTAGGGTTGTAGTTCCAATTTATAGTATAGGATGCAGAGAGGACAACATAGGTGCATGTACACATCCAGAAGCCTTTAGGTAATGGTTGTTGTATTGTTATTGGACGAAGCTGTGAAGCAAGTCCAGGATAACTTGTAGGCCAAGAAACCGTGACAGGTTCTATGATGGAAAAAGACAGAGACATCACATGTGGTGATGAAGGGTGTGAGTGGTTTCTCATATCAAGGTTGTAAACCGTAGACTTTAGATTTGGTAAGGATGTTCATTAGGGTAGTGATTAGGAGACAAAGGTGAAAACAAGGGAGTTTAACTTTGTGATAATACTACGATATAGTGAAGTCTTCATCCTGGATTGGTATCCCCTAGATGTAGGTTTGTTAATACCTAACTGGGTCAACAATTATTGTGTTCTTTTTATTCTACAGATTAACAATTTTATGTTATATGTTCTTGACTAAGATGTCCCAACATGTTGTCTTAACATCTGTTGGTATTTGTGTTGCACTAATTTAAAACAACAACTGTGTAATTCTTTTGTTCACTAAAATGAAGTAATCATTGTCTTAACATTATGATAGGACTTTGCAGTATTTGCATAACTAGAATTCCATTTGGTATCAGAGCAGGTCACCCTGGTATGGTTTCTGGATGAGATCCATGTAGTACTTTCTGGTGATTAAATAGAAGAAGTTATTTTCTGAAAGGTTCTGCAACAACAAACAAGAGGAGTGGCTAATTCTCTTGGATGGTGTCCTGAAAGATGTTTTGACATCTTATCTAGGGTAAGTTGAAGTTGTTCTTTGGTGTTTCCGCTGCATACGTTCTGATTGAAGATTTCCAGTAGTATTGGATACTGGATTATTGATTGAAGAAAGATTGTAGCTTTCCTTACCTAGTTTTGTTCTTGTAGATGTCAATCAGTTTGAAGACACATACCATTCCAAAGTCGGGAGCAGAGGGATGTTATTGTAATGATTGAGTCTTATGTGACTTTGTACTTGATTGAGTGGCATCATCATGTATGCTGAAGTCATACTGGATAAAAGAGGTAAGAGGAATTATCAAACTCATGCTCTAGGGGTTTGATGATTACTTGTTGGCTAAGTTGTTGAAAACACTTGATATTATAATCAAGTCCAATTAAGGCAATTCAGCTGTATTCTAGAGTCTGCTAGTTATTCTTCAGACTAGGAGGTTTTTTCTTGGAAGCATGGAAGTGAAGACGGTGGAGGTGATTTATTTTCACCGTTCACAAACAACATGCGAGGAAGAACTCATACTTCTTACCCTAAGGATAAGTTCACACATTTAAGGTAATTAGGATTCGTTTAGAGAGAATATTAAAAGCTTGAATCAATGGGGAAGCCTTGATATCTTAATAACTTGCACAACAATGAAGAAGACAACATTAAGAAGAATATCTATGTGATATTCAGAATATGCTGGAATCAGACAAGGTTTATTACAACAAGGATTAAAAATCAATTGCTTTGTGCAGGTTTGATTATCCTTGTGATTCAAGATTGAAGACGTTATATTAGATGCTCTAACATCTCTTCATCATAGGTTTGAAGAATCATGGGAGGGGTTCTACATTCATTCAGAAGTCTCCTAGGCTTTTGACCTAAGATTATTGGCTTCACATCTTTTCCTGGAAAGTATGGAGACTTGTCCAGACAGTCATGCATTATTTTTGAAGATGGAGATGAAATACTATGAAGACATCATAATCTTGATGACCTGCTTGGATTGGTTTATTTATGATCTAGGTACTTTAGGGCATTCCCTAATTCTCATCATGGAGTTCAGATAGGTGACATATCAATAACTTCATGAAGATGATTCTAAGAAAGGAAAGGTGACATCCTTGGTATAACTATGGGGGTTAGTTTTTAACTTGTCCTTCTGGAGATTCAAATAGTGGCAGATTTGAAGTCTTTGGAGAAGCACTAGCAGGTACTCTTCAATGTGTGAGATAGGTTGAAGTAATTTCAAAATCAACAGAATGGATGTTGTCTACTTAAACTTGATGGGTGAATCAAGTCTATAAGAGCATGAGACTCTTATTATGTAAAGGGAGGAATTTATTTCAAGTGGCAGAAGAAGGAGCTGTTTTCAATGGCTAGATGTCAAATCATAATGTTTTGACATCTAGTTTTCAAAATCAGAATCTCAGTTTGTGCAGTGGCACATCAACTCAAGATAGGTTAATCTACTGGAATAAACAATGATGATTCAAAAAGATCATTCTCATGGCAGTTTGCGGGAGCTGAAGGAAGGAGAAGATGTTACATTATCCATGACTTAGGGAGTCTAAGTGTGTATAACTTGAAGATCCAGTTTAGTTGGTAGATCAGGATATCCTTATGAGAATTCTGACATACGTGAAGAAGCTGATCAAATTGTGGCATTTGGTTGATCTAAAAGTGGATTCAAAGAATCAAGATAATTAGTAGGTGGCAGTTGGTTAGTATTGACATTATGTCTTGGAACAAGTTAATCTTGGGCAGAAGAGCTACAAGTTGAAGTCTCGAGAAGATTTATTTTCTTCTTGAAGGTGGATGAGAGGTTACTCTCTTTATGGAGTTCTTATTCAAGCTGGTGGCGCAGTGATGAAGGTTCTTCAGTTCTTTGGAATACTATGCTTTAGTAAGTCCTGTTGGTGGAGTATATCAAGAATTTGGTCTTGGTGTGTGGATGATGTTCTAACATTCTGTTAGACATTATCTGGGAAATATATCTTTGGTTAAGGATGATTATTGTTGTGGTTCTAGGAGCTTTTTTAGCCTACATGTCTATTGGGTATGGAAAATGTAGAAGAGACTGAAGTAGATTAGGATTGATTGCTTTGAAGTCTGCATGTGGATAGCCAGCAACTGATTAAGAGTATTCCAAATTATCATACGGGAGAATGATATGGATGACTATCTTTGGAGATTTGTGAATGATTGAAATTATGTGAGCCTTGATGAGGTTCTGTCTTTTAAAAATCTCTTGGAAGGACTTTTTGTCTAGCAAGGCATGTTGTTGTGAAGCATGTGTTCATATAAGGTAAAGTGAATGTGTCTCAGTAAATGGTTGGAAAAAAGGGTGCTACTCTTGAATACATTGAAATGCGTCTTATGTTTTCCATTCATTTTATGCAAGTGCTCAGGGGGAGCATAAATTATATTAGATAGGGGGAGAAGCCTCTTTCTCTAAGGATCATCAACACCGAGCTTGTGGTGAGTAACAAGCATAGATTTTCCATCTATGCGGGATGAAGATGTCAATTATTATATCTTGAAATTTGTATTGTTTTAAGTTGTGGGATACTTGACAATACAAAATATATGATTCTTGTAGGATTCTTAAAGAATCATTGACCAGTCTGGGAGAATTTCATTTTCTCTGTAGATTCCTGTCATGTTACTATGGAAATGTCTAATAAAAAATCTTTGGAAGATGAGACAATGTCCTAACATCATGTCCGAAATTGTTGTACAACATAATTTTGAGCAAGTGGGATGATGGACAGTTAGTTGATGCGTGTTTTTCGCAAGTGTACGAACACGTCAGAGTAATATAAAAGATTGTCGAATCCACAGAGACCAAGTGTCAATCTATCGTACATGTTGTTATGGTGTGTATCTAAGGCAACTGAATATAAGGGTTTTAAGGAGTGTCCAATGGTAAATAAAATAATAATTTTAAACAATTGATAAATTTCATTACACATGTATCGGGCCGGTATCAATTTACGCCTTACCAACTTTGAATACTTTGTTTGATGCTCCGGGTCCTCAAACAAAATGCCATTAGCATTAGGCATTCGGTGTGCCCGCTTACGGGGGCGAGACGATTCGGCAACACTGTTACCGGTATCCTTTCGAGGAGGCATTGTTCTCACCTGCACAAATTAAGCACACGAAAAAAATTGAAAGATTAGAGAAATCGGTCACCGTAGAAGTGACAAAAGAGGGATGGGGAACAATTTTTGTGAACGGGGTAGGGTGTTTTGGTGAGTGGGAAATTGAAAGCATAATCTCAAAATGAAGAATTCAAATAGTCATTACATAAAGAAAATCAGGGACACCCCCTGGAATTGGGGGGTTTAGCCACTCATGTTCATAATGGAAATAAAAACAGAGCAAGAAAATTGAGACATTACAATTAACGTAGGATTCGTCGGATCGTCAATCGCTTCCGCTCTTGATCAATCCTTCTTCTCCCGTATTCGTTCTAATCCCCAAAATCCCCAAATCCAAAAGTGCCCCATTACAGTAATAATTGTCAAATATAAATCAGTCTTCCAAAACACCGCGAAAAGTCCGGAATACCCTTGCAGCAGCAAAACATAAGATTTTCTTCTGGTCTTCACAACACGGGCCGTGTTGTGTAACACGGGCACCCATGTTGTGCCTCTGGTTCACCCCAATGCCTCTTCTTCAACAAATGCTATGACACGGGCCGTGTTGTACAACATGGGCACCCGTGTCACAGCTCTGACTTTCTCCTTTTCTTAGCAAATATCCTTTTCCTCTGGTATTCACAACACGGGCCGTGTTGTACAACACTGGAACCCGTGTTGTGCCTCTGACATCCCATTTTGATGTCATCTTTCATGCTTGGATCATCTCTTCGGGCGCGTTGAACAACCGATTACATATTGACCTGAAAACACATCAAAAAACAACCACATAACCCATTCCAAAGATGAAAACAAAATAAAACGATAAAAACTAACTTGCAAGCTATATTAAGAAAACTATGATGAAACATGAACGTAATAATTCAAACAAACACAATTAGACTCAAAGGACACTGAAAACCGGCTTGAAAACTACAACTAAATATCACTGATCAAACTCCCCCAAACTTGAATTCTTGCTTGACCTCAAGCAAAAATCCTGTATTTATACCTTAAAACACTAGCAAAATGAATTATGATACTCATACGTGGATCCTTCGTTCCAAGTCACCCAATGAGTTCTTTTTGGTATTTCTCTCTCAGTAAAGGTATCACACTAACACTACACCGTGGAAAACCCCGGATCTGAATCTCCTTTTCGGTAACCTCTCCGACTATGCTTCGGGCTTAGGTCTTATTTTTCGATTTTCAACCCTTTTCATTCGGACAATCACTTTTAAGGCTTTTTATGATTTTCACTATGTGTACAAGATTGATCCCCTTTTTAATTGTTGGCACCGATTTTTCTTTGTCCCTTAGGGAAACATTTATGTTCAACCGCCGTTAGGTTGAATAACCTGGTGAGGGTTACCCAACTTAGAATGATCGATCGTTCTAATGTTTTTATTCATTTTTTTTCGGTGCCTTCAAGCCTTTTTTCTCTTTTGGATCAACTTTGTACACACAATTATTATAGATAAAGCCAGATATATCAATAGAAACTACTTCGGGTTTACTTCTCAGATCAAAGTACCATGGCACGAATCTACATGTCGAACTCGTTCCTAATTCTGGAGACTCAGTGTGTTCATGTGGTACCTACACATCAAATTTTTTCCATATTTTGCTCATTGGGTTTCTTTTCACTCACATCCTATATACTTTCTCATTATTCACTCGCAACACACAACAGGTCAGCTCAGGGGTGTTTTTTCAAATAACACATAGCTATAATCTTCAAGCCGACACTACGACACTATTAAAAATAAACATAGATTAAAACAAAACAAACAAAAACATGAAAACTAAACCCCCCCACACTTGAACTCAAGAGTGTCCTCACTGTTGAAGAACCAATGTCGGAGGGGACTCACAACTATCACTGCTCAGGTGGAAATCCATGAAGCCTCATCTGCTGCATCCATGAATGCAACTCATCGATGAGGTCCCCTTGTCGGGTCTGCTCTTTGATCATTTTGTCCCACTGCTCCTTGGACATATTCCACTGACCGGTTGCTTGGTTTGATGATCCACCAGCCGTTTGAACCAGGACCTCTTCAGCTTGGTTCCCTTCATCCTCCTCATCTGTAAAATACTCATCAAACTGATCGTTTCCACCCTGCATAGGGTCCTCATACAACCAGTTAGCTCTATTGTCTATAGTAATCAAATTCGGAGCAGGTAAAGAAATCAAATTCTTGTTCCGAGTCATCACAAAGTAATAATTATGACAGCTCTTTATCATACCTTGGTTGATCAAGGTTTCAAGATCAATTTTGGTCTTACCTTCCACTGCAAGTACTTCAAGCAACCTATCAACATACCCAAGATGTTCAACAATTTGCGTAATCATCCCTCCAACAGAGATCTCACCCGAGGCAGCATTGGCTACCCGCTTCAGGTGGTCTGCTGCGAAGGCCGCAACGTTAATCAACTCGTTATTTTCCATCCCATACAGGAAGTACAACTCTCGCAGTGTCACCACTCTTGTGCTATCGCCTCGGCAGAAAAGGGTATAAGCCAACCCTTTCTGAGCATACCTAAAGCATGGGTTATGAATACATGAAGCTTTTGCCGCCGATGCGGCATACTCGGTACTGCCGGTGATATCCTTCCAGAATGATCCTACCACAAATGTACTCGGCGGTGCACCAGGCCCGTAAACTGGAAGATCTAATATCTTTCCTAAATCAGCAACTGACATCACATGATCATTGTCAAATAGGCAGAACTTCAAAGTACCGAAGTACTCTGTGTCTGATCCGGTCCACGTATGCTTGAGCTGAAACTGTAAAGAACTCAAAAATTCCAAGGTTATGCGCTCAAAAGTTGGCGCTTCATACATCATAAAATTTAGCATGCCAATACTGTGAAACATTCTATGAACTTCGAATTTAAGCCCTAGATTCTCAAGAGTTTCATTACACATGTATCGGGCCGGTATCAATTTACGCCTTACCAACTTTGAATACTTTGTTTGATGCTCCGGGTACTCAAACAAAATGCCATGAGCATTAGGCATTCGGTGTGCCCGCTTACGGGGGCGAGAAGATTCGGCAACACTCTTACCGGTATCCTTTCGAGGAGGCATTGTTCTCACCTGCACAAATTAAGCACACGAAAAAAATTGAAAGATTAGAGAAATCGGTCACCGTAGAAGTGACAAAGGAGGGATGGGGAACAATTTTTGTGAACGGGGTAGGGTGTTTTGGTGAGTGGGTTATTGAGAAAATGGAGCTCTTATGAAGAATGAAAATGGGGTTAGGGTTCTTGAAAGAGAATGGAGGTTGAAGAAGATGAAGGTTTATGGTAAATGAGTGGTTAATGAGCCACTAATGAGAAGTTATGGGAATAAACACGTGGGACCCACAGAATAAAGTTGGGAAACTCAAAAATTTTTGAAAATTTGGCTTCCCGCATGCGCAACACGGGCACCCGTGTTGCTTCCCTGGTTTTGCTCACAATCTCATTCAAAAGAACTTTTCTTCAGACCTTGCAACACGGGCCGTGTTGCACAACACGGGCACCCGTGTTGCTCCCTGGTTCTACTCAAAGTCTCATAAAAAAAACTTCTTGTCCAGACATTGCAACACGGGCCGTGTTGCACAACACGGGCACCCGTGTTGCATCCCTGGATCTTCTTCAAATTCTCACAAAAAACAGAGTTCTTCTGCACTTTGCAACACGGGCCGTGTTGTACAACACGGGCACCCGTGTTGCACCCCTGGATTTCACTTTTTCTTGATTTTCTGATCTTCCTTTCCCGCCATCCAACCTGGTTCTTTCCTTCTCAGAACCAGTGATACAAACAACCTACAAAACTGAAACAAACAAAAGAAAGAATGATAAAATCGTGGGTTACCTCCCACTTAGCGCTGCGTTTAATGTCGCATGGATCGACGGTCCGTCATCCTACTGAGTAAGACGAGTGACATGCACATCACCAGTAGTCTGGACTTTGAAGTAATGCTTTAATCTCTACCCGTTCACTTTGAAAATATCTCCATTGGTCTGATTTTTAATTTCGACGGCTCCGTGAGGAAATACCTTGTGAACTACAAAAGGTCCCGACCATTTAGACCTTAGTTTTCCTGGGAATAGCTTCAACCTTGAATTGTATAGAAGGACCATTTGTCCTTCCCAAAACTCTTTTCTTTGAATCCTTTAATCATGCCATTTTTTCGTTTGCTCTTTGTAAACTTTAGCATTCTCATACGCCCGATTTCTGAATTCTTCTAACTCGTGAAGTTGAAGAATCCTTGAACTTCCAGCTTTTGACAAATCCATATTAAGATACTTAGACGCCCAAAAAGCTTTGTGTTCAAGTTCCAATGGTAGGTGACATGCCTTTCCGTAAACCAGTTGATATGGTGACATACCGATAGGCGTTTTGAAAGCCGTTCGGTACGCCCATAAAGCGTCATCCAACTTAATAGACCAATCCTTTCTAGATGAATTCACTGTTTTTTCCAGGATTTGTTTCATTTGTCTATTTGACACCTCAACTTGGCCGCTCGTTTGGGGGTGATATGGAGTAGCTATCCGGTGTTTAACATTGTACTTTTGCAGCAGCTTATCCATGAGGTGATTCAGGAAATGTGTCCCTTCGTCGCTTATTAAAGCTCTCGGGACACCGAACCTTGCAAAGATGTTCTCTTTCAGGAATCTCACCACAACCTTAGCATCATTGGTGGGCAATGCAACAACCTCCACCCATTTGGACACATAATCCACTGCCACCAAAATATAGTTTTTTCCGAACGACGGTGGAAACGACCCCATGAAGTCTATCCCCCATACATTGAATAACTCAACCTCGAGCACAGAGTTTTGGGGCATCTGGTTTCTTTTTGATATATTCCCAGTCCTCTGATATCTGTCACACTCTTTCATTAATTCTTGAGCATCCTTAAATAAAGATGGCCAGTAAAGTCCGAATTGAAGGACTTTAGCTGCTGTCCGATCACCACTGAAATGTCCACCATACTCAGAGTCGTGACATGCTTTCAGCACATCTTTTTGTTCTTCGTCAGGTACACATCTTCTCACAAGGCCATCCACCCCTCTTTTGTAGAGAAACGGATCGTCCCATAAGTAAAACCTGCAGTCATGAACAAAATTTTTCCTTTTGTTAGAATCAAAATCATCGGGTATAATACCGCCAACGAGGTAGTTTGCATAATCTGCAAACCAAGGCACCCCAATAACACCTAGGATATGTTCGTCAGCAAACTCATCCTTTATTGGGCGATGCTCTTCAGTCTCCTCAATTGGTGACATCCGAGAAAGATGATCTGCAACAGTGTTTTCACACCCTTTCTTGTCACGGATCTCCACATCGAATTCCTGGAGGAGTAAAATCCACCTTAACAGCCTGGGCTTTGAATCCTGCTTAGCAAAAAGATATTTCAAAGCAGCATGGTCAGTGTAAACAATCACTTTTGAACCCAACAGATATTGCCTGAATTTATCGAAGGCATACACAACCTCTAGCAACTCCTTCTTGGTAGTTGCATAGTTTATCTGTGCGAGGTTCAAAACATGACTAGCATAGTAAATCACATGAAGCAATTTACCTCTTCGCTGTCCAAGAACAGCCCCTACCGCAATGTCACTAGCATCGCACATAATTTCAAAGGGTAGGGACCAATCAGGAGCAATAACAATAGGTGCAGACACTAATTCCTTTTTAAGTGTTTCAAAAGCATCGATGCACTCCTTATTGAAAACAAAAGCCTTATCTTTAACCAACAGGGTAGTTAAAGGTTTGGCTATCTTCGAGAAGTCTCTTATGAACCTGCGGTAAAAACCCGCATGTCCCAAGAAGCTTCTTATACCTTTCTCGTTAATTGGCGGTGGCAACTTCGAGATCACTTCCACTTTGGCTTGATCAACTTCGATTCCTTTTTGTGAGATCTTGTGACCAAGAACAATGCCTTCTCGCACCATGAAATGACATTTTTCCCAGTTCAATATTAAGTTGCTTTCTTGACATCTCTGCAAAACAAGTGAAAGGTTAGATAAACAGTGATCAAACGAGGATCCGAACACGGAGAAATCGTCCATGAACACTTCCATGTGTTTTTCTAGCATATCCACAAAAATGGATGTCATGCATCTTTGGAATGTAGAGGGGGCATTACATAGCCCAAATGGCATCCTTCTATATGCAAAAATGCCATAGGGACATGTAAACGCCGTTTTCTCTTGGTCCTCCGGTGCAACAGCAATTTGATTGTATCCGGAGTAACCATCAAGAAAACAATAGTAATCATGTCCTGCTAGTTTTTCCAACATTTGGTCAATGAATGGTAACGGAAAATGGTCTTTTATCATAGCCAAATTCAATCTTCTATAATCAATGCACACTCTCCAGCCCGTAACAGTTCTAGTAGGAATCAACTCATTCTTTTCATTTGTTATAACAGTTGTTCCCCCCTTTTTGGGCACCACATGTACCGGACTCACCCAAGCACTATTGGATATCGGATAGATTAATCCTGCATCCAATAGCTTAACAACTTCTTTTCGCACTACCTCCTTCATCACCGGATTCAATCTCCTTTGGGGTTGCACTACCGGTTTGTGATCTTCTTCCATAAGTATTTTATGCATACACACCGTAGGACTTATACCTTTAAGGTCTTCAATCTACCACCCAATTGCTCCCTTGAATTTCTTAAGGACTTCAATTAACTTGTCTTCTTGCATACCTTTCAAATTAGCGCTAATAATAGCGGGACATTTTTCTTCCGTGTCAAGAAAGACATATTTGAGATTCTCGGGAAGTTGCTTCAATTCTGATATTTTTGGCTTGTCTTTGCCTTCATCAACCTTTATAGGCTGTCGCAACTCTTCCCACCGGTGCATTCTAACTCTTTTAAGGATAGGTTGAGTTTCAAGCATAGCTACCACTTCCATATCATTATCTCCAACTTCCTTATCGTCTTCAAAAATGGACATACTCAGCACCCTCTCTAGAGGTAATTTGGACACACTTTCTAAATGCTCACTAGCTTCCATTTGTTCTAACACTTGTATGTTACTACTAGTGCCCACATCATCTTTATACTTCAAAGTGTTCCTAACATAAATTTTTAACTCTTCATCATACACCTTCAACGTTAGTGTTCCACCTTCCATATCTATCATGACTCTCCCGGTTTCTAAGAAAGGTCTTCCCAAAATCAAGGGGATTTTTTCATCTTCAGGCATTTCAAGGATCACAAAGTCAACCGGAAACACAAATTTGTCCACTCTAACCAGGACATCATGGACCACTCCATATGGCCGCTTCACCGAGTGGTCCACGAATTGGAGAGTCATCCTAGTGTCTTGAACAGCACCAATACCCAACTTTTTGTAGATGGATAAATGCATTAAACTGATGCTCGCTCCCAAGTCAATGAGAGCTCTCTTGAACGATCGGTCACCAATAGTGCATGGGATGGTGACAACTCCTCTATCTTTATTCTTCACCGAAATCTTTAGTCCCTGCAAAATAGCACTACAAGTTTCGGTTAGAATAATAGGTTCAGCTCCCATAGTCCTCTTTTTAGCAATGATATCTTTCATGAACTTGGCATAAGTGGGCATTTGTTCAAGTGCTTCAAGCAATGGGATATTCAACTCCAGCTTTTTGAACAAGTCAAGAAATTTCTCAAAATTCTTCTCTTGCTGCCCTTTCTTCTTGTTTCTTGTAGGATATGGAAGTTTGACCACCGGTTTCGGTTCAACCGCTTTTTCTTTGATGTCCGGTGCTGGGGTAACTTCTTTTTCTTTACCAACCTCTTCATTTTCTTTAATTTCCAGCTCAACCTCAATCATTTGACTTTCACCTTCAGAATTTTCTTGAACCTCTTCACTAACTTTACCTCTTCGCGTTGTGACTGCATTTACTTTGTGATTATCTCTAGGATTTGTTACAGTAGCACTAGGAAGAGTTCCTGGAGTTTGTGGAATGGCGAGGTGTTGGGCAATTTGGCTCATTTGCACTTCAAGATTCTTTATATATGCTCCAATATTCTTGAAGTTACTTCTTGTTTCTTCTTGAAATTGACAATTGTGAGCTGCCATCTTTTCAATGGCAATTTCCCAATCAGCTTTTCTTGACACTGGAGGTTGATATGGTTGTTGCTGGGGATGATACTATTGTTGGCCTTGAACCGGTTTTTGGATGTTCCCTTGATGATCTTTCCAAGAGAAATTTGGGTGATTTTTCCACCCCGGATTATACGTGTTGGCATACGGATTGTTCTGCCTCAACATATTAATCTGTTCAACCTGCTCTTGAGTTGCCAAACAGTGCATGGCAAAGTGAGGACCACAACATATCTCGCAAATCACTGCTTGAACGGGTTCAACCTGAGAAAATGTTTGAGTTCCCAGATTCATCTTCTTTAACCTTCTTTCAACTTCTGCGGCAATTTGATCTTCCATTTTTACAACCTGCTCTGTCAGCTTAAGATCAATTTTTCCATCTGGTTGACTCACTGTGCAAGCATATAACTCAAGGTGTTCATTGGCAGCAATGGCTTCGATGATTCTTTTAATACCTGTGGCTATTGAAAAGTTTGTTGAGACACCTGCAGCAGTATCAATAACCTGCTTTGTCTTGAGTCGCAACCCATTCACAAAGTTTTGCATCTGCTCGGTCGCGTCCATATTATGAGTAGGACACGAAGTTAAACACCTTTTGAATCTTTTTTAAGCATCTCCAAGTGATTCACCCTTTTTTTGTTTAAAATTGACTATATCATATCTTTTCCGGATGAACACTGAAGCAGGAAAGTATTCATTAAGGAAAGCTGTTTCCATCTCTTGCCATGTTGTGATACTCGCTGCGGGAAGAGAGTAGAACCACTCTTCTGCATCGTCAGTAAGTGTGATTGGAAACATCACAAGTCGTTTTGCCTCCTCTGAATGACCTTCAATCTTCAACGAAGTTGTGGTAGTAAGAAATCTCTGCAGATGCTTATTTGCATCCTCATTGATTCTTCCGGAGAAAGGCTTGCTCTCTAACTGGCGGATAGTAGATGGATGCAACTGAAAGTGTGCTACATTCACCGGTTGATTAACAATCGTCATCCTGTTAGGCTGAGCATTTTCCCCTCCGTAATCCCCTAAGAGTCTCTCTGCAACAGGTTGATTCCCTGCCATGTTGTTGAATTCTGGGTCAGTTTCTCTGTCTGAATCAGAGTCACTGTGCTCCGAGTGAACGAATATATAGTCCTCAGTTTCTTGATACAGGACACTTGAACCAGTCTTAGCCAGACTATCAATTCTTGCCTTGCGGCGTCTCTCGTGCAAAGCTCTTTCTGGTTCTGTGTCAAAAGAAAATTTAGCTGAGGCCTGACCTCGCATAAACAGTTAGACACAAGTTAGAAAACAAAATTTCAATAACACTAAAATGATATACAGAGAGAAAAGTAAAATTTTAGTCGCAGAGCAACAAAATTCCAATTGATATAACACAAACAACTTAATTCTTTGGCAGTCCCCGGCAACGGCGCCAAAAACTTGATCGGAAAATAGCAAGTGTACTATTTTTACCGATGTAGTAATAGAAGGGAATAACCCCAAATATCGATCTCAATGACTACTTAATAAAATAAGTTCTTAATGATTAATTTCAATTGGACAAAAGATATGGTTTAAAGGTTTGAATTTAGATTAAATAAACTAAAGATACTAAAACGTAGACTAAAACAAATAGTTTTCACTAATATGAAAGTAATGCCAGGGACGGTGTATGATCCGTAGTGCAATGACTAATGGTTTCTTAATTTTACAGAGATATGCTTTAAAAAATGTCTTTCCAAAGTCGATAATGTTTTTCCAAAATTCCTTTAAAGAAAAACCTTTGGTATTCTTCCTCGACCTTGATTCCTCAACGGTCAAAGAAGAATATCAAGCAATAATTCTGAAATAAAAAGGTTTTCACAAAAATATCCCAATTCTTCAGTAATATTTATCACGATAAAATTTATGCAACAAGGTTAGGATGGTTGGTCAGACCAAATCCTAACCACGATCAATTATCCCATTTTCCAACAAAGACAAAGCATTAAGGACGTTGCATAAAATAAAGAAACGAAATTGAAAGCATAATCTCAAAATGAAGAATTCAAATAGTCATTACATAAAGCAAATCAGGGACACCCCCTGGCATTGGGGGGTTTAGCCACTCATGTTCATAATGGAAATAAAAACAGAGCAAGAAAATTGAGACATTACAATTAACGTAGGATTCGTCGGATCGTCAATCGCTTCCGCTCTTGATCAATCCTTCTTCTCCCGTATTCGTTCTAATCCCCAAAATCCCCAAATCAAAAAGTGCCCCATTACAGTAATAATTGTCAAATATAAATCAATCTTCCAAAACACCGCAAAAAGTCCGGAATACCCTTGCAGCAGCAAAACATAAGATTTTCTTCTAGTCTTCACAACACGGGCCGTGTTGTGTAACACGGGCACCTGTGTTGTGCCTCTGGTTCACCCCAATGCCTCTTCTTCAACAGATGCTATGACACGGGCCGTGTTGTACAACACGGGCACCCGTGTCACAGCTCTGACTTTCTCCTTTTCTTAGCAAATATCCTTTTCCTCTGGTATTCACAACACGGGCCGTGTTGTACAACACTGGCACCCGTGTTGTGCCTCTGACATCCCATTTTGCTGTCATCTTTCATGCTTGGATCATCTCTTCGGGCACGTTGAACAACAGATTACATATTGACCTGAAAACACATCAAAAAACAACCATATAACCCATTCCAAAGATGAAAACAGAATAAAACGATAAAAACTAACTTGCAAGCTATATTAAGAAAACTATGATGAAACATGAACGAAATACTTCAAACAAACACAATTAGACTCAAAGGAAACTGAACCGGCTTGAAAACTACAACTAAATATCACTGATAATCAGGCTCGAATGTAATTCACATAATCAATAGATATTCCGGTACTTGTTAATAGAACTACTTATGGGCAATGTTTTCCACTTTGAAAAGAACTAATTTAACAGGAACTGTCGCTTTCACGTATTCATAACCGAGTTGTACTCCCTAATCAACCCCTCCTATTGTCACGGATAGAAAGGTACGTACTGCGTTATAGTAGTAAACCTATTTTTAAGAAATATAGTATCTTAACTAAGTTGAAAAATACTTTAACTTGGATTCTTTAGCAAAAAGAGGTTCTCACGAACCAGACTCTAAACTTCTTAACGCGTCCGAAAATCGTTTTAAAATCTCTTTTCTTTTTAATCTAAAAACTCCTAATGAACAAGACAAAGCGCTTTTGGCTGTTTTTAAAATAGTTAAAAACAATTACTTAAATTGAAAGATAAAATAGCCCTTAAGTGTTTCCACGAACGATTGTACGGATTACTGGTTCAATTATGATCCTTACATTCTAACCTTTATGGATTTAGTTAGACATGGTAAAGTAAAAGTTCTTTTTATAATTTTTCATAAAAGTATTTTAGTGCGAGTGCGGAAAGTAAATAAAAGTAGTGAGAGTGCGGAAAGTAAATAAAAGTAGTGCGAGTGCAAGAAATAAAGGTATTTAAAGCGAGTGCGGAAAATAAACGAAAGTAGTGCGAGTGCGAGAAATAAATAAAGTAAAGCGAGTGCGGGAAAATAAACGAAAGTAAAGAAATGCAGAAAGTAAATAAAAGTAAAGCAATGCGGAAAAATAAAATACGAACTGGAATTAAAATGGCGGCAGGATTAACTTCCTCCCGGAGTGCTCCAAAACTCGATCACACTGACGTATACAGACTCGATCACTCGATTGCAGTAACACCCCGATGTGGAATGATAATTGTTTTAAAACTGATATATGCCTAAGAGATTCTAAGTTTGGATCCTTGAAAACGAAAATCTAAGGCTCTATTTATAGGAAAACAAAAAGCAAGAAAAGACCAGGATGCCCCCTCCACTAAAAAGTGGAGGGAAAAGTTTTTGCCTTGTGGCGCCCGCTACAGGCACATGGCGCCCGCCATGAGACTAATAAGGAATAAGAGAGTGGGGATCGTGGGTCTTGGCAGTTGTGGAGTTGTCTTGAGACGTGGCCACGTCATGGCAGACCCCATGGCGCCCACCATGGTGGATGCCGTAAGTGTAAAAAGCTGAATTTCTTGGTTTTCGTCCGTTTCCACTCCTTTTTCGCTCCTTTTATCGATTAAGGCCCCGATTACATAGAAAACCTGAAAATAAAGAAAAACAAAGTAATAACATAACAAAATAACAATAAAAGCTAAGAATGCATGCGAAATCGGAGTCAGAAATACAGTGAATTTTAGTGTTATCAAATCCTCCCACACTTAGACCTTTGCTTGTCCTCAAGCTAACATTAAAGCTCAAGAAGAAAAAATGGTGTCGACACGTGATTTGGGCTAAAGGGCTTCTAAGTTCAAGTCAGGATGCAGTGGATGGTACTAACCAAGTGAGCCAAGGGTACCATAATAACACATACATAAACTTCAATCCTATATTAACTACCCCATGTCATCCCACAATACCTAGGCCTATCTTCTCATCTTTTTGGGTCCTTTTCATTCAGGCGCAATCACATTAAGCCCGTTATCCGTACATGCTTCATAGTAGAGTGACCAGTTAGTGATTCTGATTCATAACATAAAGTTTCTGGCACATAAGCATGTGTAAACCTGTTTTTATTTCGCCTAAATGTAGTTGCGGGGGATCAGATTGTAATCCGCCCTACCAAGTTTAGTGTCAGATACGTCTGAACCAACTAACAATAGGTGACTGCAATTTTGTTTTTGTGGCAAAAATTTTGTTCTTCTCTTTTTTCGATTTAAATGACTTTGTGAGGGTCACTTATCCCAGAGTTTGCCTTTTCTTTTTTATTAGCACTGGATCATTCACTTATGTTCATCGACCCCCTACGTAGAGCATGCTTAGGCCGGAGCTGACTGCTAGAATAAACTACTTAGGACAATTTTTGAATGATAATAAAGGCCATGGTGTGGGGTTTAGGAGTGATTCCTATATTCAAGAGGTCTATGGTGCTACAATGGTACTGATGTTTCAAAAAGTTGACCTAAGTCACCACATCCTAATCCAAACCTGTCTCAAAGCCCAAAAAACATGTGAAACAACATTATTTTCTTTTTTTAAATTTTTTTGGTAAGGCTAAGGAAATGGGAAAAAATGAGGATGTACTAAAAATACACTATATTGGTGACTCTTCAGATACATGCATTATCTAAGAAACGATAAACTAGATAACTTACTGAAAAGGGAAATAACGGAAAGCAAATAAATAACTAGAAAGGGAAATGACAGAAAGCAATAAAATCCCCTCCCATATTTAAATTGAACATTGTTCCCAATGTTAAGAAATAAGATAAGGAGGGTAACCTGAAAAACTATTGCGGAGGAGCACTGGTGCCCTCGCCGTCCTACTGTGATGGTCTGGAACGACGGGATCTACTGCGATGTTGGTCCCTCCGATCAAGTCGTGCCGATAAGGCAGCCTGGGCACCCCGGACCTTTCGAAGGTTACCTAGGATGGAACCCTGAGTGGCCTCCATAAGCTGGTAGTGTCGGCGGTTGACTTCTCACTGACGGGCCTGCTCTGATGTGATGTCGGTCAAGGCACGACAAACGTTACTGTAGGCACGATCTGATACCGATCGTGATTGGTGCATGAAGCTCATGTTGTCTGTCAGTTGTTGTGAAATAGTAGAGAGTAGGTTGTCTCGCCTTTCCTCTCTAGCTGTCATATCACGCCACATCTCCTCAGTGACATAGAATCTAGGAGCAGCACCTGCAACAGGGTTAGAGGAAGATGGTGCGGTGTTTGACTGTAAAAATATTTTTGTTCTTTTGTTTTTTTTTTCATTATTGGGTATAAAATAAAATGAAATAAAAATAAAAATGAGATTAGTGCATGAAATAATATATAAGATAAAAACCAAAGTACATGGAAAATGTAATATATGCGATAATAAAATATGTCTGGAGATGCGAGAAATAAAATAATGCATAAAATATAAAATACTAGAGTGATATGTCAGGGAAACATGATCATGTGGTAGGCTTCTCTTCCTGGTTTGATCCACGAATCTCAGCTATCTCCCTCCGAAGCTCTTCAATCTCCTGATATAGAGCATCAGCCTCTAAGGCATGAGTAAGATCAGATACCTGGATCTGTAATTCCAAGTCCGCTACTTCCTGCTTGAGCAGGGCAGTCTCCTTGCGGAGCTCATAAATCTGAGTTTGTAGATCAGGCGGCTGCAAAGACATATTGTTAGACATAACAGTGATTCGGGGAGAAAGAGGTGTAGGAGTGTACTCAGCAGCGGGAGGTGATTTTGGCTCTTCGACAGTCTTTCCATAACCCTCTAAAGCATAACTCCAATTAGCAGGGTCGTGGACACTGGTCATCAGCGGGTCTAGTAATGTAAAGTAATGTATCACTTCGCCGTCGATCAGTAATCTAAACGTGTTGGGCTCAAAAGAGGCCCTCCTCATCAGTCCTCTGTCAAGACAAAAGTCAACATCCAGGGTGGTGTAGCAGCAGAAGGTCCTGAGGTGCAATAATTTGAGAGACAAACCCAATGTAGTAGCAATCTGTGTAACAATCCCACCGACATGTATAATTCCTACAGATGATCTGGCAACACTTGTAAGGCCCTTCAACAGAAAGTTGCCACAAGCAACTGGGCGTGACTGATTAGCGCAAAACAGTAGAAAAATCTCCTCTTCACTCAGCAGAGTCTCTGTATCTGGCAAACCGAGGAAAAAGTGTGCTAGAATCATCTAGAAGTACCTTAACATAGGATTGTGGATTACTTGAGAAAACTGAGTGGAAGGATCTTGGCTCCCTCCACCTGAGATGTTAGACCAAAACTTTTCCACTTCTCTGCTCATAAAATACCCCATCAGTGTCTCTGGAATAGCATCAGGAGTAGTCTGAAAACCTAGTAAATCACCAAACTCTATGTGAGAGAAGGAGTAGTCAATCCCGAACAACCTGAAAACAGCTGTCGCTCCCAAAGATTTGCATCCCGGTACAAGCGCGAACGGTCGGTGAAAAGAGGAATGAGAACACACAAAAGTGAACTCAGAAAGACAAGAGTCGCCAGCCAGGCATTTTTATCCCGAGGGAAAGGCAATGCTGCATAGACCTAGAAAGATATGGATAAGACGGTTGCGAACCAGAGAGACTGAGAAAGGGGGTTGGTTACAACCTGGGAAGGTATTAGCACCCAGATTGTCCGTCGTACTCGACGGGATCCATGCTTAAAAGATTTTTGTTTTAAAGGGGTAGTGTCAGTGCAATCTGTGTATAAAAGAGCTGGAAAAGGATGTACAGGTGTCAGTGTAAAAGCAGTGTGAAGTGTATAAGTGAAGTGTCAGTGTAAGGAAAGAGTGAGGTGCTCATGATAATGAGGCTTTAAAGAATAGCTGAAAGAGGGGGAATATACAGAGACTTTTGTTCGATAACTGTTAAGTCATGCCTACGTATCCTCTCGTGCAATAAGGAAGTCAGAACACCGTAGTTCGACCCAAAGAGACTGAAAGGTAAATTGACTTGTGAACTGCTTGCTTGTCTATGCTCAAGTGTATGACCTGTCTGGCTCAGGTGCAAACTGTCTTGCATTAGACGGAAGAAGCGAGTTCTCGTTTGTGAGTGAGTGAGATGAGAAAAGAATCCCGGAGGAGACGATTATTGTTTGTTTTTGAGTTTTCAGTCTTTTATTGCTTTTTGAAGTTTGTCATAAGTTAATGAGCTTAAGCCTAAACCAATGGATTAGTAAACTCATCACATCTTCCCTCTGATTAGGGGTAATGAGAATACCTTAAGTGTGAAGTCAGCATCTCACACTTAATCACCATGATGTAAGATTAAGATCATTAACCTACTTGTGATTATTTAGATGTTTTTGTTGTTTTTGTTTAGTGTTAAGTAATGAGCTTAAGCCATAATCAGGGATTAAACAGACTCATTACACCATCCTAATAGAAGGATAATAGATGAGAATGTTTATGCTGAGGAAGACTCCTCAACTTAATCCATGATTAGGGATTAACCTCATGACAAAACAAAGCCTTTATTAAATGGATTTTAGTTAATGATAAGATGAAGAAATGATTTTTTATGGTTTGTAAGACAACTTGAGGGGGACTTGTCCATTAACACTAGGGTTAGTCCTTCTTAACCAATTAAGGAAGAATTAGAACCCTAATCAAGGCCCAAGTTACAAGCTTGATGTCTTGGTGATTATTAAGTGAATTGATTAAAGGATTTAAACACATTAAGGGTTTAACACTTAGGATTAAAGTTATACACTCCCTCCTAATAGAAGGATGCAGGCATAAGCTTATTCATAAAGCCTTAAAGCCTTTAGGGTTTAGTCCATGATTATGAGATGAGAAGAGAAGACTCAAAGAGACACAAAGGTAAAAGCTAAGTGGGGGACTAATCAATCCTAAAAAGTTATCATGCTTGGTAGTCCTAGGGTTTGTGAGGTTTAATAGAAAGGTCTTCAAAGAACCACCAAGGAGGGAAGCAGATGAAAGGAGCAAAGAGAAGCAAAACAACTTGCTTCACTTAAGAAGTCAAGTTGCTTGAAGAAAGAAAATAAGATGAACAAGAATGAGCAAGCTCAATCCAATACACATACAAAAATGCAGCAATGATACATAAGAGAGATGAAAAAGAGATTGTGAGAAGTGAAGGCAAATCCACTTCTCAAAACAACTTACCACCTGAAAAGTTAGCAAGAGAGATGAAATGCAATGCAAAATGAGATGCAATGTCATGATGCAAACCAAAACCAGAAGCATGAGTATGATGTTAATGATGCTAAGAGATGATGCAAACATGAGGCAAGACATTAGAATGATCATACAAACATATGGATGCAAGAGGAGCATGCTTAGGACCATGAACATACATGAAAAGTTATGGAATGCAATGGACATATAACATGGCAAATGAAAGATGCAATGATCAAACATGATTCTAATATGTCCTAAGATGTATTATGAATCATGTGGATGCACAAAATGTCATGGCAGGTCATTGGATGCAAGCAAATGAAAGATGGATGCAAAGGAAGGCATGAATTAGGGTTTATGATCAACACACAAAGCAAAATCCAAAACCAGAAGCAAATGACATGATAAAAATTTGAAAATGAAATCAAAGGAACCCTAAACCTATACAAACTTACTGCCCAAAGGAGGGCATCTAACTCTTAACCTAGTGGAAGTTATGAATTTCCTAAGATTGCTAGGGTTTTAAGGTACCTTGACAAGAAAAATGCAAAACAAATTGAAAATGCAAGATCAATTCAAGCCAATTTAATCCTATAAACTACATGCTATACAAGATGCAATGCAAGAAGAATCATGATCCAACTCTCAAAGGTTAGACAAAAATGAATTTTGGAAGTTTGAAGCAAAATAATGCCTTGAAATGAAATTAATTCCATTGAAAATGATCAAAAGGCATCAAGAACAAAAAAATAAATTTGGTTTGAGAGTTGGACAATGTTTCTAAATGTTTTTAAATGTTTCATGAATTTTTTTGTGATTTTTAAATACCTAAAAGTATTTTTAATTAATTAATTTTCATTAACTAATTAAAAATAAACTTTTAAATGATTTAAAAATAATTTTTAATGCAAAAAATAAAAATAAAAATATTTTTGGTTTCTGAAAATTAGTGAAATGCTTGACAAAAATTTTCAGAATTTTTCAATGTATTTTGCTATTTTAAATTAAATGTACAAAACAAAACAAATAAAATGAAAATAAAAATGAATTAATGGGAAAGTCAGCGCATCCTGAGGCTGAGATTCAAACTGGGAATGGAGGGAAAGACTGGCGCGTTATCCTACGGCTCACATTCAAACTGGCCAGATTAATATAAAAACCTGATTAATTAACTAATGACGTGGATTAGGGTTTCTAATGATGCATCCTGACCACTCAAACACGCGCGGGTCAACCCTAGTCAAACCATCCTACGCTCCACATTCAAACTCTCATTAATTACTCAGATTAGGGTTAATGATTTTCAGTTGGCCGGAGAAGACTTCCGGTCGTCTTCTCCGGCGAACCAAAACCCTAGATTTCGCTACAGGTCACCAAACATGAAATTTCTTCCACATAAATGATCCTCTCCCCAATCTAAACCTAACCCCTCTTTCAAAAATCATTTATTTTCATTAACAAGCCTGGATCGAAGGAAAACACGAAACACGAGCAAAATTTCAGAGTGACATGAAATGGTCATCTCTTACTTATTTTCAAATCTAAATACATCCAGATGATCAGTGCAACATGTAGATTCAGTTTGTAACAAGAAAATGAAGTTCTGAGAAAAACGTTCTTGAGCTATACCTGAGATGGAGACCTTCAAAGATGAGCTTTCTGAGCCTTTCCTTTGTGCAAACCACCTCCAATGGTCCCCCTTGTGCTAATGGCAAGCTTGAATGGAGTTTATATTGGCTATTTTGAGAGGTTCAGTTCTGGTGTATCAGAAAATGAGGTTCCTGTGTATGCTGTTTCAGATCATTGTGAGGGGTGGGATCTGTTCTATGGATGATTTCTGGTTGATTGGTGAAGGAAGTATTGAAGTTTGATGGTTGTGGAAGGAGATTCGAAGAGAGGAAAGTTTTGACAGTTTTTGGAGTGTGCTGCAATGTGTGTGTTTCAGGCTTGTGTATGTTGTGTTTTATGATCCTTATCCAAGTCCTAAACTATTGGAATGAGTCAGAAGACTTGACATGTACTGTGGGAATGGTATGGAGCAATTGGCCAAAAAGTCAATAGTTGGTGTACCTTAGGCATGGCTCGGGTCAGAGAAAATCTAGAGGCTTGTCCTGCCTCAGCTTGAGTCAAGGATGACCCTTGGATGGTTCATGAGAGGCTGCTGCATTTGGATCATGAGCTAGAAGGGTTTTTGCAACTTGACAACTTGTTAAATCTCATGGTTTTTGGCTATGTGAATATGAGAAAACCTTGCTGAATTTTGGTGTATGATGCCTCATGAAGTCATGACAATGTATTAAAACCAGCTAGAGATCATACAATTCCTTTGAGAATGATTTTGCCAAAAATCCCTCTTTGCACTTTCATGAAGAATGGTTTATGGTTATGTGAAAATCAAGGCATAGAATGAGAAATCCCTTGGGCCAATTCTGATTTTAGGTCATGCATTGCATTGGTAAGATGTTTAGAGGTCATATTGAAATCACATAAAGGCTTGCCATGAGAAATTGCAAGTTTTCCATTTTGTGCAAAAGTGAAATTTCAATGATTTTGTCCAACTTTGCAAGGCCATAACTTTTGATCCAAAATGAATTAGAATGAGTTCTTTTACTTTTTGAAAAGGGAATGATCCATTCTACAACTTTCATGACCAAAGTTTTCTCATTTGAAGCATTTTTGAATCAAAAAGCAAGGGTTGAAAAAGTTTCCCAAAATGGCAAGTTTCCATTACAAGTCATTTTCCCAAAAAGTCAACTTTGCAAATGGATTGAAATTCTTCAATCTTGTGAACTTCTAACATCTTCTATGATCAAATAAAGATCATACAAAATCAAAATGATGAAGAACACCCTTTGGTTGGGTCATTGGGGGCCTCAGATGCCCTGATTTTGCACTGACTTGCTCAAAAAGTCAACTCTTGATCAGATGACTTACCCATTGAATTTATTCATGAAAATTGATATGCATGATCCCTATACCATATAGAGACCAATAGAAACAAGAATGACCAAAAAATTTGGAGTTATGGCCTTTGAAACCAAAACCCTAATTCTAGGTCATCTGTGCAGTTAAACCTGGCTCTGCTTCCATGCCAATCTCAGTTCTTGTGATTTTTTGACATTCTTGACTTTGAGGGGATATAATATGATGCTTGAACATAAATGGACCCCTTTGAAGTGATTGATGACCTTTGGAGTGGCTCAAGAAGCTCTTGGATTGCTCAGATCACAAACCCTAGATGCAGATGACTTAGAACCAATGCAGTGAAACAAATATGCAATATGAGATGCTATGATTGAACTTATGCATATGAAAAGACCACAAGCCATGGTGTGAATGAGTGAGGGCAAATTTGGGGTGTTTACAGCTGCCCCTATTCAAACATGAGTTAGCTGTGCAGGATGTAAGCAACAGCTTAGCAGGCAAACAAGATAACTTGTGGTTGAATACCAAAGACAGTCCAAAATTTGCACTCACAGAATGAAGAAGAAAAGGGATATAGATTGTAAAATAAAATAAGATATATTGTAAAGTGTGGGCGACGGAGGACGAACGTTGAGCAGAGGACGACTGCTGGGGAAAGCCATGGCGGGGACGACCGACATGCTGGGGAAAAATGCGAGAAATAAAGCAAAGACGGGGACGACCGACTAGCTGGGGAAGATGCGAGAAATAAAGCAAAGACAGGGGCAGCCGACATGCTGGGGAAGATGTAGGAAATAAAGCAATGACGGGGACGGACGACATGCTGGGGATATGCGGGAAATAAAGCAATGACGGGGACGGCCGACATGCTGGGGATAATGCGGGAAATAAAGCAATGACGGGGACGACCGACATGCTGGGGATAATGTGGGAAATAAAGCAATGACGGGGACGGCCGACATGCTGGGGATATGAGAGATTGTGATGGGGACGGCCATCCAGTAAAGCTATAAGATTCTCTGGGGATTATAGGTAAATGAAATAAATGATGAGGTACGGTCATCAGGTTCATAAAGTAATGTAAACAACGATGGGGACGACCATCGGGCTAAACTGATGAAGGACGATCATCAGGAAAAGGAAAAGGGACCACGACGGGGACGACCATCGGGTTAAAGAATAAATGAAATAATGATGAGGGAAGGTCATCAAAGGTGAAGGACGATCACCTAGCAGGGGACGGCTGCTCTGTTGGGGATAAGATGAGGGACGGTCATCTAAGGTGAAGGACGATCACCTGGCAGTGGACGGCTGCCGAAAATATCGCGACATAGGACAAATGCCGGATAAAAGGTCGATGATGGGGACGGCCATCGGATGATCATGATGAAGGACGATCATCAAGAGGTGAAGGACGATCACCTAGCAGGGTACGGCTGCTCTCAGGGTTTATCATGACATAGGACGAATTCCAGATAACAAGATCAACGATGGGGACGGCGATCGGATAACGATGAAGGACGATCATCAAAAGGTGAAGGACGATCACCTAGCAGGGTACGGCTGCTAAAAATCACGACATGTGACGAATGTCGGATAGAAAGATCAACAATGGGAACGGCCATCGGATAAAATGATGAAGGACGATCATCAAAAGGTGAAGGACGATCACCTAGCAGGGGACGACTGCTAAATATCACGACATAGGACGAATGCCGGATAGAAAAGGGTTCCAATAATGGAGACTCTGCTGGGGAAAGGATGAGGGAAGGTCATCCAAAGGTGAAGGACGATCACCTGGCAGGGTACGGCTGCCGAACGGGTATCATGACATAGGACGAATGTCAGATAGAAAAGAAGTTTTGCTTTGCTGGCGACCTACTGGGGAATAGTAAACACGGACGAGTGTTTATATCCAAGAAATAAAAGGTATAAGTGTTTTGACGTTGTGTATAGATTAAAGATGTGGGAGAGCATCCCTAAGACCATGATACAGACGAGTATCAGTAGAAACAAACGCTGACGCATGTTCTGAGATGATGATACGGATGAGTACCAACTGGTTAACAAAGAACACGGACGAGTGTCGAATCTGAGGGGACTCTTCCAGGGAATAGTAGACACAGACGAGTGTCTAAATTCAAGAAGATATGAGTGTTTGACACGTGTATGGATTAAAGACGCGGACAAGCATCCCTAAGACTTTGATACGGACGAGTATCAGGTAGAAACAAACGCCTCACGCATGTTCTGAGATGATGATACGGACGAGTATCAACTGGTTAACAAAGAACACGGACGAGTGTCGAATCTGAGGGGATGAAAGGTGTATACAAGATACGGACGAGTATCTGTATGAGTGAAACAGGAGCAACGATTATGAGTGATGTACACCGACAAGTGTTTAACGTGCTGGGGGGGTGACACAGACGAGTGTCAAAAGGTATATAATAAACAAGTATATGCTTTACAAAGTGTTCAGGTAGCTATGCTGGGGAAGGTGACACGGACGGGTGTCAGGGAATTTGTATAAAGATGTATCTGTGAGTGCAAAGAGGACGCTTTGGCTTTCTACTGGGAATATGACACGGACGGGTGTCAAGAAGTATCTGTAATATATAAGTGTCTGTTTGTAAAGAAAGCTCGGGCGACTTGACTGGGGAATGAATGACACGGACGAGTGCCAAAAGGAGTATGCATTGGTATTTATGAGTTGTAAGGCCAGTGCTTTGGCTCTCTGGTGGGGAATTTGGGGAGTTTTCTGTATATCCTTGATGGATTGTCAATGTTTGATTCAGACCATGGCTTATGATTATGCAATATGTTTGATTTTTGCCGTAATGCTCCGTATTAGACGGAATGCTACGCTCTGTGGGGAGAATATGATGCGAATGCTATGATTATGCAAAAGATACTGATCCGGGATTCGGGTCCTGTTGCTGCGAAGATCTCCGGTTGATCTGCTTGAAGTGAACAACCCAGCTGGGGATGAGATCATTGGTGTATCTGACATATGGGACTCTGCTTGGGGATATGGGTCACTGATAGACCTATCTTTGAGTAATGAGGGACCCAGCTGGGGTGTGTAGAAGCTTTCTTCACTCTGTTGTGATTTCTTCGCGCGTTGCCTTTCTGGGCAGAGGTTGAGACTCCGTGGGGAGGTGGTTCCCTGGCTTTTGCACTTGGTTGAGGAGGAATGATGATAGACAACTCGGCTGGGGAAGAAGAAAGACCATGGGAAGGTCTTCCTGGAGATTTCTGTAGGGGTCCTGCTGAGGATGATACTGGACAACTCAGCTGGGGAGAAACCATCTCCGGTGCTAATTGGGAGATAGACTGAGTAGATAATGATTTGCCAGCATGCTGGGGTGAAGTTTTCATGCCCCCTGTCGTGCTTTGAATACCTGCAATCCTGAAAAGATAGACAAGCGCACCAGTAATCCCGAGGTATCCCTTACTGGATTCCATCATAGGAGTTTAGACACTCCCGGGAGTAAGTATATTTCCTGCACGCACGTATTTTTTTTTTGAAGATAAGCATCTGTATTTATGCAATCAGTATCTTAAAGACATCGGACATTTTGCAAACGAAAATAAAATGTACGAGACGAGACATGATTGAAAAATCTGATTTTATTAATTCATGTGCCCTGAATTGGAAAGATACAGTCAAAGGAATAAATCCCTAAAATGAGGAGATTGTTACAAATTGAGAAAAAGGTATTGGCAATGTTGACGATGCTTCGGGGAGCTTCCCTTTGCTATGACTCGTATGACTTTTGACGCTCTTTTCGTCTTGCTTTCTAAAGAAGGCTGATTCTGAAAGAAGCTTGATCCTTTTGAAGCTTACCAAGTTGCGAGTGATACAGACGAATTCAGAATGCAGTTGTTCGCTTATTCCCTTATTTTGCATGGATCGCCCTTTCGGGTTTTCAATCCATCGGGATACCCTTTTTTGCCTGAGTTGTCCAATGCGGCTTTTCAACTCAGCGGGTGTACATTTTTTCATTTATTTTCCCTTACTTTTGCCCGAGTCTTTTATTCTGTTTTTGACTCGCCGGGATGCCCTATTTTTTCCTGGACTTACATTCTGTTTTTATGTCTAGCGGGTCATTTTATGCGAAGTATTTTTTAACTACATCTGAATTCACAGGGGACGGGAAGTCTTCACCATCCATAGTACTGAGCATCAGTGCTCCTCCCGAGATAAACTTTCTTTACTACGAATGGCCCTTCATAGTTTGGAGTCCACTTGCCCCTGTGGTCTGTATGAGGAGGGAGGAGTCTTTTCAGCACAAGATCTCCTACTTGGTACTCTCGGAGCCTGACTTTCTGATCGAAGTCTTTCTTCATTCTTTTCTGATACAGCTGCCCATGACAAACTGCAGCTAATCTCTTCTCTTCAATCAGACTCAGTTGTTCGTATCGGGATCGGACCAACTCTGCTTCGTTCAGCTTAACATCCATTAATACCCGTAAGGAGGGTAATTCAACTTCAACAGGTAGGACTGCCTCCATACCATACACAAGTTGATACGGTGTTGCCCCAGTGGATGTCCTGATTGACGTACGGTACCCATGAAAGGCAAACGGTAGCATTTCATGCCAGTCTTTGTAGGTGATCACCATCTTTTGCACAATCTTCTTGATATTCTTGTTAGCTGCCTCGACAGCGCCATTCATCTTTGGCCTGTAAGGAGAAGAATTGTGGTGTTGGATCTTGAAGTCCCGACATAGTTCTGCCATCATTTTGTTGTTCAAGTTGGAACCATTATCAGCAATGATTCGCTCGGGCACTCCATACCGACAGATGATATCTTTCTTCAGAAAATCGGGCTACCACTTGCCTTGTAACATTTTCATAGGAAGCTGCTTTAACCCACTTGGTGAAATAGTCAATAGCAACCAAGATGAATCTGTGGCCGTTTGAAGCAGTCGGTTCGATCTTGCCAATCATGTCAATGCCCCACATGGCAAAGGGCCAGGGTGAAGACATCACATTCAAAGGATTGGGAGGTACATGCACCTTATCCGCATAAATCTGGCATTAGTGGCATTTTCTGGCGTAGGCACAACAGTCTGCATCCATTGTGATCCAGTAGTAGCCTGATCTTAGCAACTTCTTGGCCATGGCATGCCCTCCTGCATGGGTACCAAAGGATCCTTCGTGCACCTCGGGCATCAACAAGTCTGCTTCTGTTCTATCAACGCATCTGAGGAGTATCATGTCAAAGTTTCTCTTGTACAGGGAACCGTCAGTATTCAGGAAGAAACTACCAGCTAACCTTCTTAAGGTCTTCTTATCCTTGGAAGATGCCCCAGGTGGGTATGTCTGATCCTCCAAGAAGCACTTAATGTCATGGAACCAAGGCTTGTCATCTTTGGCAACATCTGCTGCAAATACATATGCTGGTCTGTCAAGTCTGGACACTGAAATCCGAGGTACAAAGTTGGCATCTTGAACTTTGATCATGGATGAAATGGTGGCCAGAGCATCTGCAAACTGATTTTCGTCTCGTGGGATATACTCAAGCTTAACCGTTGTGAAGAAAGTCAATAACCTCCTTGTATAGTCCCGATAAGGTATCAAATGATCCTGGTGTGTGTACCATTTGCCGTTGGTTTGATTGATTACCAAAGCTGAATCTCCGAACACAGTCAAAGTCTTGAACCTGAGGTCAATGGCTTCCTCAAGACCCATAATGCAAGCTTCGTATTCAGCTTCGTTGTTAGTGCAGTTGAAAGTGAGCTTTGCCGAGAAAGGCATGTGAACTCCTTTAGGTGTAATGAGTACTGCACCAACACCATGACCATTCATATTAATAGCCCCATCAAACATCATAGTCCATTCTTCTTTCGGGTCAGGCCCTTCAGTGTGAACAGGCTCTTCATGATCTTTTGCTTTAATGAACATGATGTCTTCATCAGGGAAGTCAAATCTCATAGGCTGGTAATCATCAATGGGTTTCTCAGCAAGATAATCAGACAATACACTGCCCTTGATGGCTTTCTGAGATGTGTACTGGATGTCATACTCTGTGAGGATCATTTGCCATCTTGCAACCCGTCCGGTAAGCGCTGGCTTCTCAAAAATGTACTTAACTGGGTCCATCTTTGAGATCTATAAGGTAGTGTGAGTCAACATATACTGCCTTAGTCGGCGAGCAGCCCACACTAAAGCACAGCAAGTTTTCTCGAGCAGTGAATAACGTTGTTCACAGTCGGTAAACTTTTTGCTCAGGTAGTATATTGCATACTCTTTTCGACCAGACTCGTCATGCTGGCCCAGCACACACCCCATTGACTCTTCTAATACTGTCAAGTACATTATTAGAGGTCTTCCTTCAACTGGAGGCATAAGGATTGGAGGCTCTTCTAAGTATTCCTTGATCTTGTCAAAAGCCCTCTGGCAGTCTTCGTTCCACCTGACCGTTTGTTCTTTTCTTAACAGCTTGAACAGAGGTTCACAGGTTGCTGTAAGGTGAGATATGAACATTGAAATGTAGTTCAATCTACCTAGGAACCCCCGAACTTCTTTTTCTGACTTTGGTGCAGGCATTTCTTGAATGGTCAACCTCAATCCCTTTTTCACTTACTATAAATCCCAGCAGCTTACCAGATCGCACCCCGAATGTGCACATCTTGTGGTTCAACTTCAGTTGGTATTTCCTCAGACGCTTGAATAACTTCAACAGATTTACCAGGTGGTCTTCTTCTGTAAGGGACTTGGCAATCATGTCATCCACATAACATTCTATTTCTTTATGGATCATGTCATGGAACAATGTTACCATAGCCCGTTGATAAGTAGCACCATCATTCTTTTGTCCGAATGGCATCACCTTGTAACAGAATGTGCCCCAGGGTGTAATGAAAGTGGTCTTCTCCATGTCTTCAGGTGACATCTTGATCTGATTGTATCCTGAAAATCCGTCCATGAAGGAGAATACCGAGAACTGAGCCGTATTATCCACCAATACATCAATGTGAGGTAAAGGGAAGTCATCTTTTGGGATGGCTCTATTCAGATCCCGGTAATCCACACACATCCTCACCTTGCCATCCTTCTTAGGCACAGGTACAATATTAGCAACCCACGGCGGATAGCTAGTCACAACAAGGAACCCGGCGTCCCACTGCTTTTGCACCGCTTCCTTGATCTTCATTGCCATATCTGGGCGAGTATGGCGCAGTTTCTGTTTAACCGGTGGGCAATCTTCCCTTAAAGGCAGCTTGTGCATGACAATATCGGTGTCCAACCCTGGCATATCCTGATAAGACCAAGCAAACACATCCACATATTCACGAAGCAGGTCAATCAGTTGCTTTTTCACTGAGTCTTGTAAGCAGGCCCCGATCTTAACCTCTTTCACGTCTTCTTCCGTACCAAGATTAATCGTTTCGACTTCCTCCTGATGAGGAGTGATAACCTTCTCCTCTTGCCTTAACAACCTGGCTAGCTCTTCAGGAAGCCCATAATCTTCTTCAACCCCTTCATCAGCTTGATTGATTGGATTGTCAAAGTCATACGAAGCCATAGCTGTGCTGTTGTCGGTGCAGTCTGAAAGGCACTCTCTGCAAGGGTTTAGATTGTTCATTTTAGTGATCGATTTTAATCTTTGTTTAGAAAAAAGTTAAGTAAAGTTATCATTTTGAAAACATTTCCATTTTATTTTTGTACAAAAAGAAAAATGAAAAACAGTGAGCGGAAAAGAAAAAGACTCATTTGCAAAAGATGTCCGATATTCATTGATTGATCTGTTTGCACAAAACTACAAGATGGCCCGATTACAAAATGAGTCTTGACATCTTGGGCAAGATGCAAGACTTGATGCATGCTTAAAATATACAGGAAATAATAATTACTCTGCAGGAGTAACCCTTATAATTTCCTGGGAAGACCAGTTTGAGATACGACTCCCCGGGGTCCTTGGACGTATCCAGCTCTCCAGGTTGCGCTCATCTTCCGACTCATCTTCCAAATTGTTCACTGCATCCGGGGTGAGCATTCCCCCGCTGACAAAATTGGGCTTCTTAGCAGCCTCTGATTGATATTGTTGAGTTGGTTTGTAACCCAACCCAAATCTGTCCTCCTTCTTCTCCACGGGCAGCAGCTTGCCCCAACCTTGGGCAGTCCCCTCTTCAACAACCTTCCTGGATTGCTGATAAGATGTCATGGAGGTTCCTAGTACAGCAGATGCTTCATTAATGTTCAGGGCCTCAAACCCCTGGCTCATGGTTTCATGGATTTCTCCATCCATCTCAATGTATTTGTATGTTTCCAGGTGACTAACAAAGATATCTTCGTCACCACAGATGGTGATGATCTGGCCTTCCCACTTGAATTTCAGCTTCTGGTGAAGGGTAGACGTAACAGCGCCAGCGGCATGGATCCAAGGTCTACCCAACAAACAGGTGTAGGCTGGCTGAATGTCCATCACATAGAAGGTAATTTTAAAAGTCTGCGGGCCGATCATCACAGGCAGATCAATCTCCCCTAGCACTGATCTTTTAGAGCCATCAAATGCTCTTACCACCAAATTACTCGGACGAAGTGCCAAGCCATCGTACTCCAGCTTCACTAAGGCTTTCTTTGGTAGAACATTAAGTGAAAACCTAGTGTCCACCAGTACATGGGATAGAACAACACCCTTGCATTCTAGAGTGATGTGTAAAGCCTTGTTGTGGTTACGTCCCTCAGTTGTTAGGTCAGCATTGGTGAAGCCCAGTCCATGACTGGTGTTGACATTCGCCACCACAGTTTCTAGCTGATTAACAGTGATCTCCTCTAGCACGTATGCTGCGTGCAAGACTTTCAGTAATGCATTCCTGTGAGCTTCAGAACACATCAACAGGGATAATATGGAGATCTTTGAGGGAGTTTGGTGAAGCTGGTCCACCACCTTGTAGTCACTTCTTTTTATAATTCTCATTAACTCGTCTACATCTTGCTCAAAAGATGTCTTCTGAGTTTCTTTGATAGCCGGCTCTTCAAATACCACACTCTTTCCTTTTGCTTTGGCAGCAGCTTCTGCTTCGGCATTAGGTCTTTGCAATTGTGAGGCAAAAAGGCGTCCGCTTCTGGTGAAGCCTCCGCCTCCCCAAACATTATCAATCTGTGGAGAAGAGGTTGAAGAATCCAAAGTGATTTTCTCCCCATTGCAGTAGAGGTCAGAGCCATAATGCCAAGGGATGGCATTACTGCTTTCATATGGAACTGGTCCAGGTACCGTGATGGTAACTGGACTGACTGCTGCATAGGAGGGTACTGAAATGGTGTGCGGATCGTAGTAAATGGTGACTGGTGACCTGGCAGGAGATGCCACTGCTTGTTGTTGAAAATTGTTGTTTGGAGGAACATATGTTGGATCATAGTAAATGGTGACTGCTGAGATATCTGTTGGCGTTGTAGAAGATTCTGCTGAATAAATGGGTGCTGATGTTGTAGAAGAAATGGTTGTTGACGTCTGGTTTGTTGAAGTAATGGACGGAGCCATTGTTGATGATATTGATGAATTGGTTAGAATGATTGTTGTTGCAGTTGTAGAAGAGTCAGGAATTGTTGTCAAAGGGATTGCTGGATTTGTAGGCGCTGATGTTATAATCTGAAGTATACCACTTTTGATAAGACCATCTATGCCGCCTCTCAAATTATCACACCCGTTGACCGAAATGTTGCAATAACCACAACCGAGCTCACACCCGGGGAACATCTGGCATTCTAGAAGCTGAGCTTTAATTTCTACCAAAGGTGTCTGAATCTGCCCAACACTGGTGATTAAGAAAGATGGCTTGTCTTCCTCAATAGCATTAATTCTTGGTCCTCCATGATTGGGCATGGGATTCTTGTTGACATTTGGCGGGGGTGCAAAGTTGAGGGCTTTAGAATCTACCAAATCTTGCACTTTCATTTGCAAAGCCATGCATTTCTCTGTATTGTGGCCAGGTGCATTGGAGTGAAAAGCACACCTGGCGTTGACATTATAGTTTCTTTGAAGACTGGAGGGATCTGGTGGTGCCAATGCCCTTAGTTCAACCAGGTTGAGTTTCAGGAGTTGTGGCAATAAAGCGACATAAGGCATAGGGATTGGATCAATCACCCTATTTGCATGTGATGGTCTTTGCTGAAAAGGTCTTTGCTGTTGATTGTTGTTGTTGTTGTTGTTGTAATTTCTCTGTGGCGGATACTGAACTTGCTGTTGATAGTGTGGTTGTTGTTGTGGTTGATATGTTGGTTGCTGAGGAATCGGAGCTGGAATAGTGACAGCTGCTACTGATTGTGGGCATACTAAGGTCTGCCCCTGCTGGCATGAATGACATTTGTCTCACCGGTTCTTATAGGTCCCACAAAAGGCTTCCTGGGATTACTTGACGAACTTGCACCATTATCAGAGATCTTACCCATCTTCAGAAGGCTCTCAATTCTTTCTCCAGCTATAACTACGTCAGCGAAGCTGGTGGAAGAAAAGGCAGCTAGCCTGTCAATATATGTTCCTTGCAGGGTGTTCATGAACATGTCGGCCATTTCTCTTTCCGACATGGGTGGCTGGACAGCAGCAGCAAGCTGTCTCCACCTCTGGGCATATTCCCTGAAGCTTTCTCTGGAGGATTGAGACATTCCCATCAGAAGGGTTCTGTTAGGAGCCATGTCTAGATTGTATTGGTACTATCTGATGAAAGCCTCAGCTAGGTCCTTCCAGCACCTGATAGATGCTCTGGTCAAATGAGACTACCACTCCCTTGAAGCCCCAGTCAAACTATCTTCAAAGTAAAACATCCACAATTTCTCATCCATGGTGTATGCCTTAAGTCTTCCTAGAAAAGACTGCAAGTGAGTTCGTGGACAGGAAGTTCCGTTGTACTTCTCGAAGCACGGGGGTTTAAACTTGTGGGGAATTCTTACCCCATCCACTAACCCCATATCCATGAAATCAAAACCCAAGGAGTTTTGAGACTCCAGAGATCTCAACTTCTCAGCAATTTCATCAAGTCTCCTATCATAGACTTCATCCCCAGCTCCCATCACAGTAAACTGCTCTTCTTGGGGGTCTTCTTGTAAGACTCTTCCTCCAGTGGTATTTCCTTGCACAATACCCGGGATGTTGACTTCCGGATGCAGATGAGGCCCATATACTGGTGGTTTAATATGAGGCTGACCTCTCTCGCTGTTACTTGTTCCTCCAGTTCCCAGAGGAGGTTCTTCCGGGGTATGTCTTTCCACCGATGCCCTCAATCTTTCTTGGCTTTGAGCCAAGCCATTCATTACTTCCATGAATTGGGTCATTTGGTTTCTCATCTCCAGCCTTTCGTTAACCATCTGGGTTCTGACCTCTGTCAGCTCTTGCTGTACTTGGTCCATCTGGATACCAGGAAGGTTGTTGCGAGTAGGATATCTGTGTGGACGGTTGAGAGGGAACACCCGACGGCGAGCAATAATTCCTGAATCACAACAGAGTTAGTAACAACCAAAACAAAACCTACAAAACAAAACAAAGGTTAGTATGCAATGCAGTATGCTTATTTGTTTCCAAGGTATCCGGCTTGGCACTTGGTTTTGACCTTTCCAGACCCTGAGGAAGATGCTTTGATGTTTGTTTGAGAGAAAGAGAACTTAGTGAAACAAACTGATAAATACATTACAAATGGTGAATAATACATAGTTTGTTTTTTACAACACATGCCCCTGAAGGGTCAAAATACAACATAAAAGAAAAGTACATCAAATGGAAATAACAACAAACAAAGACATCAAACATCTAAGCCAAACTCATCCTCTTTAACCTCCTTCAAAAGTGCTTCAGTTGCAGGACCAGCCGGATGCTCTGTGAGGTTTCTGATAAGAAGGTTTCTGGTGGCAATAGCAGTGGTCAGCTTCTTGTGCCTGTCTTGGTCCTTTGACCTCTTCACACCAGCCCTAAGCTTCAATTTTGAAATCTCCTTCTGGGCTGCTAGCAGAGCCTCCTGTTGCTTCTTCTCATTAGCCTCCAACTACTCAATCCTGGCCTGAGTTCTCTTATCCTCTTGAGTGCGAGCTTCAGTGATCCTGACCCACCTAGCTTGACTTTCTTTCAGATAGAGATCAGTCCTAGCCTTCTGAAACTGGGCCTCTTTACAGGCATTCTTCAAAATCTGTTCTCCTGCTCTTGATTTCTTGATGTAGTCCTCTGACTTCTCAATCCTGGCTAGATGCTCCACCTTGTAAACACCCCAAATTTGCCCTCACCCATTCACACCATGGCTTGTGATCATTTCATATACATAAACTCAATCATAGCATCTCATACTACATTTTTGATTCACTGCATAGATTCAAAGTCATCTGCACCTAGGGTTTGTGATCTGAGCAATCCAAGAGCTTCTTGAGCCACTCCAAAGGTCATCAATCACTTCAAAGGGGTCCATGTATGTTCAAGCATCATATTATATCCTCTCAAAGTCAAGAATGTCAAAAAATCACAAGAACTGAGAATGGCATGGAAGCAGAGCCAGGTTTGACTGCACAGATGACCTAGAATTAGGGTTTTGGTTTCAAAGGCTATAACTCCAAATTTTTTGGTCATTCTTGTTTCTATTGGTCTCTATATTGTATAGGGAGCATGCATATCAATTTTCATTAAGAAATTCAATGGGGAAGTCATCTGATCAAGGGTTGACTTTCTAAGCAAGTCAGTGTAAAATCAGGGCATCTGAGGCCCTCAATGACCCAACCAAAGGGTGTTCTTCATCATTTTGATTGTGTATGATCTTTATTTGATCATAGAAGAAGTTGTAAGTTCACAAAATTGAAGAATTTCAAGTCTTTTGCAAAGTTGACTTTTTGGGAAAGTTGACTTTTTAATGAAATTGCCATTTTGGGAAACTTTTTCAACCCTTGCTTTTTGATTCAAAAATGCTTCAAATGGAAAAACTTTGGTCATGAAAGTTATAGAATGGATCATTCCCTTTTCAAAAAGTACAAGAACATGACCTAATTCATTTTGGATCAAAAGTTATGGCTTGTCAAAGTTGGCAAAAATCACAAAATTTGAAGTTTTCTACCAAAGAGGCATTTTGCAAAATGACTTAATCAAGTGTTCTAAAGACCTAAAATGTGTACAATTTCTTCACAACATGACTACATGACCTCTAAAAATCAGAATTGACCCAAGAATCATTTCATTTCATGCCTTGAACTTCAAGAAATCTCAAAGGAACCAAACTTGAATCAAATTGCAAAACTTATCATAAGTTACAAACCACTTGCTGAATCACCTCATAAACCATTCCATGGCTCTCCCTAAACTCAGCTGAACCCAAGCATGCCAAAAAGCAAGTTGTACCATTGCCCATACCTCAAGTACACATCAAGTTGACATTTTGGCCAAAGACCCATACCAATCACCATAGGCCACCAACAACTTTCTGACCTATCCCCTTTTGATACATGGACAAAACCCAGCCTAACACATCAGACAACACACTCTGATCTTGCCCACAAGCCATAGTTATCATTTTTTGCTCAAACTTGCAAAAGCTTTCGAAGCACTCAGCATAGCTAGCAAACACACAAACCAACTTCACAAATCAACTCAACACACTTCCCTGGTCACAAACCACCCATCACCATAGCCTAAAAATCCCTGAATCACAAATAAGATTTCCACCCCACCTTGAACATAACTTCTGCCATCTCTCAAACCATCCATTACAAACTTCAAACAAGCATTGAAAGCTTCTCAGGGGGTCCATTGGAGCTGATTGAAGGCAAGAAACCAGCCAGAAAGTACCAGAAACCAAAGCTTCAGTTCAGGTAGCCATCTCAAACTTTTTTTTCCAGAAACTCCATTTTAAGTTCTTAAATGCTTCTATGCAATCCCCTGATCATGGGGATATGATTATTTTTTAAAATGGTTGAGAAACCAGGATGTATGAATGCTCTGAAACGTTTTGCCCTAAGAATGTTTTGCTTCGATTTGGTTGATTGATGAATGAAAAATGATGTTTGTTAGAGGGTTTTGATTCAGTGTTGAATGGGGATGAATTCTGGGCAATTAGATTTCATTTTTATTGCGTGTAGAGAGAGTTAGGGATTTGGCTTGCCGGAGAAGACGACCGGAACAGTGTTCCGGTCGCCTGAAAGTCATTAGGGTTAATTAATTAGGGTTTAGTCTTAATTGCGTGAGTTTGAATTTCAGCCCTTGGATATGGCGCCAAGTCAATTCGCGCACGTGTGGTTTTGAATAATGGCCCTTGATCTTGCATACTTTCATATTTTTCAGTTTAATTCATTTTATTTTTCATTTAATTGCATTTGTTTTCTTCATTTTATTAAAAATAGTAAAACATCTTTAAAAATTCTGAAAATTTTTATACAAACTTTTATTAATTTTCAGAAACCAAAAACATTTTTATTTTTATTTTTTGCATTAAAAAATATTTTTAAATCATTTAAAAGTTTATTTTTAATTAATTAATGAGAATTAATTAATTAAAAATACTTTTAGGTATTTAAAAATCACCAAAAAATTCATGAAACCTTTAAAATCATTTAGAAGCATTGTCCAACCCTCAAACCAAATTTATTTTTTGATCTTAATGCATTTTGATAATTTTCCATGGAATTAATTCTATTTCAAAGCATTATTTTGATCCAATGTTCAAAAATTCATTTCTGCCTAGTCTTTAAGAGTTGGACTTTGATTATTTTTGCATTGTGTCTTGCATATCATGTAGTTTGTAGGATTAAATTGGCATGAATTGATCTTGCATTTCCTATTTGTTTGGCATTTTTCTTGACAAGATACCTAAAAACCCTAGAAATTTTAAGAAATTCATAACTTTCACCAGGTTAAGAATTGGATCCCCTCCTTTGGGCAGTAAGTTTGTATAGGTGTAGGGTTCCTTTGAGTGCATTTTAAATTTTTTATCTTGATGTTTGCTTCTGGTTTTGGTTTTTTGTTTGGTACATTGATCATAAACCCTAATTTGGGCTTCCTTTTGCATTCATCTTACATTTGCTTGCATACCATGACTTGCCATATCATTTTGTGCATCTATTTGATTCATTGGACATCTTAAGACATATTAGAAGCATGTTTGATCATTGCATCTTTCATTTGCCATGTTGTATGTCATTTGCATTTCATAACTTTTCATGTATGTTCATGGTTCTAAGCATGCTCCATTTGAATCCATATGTTTGTGTGATCATCATCATGCCTTGATTCATGTTTGCATCATCTTATAGCATCATTAGCATCATACTTATGCTTCTGGTTTTGATTTGCATCATGCCATTTCATCTCATTTTGCATTGCATTGCATTTCTTTCACTAACTTTTCAGGTGGTAAGTCACTTTGAGAAGTGAATTTGCCTTCACTTATCACATTTTCTTTTCATCTCTCTTATGCATCATTGCTGCATTTTATCTTGTGTTTGAGATTGAGCTTGCTCTTTCTTCTTCTTCTCACTTTCTTTCCTCAAGTGACTTGTCTTCTTAAATGAAGCAAGTTACTTTGCTTCTCTTTGTTCCTTTCATCTGCTTCCTGGTGGCTCTTTTGAAGATCTTTCTTGTAAACCTCACAAACCTTAGGAACAACCAAGCATGACAATGATTAGGGTTTTGATTATTCCCCCCACTTAGTTTTTACCTTTGTGTCTCATTGAGTCTTCTCTTCTCATCTCATAATCAAGGACTAAACCTTAAAGGCTTTAAGGCTTTGTGATTAAGCTTATGCCTGCATCCTTCTATTAGGATGGAGTGTATAACTTTAATCCTAAGTGTTAAACCCTTAATGTGTTTAAATCCTTTAATCAATTCATCTAATAATCATCAAGACATCAAGCTTGTAACTTGGGCCTTGCATTAGGGTTCTAATTCTTCCTTAACTGGTTAAGAAGGACTAACCCTAGTGTTAATGGACAAGTCCTCCTCAAGTTGTCTTATAAACCCTAAAACTCACTTCATCATCATACCATTAACTAAAATCCACTTAATAAAGGCTTTGTTTTGTCATGAGTCTAATCCCTAATCATGGATTAAGCTGAGGAGCTTTCCTCAGCTTAAACATTCTCATCTATTATCCTTCTATTAGGATGGTGTAATGAGTCTGTTTAATCCCTGATTATGGCTTAATCTCATTACTCAACACTAAATAAAAACAACAAAAACATCTAAATAATCACAAGTAGGTTAATGATCTTAATCCTACATCAAGGTGTTTAAGTGTGAGAAGCTGACATCACACTTAAGGTATTCTCATTACCCCTAATCAGAGGGAAGATGTGATGAGTTTACTAAATCCATTGGTTTAGACTTAAGCTCATTAACTTATGACAAACTTTCAAAAAGCAATAAAAGATTGAAAACACAAAAAAACAAACAATAATCGTCTCCTCCGGGATTCTTTTCTCATCTCATTCACTCATAAACGAGAACTTGCTTCTTCCGTCTAATGCAAGACAGTTTGCATCTGTGCCAGACAGATCATACACTTGAGCATAGGAAAGTAAGCACTTTTGCACTTCCTTTACACAGACACCTGTACATCTTTTTCCAGCTCTTTTGCACACATATTGCACTGACACTACCCCTTTAAAACACAAATCTTTTAAGCGTGGATCCCGTCGAGTACGACGGACAATCTGGGTGCTAATACCTTCCCAGGTTGTAACCAACCCCCTTTCTCAGTCTCTCTGGTTCGCAACCGTCTTATCCATATCTTTCTAGGTCTATGCAGCATTACCTTTCCTCCAGGTTAAAAATGCCTAGCTGGCGACTCTTTTCATTTCCTGTGAGTTCTCTCCTGTGTGTTCTCACTTCCTCCTTTCGCCGACCGTTCGCGTCTGTACCTCATTTGAGCCCAGTCTCATATTTTGGGAGCGACAGCTTGGCGACTCTGCTGGGGAACCTTATACTGTAACCAGGGCTTCTGGTTCTTTTTGTGGGTTCCTCCTAGCGCTTGTTTGATTTGTGTTTACTGGGGTGTTATGTGCTATTTGTGTTTGTATATTTATTTTGTTTATTGCTTTATGTATAGTTGTTTTATTGCTTTCTTTATAGCTTTACATATATCATACTGTCATACTGTTTTGGCTGGATCTGGTTTTGTTGCTTTGATGGGTGGGGTCCTATTGAGAGTTGAGGTCCTATACCTGGGACCTGAGTGACACCTAGGCTAGAGTGGTTCATGTTCTTTCCCATTCCATTTCGGTCTGGTGCGGGAATATGAAACACGGTTCAGATATGGGTTTCTTCTTGAGAACTCTGTGCTACAGATTTCCTGTAGTGCTAGGGCTATCTGGGAAGCCTGCTAAGTCTGGATGACCTTTAGTATTGACCTTCAGAAACTGAGGTGAATTAGAGGAGGGTCTTTTATGGTTATTGTAAACAATGTACCTCCGGGTTAGAAGTGTTTACAGTTCTCATAACTGATCCAAGTCTGAGGATCCTTGTTTTAGAACACCACCTGTGAGGGGGTTGGGCTGTTTACAGGTTTACAGGTACCCCTGACCTCAGCATACCCTGTTACTTTGTTTTGATTAAGAGTACTCCATTTTGGAACAGTTCTTGTGATTTTTAACCCTGGACATGTGACTCTTTATTTGAGTCCCCCACCTTGGTTACTGGACTTTTGAACCTCCATCTGGATTTCTTGAACATGCATGGACTTATATCAAAGCAGCAATCAGATCCAGCTTGATCACAAACCCTTGCATATCATTTGCATACATCATCATTGCATCATTTAACATGTGTTTATTTGTTTTTCAGGGTATCCATACTATATTTTGGCTTGGTTTTGACCCCTTCATCTGCATAGACCTATCTGCTTCAGCTATCCTCATCAGCATCTGTTTCAGCCCTTCTTCAGCAACATGGCACCCAAGAAGAGCAATATCTCCTACCATTTCTTTGAGCCTGAGTTAGCTGGCATCAGGAAGATCCATGCCCTGATTACTCCAGACCATATACCACTATTCAGAGAACATTATGGAGGCATCCTTGATGTGGTTATGGATTTGGATCCTTCCCAGAGGAGCTTGATTCATACTTGCCTGCAGTTCTATGATCCCCCTCTGAGGTGCTTCACCTTTCAGGATTTTCAGTTGGGGCCTTTATTAGAGGAGTATTCATCATTGGTTGGTGTACCTGTCAGAGGTGGAGTCCCCTTCAACCCTGAGATGGCTTTTCCTAGTAATGAAGAAGTGGCAAGAGCATTGTATCTGGAACCCTCCCTGATTGGACAAAACCTGACTACCAAGGCTGGAATCTCTGGTCTACACTTGGATTTCTTGACTTCCCAGGCTATCCTGAAGGCCTCCTTGGGAGAATGGAAGGCAGTCTGTGCTTTGTTAGCCCTCAGCATATATGGGGTTATACTTTTTGCAGATGAGCCTAAGTTTGTTAGCAAGAGTGCCATTCACCTTTTCACTCTGAGGAACCCAGTACCCACCTTACTGGGAGATTTCTACTACTCTGTTCACCAAAGGAATGAAAAGCAAAGAGGAAGATTGGTAAGATGTTGTGCTCCCCTGTTCCATACCTGGCTGCTCAAACACTTGCCCAAGACTGATGCATTGTTGAATCCTCACTAGCAGAAGAACTGGGCTAGAAGACTCATTGCTTTGACCTCAGCTGACATCAGGTGGTGCACTCAAAGCACCAAGGGCATGGACATCATTACTAGTTGTGGGCAGTTCCCCAATGTACCCCTGATAGGAGTGAAGGGTTGCATCAACTACAACCCTCTGCTATTCAAAAGACAATTGGGCTATGCATTGGTCCACCCTCCCAGAACACAAGACTTGGCTGAAACCCTTTATTGTGAGGTTAAGCCAAATCTAGCTATTGTCAGGCAAGCATCCTGGGCTTGGGACAATGTCCAGACCAAGGGGATGGCTATTCTTGGGAGATGCAACAATGTGGCCTCAGCTCAGAACTATGAGTGGTCTCATGCCAGGGCTCAAATTTCTGGGATGCCCTTCACCATTGAGGATGCACCTGGACCCTCCACAAAACCACCTCCTGCCACTGTCAGCCTAGAAGAGTTTGAGAAACTGAAAGAGAGGAATGAGAATCTGACTCAGGCTCTGCAGAAGACCCTCTGGGAGAGGAGTGATGGTCGTTTGGACATTGAAAGGTTGGAAAAGCTTAAGATGGAGCATCTAGCTAGGATTGAGAAGTCAGAGGACTACATTAAGAAGTCAAGGGATGGAGAGCAGATTTTGAAGAATGCCTGCAAGGAGGCTCAGTTCCAAAAGGCCAGGACTGATTTGTATCTGAAAGAGAGTCAAGCTAGGTGGGTCAGGATCACCGAAGCTCGTACTCAGGAAGATAAGAGGACTCAGGATAAGATTGAGCAGTTGGAGGCTAATGCAAAGGAGCAACAGGAAGCCCTGCTAGCAGCCCAGAAAGAGATCTCAGAGTTGGAGATTAGGGTTGGTGTAAAGAGGTCAAAGGACCAGGGCAGACACAAGAAGCTAACTGCAGCTATTTCCACCAGGAATCTTCTTATCAGGAATCTCACGGAGCATCCAGCTGATCCTGTGACTGAAGCACTTCTAAAGGAAGTTCAGGAGGATGAGTTTGGTCTTGGTGTCTGACTTTTGCTTGTTGTTGCTTTCATTTTCTTTGTACTTTATCTTTTTATGTTGTATTTTGACCCCTCAGAGGGCATGAATTGTAAAAAACAAACTATGTATCATTCACTTTTTGTAATATATGTATTAGTTTGTTTTATCTGAGTTCTTTCAAGCAACATCAAAAGCATCTTCCCCAGGGGTCTGGAAAGGTCAAAACCAAGTACCAAGCCGGATACCTTGGAAACAAATAAGCATACTGCATTGCATACTAACCTTTGTTTTGTTTTGTAGGTTTTGTTTTGGTTTTGTTACTAACTCTGTTGTGGTTCAGGAACTATTGCTCGCCGTTGGGTGTTCCCACTCAACCATCCGCACAGATATCCTACCCGCAACAACCTTCCGGGTATACAAATGGACCAGGTACAACAGGATCTTACAGAGGTCAGGACTCAAATGGCCAATGAGAGACTGGAAATGAGAAATCAGATGACACAATTTATGGAAGTGATGAATGGTTTAGCTCAGAGCCAAGAGAGATTAAGGGCTTTAGTAGAGAGGCAGACTCAGGAAGACCCCCATCTAGGGACTGGTGGGACAAGCAACAATGAGAGGGTTCAGCCTCATATCAACCCACCTGTATTTGGACCCCACCTTCATCCGGAGATCAACATCCCTGCTAATGTGCAAGGGAATGCTACTACAGGTAGAGTGCTGCAAGAAGACCCCCAGGAAGATCAGTTCACTGTGATGGGAGCTAGGGATGAAGCCTATGACAGAAGGCTAGATGAAATTGCTGAAAAATTAAGGTCCTTGGAGTCTCAAAATTCCCTGGGCTTTGATGTCATGGACATGGGATTAGTGGACGGGGTAAGGATTCCCCATAAATTTAAACCTCCGTGCTTTGAGAAGTACAACGGAACCTCCTGTCCACGAACCCACTTGCAATCCTTTCTGGGGAGGCTGAAGGCGTACACCATGGATGAAAAACTGTGGATGTTTTATTTTGAAGACAGTTTAACAGGAGCTTCAAGGGAATGGTACTCTCATTTGACCAGAGCAACCATCAGATGCTGGAAGGATCTGGCTGAGGCCTTCATTAGACAATACCAGTACAACTTGGATATGGATCCTAACAGGACCCTCCTGATGGGAATGTCCCAGTCATCCAGAGAAAGCTTCCGAGAATACGCCCGGAGGTGGAGACAGCTTGCTGCTGCTGTCCAGCCACCCATGTCGGAAAGGGAGATGGCCGACATGTTTATGAACACCCTCCAAGGGACATACATTGATAGGCTAGCTGCCTTTTCTTCTACCAGCTTCGCGGATGTAGTTATAGCTGGAGAAAGAATTGATAGCCTATTAAAAATGGGCAAAATTTCTGACAACGGTGCGAGCTCGTCCAGCAACCCAAGAAAGCCTTTTGTAAGCCCAAGAAGAACTGGTGAGACTAATGTTATCCATACCAGCAGGGGCCGACCCCAATATGTTCATAGGTCAGTGGCAGTTGTCACCATTCCCGCTCCAATTCATCCACAACCGGCATACCAACCACAACAACAATCTCACTACCAGCAACAAGCTCAATATCCACCTCAGAGAAATTATAACAACAACAACACCAGCAACAACAATCAGCAAAGACCATTTCAACAGAGACCATCTCAGGCTAATAGGGTGATTGATCCGATCCCTATGCCTTATGCCACATTATTGCCACAACTCCTGAAACTCAACCTGGTTGAGCTAAGGACATTGGCACCTCCAGATCCTGCCAGTCTGCCCAGAAATTACGACGCCAGCGCCAGATGTGCTTTTCACTCAAATGCACCTGGCCACAGTACAGAGAAGTGCAGAGCCTTGCACATGAAGGTACAGGATCTAGTGGATTCCAAAGCTCTAAACTTTGCACCCCCACCAAATGTCAGTAAGAACCCTATGACCAACCACGGTGGACCCAGAATCAATACTATTGAGGAAGATAAGCCGTCTTACTTGATAACCAGTGTGGGGCAGATTCGGACACCCTTGGTAGAGATTAAAGCTCAACTCCTTGAATGTCAAATGTTCCCTAGATGTGAGCTAGGATGTGCTTATTGCAACATTTCAGTAAATGGGTGCGATGACTTGAGAAATGGCATAGATGGTCTCATCCAGAGTGGCCTGCTTCAAATCACAACATCAATACCTACAAATCCAGCAATCTCCTTAACAACAATTCCCGAGTCTTCTACAACTGCAACAACAATTGTTCCAAACAACTCTTCAATCTCATCAACAAATGCTTCATCTGTCACTTCAACAGACCAAATATCAGCAAACATCCCTTCTACAACTTCAGCACCCCTTCATTCAGAACCTCCTACAACAGCAACACCCATCCAGTCAACAGTCTCCTACAACATCAACAGCAAATAATGAAAGTGTCTCAACGGTTACAATTTATTATGATCCTGCAAATGATTCTGCCTACAACTCACCGAATGCCACTCCTATCAGAGCACCAGTTACAATATACTATGATCCACATACTTTAATGGCTCTTCTGCAGCTGCTATCAGTCCAGTCACTATCACAGTGCCTGGGCCAGTTCCTTACGAAAGCAATAATGCCATCCCTTGGCATTACGGCTCCGATCTATACTGCGAAGGACAAAAAATCACTTTGGAATCATCAACTTCTTCACCACAAATAGACAATGTGGGGGGAGGCGGAGGCTTCACTCGAAGCGGACGTCTCTTTGCCCCGCAAATTCCAAGACCCAGTGCCGAAGCAGAAGCTGCTGCCAAGGCAAAAGGGAAGAGCATGGTGCAAGAAGAACAAGTTGCTAAAGAAGCTTTTAATACCCCTTTTGATCAGGAGGTTGATGAATTCATGAGAATCATCAAGAAAAGTGATTACAAGATAGTGGACCAGCTTCACCAGACACCTTCCAAGATCTCCATTTTATCATTGTTAATGTGCTCTGAGGCTCATCGGAACGCACTACTAAAAGTATTGCACGTAGCTTATGTGCCAGAGGAGATTACAGTCATGGACTAGGATTTACCAACACTGATTTGACTACGGAAGGTCGCAATCACAACAAGGCTTTGCACATTACCATGGAGTGTAAGGGTGCAGTTCTTTCCCATGTACTGGTAGACACAGGGTCATCCCTCAATGTCTTGCCTAAAAAAGCCCTTGTGAAGCTGGAGTATGAAGGATTGGCATTACGTCCCAGCAACTTGGTAGTGAGAGCCTTCGACGGTTCTAAGAGATCAGTTCTGGGAGAAATTGGGTTGCCTATAACGATTGGCCCACAAACTTTCAAAACGACCTTCTTCGTGATGGATATACAGCCTGCCTACAACTGTCTATTGGGTAGACCATGGATACACGCCGCTGGCGCCGTGACCTCAACCCTTCACCAGAAGTTAAAATTCGAGTGGGAGGGCCAAGTCGTTACCATTTGTGGGGAGGAAGATATTTTTGTTAGCCATCTGGCTACATACAAATACATTGAGATGGATGGGGAGATCCACGAAACTATGAGTCAAGGGTTCGAGGCCTTGAACATACATGAAGCATCCGCAGTACCTGGAACCTCAATGACATCTTATCAGCAAGCCCGAAAGGTTGTTGAAGAAGGGACTGCCCAAGGATGGGGCAAGTTGTTGCCTGTAGAGAAGAAGGAGGATAGATTTGGGTTGGGTTACAAACCAACTCAACAAGATCAAGCAGAGGCTGCTAAGAAGCCCAATTTTGTCAGTGGGGGGATGCTCACCCCAGATGCAGTGAACAACTTGGAAGACGAGGATGAAAGCGACCGTAACCTGGAGAGTTGGATACGTCCAAAGATCCCGGGGAGCCAAGTCCTTACCTGGTCTTCCCAGGAAATTATAAGAGTTACTCCTGCAAAGTAATTATTATTTCCTGTATTTTTAAGCATGCATCAAGTCTTGCATCTTGCCCAAGATGACAAGACTCATTTTGTAATCGGGCCATCTGTAATTTTGTGCAACAAGATTAATCAATGAAATATCAGACATCTTTTGCAAATGAGTCTTTTTTTTTTCTTTCTTTTCCGCTCACTGTTTTTCCATTTTTCTTTTTGTACAAAAAAATAAATGGCAATGTTTTCAAAATGACGACTTTATTTCACTCTTTTTAAACAAGATTAAAATCAATCACTAAAATGAACAAACTGAACCCTTGCAGAGAGTGCCTTCCAGACCGCACCGACAACAGCACGGCTATGACTTCGTATGACTTTGAAAATCCAATCAATCAAGCTGATGAAGGGGTTGAAGAAGAGAATGAGCTTCCTGATGAGCTAGCCAGGTTGTTGAGACAAGAGGAAAAGGTTATCACTCCTCATCAGGAGGAGGTCGAAACGATTAATCTTGGTACAGATGAAGATGCTAAAGAAGTTAAAATCGGGGCCTGTTTACAAGACTCAGTGAAGAGACAACTGATTGACCTGCTTCAGGAATATGTGGATGTGTTTGCCTGGTCTTATCAAGATATGCCAGGTCTGGACATTGATATTGTTATGCACAAGCTGCCTTTGAGAGAAGATTGCCCACAGGTTAAACAGAAACTGCGCCGTACTCGCCCAGACATGGCAATGAAAATCAAAGAAGAGGTACAAAAGCAGCGGGACGCCGGGTTCCTTGCTGTAACTAGCTATCCGCCGTGGGTTGTTAATATAGTACCTGTGCCTAAGAAAGACGGCAAAGTAAGAATATGTGTTGACTACCGGGATCTGAACAGAGCCAGCCCGAAAGATGACTTCCCATTACCTCACATTGATGTATTGGTGGATAATACGGCTCAGTTCTCGGTATTCTCTTTCATGGACGGATTTTCAGGATACAATCAGATTAAAATGTCACCTGAAGACATGGAGAAGACAACCTTCATCACACCCTGGGGCACATTCTGTTACAAGGTAATGCCATTCGGACTGAAGAATGCCGGTGCAACATATCAACGGGCTATGGTGACATTATTCCACGATATGATCCATAAAGAAATCGAATGTTATGTGGATGACATGATTGCCAAGTCCCTCACCGAAGAAGATCACCTGGTAAATCTGCTGAAGCTATTCAAGCGTCTGAGGAAGTACCAGCTAAAGTTAAACCCCAACAAATGCACATTCGGGGTGCGATCTGGTAAGCTATTGGGATTTATTGTAAGTGAGAAAGGGATTGAAGTTGACCTTGATAAAGTCAAAGCTATTCAAGAAATGCCTGCACCAAAGACCGAAAAAGAAGTTCGAGGGTTCTTAGGTCGATTGAACTACATTTCACGGTTCAAATCTCACCTTACAACAACTTGTGAACCCTTGTTCAAACTGCTAAGAAAAGAACAAACGGTCAGGTGGAACGAAGACTGCCAGAGGGCTTTTGACAAGATCAAGGAATACTTACAAGAGCCTCCGATCCTTATGCCTCCAGTTGAAGGAAGACCTCTTATCATGTACTTGACAGTATTAGAAGAGTCAATGGGGTGTGTGCTGGGCCAGCATGACGAGTCTGGTTGAAAAGAGTATGCAATATACTACCTAAGCAAAAAGTTTACCGACTGTGAACAACGTTATTCACTGCTCGAGAAAACTTGTTGTGCTTTAGCGTGGGCTGCTCGCCGACTGAGACAGTATATGTTGACCCACACTACCTTGCTGATCTCAAAGATGGATCCAGTTAAGTACATTTTTGAGAAGCCAGCACTTACCGGACGGGTTGCAAGATGGCAAATGATCCTCACAGAATATGACATCCAGTACACCTCTCAGAAAGCCATCAAGGGCAGTGTATTGTTTGAATATCTTGCTGAGCAACCTATTGATGATTACCAGCCTATGAGATTTGACTTCCCCGATGAAGACATCATGTTCATAAAAGCAAAAGATCATGAAGAGCCTGTTCACACTGAAGGGCCTGACCCGGAAGAAGAATGGACTATGATGTTTGATGGGGCTGTTAATATGAATGGTCGTGGTGTTGGTGCAGTACTCATTACACCTAAGGGAGTTCACATGCCTTTCTCGGCAAAGCTTACCTTTAACTGCACTAACAACGAAGCTGAATACGAAGCTTGCATTATGGGTCTTGAGGAAGCCATTGACCTCAGGATCAAGACATTGACTGTATTCGGAGATTCAGCTCTGGTAGTTAATCAAACCAACGGCAAATGGTACACACACCAGGATCATCTGATACCTTACAGGGATTATACAAGGAGGTTGTTGACTTTCTTTACAATGGTCAAGCTTGAGTATATCCCTCGGAATGAGAATATGTTTGCAGATGCTCTGGCTACCATTTCATCCATAATCAAAGTTCAAGCTGCCAACTTTGTACCTCAAATTTTAGTGTCCAGACTTGACAGACCAGCATATGTGTTCGCAGCAGATGTTGTTAAAGATGATAAGCCTTGGTTCCATGACATTAAGTGCTTCTTGGAGGATCAAACATACCCACCTAGGGCATCTTCCAATGATAAGAAGACTTTAAGGAGGCTTGCTGGTAGTTTCTTTCTGAACACTGACGGTTCCCTGTACAAGAGAAACTTTGATATGGTACTCCTCAGATGCGTTGATAGAACAGAAGCAGATTTGTTGATGCATGAAGTGCACGAAGGCTCCTTTGGTACCCATGCAGGAGGGCATGCCATGGCCAAGAAATTGCTAAGATCAGGTTATTACTGGATCACAATGGATGCCGACTGTTGTGCCTACGCCAGAAAATGCCATAAATGCCAGATTTATGCGGATAAGGTGCATGTGCCTCCCAATCCTCTGAATGTGATGTCTTCACCCTGGCCCTTTGCCATGTGGGGCATTGATATGATTGGCAAGATTGAGCCGACTGCTTCGAATGGCCATAGATTCATCCTGGTTGCCATTGACTATTTCACCAAGTGGGTTGAAGCAACTTCCTATGCAAATGTTACGAGACAAGTGGTAGCCAGATTTCTGAAAAGAGATATCATCTGTCGATACGGAGTTCCCGAGCGAATCATTACTGACAATGGTTCCAACTTGAATAACAAAATGATGGCAGAGCTATGCCGGGACTTCAAGATCCAACACCACAATTCTTCTCCTTACAGGCCAAAGATGAATGGCGCTGTTGAGGCAGCTAATAAGAATATCAAGAAGATTGTGCAGAAGATGGTGGTCACCTATAAGGACTGGCATGAAATGCTACCATTTGCCTTGCATGGGTATCGCACGTCAATCAGAACATCCACTAGGGCAACAGCGTATCAGCTTGTGTATGGTGTGGAAGCAGTCCTACCTGTTGAAGTTGAATTACCCTCCCTACGGGTACTGATGGATGTTAAGCTGAACGAAGCAGAATGGGTCCGATCCCGGTACGAACAACTGAGTCTGATTGAAGAGAAAAGATTGGCTGTAATCTGTCATGGGCAGTTGTATCAGAAAAGAATGAAGAAAGCCTTCGATCAGAAAGTCAGGTACCGAGAGTACCAAGTAGGAGATCTTGTGCTGAAAAGAATCCTCCCTCCTCATACAGATCACAGGGGCAAGTGGACTCCGAACTATGAAGGACCATTCGTAGTAAAGAAATTTTTCTCTGGTGGAGCACTGATGCTCAGTACTATGGATGGTGAAGACTTCTTGTCCCCTGTGAATTCAGATGCAGTTAAAAAATACTTCGCATAAAATGACCCGCTGGACGTAAAAACAGAATGTAAGTCCAGGCAAAAATAGGGAATCCCGGCGAGTCAAAGACAGAATAAAAGGCTCGGGCAAAAATAAGGGAAAATAAAATAAAAAAATGTACACCCGCTGAGTTGAAAAGCCACATTGGACAACTCAGGCAAAAATGGGTATCCCGATGGATTGAAAACCCGAAAGGGCGATCCATGCAAAATAAGGGAATAAGCGAACAACTGCATTCTGAACTCGTATGAATCGCTTACAACTTGGTAAGCCTCGAAAGGATCAAGCTTCTACCAGAATTAGCCTTCTTCAGAAAGCAAGACGAGAAGAACGTCAAATGTCATACGAGTCATAGCGAAGGGGAAGCTCCTTGAAGCGTCGTCAACATTGCCAGCATTTTGTTTCTCAATTTGTAACAATCTCCTCATTTTAGGAGATGTGTTTCTTTGACTGTATCTTGCCAATTCAGGGAACATGAATTAATAAAATCAGATTTTCAGTCATGTTTCACCTCGTACACTTCATTTTCATTTGCAAAAATGTCCGGTGTCCTTAAAATACTGATTGCATAAATACAGATGCTTTTCTTTCTAAAAACTACGTGCTTGCAGGAAATATACTTATTCACGGGAGTGTCTGAACTCTCATGATGGAATCTGGTAAGGGATACCTCGGGATTACTTGTGCGTCTCTCTGTCTTTTCAGGATTTGCAGGTACTAAAAGCGCAACATGGGGCACGCAAGCTTCACCCCAGCAAGCTGGCAAATTAACACTCACTCAGTCTTAGCACTCAAAGTGTTTTCTCCCCAGCTGAGTTGCCACTTGTTACTTCTCCCAGCCAAGTTGCCAATCATTCTTTCTCCTCAGCTAAGTACAATAGCCAGGGAATCGTCTCCCCACAGAGTTTCGGCCTCTATCTAGAAGAGCAACGCATGAAGGAATCACAGCAGAATGACGAAAGCTTCTACAAACCCCAGCTGGGTCTCTCATTTACTGGAATAGGTCTATCATTGACCCATTTCCCCAAGCAGAATCATATGCGTTAGATCTACCAATGATCTCATCCCCAGCTGGGATGTCCATTTCAAGCAGATCGGCCAGAGATCTTCACAACAATGGGATCCGAATCCCGGATTGGTATCCTTGTATAAACATAGCATTCGCATCATATTTTTCCCGCAAAGCGTAGCATTCCGTCCAACACGGAGCATTACGGCAAAAATCAAACATATAGCATAATCATAAGCCATGTTCTGAATCAAACACTTGTGAATAATGACAATACATCAACATACAGAAAACTCCCCCAGATTCCCCAGCGGAGAGCTAAAGCTAAAGCAGTTGCCTTACATTCACAAACATCTTGTGACACCCGTCCATGTCATATCCCCAGCATAAAGCCAAAGCATCCTCTTTGCACTCACAGATACATGTATATACAATTCCTTGACGCTCGTCCGTGTCACCTTCCCCAGCACAGTAACATGAACACTTTGTATATCAGATGTCGCTTATACTATACTTTTTCTCCTTTCGACACTCATCCGTGTCACTCTCCCCAGCAGGTTAAACACTCATCAACACATCCTTCATACTTACTACTCATGTTACTCTTATATAGGTACTTGTCCGTATCTTGTATATACCACTTAAATCCCCACAGATTCGACACTAGTCCTTTTTCTTTGTTAACCAGTTGGTACTCGTCCGTACCATCATCTCAGAACATGCGTCAAGCGTTTGTTTCTACCTGATGCTCGTCCGTATCATAGTCATAAGGATGCTCATCCGCATCTTTAATCCATACACTGTGTCAAACACTCTTGTCTTCTTGAATATAGACACTCGTCTGTGTCTACTATTCCCCAGAAGAGTCCCCTCAGATGCAACACTCGTCCGTGTTCCTTGTTAACCAGTTGATACTCGTCCTTATCACCATCTCTGAACACGTGTCAGTATTTGTTTCTACCCGATACTCGTCCGTATCATAGTCTTAGGGATGCTCGTCCGCATCTTTAATCTATACACCGCGTCAAAACACTTATACCCTTTACTTCTTGGATGTAAACACTCGTCTGTGTTTACTATTCCCCAGTAGATCGCCAGCAAAGCAAATTCCTTTTCTATCTGACATTCGTCCTATGTCATGATAAACCTTGAGAGCAGTCGTACCCTGCTAGGTGATCGTCCTTCACCTCTTGATGATCGTCCTTCATCATGCTCGTCCGATGGCCGTCCCCATCGTTGACCTTTTCTATCCGACATTCGTCCTGTGTCGTGATATTCAGCAGCCGTCCCCTGCTAGGTGATCGTCCTTCACCTCTTGATGACCGTCCTTCATCATTTTATCCGATGGTCGTCCCCATCGTTGATCTTGTTATCTGACATTCGTCCTATGTCATGATAAACCTTGAGAGCAGCCGTCCCCTGCTAGGTGATCGTCCCTCACCTCTTGATGATCGTCCTTCATCGTGCTCATCCGATGGCCGTCCCCATCGTTGACCTTTTATCCGGCATTCGTCCTATGTCGTGATATTTTTGGCAGCCGTACCCTGCCAGGTGATCGTCCTTCACCTTAGATGACCGTCCCTCATCTTACCCCTCTCAGAGCAGCCGTCCCCTGCTAGGTGATCGTCCTTCACCTTTGATGACCGTCCCTCATCATTATTTCATTTATTCTTTAACCCGATGGCCGTCCCCGTCGTGGTCCTTTTTCCTTTTCCTGATGATCGTCCTTCATCAGTTTTAGCCCGATGGTCGTCCCCATCGTTGTTTACATTACTTTATGAACCTGATGGCCGTCCCCATCATTTTTCATTAATCCCCAGAGAATCTTATAGCTTTACTTGATGGCCGTCCCCAGCATAATCCCTTTTATCCCCAGCTTGTCGGCCGTCCCCGTCATTGCTTTATTTCCCGCATTTTCCCAGCATGTCGGCCGTCCCCGTCATTGCTCTTCCCCCAGCAGTCGTCCTCTGCTCGACGGTCGTCCTCCGTCGCCCATACTTTACAATATACTTTATTTTCCTTTTACAATCTATATCCCTTTTCTTCTTCATTCTATGAGTGCAAATTTTGGACTGCCTTTGGTATTCAACCACAAGTTATCTTGTTTGCCTGTTGAGTCGTCGCTTATATCCTGCACAGCTAACTCATGTTTGAATAGGGGAAGCTGTAAACACCCCAAATTTGCCCTCACACATTCACACCATGGCTTGTGATCATTTCATATACATAAACTCAATCATAGCATCTCATACTACATTTTTGATTCACTGCATAGATTCAAAGTCATCTGCACCTAGGGTATGTGATCTGAGCAATCCAAGAGCTTCTTGAGCCACTCCAAAGGTCATAAATCACTTAAAAGGGGTCCATGTATGTTCAAGCATCATATTATATCCTCTCAAAGTCAATAATGTCAAAAAATCACAAGAACTGAGAATGGCATGGAAGCAGAGCCAGGTTTGACTGCACAGATGACCTAGAATTAGGGTTTTGGTTTCAAAGGCCATAACTCCAAATTTTTTGGTCATTATTGTTTCTATTGCTCTCTATATGGTATAGGGAGGATGCATATCAATTTTCATGAAGAAATTCAATGGGGAAGTCATCTGATCAAGGGTTGACTTTCTAAGCAAGTCAGTGTAAAATCAGGGCATCTGAGGCCCTCAATGACCCAACCAAAGGGTGTTCTTCATCATTTTGATTGAGTATGATCTTTATTTGATCATAGAAGAAGTTGGAAGTTCAAAAAATTGAAGAATTTCAAGTCTTTTGCAAAGTTGACTTTTTGGGAAAGTTGACTTTTTAATGAAATTGCCATTTTGGGAAACTTTTTCAACCCTTGCTTTTTGATTCAAAAATGCTTCAAATGGAAAAACTTTGGTCATGAAAGTTGTATAATGGATCATTCCTTTTTCAAAAAGTACAAGAACATGACCTAATTCATTTTGGATCAAAAGTTATGGCTTGTCAAAGTTGGCAAAAATCACAAAATTTGAAGTTTTCTACCAAAGAGGCATTTTGCAAAATGACTTGATCAAGTGTTCTAAAGACCTAAAATGTGTACAATTTCTTCACAACATGACTACATGACCTCTAAAAATCAGAATTGGCCCAAGAATCATTTCATTTCATGCCTTGAACTTCAAGAAATCTCAAAGGAACCAAACTTGAATCAAATTGCAAAACTTATCATAAGTTACAAACCACTTGCTGAATCACCTCATAAACCATTCCATGGCTCTCCCTAAACTCAGCTGAACCCAAGCATGCCAAAAATCAAGTTGTACCATTGCCCATACCTCAAGTACACATCAAGTTGACATTTTGGCCAAAGACCCATACCAATCACCATAGGCCACCAACAACTTTCTGACCTATCCCCTTTTGATACATGGACAAAACCCAGCCTAACACATCAGACAACACACTCTGATCTTGCCCACAAGCCATAGTTATCATTTTTTGCTCAAACTTGCAAAAGCTTTCGAAGCACTCAGCATAGCTAGCAAACACACAAACCAACTTCACAAATCAACTTAACACACTTCCCTGGTCACAAACCACCCATCACCATAGCCTAAAACTCCTTGAATCACAAATACGATTTCCACCCCACCTTGAACAGAACTTCTTCCAACTCTCAAACCATCCATTACAAACTTCAAACAAGCATTGAAAGCTTCTCAGGGGGTCCATTGGAGCTGATTGAAGGCAAGAAACCAGCCAGAAAGTACCAGAAACCAAAGCTTCAGTTCAGGTAGCCATCTCAAACTTTTTTTTCCAGAAACTCCATTTTAAGTTCTTAAATGCTTCTATGCAATCCCCTGATCATGGGGATATGATTATTTTTGAAAATGGTTGAGAAACCAGGATGTATGAATGCTCTGAAACTTTTTGCCCTAAGAATGTTTTGCTTCGATTTGGTTGATTGATGAATGAAAAATGATGTTTGTTAGAGGGTTTTGATTCAGTGTTGAATGGGGATGAATTCTGGGCAGTTAGATTTCATTTTTATTGCGTGTAGAGAGAGTTAGGGATTTGGCTTGCCGGAGAAGACGACCGGAACAGTGTTCCGGTCGCCTGAAAGTCATTAGGGTTAATTAATTAGGGTTTAGTCTTAATTGCGTGAGTTTGAATTTCAGCCCTTGGATATGGCACCAAGTCAATTCGCGCGCGTGTGGTTTTGAATACTGGCCCTTGATCTTGCATACTTTCATATTTTTCAGTTTAATTCATTTTATTTTTCATTTAATTGCATTTGTTTTCTTCATTTTATTAAAAATAGTAAAACATATTTAAAAATTCTGAAAATTTTTATACAAACTTTTATTAATTTTCAGAAACCAAAAACATTTTTATTTTTATTTTTTGCATTAAAAAATATTTTTAAATCATTTAAAAGTTTATTTTTAATTAATTAATGAGAATTAATTAATTAAAAATACTTTTAGGTATTTAAAAATCACCAAAAAATTCATGAAACCTTTAAAATCATTTAGAAGCATTGTCCAACCCTCAAACCAAATTTATTTTTTGATCTTAATGCATTTTGATAATTTTCCATGGAATTAATTCTATTTCAAAGCATTATTTTGATCCAATGTTCAAAAATTCATTTCTGCCTAGTCTTTAAGAGTTGGACTTTGATTCTTTTTGCATTGTGTCTTGCATATCATGTAGTTTGTAGGATTAAATTGGCATGAATTGATCTTGCATTTCCTATTTGTTTGGCATTTTTCTTGACAAGATACCCAAAAACCCTAGAAATCTAAAGAAATTCATAACTTTCACCAGGTTAAGAATTGGATCCCCTCCTTTGGGCAGTAAGTTTGTATAGGTGTAGGGTTCCTTTGAGTGCATTTTCAATTTTTTATCTTGATGTTTGCTTCTGTTTTTGGTTTTTTGTTTGGTACATTGATCATAAACCCTAATTTGGGCTTCCTTTTGCATTCATCTTACATTTGCTTGCATACCATGACTTTCCATAGCATTTTGTGCATCCATTTGATTCATTGGACATCTTAAAACATATTAGAAGCATGTTTGCTCATTGCATCTTTCATTTTCCATGTTGTATGTCATTTGCATTTCATAACTTTTCATGTATGTTCATGGTTCTAAGCATGCTCCATTTGAATCCATATGTTTGTGTGATCATCATCATGCCTTGATTCATGTTTGCATCATCTCATAGCATCATTAGCATCATACTTATGCTTCTGGTTTTGATTTGCATCATGCCATTTCATCTCATTTTGCATTGCATTGCATTTCTTTCACTAACTTTTCAGGTGGTAAGTCACTTTGAGAAGTGAATTTGCCTTCACTTCTCACATTTTCTTTTCATCTCTCTTATGCATCATTGCTGCATTTTATCTTGTGTTTGAGATTGAGCTTGCTCTTTCTTCTTCTTCTCACTTTCTTTCCTCAAGTGACCTGTCTTCTTAAATGAAGCAAGTTACTTTGCTTCTCTTTGTTCCTTTCATCTGCTTCCTGGTGGCTCTTTTGAAGATCTTTCTTGTAAACCTCACAAACCTTAGGAACAACCAAGCATGACAATGATTAGGGTTTTGATTAGTCCCCCCACTTAGTTTTTACCTTTGTGTCTCATTGAGTCTTCTCTTCTCATCTCATAATCAAGGACTAAACCTTAAAGGCTTTAAGGCTTTGTGATTAAGCTTATGCCTGCATCCTTCTATTAGGATGGAGTGTATAACTTTAATCCTAAGTGTCCAACCCTTAATGTGTTTAAATCCTTTAATCAATTCATCTAATAATCATCAAGACATCAATCTTGTAACTTGGGCCTTGCATTAGGGTTCTAATTCTTCCTTAACTGGTTAAGAAGGACTAACCCTAGTGTTAATGGACAAGTCCTCCTCAAGTTGTCTTATAAACCCTAAAACTCACTTCATCATCATACCATTAACTAAAATCCACTTAATAAAGGCTTTGTTTTGTCATGAGTCTAATCCCTAATCATGGATTAAGCTGAGGAGCTTTCCTCAGCTTAAACATTCTCATCTATTATCCTTCTATTAGGATGGTGTAATGAGTCTGTTTAATCCCTAATTATGGCTTAATCTCATTACTCAACACTAAATAAAAACAACAAAAACATCTAAATAATCACAAGTAGGTTAATGATCTTAATCCTACATCAAGGTGTTTAAGTGTGAGAAGCTGACTTCACACTTAAGGTATTCTCATTACCCCTAATCAGAGGGAAGATGTGATGAGTTTACTAAATCCATTGGTTTAGACTTAAGATCATTAACTTATGACAAACTTTCAAAAAGCAATAAAAGATTGAAAACACAAAAAAACAAACAATAATCGTCTCCTCCGGGATTCTTTTCTCATCTCATTCACTCATAAACGAGAACTTGCTTCTTCCGTCTAATGCAAGACAGTTTGCATCTGTGCCAGACAGATCATACACTTGAGCATAGGCAAGTAAGCAGTTCACAAGTCAATTTATCTTTCAGTCTCTTTGGGTCGAACTACAGTGTTCTGACTTCCTCATTGCACGAGAGGATACATAGGCATAACTTAACTGTTATCGAACAAAAGTCTCTGTATATTCCCCCTCTTTCCAGCATCATTCTCTTAGCCTCATTATCATGAGCATTTCACTCTTGCCTTTACACTGACACTGTATATATTCCACTTCACACTTCCTTTACACAGACACCTGTACATCTTTTTCCAGCACTTTTGCACACATATTGCACTGACACTACCCCTTTAAAACACAAATCTTTTAAGCGTGGATCCCGTCGAGTACGACGGACAATCTGGGTGCTAATACCTTCCCAGGTTGTAACCAACCCCCTTTCTCAGTCTCTCTGGTTCGCAACCGTCTTATCCATATCTTTCTAGGTCTATGCAGCATTACCTTTCCTCCAGGATAAAAATGCCTAGCTGGCGACTCTTTTCATTTCATGTGAGTTCTCTCCTGTGTGTTCTCACTTCCTCCTTTCGCCGACCGTTCGCGTCTGTACCTCATTTGAGCCCAGTCTCATCTTTTGGGAGCGACACACCTTAAGCTTTTCTAACCTCTCAATGTCTAGACGACCATCACTCCTCTCCCAGAGGGTCTTCTTCAGAGCTTGAGACAGATTCTCATTTCTCTCCTTCAGTTTATCAAATTCTTCCAGGCTGACAGTGGCTGGAGGTGGTACTGTGGATGGTCCAGGTGCATCCTCAATGGTGAAAGGCATCCCAGAAATCTGAGCTCTAGAATGAGACCATTCATAATACTGAGCTGAAGCCACATTATTGCATCTCCCAAGAATGGCCATCCCTTTGGTCTGGATGTTGTCCCAAGCCCAGGATGCTTGTTTGACAACAGCTAGATTAGGTTTTATCTCACAATACAAGGTTTCAGCCAAGTCTTGCACTCTAGGAGGGTGAACCAAAGCATAGCCCAATTGTCTCTTAAACAGCAAAGGATTGTAGTTGATGCAACCCTTCACTCCCACTAGAGGTACATTGGGGTACTGCCCACAGCTAGTAATTATGTCTCTGCCCTTGGTGCTGTGGGTGCACCACCTGATGTCATCTGAGGTCAAAGCAGTAAGTCTCCTAGCCCAATTCTTCTGTTGGTGAGGATTCAAGAAAGCATCAGTCTTGGGTAAGTGTTTGAGCAGCCAGGTATGAAATAGAGGAGCACAGCATCTTACCAACCTCCCTCTCTGCTTCTCATTCCTTTGGTGAACAGAATAATAGAAATCTCCCAGCAAGGTGGGCACTGGGTTCCTCAAAAGGAAGAGATGAATGGCATTCTTGCTAATAAACTTGGGCTCATCTGCAAAAAGTATAACCCCATATATACTGAGGGCTAACAATGCACAAACTGCCTTCCATTCTCCCAAGGAGGCCTTCAGAATGGCCTAAGAGGTTAGAAAGTCCAAGTGTAGGCCAGGAATCCCAGCCTTTGTTGACATGTTCTGCTCAACCACAATAGGTTCCAGGTGCAGTGCTTTTGCCACTTCTTCATTGCTGGGAGAAGCCATCTCTGGGTTGAAGGGGATACCACCCCTGACAGGCACTCCAATCAGTGATGAAAACTCCTCTAGCAGAGGTCCTAACTGGAAGTTCTGGAAGGTGAAGCATCTCAAAGGAGGGTCATAAAACTGTAGGCAAGTGTGGATCAAACTCCTATGAGAAGGATCTAAGTCCATAACCATATCAAGGATGCCTCCATAATGCTCTCTGAATAATGGGATGTGGTTTGGGGTGATAAGTGCATGGACCTGCCTGATACCAGTCAGCACAGGCTCAAAGAAATGATATGAAATATTGCTCTTCTTGGGTGCCATGACTGCTGATAAAGAGCTGAAAATAACTGCTGATGATGAAGACTGATACTGGTGATGAGCCACTGACAGGCTGAGACTGGTGATAACAGTAGCTGAAGCAGGCAACTGATGAAGATAGTTGAAGCAGATAACTGATGAACAGGGGTCTGTGTAGATAAAGGGGTCAAAACCAAGCCAGAATGTAATATGGATACCCTAAAAAACAAATAAACAAATGTTAAATGATGCAAATGATGAGTATGCAAATGATATGCAGGGGTTTGTGATCAAGCTGGATCTGATTAACTGCCTTGATATAAGTCCATGTATGTCTAAGAAGTTCAGATGGAGGTTCAGAAATACAGTAACCAAGGTGGGGGACTCAAATAAAGAGTCACATGTCCTGGGTTAAATCACAAGAACTGTCCAAAGAGAAGCATTCTTAAACAAAACAAGTAACTGGGTATGATGTGGCCAAGGGTACCTGCAAACCTGTAAACAGCCCAACCCCCTCACAGGTAGTGTTCTAAAACAAGGATCCTCAGACTTGGATCAGTTATGAGAAGTGTAAACACTTCTAACCCGGAGGTACAGTGTTTACAATAACCATAAAAGATCCTCCTCTAATTCACCTCAGTTTCTGAAGGTCATAATAAAGGTCATCCAGACTTAGCAGGCTTCCCAGATAGCCCTAGCACTACAGGAAATCTTTAGCACAGAGTTCTCAAGAAGAAACCCACATCTGAACCGTGTTTCATATTCCTGCACCAGACCGAAATGGAATGGGAAAGAACATGAACCACTCTAGCCTAGGTGTCACTCAGGTCCCAGGTATAGGACCTTAAACTCTCAATGAACCCCACCCATCAAGACAATAAACCAGATCCAGCCAGATAACAGTATGACAGTATGATATATAAAGCTGTAAAGAAAGCAATAAATAACTGTACATAAAGCAATAAATAAAGCAACTATAAAAACACAACTAGCACATAACACCCCAGTAAACACAAATCAAACAAGCGCTAGGAGGAACCCACAAAAAGAACCAAAAGCCCTGGTTACAGTATAAGGTTTCCCCAGCAGAGTCGCCAAGCTGTCGCTCCCAAAGATTTGCATCCCGGTACAAGCGCGAACGGTCGGCGAAAGGAGGAATGAGAACACACAGAAGTGAACTCAGAAAGACAAGAGTCTCCAGCCAGGCATTTTTATCCCGAGGGAAAGGCAATACTGCATAGACCTAGAAAGATATGGATAAGACGGTTGCGAACCAGAGAGACTGAGAAAGGGGGTTGGTTACAACCTGGGAAGGTATTAGCACCCAGATTGTCCGTCGTACTCGACGGGATCCATGCTTAAAAGATTTTTGTTTTAAAGGGGTAGTATCAGTGCAATCTGTGTATAAAAGAGCTGGAAAAGGATGTACAGGTGTCAATGTAAAAGCAGTGTGAAGTGTATAAGTGAAGTGTCAGTGTAAGGAAAGAGTGAGGTGCTCATGATAATGAGGCTTTAAAGAATAGCTGAAAGAGGGGGAATATACAGAGACTTTTGTTCGATAACTGTTAAGTCATGCCTACATATCCTCTCGTGCAATAAGGAAGTCAGAACACCGTAGTTCGACCCAAAGAGACTGAAAGGTAAATTGACTTGTGAACTGCTTGCTTGTCTATGCTCAAGTGTATGACCTGTCTGGCTCAGGTGCAAACTGTCTTGCATTAGACGGAAGAAGCGAGTTCTCATTTGTGAGTGAGTGAGATGAGAAAAGAATCCCGGAGGAGACGATTATTGTTTGTTTTTGAGTTTTCAGTCTTTTATTGCTTTTTGAAGTTTGTCATAAGTTAATGAGCTTAAGCCTAAACCAATGGATTAGTAAACTCATCACATCTTCCCTCTGATTAGGGGTAATGAGAATACCTTAAGTGTGAAGTCAGCATCTCACACTTAATCACCATGATGTAAGATTAAGATCATTAACCTACTTGTGATTATTTAGATGTTTTTGTTGTTTTTGTTTAGTGTTAAGTAATGAGCTTAAGCCATAATCAGGGATTAAACAGACTCATTACACCATCCTAATAGAAGGATAATAGATGAGAATGTTTAAGCTGAGGAAGACTCCTCAACTTAATCCATGATTAGGGATTAACCTCATGACAAAACAAAGCCTTTATTAAATGGATTTTAGTTAATGATAAGATGAAGAAATGATTTTTTATGGTTTGTAAGACAAATTGAGAGGGACTTGTCCATTAACACTAGGGTTAGTCCTTCTTAACCAATTAAGGAAGAATTAGAACCCTAATGCAAGGCCCAAGTTACAAGCTTGATGTCTTGGTGATTATTAAGTGAATTGATTAAAGGATTTAAACACATTAAGGGTTTAACACTTAGGATTAAAGTTATACACTCCATCCTAATAGAAGGATGCATGCATAAGCTTAATCATAAAGCCTTAAAGCCTTTAGGGTTTATTTCCTGATTATGAGATGAGAAGAGAAGACTCAAAGAGACACAAAGGTAAAAGCTAAGTGGGGGACTAATCAATCCTAAAAAGTTATCATGCTTGGTAGTCCTAGGGTTTGTGATGTTTAAGAGAAAGGTCTTCAAAGAACCACCAAGGAGGGAAGCAGATGAAAGGAGCAAAGAGAAGCAAAACAACTTGCTTCACTTAAGAAGTCAAGTTGCTTGAAGAAAGAAAGTAAGATGAACAAGAATGAGCAAGCTCAATCCAATACACATACAAAAATGCAGCAATGATGCATAAGAGAGATGAAAAAGAGATTGTGAGAAGTGAAGGCAAATCCACTTCTCAAAACAACTTACCACCTGAAAAGTTAGCAAGAGAGATGAAATGCAATGCAAAATGAGATGCAATGTCATGATGCAAACCAAAACCAGAAGCATGAGTATGATGTTAATGATGCTAAGAGATGATGCAAACATGAGGCAAGACATTAGAATGATCATACAAACATATGGATGCAAGAGGAGCATGCTTAGGACCATGAACATACATGAAAAGTTATGGAATGCAATGGACATATAACATGGCAAATTAAAGATGCAATGATCAAACATGATTCTAATATGTCCTAAGATGTATTATGAATCATGTGGATGCACAAAATGTCATGGCAGGTCATTGGATGCAAGCAAATGAAAGATGGATGCAAAGGAAGGCATGAATTAGGGTTTATGATCAACACACAAAGCAAAATCCAAAACCAGAAGCAAATGACATGATAAAAATTTGAAAAATAAATCAAAGGAACCCTAAACCTATACAAACATACTGCCCAAAGGAGGGGATCTAACTCTTAACCTAGTGGAAGTTATGAATTTCCTAAGATTGCTAGGGTTTTAAGGTACCTTGACAAGAAAAATGCAAAACAAATTGAAAATGCAAGATCAATTCAAGCCAATTTAATCCTATAAACTACATGCTATACAAGATTCAATGCAAGAAGAATCATGATCCAACTCTCAAAGGTTAGACAGAAATGAATTTTGGAAGTTTGAAGCAAAATAATGCCTTGAAATGAAATTAATTCCATTGAAAATGATCAAAAGGCATCAAGAACAAAAAAATAAATTTGGTTTGAGAGTTGGACAATGTTTCTAAATGTTTTTAAATGTTTCATGAATTTTTTTGTGATTTTTAAATACCTAAAAGTATTTTTAGTTAATTAATTTTCATTAACTAATTAAAAATAAACTTTTAAATGATTTAAAAATAATTTTTAATTCAAAAAATAAAAAAAAATATTTTTGGTTTCTGAAAATTAGTGAAATGCTTGACAAAAATTTTCAGAATTTTTCAATGTATTTTGCTATTTTAAATTAAATGTACAAAACAAAACAAATAAAATGAAAATAAAAATGAATTAATGGGAAAGTCAGCGCATCCTGAGGCTGAGATTCAAACTGGGAATGGAGGGAAAGACTGGCGCGTTATCCTACGGCTCACATTCAAACTGGCCAGATTAATATAAAAACCTGATTAATTAACTAATGACGTGGATTAGGGTTTCTAATGATGCATCCTGACCACTCAAACACGCGCGGGTCAACCCTAGTCAAACCACCCTACGCTCCACATTCAAACTCTCATTAATTACTCAGATTAGGGTTAATGATTTTTCAGGTGGCCGGAGAAGACTTCCGGTCGTCTTCTCCGGCGAACCAAAACCCTAGATTTCGCTACAGGTCACCAAACATAAAATTTCTTCCACAGAAATGATCCTCTCCCCAATCTAAACCTAACCCCTCTTTCAAAAATCATTTATTTTCATTAACAAGCCTGAATCGAAGGAAAACACGAAACACGAGCAAACTTTCAGAGTGACATGAAATGGTCATCTCTTACTTATTTTCAAATCTAAATACATCCAGATGATCTGTGCAACATGTAGATTCAGTTTGTAACAAGAAAATGAAGTTCTGAGAAAAAAGTTCTTGAGCTATACCTGAGATGGAGACCTTCAAAGATGAGATTTCTGAGCCTTTCCTTTGTGCAAACCACCTCCAATGGTCCCCCTTGTGCTAATGGCAAGCTTGAAATGGAGTTTATATTGGCTATTTTGAGAGGTTCAGTTCTGGTGTATCAGAAAATGAGGTTCCTGTGTGTGCTGTTTCAGATCATTGTGAGGGGTGGGATCTGTTCTATGGATGATTTCTGGTTGATTGGTGAAGGAAGTATTGAAGTTTGATGGCTGTGGAAGGAGATTTGAAGAGAGGAAAGTTTTGACAGTTTTTGGAGTGTGCTACAATGTGTGTGTTTCAGGCTTGTGTATGTTGTGTTTTATGATCCTTATCCAAGTCCTAAACTATTGGAATGAGTCATAAGACTTGACATGTACTGTGGGAATGGTATGGAGCAATTGGCCAAAAAGTCAATAGTTGGTGTACCTTAGGCATGGCTCGGGTCAGAGACAATCTAGAGGCTTGTCCTGCCTCAGCTTGAGTCAAGGATGACCCATGGATGGTTCATGAGAGGCTGCTGCATTTGGATCATGAGCTAGAAGGGTTTTTGCAACTTGACAACTTGTTAAATCTCATGGTTTTTGACTATGTGAATATGAGAAAACCTTGCTGAATTTTGGTGTATGATGCCTCATGAAGTCATGACAATGTATTAAAAGCAGCTAGAGATCATGCAATTCCTTTGAGAATGATTTTGCCAAAAATCCCTCTTTGCACTTTCATGAAGAATGGTTTATGGTTATGTGAAAATCAAGGCATAGAATGAGAAATCCCTTGGGCCAATTCTGTTTTTAGGTCATTGATTGCATTGGTAAGATGTTTAGAGGTCATCTTGAAATCACATAAAGGCTTGCCATGAGAAATTGCAAGTTTTCCATTTTGTGCAAAAGTGAAATTTCAATGATTTTGTCCAACTTTGCAAGGCCATAACTTTTGATCCAAAATGAATTAGAATGAGTTCTTTTACTTTTTGAAAAGGGAATGATCCATTCTACAACTTTCATGACCAAAGTTTTCTCATTTGAAGCATTTTTGAATCAAAAAGCAAGGGTTGAAAAAGTTTCCCAAAATGGCAAGTTTCCATTACAAGTCATTTTCCCAAAAAGTCAACTTTGCAAATGGCTTGAAATTCTTCAATCTTGTGAACTTATAACATCTTCTATGATCAAATAAATATCATACATAATCAAAATGATGAAGAACACCCTTTGGTTGGGTCATTGGGGGCCTCAGATGCCCTGATTTTGCACTGACTTGCTCAAAAAGTCAACTCTTGATCAGATGACTTCCCCATTGAATTTCTTCATGAAAATTGATATGCATGATCCCTATACCATATAGAGACCAATAGAAACAATAATGACCAAAAAATTTGGAGTTATGGCCTTTGAAACCAAAACCCTAATTCTAGGTCATCTGTGCAGTTAAACCTGGCTCTGCTTCCATGCCAATCTCAGTTCTTGTGATTTTTTGACATTCTTGACTTTGAGGGGATATAATATTATGCTTGAACATACATGGACCCCTTTGAAGTGATTGATGACCTTTGGAGTGGCTCAAGAAGCTCTTGGATTGCTCAGATCACAAACCCTAGATGTAGATGACTTAGAACCAATGCAGTGAAACAAATATGCAATATGAGATGCTATGATTGAACTTATGCATATGAAAAGACCACAAGCCATGGTGTGAATGAGTGAGGGAAAATTTAGGGTGTTTACAACAGCATATCCATCGGGTCCATCCAAAGGATCATAATGAAAAGAGCTGAGGAACTCTAGAGTCAAGTTCCTGTAAGTGTTGTTCATATCGTCAAACTGGTCCCACTGGAGTTGATGGCATAAGAATCTGACGCTTGGCTCTATCCCCAAGGCATCCATGCAATCTTGGTCTGGCTACCTGGTAGGAGCCATAGGGCGTCTCATGTGGACATAGTAACACTCTCTTTGTGCGTCGTCTCTAAAGGCCACGTGCATGTCATCGGGGTTCTGCATTTTGCACAAGGTTAGCAAACAAGTCCTGAAATCACATAAAACATTCAATCGTTAGTCCTGACATAATAATAAAGTAAACAAATTAAAATAAAGTAAAAATAAATAACATATACGTAAATAAGAAAACCATGGGTTGCTTCCCATGCAGCGCTTGTTTAACGTCATTAGCTCGACGACCGGATTTTATACATCATTTGAAGGATATGGTGGATCACTCAGAGTATGGCATGTGTATGTTATTGGGATGTCACCTCCTTCTTAGGGCTTCAACCTCTGTCCATTGACGATGAACGGTTTACATGTTCGGTTCTTGATTTCGATAGCACCAGATCTTAGGATCTTAGATACTTTGAAAGGGCCAGTCCATCTCGAACGAAGCTTCCCTGGAAAAAGTCGCAACCTAGAATCGAACAAAAGAACAGGATCGCCTATTTTGAAGTCTTTTCTTATGATTCTTTTGTCATGCCAAGCTTTTGTTCTTTCTTTGTATATGATGGCATTTTCGTAGGCAGATTGTCTGAGCTCTTCTAATTTGTGGATGTCAAGGATACGCTTTTCACCAGCAGTTAAGTAATCCAAATTCAAAGTTTTGATGGCCCGATAGGCCTTATGCTCCAACTCAAAAGGTAAGTGACATGATTTTCCATAGACCATTTGATAAAGGGTTGTTCCTATAGGGATTTTGAAAGCGGTTCTATAGGCCCATAATGCCTCTTGAAGTTTCTGCGACCAATCTTTTCTAGATATAGAGACGGTCTTCTCAAGAATTTGTTTGATCTCCCTATTAGATACTTCCACTTGTCCATTGGTATGTGGGTGGTATGGTGTCCCTACTCTATGCTTAACTCCATACTTGCTTAAAAGTTTATCAAATATTCTGGATATGAAGTGTGATCCTCCATCACTTATGACTAAACAGGGGGTTCCAAACCTGGGAAATATATAATTTTTGAATAATTTGATGACTACTCTGGTGTCATTCGTGGGTGCGGCGATAGCTTCAATCCATTTAGACACGTAGTCAACAGCTACTAAGATGTACTGATTTCCTAAAGATGGTGGGAACGGTCCCATAAAGTCTATACCACATACGTCAAAGAGTTCTACTTCTTGGATATTTCTTAGAGGCATTTCATTACGCCTTGAAATATTTCCTGTACGTTGGCATCTGTCACATTTGACAATGAAAGCATGGACATCACGCCACATGGTAGGCCAGAATAGGCCAGCTTGAAGAATCTTGGCTCAGGTCTTAGATGTGCTCGCATGTCCACCATAGGGTGCATAGTGACAATGCTCAATTATATTATGTACCTCTTCTTCTGGAACACAACGGCGAAAAATGCCATCTTTACCTCTCTTGAAAAGAAATGGTTCGTCCCAATAGAAGTTTCTCACATCACTATAGAACTTCTTCTTCCGGTGGTAGTTTAGATCAGGGGGTATGATGTCAGCGGCTAGGTAATTAACAAAGTCTGCATACCAAGGTACATTACTTATAGCTAAGGATTTATGAGAATTCTCATGTGGGTCTGGTTTATCATCTTCAATAGTTTCTAGTTGGGCTATCAGTCTATCATAGGCAAAATTTTCATCTATGGGTACTGAGTCAGGTTTCAGGTATTCTAGCCTAGATAGGTGATCAACTACTACATTATCTATGCCTTTCTTATCACGGATATCTAAATTAAACTCTTGCAGTAACAAAATCCATCGAAGTAACCTAGGCTTGGCATCCTTTTTACTTAGTAAGTAACGAATGACAACATGGTCGGTGTAAACTATAATTTTGGCTCCTACTAGATAAGATCTAAATTTGTCTATGGCGAAAACTACAGCTAGGAGCTCTTTTTCGGTTGTTGCGTAGTTGAGCTGTGCAGCGTCTAGGGTTCTACTGGCATAATAAATTACGTGTAACTTTTTATCTTTTCTCTGACCTAGAACGGCTCCAACAGCATAGTCACTAGCGTCACACATTATCTCAAACGGTTCCGACCAATCAGGGGGTTTCATTATAGGTGCTGAAATCAGAGCTTACTTCATCAGATTAAATGCTTCAGTACATTTTTCATCGAAGATGAGTTCAACATCTTTCATTAAAAGACCGGTTAAGGGCTTTGTTATTTTGGAGAAGTCCTTGATAAAACGTCGGTAAAATCCGGCATGTCCAAGAAAACTTCTTATCTCCCTGATAGTCTTCGGCGGTTTTAGATTCTCTATGACTTCTATTTTAGCTTTATCTACCTCTATACCTTTTTCGGAAATTATATGTCCTAAAACAATGCCTTCGGTGACCATGAAATGACATTTTTCCCAACTTAGCACAAGGTTTACCTCTACACATCTCTCCAGGATTTTCTCAAGGTTGATAAGACAATTTTTGAAATCAGATCCACAAACCGAGAAATCGTCCAAAAATACTTCCATGATTCCATCTAAATAGTCTGCAAAGATAGACATCATGCAACGTTGGAAAGTGGCAGGGGCATTACAGAGTCCAAAAGGCATTCTTCTGTAGGCAAAAGTTCCAACTGGGCATGTAAAGGTAGTTTTTTCTTGATCTTCGGGGTGAATAGGTATTTGGAAGAATCCTGAATATCCATCTAGGTAACAAAAGTAAGAGTGTCTGGCTAGGCGCTCCAACATTTGGTCTATGAATGGTAATGGGAAATGGTCCTTCCTAGTTGCTTTATTTAATTTTCTATAGTCTATGCACATATGCCAACCTCCATCGGTTCTTTTTGCTACAGGTTCGCCCTTCTCGTTTTGCACGACTGTGATGCCTCCCTTTTTAGGTACTACATGCACAGGACTCACCCATTTATTGTCCGAGATCTGATATATTATACCTGCCTCTAGTAATTTAAGAACTTCAGTCTTAACTATATTACTCATTATAGGATTTATTCTTCGTTGGTGTTCTCTGGAGGGTTTTGAATCTTCTTCAAGCAAAATCCGATGCATGCATACGGACGGGCTTATTCCTTTTAGATCTGAGATCTTATATCCTAAGGCTGAGGGGTACCTTCGTAAAAAATCTAATAATTGGTTTGTTTCTTCTTGGTCTAAGGTAGCACTGACTATAATTGGACGATTCATGTCTTCATCAAGAAATTCATATCTCAGGTTCTTAGGCAGTTCCTTAAGTTTTACGGTTGGTTTCATAGGGCAAGGCATAGGATCTGGGGTAAGAGATAAACATTCGTGAAGGTTATCATCAATGTAGGGTTTTTAATAATTGTCATCTTCCAAAATAAGGGTTGATGTCAATTTTATAGATTCAATTTCTTCTTCTTGTTCTAATTCTCTAATGCATTCATCAATGATATCTAAGGCATAACAAGCATCTCCTATTACAGGTGCCATAAGAAATTTCGAGAGTATAAATTCTATCTTATCGTCACCTACCTCAAAGGTTAGTTTCCCTTTTTTAACATCTATTACGGCTCCAGCAGTCGATAAGAACGGTCTACCTAGGAGGATTGGTATGTCGTCATCTTCTTTAATGTCCATGACAACAAAATCAGTAGGTATAAACAACTGACCTATCCTAACAGGGACGTCTTCAAGTATCCTATAGGGTATTTAACGGATCTATCGGCTAATTGAAGTGACATCTTAGTAGGTTGTAATTCTCCTAAGTTTAATCTCTCACAAACTGCTAAAGGCATTAAGCTCACACTAGCTCCTAAGTCTAGAAAAGCTTTTTCGATGACATGATTCCCCAAAATACAAGGAATGGAAAAATTTTCGGGATCTTTATCTTTATTTGCTAACCTATTTTCGGAAATAGAATTACATTCCACGTGTTTCGGATCTTCAAGTCTACGTTTATTTGTAAGTATGTCTTTGAGAAACTTAGCATAAGAAGGTATTTGGGTGATGGCTTCTGTAAAGGGGATTTCTACGTGAAGTTTTTCTATAACCTTAACGAATTTTTGATACTGATTATCGATTTGGGTTTTCTTTAATCTTTGAGGGTACGGTATTGGTGGTTTGTATGGCGGTGGTGGTACATAGGTTTTGTTTTTGGGTTTTTCTCCTTTTTCTTGACTTTCCGGGTTTTCAGATTCCTCTGGTTCCTTCTCCTCATTTCTCTCAGAAGTTTCGGGCTCACTTAATATAGGGTTTGAAGGTTCCTTATAAGCGGTTCCACGTAGAGTAATGGCATTTGCTTGCCCTTTCGGGTTTTGTTGAGGTTGTCCAGGGAACTGTCCTCCAGGTGTAGTCTGAGGGGCTTGGTTTAAAGCTACCTGAGAGATCTGGGTTTCAAGCATCTTATTATGAGTAATAATTTGATCAACCTTGGTTCCTAACTGGGTAATTACTTCGTTAACATGCTCAGACTTGGTGGTACAGGTTGCATAGGTTGATTTGTTCTTGGGGCTTGGTAACCTTGTTGTCTCGGAGGTGCGGTATTTTGAATAGGGTTATTATTTTTGTAGGAGAATTTTGGGTGATTCCTCCATCCAGGGTTATATGTGTTTGAAAATGGGTTCCCTTGGGTGTAGTTCACTTGCTCAGGATTGGTCTCATTTAACAGATTGCATTCGGCGGATTGGTGTCCTTGCGTCCCACATATCTCACAATTCGGCGAAACTGCGGCTACATTATTCGGGGTTGTACACATATGTTTGACTCTAAGGGCCAATGCGTCCATTTTAGCTTGCATCATGTCCATAGAGCTTAGCTCATGTATTCCTCCTTGGGCTTCCTTCTTTTCCACTGTCGCTCGTTCTACTCCCCATGATTGATGGTTTTGGGCCATATTTGTGATAAGGGCACTAGCTTCAGGGTAAGGTTTGTTCATCAGTGCGCCACTAGCGGCAGCGTCGATGGTCATCTTAGTGTTATAATAAAGTCCATTATAGAAGGTTTGAATGATTAGCCAATTCTCTAAGCCATGATGTGGGCATGCTCTTAATAGCTCTTTATATCTCTCCCAGGCTTCGAACAATGACTCTCCTTGGTGTTAGGTAAATCTGGTTATTAGGTTTCGAAGAAGAGCGGTCTTACTTGGGGGAGAATATCTAGCAAGGAAAACTTTTCTAAAGTCTTCCCAAGTTGTTATTGAATTGGGTGGAAGGGAATCTAACCATGATAGAGCTTTATCTTTGAGGGAAAAGGGAAATAATCTTAAGTGTATCGCCTCAGGAGGAGCTCCATTGGTTTTACAGGTGTCTGCTAACTGAAGAAAGTTTTTTAAATGTTGGTTCGGGTTCTCAGTAGCAAGACCTGCGAATTGTCTCTGTTGCACTAATTGCAGCAGGGATGGTTTAAGTTCAAAATTATTGGCTGGGATAGCGGGGTTTACTATACTGGAACTAGGTTCCTTGTTTGATGGTTGGGTGAAGTCCTTAAGAGGTCTTCGGTTTTAATCTTCGGCCATAGCTCTCCTATTCCTATGGGGAAAAAAACGTGCGCGAGCGTAACGTTCAGGTTCAGCTAGAGGGTCTACTAAGCTTCTGGCACTGCAAGTCTTTCGCATTGACCGATGGGTAACAACCTTAGTCTAAACGGTATAACTACAGGGTATGAAATTTGACGAAATTGTTCCCCGGGAACGGCGCCAAAAACTTGATGCGTGTTTTTCGCAAGTGTACGAACACGTCAGAGTAATATAAAAGATTGTCGAATCCACAGAGACCAAGTGTCAATCTATCGTACCTGTTGTTATGGTGTGTATCTAAGGCAACTGAATATAAGGGTTTTAAGGAGTGTGCAATGGTAAATAAAATAATAATTTTAAACAATTGATAAAGACAGGCTTGAATGTAATTCACGTAATCAATAGATATTTCGGTACTTGTTAATAGAACTACTTATGGGCAATATGTTCTACTTTGAAAAGAACTAATTTAACAGGAACTGTCGCTTTCGCGTATTCAGAACCGAGTTGTACTCCCTAATCAACCCCTCCTGTTGTCACAGATAGAAAGGTGCGTACTGCGTTAGAGTAGTAAACCTATTTTTAAGAAATATAGTATCTTAACTAAGTTGAAAAGTACTTTAACCTGGATTCTTTAGCAAAAAGAGGTTCTCACGAACCAGACTCTAAACTTCTTAACGCGTTCGAAAATCGTTTTAAAATCTCTTTTCTTTTTAATCTAAAAACTCCTAATGAACTAGACAAAGCGCTTTTGGCTGTTTTTGAAATAGTTAAAAACAATTACTTAAATTGAAAGATAAAATAGCCCTTAAGTGTTTCCACGAACGATTGTACGGATTACTGGTTCAATTACGATCCTTACATTCTAACCTTTATGGATTTAGTTAGACATGGTAAAGTAAAAGTTCTTTTTATAATTTTTCATAAAAGTATTTTAGTGCGAGTGCGGAAAGTAAATAAAAGTAGTGCGAGTGCGGAAAGTAAATAAAAGTAGTGCGAGTGCGAGAAATAAAGGTATTTAAAGCGAGTGCGGAAAATAATCGAAAGTAGTGCGAGAAATAAATAAAGTAAAGCGAGTGCGGAAAGCAAATAAAAGTAAAGCAATGCGGAAAAATAAAATAAGAACTGGAATTAAAATGGTGGCAAGATTAACTTCCTCCTAGAGTGCTCCAAAACTCGATCACACTGACGTATACAAACTCGATCACTCGATTGTAGTAACACTCCGATGTGGAATGATAATTGTTTTTAAAATGATATATGCCTAAGAGATTCTAAGTTTAGATCCTTGAAAACGAAAATCTAAGGCTCTATTTATAGGAAAACAAAAATCAAGAAAAGACCAGGATGCCCCCCTCCACTAAAAAATGGAGGGAAAAGTTTTTGCCTTGTGGCGCCCGCCACATGCACTTGGCGCCCGCCATGAGACTAATAGGGAATGAGAGAGTGGGGATCGTGGGTCTTTGCAGTTGTGGAGTGGTCTTGAGACGTGGCCACGTCATGGCAGACCCCATGGCGCCCACCATGGTGGATGCCGTAAGTGTAAAAAGCTGAATTTCTTGGTTTTCGTCCGTTTCCACTCCTTTTTCGCTCCTTTTCTCGAGTAAGGCCCCGATTACATAGAAAACCTAAAAATAAAGAGAAAAGAAAGTAATAACATAACAAAAAACAATAAAAGCTAAGAATGCCTGCGAAATCGGAGTCAGAAATACGGTGAATTTTAGTGTTATCAATCATGACATAGGATGAATGTTGGATGAGAAGATCAACGATGGGGACGACCATCGGATAAATGATGAGGGACGGTCATCAAAAGGTGAAGGACGATCACTCTAGCAGGGGACGACTGCTCTTTATCACGACATAGGACGAATGCCGGAAAGAACGGTTCCAATAATGGAGATTCCACTGGGGGAAGGGATGAGGGACTGTCATCCAAAGGTGAAGGACGATCACCTGGTAGGGGACGGCTACCGAAAGTATCACGACATAGGACGAATGTCGGATAGGAGAAATTTGTTTTGTTGGTGACTTACTGGGGAACGGTAAACAAGGACGAGTGTTCACGCTCAAGAATAAAAGGTATGAGTGTTTGATGCTGTGTATGGATTAAAGATGCGGACGAGCATCCTTAGGACCATGATACGGACGAGTATCGGTAGAAATAAATGTTGAAGCGTGTTCAGAGATAATGGTACGGACGAGTACCAACTGGTTAACAAAGAACTCATACGAGTGTCGAATCTGTTTAAGAGTGATATATATATATATATATATATATATATATATATATATACGAGATACAGATGAGTATCAAAGACTTCTGTATAGGTATGAGTGAGGATTGTTTTGTTGATTGAAGTATGAGCAAGACGCGGATGAGTGTTCAACTTGCGGGGGAATGTTTGACACAGACGAGTGTCAAATATGTATAAGTTATGAACAAATATTTGTATGTGAGAGTGTAAAAGGTGTTCTAGCGACCTGCGGGGATAGGATGACACGGAAAGGTGTCGAAAAGGGCATGTTATAAACAATTATTTGGTTGGCAACAAGTGTTTTGGCAATCATGCTGGGGGTGTATGACACAGACTAGTGTCAAAAGAGCATATATAAGTTTCTGTATTTGAGAATGCAAAGGGGACGCTTTGGCTTATATCTGCGGGGAATAATATGACACGGACGAGTGTCGAAAAGAGTATATATGAACAGGCATTTGTGTTGGAGAGTGCAAAGGGGACGCTTTGGCTTTTATTCGCAGTGGATGTAAGTTTTTTATATTCATTGTTGGAAAAACTGATGGTAATTACAGGTGACTGGGTCAAACCTAACTTATGATCATGCAAATGTTTGATTTTTGCCGTAATGCTCCGTATTAAACGGAATGTTACGCTTATTTCGATGATTTATGATGCGAATGCTATGATTATGCAAAAGAGAAACTGATTCGAGGTTCGGATCCTGTTGAAGAAAAGATCTCTGGCTGATCTGCTTGGAGGGATATCCCAGCTGGGGGTAGAGATCCCTAGATCTGTCCGAAGATATAGCTCTACTTGGGGAAGTAGATCATTGGTCGATCTATCTGTAAAGAGAACTCATCTGGGGAGAAGGAAACTTTCGTCACTTTGTTGTGTAAGAGTTTCAGGCATTGCTCTTATGGGGAGAGAATGGAAACTTCTGTGGGGAGATAGTTCTTTTATCCTTGCTGAGGATGAGAGATCTGGCACTCTGGTGGGGATCTTGGCTGGGAAAGCTCCTGTTGAATAGACTTATGCTGGGGATGAGGAGGCTTTGACAACTTCGCTGGGGAAAAGCATTTCAGATATTGCTCGGGAGATCCTGCTTGGGGAGGAGGTAACTTCCGGGAAGTAGCATGTTGGGGATGCGATGCCTGATATGCCCCATGTTGCGTATTGAATACCGACAACCTGTTAAGACAAAAGAAACGCACAAGTATCCCAAGGTATCCCTTACCGGATTCTGTCATAGGAGTTAGACCTTCCTGAAAGTAATATATTTCCTGCAAGCATTTATTAAAAATGGCTCATTTGTTTTATGCAAGTACTATATCATAAATATTTGACATTTTGCAAACGAAACAAAAATGTACGAAACGAGGTGTGACTGAAAACTCTGATTTTATTAATCTGGGTGCCCTGAATTAGCCAATACAGTCAAGGAAACAAATCCCCTAGAATGAGGAGATTGCTATAAATTGAGAAAAGTAAAAGTGTTGGCAATGTCGACGACGCTCCGGTGAACTTTCTTTGCAATGACCTGTATGCCCTTGACGTTCTTCTCATCTTGCTTTCTGAAAAAAGTTGATTCTGACTGATGCTTTATCCTTTCGAAGCTTGTCTTGTTGTGAGTGATATAGACAAATTCAGAATGCAGTTGTTCGCTTATTCCCTGATTTTGCGTGGATCGCCCTTTCGGGTTTTCAATCCACCGGGATACCCATTTTTGTCTGAGCTGTCCAATGCGGCTTTTCAACTCAGCGGGTGTACATTTTTTTTATTTTCCCTTATTTTTGCCCGAGTCTTTTAATATGTTTTTGACTCGCCGGGATGCCCTATTTTTTCCTGGACTTACATTCTGTTTTTATGTCCAGTGGGTCATTTTATGCGAAGTATTTTTTAACTGCATATGAATTCAGAGGGGATAAGAAATCTTCACTATCCATAGTAGTGAGCATCAGTGCTCCACCGAAGAAAACCTTTTTTACTATGAATGGACCATCGTAGTTTGGAGTCCATTTGCCCTTGTGGTCTGTATGAGGAAGAAGAAGTCTTTTCAGCACAAGATCTCCTACTTGGTATTCCCGAAGCCTGACTTTCTGATCGAAGGCTCTTTTTATCCTTTTCTGATATAGCTGCCCATGACAAATTGCAGCTAATCTTTTCTCTTCAATCAAATTCAGTTGATTGTACCGAGAATGGACCCACTCTACTTCGTCCAGCTTAACATCCACCATTACCCGTAAGGAGGGTAGTTCAACTTCATCAGGTAGGACAACTTCCATACCATACACAAGCTGATAAGGTGTTGCCCCAGTGGACGTTCTGATTGAGGTTCGGTACCCATGCAAAGCAAATGGTAGCATTTCATGCCAGTCTTTATATGTAACCACCATCTTTTGCACAATCTTCTTAATGTTTTTGTTAGCTGGCTCAACAGCGCCATTCATCTTTGGCCTGTAAGGAGATGAGTTGTGATGTTGGATTTTGAAGTCCCGACATAGTTCTGCCATCATTTTGTTGTTCAAATTGGAACCATTATCAGTAATGATTTGCTCGAGAAATCCATATCGACAGATGATGTCTCTTTTCAGAAATCTGGCCACCACTTGCCTGGTGACGTTTGCATACGAAGCTGCTTCAACCCATTTGGTGAAGTAATCAATGGCTACCAAGATGAATCTGTGGCCATTTGAAGCAGTCGGTTCGATCTTTCCAATCATGTCAGTTCCCCACATGGCAATGGGCCAAGGTGAAGACATCACGTTCAATGAATTTGGAGGCACATGCACTTTATCTGCATAGATCTGGCATTTGTGGCATTTTCTGGCATAGGCATAACAGTCTGCGTCTCTTGTAATCCAGTAGTAACCTGATCTTAATAATTTCTTGGCCATTGCATGTCCTCCAGCATGGGTACCGAAAGATCCTTCATGCACCTCGTGCATCACCAAGTCTGCTTCTTTCTTATCAACACATCTGAGTAGCACCATGTCAAAGTTTCGCTTGTATAATGAACCATCAGCATTAAGGAAGAAACTATCGGCCAGCCTTCTTAATGTCTTCTTATCATTGGATGATGCCCCAGGTGGGTATGTTTGATCCTCTAAGAAGCATTTGATGTCATGGAACCAAGGCTTGTCATCTTTAGCAATGTCCACGGAGAATACGTATGCCAGTCGGTCCAGTCTGGATACCAAAATCCGAGGAACATAATTTGTAGTTTGAACCTTGATCATGGAGGAAATGGTAGCTAAAGCATCTGCGAACTGATTTTCGTCTCGAGGGATGTACTCAAGTTTGACTATTGTGAAGAAAGTCAATAATCTCCTCGTATAGTCACGGTATGGGATCAGATGCTCTTGGTGAGTATACCATTCTCCGTTGGTTTGATTGATTACCAAAGCTGAATCACCGAATACATTCAATGTTTTGATCCTGAGGTCAATGGCTTCCTCAAGACCCATGATAAAGGCTTCGTATTCAGCTTCATTGTTAGTACGGGCAAAAGTGAGTTTTACCGAGAAAGGCATGTGAACTCCTTTAGGTGTAATGAGCACTGCACCAACCACACGACCATTCATATTGACATCCCCGTCAAACATCATAGTCCATTCCTCCTCTGGCTCAGGCCCTTCAGTGTGAACAGGCTCTTCATGATCTTTTTCTTTTAGGTACATGATGTCTTCATCAGGGAAGTCAAATCTCATTGGTTGGTAATCATCAATGGGTTGCTCAACTAGATAGTCAGATAGTACACTACACTTGATGGCCTTTTGAGATGTGTACCGAATGTCATACTCTGTCAGAATCATTTTCCATCTTGCAACCCTTCCGGTAAGTGCTGGTTTCTCAAATATGTACTTGACGGGGTCCATTTTTTAGATCAATAAGGTAGTGTGAGTCAACATATACTGCCTTAATCGGCGAGCAGCCCACGCTAAAGCACATCAAGTTTTCTCGAGCAGTGAATAACGTTGTTCACAGTCGGTAAACGTTTTGCTTAGGTAGTATATTGCATACTCTTTTCGACCAGACTCGTCATGCTGGCCCAACACACACCCCATTGATCCTTCTAATACTGTCAGGTACATTATTAGAGGTCTTCCTTCAACTGGAGGCATAAGAATCGGAGGTTCTTGCAGGTACTTCTTGATTTTGTCAAAAGCCTTCTGACAATCTTCGTTCCACCTGACCGTTTGTTCCTTTCTTAACAATTTGAACAGGGGTTCACAGGTTGTAGTAAGATGAGATATGAACCTTGATACATAGTTCAATCTACCTAAGAACCCCCGAACTTCCTTTTCATTCCTAGGTGCAGGCATCTCCTAAATGGCTTTGACTTTGTGAGGATCAACTTCAATCCCCTTTTCACTTACGATAAATCCCCGCTTGAACAAATTCAGCAGATTTACCAGATGGACTTCTTCAGTGAGGGACTTGGCAATCATGTCATCCACGTAGCATTCAATTTCTTTGTGGATCATGTCGTGGAATAATGTTACCATAGCCTGTTGATAAGTTGCACCGACATTCTTCAGTCCAAAAGGCATTACCTTGTAACAAAAAGTTCCCCAAGGTGTGATGAAGGTTGTTTTCTCCATGTCTTCGGGTGACATCTTGATCTGATTATACCCAGAAAAACCATCCATAAAAGAAAATACCGAGAACTGAGCTGTGTTGTCAACCAATACATCAATGTGAGGTAATGGGAAATCATCCTTCGGGCCAGCTCTGTTCAGATCCCGGTAATCCACACACATACGTACTTTTCCAACTTTCTCAGGCACTGGTACAATATTAGCGACCCACGGCGGGTAACTAGTTACAACAAGGAAACCGACGTCCCACTGTTTTTGTACTTCTTCCTTAATCTTCATGGCCATATCTGGGCGAGTACGGCGTAGCTTTTTCTTCACTGGAGGGCAATATTCTTTTAATGCTAGCTTGTGCATAACAATATCCGTATCTAGACCTGGCATGTCTTGACAGGACCAAGCAAAGACGTCGACGTATTCTCGAAGCATTTCAATGAGCTGTTCTTTTACTGAAGCCTGCAGAATGGCCCTAATATTCATTTCTTTCAAATCCTCTTCGGTACCAAGATTCACTATTTCAACCTCCTCCTGATGAGGAGTAATCACTTTCTCTTCCTGCCTCAACAACCTGGCTAACCCTTCAGGTAACTCATAGTCTTCTTCAACCCCTTCATCAGCTTGATTAATCGGATTGTCGAAGTCATACAAGGTCATAGCAGTGCTGTTGTCGGTGCAATCTGGAGGATAATCTCTGCTAGGTTTGAGATTGGTTCGTTTTAGTGATCAATTTTAATCTTTTTCAGAAAAAATGAAGTTATTATTTTGAAAACATTGCCATTTTATTGTTTTGTACAAAAGTAAAAAAAGTGAAAACACAGTGAGCGAAAAATAAGACTTGTTTGCAAAAGATGTCTGATATTCATTGATAATCCATCTGCACAAATTTACAACATGGCCCTATTACAAAATGAGTCCTGTCACCTTGGGAAAGATGCAGGACTTGATGCATGCTAAAAAAAACAGGAAATAATAATTACTCTGCAGGAGTAACCCTTATAATTTCCTGGGAAGACCAGTTAAGGACTTGGTGACCCAGGATCCTTGGACGTATCCAGCTCTCCAGGTTGAGGTCGCTTTCCGCCTTGTCTTCCAGGTTGTTAACAGCATCCGGGGTGAGCATCCCCCCACTGATGAACTTGGGCTCTTTAGCAGCCTCTGCTTGATCTTGTCAGAATGGTCTGTAACCCAAACCGAATTTGTCCTCCTCCTTCTCTACCGGTAGCAGCTTTCCCCAGCCTTGGGCATTTCCATCTTCAACAACCTTACGGGCTTGCTGATAGGAGACAATTGAAGTACCCATCCTATCCTCCTGAGATGCAGTAAATACTTCAATCGTCGCCTCATTGACGTTCAGTGCTTCGAACCCTTGGCTCATAGTTTCATGGATTTCACCATCCATCTCAATGTATTTGTATGTAGCCAGATGGCTAACAAATATGTCCTCCTCACCACATATGGTGATAATCTCTCATTCCCACTCATATTTCAATTTCTAGTGAAGGGTCGACGTAACTGCGCCAGCGGCGTGAATCCATGGTCGACCCAACAAACAGCTGTAGGCCGGCTGAATGTCCATCACATAGAAAGTAGTCTGAAAGACCTGCAGACCGATTATCACAGGCAGCTCCACCACTCCAAGAACAGACCTCTTGGAGCCATCAAAAGCCCTGACCACAACATTGCTTGGTCAGAGAGCTATTCCATCATATTCGAGCTTGACAAGAGCTTTCTTCGGCAAGACATTGAGTGAGGACCCGGTGTCTACAAGAACATGAGATAGTACAGCTCCTTTGCACTCCAGGGTTATGTGAAAAGCTTTGTTGTGGTGATGTCCTTCTGTTGTTAAATCAGCATCGATGAAACCTAGCCCATGGCTAGTATTGACATTGGACACCACTGTCTCGAGCTGATTCACTGTGATCTCTTCTGGCACGTAGGCAGCGTGCAAGACTTTGAGTAGTGCATCCCGATGAGCTTCGGAACACAACAGCAGGGATAATATAGAGATCTTAGAAGGAGTATGGTGGAGCTGATCCACAACCTTGTAGTCACTTCTTTTAATTATCCTCATAAATTCATCCACGTCCTGGTCAAAGGATGATTTATGAGTCTCTTTTGATGCAGATTCTTCAGGTGTCACACTTTTTCCTTTGGCTTTGGCAGCAACTTCTGCCTCAATACTAGTTCTTGGAGCTTGTGACGCGAAGAGGCATCCGCTTCGGGTGAAGCCTCCGCCTCCCCCGACATTATCCACTTGTGGGGTAGGAACTGAAGAATCAAGAAGGACTTTTTCTCTGTTGCAGAAACGGTCTACACCATAATGCCATGGTACAACATTGTCTTTGTCATATGGAATTGGCCCTGGCACCGTGATGATGACTGGGCTTACTGCAGCAGAGGTTGGAACCGTTATTGTATGTGGATCATAGAATATGGTGATAGGACCCCTGGTGGATGTTGGTGGTGATGAATTGAAGTTTGTTTGTTGTTGAAATTGTTGCTGAGATTGTTGTTGAAAGTTGCTGGAGTTTGGGACCGTTGTAGGGTCATAATAAATAGTAACTGTGGAGACGTCGTTGTTGGTGGTTGCTGAAGTTTTAGAAGGAGATGAAATGGAACTTTTGTTTGTTGAAGTGATGGAAGAGGTGGTCGTTGTAGTTGTAGACGAGTCAGTGGGAACAATTGTTGTTGCAGTTGTAGAAGAATCATTTGTTGCTGGAAAAGGAGTTGCTGGTGTTGTAGAAGCTGTTGTTGTTATTTGCAGAATGCCTTCTTTAATCAAGCCATTGATGCCATTCCTTAAGCTCACACACCCATTTCTGGAAAGCTTGCAAGATTCACAACATGCCTCACAACCTGGAAACACTTGGCATTTCAAATGTTGAGCTTTAACCTCCGCCAGAGGTGTCTGAATACTTGCAATATCTTTAATCAAACTCATGGGTGAGCCTTCCTCTATAGCATTAATCCTTGGCCCACTATGGCTTGGCATAGGATTTTTCATGACATTGGGAGGTGGTGCAAAGTTCAGGGCCTTTGAATCTACCAGATCCTAGACCTTCATTTGTAGAGCCCTGCATTTTTCCATGGAGTGACCAGGTGCATTAGAATGAAAAGCACACCTAGCGTTAACATCATAATTTCTTGGAAGGTTCTGAGGATTAGGTGGAGCCAATGTCCTCAACTCAACAAGAATGAGTTTTAGGAGTTGTGGCAGCAATGTGGCATATGGCATTGGAATAGGGTCAATCACCCTATTGATCTAAGATGGTCGTTGTTGAAAAGGGCGTTGTTGTTGATTGTTATTACTGTTGTTGTAGGATCTCTGTTGAGGAAACTGTGGTTGTTGAGGAAAGTATTGTGGTTGTTGAGTATACTGAGGAGGTGGAGTAGGGATAGTGACGGCAGCAACTGATCTGGGCAGATATTGGGGTCTTCCTCTCCCCATGTGTACAGAATTTGTCTCACCAGATCTACGGGGCCCAACAAATGGCTTCCTTGCACTACTTAAACTGGAACCGTTGTCAGAGATCTTTCCCATCTTCAGTAAGCTCTCAATTCTTTCCCCAGCTATCAACACGTCTGCAAAGCTGGTGGAAGAAAATGCAGCCAATCTGTCAATATAAGTACCTTGGAGAGTATTCATGAACATATCTGCCATCTCCCTTTCTGACATCGGGGGTTGAACGGCAGCAGCTAGTTGCCTCCACCTTTGGGCATACTCTCTAAAGCTTTCACGGGAAGACTGTGACATTCCCATCAGGAGGGTTCTGTTTGTAGCCATGTCCAGATTATATTGATACTGACGGATGAATGCTTCAGCCAAGTCTTTCCAATTTCTCACTGTGGCTCTAGTCAAATGGGAGTACCACTCTCGGGATGCCCCTGTTAAATGGGAGGAATTCTAACGCCCTCCACCAATCCCATGTCCATGACATCAAAACCTAGAGAGTTTTGGGATTTAAGAGACCTTAGATTCTCTGCAATTTCATCCAACCGACGATCATAAACTGCGTCCCCAACCCCAACCACAGTAAACTGTTCTTCTTGAGGGTCTTCCTGAAAAGCCCTCCCTCCAATGTTACCTTGGGTGTTTCTTATAGCATTGACGTCTGGGTTCAGATGAGGTCCAAACTCTGGTGGATAAGTACGAGGTTGTACGTGATTGTTGTTACTGGTACCCCCTATACCTGGATGTTTTCCTCGGGAGTTTGCCGCTCGACTAACTCTCTTAGTCTTTCCTGGATCTGAGCCAAACCAGTCATCACTGTCATAAATTGATTCATTTGGGCCCTCATCTTTGTCCTCTCATTGGCCATCTGGGCTCTCACTTCAGTCAAGTCTTGTTGAATGTGATCCATTCGTAATCCCGGAAGGTTGTTTCTTGTCGTATACCGGTGCACTCTATTGACAGGAACACTCTTCTGTGAGCAATGTTTCCTGAAACCACAACAAAGTGAGAACCAACAACAAAACAAAACCCTACAAAACAAAGAAATGATGTTAGTATGCAATGCAAGATGCCTATTTGTCTTCCAAGGGTATCCGATTTGGTTCTTTGGTTTTGACCTTTCCATACCTCTAGGAAATGTTGATGTTGAAGAGAGATTAAGCCCACACAAATAATACAAACCATATATTACAAAAATGTGAAGATACATAGTTTGATTACAAAAAAATCCCCATGGTGGGTCAAAATACATCAACAGAATCAAAAGTACAGACAAAAGGAAATACAAATACGAGGAAATCAAACATCCAGTCCAAAGTCATCCTCTCTGACTTCTTTTAGGAGAGCCTCAGTCACTGGGCCAACTAGGTGCTCTGTGATGGTCCTGATGAGGAGGTTCCTGGTGGCAATGGCACTGGTCAACTTCTTGTGCTTATCCTGATCCTTTGACCTCTTCAACCCTACTCGGAGCTTTAACTCAGAGATCTCCTTCTGTGCTGCCAACAAAGCTGCCTGATGCTTCTTCTCACTAGCCTCCAACTGCTCTATCTTAGCTTGAGTTCTCTGATCTTCTTGTGCATGAGCCTTAGTGATCCTGATCCACCTAGCCTGGCTTTCCTCTAAGTAATGCTCAGCTCTAGCCTTCTGAGTCTTAGCTTCTTTGCAAGCATTCTTCAGTACTAGCTCCCCTGCTCTAGCCTTTCTGATGTAGTCATTCGTCTTCTCAATCTTGGTCAAGTGCTCAATCCGGAGCCTTTCTAACCTTTCATTATCTAGACGGCTGTCATTCCTCTCCCAGAGGGTCTTCTTCAAGGCTTCACAAAGCTGAGTATTCCTTTCCTTCAATTTCTCAAACTCCTCTAAACTGACAGTGGTCGTAGGCTGCACTGCTGATGGTCCAGGTGTATCCTCTAAGGTGAATGGAATCTGGGTGATCTTCCCCCTGGTACGAGACCAGTTAAGATACTGAGCTGAAGCTATATTGTTGCACTTGCCCAGGATAATTGTCCCCTTAGTCTGAATGTTGTCCTAGGCCCAGGCTTCCTATCTGACAATAGCAGAGTTGTGCTGGATGTTGCAATAGAGGGTTTCTGTCAAATCTTGCCCTCTTGGGGGATGAACCAAAGCATACCCTAATTGTCTCTTGAAAAGCAAAGGGTTGTAGTTAATGCAACCTTTTACTCCAATCAAGGGTACATTGGGATACTGCCCACAACTAGTAATGATATCTTTGCTCTTGGAGCTCTGAGTGCACCATCTGATGTCTTCTGATGTAAGGGCAATCAATATCTTAGCCCAGTTCCTTGGCTGATGAGGATTTAGGAAAGTGTCTGACTTCGGTAAGTGCCTTAACAACCAACAGTAGAATAGGGGTGCACAACATCTGACCAATCTTCCTCTTTGTTTCTCATTCCTTTGGTGCACTGATTAGTAAAAGTCTCCAAGCAAGGTAGGAACTAGGTTCCTCAGTAAGAACAGGTGAATAGAACTCTTGCTTACAAACTTTGGCTCGTCTGCAAACAAGATAACTCCATATATGCTGAGGGCTAGGAAAGCACAAACAACATCCCACTTCCCTGCTGCAGCATGCAGGGTGGCCTGAGAGATCAAGAAATCTAAGTGAAGGCCTGGGATTCCAGCCTTGGTGGTCATGCTCTGGTCAATGAGGGTGGGCTCCAAGTGCAAAGCCTTAGCTATATCTTCATTCTTGGGAGCAACCATCTCAGGGTTGAAAGGAATCCCTCTCCTGATAGGTGTAAACACCCCAAATTTGCCCTCACTAAGTTCACACCATGGCTTGTGATCTTTCATACTTACATAAGTTTAATCATACCATTTCATGTTGCATTTTTATTTACTGCATTAGTTCAAGTTCATCTGCATCTAGGGTTTGTGACTTGAGCCATCCAGGATCCATCTGAGCCACTCCAAAGGCCATCAATCATTTAAAGGGGGTCCATGTATGTTCAATCATCATATTATATCCTTCAAAGATCAAATAAGTCAAAGAATCACAAGAACTGGCAAAGCATGGAAGCAGAGCTAGGGTTTAACTACACAGATGACCTAAAATTAGGTTTTTTGTTTCAGAGGCCATAACTCCAATTTTTTGGCCATTCTTGTTTCTAATGGTCTCAATATGTTATAAAGATCATTCATACCAAGTTTTATGAAGAGATTCATTGTGGAAGTCATCTGTTCACTGGGTAACTTCTTGAGCAAGTCAGAGCAAAATCAGGGCATCTGAGGCCCCCCAACATGGAACCAAAGTGGATTTTTCATCAAATTGAAGTTATATGATCTTATTTGATCATTGAAGTACTTAGAAGTTCACAAAATTGAAGAAAAGTGAGCTAAACCAAAAGTTGCCAAAAATGGAAATGACTTGTAATGTAAACTTTCCATTTTGGGAAAGTTTTTCAACCTCCTTTTTCTCAACCAAATTTACTTCAAATGAAAAATTGTTGGTCATGAAAGTTGTAGATTGGATCATTCCCTTTTCAAAAAGTACAAGAACAACATCTAATTCATTTTGGAACTCAAGATATGGCTTGTCAAAGTTGGCAAAAATCCCATAAAATTCAAGAATGCACCAAAAGGGATTCTTTGCAAAACCACTTGCCAAGGCTTTTTGTGACTTCAAACACACTTCAATACATCATAACATCATAGTGCATTGTCTCTAGATCAGAATTGCCCAAGGAATTGCAAGATTACATGCCTTGAACATCAAGATTTCTCAAAGGGGCCAAAACTTCACATAATTGCAAAACACCCCATAACTTATTTCCCACATGCTGAATTGCTTCAAGATTGAATTTGTGGACTTCCTTGAAGTCAGCTGCGCATGGACATGCCCAAAGGCCAGCTGCATCCTTGCCCATACCTCAAGTACACAAGTTGGTGACTTTTTGCAAGAAGGCCATACCAATCACAATAGGGCACAACCACTCCACAGACCTATCACAAGTTAATATGTGGACCAAATGCTGATGATAACACACAAGAACACAAGCTGAACCCTAAGAATCACCAAGTTCACAAAAACTCTCCCTCTTGAAAAAACTTTCGAATCTCATAACTCAGCCACCCATTCTTCAAACAAACACCACCATTCATTTCTAAATCACTTACTGATCATAAACCACCCACAAAAACAACCAAGAACACACCACAAACAAAATACGATTTTCAGCCAGTTGGAGTGCAAACTCACAAACTAGCCACTCTCAAGGTCTTCCAAGCATCAAGGCTTCTTCAGGAAGGTCATTGGAGTCATCTTACACAGAAGAAGCAGCCAGAAAGCTCCAAACTAAGAAGCTCCATCTCAGGTAGCCATTCGAATTAATTTTTCCAGAACCTCTTTTTTATGTTACAAAATGATAAAACATGCTCCACTGATCACACTGAACTTTAAATTTTTGAAAATGATTGAGAAATGAGTGTGTATTGATTTTCTGAAATTTTTGCCATGTTTATGTTTCTCTTCGAATCATGAGTTTGAGTGAAAAGAAATTTGTTTTGAGAGTGGATTTGATCTTAGGAGAGTGAGAGGAGTGAATCTGGAGCTTTAGAGCTCCAGAAAGTACCTAGGGAAGAAGTTAGCAATTTTCAGGTGAGGGTCTGGCCGGAGAAGATGTCCGGAGGTCTTCTCCGGCTACCTGAGAGTAATTAGTGACTTAATTAGGGTTAGGGTTTCATTTGAATCTGGGCCCTTAGATTTCCATTCCCGCGCGTGTTTGTGTGGTGTAGATTAGATCATTAGCTATTAATTCGGATTAAATAATTAATTAAGTGAAATTAGCTCAGTTTGAATTCCAGCCACAAGATCTGGCGCGCAGTCAACCAATCCTTCCCCAGATTCAATCCTGGCCATTCCCTTTGCATACTTCAGTTTATTTTAATTTTAATTTCATATTTTCCTATTTATTTTGTACGAATTATTTAAAATAGTTAGAAAATCCCAAAAATATTTTTATCCAGCATTTTGATTCCAAATAATTTTCTTAACCCAAAAATATTTTTATTTTTATTTTTTGCATTAAAAAATCATTTTTAAAACATTTAAATGTTTATTTTAATTAATTAATGAAAATTAATTAATTAAAATATCATTTAGGTTTCTAAAAAATCCCAAAAAATTCATTTTGCATCTTTAAACATTTAGAGACATTTTCATACCATCCACACAAATTTATTTTTGGTTTTGAATCATCTTTGATAATTTTTCTTGAATTTAGGGTTCATAAAATCCTATTTTTGAACCCTAACTTCAAGAATTCTTTTCTGCCTAACCTATAATGATATGACAATGGTTCTTTTTGCATTGATCTTCATTTGACGTGTAGTTTCTAGCATAATTTTGTCACAAATTTCTTCTGCCTTTTTGAATTGATTTGCATTTTTTTCCCTTTAGGTACCTTAAAACCCTAGATAACTTAGAAAAATCATAACTTCCATTAGGTTAAGAATTAGGTCTTATCCTTTGGGTTGTGAAATCATATGGAATTAGGGTTCTCTTGATTGCATTTTCAATTTTTTATCTTTTCATTTGCTTCTGTTTTTGAGTTTTGCATCTCATGTTGCATGAAAATCCTAATTGTTTACCTTCATTAGCATACATCTTGCATATGCATTCATTCAAGAACTTGACATGACATTTCTTGCACCCACATGACATATAAGACATCATAAACTTTCTTCATCCATTTGCCATGTTATGCATTCATTTCATTCCATGAGCATTCATGAACTTTCATGCTTCTTTCATGCTTCATTTGCATCCTCATCACTTGTATGATCATTCACAACTCTTGACATACATTTGCTTCATCTCTTAGCATCATTTACATCATAAATATGCTCCTGGTTTTGGTTTTCATCCTTGCATACATTTCATTTTCATTTCATTTCATTTCTTTATGCTACCCTTTCAGGTGGTAAGTACTTTGAGAAGTGAATTTGCCTTCACTTCTCACTTCTTTTATGCATCTTTGCTGCATTTTGTATTTGTCTTAGAGCGAGCTTGCTCATTCATGTTCCATCTTCACTTTCTTTCTTTAAGCAACTTATCTTATTAAGTGAAGTAAGTTGACTTGCTTCTTCTGCTTCTCCTCTTTCTTCTGCTTCTTCCTTGGTGGCTTTTCCTGAAGATCTCTTGAAAGCCTCATAAACCCTAGGAACACCCAAGAATGTTAACAATTAGGGTTTGATTAGTCCCCTATTAGTCATACCTTTGTGTCATCTCTAGTGTCTCTCTTCTCATCTCTTAATCAGGGACTAAACCTTCAAGGTTTTAAGGCTTTGTGATTAAGATTATGCCTGCATCTTTCTCTTAGGATGGAGTGTATAATTTTAATCCTAAGTGTTAAACCCTCAATGTGTTTAAGTCCCTTAATCAATCCACTTAATAATCACTAAGACATCAAGCTTGTAACTTGGGCCTTGCATTAGGGTTCTAATTCTTCCTTAATTGGTTAAGAAGGACTAACCCTAGTGTTAATGCACAAGTCCCCCTCAAGTTGTCTTACAAACCATAAAACTCACTTCTTAATCTTACCATTAAGTAAAATCCACTTTAATAAAGGCTTTGTTTTATCATGAGGTTAATCCCTAATCATGGATTAAGTTAAGCAGCCTTCCTTAGCTTAAATGTTCTCATCTATTATCCTTCTATTAGGATGGTGTAATGAGTCCATTAAATCCTTGATTATGGCTTAAACTCATTACTTAACACTAAACAAAAACACCAAAAACATCTAAATGAATGAAAGTAGGTTAATGATCTTGATCCTACATCATGGTGATTAAGTGTAAAGTGTTTACTTCATACTTAAGGTATTCTCATTACCCCTAATCAAAGGGAAGATGTGGTGAGTTTACTAATCCTTGGTTTAGGCTTAAGCTCATTTCCTTATGACAAACTCCAAAAGCAATAAAAGATTGAAAACACAAAAACAAACAATAATCGTCTCCTCCGGGATTCTTTTCTCATCTCATTCACTCATAAACAAGAACTCGATTCTTCCGTCTAATGTAAGACAGTTTGCACCTGAGCCAGACAGGTCATACACTTGAGCATAGACAAGTAAGCAGTTAATCAGTCAATGTATCTTCCAGTCTATTTGAGTCGAACTACGGTGTTCTGACTTCCTCATTGCACGAGAGGATACGTAGGCATAACTTAACTGTTATCGAACAAAAGTCTCTGTATATTCCCCCTTTCTTCCAGCATTATTCTTTAAGCCTCATTCCTGAGCATTCAATTTCACGTTTCTTTTGCTCTGACACTTGTACATTCTTTTCCAGCTTTTGCACACAGATAGCACTGACACTACCCCTTTAAACACAAACCTTCAAGCGTGGATCCCGTCGAGTACGACGGACAATCTGGGTGCTAATACCTTCCCAGGTTGTAACCAACCCCCTTTCTCAGTTTCTTTTGTTCGCAACCGTCTTATCCATATCTTTCCAGGTTTATGCAGCATTACCTTTCCTTCGGGATAAAAATGCCTAGATGGCGACTCTTTTCAGTTCATCTTCATGTTCTCTCCTTCGCCGACCGTTCGCGTCTGTACCCCTTCTGACAAGGTGTCATTTGGTGGGAGCGACAACTTGGCAACTCTGCTGGGGAAACGAATGTACTGCAACCAGGGCCTCTGGTTCTTTTGTGGGTTCCTCCCAGCGCTTGTTTGATTTGTGTTTACGTGGGTGTCATGTGCTAATTGTGCTTGTTTATTTGCTTTATTTATTGCCTTGTGTACAGTTTTATTTACTGTTTTCTTTACAGTTTTTTTATACATCATATTGTCATTATCATTGCTAGATCTGGTTTCTGTTTTGGTGGGTGGGGTTCCACTGAGTGATTAAGGTCCTATACCTGGGACCTGAGTGACACCTAGGCTAGAGTGGTTCATGTTCTTTCCCATTCCATTTTTGTCTGGTGCGGGAATATGAAACACGGTTTAGATGTGGGTTTCTTCTTAAGAACTCTGTGCTACAGATTTCCTGTAGTACTAGGACTATCTTGGAAGCCTGCTAAGTTTGGATGACCTTTATTATGACCTTCAGAATCTGGGTTGAATTAGAGGAGGATCCTTTATGGTTATTGTAAACACTGTACCTCCGGGTTATAAGAGTTTACACTTCTCATAACTGATCCAAGTCTGAGGATCCTTGTTCTAGAACATTACACGTGAGGGGGTTGGGTTGTTTATAGGTTTGCAGGAACCCTTGGCCACATCATACCCTGTTACTGTATTGTTTAAGAATACTCCACTTTGGACAATTCTTGTGATTAGCCCAGGACATGTGACTCTTTATTTGAGTCCCCCACCTTGTTTACTGGATTTCTGAGCGTCCATCCGGATCTTTGAACATACATGGACCTTATATCAAGACAGATAATCAGATCCAGCTCTTGATCACAAACCCTTGCATATCATTTGCATATATCATAATTGCATCATTTAACATTTGTTTATTTGTTTTTCAGGGTATCCATCATGTCATATTTGGTTTGGTTTTGACCCTTTCTACTGCTTAGACCTCTGCTTCAGTTATCTCCCTCAACACCTGCATCAGTCTGTCAGAGACTCACCTTCATCAGTCTACCAGAGACTCACCTCCAGCTTCTCAGTCTGTGATCTTCATCAGCTTATTTTCAGATTCTTCATCAGCACTCATGGCTACTCCAAGGAAGATCAACATATCTTACCATTTCTTTGAGCCTATATTGACTGGTATCAGGCAGGTCCAGTCCCTTGTCACACCTGACCACATCCCACTATTCAGAGAGCACTATGGGGGAATTTTGGACATGGTTATGGATCTTGATTCATCTCAGAGGAGCATGATCCACACATGCTTGCAGTTCTATGACCCTCCTCTTAGATGCTTCACCTTCCCTGATTTTCATATGGGACCACTGCTAGAAGAATTTTCCTTGTTGATTGGAGTTCCTATCAGAAAAGGAATTCCTTTCAACCCAGAGATGAATGCTCCCAGGAGTGAAGAGATAGCTAGGGCATTGCATTTGGAGCCTGCCCTCATTGAGCAAAACATGGCAACAAAAGCTGGGATTCATGGCTTACATCTGGACTTCTTGATTTCTCAGGCCACCCTGAAGGCTTAGTATATATGGGGTTATATTGTTTGCAGATGAGCCCAAGTTTGTAAGTAAAAATTCCGTCCACTTGTTCCTGCTGGGGAACCCTGTGCCTACATTGCTAGGGGATTTTTACTACTCCATCCACCAGAGAAATGAAAAGCAAAGAGGGAAGCTGGACAGATGTTGTGCTCCTTTGTTCTATTCTTGGCTGCTCAGACACTTGCCTAAGTCAGATGCCTTCTTGAACCCCTATCAGCAGAAGAATTGGGCCAAGAGGTTCATCTCCTTGACTTCAGATGACATCAGGTGGTGCACCCAGAGCACCAAAGGCAAGGATATTATCACCAGCTGTGGGCAGTACCCTAATGTGCCTCTGATAGGAGTAAAAGGTTGCATCAATTACAACCCTTTACTGCTTAAAAGGAAATTGGGATATGCCTTGGTTCATCCTCCCAGAGGACAGGATTTAGCTGAAACCCTATACTGTGAAGTTCAGCCCAACTCTGCAGTTGTTGGACAAGCTGCCTAGGCTTGGGATAACATCCATATCAAAGGGACAGCCATCCTTGGAAGGTTCAACAATATTGCTTCAGCCCAGTACTCTGACTGGTCCCGTGCTAGAGCTCAAATCACCAGAATGCCTTTCACCTTGGAAGACACCCCTGGGCCCTCTACAGTGCAACCTGCAGCAACTGTCAGCCTGGAGGAATTTGAAAATCTGAAGGAAAGGAATGAGCAGCTATCTGAAGCTCTAAAGAAGACTCTCTAGGAGAGAAGTGATGGTCGTCTGGACATTGAGAGATTGGAAAGACTCAAGACTGAGCATCTGACCAAGATTGAAAGGACAAATGACTACATCAGGAAAGCAAGAGCCGGGGAACAGATACTACAGAATGCCTGCAAGGAGGCCAAAATCCAGAAAGCTAGGGCAGATCATTATCTAGAAGAAAGCCAGGCCAGGTGGATCAGGATCACCGAAGCCCGTGCACAAGAAGACCAGAGGACTCAGGCCAGGATTGAGCAGTTAGAAGCCAATGAGAAGAAGCAACAGGAAACTTTGTTGGCAGCTCAGAAGGAGATATCAGAATTGAAGCTCCGGGCGGGGTTAAAGAGATCCAAGGATCAGGACAGACATAAGAAGCTGACTAATGCCATTGCCACCAGGAACCTACACATTAGGACTATTACAGAGTGCCCGGCTGGTCCAGTGACGGAGGCTCTCCTGAAGGAAGTCAAGGAGGATGACTTCAGATTGGAAGTTTGATCCTTTTGCTTGTTTTTCTTTCTTTTGATGTACTTTTCTTTTGATTGTTGTATTTTGACCCGCCATGGGCATGTATTGTAAACAGGCTATATATTTCCATCATTTGTAATATATCAGTTTGTTTTATTTGGTGGGTTTTCTCTCAACATCATAAAGCAGCTCCTCGAGGTCTGGAAAGGTCAAAACCAAGAACCAAACTGGATACCTTGGAAAACAAATAAGCATACTGCATTGCATACTAACATTTTTCTTTGTTTTGTAGGTTTTGTTTTTTATTTTGTTTCTCACTTTGTTGTGGTTTTAGGAAACATTGCTCGTCGCAGAGTGTTCCCTGTCAACCGTGCACACCGGTACCCAACCCGTAACAACCTTCCAGGCATTCAGATGGATCAGGTGCAGCAGGACCTGAATGAAGTAAGAAATCAAATGGCAAACGAAAGGGTCGAGATGAGAAACCAAATGACCTAGTTTATGGCTGTAATGACTGGCCTAGCTCAGAGCCAGGAAAGGCCGAGGGAATTAGTGGAAAGACATGCTCTTGAAGAGCCTCACCCTGGTACAAGAGGAACCAACAATAATGATTGCGAGCACCCTGGTACAGGAGCCTCCTGCCCGCGTACTTATCTGCAGTCCTTCTTAGGGAGACTCAAGGCTTATACCATGGATGAGAAGTTATGGATGTTCTATTTTGAGGACAGCCTGACTGGAGCTTCAAGAGAATGGTATTCGCATCTAACCAGGGCCACTATAAGATGTTGGAAATACTTGGCCGAGGCCTTTATCCGTCATTACCAGTACAACTGATGCGTGTTTTTCGCAAGTGTACGAACACGTCAGAGTAATATAAAAGATTGTCGAATCCACAGAGACCAAGTGTCAATCTATCGTACCTGTTGTTATGGTGTGTATCTAAGGCAACTTAATATAAGGGTTTTAAGGAGTGTGCAATGGTAAATAAAATAATAATTTTAAACAATTGATAAAGACAGGCTCGAATGTAATTCACGTAATCAATAGATATTCTGGTACTTGTTAATAGAACTACTTATGGGCAATATTTTCTACTTTGAAAAGAACTAATTTAACAGGAACTGTCGCTTTCGCGTATTCAGAACCGAGTTGTACTCCCTAATCAACCCCTCATATTGTCACGAATAGAAAGGTGCGTATTGCGTTAGAGTAGTAAACCTATTTTTAAGAAATATAGTATCTTAACCAAGTTGAAAAGTACTTTAACCTGGATTCTTTAGCAAAAAGAGGTTCTCACGAACCAGACTCTAAACTTCTTAACGCGTCCGAAAATAGTTTTAAAATCTCTTTTCTTTTTAATCTAAAAACTCCTAATGAACTAGACAAAGCGCTTTTGGCTGTTTTTGAAATAGTTAAAAACAATTACTTAAATTGAAAGATAAAATAGCCCTTAAGTGTTTCCACGAACAATTGTACGGATTACTGGTTCAATTACGATCCTTACATTCTAACCTTTATGGATTTAGTTAGACATGATAAAGTAAAAGTTCTTTTTATAATTTTTCATAAAAGTAATTTAGTGCGAGTGCGGAAAGTAGATAAAAGTAGTGCGAGTGCAGAAAGTAAATAAAAGTAGTGCGAGTGCGAGAAATAAAGGTATTTAAAGCGAGTGCGGAAAATAAACGAAAGTAGTGCGAGTGCGAGAAATAAATAAAGTAAAGCGAGTGCGGGAAATAAATAAAAGTAAAGCAATGCGGAAAGTAAATAAAAGTAAAGCAATGCGGAAAAATAAAATACGAACTGGAATTAAAATGGCGACAGGATTAACTTCCTCCCAGAGTGCTCCAAAACTCGATCATACAGACGTATACAGACTCGATCACTCGATTGCAGTAACACCCTGATGTGGAATGATAACTACTTTAAAAATGATATATGCTTAAGAGATTCTAAGTTTGGATGATTGAAAACGAAAATCTAAGGCTCTATTTATAGGAAAACAAAAAGCAAGAAAAGACCAGGATGCCCCCCTCCACTAAAAAGTGGAGGGAAAAGTTTTGCCCTTGTGGCGCCCGCCACAGGCACATGGCGCCCGCCATGAGACTCATATGGAATGAGAGAGTGGGGATCGTGGGTCTTGGCAGTTATGGAGTGGTCTTGAGACGTGGCCACGTCATGGCAGACCCCATGGCGCCCGCCATGGTGGATGCCGTAAGTGTAAAAAGCTGAATTTCTTGGTTTACGTCCGTTTCCACTCCTTTTTCGCTCCTTTTCTCAATTTAGGCCCCGATTACATAGAAAACCTGAAAACAAATAAAAACAAAGTAATAACATAACAAAATAACAATAAAAGCTAAGAATGCATGCGAAATCGGAGTCATAAATGTGGTGAATTTTAGTGTTATCAACAACCTAGACATGGCTCCCAATAGAACTCTTCTAATGGGCATGTCTTAGTCTTCAAAGGAAAGCTTTCGGGATTATGCTCAGAGGTGGAGACAGTTTGCTGCTGCTGTCTAGCCACCCATGTCTGAGAGGGAAATGGTGGACATGTTTATGAACACCTTGCAGGGAACTTATATTGATAGACTTGCTGCTTTCTCTTCCACTAGTTTTGCTGATGTAGTTATAGCTGGTGAGAGAATTTAGAGTCTTTTGAAGATGGGTAAAATCTCTGACAATGGTGCAAGCTCCTCCAGCAACCCCAGAAAACCTTTTTCAGGACCCCGAAGGGAAGGTGAAACAAATGTTATCCATGCAGGCAGGGGCAGACCCCAATATTCTCAGAGATCTATAGCTGTCGTTACCATCCCAGCTCCACAGCAACCATTTTTTCCTCAACAACAACAACAACATCACTATCAGCAACAACCTCATTTTCCGCAACAAAGATCGTATAACAACAACAACAGCAACCAACAGCAGCGCCCCTTTCAACAGAGGCCATCTCAGGCAAATAGGGTGATTGATCCTATCCCTATTTCTTATGCCACTCTACTGCCACAACTCCTGAAGTTCAACCTGGTTGAGTTAAGGACGTTGGCTCCACTAGATCCTCTCAACCTCCCGAATAATTATGATGCTAATGCTAGGTGTGCCTTCCACTCTAACGCACCTGGTCACAATACTGAGAAGTGTAGAGCCTTGCAAATGAAGGTTCAGGATTTGGTCGATTCCAAAGCTCTCAATTTTGCACCTCCTCCGAATGTTAATAGGAATCCTATGCCTAATCATGGTGGGGCCAGGATTAATGCCATAGAGGAAGACCAACCATCTGCACTGATTGATAATGTTGCACAGATTCGAACACCGCTGGAAGAAGTCAAAGCTCAACTCTTAAGATGTTAGGTGTTCCCAGGCTGTGAGGCCTGCTGCGAATTGTGCAAGACTGCTGTTAATGGTTGTGAGAAGCTAAGGTTTGGCATAGATGGCCTTATCAGAGATGGAATTTTGCAGATGACCACAACGGTGTCTACAATATCAATAATTCTTCCTTCAGCAACAATGGATTCTCCTTCAACATCAACTATTCTTTCTTCGACAACGACAGATCCTCCTACAACTGCAACAACTATCACTCCCACTGATTCATCCACAACTCCGACAATTACTCCATTCATCATTCCAACAGATCAGAGTTCAACAACATTTACTTCTACAACATCAGCACCCATCTTATCAACGGAAACGCCTACAACACCAGCAAACACTAATGAAAATGTTTCAACGGTCACGATCTATTATGACCCAGCAAATGTTCATCCCAATAACAATTTCCAACAACAAACTGCAACACCTCCTGTCAGATCTCCAGTCACAATCTATTACGACCCGCATACCATCATAGTTCCTTCCGCTGCAGCAATCAGTCCAGTCACCATTACGGTGCCAGAACCCGTTCCTTATGAAAGCAGTAATGCCATACCTTGGCACTACGGCTCTGATTTCTACTGCGACGGAAACAAGATCACTCTAGATTGAGAAACCTCTTCACCACAAGTTGACAATGTTGGGGGAGGTGGAGGCTTCACCAGAAGCGGACGCCTTTTTGCCTCACAAATACCGATACCCAATGCTGAAGCAAAAGCTGTTGTTAAAGCAAAAGGGAAGAATGTGGTACTTGAAGAGCCAATTGTTAAAGAAACTCAGAAGACGCCTTTTGAACAAGAGGTGGACGAGTTCATGAGAATAATCAAAAAGAGTGACTACAAAGTGGTGGACCAGCTTCACCAGACACCCTCCAAAATCTCTATATTATCATTGTTAATGTGTTCCGAAGCCCATAGGAATGCACTGCTAAAGGTCCTGCACGCAGCATACGTGTCGGAAGCGATTACGGTTAATCAGCTGAAAACAGTGGTTGCAAATGTTAATACCAGTCATGGACTGGGCTTCACAGATGCTGATTTAACGATGGAGGGACGCAATCATAACAAGGCTTTACATATCACCTTAGAATGCAAAGGTGTTGTTCTTTCCCATGTACTGGTAGACACTGGGTCTTCTCTCAATGTCCTCCCAAAGAAAGCCTTAGTGAAGCTGGAATATGATGGTTTGGAATTGCGTCCAAGTAACTTGGTGGTGAGAGCGTTTGATGGCTCTAAGAGATCAGTGCTTGGAGAGATTGATTTACCTGTGATGAGTGGCCCACAAATCTTTAAAACTACTTTCTTCGTGATGGACATACAGCCGGCCTACAGCTGTTTGTTGGGTAGACCCTGGATTCACGCCGCTGGAACTGTTACATCTACCCTTCACCATAAATTAAAATTTGAGTGGGAAGGCCAGATCATCACAATCGGTGGGGAGGAAGACATTTTCGTTAGCCAGCTGGCTACTTACAAGTATATATAGATGGATGGGGAGATCCATGAGACTATGAGTCAGGGGTTTGAGGCCCTTAATATCAATGAAGCAACTGCTGTGTCTGGAACTTCCATCACTTCATATCAACAAGCCCGAAAGGTTGTTGAGGAGGGTACCGCTCAAGGCTGGGGCAAGCTGCTGCCAAGTGAAAAGAAAGAAGACAGATTCGGGTTGGGTTACAGACCAACTCGACAAGATCAACCGGAGGCTGCAACGGAGCCCAAATTTGTCAGCGGGGGAATGCTTACCCCAGATGTTGTGAACAGTCTGGAAGACGAGGAAGAAGACGAACGCAACCTGGAAAGATGGATACGTCCAAGAATCCCGGGGAACCAAGTCTCTAATTGGTCTTCCCAGGAAATTATAAGAGTTACTCCTGCAGAGTAATTATTATTTCCTGTCTTTTAAGCATGCATCAAGTCCTGCATCTTGCCCAAGATGTCAGGACTCATTTTGTAATCGGGCCATCTTGTATTTTGTGCAAACGATCAATTAATGAATATCAGGACATCTTTTTCAAACGAGTCTCTTTTTCCACTCACTGTTTTTCATTTTTCATTTTTTGTACAAAACATTAAAATGGCAATGTTTTCAAAATAATAAATTTTCACCTTTTTTAAAAGATAAAATTGATCACTAAAATGAACAAATCTAAACCCTTGCAGAGAGTGCCCTCCAGATCGCACCGACAACAACACTGCTATGACTTCGTATGACTTCTACAATCCGATTAATCAAGTTGATGAAGGGGTCGAAGAAGATTATGAGCTACCTGAAGAGCTACCAGGTTGTTAACGCAAAAGGAGAAGGTGATCACTCCTCATCAGGAGGAGGTTAAGACAGTTAGCCTTGGTACCAAATGTAAACACCCCAAATTTTCCATCACCCATTCACACCATGGCTTGTGATCTCCCCATATGCATAAACTCAATCATACCATCTCATATCACATTTTTGATTCATTGCATTGGTTCAAAGTCATCTGCATCTAGGGTTTGTGATCTGAGCAATCCAAGAGCCATTTGAGCCACTCCAAAGGTCATCAATCCCTTCAAAGGGGTCCATGTATGTTCAAGCATCATATTATATCTTATCAAGGTCAAGAATGTCAAAGAATCACAAAAACTGAAAATGGCATGGAAGCAGAGCCAGGTTTGAACTGCACAGATGACCTAGAATTAGGGTTTTGGTTTCAAAGGCCATAACTCCAATTTTTTTGGTCATTCTTGTTTCTATTGGTCTCTATATGGTATAGGGAGTATGCATATCAATTTTCATGAAGAAACTCAATGGGGAAGTCATCTGATCAAGAGTTGACTTTTCAAGCAAGTCAGTGTAAAATCAGGGCATCTGAGGCCCCCAATGACCCAACCAAAGGGTGTTCTTCATCATTTTGATTGTATATGATATTTATTTGATCATAGAAGAAGTTGGAAGTTCAAAAAATTGAAGAATTTCAAGTCTTTTGCAAAGTTGAGTTTTTGGGAAAGTTGACTTTTTAATGAAATTGCCATTTTGGGAAACTTTTTCAACCCTTGCTTTTTGATTCAAAAATTCTTCAAATGGAAAAACTTTGGTCATGAAAGTTGTAGAATGGATCATTCCCTTTTCAAAAGTACAAGAACATGACCTAATTCATTTTGGATCAAAAGTTATGGCTTGTCAAAGTTGGCAAAAATCACAAAATTTGAAGTTTTCTACCAAAGAGGCAAAGTTGCAAATTCACTTGTCAAGGCAAATTGAGCTATCAAACAAACTTCTAATCTTCATACAAACATGTACCAACACCTAAAATTTAGAATGGGCCAAGAGATTACTCACTTTCATGACTTATGGAGCAAGATTTCTCAAAGGAAGCAAAAGTGAGGCAAGTTGCAAAAACTCACTCAAGTGTGAATCCACTTGCTGGCTGACTCCACAAACAATCCAAGGGCTCTCCACACATCTTGCTGCGCAGGACACCCCATCTGTCCTTGGCTAGCAAGTAGCCCATGCCTCTCTTACACAAACTTGACATTTTGGCAACTTGAGCCATACCAATCATTAAAGCACACATCAACTCATCTGACCTATCACAATAGTTTATGCAAACAAAAAGCAAGCCAAAGCACATAACAACACACTCTGATCTTGCCCATAGCCATAGTTATCAAAATCTCCCCCATTTGCAAGAGCCTTCGAAACACTCAATACAAGCTACAAACACACAAACCAACTTCACAAATCAACTCAACACACTTTCCTGATCACAAAGCACCCATCACCATTGCCTTAAACTCCCAGAATCAAAAACACGATTTCCATCCCACATTGAACAGAACTTCTGCCATCTCTCAAACCATCCATTATAAACTTCAAACAAGCATTGAAAGCTTCTCAGGGGGTCCAGTGGAGTTGATTGCAAGCAAGAAACCAGCCAGAAAGTATCAGAAACCAAAGCTTCAGTTCAGGTAGCCATCTCAAACTTTTTTTTCCAGAAACTCCATTTTAAGTTCTTAAAAGCTTATATGCACTCCCCTAATCATGGGGATGTGATTATTTTTGAAAATGGTTGAGAAACCAGGATGTATGAATGCTCTGAAACTTTTTGCCCTAGAAATGTTTTGCTTCGATTTGTTTGATTGATGAATGGAAAATGGTTTTTATTTGGGGGTTTTGGTTTAGTTTCGAATGGGGATGATTTCTGGGCTTTTAGTTTTCATTTTCATGAAGTTTTAAGGATTCTAGCAACTTTCAGGTGAGGGTCTTGCCGGAGAAGACGACCGGAAGTCTTCTCCGGCCACCTGAAAGTAATTAGGGCTAATCCCTGTAATTAATTGCAGTTTGAATATGGTGCGTAGGATAGGTTGACTTGGTCAATTCCCGCGTGTGTTCAATGGCCCAGATCATCCACTTAACCCTAATCTCAATTAATTAATTTAATTAATTCATTTTAGTCAGTTTGAATCTCAGCCCTAGGATTACGCGCGTAGTCTTTCCCTCCTTCCTGAGTTTAAACCCTGACCATTGGATGCGCTGACTTTCATTTAAATCCAATTTTATTTGCATTTTAATTCATTTTATTTGTGCATTTTATTAAAAATAGTAAAACATCTTTAAAAATTCTGAAAATTTTTATACAAACTTTTATGAATTTTCAGAAACCAAAAACATTTTTATTTTTATTTTTTGCATTTAAAAATATTTTTAAATCATTTAAAAGTTTATTTTTAATTAATTAATGAGGATTAATTAATTAAAAATACTTTTAGGTATTTAAAAATCACCAAAAAATTCAAGAAACCTTTAAAATCATTTAGAAACATTGTCCAACCCTCTAACCAAATTTCTTTTTTGATCTTAATGCATTTTGACAATTTTCCATGGAATTAATTCTATTTCAAAGCATTATTTTGATCCAATGTTCAAAAATTCATTTTTGCCTAGTCTTTGAGAGTTGGACTTTGATTCTTTTTGCATTGTATCTTGCATATCATGTAGTTTGTAGGATTAAATTGGCATGATTTGATCTTGCATTTTCAATTTGTTTGACATTTTTCTTGACAAGGTACCTTAAAACCCTAGAAATCTTGAGAAATTCATAACTTTCACTATGTTAAGAATTGGATCCCCTCCTTTGGGCAGTGAGTTTGTATAGGTTTAGGGTTCCCTTGAGTGCATTTTCAATTTTTTTATCTTAATGTTTGCTTCTGGTTTTGGTTTTTGTTTGGTGCATTGATCATAAACCCTAATTTGGGCTTCCTTTTGCATTCATCTTGCATTTGCATTCATACCTTGACTTGCCATAGCATTTTGTGCATCCATTTGATTCATTAGACATATTAGGACATGTTAGAAGTATGTTTTATCATTGCATCTTCCATTTGCCATGTTGTATGTCATTTTCATTTCATAACTTTTCATGCATGTTCATGGTTCTAAGCATGTTTCTCTTGCATCCACATGTTTGTATGATCATCCCCATGCCTTGTTTCATGTTTGAATCATCTCATAGCATCATTAGCATCATACTTATGCTTCTGGTTTTGGTTTGCATCATGCCATTTCATCTCATTTTGTATTGCATTGCATTTCTTTCACTAACTTTTCAGGTGGTAAGTTACTTTGAGAAGTGAATTTGCCTTCACTTCTCACAATTTCTTTTCATCTCTTTTGTGCATCCTTGCTGCATTTTGTTATGTGTTTGAGGTTGAGCTTGCTCTTTCTTCTTCATCTTACTTTCTTTCTTCAAGTGACTTGTCTTCTTAAATGAAGCAAGTTACTTTGCTTCTCTTTGCTCCTTTCATCTGCTTCCTGGTGGTTCCATTGAAGATTTCTTTCTTAAACCTCACAAACCTTAGGAACAACCAAGCATGACAATGATTAGGGTTTTGATTAGTCCCCCCACTTAGTTTTACCTTTGTGTCTCATTGAGTCTTCTCTTCTCACCTCATAATCAGGGACTAAACCCTAAAGGCTTTAAGGCTTTGTGATTAAGCTTATGCCTGCATCCTTCTATTAGGATGGAGTGTATAACTTTAATCCTAAGTGTTAAACCCTTAATGTGTTTAAATCCTCTAATCAATTCACATAATAATCACCAAGACATCAAGCTTGTAACTTGGGCCTTGCATTAGGGTTCTAATTCTTCCTTAATTGGTTAAGAAGGACTAACCCTAGTGTTAATGGACAAGTCCCCCTCAAGTTGTCTTACAAACCATAAAAATCACTTCATCATCTCACCATTAATTAAAATCCACTTAATAAAGGCCTTATTTTGTCATGAGATTAATCCCTAATCATGGATTAAGTTAAGGAGCTTTCCTCAGCTTAAGCATTCTCATCTATTATCCTTCTATTAGGATGGTGTAATGAGTCTGTTTAATCCTTGATTATGGCTTAACCTCATTACTTAACACTAAACAAAAACACCAAAAACATCTAAATAATCACAAGTAGGTTAATGATCTTAATCCTGCATCAAAGGTGATTAAGTGTGAGATGCTGACTTCATACTTAAGGTATTCTCATTACCCCTAATCAAAGGGAAGATGTGATGAGTTTACTAAATCCATTGGTTTAGGCTTGAGCTCATTAATTTATGACAAACTTTCAAAAGCAATAAAAGACTGAAAACCCAAAAACAAACAATAATCGTCTCCTCCGGGATTCTTTTCTCATCTCACTCACTCACAAACGAGAGCTCGCTTCTCCCGTCTAATGCAAGACAGTTTGCACCTGAGCCAGACAGGTCATACACTTGAGCATAGACAAGCAAGCAGTTCATCATTCAATTCATCTTTCAGTCTCTTTGGGTCGAATTACGGTGTTCTGACTTCCTCATTGCACGAGAGGATACGTAGGCATAACTTAACCGTTATCGAACAAAAGTCTCTGTATATTCCCCCTCTTTCCAGCTTTATTCTTTAAGCCTCATTATAATGAGCATTTCATTCCTGTTCTTACACTGACACTGTACATTTACACACTTCACACTTCTTTTACACTGACACTTGTACATCCTTTTCCAGCTATTTTATACACAAATTTCACTGACACTACCCCTTTAAAACACAAATCTTTTAAGCGTGGATCCCGTCGAGTACGGCGGACAATCTGGGTGCTAATACCTTCCCAGGTTGTAACCAACCCCCTTTCTCAGTCTCTCTGGTTCGCAACCGTCTTATCCATATCTTCCTAGGTCTATGCAGCATTACCTTTCCTCTGGGATAAAAATGCCTAGCTGGCGACTCTTTCTTTTCCTGTGAGTTCACTCCTGTGTGTTCTCACACCCTCCTCTCGCCGACCGTTCGCGTCCGTACCATATTTGAGCCCGGTCTCATCTTTTGGGAGCGACACCAAAGAAGACTTGAAAGAAGTGAAGATCGGGGCCCGTTTGCAAGATTCAGTGAAGGAACAACTTATTGACATGCTTCGAGAGTACGTTGATGTCTTTGCTTGGTCCTACCAAGACATGCCAGGTCTGGATACCGACATTGTTATGCACAAGCTGCCTTTGAAAGAAGACTGCCCTCCAGTAAAACAGAAGTTACGCCGTACTCGTCCGGATATGGCCATGAAGATAAAAGAAGAGGTGCAAAAACAGTGGGACGCCGATTTCCTTGCTGTAACTAGTTACCCGCCGTGGGTTGCTAACATTGTTTCTGTGCCTAAGAAGGATGGCAAAGTACGGTTGTGCGTGGACTACTGGGATCTGAATAGAGCTAGCCCAAAGGATGATTTCCCATTACCTCACATTGATGTATTGGTCGACAAGACGGCTCAGTTCTCGGTATTCTCCTTCATGGATGGATTTTTAGGATATAATCAGATCAAGATGTCACCTGAAGACATGGAGAAGACAACTTTCATCACACCCTGGGGTACCTTTTGTTACAAGGTAATGCCTTTTGGACTGAAGAATGTTGGTGCCACTTATCAACGGGCTATGGTAACATTATTCCACGACATGATCCACAAAGAAATTGAATGTTTTGTGGATGACATGATTGCCAAGTCCCTCACAGAAGAAGACCACCTGGTAAATCTGTTCAAGCTGTTCAAGCGTCTGAGAAAGTATCAGTTGAAACTAAACCCTGTAAACACCCCAAATTTGCCCTCACCCATTTCAACATGGCTTATTATCTTTTCATTTGCATAAATTCAGTCACATCATCTCATATTGCATTTTTGCTTCACTGCATTGATTCAAAGTCATCTGCATCTAGGGTTTGTGATCTGAGCCATCCCTGAGCCACTTGAGCCACTCCAAAGGTCATAAATCACTTCAAGGGAGTCCATGTATGTTCAAGAATCATATTATATCCTCACAAGGTCAAGGAAGTCAAATAATCACAAGAACTGAAAAAGGCATGGAAGTAGAGTCAGGTTTAACTACACAGATGACCTAAAATTAGGGTTTTGGTTTCAAAGGCCATAACTCCAATTTTTTTGGTCATTCTTGTTTCTATTGGTCTCTATATGATATGAGGATCATGCATATCAATTTTCATGAAGAAATTCAATGGGGAAGGCATCTGATCAAGAGATGACTTCTTGAGCAAGTCAGGGCAAAATCAGGGCATCTGAGGCCCCCAATGACCCAACCAAAGGGTATTCTCCATCATTTTGAATGTGAATGATCTTTATTTGGTCATAGAAGATGTTAGAAGTTCAAAAAATTGAAGAATTTCAAGCCATTTGCAAAATTGCCTTTTTGGGAAAGTGACTTGTAATGAAAACTTGCCATTTTGGGAAAGTTTTTCAACCTCCTCAAATTGATTCAAAAATGCTTCAAATGAGAAAACTTTGGTCATGAAAGTTGTAGAATGGATCTTTCCATTTTCAAAAAGTACAAGAACTCATCCTAATTCATTTTGGATCAAAAGTTATGGCTTGTCAAAGTTGGACAAAATCACATAATTTCAAGTTTTACACCAAAGAGGCAAAGTTGCAAAACCTCATGCCAAGGCAAAATGTGACTTCAAATGGACTTCTATGCATTACACAAACATGAACCATGACCTAAAAATCAGAATGCACCAAAGAATTGTTCATTTTCATGACTTGATCTTTAAGAAACTTCAAAAGGGCCAAAACTTTGTGAAATTGCAAAAACTCACATAAACTCAAATCCACTTGCTGCATTTCCTCAAACTCATTTCCATGGTTCTCCTTGATCACAGCTGAGCCAAGCCATGCCCTTGTACCTTGACTGAACCAACCCATACCTCTTCTTACACAAAAGTTGACTTTTGGCAAAATGGCCCATACCAATCAAGCTAGGCCAGCAACAACTCTCTGACCTATCCCAACTTGATACATGTACCAAAAGGGACTCAACACATAACACAACACAACCTAATCTCTCCCACAAGTCAGCATCCCAAAAACTCTCCTCTTATGCATTTTGCTTCGAATCTCAATACACAGGCTTAAAACATCAAAACAAACTTCACAAAACCATTCACCATGATCCTCTGATCATTTCCCAACCATCAATTTTCCCTGAAAAGCCCACAAACAGAAACACGATTTTTCACTTCCCTTGAACAGAACTTCATCAAACTCTTAAACCATCCACATTAAACTCCAACCAAGCCTCAAAGCTTCCTCAAGAAGATCATTGGAGCCATTTTGAAGCAAAGAAGCAGTCAGAAAGCTCTTGGATTGAAAGCTCCATTTCAGGTGAGCTCAAGAACAATTTTTCTAGAAACTTGTTTTTAAATTACTAAATGATTCTTTATGCTTCACTGATCATGCTGATGTGTTTTGTTTTGAAAATGGTTGAGAAATGAGTATGTATTCATGTTCTGAAATTTTTGACCTAGAACTCTTTTGATTCGATTCTCACTTTTGATGTGTTTTAAATGTGGTTTGTTTGTTGATTCTTAATGTATGATGTATGGGGATCATTTATGGGCAGAGAGATTGGATTTTAGAGGCCTAGGGAAGAAGATAACAATTTTCAGGGAGAGGTGTGGCCGGAGAAGATGACCGGAGGTCATTTCCGGCCACCTGAAAGTCATTAGTGTATTAATTACGTTTAGGGCTCAGTTTGAATATGAGCCATAGATCTGTTTGACTTGTGTTGACTCACGCGCGTTTGTGTGGCTCAGATCACCCCATTAAGCCCTAATCCACGTCATTAACATAATTAATTAGGTTTAATTTTAATTTCAGCCAGTTTGAATCTGGGCCAATGGATATGGCACCAGTCAACTCCCTCCAAAACCATTTAAATCTCAGCCATGGATCTTGCATACCTCTCATATTTTTCATTTTTTTTTCATTTATTTTGTATTTAACTTATACGAATTTTTAAAAATAGCAAAAATAGTTAAAAAATTCTGAAAATTTTTGTCAAACATTTCATTAATTTTCAGAACCCAAAAATATTTTTATTTTTATTTTTTGCATTAAAAATCATTTTTAAATCATTTAAATGTTTATTTTTAATTAGTTAATGAAAATTAATTAATTAAAAATGCATTTAGGTATTTAAAAATCACAAAAAAATTCACATTGCATTTCAAAACATTTAGAAACATTATCAAACTCTCAAAACAAATTTGTTTTTGGTTCTTGATGCATTTTGACAATTTTCATTGGAATTAAATTCATTTAAAGGCAATATTTTTGTTCAAACTTTGAAAAATCCATTCTGCCTAACCATTGAGAGTTTGATGATGGTTCTTCTTTCATTGCATCCTTCATAGCATGTAGTTTATAGGATAAAATTGGTTTGAATTTATATTTCATTTTCAATTTGTTTTGTATTTTTCATGGTGAGGTATCCCAAAACCCTAATTGACTTGAGAAATTCATAACTTGCACTAGCTTAAGAGTTAGGTCCCCTCCTTTGGACAGTGAACTTGTGTAGGGTTAGGGTTCCTTTGATCCCATTTTCAATTTTTTGTCATGTCATTTGCTTCTGTTTTTGAATTTTTGCATTGCATGTTGTATGTAAACCCTAATTTGTGCCTTCCTTTGCATACATCCCTCATTTGCTTGCATTTAAGAACTTGCCATGACATTTTGTGCATCCACATGATTCATAATACATCTTAGGACATATTAGAATCATGTTTGATCATTACATCTTTTATTTGCCATGTTATATGTCCATTCCATTTCATAAACTTTCATGAACTTCTATGGTTCAAAGCATGCTTCCTTTGTATCCTTATGCTTGTTTGACCACTCTCATCTCTTGCCATGTGTTTGCATCATCTCTTAGCATCATTAACATCATGTTTATGCTTCTGACTTTGGTTTGCATCATGACATTTCATCTCATTTGCATTGCATTTCATTTCTTTTGCTAACTTTTCAAGTGGTAAGTTGTTTTGAGATGTGAATTTGCCTTCACTTCTCACAATCTCTTCTCATCTCTCTTGCATCATTGCTGCATTTTATCTTGTGCATTGGAGTGATCTTGCTCATTCATTCTCTTTCCCACTTTCTTCCTTCAAGCAACTTGTCTTCTTAAGTGAAGCAAGTTGTCTTGCTTCTCTCTGCTTCTTTCTCCTTTCATCTGCTTCTTTCCTGGTGGCTTCTCTCCTGAGGATCTCTTGCAAGCTTCATAAACCCTAGGAACAACCAAGCATGATAACAATTAGGGTTTGATTTAGTCCCCCATTAGTTTTTACCTTTGTGTCATCCTTGAGTCTTCTCTTCTCATCTCATAATCAAGGACTAAACCCTAAAGGTTTTAAGGCTTTGTGATTAAGCTTATGCCCACATCCTTCTATAAGGATGGAGTGTATAACTTTAATCCTAAGTGTTAAACCCTTGATGTGTTTAAATCCTTTAATCAATTCACTTAATAATCATTAAGACATCAAACTTGTAACTTGGGCCTTGCATTAGGGTTCTAATTCTTCCTTAATTGGTTAAGAAGGACTAACCCTAGTGTTAATGGACAAGTCCTCCTCAAGTTGTCTTACAAACCACAAAATTCACTTCTTCATCTTATCATTAGCTAAAATCCATTTAATAAAGGCTTTGTTATGTCATGAGGTTAATCCCTAATCATGGATTAAGTTGAGGAGCCTTCCTCAGCTTAAATGCTCTCATCTATTATCCTTCTATTAGGATGGTGTAATGAGTCCATTAAATCCTTGATTATGGCTTAATCTCATTACTTAACACTAAACAAAAACCACAAAAACATCTAAATAAATATAAGTAGTTTAATGATCTTAATCCTACATCATGGTGATTAAGTGTAAGGTGTTTACTTCATACTTAAGGTATTCTCATTACCCCTAATCAGAGGGAGGATGTGATGAGTTCACTAACCCTTGGTTTAGGCTTAAGCTCATTTTCTTATGACAAATACAAAAAGCAATAAAAGATTGAAAACATCAAAAACAAACAATAATCGTCTCCTCTGGGATTCTTTTCTCATCTCATTCATTCACAAACGAGAACTCGCTTCTTCCGTCTAATGCAAGACAGTTTTCACCTGAGCCAGACAGGTCATACACTTGAGCTTAGACAAGTAAGCAGTTCACAAGTCAATCTATCTTTCAGTCTCTTTGAGTCGAACTACGGTGTTCTGACTTCCTCATTGCACGAGAGGATACGTAGGCATAACTTAACGGTTATCGAACAAAAGTCTCTGTATATTCCCCCTCTTCCAGCATCATTCTTTAAGCCTCATAGTCTTGAGCTTCTTACTCTTGTTCTTACACTGACACTTCTCTTATACACTTCACACTTCTTTTACACTGACACTTGCATTCTTTTCCAGCTTTGATACACAAATTGCACTGACACTATGATGGGCTAAAGACGTGTCTAATTATGTGTCTAGCGGTATCTTAACTGCAAGTGCACAGCCTATCGAAGTAATATTTAAGATTATCGATCCACAGGGACTCTATGGTTACTTAGTGCTAGATGAACTTCTAGTTTAGCTAAGGTGAAGGGTTGTCACGATTTTTTGTTGTTTTTAAAATATTAAAGGCGGGAATTAAATTTAAGTTTTAATAAAATAATACTAAGGCGGTCGGTATGTAATTATACTAACTTAGGTGGGTCAATTTAACCTAGGCTTATAAAGGTGTTCACTTAAACTATTCTGTAGAGGTTACCAGTTTAAATACCCTCAACTCACACTCTCGTGGTCTTATCTCAGATCTTACCCCTAAAGCCCTATGCCTGCTCTCGCTAGCCCATAAGTGTTTAGAGATAATTTTTGGAAACTTAGTAATTCTAATTTATTTTAAAGCGCTCTCGCTGTGTTTAATTTAAATGCCTAACTTTAGCTATCTGGTTAAAATCTCACACTCTCGTGGTCTTGACCTAACCTAATACTCTTTCCTTACTCTCGTAACGAAAAGGTCGATTTTAATTAAAAAGTATCAGCCAGAATGTTAAGTTATTAATTATTTTTAGCCTATGGTTAATTTTACCGATTAAGTTTGTTTTAACTACATACCGCCCTAAGGTAATTAGCTACTCATTTTTGTTGAACCAGAGAGAGGCAGAGAAACAATAAACAGAATACTCATGGCAGAAAAATAAATAAATAGCATAAATATTAAATTGCAAATAATAAAAACCTGGTTAACAATAAAATGGCAGACTCCTTCTTCCACAGACCGGAAAGCTCGGAGTAATTGGTGGAAATCGAAAATAAAGCAAAAATCTGAAGGTTTAGAAACAAGTAATTTTTATAACAATTTCCTGATGTTGGAAATTGTTATAGGTTGGGTTTGGATACAATAAGAATGAAATACTGAAAATAATGCTGAAATAAAAGCAAGGTTGTAAAATAAATCGGCAGAGCTTCCGCAGGAAATTGATAGAAAAAAATGCTCTGTAGTTTCTTCATAAAACTTAAGCTATTTATAGAACAATTAATGAGCTTGAAATTTGGACTTTTTGCATTGGGCCTTGTTGAAGCAGCTGAGAAAATATAGGAACGTGGCTAAAAAATAGGCAGACCTTCTTCACGTAATGTTTTGACGTGGTCTCAGTCAAATAACCTCCTTTTACCCTTGTCACGGTCGTGACAAGGCCTTCACGTTCGTGTCCCTTGAATTTTAAGTGTCACGGTCGTGACAATGTCATCACGGTCGTGATTGCTTCTTTTGGGGTGTCACGGTCGTGACACCTAGGTGACGACCGTGAGTGTAACAAATTATGCAGGTTTCTTCATTTCTTCATCTTTTTATGGTTGTTTTTGTTCCTTTTGCTCTTAATTCATGATTTAGCTCCATATATGATGTACCTGCAAAATGGTAAGAAAAACTTGAGGAATCGGGTGTTAAAACGATGATTATGCGATAAAACGTTAATGAAACTTAGCAATATAATCGATACATTTTCTCGTTATCAAACTACCCCTTTAAAACACAAATATTTTAAGCGTGGATCCCGTCGAGTACGGCGGACAATCTGGGTGCTAATACCTTCCCAGGTTGTAACCAACCCCCTTTCTCAGTCTCTCTGGTTCGCGACCGTCTTATCCATCTTTTCTCAGGTTTATGCAGCATTACCGTTCCTCCGGGATAAAAATGCCTAGCTGGCGACTCTTGTCTTCTGAGTTCACCCTTGTGTGTTCTCTCTCCTTTCGCCGACCGTTCGCGTCTGTACCCCATTTGACCGGGTGTCATTTGGTGGGAGCGACAAACCCCAACAAATGCACATTCGGGGTACGATCCGGTAAACTGCTGGGATTCATTGTAAGTGAGAAAGGAATTGAGGTCGATCCTGACAAAGTCAAAGCCATTCAGGAGATGCCTGCACCTAAGACTAAAAAGGAAGTTCTAGGTTTCTTAGGTAGGTTGAACAACATATCACGGTTCATATCTCACCTTACTACAACCTGTGAGCCCCTGTTCAAGTTGCTAAGGAAAGAACAAGCGGTCAGGTGGAATGAAGACTGCCAGAAGGCTTTTGACAAAATCAAGGAGTACTTACAAGAACCTCCAATCCTTATGCCTCCAGTTGAAGGAAGACCTATAATAATGTACTTGACAGTATTAGAAGGATCAATGGGGTGTGTGCTGGGCCAGCATGACAAGTCTGGTCGAAAAGAGTATGCAATATACTACCTACGCAAAACGTTTACCGACTGTGAACAACGTTATTCACTGCTCGAGAAAACTTGATATGCTTTAGCGTGGGCTGCTCGCCGACTAAGACAGTATATGTTGACTCACACTACTTTATTGATCTCAAAGATGGATCCAGTTAAGTACATATTTGAGAAGCCATCACTTACCGGACAGGTCACAAGATGGCAAATGATTTTGACAGAGTATGACATTCAGTACACATCTCAAAAGGCCATCAAAGGCAGTGTACTGTCTGACTATCTGGCTGAGCAACCCATTGATGATTACCAACCAATGAGATTTGACTTCCCTGATGAAGACATCATGTTCCTGAAAGCAAAAGATCATGAAGAGCTTGTTCACACTGAAGGGCCTGACCCAGAAGAAGAAAGGACAATGATGTTTGATGGGGATGTCAATATGAATGGACGTGGAATTGGTGCAGTGCTCATTACACCTAAAGGAGTTCATATGCCTTTCTCGGCAAAACTCACCTTTGCGTGCACTAACAACAAAGCTGAATACGAATCCTGCATCATGGGTCTTGAGGAAGCCATTGACCTCAGGATCAAGACTTTAACTGTATTCGGAGATTCAGGTCTGGTAATCAATCATACCAACGACAAATGGTACACTCATCAGGAGCATCTGATTCCATATGGCGACTATACGAGGAGATTATTGACTTTCTTCACTACAGTCAAACTTGAGTATATCCCTCGAGATGAAAATCAGTTTGCAGATGCTCTGGCTACCATTTCCTCCATGATCAAAGTTCAAGCTTCCGACTTTGTGCCTCGGATTTCAGTGTCCAGACTTGACAGACCATCATACGTATTCTCTGTGGACATTGCTAAAGATGACAAGCCTTGGTTGCATGACATCAAATGCTTCTTAGAGGATCAAACATACCCACCTAGGGCATCATCCAATGATAAGAAGACATTAAGAAGGCTAACTGGTAGTTTCTTCCTGAATACTGATGGTTCCTTGTACAAGAGAAACTTCGACATGGTACATCTCAGATGCGTTGATAAGACTGAAGCAGACTTGCTGATGCACGAGGTGCATGAAGGATCTTTCGGTACCCATGCTGGAGGACATGCAATGCCCAAGAAATTTTTAAGATCAGGCTACTACTGGATCACAATGGATGCAAACTATTGTGCCTATGCCAGAAAATGCCATAAATGCCAGATTTATGCAGATAAGGTGCATGTACCTCCGAATCCTTTGAACGTGATGTCTTCACCCTGGCCCTTTGCCATGTGGGGCATTGATATGATTGTAAAGATCAAGTCGACTGCTTCAAATGGTCACATATTCATCCTGGTAGCCATTGATTACTTCACCAAGTGGGTTGAAGCAGCCTCGTATGCAAACATCACCAGACAAGTGGTAGCCAGGTTCTTGAAGAGAGACATCATTTATCGGTATGGAGTACCCGAGCAAATCATTAATGATAATGGTTCCAACTTGAACAATAAAATGATGACAGAACTGTGTCGGGACTTCAAGATTCAACATCACAACTCTTCTCCTTACAGGCCAAAGATGAATGGCGTTGTTGAGGCAGCTAACAAGAATATCAAGAAGATTGTGCAAAAGATGGTGGTTACTTACAAAGACTGGCATGAGATGCTACCATTTGCCTTGCATGGGTACCGTACCTCAATCAGAACATCCACTGGGGTAACACCGTATCAGCTTGTGTATGGTATGGATGCAGTCCTACCTATTGAAGTTGAATTACCCTCTTTGCGGGTATTAATGGATGTCAAGTTGAATGAAGCAGAATGGATCCGTTCTCGGTACAATCAGCTGAATCTGATTGAAGAAAAGAGATTAGTTACAATCTGTCATGGGCAACTATATCAAAAAAGAATGAAGAAAGCCTTCGATCAGAAAGTCAGGCTTCGAGAATACCAAGTAGGAGATCTTGTGCTGAAAAGACTCCTTCCTCCTCATACAGACCATAGTGGCAAGTGGACTCCGAATTATGACGGCCCGTTCATAGTAAAGAAAGTTTTCTCTGGTGGAGCACTGATGCTCACTACTATGGACGGTGAAGATTTCTTATCCCCTGTGAATTCAGATGCAGTTAAAAAATACTTCGCATAAAATGACCCACTGGACATAAAAACAGAATGAAAGTCCAGGCAAAAATAGGGCATCCTGGCGAGTCAAAAACAGAATAAAAAGACTCAGGCAAAAATAAGGGAAAATAAAGAAAACTGTACCCCGCTGAGCTGAAAAGCCGCATTGGACAACTCAGGCAAAAATGGGTATCCCGGTGGATTGAAAACCCAAAAGGGCGATCCACGCAAAATTAGGGAATGAGCGAACAACCGCCTTCTAAATTCGTCTGTATCACTCTCAACATGGCAAGCTTCGAAAGGATAAAGCATCGATCAGAATCAACCTTCTTCAGAAAGCAAGATGAGAAGAACGTCAAGGTCATATGGGTCATAGCAAAGGGAAGCTCACTAAAGCGTCATCAACATTGCCAGCACCTTCATTTTTCTCAATTTGTAACAATCCCCTCATTTCAGGGGATTTGTTTGTTTGACTATACTTGCCAATTCAGGGCACACAAATTAATAAAATCAGAGTTTTCAGTCACACTGCGTCTTGTACACTTTTTTGTTTCGTTTGCAAAATGTCCAAAATTCACGATATGATACTTGCATAAAACAGATGTGCCTTTCTAAGTAAATGCTTGCAGGAAATATATTTACTTCCAGGAATATCTAACCTCCTATGACGGAATCCAGTAAGGGATACCTCGGGATCCTTGTGCATTTCTTTGTTTTGACAGGATCGCAGTATCTGGAATACATTTCCTCGGCAAAGCTGCCAAATCAGTGTTTCCTCAGCACATTCTCCGAACAGCACCGGAGATGCTTTCTCCCCATCAGAGTTGTCAGGCATCACTTCTCCAACACGCTTCCTCCAGAGCAGCATCAGTAAACGCTCATTTCCCCAGCTGAGTTGTTAAGCCTCCCCGTCCTCAGCAGGATTCTCACCAAAACCTCTGGGAGGATCGTTCAGTGATTTCTTCTCCCCCAGAGTGCCAAATCTCTCATCTCCAGCAAAGACAGGGAACCGTCTCCCACAGAGCTCCAGCCTCTTCCCAGAAGAGCAATGTCTGAATTTCCCACACAACAAAGTGACGAAGGCTTCCTCATCCCCAGCTGGGTTATCTCACTACCAGATAGATCTGTCAGTGATCTAATTCCCCAAGCAGAGTCATATATTGCATCAGATCTACCAATGGTCACATCCCCAGCAGGGATACCCTTCCAATAAGATCAGCCAGAGATCTTTACGGCAGCGGGATCCAATTCCCAGATCGGTATCTTTTGCATAATCATAGCATTTGCATCATAAATCACCACAAAAGCGTAGCATTCCGTCTAATACGGAGCATTACGGTAAAAATCAAACATATTGCATGATCACAAGTCAGGTTCGGACCCGTCACCGTTAAATACCAACAATACCTCATCATGTATACAAAATACACCTTCCACAGAAAGCCAAAGCATCCCTTTGCACTCTCAAATACAAATACTTCTTCACACTCGTCTGTGTCATTCCCCCTAGTAGAAAGCCAAAGTGTCCCCTTTGCAATCAACAAGCACATGATCATGTGTACTTTCGACACTCGTCCATGTCATATCATCCCCTGCAGATATAAACCAAACCAGTGCTTGTACTTTCTCTTGACACCCGTCCGTGTCACCTATCCCCGGCACAATTGCCCAAACACTTATTATAATACTTCTTTTGACACCCATCCGTGTCATCCTATCCCCACAGGTTGCCAAAATACCATTTACAGCCTCCTATACAAATGTTTGCTCATAACTTATACATTTTCTCTTTTGACACTCGTCCGTGTCACTTTTCCCCAGCAAGTTGAACACTCGTCCGTGTCTTGCTCATACTTCACAATACTTGTTTTTACGTATACAGATACTCGTCCATATCATGTATACACTTATTTTCCCTCAGATTCGACACTCGTCCGTGTTCTTTGTTAACCAGTTGATACTCGTCTGTATCATCATCTCTGAACATGTGTCAGCGTTGTTTCTACCGATACTCGTCCGTATCATAGTCTTAAAGATGCTCGTCCGCATTTTTAATCTATACACAGTGTCAAACACTTATACCTTTTATTTCTTGGATGTAAACACTCGTCCGTGTTTACTATTCCCCAGCAAATCGCTAGTAGCAACTTTTCTTCTATCCGACATTCGTCTTATATCGTGATATCTTTCGGCAGCCGTACCCTTCCAGGTGATCATCCTTCACCTTTGGATGACCGTCCCTCATCCTTATCCCCAACAGAGCAGCCGTCCCCTGCTAGGTGATCGTCCTTCACCTTTTGATGATCGTCCTTCATCATGCTTATTCGATGGCCGTCCCCATCGTTGACTTTTTTCTATCCGACATTCGTCCTATGTCGTGGTAAAGAGCAGTCGTACCCTGCTAGGTGATTGTCCTTCACCTCTTGATGATCGTCCTTCATCATTCTTATTCGATGGCCGTTCCCATCGTTGACTTTTTTCTATCCGACATTCGTCCTATGTCGTGGTAAAGAGCAGTCGTCCCCTGCTAGGTGATCGTCTTTCACCATTGATGACCGTACCTCATCATTTACTTCATGAACCCGATGGTCGTCCCCATCGTTGCCTTTACTTTCATCCCCAGTGAACCTTGTTTCCTTGCTTGATGGTCGTCCCCATCATGATCCCTTTATTTCCCCAGCATGTCGGCCATCCCCGTCATTGCTTTATCCCCGGCAGTCACCCCTTGCTCGATGGTCATCCTCCGTCACCCACACTTGATAATCATACTATACCTTTCTTTTACAATCTATATCCCTTTTCTTCTTCTCCCCAGTGAGTGCAAATTTCGGACTGTCTTTGGTATTCAACCACAAGTTATCTTGTTTGTCTGTTAAGCCAGACGCTTACACCCTGTATAGCTAACTCATGTTTGAATAGGGGAAGTTGTAAACACCCCAAATTTTCCCTCACTAATTTCACACCATGGCTTGTGATCTTTCATACTTACATAAGTTTAATCATACCATTTCATGTTGCATTTTTGCTTCACTGCATTAGTTCAAGTTCATTTGCATCTAGGGTTTGTGACTTGAGCCATTTAGGATCCATCTGAGCCACTCCAAAGGCCATCAATCATTTCAAGGGAGTCCATGTATGTTCAATCATCATATTATATCCTTCAAAGATCAAAGAAGTCAAAGAATCACAAGAACTGGCAAAGCATGGAAGCAGAGCTAGGGTTTAACTGCACAGATGACCTGAAATTAGGGTTTTGGTTTCAGAGGCCATAACTCCAATTTTTTTGGCCATTCTTGTTTCTAATGGTCTCAATATGTTATAAGGATCATGCATACCAAGTTTTATGAATAGATTCATTGTGGAAGTCATATGTTCACTGGGTAACTTCTTGAGCAAGTCAGAGCAAAATCAGGGCATCTGAGGCCCCCCAACATGGAACCAAAGTGGATTTTTCATCAAATTGAAGTTATATGATCTTTATTTGATCATTGAAGTACTTAGAAGTTCACAAAATTGAAGAAAAGTGAGCTAAACCAAAAGTTGCCAAAAATGGAAATGACTTGTAATGTAAACTTTCCATTTTGGGAAAGTTTTTCAACCTCCTCTTTCTTAACCAAAAATGCTTCAAATGAAAAATTGTTGGTCATGAAAGTTATAGATTGGATCATTCCCTTTTCAAAAAGTACAAGAACAATATCTAATTCATTTTGGAACTCAAGATATGGCTTGTCAAAGTTGGCAAAAATCCCATAAAATTCAAGAATGCACCAAAAGGGATTCTTTGCAAAACCACTTGCCAAGGCTTTTTGTGACTTCAAACACACTTCAATACATCATAACATCATATTTCATTGTATCTAGATCATAATTTCCCAAGGAATTGCAAGATTACATGCCTTGAACATCAAGATTTCTCAAAGGGGCCAAAACTTCACATAATTGCAAAACACCCCATAACTTATTTCCCACATGCTGAATTGCTTCAAGATTGAATTTGTGGACTTCCTTGAAGTCAGCTACACATGGACATGCCCAAAGGCCAGTTGCATCCTTGCCCATACCTCAAGTACACAAGTTGGTGACTTTTTGCAAGAAGGCCATACCAATCACAATATGGCACAACCACTCCACAGACCTATCACAAGTTAATATGTGGACCAAATGCTGATGATAACACACAAGAACACAAGCTGAACCCTAAGAATCACCAAGTTCACAAAAACTCTCCCTCTTGCAAAAAGTTTCGAATCTCATAACTCAGCCACCCATTCTTCAAACAAACACCACCATTCATTTCTAAATCACTCACTGATCATAAACCACCCACAAAAACAACCAAGAACACACCACAAACAAAATACGATTTTCAGCCAGTTGGAGTGCAAACTCATAAACCAGCCACTCCCAAGGTCTTCCAAGCATCAAGGCTTCTTCAGGAAGGTCATTGGAGTCATCTTACACAGAAGAAGCAGTCAGAAAGCTCCAAACTAAGAAGCTCCATCTCAGGTAGCCATTCGAATTAATTTTTCCAGAACCTCTTTTTTATGTTACAAAATGATAAAGCATGCTCCACTGATCACACTGAACTTTAAATTTTTGAAAATGATTGAGAAATGAGTGTGTATTGATTGTCTGAAATTTTTGCCATGTTTATGTTTCTCTTCGAATCATGAGTTTGAGTGAAAAGAAATTTGTTTTGAGAGTGGATTTGATCTTAGGAGAGTGAGAGGAGTGAATCTGGAGCTTTAGAGCTCCAGAAAGTACCTAGGGAAGAAGTTAGCAATTTTCAGGTGAGGGTCTGGCCGGAGAAGATGACCGGAGGTCTTCTCCGGCCACCTGAGAGTAATTAGTCACTTAATTAGGGTTAGGGTTTCATTTGAATCTGGGCCCTTGGATTTCCCTTCCCGTGCGTGTTTGTGTGGTGTAGATTAGATCATTAGTTATTAATTAGGATTAAATAATTAATTAAGTGAAATTAGCTCAGTTTGAATTCCAGCCACAGGATCTGGCGCGTGGTCAACCAATCCTTCCCCAGATTCAATCCTGGCCATTCCCTTTGCATACTTCAGTTTATTTTAATTTTTATTTCATATTTTCCTATTTATTTTGTACGAATTATTTAAAATAGTTAGAAAATCCCAAAAAAAATTTTATTCAGCATTTTGATTCCAAATAATTTTCTTAACCCGAAAATATTTTTATTTTTATTTTTTGCATTAAAAATTCATTTTTAAAACATTTAAATGTTTATTTTAATTAATTAATGAAAATTAATTAATTCAAATATTATTTAGGTTTCTAAAAAATCCCAAAAATTTCATTTTGCATCTTTAAAAATTTAGAGACATTTTCATACCATCCACACAAATTTCTTTTTGGTTTTGAATCATCTTTGATAATTTTTATTGAATTTAGGGTTCAAAAAATCCTATTTTTGAACCCTAACTTCAAGAATTCTTTTCTGCCTAACCAAGAATGATATGACAATGGTTCTTTTTGCATTGATCTTCATTTGACATGTAGTTTCTAGCATAATTTTGTCACAAATTTATTCTGCATTTTTGAATTGATTTGCATTTTTTCCCTTTAGGTACCTTAAAACCCTAGATAACTTAGAAAAATCATAACTTCCATTAGGTTAAGAATTAGGTCTTCTCCTTTGGGTTGTGAAATCATATGGGGTTAGGGTTCTCTTTATTGCATTTTCAATTTTTTATCTTGTCATTTGCTTCTGTTTTTGAGTTTTTCATCTCATGTTGCATGAAAACCCTAATTTTTTACCTTCATTGGCATACATCTTGCATATGCATTCATTCAAGAACTTGCCATGACATTTCTTGCACCCACATGACATATAAGACATCATAAGACACATTAAATCCATGCTTGATCATTTCTTCATCCATTTGCCATGTTATGCATTCATTTCATTCCATGAGCATTCATGAACTTTCCTGCTTCTTTCATGCTTCATTTGCATCCTCATCACTTGTATGATCATTCACAATTCTTGACATACATTTGCATCATCTCTTAGCATCATTTACATCATAAATATGCTCCTGTTTTTGGTTTGCATCCTTGCATACATTTCATTTTCATTTCATTTCATTTCTTTATGCTAACTTTTCATGTGGTAAGTACTTTGAGAAGTGAATTTTCCTTCACTTCTCACTTCTATTCTCATCTCTTATTTTATGCATCATTGCTGCATTTTGTATTTTTCTTAGAGTGAGCTTGCTCATTCATGTTCCTTCTTCACTTTCTTTCTTCAAGCAACTTATCTTCTTAAGTGAAGTAAGTTGACTTTCTTCTTCTGCTTCTCCTCTTTCTTCTGCTTCTTCCTTGGTGGCTTTTCCTGAAGATCTCTTGCAAGCCTCATAAACACTAGGAACACCCAAGCATGTTAACAATTAGAGTTTTATTAGTCCCCTATTAGTTTTACCTTTGTGTCATCTCTTGTGTCTCTCTTCTCATCTCTTAATCAGGGACTAAACCTTCAAGGTTTTAAGGCTTTGTGATTAAGATTATGCATGCATCTTTCTCTTAGGATGGAGTGTATAATTTTAATCCTAAGTGTTAAACCCTCAATGTGTTTAAGTCCCTTAATCAATCCACTTAATAATCAATAAGATATCAAGCTTGTAACTTGGGCCTTGCATTAGGGTTCTAATTCTTCCTTAATTGGTTAAGAAGGATTAACCCTAGTGTTAATGAACAAGTCCCCCTCAAGTTGTCTTACAAACCATAAAACTCACTTCTTAATTTTACCATTAACTAAAATCCACTTTAATAAAGGCTTTGTTTTGTCATGAGGTTAATCCCTAATCATAGATTAAGTTGAGGAGCCTTCCTCAGCTTAAATGTTCTCATCTATTATCCTTCTATTAGGATGGTGTAATGAGTCCACTAAATCCTTGATTATGGCTTAAACTCATTACTTAACACTAAACAAAAACATCTAAATGAATGAAAGTAGGTTAATGATCTTGATCCTACATCATGGTGATTAAGTGTGAAGTATTTACTTCATACTTATGGTATTCTCATTACCCCTAATCAAAGGGAAGATGTGGTGAGTTTACTAATCCTTGGTTTAGGCTTAAGCTCATTTCCTTATGACAAACTCCAAAAGCAATAAAAGATTGAAAACACAAAAACAAACAATAATCGTCTCCTCCGGGATTCTTTTCTCATCTCATTCACTCATAAACGAGAACTCGATTCTTCCGTCTAATGTAAGACAGTTTGCACCTGAGCCAGACAGGTCATACACTTGAGCATAGACAAGTAAGCAGTTCATCAGTCAATGTATCTTCCAGTCTCTTTGAGTCGAACTATGATGTTCTGACTTCCTCATTACACGAGAGGATACGTAGGCATAACTTAACTGTTATCGATAAAAAGTCTCTGTATATTCCCCCTTTCTTCCAGCATTATTCTTTAAGCCTCATTCCTGAGCATTCCATTTCACGTTTCTTTTGCACTGACACCTGTACATTCTTTTCCAGCTTTTTCACACAGATAGCACTGACACTCCCCCTTTAAACACAAACCTTCAAGCGTGGATCCCGTCGAGTGACAGACAATCTGGGTTCTAATACCTTCCCAGGTTGTAACCAACCCCCTTTCTCAGTTTCTCTAGTTCGCAACCGTCTTATCCATATCTTTCCAGGTTTATGCAGCATTACCTTTCCTTCGAGATAAAAATGCCTAGCTGGCGACTCTTTTCAGTTCATCTTCATGTTCTCTCCTTCGCTGACCGTTCGCGTCTGTACCCCTTCTGACAAGGTATCATTTGGTGGGAGCAACAATAGGGACACCTAACAACATGGAGAACTCTTTCATCAATGGTCCTAGCTGAAAATCTGGGAAAGTGAAGAATTTGAGAGGAGGGTCATAAAACTGCAAGCAAGTGTGGATCATGCTCCTCTGGGATGCATCCAGGGCCATGATCATATCCAATATGCCTCCATAATGTTCCCTGAATAACGGGAGATGATCAGGAGTGATGAGAGACTGGATCTGTATGATGCCTGTCAGAGTGGGCTCAAAGAAGTGATAGGTGATGTTGCTCTTTCTGGAAGTGTCCATGCTGACAATGGATGCTGGTGAAGGAGACTGATGAGAAGCCCTGATGAAGGTAACTGCTGAAGACCGATGAAGATAACTGGAGAAGATGCGGAAGAAGGGTCTCTGATGAAGACAAAATGGTGAAGGTGGTGGAGAAGAATCTTTGATGGAGATAACTGGAGGAATCTGAGCAGTAGAATAAGTCAAAACCAAACCAAAGATAAGGAGGTGGATACCCTGTAAAACAAATAGGCAAATGTTAAATGATGCAGAATGGTGTATGCAGAATGATATTCAAGGGTTTGTGATCAAGTGTTGGATCTGTTATCTCCCTTGATAGGGTCCATGTGTGTTCATAAGTCCAGATGGAGGTCTAGAGAACCAGTAACCAGGTGGGGGACTCAAATAAAGAGTCACAAGTCCAGGGTTTCACAAGAACTGTCCAAAATAATACAACCTTAAAACAACAATAGTAACAAGGGTATGATGAGGCCAAGGGTTCCTGCAAACCTGTAAACATCCCAACCCCCTCACATGTATTGTTCTAGAACAAGGATCCTCAGACTTGGATCAATTATGAGAAGTGTAAACACTTCTAACCCGGAGGTACAGTGTTTACAATAACCATAAAGAATCCTCCTCTAATTCACCTCAAATATTGAAGGTCATAAAAAGGTCATCCAGACTTAGCAGGCTTCCCAGATAGCCATAGCACTACAGGAAATTTGTAGTACAGAGTTCTCAAGAAGAAACCCATGTCTGAACCGTGTTTCATATTCCTGCACCAGACCGAAATGGAATGGGAAAGAATATGAAGCCACTATATCCTATGTGTCACTCAGGTCCTTGGTATGGAACCTTAATCACTCAACAATCCCTCCCACCAAGGTAAACACAGATCCAACACAGATGATGATAACAATATGAAATGCATAAAAAATTGTAAATGAAAGCAATAAATAAAGCTGTACAGAAAGCAATAAATAAAGCAATAAACAAAAAGCACAAGTAGCACATAACACCCCCGTAAACACAAATCAAACAAGCGCTAGGAGGAACCCACCAAAAGAACCAGAAGCCCTGGTTGCAATATAAGGGTCACCAGCAGAGTCGCCAAGTTGTCGCTCCCCCGAAAAGAAACCGGGTCAGATAGGGTGCAGACGTGAATGGTCATCGAAGGGAGAGAAAATGAAGGTGAAGTGAATAGAGTCGCCAGCTAGGCATTTTTATCCCGAAGGAAAGGTAATACTGCATGAACCTAGAAAGAGATGGATAAGACGGTTGTGAACCAGAGAAACTGAGAAAGGGGGTTGGTTACAACCTGGGAAGGTATTAGCACCCAGATTGTCCGTCGTACTCGACGGTATCCACGCTTAAAAGATTGTGTTTAAAGGGGGTAGGTGTATGTGCTATTTGTGTGCAAAAGCTAAGAAAAGAAATATGCAAGTATCAGTGCAAAGAAAAAGGGTGAATTGCTGAGGAACTGAGGCTTAGAAAAGAATGCTGAAAGAGGGGGGAGACAAAGAGACTTTTGTTCGATAACTGTTAAGTTATGCCTACGCATCCTCTCGTGCAATGAGGAAGTCAGAACACCGTAGTTCGACTCAAAGAGACTGAAAGATAAATTGACTGTGAATTTCTTACTTGTCTATGCTCAAGTGTATAACTCGTCTGGCTCGAGTGCTAACTGTCTTGCATTAGACAGAAGAAGCAAGTTCTCGTTTGTGAATGAGTGTGATGAGAAAATAATCCCGAAGGAGACGATTATTTTTTGTTTTTGTGTTTTCAGTTTTGTTATTGTTTTTGGTGTTTTGCATAAGTTAATGAGCTTAAGCCTGAATTAAGGGCTTGTAAACTCATTATATCCTCCCTAATTAGGGATAATGAGCCTACTTAAGTATGAGATAAGCATCTCAGCTTAATTCCCATGATGATTTAGGATTAAGATCATTAACCTACTTGTGATTATTTATATGTTTTTGGATTTTTGTTTAGTGTTAAGTAATGAGTTTAATCTCTAATCACAGATTAGTGAACTCATTACACCCTCATAATAGAAGGATAATAGATGAGAACACTTAAACTGAGGAAGATACCTCAACTTAATCCATGGTTAGGGATTAAATTCATCATATAACAAAGCATTTATTAAGTGGATTTTAATTAAGGGATGAAATTAAGAAGTGGATTTTATGTTTGTAAGATAACTTGAGGGGGACTTGTCCATTAAACACTAGGGTTAGTCCTTCTTAACCATAAAGGAAGAATTAGAACCCTAATGTAAGGCCCAAGTTACAAGATGAAGTCTTAGTGATTATTAAGATGATTTGATTAAGAGGTTTAAACAAATTAAAGGTTTAAAACTTAGGATTAAAGTTATACACTCCATCCTAAGAGAAGGATACAAGCATAACCCTAATTCCAAAGTCCTAAAACTTTAAGAGTTTAGTCTCTGATTATGAAGATGAGAAGAGAGACTCAAGGAGACTCAAAGGTAAAAGCTAAGGGGGACTAATCACAACCCTAATTATTATCATGCTTGGATGTTCCTATGGTTTGTAAGGCTTAAGAAAGATCTTCAAGGAAGCCACCAATGGAAGAAGCAGATGAAAGGAGGGAGAAGCAGGAGAAATAAGTTACTTATTTCATTGAAGAAGATAAGTAACTTAAAGAAAGAAAGTGAGAAAGAATGAACACAAGTGAACAAGTTCACTTCAAAGAAACCAGAAAGATGCATATGAAAGAGATAAAGAGAAATGATAAGTGAAGGCAAATCCACTTCTCAAAGTAACTTACCACCTGAAAATGTTAGCATGAATGCATAAAAATCAAGGCATAAAGAAATGAAATGAAATGAGATGCAATGATATGAAATGAAATGAAATGAGATGCAATGATATGAAATGACCAAAGTCAGAAGTGTTTATGCAATGTTAATGTCATGTGAGATGATGCAAAGGCATACAAAGTGCATATGAATGATCATACAAAGATGAGATGTCATGTAAGCATGCTTTGAAGTTTGAAAGTTCATGAAAGTTAATGAAATGAAATGAATGCAAATCATGGAAAATGAGTGAAGAAATGATCAAGAATGATTCTAACATGTCCTAAGATGTCTAATATGACATATGAATGCAAGAAATTTCATGGCAAGTTCATGTATTGATGCATATGCAAGATGAATGCAAATGAACATGTACAATTAGGGTTATATGGAAGTATGAGATGCACATGAGCAAAACAGAAGCATATGACATGATAAAAATTTGATATCACACTCAAACAAACCCTAATCCCATACTAGGTCACACCCCAAAGTAAAAGGTCAGAAGCCTTACCACTCAAAAGTTATGAATTTCCTAAGTTTCTAGGGTTTTTTTGGGTGATTCTCAAAGGAAAATGCAAATCAATTAAAAAATGCAAGATAAATTCATGAGATAAATGACCTATAAACTACATGCTATGCACAAAACAATGCAAAAAGAATCAACTTCAAGCTCTTCTTGGTTAGGCAGAAAAGATTTTTTCAAGTTAGGGTTCAAAAAATGTAATTTAATGACCCTTAATTCAAAGAAAATTTACAAGTTATGATCAAACCTAAAAAGAAATTTGTGTGAAGAGTTTGAAATTTTTTCTAAATACAAAGGGATGATTCATGATTTTTGTGGTGATTTTTAGAAACATAAATGTATTTTTAATTAATTAAAATACTTTAATTAATTAAAAATAGCATTTAAATATTTTAAAAATACTTTTTTTATGCAAAAAATAAAATAAAAAACATTTTATGATTAAGAAATATATTTGAAACAAAAATTCAAAAGGAAATATTTTTTGAAAGCTTTTTGATATTTTTAATTAATTATGCAAAAGAAATAGAAAGAAAATAAAAAAAAATGAATTAAAGGGAAAGTATGCTGATCCAGTGGTCCAGATTCAAACTGGGGAAAGAAAAGTTGACTAGCGCGTGATTCAAGGGCTGAGATTCCTTTATGGCTAATTTATTTTAATTAATTTAATTAATCAGAATTAATAACTAATGACCTAATCTGGACCGCTCATACGCGCACGAAACTTCATCTAATGGCCTAGATTCAAACTTAGCCCTAATCAAGATTAAACCCTAAACACTTTCAGACGACCGAAACAATGGTTCCGGTCGTCTTCTCCGATCAACCAAAATCCTATCTCTCTCCCTAAGCCTCTAAAACTCAATCTCTCTGCCCATAAATGATCCTCATATACCATACATTAAGAATCACCAAACACACAACATTTAAAACACATCAAAAGTGAGAATCGAATCAAAACAGTTCTAGGTCAAAAAATTTCAGAACATGAATACATACTCATTTCTCAACCATTTTCAAAACAAAACACATCAGCATGATCAGTGAAGCACAAAGAATCTTTTAGGAACTTAAAAATGCATTTCTGAAAAAAAAATGTTCTTGAGGTTACCTGAGTTGGAGCTTTTCAGTTAGCTGCTTTCTGACCCCTTCTTTGGTGCAAACCAGCTCCCTTGAGTCCCTTGAGGATGTTGAGAATCTTAGAACAAGTTTTTGTTGGCTGTTTTCAAGGTTCCAGTTCAGAGCATGTCAGAATCATGTTTTTGTTTCAAGGGGTTTCAGGCTTGTGTAAGGGGTGGGAAATGATCTATGAGTTATATGGAGATCATTTGTGAAAGAATTTTGAAGTTTGGCTGGGTGGTTTGAGAGTTTCGAAGAGATGAAGTTCTTGAGGGAGTTTTGGCAATCTGAGTTCTTGTGTGATTCAGGCTTGTGTGTTTTTTTGTTTTGTGATCCATAAGGTTTGTATAAGCCAATGAGAATGCTTAGAGAAGTGGTTGTGGCACAGGCTGATTAATATGGGAGGTTTTGCAAAAAAGTCAAGGTTGGTGTACCTCAAGCATGGGCACGATTCAGAGTTGTATTTGGGCATGTATGGCCTCAGCTGAGTTCATGGAGAGCCCTTGGATTGAAATTGATGAGCTGGAACACTTGATGCTAGGGTTTACAAGGTTTTTGCATATTTTCCCTCTTTGATGTTTCTTGTGTTTCAAGGCATGAAATGACCTAATTCTTGGGCCAATTCTGAGTCTTTGATGTTGTTTGATCATGTTATGGCATATTTGGGCACTTTAGAAGTCATTTGAGGCCTTGGCAAGTGGTTTTGCAAAAATCCCTCTTTGGTGCACTTTTGAAAATTATAGGATTTTTGCCAACTTTGAAGGATCATAACTTGAGTTCTATAATGAATTAGAAGGAGTTATTTTATGTTTTGAAAATGGGAAGATCCATCCTACAACTTTCATGTTTGAGTATTTTTCATTTGAAGCTTTTTTGGATCAAAAAGAGGTGGTTGAAAGACTTTCCCAAAATGGAAAGTTTCCATTACAAGTCATTTCCATTTTTGGCAACTTTGCAAATGGCTCAAAATTCTTCAATCTTGTGAACTTCCAACCTCTTCTAAGATCAAATAAAGATCGTATAACTTCAATTTGATGAAAATACCCCTTTGGTTCCATTGTTGGGGGCCTCAGATGCCCTGATTTTGACTTAACTTGCTCAAGAAGTTACCCAGTGAACATATGACTTCCACAATGAATTTCTTCATCAAACTTGGTACACATGATCCTTATAACATCTTAAGAACATTAGAAACAAGAATGGCCCAAAAATTTGGAGTTGAGGCCTCTGAAACCAAAACCCTAATTTTGGTCATCTGTGTAGTGAAAACCCTAGCTCTGCTTCCATGCCTTGCCAGTTCTTGTGATCTCTTGACTTACATGAACTTTTAGGGACACAATATGATGATAGAACACACATGGACCCTCTTGGAATGCTTTAAGACCTTTGGGGTGGCTCAGATGGAATCTTGGATTGCTCAGATCACAAACCCTAGATGCTGATGAACTTGAACTATGAAGTGAAACAAAAAATGCAATATGAGATGGTATGCTTATGCTAATACAAACATGAAAGATCAAAATCCATGGTGTGAAATTAGTGAGGGCAAATTTTGGGTGTTTACAATGGGGATCACACTGATGCTTTTAGAATTGAAAATAGTCAAGAAATTAACATGTTACGAGTTTCTGAATTTTGTCCAGATTTTTTGTTCTTCTTCGATTCTCCATGTTTGTGTGTTATAAATCATGTTTGAAGGTTGATTTGAGTTTAGTTTGAGTAGAGGATCATTTCTGGGCAATTAATTTGGGGTGGGGTGGCCTGTGGAGAGACTTAGGGTTTTTTCTCACCGGAGAAGATGACCGGAACACTGATCCGGTCACCTGAAAGTCATAAAACCCTAATCTTATAATTAGTTGCCAGTTTGAATAATGGTCGTAGGATCTTTTTTGCCGCGTGTTTGGTTGACCAGGATAGATCCACTTAACCCTAATCTCATTTAATTAGGTTAATTAATTTAATTTAGTCAGATTTGATCCAAGCCCTTGATTTATGCGCGCGGTCAACTCCCTCCATCCCAGTTTGAATCTGGAGCCTTGGATCTGCATACTTTCACTTAAATCAATTTTTATTTCATTTTCTTTGCATTTTCTTTCTCATTTTATTTAAAATAGTAAAACTTATCAAAAAAATATGAAACTTTGCATTCTGATTTTAAATATATTTCCCAATCTGAAAATGATTTTTATTTTATTTGTTGCATATAAAAAGTATTTTTAAAATATTTAAATGTTATTTTTAATTAATTAATGGGTTTTAATTAATTAAAAATGCATTTAGATTTCTAAAAATCACCAAAAAAATCAAGAACCATCCCAATACATTTAGAAACATTTACAAACTCTTCATACAAATTTATTTTTTGGTTTGATCATAGTTCCCCAATCTTATTTGAATTAAGGGTCTTTAAAATCACAATTTTTAACCCTAACTTTGAAAAATCATTTCTGCCTAAACAAGAAGAGTTTGAACTTGATTCCTTTTGCATTGTGTCACATATTGCATGTAGTTCCTAGGTTATTTTTCTCATGAATTTATCTTGCATTTTCAATTTTATTTGCATTTTTCCTTTTGCATCATCCAAAAACCCTAGAAAACTTAGGAAAATCATAACTTTCAATAGGATTAGCTTCTGACCTGCTCCTTTGGGGTGTGACTTTGTATAGGTTTAGGGTTTGTTTGAGCTTGATTTCAAATTTTTATCATGTTGCATGCTTCTTTTTTGCTCATTTGCATCTCACATGTCCATAAAACCCTAATTTCTCATGTTCATTTGCATTCACCTTGCATATTCATCATCATATGAACTTACCATGACATCCCAAGCATTCATATGTCATCTTAGACATCTTAGGACATGTTAGAACATTGCTTGATCATTTCTTCATTCATTTGCCATGCTTTGCACTCATTTCATTTCATAAACATCCATGTGTTTCCAAACTCCTAAGCATGCTTTCGTGACATCTCATCTTTGTATGATCATTCATATGCACATTGTGTGACATTACATCATCTCATATGCCATTTTCATTACATAAATACTTCTGACTTTGGGCTTTTCATCTCATTGCATCTCATTTCAATTCATTTCTTTATGCTTTATGTCTTATGCATTCATACTAACATTTCAGGAGCATTTGGTAAGTTATCTGGGAGGTGGATTTGCCTTCACCTCCCACTTCTTCTTTCCTTTTCATATGCATTCTTATTTGTCTTTTAATTGAACTTGCTTCACTTATGTCTCAATTGCTCCTTTCTTTTCTCCTAAGTTACTTATCTTCCTCAGGAAGTAAGTAACTTATTCTCTCTTTCTCCTTCTCTTTTCATCTGCTTCTCCTTCCATGGTGGCCTTCTTGAAGATTCTTCTCTTAAGCCTCACAAACCATAGGATATCCAAGCATGATAACTTTTAGGGTTATATATTCCCCCTTAGTCTTTTACCTTTGAGTCTCCTTGAGTCTCTCTTCTCATCTCAATAATCAGATACTAAACCCTTAAAGTTTTAGGACTTTGGAATTAGGGTTATGCCTGCATCCTTCTCTTAGGATGGAGTGTATAACTTTAATCCTAAGTATTAAACCTTTAATTTTTTAAACCTCTTAATCAAATCACATTAATAATCACCAAGAATGTATCTTGTAACTTAGGCCTTACATTAGGGTTCTAACTCTTCCTTATGGTTAAGAGGGACTAACCCTAGTGTTTTATGGACAAGTCCCCCTCAAGTTGTCCTACAAACCATAAAATCCACTTCTTAATCTCATCCCTTAATTAAAATCCACTTAATAAAGGTTTTTTATATAATGAATTTAATCCCTAACCATGGATTAAGTTGAGGTATCTTCCTCAGCTTAAGTGTTCTCATCTATTATCCTTCTATTAGGATGGTGTAAAGAGTTCACTAATCTGTAATTACAGATTAAGCTCATTACTTAACACTAAACAAAAACACTAAAAAATCTAAATAATCACAAGTAGGTTAATGATCTTAATCCTACATCATCATGGTAATTAAGTCGAGGTGTTTATCTCATACTTAAGTAGGCTCATTATCCCTAATCATGGAGGATATAATGAGTTTACAAGCCCTTGATTTAGGCTTAAGCTCATAATCCTATGCAAAATACCAAAAACAATAAAAAACTTAAAATACAAAAAATAAACAATAAACGTCTCCTCCAGGATTCTTTTCTCATCACACTCATTCACAAACGAGAACTTGCTTCTTCCGTCTAATGCAAGACAGTTAGCACTCGAGCCAGAAGAGTCATACACTCGAGCATAGATAAGCAAGCAGTTCACAGTCAATTTATTTTCAATCTCTTTGAGTCGAACTACGGTGTTCTGACTTCCTCATTGCACGAGAGGATATGTAGGCATAACTTAACAGTTATCGAACAAAAGTCTCTGTGTCTTCCCCCTCTTTCAGCATTCTTTTCTAAGCCTCAGTTCCTGAGAAATTCACCTTTTTGCATTGACACTTGTACTTTCATTTCCTAGCTTTTGCACACAGATAACACATATACCTACCCTTTTTAAACACAATAAAGTAAGCATGGATCCCGTCGAGTACGACGGACGATCTGAGTGCTAATACCTTCCCAGGTCGTAACCAACCCCCTTTCTCAGTTTCTCTGGTTCGCAACCGTCTTATCCATCTCTTTCCAGGTTTATACAGCATTACCTTTCCTTCGGGATAAAAATGCCTAGCTGGCGACTCTATTCAATTCATCTTCATTTTCTCTTTTCGCCGACCGTTCGCGTCTGCACCGTGATGCAAATCCTCGGGAGCGACAGCTTGGCGACTCTGTTGGGGATCTTATTCTTGCTTCTTGTTCTTTTTGTGGGTTTCTCCTAGCGCTTGTTTGATTTATGTTTATGGGGGTGTTATGTTCTACTTGTGCTTTTTGTTTATTGATTTATTTCTTTCTTTCTGTACAACTTTATTTATTGCTTCATTCACTGTTTTATTGCATTCCATATTACTGTCATCATATCATTGTGTTGGATCTCTTGTTTGCCTTGGTGGGAGGGATACTTAGTGAGTAAGGTTCGATACCGAGAGCCTGAGTGACACATAGGATAGAGTGGCTTCATATTCTTTCTCATTCCATTTCGGTCTGGTGCGGGAATATGAAACACGTTTCAGACAGGGTTTCTTCTTGAGAACTCTGTGCTACGGATTTCCTATAGTACTAGGGCTATCTGGGAAGCCGGCTAAGTCTGGATGACCTTTTTTAGATGACCTTCAGCATCTGAGGTGAATTAGAGGAGGATCCTTTATGATTAATGTAAACACTGTACCTCCGGGTTAGAAGTGTTTATACTTCTCATAACTGATCCAAGTCTGAGGATCTTTGTTCTAGAACAATACCTGTGAGAGGGTTGGGATGTTTACAGGTTTGCAAGAACCCTTAGCCTCATCATTCCTTGTTACTGATATTGTTAAGGTTACACTATTTTGGACTGTTCTTATGAAACCCTGGACTTGTGACTCTTTATTTGAGTCCCCCACCTGGTTACTGGTTCTCTAAGCCTTCATTCGGACTTATGAACACACATGGACTTTATCAAGGCAGTTAACAGATCCATCACTTGATCACAAACCCTTGCATATCATTCTGCATACATCATTTTGCATCATTTTAACATTTAACTATTTGTTTTATATGGTATCCACATCTTATCTTTGGTTTGGTTTTGACTGTTCATCTGCATCAACCATCTTCACCAGCTATCTTCCTCAGAGATTCTTCTTCATCTGATATCTTCTCCAGTTGTTTTCAGTTATCTTCATCAACATCCATTGTCAGTATGGACTCATCCAGGAAGAGCAACATCCCATACCATTTCTTTGAGCCCTCCCTAGCAGGCATCAGGCAGATTCAGACACTCATCACTCCTGATCATGTCCCTTTATTCAGGGAACATTATGGGGGAATTATGGACATGATCATGGACTTGGATGCATCACAGGGGAGTATGATCCACACTTTCCTTCAGTTCTATGACCCTCCTCTTAGATGTTTTACCTTTCCAGACTTTCAGTTGGGTCCTTTGTTAGAGGAGTGTTCCATGTTGTTGGGTGTCCCCATCAGGAGAGGGATTCCTTTCAACCCTGAGATGACTGCTCCTATGAATGAGGATATAGCTAAGGCTCTGTATTTGGAGACCACCATCATTGATCAGAATATGACTACTAAGGCTGGAATCCCAGGCCTCCATTTGGATTTCTTGATCACTCCGGCCACCAGTCATGCTGCAGCAGGGAAGTGGGACACTGTCTGTGCCCTTTTGTCCCTTAGCATATATGGTGTCATCTTGTTTGCAGACGAGCCTAAGTTTGTAAGCAAGAGTGCTATCCATATTTTCTTGCTGAAGAATCCAGTTCCCACCTTGCTAGGGGATTTCTATTACTCAGTGCATCAGAGAAATGAGAAGCAGAGGGGAAGATTAGTCAGATGTTGTGCACCTCTATTTTATTGTTGGCCATTGAGGCACTTGCCAAAGTCAGAAGCTTTCTTGAATCCTCACCAGTCAAGAAACTGGGCTAAGAGAATGATTGCTCTCACTTTAGAAGACATTAGGTGGTGCACTCAGAGCACCAAGGGTAGAGACATAATCACCAGCTGTGGGCAGTATCCCAATGTACCTCTGATTGGAGTGAAAGGTTGCATCAACTAGAATCCTTTGTTGTTCAAAAGACAATTAGGGTATGCCTTGGTGCATCCACCAAGAGAGCAGGACTTATCAGAAACCCTTTACTGTGACATGCAGCATAACCATGCCATTGCCCGACAAGCAGCCTGGGCTTGGGATAATATTCAAACAAAAGGGATTGCCATTCTTGGAAAGTGAAACAACATAGCTTCAGCTCAATACATTGATTTGTCTCGCATCAGAGGAAAGATCACCCGCATGCCTTTCACCCTGGAGGATGTGCCTGGACCATCAGCAGTAGAACCTATAGCTATAGTCAGTTTAGAGGAATTTGAGAAATTGAAGGAAAGGAATACTCAGCTTTCTGAAACTCTAAAGAAGAGCCTCTGGGAGACGAATGATAGTCGTCTGGATAATGAGAGGTTAGAGAAGCTCTGGATCAAGCATATGACCAAGATTGAGATGACAGATGATTACATCAGAAGAGCCCGAGCAGGGGAGTTGGTATTGAAGAATGCTTGAAAAGAAGCTAAGATTCAGAAGGCCAGAGCTGAGCACTACTTGGAAGAGAGTCAGGCTAGATGGATCAGAATTACTGAGGCTCGTTCACAAGAAGATCAGAAGACTCAGTTGTCACTCCCAAAAGATGAGACCGGGCTCAAATATGGTACAGACGCGAATGGTCGGCGAAAGGACGGTGCGAGAACACACAAGAGTGAACTCACAGGGAATGAAAAGAGTCGCCAGCTAGGCATTTTTATCCCGGAGGAAAGGTAATGCTGCATAGACCTAGAAAGATATGGATAAGACGGTCGCGAACCAGAGAGACTGAGAAGGGGGGTTGGTTACAACCTGGGAAGGTATTAGCACCCAGATTGTCCGCCGTACTCGACGGGATCCACGCTTAAAAGATTTGTGTTTTAAAGGGGTAGTGTCAGTGCAATTTGTGTATAAAAGAGCTGGAAAACAAAATGTACAGGTGTCAGTGGAAAGGAAGTGTGAAGTGTATAAATGATGTGTCAGTGTAAGAACAAGAGTGAAATGCTCAGGAGTATGAGGCTAACAGAATAAAGCTGTAAAGAGGGGGAATGTACAAAGACTTTTGTTCGATAACTGTTAAGTTATGCCTACGTATCCTCTCGTGCAATGAGGAAGTCAGAACACCGTAGTTCGACCCAAAGAGACTGAAAGGTGAATTGACTTGTGAACTGCTTGTTTGTCTATGCTCAAGTGTATGACCTGTCTGGCTCAGGTGCTAACTGTCTTGCATTAGACGGAAGAAGTGAGTTCTCGTTTGTGAGTGAATGAGGTGAGAAAAGAATCCCGAAGGAGACGATTATTGTTTGTTTTTTGTGTTTTCAGTCTTTTATTGCTTTTGAGAGTTTGTCATAAGTTAATGAGCTTAAGCCTAAACCAATGGATTTAGTAAACTCATCACATCTTCCCTCTGGTTAGGGATAATGAGAATACCTTAAGTGTGAAGTCAGCTTCTCACACTTAATCACCTTTGATGTAGGATTAAGATCATTAACCTACTTGTGATTATTTAGATGTTTTTGGTGTTTTTGTTTAGTGTTAAGTAATGAGATTAAGCCATAATCTGGGATTAAACAGACTCATTACACCATCCTAATAGAAGGATAATAAATGAGAATGTTTAAGCTGAGGAAGGCTCCTCAACTTAATCCATGATTAGGGATTAAACTCATGACAAAACAATGCCTTTATTAGATGGATTTTAGTTAATGGTATGATTAAGAAATGAGTTTTATGATTTGTAAGACAACTTGAGGGGGACTTGTCCATTAACACTAGGGTTAGTCCTTCTCAACCAGTTAAGGAAGAATTAGAACCCTAATGCAAGGCCCAAGTTACAAGCTTGATTTCTTGATGATTATTAAGTGAATTGATTAAAGGATTTAAACACATTAAGGGTTTAACATTTAGGATTAAAGTTATACACTCCATCCTAATAGAAGGATGCAAGCATAAGCTTAATCACAAAGCCTTAAAGCCTTTAGGGTTTAGTCCCTGATTATGAGGTGAGAAGAGAAGACTCAAAGAGACACAAAGGTAAAACTAAGTGGGGAGACTAATCAAAACCCTAATCATTGTCATGCTTGGTTGTTCCTAAGGTTTGTGAGGTTAACAAGAGAAATCTTCAATGGACCCACCAGGAAGCAGATGAAAGGATCAGGAGAAGCAAAGTAACTTGCTTCATTTAAGAAGACAAGTCACTTGAAGAAAGAAAGTGAGAAGAAAAATGAGCAAGCTCAATCTCAAACACATAACAAAATGAAGCAAGGATGCATGAAAGAGATGAAAAGAAATTGTGAGAAGTGAAGGCAAATTCACTTCTCAAAGTAACTTACCACCTGAAAAGTTAGTGAAAGAAATGCAATGCAATGCAAAATGAGATGGAATGGCATGATGCAAACCAAAACCAGAAGCATATATGAGATGATAATGATGCTATGATATGGTGCAAACATGAATCAAGGCATGAGGATGATCATATGAACCAATGGATGCAAATGGAGCAAGTTTAGAACCATGAACACACATAAACAGTTATGAGATGCAAATGACATACAACATGGCAAATACATGATGCAATGATCAAACATGATTCTCATATGTCTTAAGATGTCTAATGAACCAAATGGATGCATAAAAGGTCATGACAAGTCATGGTATGCAAGCAAATGCAAGATGAATGCAAAAGGAAGCCCAAATTAGGGTTTATGATCAATGCATCAAACAAAATCCAAAATCAGAAGCAAACATCAAGATAAAAAAAAAATTGAAAATGCAGTCAAAGGAACCCTAAACCTATACTAACTCACTGCCCAAAGGAGGGGTTCTAACTCTTAACCTAATTAGGGTTATGAATTTCCTAAGTTGGCTAGGGTTTTAGGGTACCTTAACAAGAAAAATGTCAAACAAATTGAAAATGAAAGATCTAAATCATGCCAATTTAATCTTACAAACTACATGATATGCAAAACACAATGCAAAAAGAATCAAAGTCCAACTCTCAATGGTTAGGCAGAAATGATTTTTTGAAGTTTGGATCAAAATAATGCTTGAAAATGAAATTAATTCCATGGAAAATTGTCAAAATGCATCAAGATCAAAAAAGAAATTTGGTTTGAGGGTTGGACAATGTTTCTAAATGGTTTTAAATGTTTCATGAATTTTTTGGTGATTTTTAAACACCTAAAAGTATTTTTAATTAATTAATTCTCATTAATTAATTAAAAATAAACTTTTAAATGATTTAAAAAATATTTTTTAATGCAAAAAATAAAAATAAAAATGTTTTGGCTTCTGAAAATTAATAAAAGTTTATATAAAAATTTTCAGAATTTTTGAAAAGGTTTTACTATTTTAAATTAAATGGAGAAATTAAATGAAATAAAATGAAAATAAAACTAATTAAATGAAAAGTATATGCAATGGACGGATCAGATTGAAACTAGAAAAGGGGCTGTTGACTTGGCGCGTGATCCAATGGTCTACATTCAAATTAGATTAATTAACTAGTTAAACCTAATTAATTAAGTTAAATGGAAATTATGAATTAATGACATGATCTGAGCCTTTGGTCCACACGCGGGAAACAACATCCTAGGGTCCAGATTCAAAACACACTAATGACTCAGCTAAACCCTAATTAGGGCAAACTAATCTCAGGCGGCCGGAACAGTGGTTCCGGTCGTCTTCTCCGGCGGGTCAAAAACCCTAGAACATGCTACAGGCCATCATTCAACAAATTGAAACCAGGGAAAAGATCCTCTACCCAAACCCCATTCGAATCACCCCTCAAACAACATTTATCATCCAAAAACAGAGAGAATCGAATCAAACAAGTTTCACGGGTGCAGTTTCAGAGAGCCAATACATACTCATTTTCAATTTCAAACACATCATTATGATCAACACAACATACACTTTCATTTTATAACAAGAAAAACAAGTTCTGTGAGAAAGTGTTCTTGGCCATACCTGAGCTGGAAAGCTTCAATGGTGAGCTTCCAGAACCTCCCACTTGTGCAAATGAACTCCCTTGGCCCTTCTGAACTCAATGGAATGCCTCAAGACTCTTGTTGATGGCTGGTTTGTGAAGATGAGCTCTGGTGTAGCAGATTTCACAGTTGTGTTCTAGAGGGTTTCAAGCTATTTTAATGGTGGATTCTGGTTCTTTGGAGTATGTATGATTTGTTGGTGAAGAGAAAATGAGTGTTTGATGGCTGTATAGAGAGATTCGAATAAGAGGAGTTTTTGACAGATTTTTGTGAGGGCTGTGTTGTGTCTTGTTTCAATGGCCAATGAGTTGCTATAACACTCCCATGATGTGTGAGTAGGATGTGGAGCAGGTCAGTAGAGGCTGCTGATCACTATTCCAAGGGTATGGGAGTTTTGGCCAAAAAGTCAAGTTGATTTGTACTTGCAGCATGGGCTATGGCAGCAGCAGTCTAGAGGCTTGTCCTGCCTCAGCATGAGTCAAGGATGGCCCTTGGATGGCTTGTGAAAGTCTACTGCATTTGGATCATGAGTTGAGAGAGATTTTGCAACTTGCCCACTTGTGTTATTTCATGACTTTTGGTTATGAACATGAGATAATCCTTGCTGAATTTTGGTGTATGATGCTTCATTTGGTCATGGCAATGTGCTAGAACCAGCTAGTGATCACACAATTCATGGGAGAATGATTTTGCCAAGAATCCCTCTTTGCACTTTTATGAAAAATGACTTATGGATATTTGAAAATCAAAGCACAAAAATGAGAAATCCCTTGGGCCAATTCTGATTTTAGGTCATGTATGATCATGTGGTGAAGTTTAGAAGTCCATTTGATGACTAAATTTGCCTTGAGAAGTGAATTTGCAACTTTGCCTCTTTGGTGGAAAACTTCAAATTTTGTGATTTTTGCCAACTTTGACAAGCCATAACTTTTGATCCAAAATGAATTAGGTCATGTTCTTGTACTTTTTGAAAAGGGAATGACCCATTCTACAACTTTCATGACCAAAGTTTTTCCATTTGAAGCATTTTTGAATCAAAAAGTAAAGGTTGAAAAAGTTGCCTAAAATGGCAATTTCATGAAAAGTCAAACTTCCCAAAAAGTCAACTTTGCAAAAGACTTGAAATTCTTCAATTTTGTGAACTTCCAACTTCTTCTATGATCAAATAAAGATCATATACAACAAAAATGATGAATAAAACCCCTTGGTTGGGTCATTGAGGGCCTCAGATGCCCTGATTTTGCACTGACTTGCTTGAAAAGTCAACTCTTGATCAGATGACTTCCCCATGGAATTTCTTCATGAAAATTGATATGCATACTCCCTATACCATGTAGAGACCAATAGAAACAAGAATGACCAAAAAAATTGGAGTTATGGCCTCTGAAACCAAAACCCTAATTTTAGGTCATTTGTGTAGTCAAGCCTGGCTCTGCTTCCATGCCATTCTCAGTTCTTGTGATCCTTTGACATTATTGACTGTGAGAGGATATAATGTGATGCTTGAACATACATGGACCTCTTTGAAGTGATTGATGACCTTTGGAGTGGCTCAAGAAGCTCTTGGATTGCTCAGATCACAAACCCTAGATGCAGATGACTTTGAACCAATGCAATGAATCAAAAATGTGATATGAGATGGTATGATTGAGTTTATGCTTATGAAAATGATCACAAGCCATGGTGTGAATGGGTGAGGGCAAATTTGGGGTGTTTACATCAGTCTAGGATAGAGCAATTGGAAGCTAATGAGAAGAAGAGTCAGGAAGCCTTGTTAGCAGCACAGAAGGAAATCTCCGAGTTAAAACTCCGGGCGGGGTTGAAGAGATCAAAAGACCAAGACAAGTATAAGAAGCTGACAAATGCTATTGCCACCAGGAACCTTCTTATCAGGACCATCACAGAGCATCCAGTGGGCCCAGTGACTGATGCTCTCCTGAAGGAAGTCAGAGAGGATGATTATGGGCTAGATGTTTGATTTCTTTGTACTTGCACTTCATTTTGTTTGTACTTTGTTGATTTTGTTATTGTATTTTGACCCACCATGGGAACTGGTTGTAATCATAAACTATGTATCTTTGCATTTGTAATATATGGTTTGTGTATTATCCTTTGGGCTTCATTTCTCTTCAACATCATCATTCGTCGAGGTCTGGAAGGTCAAAACCAAAGAACCAAACCCGATACCCTTGGAGGGCAAATAGACATACTGCATTGCATACTAACCTCATTCTTTGTTTTGTAGGTTTTTGTTTGTTGTTTCTGACTTTCTTGTGGTTTCAGGAAACATTGCTCGTAGGAGAGTCTTCCCCATCAACAGAGTTCACCGGTATCCTACAAGAAACAACCTTCCGAGCTTACAGATGGACCAGGTTCAGCAAGATCTGACTGATGTGAGAACCCATATGGCTAATGAAAGAACTGAAATGAGGGCTCAGATGAACCAATTCATGGCAGTAATGACTGGGTTGGCCCAAAGCCAGGAAATATTAAGAAAGTTGGTCGAGCGGCAAAATCCTAAAGAAAATCACCCTGGAACAGGGGGTACCAGCAACAATGATCATGTACAGCCTCGTACTGACCGCCCGGAGTTTGGACCTCATCTCAACCCTGACATTAATGCTATCAGGAATACCCAGGGTAATACTGGAGGTCGTGCCTTGCAAGAGGACCCTCGGGAGGAACAATTCATAGTAGTTAGAGCAGGAGATGAAGTCTATGATCGTCGGCTGGACGAGATAGCAGAAAAGCTGAGATCCCTGGAGTCCTAAAACTCCTTAGGATTCGATGTTATGGATATGGGGCTGGTAGAGGGAGTTAGAATTCCTCACAAATTCAAACCTCCCTGCTTCGAAAGATATAATGGAACATCTTGCCCTCGTACCCATCTCCAATCTTTCCTAGGGTGATTAAAGGCTTACACTATGGATGAAAAACTATGGATGTTTTATTTTGAGGATAGCTTGATCGGGGCATCCCGTGAGTGGTACTCTCATCTGACTAGGGCAACAATCAAAAATTGGAAAGATTTGGCCGAGGCTTTCATACGCCAATACCAATACAATCTAGACATGGCTCCTAACAGAACTCTTCTAATGGGTATGTCACAATCCTCCAGAGAAAGCTTCAGAGAGTATGCTCAAAGATGGATACAATTAACTGCTGCCGTTTAACCTCCAATGTCGGAAAGAGAAATGGCAGATATGTTTATGGACACCCTACAGGGGACATACATTGATATGTTGGCTTCTTTCTCTTCCACTAGCTTCGCAGATGTGGTCATAGCTGGAGAAAGGATTAAGAGTTTGTTAAAAATGGGTAAGATTTTTGATAACAACGCCAGCTCAAGCAGCACAAGGAAACCATTTGCAGGGCCTCGAAGGTCAGGTGAAACCAACTCAATACACATGGGCTAAGGAAGGCCCCAGTATATGCCAAGATCAATTACCGCTGTCATAATTCCTACTCCACCTCCTCAACAACAATACACTCTGCAACCACAACATTTCCCTCAGCAACATTTTCCTCAACAAAGGTCCTATAATAACAACAACAACAACCAACAATAACGTCCTTTCCAGCAAAGGCCATCTCAAGTCAACAGGGTAATCAATCCTATCCCAATGCCCTATGCCACTTTGTTACCACAACTTTTGAAGCTTAATCTTGTTGAATTAAGGACTCTGGCTCCACCAGATCCTCAGAACCTTACGAGAAATTACGACGTCAACGCCAGATGTGCCTTCCATTCTAATGCACCTGGTCATACCACAGAAAAGTGCAGAGCTTTGCACATGAAGGTCCAGGATCTAGTTGATTCAAAGGCTTTAAATTTTGCACCACCTCCTAACGTCACAAAGAATCCTATGCATAGCCACGGTGGGCCCAGGATAAATGCAATTGAGGAGGATCAACCAGTGAACCTAATTGAAGATACTGCAAGCATTCAAACACCTCTGGCAGAGGTTAAAGCTCAGCTTTTAAAATGCCATGTGTTCCCAGGTTGTGAGGCCTGTTGTGAATCTTGAAAAGTTTCCATCAATGGTTGTGCGAGCTTAAAGAGTGGTATCAAGGGCCTTATCAGAGAAGGTATCCTGCAGATAACATCAACGGTTTCCACAACATCAACAATTCCTACTACAGCAGCAACAAGCATTCCTCCCACAACTTCAGAAACAATTGTTCCGACAAAATCGTCTACAAGGTCAACAATCATTTCTTCCACTACCTCAACAAATGTTAGTTCAACCGCATCCGTTTCTACAACTACATCAACCATTAACAACGATATCTCCATAGTCACCATATATTATGACCCGACAATGGTCCCCGATTCCAATAATTTTCAGCAACAATCTCAACAACAACCCAGCTTCAGTATTTCAACACCACCCTCGGTCAGAAATCCTATTACCATATATTACGATCCACAGACAATAACAGTTCCTACTTCCTCCGCAGTTAGTCCAATCACCATCACGGTACCTGGACCCATTCCGTATGAAAAAGATAATGTTGTGCCATGGCACTATGGTTCATACCTCTACTGCAACGGGGAGAGAGTCCTTCTTGATTCTTCAACTCATACACCACAGGTCGATAATGTTGGGGGAGGAGGAGGCTTCACCCGAAGCGGATGTCTCTTTGCGTTACAAATCCCAAGAGTTAACACCAAGGCAGAGGCTGCTGCCAAAGCTAAAGGCAAAAATGTGGTGCCTGAAGAACCAATTTCAAAAGAAGCCCATAAGACGTCCTTTGATCAAGATGTGGACGAATTTATGAGGATAATCAAGTGAAGCGATTATAAGGTTTTGGATCAGCTCCACCAGACTCCTTCAAAGATCTCCATTTTATCATTGTTGTTGTGTTCCGAAGCTCATCGGGATGCATTACTTAAGGTCCTCCAGCATTCTACGTGCCTGAGGAGATCACGGTAAATCAGCTAGAGACAATGGTGTCTAATGTTAATACTAGCCATGGGCTAGGCTTCACCAACACTTATTTGACAACGGAAGGTCATCATCATAACAAAGCTTTGCACATTACTCTGGAGTGTAAAGGGTTGTGCTTTCACATGTTCTAGTTGACACTGGGTCTTCACTCAATGTCTTGCCAAAGAAAGCCCTTGTTAAGCTTGAATATGATGGTATAGCTCTTCGACCAAGAAATCTGGTGGTTAGAGCTTTTGATGGTTCCAAGAGGTCTGTTCTTGGAGAAGTGGAGCTTCCTGTGATAATTGGCCCTCAGGTCTTTCAAACTACTTTCTACGTGATGGACATTCAGCCGGCCTACAGTTGTTTGTTGGGTCGACCATGGATTCATGCCGCTGGAGTAGTTACGTCGAGCCTTCACCAGAAATTAAAATACGAGTGGGAAGGGCAAATTATCACAATCTGTGGTGAAGAGGATATTTTTGTTAGCCATCTAGCCACCTATAAATACATTGAGATCGATGGTGAAATCCACGAGACCATGAGCCAAGGTTTCGAAGCACTGAACGTCAATGAGGCGACAACTGAAGTATTTGCTGCATCCCAAGAGGATAGGATGGGTACTTCAATTGTCTCCTACCAACAAGCTCGGAAGGTTGTTGAAAATGGAAACGCCCAAGGCTGGGGCAAGCTGCTACCAGTGGAGAAGAAGGAGGACAAATTCGGTTTGGGTTACAAACCATTCTGACAAGATCAAGCAGAGGCTGCTAAGGAACCCAAGTTCATAAGTGGGGGGATGCTGACCCCAGATGTTGTCAATAATGTGGAAGACGAGGCAGAAAGCGACCTCAACCTGGAGAGCTAGATTCGTCCAAGGATCCCGGGCTAACAAATCCTTAACTGGTCTTCCCAGGAAATTATAAGAGTTACTCATGCAGAGTAATTATTATTTCCTACCTTTTTTAGCATGCATCAAGTCCTGTGTCTTGCCCAAGGTGTCAGGACTCATTTTGTAATAGGGCCATATTTGTATTTTGTACAAATGGAATATCAATGAATATTGGACATCTTTTGCAAACAATTTTCTCCTTCGCTCATTGTCTTTTCATTTTTGTTATTTTTCGCACAAAACAATAAAATGGAAATGTTTTCAAAATAAATAACTTCATCTTTTCTAAACAAGATTAAAATTGATCACTAAAAAGAACAAATCTAAACCCTTGCAGAAATAATTCTCCAGATTGCACCAACAACATCACTGTTATGACCTTGTATGACTTCGACAATCCAATTAATCAAGCAGATGAAGGGGTTGATGAAGACTATGAGTTGCCTGAAGAGTTAGCCAGGTTGTTGAGGCAAGAAGAGAAAGTGATTACTCCTCATCAGGGGGAGATTGAAACTGTTAATCTTGGTAACGAGGAAGATTTAAAAGAAGTGAAGATTGGGGATTTAAAAGAAGCTCCAGTGAAAGAACAACTTATCAGCATGCTTCGGGAATACGTCGACGTCTTTGCTTGGTCCTATCAAGACATGCCAGGTCTAGATAAGAATATTGTCATGCACAGGCTACCATTGAAAGAAGATTGTCCTCCAGTTAAACATAAGTTGCGCCGCACTCGCCCGGATATGGCCATTAAAATAAAGGAAGAAGTACAAAAACAGTGGGACGCCGGTTTCCTTGCTGTAACTAGTTACCCGCCGTGGGTTGCTAACATTGTACCCATGCCTAAGAAGGATGGCAAGGTGCGTATGTGTGTGGATTACCGGGACCTGATTAGAGCTAGCCCAAAGGATGATTTCCCATTACCTCACATTGATGTATTGGTCGACAACACATCACAGTTCTCGATATTTTCTTTCATGGATGGATTTTCTGGGTACAATCAGATCAAGATGTCACCCGAAGATATGGAGAAAACAACTTTCATCACACCTTGGGGCATATTTTGTTACAAGGTAATGCCATTTGGACTGAAGAATGTCGGTGCAACTTATCAACGGGCTATGGTAACATTATTTCACGATATGATCCACAAAGAAATTGAATGTTATCTGGATGACATGATTGCCAGGTCCCTTACTGAAGAAGACCATCTGGTAAATCTGCTGAAGTTGTTCAAGCGTCTGAGGAAATATCAGCTGAAGTTGAACCCCAACAAATGCACATTCGGGGTACGTTCTGGTAAGTTGCTGGGTTTTATCATAAGTGAAAAGGGAATTGAGGTTGATCCCGACAAAGTCAAAGCAATTCAGGAGATGCCTGCACCTAGGACTGAAAAAGAAGTTCGGGGGTTCTTAGGTAGATTGAACTACATCTCAAGGTTCATTTCTCACCTCACTGCAACCTGTGAGCCCTTGTTCAAACTATTAAGAAAGGAACAAACAGTCAGATGGAGCGATGATTTCAGAAAGAATTTGACAAGATCAAGGAGTACCTACAAGAACCTCCAATTCTCATGCCTCCAATTGAAGGAAGACCTATGATAATGTACCTGACAGTATTAGAAGGTTCAATGGGGTGTGTGTTGGGCCAGCATGACGAGTCTGGTCGAAAAGAGTATGCAATATACTACCTAAGAAAAAAGTTTACCGACTGTGAACAACGTTATTCACTGCTCGAGAAAACTTGTTGTGCTTTAGCATGGGCTGCTCACCGTTAAGTACATATTTGAGAAGCCAGCACTTACCGGAAGGGTTGCAAGATGGCAAATCATTCTGACAGAGTATGACATTCAATACACCTCCCAAAAAGCCATCAAGGGCAGTGTACTGTCTGACTATCTAGCTGAGTAACCCGTTGATGATTACCATCCCATGAGATTTGACTTCCCTGATGAAGACATCATGTACTTAAAAGCAAAAGATTGTGAAGAGCCAGTTCACACTGAAGGGCCTGATCACGAAGAAGAATAGACTATGATGTTTGACGGGGCTATCAATATGAATGGTCGTGGAGTTGGTGCAGTGCTCATTACACCTAAAGGAGTTCATATGCCTTTCTCGGCAAAACTCACCTTTTCCTGCACTAACAACGAAGCAGAATACGAAGCATGTATCATGGGTCTTGAGGAAGCCATTGACCTCAGGATCAAAACTTTGAATGTATTCGGAGATTCAGCTTTGGTAATCAACCAGACCAACGGCAAATGGTACACTCATCAGGAGCATTTGATTCCATACTGCGACTATACGAGGATATTATTGACTTTCTTCATAATAGTCAAACTTGAATACATCCCGCAAGATGAGAATCAATTTGCAGATGCTTTGACCACTATTTCATCCATGATCAAAGTACAAGCTACCACTTATGTGCCTCGGATTTTAGTATCCAGACTGGACCGACCCGCATATGTATTTTCGGTGGACACCGCTAGTGACAACAAGCCTTGGTACCATGACATCAAATGCTTCTTGGAGAATCAGACATACCTACCTGGGACATCGTCAAATGATAAGAAGACATTGAGAAGGATGGCCGGAATTTTCTTCCTCGATACTGATGGTTCATTATACAAGCGAAACTTTGACATGGTCTTGCTCAGATGTGTTGACAAGAAGGAAGCGGACCTATTGATGCACGAGGTGCACGAAGGTTCTTTCGGAACCCATTTCGGAGGACATGCAATGGCAAAGAAGTTGTTAAGATCAGGTTATTACTGGATCACAATGGATGCAGACTGTTGTGCCTATGCCAGAAAGTGCCACAAGTGCTAGATCTACGCGGATAAAGTACATGTGCCTCCAAATCCTTTAAACGTAATGTCTTCACCTTGGCCCTTTGCCATGTGGGGCATTGACATGATTGGAAAGATCGAACTGACTGCTTCAAATGGTCACAAATTCGTCCTGGTAGCCATTGATTACTTCACCAAATGGGTTGAAGCAGCTTCGTATGCAAACATCATCAGACAAGTGGTAGCCAGATTTCTGTCGATATGGAGTTCCCGAGCGAATCATTACTGATAATGGTTCCAATTTGAACAACAAAATGATGGCAGAACTGTGTCGGGACTTCAAAATTCAACATCACAACTCTTCTCCATACAGGCCAAAGATGAATGGCGTTGTTGAGGTCGCTAACAAGAACATCAAGAAGATTGTGCAGAAGATGGTAGTTACCTACAAATACTTGTAAACATCCCAAATTTGCCCTCACTCTTTATCACCCCATGGCTTGTGATCTTCCATAAGCATAAGCATACCACATCACTTAGCATATTTGTTTCACTGCATAGTTCAAGTTCATCTGCATCTAGGGTTTGTGATCTGAGCAATCCAAGATCCCATCTGAGCCATCCCAAAGGCCTCAAAGCATTTCAATAGGGTCCATGTGTGTTCTATCATCATATTATATCCCTCAAAAGTTCAAGGAGGTCAAGAAATCACAAGAACTGGCAAGGCATGGAAGCAGAGCTAGGGTTTTCACTGCACAGATGACCAAAATTAGGGTTTTGGTTTCAGAGGCCTCAACTCCAAATTTTTGGGCCATTCTTGTTTCTAATGTTCTTAAGATGATATAAGGATCATGTGTACCAAGTTTGATGAAGAAATCCATTGTGGAAGTCATTTGTTCACTGGGTAACTTCTTGAGCAAGTTAAGTCAAAATCAGGGCATCTGAGCCCCCCAACAATGGAACCAAAGGGGTATTTTCATCAAATTGAAGTTCTATGATCTTTATTTGATCATTGGAGTACTTGGAAGTTCACAAAATTGAAGAAATTTGAGCTAAACCAAAAGTTGCCAAAAATGGAAATGACTTGTAATGGAAACTTTCCATTTTGGGAAAGTTTTTCAACCTCCTCTTTCTCATCCAAAAATGCTTCAAATGAAAAATTCTTGGTCATGAAAGTTGTAGAGTAGGTCTTTCCCTTTTCAAAAAGTACAAGAACATGTTCTAATTCATTATGGAACTCAAGTTATGATCCTTCAAAGTTGGCAAAAATCACATAATTTTCACATTCATGCCAAAGAGGGATTTTTGCAAATTCACTTGCCAAGCTTCTAAGTGACCTCTAATTGACTTCTAAACATCATAACAACATCACATGACTCATTTTGGTCATAATTGGCCCAAGAATTATGCATTTCCATGACCTAAACTTCAAGAAATTCCAAAGGGGCCAAGACTTTCCAAAATTGCAAAATGGTATAGATCTTTCCATACACTTGTGCCAGCATGCCAAATCTGATCCACAAGCTTCCCTTGATCTCTGCTAAGTCCCAGCCGTTGGATATCGCGCTAGTCAACTCCCTTTTCTCCAGTTTAAATCTCAACCCTCAGATCTGATTACTTCCCCTTTATTTTCTTTTTATTTCATTTTCTTTGTATTTTATTTCATATATTTATTAAATATAGAAAAAATGATTTAAAAATTATGGAAATTTTTATCAAGACTTTTATTAATTTTCAGAGACCAAAAATATTTTTATTTTTATTTTTTGCATATAAAAAGTATTTTTAAAATATTTAAATGTTATTTTTTATTAATTAAAGTCCTTTAATTAACTAAAAATACATTTAAGTTTCTAAAAATCACCAAAAAAATCAGAAAGCATTCTAAGACATTTAGAAACATTTACAAACTCACCTTACAAATTTCTTTTGGGTTTTGATCATACTTTGAGATTTTTCAATGAATTAGGGTTCTTAAAAATGTCCATTTTCTAACCCTAGTTTAAAAAATTCATAACCCTAGAACCAAGTTGAGTTTGTGAATGATTCTTTCTGCCTTGCTTTGTATATGTCCTCTAGCATCTAAAAACATTTTTGTTTCATTTTTACCTTGCATTTTCAAATTGTTTGGGATTTTACATTGAGAATCACCCAAAAACCCTAGAAACTTAGGAAATTCATAACTCCTTCTAGGTTTAGTTTCTGACCTTCCCCTTTGGATGGTAACCTAGTATAGGTTTAGGGTTCCTTTGAGTGCATTTTCAATTTTTTATCTTGTGCATTGCTTCTGTTGTGACCATTTGCATCTCATCCTTCAATGTAACCCTAATTTTACATGTTCATTTGCATTCATCTTTCATATGCATCCATACATGAACTTGCCATGACATTTCATGCATTCATATGTCATCTTAGACATCTTAGGACATGTTAGAATCATTCTTGATCATTTCTTCATTCATTTGCCATTATTTGCATTCATTTCATTTGATTAACTTTCATGAACTTTCAAACTTCAAAGCATGCTTACATGACATCTCACTCTTGTATGATCATACATATGCATTTGGCATGTCTTTGCATCATATCACATGACATTAATCTTGCATAAACACTTCTGAATTTGGTCATTTCCTCTCATCGCATCTCATTTCATTTCATTTCTTTATGTTTCATACCTTATGCATCTTTGCTAACATTTTCAGGTGGTAAGTTACTTTGAGAAGTGGATTTGCCTTCACTTCTCAATCTTCTTTATCTCTTTCTTTTGCATCTTGCTGGTTCTGAAGTGTACTTGTTCACTTATGTTCATCTCTCACTTTCTTTCTTCAAGTTACTTATCTTCTTCATTGAAGTAAGTAACTTGTTTCTTCTGTTTCTTCCTCCTTTCATCTGCTTCTTCCATTGGTGGCTTCCTTGAAGATCTTTCTCAAGCCTTACAAACCATAGGATAACCAAGCATGATAACTTTAGGGTTGTATATAGTCCCCTTTAGTCTTTTACCTTTGAATCTTCTTTGAGTCTCTCTTCTCATCTCTTAATCAGAGACTAAACTCTTAAAGTTTTAGGGCTTTGGAATTAGGGTTATGCATGTATCCTTCTATTAGGATGGAGTGTATATCTTTAATTCTAAGTGTTAAACCTTTAATATGTTTACATCTCTTAATCAAAACACTTAATAACCATCAAGACTAAAGCTTGTAACTTGGGCCTTACATTAGGGTTCTAATTCTTCCTTTATGGTTAAGAAGGACTAACCCTAGTGTTTAATGGACAAGTCTCCCTCAAGTTGTCTTACAAACCATAAAACTCATTTCTTAATCTCACCCTTAATTAAAATCAATTTAATAAAGACTTTGTTATATAATTAATTTAATCCCTAACCATGGGTTAAGTTGAGGTATCTTCCTCAGCTTAAGTGCTCTCATCTATTATCCTTCTATAAGGATGGTGTAATGAGTTCACTAATATGTGATTAGAGATTAAACTCATTACTTAACACTAAACAAAAAAACCAAAAACATCTAATTAATCACAAGTAGGCTAATGATCTTAATCCTACATCATCATGGCAATTAAGTTGAGATGCTTATCTCATACTTAAGTATTCTCATTATCCCTAATCAGGGAAGATATAATGAGTTTACAAGCCCTTTGATTTAGGCTTAAGCTCATTAACTTATACAAAACACCAAAAACAATAACAAAAATGAAAACATCAAAAACAAACAATAATCGTCTCCTTCGGGATTCTTTTCTCATCACACTCATTCACAAACGAGAACTTGCTTCTTCCGTCTAATGCAAGACAGTTAGCACTCGGGCCAGACGAGTCATATACTTGAGCATAGGCAAGCAATAAGTTCACAGTCAATTTATTTCCAGTCTCTTTAAGTCGAATTACGGTGTTCTGACTTCCACATTGCACGCGAGGATACGTAGGCATAACTTAACAGTTATCGAACAAAAGTCTCTTTGTCATCCCCCTGTTTCAACATTCTTTAAAAGCCTCAGCTTCTGAGCAATTCACTCTTTTGCACTGACACCTGTACATTCATTCTTAGCTTTAGAACACAGATAACACATACACTACCCCTTTAAACACAAACTTTTAAGCGTGGTTCCCGTCGAGTACGACGGACAATCTGGGTGCTAATCCTTCCCAGGTTGTAACCAACCCCCTTTCTAAGTTTCTCTGGTTCGCAACCGTCTTATCCATCACATTCTAGGTTTATGTAGCATTACCTTTCCTTCGGGATAAAAATTCCTAGCTAGCGACTCATTTCATTTTCTCCTTTCGCCGACCGATCGCGCTTGTTCCGGGATGCAAATCTTCGGGAGCGATAAGACTGGCATGAAATGCTACAATTTTCCTAACATGGGTACCGAACCTCTATCAGAACATCTACTGGGAAAACGCCTTATCAGCTTGTGTATGGTATGGAAGATGTCCTACTGTTGAAGTTGAGCTACCCTCCCTACGGGTAATGATGGATGTGAAACTGGATGAAGCAGAATGGGTCCGGTCTCGGTACAATAAACTGAATCTGATTGAAGAGAAAAGATTAGTTGACATTTGTCATGGGCAGTTATATCAGAAGCGAATGAAGAGAGCCTTCGATCAGAAAGTCAGACCTCGGGAATACCAAGTGGGAGAGCTTGTTCTGAAGAGAATCCTTCCTCCTCATACAAACCACAGGGGCAAGTGGACACCAAACTATGAAGGTCCCTATGTGATAACTAAAGTCTTCTCAGGTGGAGCACTGATGCTCGCAACAATGGATGGTGAAGACTTCCCGTCTCCTGTGAATTCAGATGCAGTTAAAAAATACTTCGCATAAAAAATGACCCGCTGGACATAAAAATAGAATGTACGTCCAGGAAAAAATAGGGCATCCCGGCGAGTCAAAAACAGAATAAAAGACTCGGGCAAAAATAAGGGAAAATTGAAAAAAATGTACACCCGCTGAGTTGAAAAGCCGCATTGGACAGCTCAGGCAAAAATAGGTATCCTGGTGGATTGAAAACCCGAAAGGGCGATCCACGCAAAATTAGGGAATAAGCGAACAACTGCATTCTGAATTCGTCTGTATCACTCACAACATGGAAAGCTTCGAAAGGTTAAAGCGTCAGTCAAAATCAACCTTCTTCAGAAAGCAAGATAAGAAGAGCGTCAAGGTCATACAGGTCATAGCAAAGGAAGCTCACTGGTGCGTCTCCTTAAAACATTGTCGACACTGTTATTTTCTTAATTTACAAAAATCTCCTCATTTCAGGGGATTCGCTTCTGTTGACTGTACTTGCCAATTCAGGGAACCCAAATTAATAAAATCAGAATTTTTCAGTCACACCTTGTTTTGTACATTTTTGTTTCGTTTGCAAAATGTCCAATGTTCATAATACAACACTTGCATAAAACAAATGAGCCATTCTTAATAAATGCTTGCAGGAAATATATTACTTTCAGGAAAGTCTAACTCCTATGACGGTATCCGGTTAGGGATACTTCGGGATGCTTGTGTGTTTCCCTTTGTCTTACCAGGTTGCAGACAATTAAGACAGACAATCTTTCACAGCAGGGGGCATATCAAGCATCGAATCCCCAGCATGCTACTTCTCAGAAGTTATCTTCTCCCCAAGTCGGATCTTCAGAGAAATGCCTGAACTTCTTTTCCCCAGCGGAGTTGCCAAAGCCTCGTCATCCCCAACATAAGTCTATTCAACAGAAGCTTCCCCAGCCGAGATCCTCACATAGTTCTCTAGAAAGATCGTTCAGCGATCGTTTATCCCCCACCAGAGTGCCAAATTTCTCTCATCCTCAACAGAGTTGGTGGAACTGATTCCTCATAGAGTTGCCTCCCTGGAAGAGCAATACCTGAAATCCATCCCCAACAGAGTGGCTAAAACTTCCTTCTCCCTAGCTGAGTTCTCCCTCCGAATAGATCTGCCAATGATCTATTCCCCCAAGCAGACTTCTCCCTCCGGAAAAAGTCACCAATGATCTATTCCCCCAGCCGGGTTATTCTTTTAAACAAATCAGTCAGAGATTTTTATCCCCGCAGGATCCGTGTCCCGGATCAGTTTCTCATTTGCATAATCATGGCATTCGCATCATAATCACCGAAATAAGCGTAGCATTCCGTTTAATACGGAGCATTACGACAAAAATCAAACATTTGCATGATCACAAGCCAGGTTCGAGCCAGTCACCTGCAAATACCGTCAATATTTCATCAACAGATATACAAAGTACATCCCCTGCACATAAAAGCCAAAACGTCCCCTCTGCACTCTCAAATGCAGATACCTATGCATGCTCTTTTTGACACTCGTCTGTGTCATCCTTCCCCAGTAAAGCCGCCAGAACACCTTCTGCAAGCAGATACTTGTCCATAACATGCTCTTCTCGACACTCGTTCGTGTCATCTTATCTCCCCACAGAAAGCCAAAGCATCCCCTTTGCACTCTCAAAACAGATGCCTGTTTATATTTATACATATTTGACACTCGTCTGTGTCATACTTCCCCAGCAAGTCAAAACACTTGTCCGTGTCTTGCACATACCTCACCAACAAGTCAATACTTGTACATACTTATACGGAAGTCTTTGATACTCGTCCGTATCATTGTATATATCACTCCTCAGCAGATTTGACACTCGTCTGTGTTCCTTGTTAACCAGTTGATACTCGTTCGTATCATCATCTTTGAACACGCGTCAGCGTTTGTTTCTACCGATACTCGTCCGTATCGTGGCTCTAAGGTTGCTCGTCCGCATCTTTAATCTATACACCCTGTCAAACACTTATACCTTTTATTTTTGAAAGCATAAGCACTCGTCCGTGTTTACCGTTCCCCAGTAAGTCATCAACAAAACAACTTTCTTCTATCCGACATTCGTCCTATGTCGTGATATTTTCGGCAGCTGTCCCCTGCCAGGTGATCGTCTTTCACCTTTGGATGACCATCCCTCATCCTTTTCCCCAGTGGAATCTCCATTATTGGAACCTTCTATCCGACATTCATCCTATGTCGCGATATCTTTTTAGCAGCCGTCCCCTGCTAGGTGATCGTCCTTCACCTTTTGATGATCGTCCCTCATCATTTATCCGATGGCCGTCCCCATCGTTGATTTTGTTATCCGGCATTCATCCTATGTCGTTATAAACCCCGAGGGCAGCCATACCCTGATAGGTGATCGTCCTTCACCTTTTGAGGATCGTCCTTCATCATACTTATCTGATGGCCGTCCCCATCGTCGACCTTTTCTATCTTACATTCGTCCTATGTCGTGATAAAGAGCAGCCGTCCCTTGCTAGGTGATCGTCCTTCACCTTTGATAACCGTCCCTCATCATTTATTTCATGAAACCGTTGGTCGTCCCCATCATTGATTACTTTACTTTCCAAAGCCTGATGGTTGTCCCCATCATTGCTTTTCTCATTACTTTAATCCCCAGAGAATCTTATTTCTTCACCCCATGGTCGTCCCCATCATGGTCTTTTTATTTCCCCAGCTTGTCGGTCGTCCCCGTCATTGTTTTGCTTATCACTTTATCCCCAGCAGTCGTCCTCTGCTTGATGGTTGTCCTCCATCGCTTTCATTTAATAATCATACTATACTACCTTTTACAATTTATATCCCTTTTCTTCTTCTACCCAGCGAGTGCAAATTTCGGGCTGTCTTTGGTATTCAACCACAAGTTATCTTGTTTGTTTGTTAAGCCAGGCGCTTACACCCTACACAGCTAACTCATGCTTGAATAGGGGAAGTTGTAAACACCCCAAATTTTCACTCACCTTTTATCACACCATGGCTTGTGATATTTCATTTTTGTTTTAACATAAGCATTACATCTCATATTGCATGTTTGCTTCACTGCATAGTCCATTTTCATCTACATCTAGGGTTTGTGATCTGAGCAATCCAAGAATCAATCTGAGCCATCCCAATGGTCTTGAAGCTTTCCAAGAGGGTCCAAGTGTGTTCTATGATCATATTATGCTCCCCAAGGTTCATGAAAGTCAAGGGATCACAAGAATTGGCAAAGGCATGGAAGCAGAGCTAGGGTTTTCACTGCACAGATGACCAAAATTAGGGTTTTGGTTTCAGAGGCCTTAACTCCAAAATTTTTGGTCATTCTTGTTTATATTGTTCTTAATATGTTATAAGGATCATGTGTACCAAGTTTGATGAAGAAATTCATTGTGGAAATCAACTGATCGTTGGGTAACTTCTTGAGCAAGTTAAGTCAAAATCAGGGCATCTGAGGCCCCCAACAATGGAACCAAAGGGTCATTTACATCAAATTGAAGTTATATGATATTTATTTGATCTTATAAGTGGTTAGAAGTTCACAAGATTGAAGAATTTTGAGCCAATTGCAAACTTGCCATTTTTGGAAAAGACTTGAAATGCAAACTTTCCATTTTGGGAAAGATTTTCAACCTCCTCTTTCATGACCAAAAATGATTCAAATGAAAAATTCTTGGGCATGAAAGTTGTAGATTAGATCTTTCCCTTTTCAAAAAGTACAAGAACATGTCTTGATTCATCCTAGAACTCAAGATATGGCCTTTCAAAGTTGGCAAAAATCACATAATATCCATGTTCATGTCAAAGAGGGAATTTTGCAATTTCACTTGCCAAGCATTCTAATGACCTCTAATCAACTTCTATGCATCATAACATGTCAAAGAAACTTCAAGAGATCATAATTTGCCTTTGAACCTAGGGTTTTGATGGCTTGATTCACAAGAAACATCAAAGAGGGAAATTTGCATAAACCATGAGAACTCTTCATCCAAGCCTTCTAGCTCATCAAATTCAATTCCATGGTCCTCCATGAATCAAGCTGAGGCAGGACAAGCCATAGAAACAACTCTGACATGTGCCATGCTTCAAGTACACATAACCTTGACTTTTTGCAACTTTGCCCATACCAATCAAGCTGTGCCACCACCCACTTTCTGAGCATACCCATTGGCTTATACAAACATCATGGATCACAAAACACATAACACACAAGGCTGAAACCTCCAACAAGATCAGATTTCACAAAACTTTCAAAAACATTCCCTTCTTCTATTCTCTCAAACCATCCATCAAACTTCAAAAATTCTTTCACCATCCATTCAGAAATCATCCATAGAACAGAAACCAACCATTGGAATGGCCTGAAACATCACAAACACAAACCTCATTTTCTGCTACACCAGAACTGGAACCTTCAAACTAGCCATCATAAAAGCTTTTGAAGCATTCCACTAGCCTCAGGAGGATCAAATGAGGCTTTTTGCACAAAGGAGAGGCCCTGAAAGCTCACATTTGCAGTTCATCAGCTCAGGTTACCTCAAGAACAAAATATTTCAGGGCTTAGTTTTCTTGTTATAAAATGAAAATATATGTTATGGGGATCACACTGATGCTTTTAGAATTGAAAATAGTCAAGAAATTAGCATGTTACGAGTTTTTGAAATTTTGTCCAGATTTTTGTTCTTCTTCGATTCTCCGTGTTTGTGTGTTATAAATCATGTTTGAAGGTTGATTTGAGTTTAGTTTGAGTAGAGGATCATTTCTGGGCAATTAATTTGGGGTGGGTGGCCTGTGGGGAGACTTAGGGTTTTTGCTCGCCGGAGAAGATGACCGGAACACTGTTCCGGTCACCTGAAAGTCATTAAACCCTAATCCTGTAATTAGTTGCCAGTTTGAATAATGGCCGTAGTATCTTGCTTGCCGCGTGTTTGGATGACCAGGATTGATCCACTTAACCCTAATCTCATTTAATTAGGTTAATTAATTTAATTTAGTCAGATTTGATCCAAGCCCTTGATTTACGTGCGCGGTCAACTTCCTCCATCCCAGTTTGAATCTGGAGCCTTGGATCTGCATACTTTCATTTAAATCAATTTTTATTTCATTTTCTTTGCATTTTCTTTCTCATTTTATTTAAAATAGCAAAACTTACCAAAAAAATATGAAACTTTGCATTCTGATTTTAAATATTTTTCCCAATCTGAAAATGATTTTTATTTTATTTTTTGCATATAAAAAGTATTTTTAAAATATTTAAATGTTATTTTTAATTAATTAATGGATTTTAATTAATTAAAAATTCATTTAGGTTTCTAAAAATCACCAAAAAAATCATGAACCATCCCAATACATTTAGAAACATTTTCAAACTCTTCATACAAATTTTTTTTTTAGGTTTGATCATAGTTCCCCAATTTTATTTGAATTAAAGGTCTTTAAAATCACAATTTTTAACCCTTACTTTGAAAAATCATTTCTGCCTAACCACGAAGAGTTTGAACATGATTCCTTTTGCATTTTGTCACATATTGCATGTAGTTCATAGGTTAGTTTTCTCATAAATTTATCTTGCATTTTCAATTTGATTTGCATTTTTCCTTTTGCATCATCCAAAAACCCTAGCAAACTTAGGAAAATCATAACTCTCAATAGGATTAGCTTCTGACCTTCTCCTTTGGGGTGTGACTTTGTATAGGTTTAGGGTTTATTTGAGCTTGATTTCAAATTTTTATCATGTTGCATGCTTCTGTTTTGCTAATTTGCATCTCACATGTCCACAAAACCCTAATTTCTCATGTTCATTTGCATTCACCTTGCATATTCATCATCATATGAACTTACCATGACATTCCAAGCATTCATATGTCATCTTAGACATCTTAGGACATGTTAGAACATTGCTTGATCATTTATTCATTCATTTGCCATGCTTTGCACTCATTTCATTTCATAAACATCCATGTGTTTTCAAACTCCTAAGCATGCTTTCGTGACATCTCATCTTTGTATGATCATTCATATGCACATTGTATGACATTACATCATCTCATATGCCATTTTCATTACATAAACACTTCTGACTTTGGTCTTTGCATCTCATTTCATCTCATTTCAATTCATTTCATTTCTTTATGCTTTATGTCTTATGCATTCATACTAACTTTTCAGGAGCTTTTGGTAAGTTATCTGGAAGGTGGATTTGCTTTCACCTCCCACTTCTTCTTTCCTTTTCATATGCATTCTTATTTGTCTTTGAAGTGAACTTTCTTCACTTATGTCTCTATTGCTCCTTTATTTTCTCCTAAGTTACTTATCTTCCTCAGGAAGTAAGTAACTTATTCTCTCTTTCTCCTTCTCTTTTCATCTGCTTCTCCTTCCATGGTGGCCTTCTTGAAGATTCTTATCTTAAGCCTCACAAACCATAGGATATCCAAGCATGATAACTTTTAGGGTTATATAGTCCCCCTTATTCTTTTACCTTTGAGTCTCATTGAGTCTCTCTTCTCATCTCAAAAATCAGAGACTAAATCCTTAAAGTTTTAGGACTTTGGAATTAGGGTTATGCATGCATCCTTCTCTTAGGATGGAGTGCATAAATTTAATCCTAAGTGTTCAACCTTTAATTTGTTTAAACCTCTTAATCAAATCACATTAATAATCACCAAGAATTTATCTTGTAACTTGGGCCTTACATTAGGGTTCTAACTCTTCCTTATGGTTAAGAGGGACTAACCCTAGTGTTTAATGGACAAGTCCCCCTCAAGTTGTTTTGCAAACCATAAAATCCACTTCTTAATCTCATCCCTTAATTAAAATCCACTTAATAAAGGTTTGTTATATAATGAATTTAATCCCTAACCATGGATTAAGTTGAGGTATCTTCCTCAGCTTAAGTGTTCTCATCTATTATCCTTCTATTAGGATGGTGTAATGAGTTCACTAATTTGTAATTAGAGATTAAACTCATTACTTAACACTAAACAAAAACCCAAAAATATCTAAATAATCACAAGTAGGTTAATGATCTTAATCCTACATCATGATGGTAATTAAGTTGAGGTGTTTATCTCATACTTAAGTTGGCTCATTATCCCTAATTAGGGAGGATATAATGAGTTTACAAGCCCTTGATTTAGGCTTAAGCTCATAATCCTATGCAAAATACAAAAAACAATAAAAAACTGAAAACACAAAAAACAAACAATAAACGTCTCCTCCGGGATTCATTTCTCATCACACTCATTCACAAATGAGAACTTTCTTCTTCCGTCTAATGCAAGACAATTAGCACTCGAGCCATATGAGTCATACACTTGAGCATAAACAAGCAAGCAGTTCACAATCAATTTATTTTCAGTCTCTTTGAGTCGAACTACGGTGTTCTGACTTCCTCATTGCACGAGAGGATACGTAGGCATAACTTAATAATTATCAAACAAATGTCTATGTGTCTTCCCCCTCTTTCAGCATTCTTTTCTAAGCCTCAGATCCTGAGCAATTCACCTTTTTACACTGACACTTGTACTTTCTTTTCCTAGCTTTTGCACACAGATAACACATATACCCACCCTTTTTAAACACAATCAAGTAAGCATGGATCCCGTCGAGTACGACGGACGATCTGGGTGCTAATTCCTTCCCAGGTCGTAACCAACCCCCTTTCTCAGTTTCTCTGGTTCACAACCGTCTTGTCCATCTCTTTCTAGGTTTATGCAGCATTACCTTTCCTTCGAGATAAAAATGCCTAGTTGGCGACTCTATTCAATTCATCTTCATTTTCTCTTTTCGCCGACCATTCGCGTCTGCACCGGGATGCAAATCCTCGGGAGCGACAGCTTATCTATGTACCTGAGAATCTACCCAAACCTAGCCCTGAAATCTCCTAGAATCTTATCATTCATCAGTCCCTTCAGCTGGTGTAGTTTCTTCACCTCTGGTTGTGGAAATGTGTAATGTGCATTATTCTTTTTGAGAGATGTGATGATGCTTTCCATATGGATATGAGAGATTAACAAATACCAAAACAAGGTGTGCAAATGTAACCTGAAAAATGAAAACACTAAGATGTTAAGGATGCTATGATATGATGCAAATGCAAATGCAAGGCAAGTATGATCAATCTGGAACTATCCGGGTACTGTCTGCAAGAGTCAAGTGATCACAAACTATACGTCCTCTGAATAACAACCCATATACCCTTGGATGAGTCACAAATATCCTCAAATAAAACTACCAAACCATCTAGCCCAAGAACTCCAAAGGTCAAAATATCAGATCAACACATAAGACTGTACTGGCAGTGGGTATGTTGAGGTTAAAGGGTCCCTGCAAACCTGTAAACAATCGTACTGGTGTGGTCCAGGTCAAACATCACAGACTCTCAAAGCCGAATAACAATAATACGTTCACCATTTCTGAGAAATAGATCATGACCAAATCAGGGAATCGGTTTGGCATTATGTACTACTCAGGGAGGTCTCAGCGTGAGTCTAGGAAAAACAAGCATCCCTTATAAGTCCCCAGCTTCAAGCGCTGAAATCGAGAAAACATAGTACATTCAGCCTGTATGATACAATACTATTGTCATACGACCAGATGCTTTAACTGAGTTCCTATAAAAGAACTAGGCCATCCTACGCGAGTTCCCAGTGGATCCTCGGGTGCAAATGGGTTTGCCACAGAATGTGGTCTGCCACTGCACCACTGGAGAGGGTTGTTTCCATAAAGGTTCTCAATGATCGGTCCCCAGCCGCACATAACTATCAAGGTTATGTAATGAAGTAGGGAAGATCCCTATATCAAGACATTTCCAAGACGATCGCGAATCTGGGTGTGAATGCACTAATACCCCATGACAAGATGACGTAGGGCCAAAGTGGTTGTCCATGCTAAATCCTATGGTGCACTCAAGCCGGGTATTTGGCTAGTCTCATCTCACCACACACAAGTAACACCCAAGTCCCGCCAAACAGAAAACCAGTCCAGACAGTCCAGTATAAAATATGATGCATGAAAATAAATACTAAAACTGTAAATAAAGATGTAAATAAACTGTAAGTAAAACAACAACAAAATACACACACAACAGCAAACAAACAACCAACGAAACAGAAATACGCAAGCACTATGAGAGACTCTCAAGGGAACCAGAGATACTCTGGTTAGAAAGGATGATCCCTAGAAGAGTCGTCAGTTATCGCTCCCCTGATTTCCATCCTGGTACAAACGCGAAAGTGGCGCGGAAGAGGTAGAGTCGCCAGCCAGGCATTTTTATCCCGAAGGAATGGGAATGGTAATGCTGCACAAACCAGAAGAAAAGAAAAGGAAGGACACAGGTCCTGCGAACCAAAGAGACTGAGTTCGAGAGTCGGTTACGACCTGGGAAGGTATTAGCACCCCAGATCGTCCGACGTACCCGACGAGATCCACGCTTCCAAAGAAATCTGTTTCAAAGGGTTAAGAAATGAAAGTTGCTGCAAAAGAAAAGGAACTGAACTGGATAAAAGAAAAGAAAAGGGAACTAAAAAAGAAATGAAAAGGAAAAATGTAGGGAAAATAAAGATTATGCTCGAACGGGCCCTACCCCGCTGCCTACGTACCTTATCTGGACATGAGGATCAGAGTCGTCATAGTTCCCCTAACTAGGGGTGGAAAAGATTGCTTGTGTCTTAAGGCTTGAACTGCCTATGTCAATGCTCAAGTGTTGCAGGCTCGGACGACGAGTGTGTTACCGTCTTGCAAAATGACAAGTAAGAGCAAGTTCATACGTAAAGAGTGAATGAGGTGAGAAGAGAATTCTCGAAGGAAAGACACTTATTCTTTGTTTGTGTTTTTTAGAAATCTTTTAGGAGTATGGCACAAGGAAGTGAAGGTAAAGCCTTTTCTAAGGACATGTCCTTATTACCACATCCCAAGATAGAGTGATTAACAAGTCCATCAAGAATGAGGAAGATCCTCAAACTTGTTTCCTAAGATTAGGATTTAAATTCACTAACCTGTTTGTGTTATTAAGTATTTTTGTGGATTAAGAGTGAAGAAGTGTTTTTTATTAGTTTTCTTTGAGAGTATGACAAAAGGGAAGGTCAACTCAACTATTATTAATGTTTTATAGATTTTTGTTTTGAGATGAGAAGAGAAAGAAAAAAAAGGATCTCAAAGGTAAAACTAAAGGGGGAAAGTCTAATCCTAAAGTTATCATGCATGGGATTCCTAGGTTAGTGTGGTTTGAGACTATCCTAAGAAGAAGAAAGAAAGAAAAATAAAGAAAGAAGAAAAAGAGAAGAAGAAGGTTAGAGAACAACTTACTCCTCTAAAGGAGATAAGTTGCTTCTAAAGGGGGAAAAGAGAAGCTAAGCAAGTGATGGCATAAGGCACATCTTAAACACAAGTGAGAAAGCATAATGAAAAGTGAAGAGAAAAGAGTTGGATATGTGGGAATCTCATCCACACCTCTCACTTACCAAAGCCCCCGAAATGGTTATAAACATAAACAAGTGGTAAGACAAAAGCAAGAGAGATCAAATGAGATACAAATGAACAAAAGATCCTACTAAAACACCACAACCAGAATTGAAGTGTCACCCTCAAGTGCCAAGATCAAGCATACAACATAAGATGAGAAGTGGATCAATCAAATCACAATAAACCCATACAAGCTATCATGGAAGAAACAAAAGCAAACATGGAGTAGAAAAGAACACACAAGCTACACATGCTTCACAATCATCAATACCAGAACCATATCATCACAAGAATGTGCACAAACAACTCAAGAGACCAAAGAAAGGTTCATACAAGTTCAAACACAAACAATATAAGAAGGGGAAGTGAAGTGGACATGTGAACAAGTGTAAGGACAAGCAAACACAAACCAAATCAAGGCATAAGCATCATGTGAAAAACCAGGGACCTAATCATGTTAAGAGGTGACTAAGAAGCACGAGTAAACATGGGGAAGAAGCACACAAATTTAATCACAAGCATCAAAGAGAAGGGATGGACAAAGGAGGTGAAGTGAACATGCCTACACTTGTGAGAAACTTTAAAGACAAGTAACAAAGAAACTTCTCAAAACACACACACTAAGCAAGGACCAGGGATCAAACCTCATATAAAAAGACCTCTAAACAGCCTATAGGAGTTGGCACAAGTTCCCTCCTAGCCTAAGAACTAAGCATGCCAACAAGAAGAAGAAAAATTAAGGCAATCTCACATGAAAATTCAAATCAAATCACAAACTCATGCAAAAATTATGTAATTAAGCACAAAAGTTCATTAATCAAGTAATAACATCATGTCAAAAGAACAAAATCATAATCAATAAGCAACTAGGTCAAAGGACCTCAAGAACACCAATTAGGGTTTTGAAACTTCACACACAAGTCAAATGCCAAAAATAATCATGAAAGCTTCTAAAATTCAGACGAAAAAATCTTCCACAAACTACATCTTAATATGAATCAAATGCCTAAAGAACCAAATAAAAATTCAAATTAATGATCAAGATATAAATTCTATAAGTCAGCATGTATTTAATATGAATTAAAAAAAATTAATAAGAGTGGAAATTAATTCCTGCGTGGAAAATGAAAATAAATGAAAAATAAAAATATCAAAAATTAAATAAAATTAAAAGGAATGATCATGAATTATTTTGGAGTTTTTTAGAACTTCTAACTATTTTTAAAAATTAGAAATCAAACTGAAATAAAAAAGAAAAGAAAATAAAAGGTCAAGGTGCCAGGGGTGCAATCAACAAGTAATTCAGTTTAATTCCATTGGGCTCACAAAAGGGAAGGGTGCGAATAGGAGCTAAGGCCCAATGACCTGCGCAGTCTTATGGCAATTACCATGGAAATTCAAATAAAAAAGGAAAAAACAAAGGCCAATGGATCACATGAACACACCAGATCAAGTCAACAAAGACCATAAGTCAACAAAATGATACGTCAGCAGATGAGAACACCATAACTATCATGTGGAACTACACACAATGCTCAATTCAGAAAACATAAAGTCACGTGAGAGGGAGGTGGAATTTTAATGCGCTGGCTTCATATGGTGCGTTCAGATCACAAATCTAAGGGTACGAGACCATCTTCTTCCTTCACCTGTAAATTCAAATTTCCAGATTCCGGTGACGGAGCCCTAGCTCCGGTCACCGGAAACTTCATGCTCAAGAACAAATGTACACAAAAATGCCTCAAAACATCTAGAATAGCTAATTCAACCATGCTGAATCCAAATATCATCATAGATTTTGCAATAGATCAACATGCAAGGCAAATCGAAGCAAACAAAAATCAAACATCAAACTGAATCTCAACCATACGTGCTCAATTCTCAACCATTCTCAAAAATAAACACATCAGTGAACTCAGTGCAACACATAGATCATTTCACACACATAAAACCAAAAATCTAGATCTACAAGTTTGAAGCTAACCTGAATTTTGCAGATCTTGAAATAGAGCAAGAGAAGCTTCCAAATGCTGCAGATCAAAGCCTTTGGTCACCTCTTTGCAAAATAAATGCAAAGGATAGCTTGAAACCTTCTGGATCTAAGGATTCGACACCAACTGCACTTCAATTGCACTTTGAGAAATATGAAGAATCAGCTTTAATTAATGGTTGATCTATGATCCTGAGGTCTCAAGGATGAAGAATATGGACTTGGATGAAGCAAATTGTGAGTGTATGAAGAGATTCGAAGCAAAAAGCTTCTGGAGCCAAAAGTTGAGAGTGAGCAAAATGGTGAAAAAAACTGAGCAATCAAAGCAAGTGATTTCTTATATATCATGAGAAGTTTCCCTGGCTAGGGTTTGAAGAAGTTTGCACGTGTGAAGAGTGAATTTGAAATCAAAATGCAAAAATGCATAAAGTGTGTGATGGAGGGATTTACTCGTGCATTTCCCTTGTGCCTTGCACATGTTGATCACATCTTCCTTGCTGATCACAAATGAATCAATCTTGGCCCTTGGATCAGATTATGTCATGAGTTCTCATGCTTATGCAAAATTTGCAAGCCATTTGTGACGGCATCAGGTTCATTAGGAAAACCCAATAATTTAGCCATCTCATGGTGGCTGAAATGGTATTTGTTTCCAAACAAATGGAAAGTGGCTGAAATGGTATTTGTTTCCCTAATTTAGCCATCAGGTTCATTAGGGAAAAACTTACTAAATTTGGAAAGTTTCAATATAAGTCATATTTCCAAAAATAGTAACTCTTGCCAAAACCCTAATTTCTTGACTTTTGGCCTTGCCAAACCTCTTTTAAGACCTTAAGAACATCCTTTGGCTTGAAAAATATGATTGGAACCCTTGCATTGTCACAATTGACTTTTCAAATAATCAGTTTGACCAATTTCTTCCTATGCAAGCCACTGATGAATTAACTGCCTTCCTCAATGAGTTTGAACACCAAATTTCATCCATAGCATGCACATATCATATGCATGACTTTTTCCACATGAAATGGCCAAAGTCATAAGTACATCTTTCTTGAAACTGAAACCCTAATTTGGAAGCCATTTGTGTAGGAGATTGTTCCCTATAGGATCTTCTGGTGATCTTCAAACCTTCTAGACACTTGCAAAGGATCTTGAGCTTGCACATGCCATGTAGCCACCTCATAGGACTTGAACAAAGCCACTTGATTTCTTTCTTTAACTTGTAAAGCTTTAAATGCACCAATGGTTGATCATATGCCCAGTGCTAGGACATGAGAATGTTATGCTTCATTTTTCTATGCAAAGATGCTAAGGATATGCCATGCTTATGATGTTTATAAAATGAGGATGATGCTAGAAACAAGAGGGAAAATTTGGGGTGTTACACATATGTCAAAGTTTTAAACGAGGTTTGGAGGTTCATAAATCATGTTGATTTTGCGAACTCTGTGATTGTCAAGACTTTTCATGCTGCAAAAATGGATTTGTCTAAACATTAGGATTCATATCCTTGAAAGATAATTACCCGGTTTTACGAGTCTTTGAACATCGTACTTGAAACTCAAACAGTTCTCCATGTTGTACCCATGTTCTCCTTGATGATAAGGACAAGTTTGATCAACTTTAAACCAGTAAGGGGGATTTTCAAGTACTACGAGAGGAAACCTGGTTTGAATGTGCCCCTTGTTTAGCAAGAGTGGAAACAAATCAACATATGTTATAATTATAGGATCGAAAAATGGTGTTCTGGGATACCGATTATTGTTTTTATTGTTCTGTAGGCAAGCCTACTAAAGAGGTTGATACGTCGGAGTTGGCGCCATGCTTATAACATGAATATTATTGACTCTTGTTGAGGTTGATATCTTTGTCTCTATTTTTCTTGAGAGATGTTTTTGATATCTTTCTCTTTTCTCTTTGGCAATGTATTTCCATACCTATTGTTGTTATTGGTTGGTTCAACATCTTTAGATAAGTTTCCTTCTCTGATTGCTTCTTCGAGATGTACTCCTGAAATTCTGGTATCAAACATGTGATGTCGAATAAGATGTTACGACATTAATATCTGAACATTAACAAGGTAAATACAATATGAAGTAAATCAGTAATAACACAAGGAATTATTAACCCAATTCAGTGCAAACCCGCCTACTTTTGGGGCTACCAAGCCAGGAAGGAAATCCACTATCAGTAGTATCAATTCAGAGTTAAACAAACAATCCAATTCAAACATCTAGCTTCAATCAAGAACAAACACTTATGCTTAAAAGCTTATAGTGGATAAATATAACTCAATAAAAACAATCCAATTCAAACATCTAGGTGATGTATGAATGGCTCACAATAAATAAGACAACACTGAACCCTAATTCTAAATGCGCATCTTTTTAATCTCTAATTTCTATAAACTTCAAATAGGGTTGCACCACTTTAAGTAGAGAGCGTTCTTCATGGATTTGGGCAATGAAAACAGTCAAAATTGACCTTCATTAAAAACTGATTGATATTAAAATCTTCTAAAAACAAAATGCACAAGAATGGAAAAAATTGATCTTCTAAAAATGAAATAGTATGCTCTAAAATAATCCTTAATAATTGAACAGTCAATCACTCAACAAAAACACATAAAAGATAACTACACAACAGACAAACATAATATTCTGAAAAGAATGACCTGTTATAGAATGTCAGAACATATGTCTTGACATCAAGACCAGATTCATGCAATAACACAAACACACCTGCAAAATTCTTAGAACCACGTGTCAAGACATCAGTCATGACATCTTGAAGGAATATCTTGTTTTACCAAAATTTCTACCAATCACAGAACTAACAATCTCCCCCTTTGGCAAATTTTGGCTAAACCATATTAGAGCACAAACCTGCATGAAACCAAACATAGAAACACCATGACAGTAATAATAAACATCAATCAACTACTAAAGAGAAGGAATTCCCCCTCAAGAAGAACCATCCGAGTCAACAAGCACCACTAATATCTCTCACCCTTTTTAGACATAATTAGACAACCACAAATAAGGAGAGGCTAGAAATGAAAAACCAAGATAGGTAGAAACAAAAATAGAACCCTTAAGAGTCATCAGAGACAAGAGTAAAGTCATTACTCCCCATGCACATTGTCAATTGTCAGAAACAAAGACAAAAAAAATCCAAACAAGAACATCATCAGCAACATCAATCAGAATCACAAATTTCAGTTTCCTCAATAGCAACAGAATCATTGTCCTGAGTACTTTCACTAGCTTCCTCTTCATTTTCTTCAGTATCTTCAATGTTACCACCTTTAGTCTATTCTAGATCCTTTATTAATTTTTCCAGTTTCATCTTTCTATCAGCATGAACACAAATGACCTCCCCTAATTCCCTGCAAGCTTCTTTCAAGTTAGAGATAACAACTGACTTGGTGGTAGGTTTCTTCTCAGAAGATGTTAAGACAAGATTTAGGACATGTCTCCCTGAAAAAAGTTTGTAATGCACAGACAAGACATATTCTATCTTGCAAGCATTGTCAGTACTAGAAAGAATATCAGGGTGTTAACTAAGGATGATTCCACAGATAAGGGAAGAAAATACATTGGGCATTTTGATAGCATTTGTTGTAGCATGCTTCACAGTCTAATCAAAGATATACTTTCCATAGTCAAACCTAGTCTTTGTACCTATAGCAAAGATAAATTTACCTAATCCAACAACAATAGTGGAAGTATGATGGTGGGAACCCAATTGGCTGCTCCAATTCTGTGAAGGATATCATATTTCACACTAATTTCTCCAGCACAAAGTTTCCTCTTCATGGGCTAAGCATTCAGCGGATTTGCAGTTATCACTTTACAAATCTGATTATCAGTAACTTCAAGTTCACTTTCCTCTTGCTCACTTCTTCCCAGATACTTGTTAATCACAATATAAGAAAATTCAATGCATTTACCCCTTACATAAACCTTTCTGAAATCCATACTTCTTCTATTATCAATATCCACAGGGATATTCACAAAGAACTCTTTGACCAGCATATCAGAACATTTTGAAAAACCAGACACGGTCTTCATTAAACCAACACTTGATATTAATTCTATAACCTCATTGATTTTAGTAGCATCAGTCCCTAATTCTATTTCCAGAGCAACCCTTCTTTGATAAACAAATTTTCATTATTCACATTAGTCATAAAATGGAATGAAATATTATCCAAAGGAACATCCAGTATTTTGACAAAAGATTTCTTTGCCACAGATTTTCTTGCAGGGGTGATGTCCTGGACATCATCATTAACATCATTATTAGTCTTAGTGTCTGATCTGGTCTTCCTCTTTTTGGAAGTTGTTTCAACTTTTCTCCAAGATCTAACAGGTCCAACCATAGTCTTTTTCTTGACACTTATGGAGGGAGGATTATCAGCAACAAATTTTCCTTTCCTAGATTTCAATTTCTTGGCTAAACCAGGGTTAACATTAGCAATCAACTCATTTTTAGAGGGAACATCCTCTAAATTGACAAAATTTTCAGGGTCTTAATTTGGCCTAACATTCTTCTTCTTGTTTGAAACATTTATATCAACATTTTTGCTCTTTTTCTCAATCACAGAATCAGCAAGTGTGTCTAAGTTCTTATCATCATGAATCTTCTCAGAATGGGAGGAGTCAACATTTTTACCCCTAGATTGATCAACATTAAGAGGATGACATGCAACCATCTGAGAAAGGGGTGTGGAAATACTAGTAACACTATGTCCTTCAGACAAAATCCTACCAACAAGATGTCTAATAGCCCTATCCACATATATACTACCTTCTTTATAATTATAATCAAAGGGCAAGTCATGAGAGGAATCAATAGTGTTACCTTTAGAGGAGCCTTCAAAAGTGTGAGCAGGAGAAGTTCTCAATTTCTTCGTATCACCGTCGACATAGGGAACCATAGAGAGAGGAGCAAAGTTCAAGGCTTCATCAAATGAGATGTTCATTTTCGACCTAGCACTTGAATAAGACATAGTTGATTTTGAGGAGGAAGATGTCTGATGTTAAGACATTCTGAATTGGTTAAGAGACGGTTTCGTAAGATTAACCAAGATATTTTTGGAGGTATGGAGAGTTAGGGAGAGGTTAGAGTGAGAACAAATTAAAGTAGGGTAGCGTGTGAGAGCGATACACAAGGAATATTTGAATGATTGTTCTTGATAGTAGAGAGATTTTTGTTGGTAACATAAAGAAAAATTAAAGATATTTCCATACACCATTAAATGACTCTTCAATTTTTTAAAATGGAAAATGGCTATGATACTCTTCTCAAATGCCTTTAATTGCTATAATCTTTCATAGAAGAAAATTTCTAATTTACCCCTAATATTTCCAGGATGATTATCATTTGTAGCTTTAGTAACACAGTCAGAAAATTGCTTCTCAATAGTCTCATATTCTAAGACAGTCACCTTGTCTTCAACAAACTTCCTTATAAGCTGGTCACAAAGATCAATGTGTTTGGACCTGTTGTTTTGGTTGGAGATATTTATAGCATTCAGATTGTCACAATATGATGTCATGACATCCTATGTGACATTACAATCAGCTAAAACTTGTTTCATCCACATCAGTTGTGAAAAGATGTCTCTAGTTGCTATGTTCTCAACTTCAGTTGTAGACAAAGAGACACAATTTTGTTTCTTAATAAACCAATCTATATCATTGTTCTTTACACATAGGCAAACTCCTGATTTTCTCTTCTTATCATCAACACTAGCACTGATACCAACAATACTCATCATCTTTATAGGTTCCATCAAGTTCCTATGAAGAAGTTTCACCACCTTTAAAGTAGTGAGCTGATTAATATTTTGGTAAGACATATTGGTTTGCTCCAATTTTGCATTCACTACATGCCCTTCCTTCTTATTTTTCTAGAATACATATGGTGGAATTCCTAGAATTTTTAGGAATCCATAAATAACAGTTGTCTTTAGATCTGACTCTTTTCATGATAAATTTACTTTTTTCATTAGTAACTAAGCATTCATATTTAGTGAAGTTGACATTGATCCCTTGATCACACAGCTGATTGATGTTAATCAGGTTGGTAGTCAAACCTTTAACGAGCAACACATTATCAAGAATTGGGACTCCTGAGCAATTTAGCTTTCCAACCCCCTTGATTTTACCCTTGTATCCATCACCAAATATCACATTATTAGGTGGGAGAGTCCTCATTTCTACTAATAAATGTTTAATACTAGTCATGTGTCTAGAGCAACCACTATCAAAATACCAGCCCTCTTTATCTACAGTTATGAAGGAAGTATGAGCTATTAGACTAGTAGCATCAACCCTAGGAATCCATTGTTTTTTGTTCATAGGGATGTTTTAATTAGACTTAGTTTGGAAGACAAGCTTAGGGAATCCATATAATCTGCAGCAAAAAGACTTTATATGACCAAAGCGCTCACAGTAATGATATCTCCATCTCTGGAAAAAAAATCTTTTGTAGTTTTTGTGTCTCTGTCATGATGTTGAGACATTTGATTCAACATCTTTGGTTTGATCTCAGAGTGAACAAGATCTTAGATAGGTTCTTTTTCTCTATTAAACCCTAGACCAGTCACATCTCTAGTTAACTTTCCAACTTATAGAATCTCATATGAAGTATCTGAACTATTGTTCAGCATTATGACAGACTTGGTCATTTGATCAAGTTTAGAGTTTAGCAATGTTACTCATTCTTCATCTTGGAGATAATTTTAATATTTTCTTCCTTTTTCTGCCTCTAGTTGGATTATGAGTTTATTTCGTTTCTCTCCTTGTTGACAAAATTCTTCACTTCTAAGGTACAACTTTTTGTAGGAGGTTGCCAGTTATTCAAAGGTCAATTCATCATCACTAGTATCTGAGTAATATCGCCCAGTTAGAGCAGTAACACCCTTAGTAGATCCTTCTTCAATTTCACTTCCAAACTCCTACAGACCAAGCTACAATAAGACTCTTTTTCAGTTTCCTGAGATGTGTGGGATATTTAGTTTTAATGTGATCAAAACCATCACATCCATAACATTGCATTCTTTGCCTTGAGCAGGGCTCTCTTCAGCTCTTGTTTCTCTGCTGATGTCAGATGCGATATTATTGACATCTGGTCTTGTCTTCTTTTCCATCCTTCTCATCACTTTATCAAACTGCCTTCCAAGAACACTAAGGCATTTGATATGCCTTCATCATTATCCATATCACATTCTTCTATTCCATCTTCATTATTGGAGACAAGAGCAATGTTTTTATTCTTCTTATCAGATATGTCATTCATGCCTATCTCAAAAGTTTGAAGAGATCCAATAATTTCATTCATTCTCATCTTGCTAATGTCATGAGCTTCTTCTATGACAGTGAATTTCATGTAGTATCTCTTAGGCAGAGATCTGAGTGTTTTTCTTAACAACTTTTCTTCAGACATTGTTTCTCCTAGAGCACTGGAAGAATTAGCTATTTCAAGAATGTTCATATGAAAATAATGAATTCTCTCATCATCATTCATTCTCAAGTTTTCAAATTTAGTAGTAAGTGATCGCGTCTTTAAGTATTTGGTCGGATGGATATTGCAAGCATACAGGGTATCGTGTAGTTTTAAAAGATTGTCGAACCCACTAGGATTGATAGTCAAAAGGGAGTATCCTATAATTGCGGTGCAAGGATAAGGCAGGAGGTTGTCACAAATAAAAACGATAAAGAAATAACTAGAATAAGAGGGTTTAAAATAAATAAGGGAAACGAGGCCATAGGGTGATTTCCGGGCTTCTTAGGGACTCTATAGGTTCTGAGGCTGAAATGGACGTTGAAGTTATTCTGAAGGAAATACTGATCTAAAGGCCTAATCTCACACTCTCGCGTTATTAACCAAGCCACGCCTGATGACCCCAAGATTTTTCTCTCACTCTCTTGGTAATTAAATGGCGCCCTTTGAAAACAGGTAAGACCAAAAAGAATACCTAAAGTGCTCTCGTTATGTTTAGGATGCAGTGTTTTGTGCCTACTATCTGATGTGTACCTCAAACTTTTGCTCTGTTAGACTCGTCTTAGTGCATTTCTCACTGTCGTGACTAAATGATGTTAAGTAGCCTCTCGCTGTCGCGACTAGTCTATCTAATCTTAACTTAGACAACAAAACCAAAATTTTAAACATACAAACAATGTTGGATATCCTACAGAGTACCGTCGAGACGACATTCCTCAAACTACGGGCTCATGCAAGTTTAGCCATACATAATTAATTGTAATATTAAAACACTTATATTAATGAACTTAAAAGCATGCATATTGCATAGGTTTTTAATAAAATTTTGTACTTAGGTATTTTAAGAAAGGTTTTGATACGATCATACAATAGCAGTAAATAAAGTGCAATGAACAATAAATCAATCAATAAAGCAATAACCTGAAAATGCGATGAAATAAACTGAAGTAACTTGTATTAATATGAAGTTTTACCCAAGTACAACAACGGAGTAAAAAGAAAACGAAACAAAAGATGTGATAATCACTCAGTGTGAGCAATTATTACTATGGCAAGTAAATACGTAGTTCTGGAGAAATTTCGACAGCGCTTCCGCAAGATGTAGATGGATCCCAAATGCAGGGATGGAAGGTGTTATATATAGGAAAAATATGGCTCAAAAAATGATATGAGAATTTTGAATTCAAACAGTGTGAAACTGTTCAGAACTGCTTCTGGAAAACTGCTCCCGCGATGCATGGCGAATGCCATATGCCAATGGCGAACGCCATTTGGCTAAAGAAGGAATTCTGGGCCTTTTGGGACAATGGCGGACGCCATTTGGCTCCCCTTAGGGAATGGAGAACGCCATTCTTCTAGAGGGAGGCAAAATGCTTCAATTCTTCCCTTTCTTAGTTGCTTTGCCATGATTCTTGTTCTTTTCTTTGATCTAGTTGATATTGGTCCTGAAAACACAAAGTAAAGAAGAAAAAAAAGTAAATCAGTGAAAATGCGATGAAGACTCGATAAAAATACGACTCAATATGCATAAAATGAATCAAAATAACCTATACAAAATCGAGTACTCAAACTCCCCCACACTAAGACTTTTTCTTGTCCCCAAGAAAACTCCCAATGCGAATAAAAATAAGTAAGCACGGTGCTTTGACTCGTAGGCACAACGAAAACGATTAAGAACAAGTTTTCTAGGATAAAGCAGACAGATAGGTAATGAATAGTGAAAACAAGAGTTTCGTAATGACACAACTCCACAAAAACGGACAAAGAGTTCCTTCCTATGCAATACTGGTTCAAATCATGATATTATAATTCGACCTACGAACTTTTTTCTTATTTACCTCTCTTTCATTCTTGCGCAATCACATTAAGCCCGTTATCCCATTGCTTACATGGTAATTGAACATGTTAGTGTGATCTCTTATTCGACTTTGTTTTTCTTATGAATTTCAAGATTCTGATCCTTTGGGCTAAATGATCAAGTGAGGACCACCTAACTTAGTAAGAACATGTCTTTAATTCATATTTTCTATAAAAACACATAAACAATTTTTTTGAGATCAACACATATTTGCATCAGTTTGTTACTTAGTTCACATATTAGGATGATGATGACTGCTAAAATAAACTAATCAAGAGGCTACTTTTAAAGAAACTAAGAACAAGGTCTCGACATAATATGTATTTGTACTAATATCACATACTTGGAAACTCTGAGGTGTAAAAACGATAGATGTTGACAAAACTTTCCCAAGTCTGCCTACTTAACCTAAATCAAAATATAAGAACCTATACTAAGTATGTCCTGCCTTTGAGTCGAAAATTTTTTTCTTTTTGAAATTTGGGGAATTTACAGACTATGCGAAAACGTAAGGTAAATAACGACTCAAATGTGCATATGACTCAATAATAAAACAAATAAAACAAACTAAGCTAAAAAAACGAGAAATAACATAAAGCAGTAAACGAAAAGTGGTAAATGGATCCTCCCCCACACTTAAATCAAACATTGTCCTCAATGTTTCAATTTAAGGTGAAAAGAAAAGGAGCGAGAGAACCTAGAATGAATTCAGTGGCGGTGGGCACGACCTTGGTGCTGATGATGATCCTCTCTGACATCTGGGTCCTCGGGTGGGTAATGGGATCTAATGCTACACACATCTCTGCACAGACATGCCATCTCAGAAGTAAGATCTCTCAGGCTAAGCTCTGTCCGATTCATGAATTCAACTTGCCTGTTTTGAAACTCGTAGTACTCATCCTCACGCTGCTCATTGTGCTCTCTCTGTTGCCTGAGCTCTGATAGAATCTCATCAAGTGATCCATGCCTACCAGCAAAATAATCAGACAAAGGTGCAGTGTGTGGTGCGGTACTAGTACCGGGTGCATTAGAAACACGGTGATGAGGACAGTTTTGTGGAGTATCCTGTCTCACAGCATCCCTACCATCTTGCTCAGTATTAAGCAACCAATTAGCACACACGCGCACATCAATACGAATAGGGGAAGACAAAGAAAAACAATAGTGCTCACGGTCATGAATCTAAAGGCGATACTTGCCATCAGGTAGACCTTTGACAAGCCGCATGCTTTTCAAGAAATCAAGGTCGGCGAATACACTGACAAAGCAATTCTCATCATCCAAGATATTTTCAAGGTTGAGAGCCTCGGAAATGGTGGTGATTATGCTACCGATACAGATGGCTCCTCCGACTCTGTTATAAACACTCACTAAATGGGCAATAAAGAATGGCACAGGGTCTATGAGGGTTTGGTTAAAAGCACAGTGAAGAAAGTATAGATCTTTGGAGTTCACATTTCCTGCGTTATTTCGTCCAAAAGATGGTGGAAGCAAGGATTCAGTGAAGAACTCGAATGGTCGGGTTTTGAATGGAGGTGGCCTTAAGTCCTTCCCATTTGTTAATGGTCAAACTAGTGATATCTCTCACAAATTCAAAGGCAATTCCTTGCCACTCACTCTCTAGGGGTGTAATGGTTGCGCTCCCTCAATGATAGGAAAATAAAACATCTCCCTAATTCTATCGTGGGTCAGGGAAAAGTCTTGGTTAAGCAACCTAAATTGTATGGTTCCAAAGGTGCGAGAAATATCATGCACATAACAAAGTGAACTAATGAATTCATATGTTAACCTAATAGAATTTGTCTTACAAAGAGTACAGAACATACCAAAGTTCCTCGGAATCCAAGCGACGCTTTGCATGAGACCTAAGGTACGAAGTGCTTCCGGTTCAGGATACCTTGTTTCTTTGACGACTCTTTTGGATATGTGATGGTAATCATCAGGCATGGTGTTACCGATTTCTCCCTCCATGAACACGATACCAATGTAGTTGATCTCTTGGTTTGCTTCCATTCTTAATTGAGAGAGAAAAGAAAGAGAATTTGAGAAGTGGGTTATGGTAGAAAATGGTTTTTAATGATGATGAGAATGGATGGTGGTAAAGGGTTTAAATAGGGTGGAAAAGGGAATATAGGTGGTTAGGGAATTAATTAAGATCAATGGGAAGTTAATAGGGTGGTTGGGTGTTAGAAGAATTTTAAAAGGTGGAAAAAGGAGGGAAATTATGAGATGGAAAGGGCGCGATCTGCGTTCAAAAACGCACGCCTTCTGCCTTCAAGGACCAAATGGAAAATGCCATTGGGCAATGGTGAACGCCATTTTCCTTATGCACTTCCAGTGGCTTCTGGTGGCAGAAGGGGATGAAACATTGGCATTTTTTTTGGGGTTTTGGGGTTTTTATTTTTGATATTGTTTTTTGTTTTATTATTATTGAGGATAAAAGTACGGGCTTGAAAAAGAAAAACATTATAGAAAGGGAAAAATACATTACTAGGAAGGAAAAGTTCAGTACAAATACTCGTTGGCATTCCAACAGTGAAACACTAATTTAAGCTTACAGTACGGGAATGGGAAAAACAATACAAGGGAATTCAAACTATCCTAAGGAAAATAGGGAAAAGTTTGACAATGCTAGAATCATTCTCCAAGTCGCTCGACTAAGGAGTCTATAACATTGTAGAGTGAGAACACGGTCTATTAGAGGTGATCAAATTGCTCATTCATGACATTCACAAACTGAATATGATCCACTCTGAGTGATTCCATTTCAGTATGGAGATCATCTACTCCAACTTGCAGTGCGTAAATGGTATCAGGTATGGTTATTTTGGTATGGAAAGTATTAGGTATATCAGTGGTAGGACTGTTTGTGGCTTCTTGAGGTACAGTGGTATCCATATGCTCATAAGGCTATGGTGAAGTGGGTGGAGTAAAGGTTTCATTCAACACATTCAAGTCATACAACCAATTATCCTTGTTGTGCATACTTGTCCTCTCATGATTTGGCAAGGTAAAGGCATGGACAACAACATTATCAATTAGTAACTCAAATTCCACCGGTCCTAAATTGGCTATGATTCCATGATTAAAACAACAATTGATATACATTGGGCGAATACCACTGAAAATAACAGAATGGTTCAGATGGTAGCGCATGCCAATGGCATCAGCAATCATAGTCACCAACCCTCCAATGATAATGGGGTGAAATGAGTCACGGGTCAACTTTATAATGTTAGCTAACATAAACGGGACAACATTAACCAGCCTTCCTTGGAAGGCACAAAACATGATGTAAAGTTCATCTCGGGATACAACATAAACATTCTCTTCTTTCCCGAAAAGAGTGTGAGCAAGGATCTTATGAAAGTACCTAATTCCAGGATTGTGAATACTCTCAGAGGACATGGAATTTGGGTCAGGATGGTAGTCATCTATGATAGTACCCCAAAATTGTTCAAGGTCGTATTCAATGAAGGCATCTTCTGGGGTTTTTGTGACGGCATCAGGTTCATTAGGAAAACCCAATAATTTAGCCATCTCATGGTGGCTGAAATGGTATTTGTTTCCAAATAAACGGAAAGTGGCCAATCCACGGCCAAATCCATACCCTCTAGTTGGTTCATAGTAAATGGAACTTAGGAATTCCAAGGTCAGGTTGTGGTATGTGCTGAATTTTCTGGTTAAAGAAAAGTTGGTCCAACCGAGTTGGTTAAATAGGTAAACAACATTGTCCCTAATGTTAAGGGTAACCATAGTTGAATCGTCAGGATAAATCGACAGAGCAAAGTCTCTTTGAGAAAAAGCCTCAAAGATATGCCTCTGAAGGTTATTCCTGAACACAACAGTGTGGTTTTCAAAAGTTTGCATGATTGGCAATGGCAGAACTATCCTAAGGACTGCGGGCCTGAAAAATTAAAGAAAATAATATACTGTTAGGGAAAAATATACTATATGTAGGGGTTAATGCTAATAATAATGATGACAAACATAATGCAAATAGTAATGGTAATAAAGATAACAAAAACATAGTTCAATAGAGATATTAATTAACATGCTAATACTAATAGTAACAATAATAACAATGAGATGAAATCAAGTACTAAAGTAATGACAACTATGCATGTGCAAACAGAAATAAATACTACTACTAAGATTGTGATTTAATCTCTGACCGAGCGCTACGTTTAATGTCGAAAGCTCGACATCAAAACAGGGAAGAATTTCAATCGTCTGGAGGAGCGAGAAGCTCTTCCAACTTGCAACTAGAGTGGAATTATTTGTTTTCTGTCGAATGTTAATGCTTAAGTCTTTGCCCATTTACAATGAACGGTTCGCATGAATTTCCTTTGATTTCGACTGCACCACTATTTAGAATCCTAGTAATTTTGAATGGTCCAGACAATCTAGAACATAACTTTCCCGGAAAAAGTTTAACTCGAGAGTTGAAAAGAAGGACTGCATCCCCCTCTCTAAATTCTTTTCTTGCTATTCTTTTGTCATGCCACTTTTTGGTTCTTTCTTTGTAGATGCGGGCATTTTCATAGGCATCAAGTCTGATGTGTGATCGACCTAACGTCTAACGGTATCTCAACTGCAAGTGCACAGCCTATCACGTAGTAATAAAAAGATGTCGAACCCACAGGGACTTTGTAATCACTCTAGTGCTATAAAGGTTTTCTATGTTAGCTAAGGCGGAAGTTGTCACAAATTTGGTTTCTAAAGGTAAAATAAAGAGAAATTTAATTGGATTAAGATTATATTAATAAGGAGGTCGTTATGTAATTTAGTAGACCTATGCAGATTAAATCGAGATTGAGCATATTGAAATAAATCATTTTAGTGCTTATGTAGAAGTTATCAGTTTAAAAACCCTCAACTCACACTCTCGTGGTCTTGTCTTAGATTATACTCCAAAAGCCCTATGATTGCTCTCGCAAGCCCATAAGTGTTTAAAAAATACTTTTTGAAAATTTAATAAAGTCTAATTCATTTTAAAGCGCTCTCGCTATGTTTAAAACAAATGCCTAACTTTAGCTATCCGGTTAAAACATCACTCTCTCGTGGTCTCGATCCTAACTTTTTTTTTACATTTTTTTACTCTCGTAACAAAAAGTTTGATTTTTTTAATAAAAAGTCACAGCCAGAATTAAAGATATTTAGAACTTTAGCTTAGAATTGATTTAACTCATTTAGTTACCTTTTATCACATACCGACACTACTAATTTAGCTAGACATAATAATTAAGACGGAAAAACAATAATAATTAAAATAATGTAAATCAAGCATAATGAATAAACAATAATAATTAAACATAAACGATTATAATTAAATTAAATATTGTCGAAATCTGATACAAATAAAATATTCCTCAAAGCTCCCTCTTCCACAGATGTTGGCAAGATTGGAACTCTCGGAATCGAAATACAAATTTTGAAGCTTGAAACAAATAGCTAACTATTGTAGTAATTTCCTGATGTTGGAAATTACTACTAAAGGGTAAATGAACAAGAGTAGTAAATGAAATTAAAGGAAAACAAAGGAAATATAAAAGCTATAAAATTCTTGGTTGGATTTTTGGCAGAGCTTCGGTAAAGAAATTGCAGCAAAACTCCCCCCTTTTTTTCTTTCAATGACCTTGGTATTTATAAGCTCGGGATTTTGTCAGTTGGAGCAATAATCTGACCTTCAGTAGCCCACTCATTGAGGGAAAGTAGGAAGACTCAACATTCTTCGGTTGAGTTGAAGTTGAGAGAAAATAGGAAAGTGGGATGACTTTCTTCTGCTTATGTTTCCACGTTCTGCATAAAACAACTTTGGGCGCTTTACGAGCGTAATGCCTTGTTACGGGCGTCTTTTCTTAATTCTGTGACCGTTACGGTCGTTATGGAGGTGTGATGGTCGTCATACGTTAAAGATGTGTTACGGTCATAATGGGGTTGTGACGGTCACAAAATATACAGATTTTGCAGTTTTGCTTGTTTCTTCTGGTTTTTATGTTGATTTGCTTAATTTCTTCTTTTTACTCGTTTTTGTCTTAAGAAACATCATACCTGTGGAAAAACACGAAAACTCGGGAAAACTCGGGCGTTAAATCTATAAAAGCATAATGAAACAGACATTAAATGTGGCAAATATATGATATGTTTTCGTGTTATCAAACTCCCCCATACTTAAACCTTTGCTTGCCCTCAAGCAAATATCAGTAGAATCAGACAAATTGAATCGGACGCACATGCATAACACATCTTTGGTTTTTGAAACAAATTCGAAAAGTCTTTCATTAGTCGGACCGATACTCAAATGAAACACTAAACATACATTAATGACACAAGCAAAAAGCTAAGTCGTGGACCTCTACTTAAAACAAGTTAGTCTAATCATTCCGTTATAAGTTAACCTAGAGTTTCTCGTACCAATTTCACCCGGTTTCATTCTAGCGCATTCATTTAAGCCCGTTATCCTTTCACACTCATGGTAGGATAGCCTGTTAGTGACTATGATTTCGTTTTCATCATTTTTTTTTCTTAATATCAATAAAATAAATAATTTTACACTGTTGGGCTAAATGATCGGGTAAGGACCACCTAACTTAGAAGGAGCATTTCTTTTCATTCATTCATTCATTCATTCATTTTTCTCTTAAATTATTCTTTTAACTTTGAGATCATACACTTATTTGCATCGGCTTCCTACTTAGTGTGTGCTTAGGATGGTGTTGACTACTAATATAAACTAATAAGGGTTACTCTAGTACTAAACTTAAGGTATGGGTATAACAGGTATTGAGACGTGTCTCGAGTAAGAGGGAGATCTAAGGTGTCATAACTGTATTGATCTTGTTAAATCTTTCTCGACTTTCTAACAAAGGTTTTGTTATGATAGATATGCTAGTCTATGCGTAGATAAAGAGGGAAAAAAATTAGTATGGCAAAATAAAGCAAGGGAGATCGAATAATGAAAAATATCATATAAATTTGCTTGTTTATTGAATAAGGAAATATGAGGAAGGGAAATACAAGAAAGGGAAAGGTACCTCTCCTACACTATATCAGACATTGTCCTCAATGTTGTGATATAATAGCGGGGAAATAAAATACAAAAAAAACGGAAAGGGAAATGCAAACTAGAAAAATAAGATCTAAAAACTATTGATGACCGCGTCCTCTACTCCTGGTGCGTGCGTGTCTAGTAGGTGTGGCTTCGTCATCCGAGTCATGGAAGCTTAGGTTAATGACATCCATTCTCAATGAGCATATCTCACTCAAGGCCTCGACGAGCTTCTCGTCCATCTTTTGTTGAGCGCTTAAAATTTGAGCATTATGTGCAAATAGCTTGTCATACTGCTCATTTTGCTTTCTTTCAAGTGCGGCAGCCATTTGATTTTGGCACGGAGGACTTCTTTGAGAGTGATCTCGGCTGGAGGTGGCTGCCTAGATGAAGTCTCTGGAATGTCATGAGCGGGGGTGGTTTGGTCCATCTCTTCCTCTATCTCGTCTATTGGGGCATTAGGGTGTTCTTCATGAATAAGAATATTGCCTGCAGGAGCTTTTGGATCGAATAGCCACTTGACTCAGTTCTGGGGATCAATGCGGTCCCTGCAAGGTAAAACAATGTTATGGAAAATGACATTTTGGATCACAGGATTGAATTTTCCATCTTCTAGCTCATGGATAAGGTGTACGGCCTTGCAGTGCTCCAAGATGAGATATGTCGGTGCCATATAAGGAAAATTAGTGTGGTTGGCACCTAAATTCAAACCCAAAGCAATAGAAGTGACAATCCATTCGAAGTAGAATGGTTTTCCGCCTCTTGCGCAGATTGATTGAATATGGGCCAAGAGGAATGGAGTCGCGTTGATCTTCTCATCTTTTAATGCGCAATGAATGAATAAGAGCTCCTTGGAGTTAAGCTTATGGTTGATGTCTCGGGCAAAAATGGTGTTGCTGAGAATGCAGTTGAAGTAGCGGATGGTGGAATTATGGATTAGAGTGGCATTGAGGTGGTCATATGCTACAACTTGTGTGTTGGACAGTTTCTGCCAAAAAGTGAAAACTTCTTCAGTGAAATTATCGGGCATGCGGTGATGGACTCCCTCACCGAAGTTGAAACCAAGTAACTGAGCAATTTCAGTCTGAGTTAACCGATACTCTACGCCGAACATACGGAAGGAGGTCACGCCAGTGAGTTTGCTGTTAGCGCCTAATAGAGTCATATAAGCAGATGAGCTCAAAAACTCAAGAGTGAGAGTTTCGTAAGTGGGATGTGGATGACTGCACAGTTTCCACAGGCCAATAATCTGCAATAGTTTCTAGACACTATCAAGCAATCCCAAAGTTCTCAAGCAGTCAAGGTCGACATACCGAGTTGGTTGAAGACCGCGGCGTTAGAATTTTTGATATTTTGCTCGTTGAGTTCCGCCTTGCTCGCCTTCTCTGAGAATGACGTTGGGGTTTTGCCTCTAGTTGTTTGCCATTGCATTTAAAAGGTTGTGAGCGTGAGAAGTTTATATTGAAGGGATGTGAGAAGTTGTGAGAAGTAATTCGAATAAATAGTGAGAAAGGGGAATGTGGGAAGTTTGTATTGTGAAAGGAGTTATGAGAATTTAGAGGTGTTAATGGGTAGTTAAAGAAAAGAAGTGGGGAGGTTATTGATGGACGTGGCGAAAGAAAAGAGAAATGGGAGAAGGAGGTGACGTGATGATCGTCACGGATGATCGTCACGGATGCGTTACGACCGTAACACGGGCAAGAGCATATTACGCTCCTCAGGGTTCACTTACGACTATCACTGCTACAAAAACTAGAGATTTCTAACAGAGGTCCGATATGATCAATTCTAAACTATTTGTTTGCAGCATGATAATAAATATAATAAATAATATAGCAGTGATATGTATGTTAGCAACCAATATCAGTACACCACCATCGAGCGAAATTGAAATTTCAAAGTATCAGTATTAGTAATTACTGACATTGCAGGAAAAACAAAATGGAAGTAAACACGCATTACTGAAATTGCATTGAATTGAATCTTTGTTCATGAACATAAAGTAAAAATTTCATAAAGTAAAATTTTGCATAAATAAATTAAAATGACTAAAGTAATTTGAAATTTAAATTGCAAAATAAAGGGAAACTAAAAACTTACTAGAAACAGAGAGAAAATAAAATGAAAATGTTGAGCGCTACTTCATCATCCCACTCTTTTATTTAGGTCTTCTAAGACTGAATTCATATGGTAGAACTGATCCACTGTTATATTTGTTAAGCCTATGATATCCTGACGCATGTTTTTCATTTCATCTTTAATTTCATTGATCTCAACTTGATAGATATCTAGAGTGGTGAGGATATTATTCAAACTTTCAGTGTACTCTCCTTAATCCATCTTAGGGGCATCAGTATCCTTGTCGATGTTGTTTGGGTCATAATAATTAGCAGGGGTCTCGGGATCAATTTCAGAATCGGACATCTTTTCATCAAAAACTTGATAAGCTTGTGGTGTATCGGGTGATGAATGAGGGTTAGGGGGTTCAGTTTATAGATCCAATTGTCACAATTGTGGACACTTACTTTTGCATGGTTAGGAAGGGTGAATAGGGTGATGACTTCATTTCTTATCATGTAGTCGAAAGGGGCATTTCCTAAGTTTCCTATGATACGCCTGTCAAAGAAAAAATCCAAATTCATAGGACAAAGGGTACCAAAGGTGTTCACTTATTGAGTTGGTATCTAAGTCCAAGAGCGTCAGCAACCATAGTGATTAGGCCTCCTACGATGATTGGGGCATCAGGGTCCTGAATAATGCGGTTAAAGGTTTCCATCATGAAGAGTACAACATTTACATGGCGTCCTTGGGTCATACTATAAAGCATAAATGTCTCATCCTTAGACACTAAGGTTCGGTTTTCTTCCTTTCCAAATAGGGTATGGGCTAGGATCTTATGAAATAGAGGATGGAAGAATTGTGTATTTCATTGTTGTCCATGCTATCCGGCTCAGGGTGATAATTTCTGGTTAATGTACCCCAAAAGTAGTCTAGCTCAATATCCATCAGTTCCAATTGGGTGGTGGTGAATGCAAAAGGTCCGCTAGGGAATCCTAATATGTCAGCTAGTTCCTTATGGTTATAAGAGAACTCAATACTAAATAGTCTGAAACTGATAAATCCTTTTCTAGTTCCGAATCCGCGATCAGGTACATGGACTAAAGAGCTCAAGAGCTCAAAGGTAAGCTCGCGGTGAGTGAAAATTCTAGACTTAATGTGGGCTTTTTCCCATCCCAACTGGTTAAACAGGTATAAGACACTATCTAAGATACCTAGGGTGTCCATGGTTGTTTCATCATAATATAGAGTCATATCAATGTTTCTCTGTGACAACTCCTCAAATTTCCTCCTCTGGTTTCTTCCTCTAAATGTTGTTTCCATATAATTATGTGGTTGGGGTTCCATAGTAAATGCTAAAGTGGGAGAAACAAATCAGGGGAAAGAAGGGTAAGGTAGAAAAGACTTTTTAGAAATCCTGTATCATGTAAAGTTTTTAAATTTAGCACAACATTTTTATAAATATTTTAGAAAACAAAATAATGAAAAGAAAGAAAAATCAATATAAAAGAAAAGAAACAAATAAAAGAAATATCGAAGTAAAATCTCAAAAAGCAATATGGTGGGTTGCCTCCCACTAAGTGTTGTTTTTAACGTCATAAGCCTGTCATAGTGCTTAGTAGTAGATTAGTCAGGGGAATTAGTTGGCAACTCTAAAAGTTTTAGACTGTTCGCATAGTCTCTATTTTCAATGTGTTGGTATTGTTTTATTCATTGTCCGCTTACTGTGAACGGTTCACTATTCCTACCCTTAATTTCTATTGCTCCGCTAGGGAACACTTTCGTAATTTCAAATGGGCCTGACCATCTAGATTTCAATTTTCCAAGAAAGAGCCTATGTCTAGAGTTGAATAAGAGAACAACGTCTCCCATACTAAATGATTTCCTAGATAAATGCTTGTCGTTCCATCTTTTGGTTCTTTATTTGTATATTTTATCATTCTCATAAGCGTCTAATCTTAATTCTTCCAATTTGTTTAGATCGAGGAATCACTTTTCTCCTGCGGCGGTTTAGTTTATATTTAGTGTTTTATCGCCCAATATGCTTTGTGTTCTAATTCTACTGGGAGATGACAAGACTTTTCGTACACATGTTTGAAGGGTGTAGTTCCTATAGGTGTCTTTTAGGCTCTCTTGTAAGCCCATAAAACTTCGTTAAGCTTGGATGACCAATATTTCCTAGATATGGCGACGGTATTTTCCAGGATCTGTTTTATTTCTCTGTTTGAGACTTTGACTTGTCCACTGGTTTGTGGGTGATATGGTGTTACTATACGGTGTCTGACTCCATACTTAAATAGTAATTTGTCAAATATTTTCGAAATGAAATGAGAGCCACCGTCACTAAGGACAAGTCTAGGCACACCAAATCTTGGAAACATTACATTCATGAAGAGGTTAATCACTACTCGTGTGTCATTTGTAGGAGAAGCTATAGCCTCAATCCATTTCGAAACATAATTGACAGCAACGAGTATGTACTTATTTCCGAAAGAAGATGGGAAGGGTCCCATGAAGTCGATTCCCCAAACATCAAAGACTTATACTTCTAATATTCCTCTTTGAGGCATTTCATCGCGTCTTGAGATATTACCGGTGCGTTGACACCGATCATAGTTTATAACAGTGATGTGGACTTCTTTCCATAGATTAGGCCAAAATAAACCGGCTTGTAAGATCTTGGCACAATTTTTCGAAGTACTTGCATGTCCGCCATATGGAGATGAATGACCATGGGAAATGACATCCTCTATTTCTTCTTCAGGTATGCATCAAGGGAAAATTTCGTCGGGTCCTATCTTAAATAGTAAAGGTTTGTCCCAATAATAGTATTTAAGATCGTGGAAGAATTTATTTTTCTGTTGATATGTTAAGTTCGGTGGAAGTGCACCTGCAGCTAAGTAGTTGACTATGTCAACGTACCATGGCAATCTTTCATTTGTATGGATTGCTTCCACGGTCCTTTTGGTTTTTGGTTTGTTTAGATCTAGTCGAGCTAGGTCGCTTTTTATTTGCGCAATTAGTTATTCATATGGAAAATCATTGTTAATAGGCACTGGTTCAGATTTAATACTTTCTAGTCTTGACAAATGATCTTCTACGACGTTTTCAGTGCCTTTCTTATCTTTGATCTCTAGATCAAATTCTTGTAACAGTAAAATCCATCTTAGAAGTCTTGGTTTTGCATCCTTCTTGGTTAAAAGGTATCTGAAAGCAGCATGGTCTGTGTAAATGATTATCTTCGCTCCTACTAGATAGGATCGGAATTTGTCAAGCGCAAAGACAATTGCTAACAGTTCTTTCTCAGTCGTGGCATAGTTCATTTGAGCGGAATCTAAGGTTCTACTGGCATAGTAGATTGGTGAAATTTCTTTTCTTTTATTTGTCGTAGAACTACGCCTACAACATAATCACTTGCATCACACATGATTTCAAAAGGTAATCACCAATCGGGTGGTTGCATGATTGGTGCGGTGATAAGAGCTGATTTCAGAGTTTCAAACACTTTTAGACACTTTTCATTGAATATGAACTCAGCGTCTTTCATTAATAGACCGGTTAAAAGTTTAGTGATTTTCGAGAAATCTTTGATAAATCTTTGGTAAAAACCGGCGTGACCTAAAAAGCTTCGTATTTCTCGTACGGTCTTAGGGGGTTGAAGGTCTTTTATGACTTCTATTTTAGCTTTATCGACTTCAATTCCTTTGTCAAATATTACATATCCTAATATGATTCCTTGTCTGACCATAAAATGTCATATTTCCCAATTAAGCACGAGATTTACCTTCACACATCTTTCTAGTACCATTTCTAGGTTCGATAAACATCCTTCAAAACTTTCCCTGCACATAGAGAAATCATCCATGAACACTTCCATGATGTTATCTATGAAATCTGCAAAGATTGACATCATATATCGTTGAAAGGTTGCAGGGCGTTACACAATCTGAAGGGAATTCGTCTATAAGCGAACGTTCTATAAGGATATGTGAAAGTAGTTTTCTCTTCGTCATCAGGGTGAATATGGATTTGGAAAAATCCAGAGTAACCATCTAGATAGCAGAAATATGAATGTTTGGCTAATCGCTCTAGCATCTGATCTATGAAAGGTAGAGGGAAGTGATTCTTTCGAGTAGATTTGTTTAGTTTTTTATAATCGATGCACATTCTACTTCCAGTCACTACTCTTTGTGTTATCGATTCGCCTTTTGCATTTTTCACAACAGTGATGCTTCGTTTCTTTGATAGGACATGTACTGGGCTAACCCATTGACTGTCGAAGATCGGATATATGATTCCTGCTTCTAGTAGCTTCTTAACTTCATCTCTGACTACAGTGCTAAGGATAGGGTTAATTCTTCTTTGAGGTTCTCTAGAGGTTTTGTAATCATCTTCTAGCATAATACGATGCATGCAGATCAAAAGACATATTCCCTTTAGATCGAAAATGTTATAACCTAATGCAGTCGGGTACTTCCTTAGGACGTCTAATAATCTCTTAGTTTTGAGTTGTCCTAGGTCGGCATCAATTATCACTGGTCGCTTAAGTTCGGTGTCTAGGAATTCGTATCTTAGGTTTTTAGGTAAGGTTTTCAGTTCTAAAGTTGGTTCTTTTGGTCCTGGCATATGATCAGGTGTAAGTGCTAAACTTCCGCTTAGACTGTCATCTTGATATGGTTCACGCCAATTGTCATCTTTGAAGATCGGTGGGATTTGTATTTTCATAATTTCAGAGTATGTGGTTTGTTCTGCTTCTATCTCTCTTACGCACTCGTCTATCACGTCACTCAGATAACATGTGTCTTCCATGTCTGGTGCATGTAAGAATTGAGTGAGGATGAATTCCACTTTTTTCTCTCCAACTTCAAAGGTTAGTCTTCCATTCTTTAAGTCAATTATGGCTCCAGCTGTGGCTAGGAAAGGTCTTCCTAATATGATAGGAGTAACTGAGTGTCGCTCCCAATAAATGAGACTGAGCTCAAATATGGTACAGACGCGAACGGTCGGCGAAAAGGATGAAATGAAAAGAGTCGCCAGCTAGGCATTTTTATCCCGGAGGAAAGGTAATGCTGCATAAACCTAGAAAGATACGGATAAGACGGTTGCGAACCAGAGAGACTGAGAAAGGGGGTTGGTTACAACCTGGGAAGGTATTAGCACCCAGGTTGTCTGTCGTACTCGACGGGATCCACGCTTAGAAGATTTGTGTTTTAAAGGGGTAGTGTCAGTGCAATTTGTGTATCAGAGCTGGAAAAGAATGCAAATGTCAGTGCAAAAGAAGTGTGAAGTGTGTAAATGTAAAGTGTCAGTGTAAGAACAGGAATAAGATACTCAAGATCATGAGGTTAAAAGAATAATGCTGTAAAGAGGGGGAATATACAGAGACTTTTGTTCGATAACTGTTAAGTTATGCCTACGTATCCTCTCGTGCAATGAGGAAGTCAGAACACCGTAGTTCGACCCAAAGAGACTGAAAGATGAATTGACTTGTGAACTGCTTACTTGTCTATGCTCAAGTGTATGACCTGTCTGGCTCAGGTGCAAACTATCTTGCATTAGACAGAAGAAGCAAGTTCTCGTTTGTGAGTGAGTGAGATGAGAAAAGAATCCCGGAGGAGACGATTATTGTTTGTTTTTGTGTTTTCAGCCTTTTATTTCTTTTGAAAGTTTGTCATAAGTTAATGAGCTTAAGCCTAAACCAATGGATTTAGTAAACTCATCACATCTTCCCTCTGATTAGGGGTAATGAGAATACCTTAAGTGTGAAGTCAGCTTCTCACACTTAATCACCTTTGATGTAGGATTAAGATCATTAACCCACTTGTGATTAGTTAAATGTTTTTTTTTGTTTTTGTTTAGTGTTAAGTAATGAGATTAAGCCATAATCAGGGATTAAACAGACTCATTACACCATCCTAATAGAAGGATGATAGATGAGAGTGTTTAAGCTGAGGAAAGCTCCTCAACTTAATCCATGATTAGGGATTAAACTCATGAAAAAACAAAGCCTTTATTAGATGGATTTTAGTTAATGATAAGATGATGAAGTGGGTTTTAGGGTTTGTAAGACAACTTGAGGGGGACTTGTCCATTAACACTAGGGTTAGTCCTTCTTAACCAATTAAGGAAGAATTAGAACCCTAATGCAAGGCCCAAGTTACAAGCTTGATGTCTTGGTGATTATTAGATGAATTGATTAGAGGGTTTAAATACATTAAGGGTTTAACACTTAGGATTAAAGTTATACACTCCATCCTAATAGAAGGATGCAGGCATAAGCTTAATCACAAAGCCTTAAAGCCTTTAGGGTTTAGTCCTTGATTATGAGGTGAGAAGAGAAGACTCAATGAGACACAAAGGTAAAATCTAAATGGGGGACTAATCAAAACCCTAATCATTGTCATACTTGGTTGTTCCTAAGGTTTGTGAGGTTTACAAGAAAGGTCTTCAGAGAAACCACCAGGAAGCAGATGAAAGGAACAAAGAGAAGCAAAGTAACTTGCTTCATTTAAGAAGGCAAGTCACTTGAAGAAAGAAAGTAAGAAGAACAAGGAAGAGCAAGCTCAAACTCAGACACAAAACAAAATGCAGCAATGATGCATAAGAGAGATGAAAAGAGATTGTGAGAAGTGAAGGCAAATTCACTTCTCAAAGTGTCTTACCACCTGAAAAGTTAGTGAAAGAAATGCAATGCAATGCAAAATGAGATGAAATGGCATGATGCAAACCAAAACCAGAAGCATAAGTATGATGCTATAAGATGATACAAACATGAAACAAGGCATGGGGGTGATCATACAAACATATGGATGCAAGAGGAGCATGCTTAGAACCATGAACATACATGAAAAGTTATGAAATGCAAATGACATACAAAAGGGAAAATGAAAGATGAAATGATCAAACATGATTCTAATGTGTCCTAAGATGTGTTATGAATCAAATGGATGCATAGAATGTCATGGCAAGTCATGGTATGCAATCAAATGCAAGATGGATGCAAAAGGAAGCCCAAATTAGGGTTTATGATCAATGCACAAAACAAAAATCAAAACCAGAAGCAAACATCATGATAAAAAATTGAAAATGCATTCAAAGGAACCCTAAACCTATACAAACTCACTGCCCAAAGGAGGGGTTCGAAATCTTAACCTAATGAAAGTTATGAATTTCTTAAGATTTCTAGGGTTTCAAGGTACCTTGTCAAGAAAAATGTCAAACAAATTGAAAATGCAAGATCAAATCATGCCAATTTAATCCTATAAACTACATGCTAAACAAGATGCAATGCAAGAGGAATCAAAGTCCAACTCTTAAAGACTAGGCAGGAATGAATTTTCAAAGTTTGGATCAAAATAATGCCTTGAAATGAAATTAATTCCATGAAAAATTGTCAAAAGACATCAAGATCAAAAAAGAAATTTGGTTTGAGGGTTGGACAATGTTTCTAAATGATTTTAAAGGTTTCATGAATTTTTGGTGATTTTTAAATACCTAAAAGTATTTTTAATTAATTAATTCTCATTAATTAATTAAAAATAAACTTTTAAATGATTTAAAAATAATTTTTAATGCAAAAAAATAAAAATAAAAATGTTTTTGGTTTCTGAAAATTAATAAAAGGTTGCATAAAAATTTTCAGAATTTTTTCAAAATGTTTTGCTATTTTAAATAAAATGAAGAAAACAAATGAAATAAAAAGAAAATAAAATGAATTAATGGGAAAGTCAGCGCATCCAATGGTCAGCATTTAAACTTGGAATGGAGGGAAAAACTGCACGCGTGATCCTAGGGCTGAGATTCAAACCAACCTAATTAAACTAATCTGAATTAATTAATTTAATTAAATATGATTAGGGTTTTAATGTGAAATCTGGACCACTCATATGCGCGCGGGTCAACTCTGGTCAGCCTATCCAACGCCCCACATTCAAACTTCATTAATTACACAGATTAAAACCTAATCACTTTCAGGTGGCCGGAGAAGACTTCCGGTCATCTTCTCCGGCAAGACCCTCACCTGAAAGTTGCTAAATTTCTCCCCAGGCCATGAAAATGAACTCTAATCACCCAGAAATCATCCCCATTCAACATTGAATCAAAACCCCCAAACAAAAATCATTTTTCATTCATCAATCATGTGAATCGAAGCAAAACATATTTAGGTCAGAAAAGTTTCAGAACACGATTACATGCTTATTTCTCAACCATTTCAAAAAGTAAAAGCATCAGAGTGATCAGCAAAGCATGAGGAACAATTTAGAAACTTAAAAACTCATTTCTGGAAAAAAAAGTTCTTGAGATACCTGAGCTTTGAGCTTTCTCAGTTTGCAACTTTCTGACCTTCTTTCTTTGTGCAAACCACTCCTCTTAGGCCCCTGATGAAGTCTTGATACTTGGAAGAAGTTTGTGATGGCTGGTTTGGAAGATTACAGAAGTTCTGTTCAAGGGGGGTGGTGATCGTGTTTCTGAATCAGGGAGTTTCAGGCAATGGTGATGGGTGGTTTTTGATCAGTGAAGTGTGCTGAGTTTGTTTGTGAAGTTTGTTTGTGTGTTAGCAGCTTGTGGAGAGTGTTTCGAAAGCTTTTGCAAAATGGGGTGAAAATGAGAGAGTTGTGTTCTTGGTGCTTTCAGGCTTGTGTGTTATGTGAAATGTCTTGCTTTTGGTTTGTATAAACAAATGGGATTGGTCAGATGAGTTGATGTGTGCTGTTGTGATTGGTATGGCTCAAGTTGCCAAAATGTCAAAGTTGTGTAAGAGAGGCATGGGCTACTAGCTAGCCAAGCACAAATGGGGTGTCCTGCGCAGCAAGAAGTGTGGAGAGCCCTAGGATTGATTATGAAGTCAGCAAGCAAGTGGATTCATACTTGAGTGAGTTTTTGCAACTTGCTTCACTTTTGTTTCCTTTGAGAATTCTTGCTCCATAAGTCATGAAGATGAGTGATCCCTTGGCCCATTCTGAATTTTAGATGTCACATGATCATGTTGTGAAGAAATGGTACACATTTGAGGCCTTTAGAACACTTGATCAAACCATTTTGCAAAATGTCTCTTTGGTAGAAAACTTCAAATTTTGTGATTTTAGCCAACTTTGACAAGCCATAACTTTTGATCCAAAATGAATTAGGTCATGTTCTTGTACTTTTTGAAAATGGAATGATACATTCTACAACTTTCATGACCAAAGTTTTTCCATTTGAAGCATTTTTGAATCAAAAAGTAAAGGTTGAAAAAGTTTCCCAAAATGGCAATTTTCATTAAAAGTCAAACTTCCCAAAAAGTCAACTTTGCAAATGACTTGAGATTCTTCAATTTTGTGAACTTCCAACATATTCCATGATCAAATAAAGATCATACACAATCAAAATGATGAAGAACAACCTTTGGTTGGGTCATTGGGGGCCTCAGATGCCCTGATTTTACACTGACTTGTCTAGAAAGTCAACCCTTGATCAAATGACTTCCCCATGGAATTTCTTCATGAAAATTGATATGCTTGATCTCTATACCATATAGAGACCAATAGAAACAAGAATGACCAAAAAATTTGGAGTTATGGCCTTTGAAACCAAAACCCTAATTTCTAGGTCATCTGTGCAGTCAAACCTGGCTCTGCTTCCATGCCATTTTCAGTTCTTGTGATTCTTTGACATTCTTGACTTTGAGAGCATACAATATGATGCTTGAACATACATGGACCCCTTTTAAGTGATTGATGACCTTTGGAGTGGCTCAAGAAGCTCTTGATTTGCTCAGATCACAAACCCTAGATGCAGATGACTTTGAATCTATGCAGTGAATCAAAAATGTGATATGAGATGGTATGATTGAGTTTATGCATATGAATAGATCACAAGCCATGGTGTGAATGGGTGAGGGAAAATTTTGGGTGTTTACACTGAGTCCTCCGAAATGTCCATGATTATGAAATCGGTCGGGATATAGAATTGACCTTTTCTTACTATAACGTTTTCCAGTATACCTACGGGGTATTTAACTGATTAGTCAGCTAATTGAACGGACATTTTAGTGGGTCTAAGTTCTCCCATTTCTAGGTTTTTATAAATAGATAGGGGCATGGCACTTATACTTGCTCCCAAGTCGCATAGATATTTGTTTATGACGAACTTTCCAATATTACAAGGTATAGAGAAACTACTTGGGTCTTTCAGCTTAGGGGGCATATTATTTTGGATAATAGCGCTACACTCAGCAGTTAGTGTAACTGTTCCGTTATCCTCTATCTTTTTCTTTTTTGATAAAATTTCCTTGAGAAATTTAGCATATGATGGTATTTGAGTGATAGCTTATGTAAATGGAATTGTGATATTTAACTGTTTCAGAAGTTCAACAAATTTCTTGAATTGGCTCATCGTTTTGGAATTTGTTAACCTTTGAGGATACGGAATGGGTGTTTTATAAGGCGGTGGAGGCACATAAGGTTGTTCTTTCTCCATGACTTATTGGTCATTATCTCCCTTTTCTTCTGGTTCATTCTCCTTTTCATTTCGCTTATCCAGCTTTTGGTACATGGCTGGATTTTCAAGCCTTGGATCAGTCGGTTCGTCAAGCTCTTTTCTGCTTCTCAATATCATATCATTTGCTTGTCCTTTCGAATTAGGTTGTGATTGTCTAGGAAATACACCAGCAGTGGCAGCAGTAGGTGCTTGCTATTGAGCTACTTGTGAAATTTGAGTTTCAAGCATCTTGTTATGTGTAGCTAACGCATCTACCTTGCTCACCAGTTGTTTAATTTTCTCACTAGTGTGTATGTTTTGGTTCAGGAAATCTTTGTTTGTTTGAGTTTTGGTAGCTATAAAGTTTTCCATTATTAATTCAAGGTTTGATTTCCTAGGGACAACAGGAGCGGTCTTTTGATATCCTGGAGGTGTAGCTGGTGTTTGACCAGGTGCATACAAAGAATTGTTATTCTTGTAAGAAAAGTTCGGATGATTCTTCCAACCCGGGTTGTATGTATTTGAGAAGGGATTTCCTTGAGCATAATTCACTTGGTCTGTGGCGATTCTGGCTAATAGTTGACAATCGGGAGCAGCATGTCCTGGAACTCCTTTGGTTGGTTTCTCTGTTGCGCTTCTTTCGCTTCCCCACTGATAATAGTTTTGAGCTATACTCTCGATAAGTTCACGAGCTTCGTTATACTCTTTATTCATCAACTCACCGCCCGCGGCAGCATTTATCGTCATTATTGTGTTATACAAGAGACCATTGTAAAAGGTATGGATTACCATCCAATCTACTAAACCATGATGAGGACAAAGTCTCAGCATATCTTTGTATCATTCCCAAGCTTCGAAAAGAGATTCATTTTCCTTCTACTTAAATCCGTTGATTTGAGCTCTTAGCATAGCCGTTTTTCTAGGTGGGAAATATCTTGCTAAGAAGACTTTCTTCAGTTCATTCCATGTGGTGACTGAATTCGATGGTAGAGATTGGAGCCAAGCTCTTGATTTGTCTCGTAGTGAAAATGGAAAAAGACGTAGTCTGATTGCTTCTTGGGTAACACCATTAGCTTTAACTGTATATGCATATTTCACAAATATCGATAGGTGCAAATTCAGATCTTGGTTAAGATTTTCGGAAAATTGGTTCTGTTGCACGACTGATATTAGTGATGGTGTCAACTCGAAATCATTTCGGTTGATAGCGGGTGCAACAATGCTGGTATGAGGTTTAACTTGCGAGGGAATAGCGTAATACTTGAGTGGATGAGTCTCTTCTGCATCAACCATCTCAGCTTCTCTAGATGTTCCGACTTGTTTTTCAACTGATTCGGGTGAATGAGCTAAAAGATCAGGAATATTGTACCTTCGTTGGTACTCTACTATATGACGTCTTAAATGTAAAAAAATTTCTAATTCAGAGATCGGTGGTTGCAAGTTTTCGCCTTGTGAGCGAGTACTTGGCATACAATCGGTGAATAAGATTTAGGAAAAATAAATTTGTTGCCTTAGTCTATACTGCACACTTTAAGAGTGCACTAGTGACTAAATTCAAAATCCCCGGAAATGGCGCCAAAAACTTGATGTGCGATCGGCCTAACGTCTAACGGTATCTCAATTGCAAGTGCACAGCCAATCACATAGTAATAAAAAGATGTCGAACCCACAGGGACTTTGTAATCACTCTATTGCTATAAAGGTTTGCTATGTTAGCTAAGACGGAAGTTGTCACGAATTTGGTTTCTAAAGGTAAACTAAAGGGAAATTTAATTAGATTAAGATATTATTAATAAGGCGGTCAGTATGTAATTTAGTGGACCTATGCGGATTAAATTGAGACTAAGCATATTGAAATAAATCACTTTAGTACTTCTGTAGAAGTTATCAGTTTAAAAACCCTCAACTCACATTCTCGTGGTCTTGTCTTAGATTATACTCCTAAAGCCATATGCCTGCTCTCGCTAGCCTATAAGTGTTTATAAAATACTTTTTGAAAACTTAATAAAGTCTAATTCATTTTAAAGCACTCTCGCTGTGTTTAAAACAAATGCCTAACTTTATCTATCCGGTTAAAACCTCACACTCTCGTGGTCTCGATCCTAACCTTTTCTACCTTTTTTTATTCTCGTAACAAAAATATTGATTTTTTTAATAAAAAGTCATAGCCAGAATTAAAGTTATTTAGAACTTTGGCTTAGAATTGATTTAACCTGTTCGGTTACTTTTATCACATACCAACACTACTAATTTAGCTAGACATAATAATTAAGACGGAAAAACAATAATAATTAAAATAATGTAAATCAAGCATAATGAATAAACAATAATAATTAAACATAAACGATTATAATTAAATTAAATACTGTCGAAACCGGATACAAAGAAAATATTCCTCGAAGCTCCCTATTCCACAGATGTTGGCAAGATTGAAACTCCTGGAATCGAAATACAAATTCTGAAGCTTGAAACAAATAGCTAACCACTGTTGTAATTTCCTGATGTTAGAAATTACTACTAAAGGGTAAATGAATAAGAGCAGTAAATGAAATTAAAGGAAAACAAAGGAAATATAAAAGCTATAAAATTCTTGGTTGGATTTTTGGCAGAGCTTCAGTAAAGAAATTGCAGCAAAACTCCCCCCCCCCTTTTCTCCTTCCAATGACCTTGGTATTTATAAGCTCGGTATTTTGTCAGTTGGAGCAATAATTAGACCTTCAGTAGCCTACTCATTGAGGGAAATGTGGAAGACTTAGCATTCTTCGGTTGAGTTGAAGTTGAGAAAATAGGAAAATGGGATGACTTTCCTCTACTTCTGTTTCTACGTTTCCACATTCTGCATAAAATAACTTTGGGAACATTACGAGCGTAATACCTTGTTACGGGCGTCTTTTCTCACTTTTGTGACCGTTACGGTCGTCATGGAGGTGTGACGGTCATTACACGCTAAAGATGCGTTACAGTCGTAATGGGACTGTGACGACCGTCACAACCACAAAATATGCAGATTTTGCATATTTGCTTGTTTCTTCTGGTTTTAATGTTGATTTGCTTCATTTCTTCTTTTTACTCGTTTTTGTCTTGAGAAACATCATACTTGTGGAAAAACACCAAAACTCGGGAAAAGTCGGGCGTTAAATCTATAAAAGCATAATGAAAAAAACATAAAATACGGCAAATATATGATATGTTTTCGCGTTATCAAAGTCTCAGTTCTTCTAGTTCATGAATGTCTAAAATCCTTTTCTCTCTGGCTTCCATGTAATTGGTATTTAGGGTCTTTATGGCTCAATACGCCTTATGCTCAAGTTCTACATACAGATGGCACGATTTTCCATAAACCAATTTAAATGGGGTTGTCCCTATAGGAGTTTTGTAAGCGGTTCTATATGCCCAAAGAGCCTCATGAAGTTTAGTCAACCAATCTTTTCTATATGTTGCAAAGCTTTTCTCAAGTATTTATTTAATTTCTCTATTGGAAACTTTGACTTGTCTGCTGGTTTGAGGGTGATATGGTGTCGCTATTTGGTGTCGGACCCCATATTTGAGCAATACGTTTTCAAATATGTTTGAAATGAAATGAGATCCTCCATCACTTATGACAACTCTCGGCACTCCAGATCTAGGAAAAATAGTATTTTTAAATAACTTAATAACTACTCGTGCATCATTAGTGGGAGAAGTTATTGCCTCGATCCACTTTGACACATAATCGACTGCAACGAGTATATATTTTTTTATAAAAGAAGAGGGAAAAGGACCCATGAAGTCAATAACCCACACGTCAAAAACTTCCACTTCTCGAATACCCTTTTGTGGCATCTCATTGTGTCTAGAAATGTTACTTGTGTGTTGGCACCAGTCGCAATTCAAAACAACGATATGGACGTCTTTCCAAAGGTTAGGCCAAAATAGCCTAGATGGCAAAATTCTTGTGCAAGTCTTTGAGGTGCTCGTATGCCCTCCGTATGGTGCGGCGTGACAATGAGATATGACATCTTCTATTTCAGATTCAGGGACACATCGACAGAATATTCCATCGGCGCCTCTTCTAAAAAGTAAGGGTTTATCCCAATAGTAATATTTTAGATCTTGAAAGAATTTCTTCTTTTACTGGTAGGTTAAATCAGGTGGAAGCACTCCTGCTGCTAGGTAGTTGACAAAATCACCATACCAAGGTAGTGAGGCTTCTACACGACATGAAACTTCGTCGGGTTCTCAAAATTCCAAAGGGTCTCCTTGGTTTTTAGTTTCATCTTCCATATGGGCTATAAGTCTATCGTACGGGGAATCGTTGTTAATGGGAACTTGTTTCGGTTCTTGGTGTTCTATCCTAGAAAGGTGATCTGCTACTATGTTTTCGGTTCCTTTTTTATCTTTTATTTCTAAATCGAACTATTGTAAAAGTAGGATCCATCTTAATAGTCTAGGCTTAGCATCTTTCTTATTCAGTAAATATCTAATTGCAGCGTGATCGATGTAGACAACTATTTTTCCAACTCCAACAGCTTGCCCCAGCCCTGAGCACTGCCTGATTGAACAACCTCTTTTGCTTCCTGGTAGGAATGAATGGACGTGCCCTCGTTGTTTTTCTTCACCGGAGTCAAGATACTGACATCTGCTTCAAAAGCTTGGCACAAAGTCTCGTGGATTTCTCCATCCATTTCTACATATTTAAATGTCGACAGATGACTGACGAATATATCTTCTTCCCCACAAACTGTGATGACCTGGCCGTCCACCACGTATTTAAGCTTCTGATGCAAGGTTGAAGTGACAGCTCCAGCTGCATGTATCCACGGTCTGCCCAACAAGCAACTATACGCAGAATGGATGTCCATAACATAGAAGACACTCTTGAAGACTTGAGAGCCTATCTTGACAGGCAACTCAACCCTCCGAAAACTGATCTTCTTGAACCATCGAAAGCTTTAACCACCAGATCACTCGGTGTCAGGATAATCCCATCAATATTAAGCTTCATCAACGCCTTTTTCGGAAGCACATTCAAGGAAGAGCCTGTGTCTACAAGAACATGAGACAGCACAGCGCCCTTGCATTCCATCGTGATGTGTAGTGCTTTATTGTGATTCCTTCCCTCCGAAGTGAGGTCTCTGTCAGTGAAGCCTAAGCCATGGCTAGCATTGACACTTCCAACAACAGCCTCGAGTTGGTTGACCGTGATCTCTTGAGGAACATAGGCCATTTGAAGTACTTTCAGTAAGGCTTCTCGGTGCGCGGGAGAGCATATCAACAGTGATAAGATAGAAATATTCGAAGGTGTCTGGTTCAGTTGATCAACCACTTTGTAGTCACTCCTTTTGATGATCCTCATGAACTCCTCTACTTCTTTTTCAAACGTCCCCTGCCCAGCCACAGGAGTAGTTGACTCGTCATTCGCAGTCTGCTTTCCTTTGTCTTTGGACGAAGCCTCGGCCTCAGGATCCCTTCTCAACGCAGGGGGAGCGAACAACCGACCGCTTCGGGTAAAACCCCCAACACCTCCTACATTTTCAATAGTCAGGTCAGCAACAGGTCGACTCTCCATCTTTTGTCCTGCTATATAGACATAAGAACCATAATGCCAAGGAATGGCCCTATCATCGGTGTACGGCACTGGCCGAGGTACAGTTATAGTCATGGGACTAATCTGCGGAGCGTAAATGGTAACCGGCTTTTGTCTGACGGGCATGTCAGCTTCATCGTAGAAGATAGTGATGGTTGACACATCATCAGCCTCTTCATTACTAACCTTGCTGAACTGCAAGGACCCATCATCGATCAACCCTTGCAAACCCATCTTCAATTTCTCACAGCCATTCACAACACTTATACAGTCTTCACAATCGAGACAACAACCAGGAAATACCAGACCCTTCAACAATCTCTCCTTCACCACCCTCAAAGGTGTCTTGACTTCATCAATACTCAGCACCAAACTCAACTTGTCATCACTTTCAACAGCATTGACTCTTGCCCCTCCATGATTAGGCATGGGGTTCGAGTTAACATTCGGCGGCGGCGCAAAGTTGATTGCCTTGGAATCTACAAGATCCTGAACTTTGTGATGCATGGCCCTGCACTTCTCAGTTGAGTGCCCGGGTGCTCCTGAGTGAAAAGCGCATCGCGCGTTGACATCATAACCAGCTGGAAGCTCTCCAGGAGGTGGTGGTGCCAAAGTCCTCAGTTGGATGAGGTTCAAATCTAGTAGTCTTGGCAACAAGGTAGCATACGTCATCGGGATAGCTTCAATCACCCTGTTAGCCGGGCGAGCCTGCCTCGGCTGATATGGTCTCTGCTGGTAGTTGGTTCGAGGTTGTTGTTGTTGCTGATGTTGTTGTGGTGGAGGTAGTATTTGGTGTACGGGAGCTGTAGGAATAGTGACAGCAGCCATATGTTCATAAGGTCTTCTGAAACCACGACCCTGGCTTCGGCCGAATACAGCATTCGTCTCGCCTTCTCGCCTTCTAGGAGGTCCACTAAAAGCTTTCCTTGCTCCATTTGAGCTACTAGCCCCGGGGTCTTGTATCTTCCCCATTTTCAACAGCGTCTCAACCCTTTCTCCCGCAATGACAATATCGTTGAACTTAGTAGCAGAACTCGACGCCAATCTTTCAAGAAATACCCCCTGGAGGGTGCCCATAAACATGTCGGCCATTTCGTTCTCTAACAGGGGTGGTTGCACCCTGGCAGCTAGCTGGCGCCACCTCTGGGCATATTCTTTGAAGCCTTCCCTTGCTGTCTGAGCCATATGCTGCAACTGCGTGCGATTCGGAGCCATGTCCATGTTATATTGGTACTGCATCACAAAGGCTTCAGCGAGATCCTTCCAGCTCTTGACATTGACCCTACTGAGCTTTATGTACCACTCAAGGGAAGCTCCCACCAAGCTGTCCTGAAAGTAATACATCCACAGTTTCTCATCGTCTGTATGCGCGGCAATTCTCCCAACAAATGATTGCAGATGGGTCTTCGGGCAAGCAGTGCCGTTATACTTCTCGAAGGTTGGAACTTTGAACTTATACGGAATCCTGACTCCAGGAACCAAGCCCAAGTTGGTTATGTCGAATCCCAAAGAGCTCTGAGACTGAATAGCCTTGATTTGCTCAGCCATCTCTTCAAACCTCTTGTTCATTTCTACTCCTTGACCTTCAGCTTCATCAAGTAGAGTGAACTGGTCATCATGGTTGTCCATCTGAATGTTATGCAACCCGTCGTTGGTTATTGTCACTCCTGGTTGTGTAACTGGAGTTCCACCCTGACGTGCGCCCGCACCGGTATGATTATCAGCATTAGCAGCAGCAGCAACGTTCCTGTTCTGATTCTCAACCATCTCTCGCAGACGCTCTTGGTTATGCCCCATGCCGGCCATTAACGTCATGAAGTTATCCATTCTCTGCCTCAAATCTGCCAAATCTGCCTGCATTTGGTCCATGGCTCGCTCTCTGTTAATCTTGGTTGGGTATCTGTGCACTGCTGGTTGTTCCCGAACTTTACGGGGAGCTATAGTGCCTGTAACATAAAACACGTTAGTAACTGAGACACTACCTGCAAAACAACAAACAGGTTATATGGATGCAATGCAGTTGTTTATGTTTCCAATCACAGGTCATTTATGCCCCGGTTCCGGTATTTAGCAAAGAAAACCAGATGGGCACTGATCCTCGACTTTCAGAAACCTTTGCAGGAAACCACATTCAAACCATAATAGCAAGCAAACCAAGAAATGGTGAGAAACATCATAACATAGCTCAGCCCATTAGGCACAATAAAACAGAATTCCTCATAGGGTACAAGTTCTTACAGAGGAGAAACAAACAGCTAAGACTCCTACAACATGCCTGTAGGTAATCCAGATACAAAGAAAACAAACTAAGAAGCACAACCACCGCCTGAGGATCCTGAAACTCCCTCATCAGACCTGACTTTCTTGACTCCTGCCATCAACTTGAGGTCTTCAATCTCTTTAAGTGCTGCTTCGAGGGCTTGTTGACTGTCTGCGAGCTGTTGGATCTTCTCTCTGCGAATCTTGTGGGCCTGTTCCACCTCTTCTTTTTTGTAAGCCATCTGAACTTCAAAGAACTCTTCTTTTTCTTTATACTGCTTCAGCTCTTGCTCTCTTTGTCCCTTCAACCAGACAATAGACTGACGAGCGTCTCTGAGGGTCTTTGACTTCTTCTTGCGCTCAACTTCTCTTTGGGCTTCCATCATCCCCAACCTGCGGAAATGCGCTTCTTTTCCTGCAAAGTCCTTCTCCTTAGCCTCCAAGGTCATCTGCATCTTCAGCAACTTCTCCTCAGCTTCAATCTTGGCCCTGTTGGCTTGGCGATACAGGCTTACCATCTCAGTATTTCGACTCTAACTGCATGTAGCTGGGCTTCTAACTTCTTGAATTCCTCTAAAGGCACAGTGCTAATGGACTTAGCAACTGAGGGAACCGGTGTTGAAAATGGCAACAAAACCCTTCTGGCTCTGTCCTTCAACCAAGCTTCGTACTCTGGGAATGTTTGATTGTTGCACTTCCCGAAACTAGCTATTCCTTCTCCTTTGATGCTCTTCCAAGCTCCCGCAACCTTCCTCACTAAGGGCATATTATCTTTCACCGAGAAGTAGAAAATAGGGGTCAGCTTCAAATCTTCAGGCACATCTCTCAAAGCGTATCCTAATTGTCTTCTTAACAAGATTGGATTGTAATTAATCCCTCCAGTTATTCCCAACAAAGGCACATTATGATAACTCCCGCAGCTGGTGATGAAACGTGCACCTTGCAGCCTTTGAGTGAACCATCTAACATCCTTGGCCAGCAACTTTTCCAGCTTCTGAGCCCATATCAAACTATGGTCAATAAACACTCCCGTACTAGGCAAATGCCTTATGAACCACATGTGAAATAACGGAGCACAACAACGGACCAAACCTCCTCTCTTCTTCTAATTTTTGTAATGAACTGAGTAATACAAATCCCCGAGTAAGGTAGGCACAGGATTCTTCAGCAAAAAGAGATGTATGGCGTTTATATCTACGAATTTCTCCATATCAACAAACAAGATGATGCCATAGATAGAAAGAGCCAAGATAGCACAGACAGCATCCCATTCCTCTTCAACAGCCAATTCTTCCGCCTTCTTTACCAGAACCTCCAAAGAAAACCCAGACACACCTCCTTTGATAATGGTCAAAGACTTCACAGTAGAAGGGCTCAAATAAAGAGCCTCAGCAATAGCCTCAGGTGTCGGTCTACTCATCTCAGAATTGAAAGGAACTTGGTCTCGAACAGGCACACCCAGGATCAGAGCATACTCCTCCAGCATAGGGCCCAACTGAAAATCAGGAAAGGTGAAGCAACGGAGCTGTGGGTCATAATACTGAAGCAATGTATGAATAGCACTCCTCTCGGAAGGATCTAGCTCTATCACCACATCAAGAATACTCCCGTAAGCTTTTCTGAATCTCTCTACCTGGTTGGGTGTAATCAGCTTTACCATCTTTTTCAACAAACCAACCTTGATATCAAAGAACTTGAAATGAATATTCTGCTTGCGAGGATCTTCCATCTTTGAAGAGAATACCGGAACCGGAAGCAGAGATATGAACCTGTGAATGAAAACAAAAAACAATGATTAATGATGCAATGATGCAATGCATATGCAAATGCAAGGACATATGGTCATCTGAGACTGTTTGGAATCTGGACACTGACAAGGTCCCTCTGAATAACTGACAAACCAAAAGTCCACTGAGTCACACTCTCTGATAATCATAACCCTCTGAAGAAAATCTCAGGACCATAGTATCAAGAATACCAGAACCAGAAAACCAGATCTCCGGAACCAAAATAACGGTGTCATGACATGAACTGCACTGGTAACAAGGGTATGATGAGGTCAAGGGTTCCTGCAAACCTGTAAACCCATCCCCAATCTCACGGGTGTGCTCCGGGTCAAACATCACGGACTCTCAAAGCCGAATAGCAATAATACTTTCACCATTTCCGAGAAATGGCTCATGACCAAATCAGGGAATCGGTTAGGCATTATGTACTACGCAGGGAGGCCTCAGCTGAGTCCGGGAAAAACAAGCATCCCTTATAGGTTCCCAGCTTCAAGCGCTGCAATCGAGAAACAATAGTACATTCAGCCCGTAGGATACAGTACTAATGTCATACGACCATATGCTTTGACTGAGTTCCTATAAGAGAACCAGGCCATCCTATCCGAGTCCCCAGTGGACCCTCGGATGCGAGTGGGTTTGCCAACAAATGTGGTCTGCCACTGTCATCACTAGAGAGGGTTGTTTCCACAAAGGTTCTCAATGATCGGTCCCCAGATGCACATAACTATCAAGGTCCTATCCCAAAGTGGAGGAAATCCCCACACAAGATATTTCCAAGACAGTCGCAATCTGGGCGTGAAACACATCGCCATTCATCATGCCACATGCGAGTACAATATGTCCACTCTAATCCTAGGGTGCACTCAAGCCGGGTACTTGGCTTATCTCTCAGAAACAGTATCACCCAAACCCACCAAACAAAAAACCAGTCCAGACAGTCCAGTATGATATACATGATGCAGAAAATAAATACTGAAAACTGTAAATAAAGCTGTAAATAAAGCTGTAAATAAACAACAATACAACAAGCCACAACAAACAAACATCATCCAAATAAACAAAAACAAACAAGCGCTGGGAGAGACTCACAGGGGAACCAGAGACTCTGGGTTCGTTCCCCAGCAGAGTCGCCAGCTGTCGCTCCCGGGATTTTCATCCTAGTACAAACGCGAAAGTGGCGCGGAAAGGTTAGAGTCGCCAGCCAGACATTTTTATCCCAAAAGAATGGGAAAGGTAATGTTGCACAAACCTGAGGAAAGAAGGAAAGGACAAGGCCTGCGAACCAAAGAGACTGAGCTCGGGAGTCGGTTACGACCTGGGAAGGTATTAGCACCCAGATCGTCCGCCGTACCCGACGGGATCCACGCTTGCAAAAGAAACTGCTTCAAAGGGTGAGGGTATGAAAGCTGCAGCAAAAGAAAAGGAACTGGAACTGGAACAGAACTGAAATAAGAAACAAAGAGAAAAAATGTAGGGAAAATAAAGATTGTGCTCGAACGGGCCCTACCCCGCTGCCTACGTACCTCATCGGGATAACGAGGATCAGAGACGCCGTAGTTCCCCTAACTAGGGGTAGAAAAGGAAAGTGCTTGTGAATTAAGGCTTGAACTGCCTATGCCATTGCTCAGGTGTTGCAGACTCGGACGACGAGTGCGTAACCGTCTTGCAAAGTGACAAGTAGGAGCAAGTTCGCGTACGGAGCGAATGAGATGAGAGGAATTCCCGAAGGAAAGACGCTTATTGTTTGTTTGAGATTTTTATGAAGCTTTATTTGTGAAGGTTTGCATAGGTAAGTGTACCTAAGTCTTACTCAATGGGATGTGTACATCTCACATCATCCCGAAATGGAATGCGCAAGAGGCACACCTATCTATGAAGGAAATCCCCAAAGCTAGTCCCACAAGTGAAGGCTTAAGCACATTGGCCTATTACCATTATTAAGTGTTTTTGTGGTTTTATGATTAAGAAGTGTTTTTTAACTTTTCTTTGTGAGGTATTCATGTTAAGACCTATCCACCACGAGTGATGACTCACACCTCGCCCCGAAATGGAACGCATGCAAGCATCTCATAGCAAAGTCTCATGTCACATGAAAGTACTCAACCTTTATTAAGTGAATTAAAATTAAGTTTGAAGATGAGAAGAGAGAGAGCGCCAAAGGATCTCAAAGGAAAATTTCTAAAGGGGACTAAAAATAACCCTAAGTGTTAACATGCATGGATATCCTAAGGGTTAGTGAAGTTTCTATCCTAATGAAGAAGGAAGAAGGAGATAGAAGAAAGGATGAGAAAGGCCTAGGCCCAACAAAAGAGAGTTAGTTCACATAAACATAAAAGGAAGAGATAAGAATTAGAGATGTGGAACTCAATTCCCACATCTCACACTTACCATAGCCCCTGCAAGGTTAACATGCACAAGTGAACAAAAATGAACAAATTAACATAACATCATCCAACAATCAGAAGTGAAATGAAATGAATAAATGCCTAATACCAATTCAACTCAAAGAAATGAAAATGAGAAACTTATGACTTAAAATGAGGCAACATGAATACATATGGAAACAAATGCGCATTTATGAAAAATGTAATGCAAAAACACACAAAATACAAGCACAAAGTTCAAAACCAGAATCAAAATGATATGAAGAATGGCTTAGGATTCCAGCAAGATGAAGAGAGAGGTCACGCAATACCAAACAATGTCAAAATAGAGGCAACGGAATCAAAATATGGAATTTAAGCACTTAAGGAAACAAATGACTTGAATAAGAAGCAAACTCAAAAATTCAGAAGAAACAAGACCTATCCTAGGACTAGGAAGGTACCCACACCCCAAAGGAACCCCAAATGAGAAGAAGAAGTTGGCACAAGTGCCCTTCTAAGCCTATAAGAGATCTAATGAACCAAAAGAAGCAAAATGGGACAAGGTGAGAACAAAAATCCACAAATAAACAACCAGCCATCTAAAAATTCTACAACTGAAACCAAATGATCTTAAAACACATTATATAAACTTGCCAAAAGGACTTGCAAAAATTAAGAACGGAACTAGGTCAAATAGAGGCAAGAACACAAGTTAGGACAGAAAACTTACATCACAAGATAACAGACCAAAACTCCAGAAATAATTTTCTAAAAATTCTGAGAAAAATCACATAAAAACTACAAGATCTTAGGAACACAATGCAAAAAGAATGGGATCAAAACTCCAAATATTGAAAGCTATAGAATATAAACAAGACAGACTGGTCAAGAAAAGAAGCAAAAGAAGCTATGCACATTGGTGAATTATTCCTGGCACGTGGATCAATGAAAAAAATAAAATAAAAATGTGATAAAAAAACTAGAAACAAAAAGGAATACCCATGATTTATTTGAGAATTTTTGGATGAATTATTCTATTTTATATGAATTAAAATGGAAACTGAATTAAAAAAGAAACTAAGTGAAGAAAAGAAAATTAAAAGAAATGAGAGGGAGGTGTGATTAGAAATGAAATGGGCTGAAATTGCTTGGGCTAAGTTGGGTGAGGGGTGCGGATAGCACTACGGGTTAAGCCCAGTACCTGCAGACACATGTCTCCTGCTGGGGGAGCTTATCAGCGCAGGCCCTACCGGACGGTGACAAGTGTCACCGCCGGTATGGGCAGAATCAACAGCAGTAGATTACCCCTTATCTCTTCCTCTCGATTATCTCAACTTTCTTATCACCTTTCCAATTGACAAAACTTAATAACAAAACAATAAAACTTCTTCACAAATCAATAAAACCTCTTACATTTTCTATGAGCAAACTACAATAAAACGTAACAAAATTAACCTACAACACAGAGCCCTGCCTTCATCTTCTCCAAGCCCTCACCGCGCCGCCGCTTCAGGACCTTCGCCTCCTTTCCCCTCCTCGTTCGGCTTCACCTTCTTCTTACTCGCCGAACCACCACTCATCCTAACCTAAGCCTCTCTCAACTTCAATCGGCTTCCACTTCTTCCTTCAAATCCCGCCTCCGCCATCACCTATAACCTCTTCTCGCCGGGGAACACTCTACACAACCTAACTCTAAACCTCTCCCTTCTTCCTCATTCGGCCTCACTTCAATCCAACTCTAACCTCACACTAACACCTCTCAAGCTCATTCGGCTTCTACTTCTTCCTTCAAGTCTCGCCGCCGCCATCACCTACAACCAATTACCTTCAACGCCAAAACAAACCTTACACACTCATCCTCACACTCCGCCCTAAATCCATATCGGCAAACAATTCTTCAAGCAAACAAAACTCAAACAAACAGAGCGACACAAGTCGAGAGCAACAAAAATACAATCGCAAATTTACGACACAAACAGTTCACCACAAATTCTCTAAAGCTTCTGAGCCGCAGCTATCAAGAAGAAGAGGATTGCGTACCTTAAGCGATGAAGCTATGCCGTGATTGACGTCGTACGTTCATGAGCCACCGATCACCGTCGTTCGCAACTACGTTCTCGCGACCTTGCTAGCAATCGACACAGAGCCAAGACACGTCGATCTGATGGTGAAGGTTCGTTGACGCATACGACGCGTACAAGATGAATCCCGTCTGGTTGTTGATGCAACGAAGAAGTGAAGAAGATCATGGAGAGTGTTGATTGGAGAAGCTTGTGAGTGATATGCAAACTCAGGTATCGGAATTAGATTATGGAAGGTTCAAATTCTGCTACGATTCTGATTCTGTTTAGCTTTTGTTGTTGTTGATTCGACGTGTGCCATAGAGTGATGAATGCAATGAGGATTTGAGCAAGATTGGTGAAGATTATGAGAGAATGATAAAGATTGTATCTATTTTCTGTTATTGGTGATGAAGATTGAAGAGAATGGAGGACGATTGAGAAAGAAATTGATGAGATTATGAAGAATTGGTTCGGTTTTTGTGAGTTCTTGGTGCTGGAAAACTGAAGAAAATGATGAAGATTGTGAGAACTTGATAAGGATTGTGAATAATTGGTTGAATGTTGAAGTGAATTCAAGATGATAGTGGAGAGAATTCTTGCGGGATTTGAGAGAGTCAGCCAGCGTTTTTTCTTCTTGTTGTTTCTGTTATATCTGATGAAGGTTCCAGAGAATTATTCTGTTATTGTATCAAAAACGGTTACGAAAAATCTGTTACTCCCTTTTTCTTTCTGAGTTTGTTATATTTTCTTTTCTCATTCCGTTAATGACACTCCCTTTTTCAAATTCTATTACTCTTTTCTTTTGGTTAATTCTATTATTTGTTACTTGCTGCGTTTTGAATGCCATATGCCTTTTCTCTTTTCTTTTTCTTGTTTTTCTATTGCGTTTTATGCTCACGAATTACTTCACGTGTGGCGCTGTTTGCGTGATGCGTTCATAAGACGATGGCTTCAGTGAGTTTCATGAGCTGCGACAAACACACCTTTTGTTATCCATCTGGAAGTTTCATTTTGGCCTCTTGAAATTAAAAAAAAAAAAAACAACTTGATGACGTGTTTCTTCTTTCACTTTTAAGATGCTGCAAGTTGAGGATTAGGAAGTACACCAAATGGCCCTTTTTATTTGTTTTTTTCTCTTTTGGTAATGTTTCCTCATAAATGGGCCTATGATGGGCTTGTAACAAATCCAACAAACTGATATGACATTGGAAAATAAAAAGGAAATTTGGGAATTTGAATATAGAGATAAAGAAAATCGGTGATAAAATAATGAAGAAGAATGGCAATTATAAATGACCGGATATGGATTTAAATGATATCCACAAATGGGAGAACTCGAAATATGGACAATGTGTGAGAAATTGATTAAACGGATGATTGGATAAAATGGTTTAGAAACGGATGAAAATTTTGACATTTTGTGGGAAAACCATTTATCGCCAATACGCACATAATCACGAAATCTCGATCAATCAGTCCATTCAAACTCAACCATCTTGCCCCACTTCCACCATAACCATTTAGCTCAGGAGAACACCCTACCACTGAACAATTTACACGCGAAACAACAACCATTTGAAAAGATCAGTCTTTGAGCCTCTGACCAAAATTACTTCGAATTAATCTAAATTATTCTCTGGACCAATAAATCCTCAAATGCACACAATGAAAATACCCATGATACATTTGAATCCTCGGACCCAAAAACTATCACTTGAACCACTGCCTGGTAAATCAAGTACTTTTGCGCACAACACGATTCAACGCCGAATTTGCACTGTTTGAGACATAACCCCTGAAGCATGAAGACTCAGCAACTGAACTAATCTCTTGATAATTTGACCAAGATTAGGTCAAACGTCCGTCTGACTCAGATCGACGCTCTAAAATCACTGCCAGCTTATGCTATGCTTCCACAATGGATGTGATGCTTCATTTTTCTATGCTAATGATGCAACGCGAAATATGAAAGTGATATGAGTATGATGAATATGATGTGATATGATGCTAAAAAAGGAGAGGGCAAATTTAGGGTGTTACAGCTACCCCTATTCAATCACCAGTTAATCTGAAAAGGATGATAGTACGGGCTATCGAACATTCAAGATAAACTGTGATTGAATACCAAGAAGACCAGAAATTTGCACTCTGACGAAGAATGCAACACCGGGAAATAAACCCGACCAAATGACGCTTTGATGACTGAATGGGAGAAGAAGCAGACGAGCTTCTTCCAAGTTGAGCTGATATCTGGAATAAAAACAAGTTGACAGACGAGTCTTCAAACAACCCTGTGACGCCAGGAGCTGGACATACGAGTCCACAAAACACTTCAAGAACACACACTGGGACAGACGAGTCTCCAGACGAATCCTGTGACGCCAGGAGCCGGACAGACGAGTCCTCAAGCGCTGCATATAGCATGAGACAGACGAGTCTCCTTCGGATTTACCTGTTACGCCAGGACCGGTAATGCACTCAAGTCTGTGGGATAGACATGCAATCAAGGTAGACGAACCTTCTTCATATATTATCCGCGGATCTATGGTATAAGACAGACGAGTCTTCTGAGCAAACCTGTTACGCCAGGTGCAGCAACAACAATAATTGATGCCTAAGACAGACGAGCCTCCTTCGGATTTTCCTGTTACGCCAGGACCGGTAACCATTTCAACATTTAATTCCCACTGTCAGGATTCGAAACCTCTTCAATACAGACGAGTATTGGATGATCATCAAGATAACACAGACGAGTGTTATAGGTCAATGATACAGACGAGTATCAGACGATGATCTGAGAAACACAGACGAGCGTTTCAGGCAATGATACAGACGAGTATCAGCGACTGGTATAGACGAATACCAGAAATTCAAACACAGACGAGCATTTGAAGTAGCCACAGAAATATCAGGGTAAACAACAAATCTTCACATTCAGATGTAAGCTAGCACAGACGAGTGCTGAGGATGATACAGACGAGTATCCAAGCAAAGCAGACGAGCTTCAGAACACAAATGACTTCTGGGGGATAAAAGCAGACGAGCTTTAAACAAACACAGACGAGTGCTGGACAGTTGCAGACGAGCAACAATAGAGAATACATATCAAGGCACAGACGAGTGCAGCGAAGGATCCAATACCAAACACAGACGAGTGCTGGGAGGTTGCAGACGAGCAACAACAAATATCATATCGGAACACAGACGAGTGTCGAGGAATTGCGGACGAGCAATAACAACTATCATAACCAAACACAGACGAGTGCTGGAAATTGCAGACGAGCAATAACAGAGGTATCGTAACACAGACGAGTGTTGAAAATCAACAGCAAAATAATACATCTCAAAGTACAGACGAGTGCTGGAATTTGCAGACGAGCAATCACCAACTGATATAATCAAACATAAACGAGTGTTTGGAATTACGAACGAGCAGAATCAAAGTAATCATAAACCACCGCTGGGGAAAGCAAACGAGCAATACCACAGACCTAACACAGACGAGTGTTGAAAGATGTAGACGAGCAGCAATAAAGCATTGATATGTCCCTGCTGGGGAAAACTTTGCTTAGGGATAACTCATACGAGTGTTGAAGATTGCAGACGAGCAACAAATGAATGCCTGCTCGGCAACAAGAGATACAACTCTGCAGGGGAAGACGAGTCAAGAGGTCTGGATACCCACTCTGACTGAGGTGATGAATACCTGGCTATATCATTAAATACCCAAAAGTATGGCAACTTGGCTGAGAAATATTTCACGGACGGAGGTGAAAATCAAATATGAACTCTGTGGGGACAGATCATCTTCAGACTTGGCTGGGGAAACTTCTTGGGCAAATACTCTGACTGGGGAGAGCATCTGAGGGAATATCAAGTTTTCAGTCACACCTGCTGGGGAGGACTCTTGCTGGTGATAAAATACTGTTAATTCCATCTCTGATAATGTCAGGCTTCCAGGTACCTGCTAGGCATACTTCGCTGGGGAAGAATGGACTGCTACTTCACTGGGGAAGAAGAACCTGCTTGGGCTGCTGCCAAGGCTTGGTTGGAGGAAATCTCTGCTAGACAAGTCAGGCTTTCAGATACCTGCTGGGAGAAGAAATCTCTGCTTGGGGAGATACTCTACTGGGGAAGAGTAAATTGCTTGAGAGAATGTGACGCCATCTTGCAACCTGCAACAACAGAAAACACACGTGTGTCCCGGGGATTGGCATGGAATGATCGGTTCATCCATCGTCACCCGACACTCAAAGAGGGTTACAGTTTCCCTGCATGTCAGTTTTCTTTTCAAAATTATTACCATGTTTAGATGCAATGCTATTTTTTGCCAAAAATTCAGGACATTTTGCAAAAAAAAAAAAACACACACAGCTTTTTGACTGAATATTATTTTTATTGAATGGCCTCTGAATAGGCAAAGATTTTACATCAGGAAGCAACCACCTGGAAAGAGGTAGCCACTATAAAAATTGAGAAAAGAAACTATCCTAATGGCAATGTACACGACATTCCAAGGAGTTCCATTTCTGCTATGACCTGCATGTCTTCGATATTCTCCATTCTGATTTGGCTTTCTGAGAGGACGAGGGAACTGTTTCCTATCCTTCTGACATTGTCAAGCTGTACGAAACGATGATGTGGTTCAGATAACTTGGATCACAGTTGTTCACTTATTCCCTTATTTTGCGTGGATCGCCCTCTCGGGTTTTCAATCCACCGGGATACCCTTTTTTGCCTGAGCTGTCCAATGTGGCTTTTCAACTCAGCGGGTGTACATTTTTTATATTTATTTCCCTAATTTTTGCCCGAGCTTTTTATTCTGTTTTTAGCTCGCCGGGATGCCCTTTTCTTGCCTGGACTTACATTCTGTTTTTGTGTCCAGCGGGTCTCTTTATGCGAAGTATTTTTTAACTGCGTCCGAGTTAACAGGGGATGGGAAGTCATCTCCATCCATAGTGGTGAGCATCAGCGCTCCTCCTGAGAATACTTTCTTCACTATGAATGGTCCTTCGTAACTTGGGGTCCATTTGCCCCTGTTATCTGAACCTGGAGGAACGATTCTCTTCAATACGAGCTCTCCCACTTGATATTCTCGAGTACGTACTCGTTGGTCGAATGCACGCTTCATTCTCCTCTGATAAAGCTGACCATGACAGATAGCCGCTAATCTCTTTTCCTCAATTATAACGAGCACGCACACATTCAGCCTCATCCAGCTTGACATCCATCATCACGCGCAGTGAAGGGATCTCTACTTCAACAGGCAAGACTGCTTCCATGCCATACACCAGAGAGAAGGGAGTTGCCCCTGTTGACGTCCTGACTGACGTTCGGTACCCATGCAAAGCAAACGGTAACATCTCATGCCAATCCTTGTAGGTGACAACCATTTTCTGCACAATCTTCTTGATATTCTTGTTAGCTTCCTCTACCGCACTATTCATCTTTGGTCGGTAAGGAGAAGAATTGTGATGCTGTATTTTGAAGTCCCGACATAAGTCTGCCATCATCTTGTTGTTGAGATTAGAACCATTATCAGTAATGATCCTTTCGGGCACTCCATATCTGCATATGATATCTCTTTTCAGAAATCTTGCCACCACTTGACGAGTGACATTGGCATAAGACGCTTCTTCTACCCACTTGGTAAAGTAATCAATCGCGACCAGGATGAAGCGATGACCGTTCGAAGCAGTTGGCTCGATTTTTCCGATCATGTCAATGCACCACATAGAGAAAGGCCAAGGAGATGACATGACGTTGAGCGGGTTAGGAGGAACATGCACTTTATCTGCATATATTTGGCACTTGTGGCACTTTCGAGCGAATGAACAACAGTCTGCATCCATTGTCATCCAGTAATACCCTGATCTCAGCAGTTTCTTTGCCATGGCATGCCCTCCTGCATGGGTACCAAAAGATCCTTCATGGACTTCCTGCATCAACAGGCTTGCTTCGTGTCTATCCACGCATCTGAGCAAGACCATGTCGAAGTTCCTCTTATACAAAACCCCGTCTGTGTTTAAGAAGAAACTAGCAGCAAGTCGCCTCAAGGTCTTTTTGTCCTTGGAAGATGCCCATGTTGGGTATTCTTGCTTCTCCAGGAATAACTTGATATCAAAATACCAAGGTTTCTCGTCAGACACGGCGTCTACAGAGAAAGCATAAGCTGGAGAGTCAAGCCTGGAGATGTCAATCCTGGGCACAAAATTCCAACACAGGACTTTAATCGACGAAGAGAGAGTGGCCAAAGCATCGGCAAACTGATTTTCGTCACGTGGTATGTATTTGAGCTCAACTGTCGTGAAGAATGTCAACAGTTTTCTAGCATAATCCCTGTATGGAACTAGATGCTCTTGATGCGTATACCACTTGCCGGTAATTTGGTTAATGACGAGGGCTAAGTCTCCGAATATACCGAGGTTCTTAATCCGAAGATCAATTGCCTCCTCTATTCCCATTATACATGCCTCGTATTCCGCTTCATTGTTGGTGCAGCCAAAAGTAATTCTGGCAGCGAAGGGTAAGTGAACACCTTCAGGATTAATGAGTACGGCACCAACTCCACGACCATTGATATTGACAGCCCCATCAAACATCAACTTCCATTTGGATTCAGGATCAGGCCCCTCCTCCGGAAGTGGTTCCTCATAATCGTTTGTTTTGAGGTACATGATGTCTTCATCAGGGAAATCAAATCTCATTGGCTGATAGTCATCCTCAAGAGGTTGCTGAGCAAGGTATTCCGACAATACTCTTCCTTTGATGGCTTTCTGAGAAGTGTACTGGATGTCGTATTCAATTAAAATCATCTGCCATCTAGCAACCCTTCCGGTCAATGCTGGTTTCTCAAAGATGTACTTGACAGGATCCATCTTGGAAATGAGAAGTGTAGTATGGGTCAACATGTACTGCCTCAGCCGGCGAGCAGCCCATACCAAAGCGCAGCAAGTTTTCTCGAGCAGTGAGTATCGGGATTCACAGTCGGTAAACTTTTTGCTAAGGTAATAAATGGCGTACTCTTTTCGACCAGACTCGTCATGTTGGCCGAGCACACACCCCATCGACCCTTCTAGCACGGTCAAGTACATGATTAACGGTCTCCCCTCCACTGGAGGCATCAGAATTGGAGGCTCCTGCAAATATTCCTTTATTTTGTCGAAAGCTCTTTGGCAATCATCATTCCACCTGACCATTTGCTCTTTTCTTAGCAACTTGAATATCGGTTCGCACGTGGCAGTTAGATGAGATATGAACCGAGAAATGTAGTTCAATCTACCTAAGAACCCGCGCACTTCCTTTTCTGTCCTCGGTGCAGGCATATCTTGAATAGCTTTTACTTTAGCAGGATCTACCTCAATTCCTCTTTGACTTACAATGAAACCCAGCAATTTTCCGGAACGCACTCCGAAAGTGCACTTGTTCGGATTCAACCTTAGCTTGTACTTGATCAATCTATCAAATAACTTCTTCAGGTTAAACAAATGCTCCTCTTCGTCTTTAGACTTTGCAATCATATCATCCACATAACATTCGATCTCCTTGTGGATCATGTCATGGAACAACGTGACCATCGCTCGTTGATAAGTTGCCCCGGCATTCTTCAAACCGAAGGGCATGACTTTATAGCAGAATGTTCCCCACGGGGTAATGAACGTTGTCTTCTCCATGTCTTCCGGCGCCATTTTTATCTGATTATAACCGGAGAATCCATCCATGAAGGAGAACACCGAGAATTGAGCAGTATTGTCGACCAACACGTCAATGTGTGGCAACGGAAAATCGTCCTTTGGGCTTGCTCTGTTCAAATCTCGATAGTCAACGCACATCCGGACCTTGCCGTCCTTCTTAGGTACTGGTACGATGTTAGCTACCCAAGGTGGGTAACTAGTCACGGCAAGGAACCCCACATCCCACTGCTTCTGAACCTCTTCTTTAATTTTCATCGCCATATCGGGGCGAGTTCTTCTCAATTTTTGCTTTATAGGAGGACAATCTTCTCTCAGGGGTAGCTTATGCATCACGATATCGGTATCTAAACCTGGCATATCTTGATATGACCAAGCAAAGATATCCACATACTCTCTCAGCATACTGATCAGCTCTTGTTTGACGTCGGCCTGCAGACTGGCCCCTATCTTGATTTCTTTCTTTGCATCTTCACTGTCAATGTTGATGGTCTCAATCTCTTCTTGATGAGGCTGAATAACTCGTTCCTCTTGTTTCAACAATCGGACCAACTCTTCAGGGAGGTCACAGTCTTCCTCAACCCCTTCATCAGCTAGGTAGACTGGATTATCAAAGTCATGCATAGTCATAGCAGGAACGTTATCCGTGGAATCCGGATGATCAACACTGCACAAATGATGTGCTTATTCAGAATCTGCTTATTTTGAAAAAGATACGCTAACACAAAACAAAAAGGAAAACACATTGCCATTTTTATATATTTTTTGTGAAAAAGTTTAAAAACAAAGACAGGGAACACAGTTTGTCTGAAAATGTCCTTTTATTCCATAGCAAAATAACGATGCGATACAAAACATGGTGGCCCAATACAATGGATCCAAGCATCTTGGGCAGAATGCTGGATTTGACAATGCAGTATGCTAATAAAAGGAAACAAAACAATTACTTTGAGAGCCAGGTGACTTGAACAATGTCTTCAGCAGACCAATTTCCTAGCTCCTCGCCGGGTGCACACGGGCGGATCCAATTGTTGTCCCAGTCTCTGTCACGATCCCCGTCTTGGCTTGCCGTACAAATTTGATCGCGGTCGAGCAACCCACCACTTGTGAACGTGATGGCTTTACCACTCTGAGTAGACCCCCCAGGCTGATACCCTAAGCCGAATTTATCATCCTTCTTTTCCAACTCCAACAGCTTGCCCCAGCCCTGAGCACTGCCTGATTGAACAACCTCTTTTGCTTCCTGGTAGGAATGAATGGACGTGCCCTCGTTGTTTTTCTTCACCGGAGTCAAGATACTGACATCTGCTTCAAAAGCTTGGCACAAAGTCTCGTGGATTTCTCCATCCATTTCTACATATTTAAACGTCGACAGATGACTGACGAATATATCTTCTTCCCCACAAACTGTGATGACCTGGCCGTCCACCACGTATTTAAGCTTCTGATGCAAGGTTGAAGTGACAGCTCCAGCTGCATGTATCCACGGTCTGCCCAACAAGCAACTATGCGCAGAATGGATGTCCATAACATAGAAGACACTCTTGAAGACTTGAGAGCCTATCTTGACAGGCAACTCAACCTCTCCGAAAACTGATCTTCTTGAACCATCGAAAGCTTTAACCACCAGATCACTCGGTGTCAGGATAATCCCATCAATATTAAGCTTCATCAACGCCTTTTTCGGAAGCACATTCAAGGAAGAGCCTGTGTCTACAAGGACATGAGACAGCACAGCGCCCTTGCATTCCATCGTGATGTGTAGTGCTTTATTGTGATTCCTTCCCTCCGAAGTGAGGTCTCTGTCAGTGAAGCCTAAGCCATGGCTAGCATTGACACTTCCAACAACAGCCTCGAGTTGGTTGACCGTGATCTCTTGAGGAACGTAGGCCATTTGAAGTACTTTCAGTAAGGCTTCTCGGTGCGCGGGAGAGCACATCAACAGTGATAAGATAGAAATCTTCGAAGGTGTCTGGTTCAGTTGATCAACCACTTTGTAGTCACTCCTTTTGATGATCCTCATTAACTCCTCTACTTCTTTTTCAAACGTCCCCTGCCCAGCCACAGGAGTAGTTGACTCGTCATTCGCAGTCTGCTTTCCTTTGTCTTTGGAAGAAGCCTCGGCCTCAGGATCCCTTCTCAACGCAGGGGGAGCGAACAACCGACCGCTTCGGGTAAAACCCCCAACACCTCCTACATTTTCAATAGTCAGGTCAGCAACAGGTCGACTCTCCATCTTTTGTCCTGCTATATAGACATCAGAACCATAATGCCAAGGAATGGCCCTATCATCGGTGTACGGAACTGGCCCAGGTACAGTTATAGTCACGGGACTAATCTGCGGAGCATAAATGGTAACCGGCTCTTGTCTGACGGGCATGTCAGCTTCATCGTAGAAGATAGTGATGGTTGACACATCATCAGCCTCTTCATTACTAACCTTGCTGAACTGCAAGGACCCATCATCGATCAACCCTTGCAAACCCATCTTCAATTTCTCACAGCCATTCACAACACTTATACAGTCTTCACAATCGAGACAACAACCAGGAAATACCAGACCCTTCAACAATCTCTCCTTCACCACCCTCAAAGGTGTCTTGACTTCATCAATACTCAGCACCAAACTCAACTTGTCATCACTTTCAACAGCATTGACTCTTGCCCCTCCATGATTAGGCATGGGGTTCGAGTTAACATTCGGCGGCGGTGCAAAGTTGATTGCCTTGGAATCTACAAGATCCTGAACTTTGTGATGCATGGCCATGCACTTCTCAGTTGAGTGCCCGGGTGCTCCTGAGTGAAAAGCGCATCGCGCGTTGACATCATAACCAGCTGGAAGCTCTCCAGGAGGTGGTGGTGCCAAAGTCCTCAGTTGGATGAGGTTCAAATCTAGTAGTCTTGGCAACAAGGTAGCATACGTCATCGGGATAGCTTCAATCACCCTGTTAGCCGGGCGAGCCTGCCTCGGCTGATATGGTCTCTGCTGGTAGTTGGTTCGAGGTTGTTGTTGTTGCTGATGTTGTTGTGGTGGAGGTAGTATTTGTTGTACGGGAGCTGTAGGAATAGTGACAGCAGCCATATGTTCATAAGGTCTTCTGAAACCACGACCCTGGCTTCGGCCGAATACAGCATTCGTCTCGCCTTCTCGCCTTCTAGGAGGTCCACTAAAAGCTTTCCTTGCTCCATTTGAGCTACTAGCCCCGGGGTCTTGTATCTTCCCCATTTTCAACAGCGTCTCAACCCTTTCTCCCACAATGACAATATCGTTGAACTTAGTAGCAGAACTCGACGCCAATCTTTCAAGAAATACCCCCTGGAGGGTGCCCATAAACATGTCGGCCATTTCGTTCTCTAACAGGGGTGGTTGCACCCTGGCAGCTAGCTGGCGCCACCTCTGGGCATATTCTTTGAAGCCTTCCCTTGCTGTCTGAGCCATATGCTGCAACTGCGTGCGATTCGGAGCCATGTCCATGTTATATTGGTACTGCCTCACAAAGGCTTCAGCGAGATCCTTCCAGCTCTTGACATTGACCCTACTGAGCTTCATGTACCACTCAAGGGAAGCTCCCACCAAGCTGTCCTGAAAGTAATACATCCACAGTTTCTCATCGTCTGTATGCGCGGCAATTCTCCCAACAAATGATTGCAGATGGGTCTTCGGGCAAGCAGTGCCGTTATACTTCTCGAAGGTTGGAACTTTGAACTTATACGGAATCCTGACTCCAGGAACCAAGCCCAAGTTGGTTATGTCGAATCCCAAAGAGCTCTGAGACTGAATAGCCTTGATTTGCTCAGCCATCTCTTCAAACCTCTTGTTCATTTCTACTCCTTGACCTTCAGCTTCATCAAGTAGAGTGAACTGGTCATCATGGTTGTCCATCTGAATGTTATGCAACCCGTCGTTGGTTATTGTCACTCCTGGTTGTGTAACTGGAGTTCCACCCTGACGTGCGCCCGCACCGGTATGATTATCAGCACTAGCAGCAGCAGCAACGTTCCTGTTCTGATTCTCAACCATCTCTCGCAGACGCTCTTGGTTATGCCCCATGCTGGCCATTAACGTCATGAAGTTATCCATTCTCTGCCTCAAATCTGCCAAATCTGCCTGCATTTGGTCCATGGCTCGCTCTCTGTTAATCTTGGTTGGGTATCTGTGCACTGCTGGTTGTTCCCGAACTTTACGGGGAGCTATAGTGCCTGTAACATAAAACACGTTAGTAACTGAGACACTACCTGCAAAACAACAAACAGGTTATATGGATGCAATGCAGTTGTTTATGTTTCCAATCACAGGTCATTTATGCCCCGGTTCCGGTATTTAGCAAAGAAAACCAGATGGGCACTGATCCTCGACTTTCAGAAACCTTTGCAGGAAACCACATTCAAACCATAATAGCAAGCAAACCAAGAAATGGTGAGAAACATCATAACATAGCTCAGCCCATTAGGCACAATAAAACAGAATTCCTCATAGGGTACAAGTTCTTACAGAGGAGAAACAAACAGCTAAGACTCCTACAACATGCCTGTAGGTAATCCAGATACAAAGAAAACAAACTAAGAAGCACAACCACCGCCTGAGGATCCTGAAACTCCCTCATCAGACCTGACTTTCTTGACTCCTGCCATCAACTTGAGGTCTTCAATCTCTTTAAGTGCTGCTTCGAGGGCTTGTTGACTGTCTGCGAGCTGTTGGATCTTCTCTCTGCGAATCTTGTGGGCCTGTTCCACCTCTTCTTTTTTGTAAGCCATCTGAACTTCAAAGAACTCTTCTTTTTCTTTATACTGCTTCAGCTCTTGCTCTCTTTGTCCCTTCAACCAGACAATAGACTGACGAGCGTCTCTGAGGGTCTTTGACTTCTTCTTGCGCTCAACTTCTCTTTGGGCTTCCATCATCCCCAACCTGCGGAAATGCGCTTCTTTTCCTGTAAAGTCCTTCTCCTTAGCCTCCAAGGTCATCTGCATCTTCAGCAACTTCTCCTTAGCTTCAATCTTGGCCCTGTTGGCTTGGCGATACAGGCTTACCATCTCAGTATTTCGACTCTAACTGCATGTAGCTGGGCTTCTAACTTCTTGAATTCCTCTAAAGGCACAGTGCTAATGGACTTAGCAACTGAGGGAACCGGTGTTGAAAATGGCAACAAAACCCTTCTGGCTCTGTCCTTCAACCAAGCTTCGTACTCTGGGAATGTCTGATTGTTGCACTTCCCGAAACTAGCTATTCATTCTCCTTTGATGCTCTTCCAAGCTCCCGCAACCTTCCTCACTAAGGGCATATTATCTTTCACCGAGAAGTAGAAAATAGGGGTCAGCTTCAAATCTTCAGGCACATCTCTCAAAGCGTATCCTAATTGTCTTCTTAACAAGATTGGATTGTAATTAATCCCTCCAGTTATTCCCAACAAAGGCACATTATGATAACTCCCGCAGCTGGTGATGAAACGTGCACCTTGCAGCCTTTGAGTGAACCATCTAACATCCTTGGCCAGCAACTTTTCCAGCTTCTGAGCCCATATCAAACTATGGTCAATAAACACTCCCGTACTAGGCAAATGCCTTATGAACCACATGTGAAATAACGGAGCACAACAACGGACCAAACCTCCTCTCTTCTTCTCAGTTTTGTAATGAACTGAGTAATACAAATCCCCGAGTAAGGTAGGCACAGGATTCTTCAGCAAAAAGAGATGTATGGCGTTTATATCTATGAATTTCTCCATATCAGCAAACAAGATGATGCCATAGATAGAAAGAGCTAAGATAGCACAGACAGCATCCCATTCCTCTTCAACAGCCAATTCTTCCGCCTTCTTTACCAGAACCTCCAAAGAAAACCCAGACACACCTCCTTTGATAATGGTCAAAGACTTCACAGTAGAAGGGCTCAAATAAAGAGCCTCAGCAATAGCCTCAGGTGTCGGTCTACTCATCTCAGAATTGAAAGGAACTTGGTCTCGAACAGGCACACCCAGGATCAGAGCATACTCCTCCAGCATAGGGCCCAACTGAAAATCAGGAAAGGTGAAGCAACGGAGCTGTGGGTCATAATACTGAAGCAATGTATGAATAGCACTCCTCTCGGAAGGATCTAGCTCTATCACCACATCAAGAATACTCCCGTAAGATTTTCTGAATCTCTCTACCTGGTTGGGTGTAATCAGCTTTACCATCTTTTTCAACAAACCAACCTTGATATCAAAGAACTTGAAATGAATATTCTGCTTGCGAGGATCTTCCATCTTTGAAGAGAATACCGGAACCGGAAGCAGAGATATGAACCTGTGAATGAAAACAAAAAACAATGATTAATGATGCAATGATGCAATGCATATGCAAATGCAAGGACATATGGTCATCTGAGACTGTCTGGAATCTGGACACTGACAAGGTCCCTCTGAATAACTGACAAACCAAAAGTCCACTGAGTCACACTCTCTGATAATCACAAGCCTCTGAAGAAAATCTCAGGACCACAGTATCAAGAATACCAGAACCAGAAAACCAGATCTCCGGAATCAAAATAACGGTGTCATGACATGAACTGCACTGGTAACAAGGGTATGATGAGGTCAAGGGTTCCTGCAAACCTTTAAACCCATCCCCAATCTCACGGGTGTGCTCCGGGTCAAACATCACGGACTCTCAAAGCCGAATAGCAATAATACTTTCACCATTTCCGAGAAATGGCTCATGACCAAATCAGGGAATCGGTTAGGCATTATGTACTACGCAGGGAGGCCTCAGCTGAGTCCGGGAAAAACAAGCATCCCTTATAGGTTCCCAGCTTCAAGCGCTGCAATCGAGAAACAATAGTACATTCAGCCCGTAGGATACAGTACTAATGTCATACGACCAGATGCTTTGACTGAGTTCCTATAAGAGATCCAGGCCATCCTATCCGAGTCCCCAGTGGACCCTCAGATGCGAGTGGGTTTGCCAACAAATGTGGTCTGCCACTATCATCACTGGAGAGGGTTGTTTCCACAAAGGTTCTCAATGATCGGTCCCCAGATGCACATAACTATCAAGGTCCTATCCCGAAGTGGAGGAAATCCCCACACAAGATATTTCCAAGACAGTCGCAATCTGGGCGTGAAACACATCGCCACTCATCATGCCACATGCGAGTACAATATGTCCACTCTAATCCTAGGGTGCACTCAAGCCGGGTACTTGGCTTATCTCTCAGAAACAGTATCACCCAAACCCACCAAACAAAAAACCAGTCCAGACAGTCCAGTATGATATACATGATGCAGAAAATAAATACTGAAAACTGTAAATAAAGCTGTAAATAAAGCTGTAAATAAACAACAATACAACAAGCCACAACAAACAAACATCATCCAAAGAAACAAAAACAAACAAGCGCTAGGAGAGACTCACAGGGGAACCAGAGACTCTGGGTTCGTTCCCCAGCAGAGTCGCTAGCTGTCGCTCCCAGGATTTTCATCCTAGTACAAACGCGAAAGTGGCGCGGAAAGGTTAGAGTCGCCAGCCAGACATTTTTATCCCGAAAGAATGGGAAAGGTAATGTTGCACAAACCTGAGGAAAGAAGGAAAGGACAAGGCCTGCGAACCAAAGAGACTGAGCTCGGGAGTCGGATACGACCTGGGAAGGTATTAGCACCCAGATCGTCCGCCGTACCCGACGGGATCCACGCTTGCAAAAGAAACTGTTTCAAAGGGTGAGGGTATGAAAGCTGCAGCAAAAGAAAAGGAACTGGAACTAGAACAGAACTGAAATAAGAAACAAAGAGAAAAAATGTAGGGAAAATAAAGATTGTGCTCGAACGGGCCCTACCCCGCTGCCTACGTACCTCATCGGGATAACAAGGATCAGAGACGCCGTAGTTCCCCTAACTAGGGGTAGAAAAGGAAAGTGCTTGTGAATTAAGGCTTGAACTGCCTATGCCATTGCTCAGGTGTTGCAGACTCGGACGACGAGTGCGTAACCGTCTTGCAAAGTGACAAGTAGGAGCAAGTTCGCGTACGGAGCGAATGAGATGAGAGGAATTCCCGAAGGAAAGACGCTTATTGTTTGTTTGAGATTTTTATGAAGCTTTATTTGTGAAGGTTTGCATAGGTAAGTGTACCTAAGTCTTACTCAATGGGATGTGTACATCTCACATCATCCCGAAATGGAATGCGCAAGAGGCACACCTATCTATGGGGGAAATCCCCAAAGCTAGTCCCACAAGTGAAGGCTTAAGCACATTGGCCAATTACCATTATTAAGTGTTTTTGTGGTTTTATGATTAAGAAGTGCTTTTTAACTTTTCTTTGTGAGGTATTCATGTTAAGACCTATCCACCACGAGTGATGACTCACACCTCGCCCCGAAATGGAACGCATGCAAGCATCTCATAGCAAAGTCTCATGTCACATGAAAGTACTCAACCTTTATTAAGTGAATTAAAATTAAGTTTGAAGATGAGAAGAGAGATAGCGCCAAAGGATCTCAAAGGAAAAATTCTAAAGGGGACTAAAAATAACCCTAAGTGTTAACATGCATGGATATCCTAAGGGTTAGTGAAGTTTCTATCCTAATGAAGAAGGAAGAAGGAGATAGAATAAAGGATGAGAAAGGCCTAGGCCCAACAAAAGAGAGTTAGTTCACATAAACATAAAAGGAAGAGATAAGAATTAGAGATGTGGAACTCAATTCCCACATCTCACACTTACCATAGCCCCTGCAAGGTTAGCATGCACAAGTGAACAAAAATGAACAAATTAACATAACATCATCCAACAATCATAAGTGAAATGAAATGAATAAATGCCTAATACCAATTCAACTCAATGAAATGAAAATGAGAAACTTATGACTTAAAATGAGGCAATATGAATACATATGGAAACAAATGCTCATTTATGAAAAATGTAATGCAAAAACACACAAAATACAAGCACAAAGTTAAAAACTAGAATCAAAATGATATGAAGAATGGCTTAGGAGTCCAGAAAGATGAAGAGAGAGGTCACGCAATACCAAACAATGTCAAAATAGAGGCAACGGAATCAAAATATGGAATTTAAGCACTTAAGGAAACAAATGACTTGAATAAGAAGCAAACTCAAAAATTCAGAAGATACAAGACCTTTCCTAGGACCAGGAAGGTATCCACACCCCAAAGGAACCCCAAATGAGAAGAAGAAGTTGGCACAAGTGCCCTTCTAAGCCTATAAGAGATCTAATGAACCAAAAGAAACAAAATGGGACAAGGTGAGAACAAAAATCCACAAATAAACAACCAACCATCTAAAAATTCTAAAACTGAAACCAAATGATCTTAAAACACATTATATCAACTTGCCAAAAGGACTTGCAAAAATTCAGAAAGGAACTAGGTCAAATAGAGGCAAGAACACAAGTTAGGACAGAAAACTTACATCACAAGATAACATACCAAAACTCCAGAAATAATTTTCTAAAAATTCTGAGAAAAATCACATAAAAACTACAAGATCTTAGGAACACAATTCAAAAAGAATGGGATCAAAACTCCAAATATTGAAAGCTATAGAAAATAAAGAAGACAGACTGGTCAAGAAAAGAAGCAAAAGAAGCTATGCACATTGGTGAATTATTCCTGGCACGTGGATCAATGAAAAAAATAAAATAAAAATGTGATAAAAAACTAGAAACAAAAAGGAATACCCATGATTTATTTGAGAATTTTTGGATGAATTATTCTATTTTATATGAATTAAAATGGAAACTGAATTAAAAAAGAAACTAAGTGAAGAAAAGAAAATTAAAAGAAATGAGAGGGAGGTGTGATTAGAAATGAAATGGGCTGAAATTGCTTGGGCTAAGTTGGGTGAGGGGTGCGGATAGCACTACGGGTTAAGCCCAGTACCCGCAGACACATGTCTCCTGCTGTGGGAGCTTATCAACGCAGGCCCTACCGGACGGTGACAAGTGTCACCGCCGGTATGGGCAGAATCAACAGCAGTAGATTACCCCTTATCTCTTCCTCTCGATTATCTCAACTTTCTTATCACCTTTCCAATTGACAAAACTTAATAACAAAACAATAAAACTTCTTCACAAATCAATAAAACCTCTTACATTTTCTATGAGCAAACTACAATAAAACGTAACAAAATTAATCTACAACACAGAGCCCTGCCTTCATCTTCTCCAAGCCCTAACCGCGCCGCCGCTTCAGGACCTTCGCCTCCTTTCCCCTCCTCGTTCGGCTTCACCTTCTTCTTACTCGCCGAACCACCACTCATCCTAACCTAAGCCTCTCTCAACTTCAATCGGCTTCCACTTCTTCCTTCAAATCCCGCCGCCACCATCACCTATAACCTCTTCTCGCCGGCGAACACTCTACACAACCTAACTCTAAACCTCTCCCTTCTTCCTCATTCGGCCTCACCTCAATCCAACTCTAACCTCACACTAACACCTCTCAAGCTCATTCGGCTTCTACTTCTTCCTTCAAGTCTCGCCGCAGCCATCACCTACAACCAATTACCTTCAACGCCAAAACAAACCTTACACACTCATCCTCACACTCCGCCCTAAATCCATATCGGCAAACAATTCTTCAAGCAAACAAAACTCAAACAAACAGAGCGACACAAGTCGAGAGCAACAAAAATACAATCGCAAATTTACGACACAAACAGTTCACCACAAATTCTCTAAAGCTTCTGAGCCGCAGCTATCAAGAAGAAGAGGATTGCGTACCTTAAGCGATGAAGCTATGCCGTTATTGACGTCGTCCGTTCATGAGCCACCGATCGCCGTCGTTCGCAACTACGTTCTCGCGACCTTGCTAGCAATCGACACAGAGCCAAGACGCGTCGATCTGATGGTGAAGGTTCGTTGACGCATACGACGCGTACAAGATGAATCCCGTCTGGTTGTTGATGCAACGAAGAAGTGAAGAAGATCATGGAGAGTGTTGATTGGAGAAGCTTGTGAGTGATATGCAAACTCAGGTATCGGAATTAGATTATGGAAGGTTCAAATTCTGCTACGATTCTGATTCTGTTTAGCTTTTGTTGTTGTTGATTCGACGTGTGCCATAGAGTGATGAATGCAATGAGGATTTGAGCAAGATTGGTGAAGATTAAGAGAGAATGATAAAGATTGTATCTGTTTTCTGTTATTGGTGATGAAGATTGAAGAGAATGGAGGACGATTGAGAAAGAAATTGATGAGATTATGAAGAATTGGTTCGGTTTTTGTGAGTTCTTGGTGCTGGAAAACTGAAGAAAATGATGAAGATTGTGAGAACTTGATAAGGATTGTGAATAATTGGTTGAATGTTGAAGTGAATTCAAGATGATAGTGGAGAGAATTCTTGCGGGATTTGAGAGAGTCAGCCAGCGTTTTTTCTTCTTGTTGTTTCTGTTATATCTGATGAAGGTTCCAGAGAATTATTCTGTTATTGTATCAAAAACGGTTACGAAAAATCTGTTACTCCCTTTTTCTTTCTGAGTTTGTTATATTTTCTTTTCTCATTCCGTTAATGACACTCCCTTTTTCAAATTCTATTACTCTTTTCTTTTGGTTAATTCTATTATTTGTTACTTGCTGCGTTTTGAATGCCATATGCCTTTTCTCTTTTCTTTTTCTTGTTTTTCTATTGCGTTTTATGCTCACGAATTACTTCACGTGTGGCGCTGTTTGCGTGATGCGTTCATAAGACGATGGATTCAGTGAGTTTCATGAGCTGTGACAAACACACCTTTTGTTATCCATCTGGAAGTTTCATTTTGGCCTCTTGAAATTAAAAAAAAAAGAAAACAACTTGATGACGTGTTTCTTCTTTCACTTTTAAGATGCTGCAAGTTGAGGATTAGGGAGTACACCAAATGGCCCTTTTTATTTGTTTTTTTCTCTTTTGGTAATGTTTCCTCATAAATGGGCCTATGATGGGCTTGTAACAAATCCAACAAACTGATATGACATTGGAAAATAAAAAGGAAATTTGGGAATTTGAATATAGAGATAAAGAAAATCGGTGATAAAAAATGAAGAAGAATGGCAATTATAAATGACCGGATATGGATTTAAATGATATCCACAAATGGGAGAACTCGAAATATGGACAATGTGTGAGAAATTGATTAAACGGATGATTGGATAAAATGGTTTAGAAACGGATGAAAATTTTGACATTTTGCGGGACAACCATTTATCGCCAATACGCACATAATCACGAAATCTCGATCAATCAGTCCATTCAAACTCAACCATCTTGCCCCACTTCCACCATAACCATTTAGCTCAGGAGAACACCCTACCACTGAACAATTCACACGCGAAACAACAACCATTTGAAAAGATCAGTCTTTGAGCCTCTGACCAGAATTACTTCGAATTAATCTAAATTATTCTCTGGACCAATAAATCCTCAAATGCATACAATGAAAATACCCATGATACATTTGAATCCTCGGACCCAAAAACTATCACTTGAACCACTGCCTGGTAAATCAAGTACTTTTGCGCACAACACGATTCAACGCCGAATTTGCACTGTTTGAGACATAACCCCTGAAGCATGAAGACTCAGCAACTGAACTAATCTCTTGATAATTTGACCAAGATTAGGTCAAACGTCCGTCTGACTCAGATCGACGCTCTAAAATCACTGCCAGCTTATGCTATGCTTCCACAATGGATGTGATGCTTCATTTTTCTATGCTAATGATGCAACGCGAAATATGAAAGTGATATGAGTATGATGAATATGATGTGATATGATGCTAAAAAAGGAGAGGGCAAATTTAGGGTGTTACAATGGCCAGTCAGGGCAAGTCACACGCACGCGCCAGGCAAAGCTTTTCATCAAACATGTGATGTGCAACATGTATGGCCAAATTACTCCATCAAGAAAACTCCAAATGGATTTTTTGTAAACATCAAAGTTGCTCATTGTTGTCTTCTCTTCAACTTTCATGTTTAGAGAATTTTCATAGGATCAATCGTTTGGAAGTTATGTTGGCTCAAATTCAAGGTTTCACACTGATCAAATCCTAGGCATATTGGCCCAAGGCATGCCCATCTCTGCAGGCCTATGTATGCAAGTTTTCTTCATTGACTTCAATGACATTTTTTAGGCATCCCAAGGCTTCATTTTCATTTGGAGTGAACACCAAACATGTTATGTGAAGTTTGCTCTTCAATTTGATCACAAAAACTTCTCCATTTGGTGCCTTGTTCTGGAAGTTTCATCTCATGAAGATCACAACTTTGCAACTGGTTTTCTTGTTGACCAAGGAAATGTTACAAAGGTTGAATTCATTTCAGTTCAACCTTGAATGCATCAGTTAACTTGTTATGATCACAATGTATCATGCTTAGAGTGAAATTAATCACATATATGCATGTGTACACTAGCTGCCATGCACATTATGAAGAATCAAGCAAATGAGCAACTTCAATAACAAGTCAAGCAACATTGATCTGATCAACTTCATCACACATCATTGGAGTCTCATCATAAGCCATATTCCCCATCACATTTGATCAAACTCGAATCAAACAAACTCAGTTTCATGCCATTGTACCAAACACCCTTCAAGTTGCTTCACTCACCTCAAGTTAACTCTACTCTAGTTCTACATGTTAACTAGAGTAGTTAACTTCTAACCACACCTATAAGAAGCTGCCCATAACTGAATCATAACCAACTTGGCCATTTGCTCAAAATAACACACTTTACACTTCAAATGATCTGAATTTCTCTCTGCACATTGAAGATTCCGCTCTACATTTTGCTCTCTACTCTTCTGATTCTTCATCCACACATTGTAATCTTCATTAATCCATCACAACCTCCATGTTCTACACATTCTCTATGGCTTAATCAAGTTGAATACTCTAGAACAAGCTCAACTGATTTTCTAAATTTTCCACAATTTGACAAGATTTCATTGATTCAGAGTGTTTATTTCACTCTTGGAAGATCAAGATCAATTATTGGAACCTAATCTCTGGCTTTCTTCAACATTTGAAGATCTGCAATTCACAGGTTTCATCTTGGACCTGGGCCTTCCTTTCCATTACCATCCCACGCAAATAGCCCAATGCTTTTGAACTTGTTTCTGTTACTGGATCCACCCCTTTCTATTTCTTTTCTTTTTAAATTTTCATTTTATCCCCATTCCATTTTTTATTTTTAAGAATACCGAACCATCACAAAAAATTCCAAATTAATTCATACATACTTTTCTCCATTTTATAAAATTTTCCAAAAATTATATTTCCATTTTCTTTTAGTTTTTTGGTCCATAAATTATTTTTCTTTTAATTTCTTTTGGAATTTCTTTCTTCATGACCTCACTGTCTTCTCCATTTTATTTCTTCCAATCAAAAAAATAGTTTTCACTCCATTCTTTTTTATTTGTCCAGAAGACATGTTGAAGCTCCTAAAAATATTTATCAATAATTTTTAAGTCACCTTTGGTCTCTTTTTGTGCCTCTTCTTTGAGCTTGTCCCACCAAAAATTACAGATTAATTCATACATACTTTTCTCCATTTTATAAAATTTTCCAAAAAATTTATTTGAATTTTCTTTTATTTTTTTGGTCCATAAATTAATTTTCTTTTAAAAATATTTTTTTCCATAATTTTTAAGTTAGCTTTGGTCTCTTTTTGTGCCTCTTCTTTGAGCATGTCCCACCAAAACTCTAAATAACTTTGCACAATTATTTGAAAGGGTTAAATTGTGATTTTCTGGGAGATCTTTTGGAGTGTTTTTTGTCTCTGGTAAATGACCTTGGATACCAAATTTCATAATTGTTTCATGTCCATAACCATTTATTTGATACCTTGTTTCCCAAGTCACATTTTGTTCATTCTTCTTCCATCCTTCTAACCTAATTTTGGGTAAGGCATTCATGCCATTAATTATAGGTCTTTTTAATGAGTTATTAGGGTTCCGTTAGACATTAATAAGTCCCTTGTATTCAATTATAGGTCCTTGGTTTGAAGTTTTAGGTTGCTTGGTTCATAAGTTTCACTTTTGTTCATGTGTGCCTTCTTTGACCTAACTCTCCATTTCCTTTCTCTTTAATCATTTTAAATTGATTTTACGGGTCTTGTATCCACTTCATACACTTCTTATACATTTCATAATGTGTTCACCTCCATTCTCACATCATTTTAGCAAATCAAAAATCCATTCACTTCTTTTGTTAATCTTTTGAATGCTCACTTCTAATTCAAGTTTCCTTGTCCCATAACCCTAAAGTGTATCATACTTGTTCGTTTGTGATTAATTGTACTTCAAATCTTCATCTTACCATACCATCTAGCCTCTGGTTTTTGTAAGGAAAATTTATATTTCATTATTCATTGTTTGACTTTTATTCTAAGTCTTTCTTTTCTTATGAAACCATATGTTCATTTCTTCTCATTCCTTCTTCATTTTATCTCTTACATTTGAGTCTCTCTTCTAATGATTTGTTCATAATTTCATTTACTTTTTGAGACACTTTTAATTGAAGTTAGGTTCTGACTTTAACATTCACCCATGGTTTGATAATGTCGCTCCCCCAAAAAGACAACGGGGTCAGATATGGTACAGACGCGAACAGTCGGCGAAAGGAGAAGATGAAAGTGAACTGAAAAGAGTCGCCAGCTAGGCATTTTTATCCCGAAGGAAAGGTAATGCTGCATAAACCTAGAAAAGATATGGATAAGATAGTCGCGAACCAAAGAAACTGAGAAAGGGGGTTGGTTACAACCTGGGAAGTTATTAGCACCCAGATTGTTCGTCGTACTCGACGGGATCCACGCTTAAAAGATTGTGTTTAAAGGGGTGGTGTCTGTGCAAAAGCTAGAAAAGGGTGTACAAGTGCCAGTGCAAGAAAGTGAGGTGAGGTGTTCAGGAATGAGGCTTAAAGGATAATACTGAAAGAGGGGGAAGACAAGGAGACTTTTATTCGATAACAGTTAAGTTATGCCTACGTATCCTCTCGTGCAATGAGGAAGTCAGAACACCGTAGTTCGACTCAAAGAGACTGGAAAAATAAATTGACTGTGAACTGCCTGCTTGTCTATGCTCAAGTGTGTGACTCGTCTGGCTCGAGTGCTAACTGTCTTGCATTAGACGGAAGAAGCAAGTTCTCGGTTATGAATGAGGATGATGAGAAAAGAATCCCGAAGGAGACGACTATTGTTTGTTTTGGTGTTTTCAATCTTTTATTGCTTTTTGTGTTTGTCATAAGTTAATGAGCATAAGCCTAAACCAAGGGTTAGTAAACTCATCATATCCTCCCTTTGATTAGGGATAATGAGAATACCTTAAGTATGAGATAAACATCTCAACTTAATTACCATGATGATGTAGGATTAAGATCATTAACCTACTTGTGATTATTTAGATGTTTTTGAGTTTTTGTTAAGTGTTAAGTAATGAGTTTAAGCCATAATCAAGGATTAGTGAACTCATTACACCATCCTAATAGAAGGATAATAGATGAGAGCACTTAAGCTGAGGAAGATACCTCAACTTAATCCGTGATTAGGGATTAACCTCATGACGAAACAAACCTTTATTAAAATAGATTTTAATTAAGGGTGAGATTAAGAAGTGAATTTTATGGTTTGCAAGACAACTTGAGGGGGACTTGTCCATTAACACTAGGGTTAGTCCTTCTTAACCAATAAAGGAAGAATTAGAACCCTAATGCAAGGCCCAAGTTACAAGTTAATGTCTTAATGATTATTAAGTGGATTGATTAAGAGGTTTAAACAAATTAAGGTTTTAACACTTAGGATTAAAGTTATACACTCTATCCTAAGAAAAGGATGCAGGCATAACCCTAATCACAAAGTCTTAAAGCCTTAAGGGTTTAGTCTCTAATGATGACGTGAGAAGAGAGACACAAAGAAGACACAAAGGTAAAAACTAAAGGGGAACTAATCCTAACCCTAATTATTGTCATGCTTTGATTTTCCTATGGTTTGTAAGGCTTGGAAGAGATCTCCAGAGAAGCCACCAATGGAAGTGTTAGAACAATTATGGTTCTGAACCTCTAAGTGTTTTGATGATAACAAAGCTTTTTATATTAGAAGTTCTAATGAATATATTTACTCTTGTGTAGAAGACAAACTTATTTAAGTGAACCGTACGTGCTTAGAAGATTCATTTTGTCACATACAGAAGATACTCTCAAAGGAGAATCCAACATTAAATAAACATATTTATTGACTGCGCATCTTTTATTTATTATCTCTGATCTCCGCTTAGAAGATGCTGGTATCCTTATTAAAGACATTAATTAAAGAATATTTTAATTAATGAACAAAGACAAGTATCTCTACTTATGGAAGGAATTTATGGTATTAAAGTCTATCCTAATTTAATTCAAGATGTCTCCAACGGCTACATTCTCAAGAACTATATAAAGGATTTCATTTGAAGAATTCAGCAACGCATCTCATTATATTCACGCAAATCAATCAAATCATATTGTGCTTATTTTTGTAACTTTCACTTAGTGATCCTTGCTTATCAAGAAGCATTCTAAGTTACTTCTTTATTATATTTTTGTAATAGTTATTCTATTCCTTGAGTGACTAAGTTTAGTCAGAAGACTCAAGAGGACATTGACTATAGGTCTTTGTGTGTATTCTTATTGAATAGTGGATTAAGACCTCAGTAGAGGCAAAATCACCTTGGCGGGTGGACTGGACGTAGTTTGAGTTCAAACGAACCAGGATAAATTAAACGTGTCATTAGAAGTTATTTTTAATTGTTAAAGAAAACCCAATTCCAACCCCCCCTTCCTTGTGTTTTGCGCACCTTCAATTGGCATCAGAGCGCTAGGTTCTGAGTATTACACTTAACCGTGTCAGTAAAAGATCCAGAAGTTAAACACATGGCAGAAACTGGAATTAACAACAATGACTATCAGAATGACAAGATCAATGCTAAACCTCCTATATTCAATGGTGACAATTTTGACTACTGGAAGGATGTTCTGGAGAGTTTCTTTCTAGCTCTAGATGGAGATCTCTGGGACATGGTGACAGATGGATACATTCATCCTGTTGGAGCAGATGGTCAGAAGATTGAAAGAAAAAATATGACAGCTCAACAGAAGAAGGAATTCAGAAATCATCACAAAGCTAGGACCATACTTCTAAGTGCCATCTCTTACACAGAATATGAGAAGATCACAAACAGGGATTCAGCTAAACACATGTTTGATTCTCTGAGGATGACACATGAAGGCAACTCTCAAGTCAAGGAGACTAAAGCTCTAGCTCTCATCCAGAAGTATGAAGCTTTCAAGATGGAAGAAGATGAAACCATTGAAAAAATGTTTTCAAGGTTCCAAATCCTGGTAGCTGGACTAAAAGTTCTGGACAAAGGCTACTCAACAGCAGATCATGTGAAGAAAATCATCAGAAGTTTACCAAAAGCTTGGAGGCCCATGGTCACTGCTTTAAAGTTATCAAAAAATCTGAATGAAATTTCCTTAGAAGAACTGATCAGCTCCTTGAGAAGTCATGAGATTGAGTTAGAAGAAGATGAACCCCAGAAGAAAGGTAAGTCTGTAGCTCTTAAATCTAACAAACATGTTTCTAAAGCTTTACAGGCAGAAGAAGAAGAAAGCTCTGGATGTTCATCAGAAGAAGATGAATTATCTCTCCTATCCAGAAGAGTTCAACAACTCTGGAAGCATCGTCAGAAGAAGTTCAGAAATACCAGAAGAACAAATAATTATTCTGAATCAACATCTGGTCACAAGAAACCCAGAAGCAAAGAAGTTGTGTGCTACGAATGCAAAGAACCAGGACACTATAAAAGTGAATGTCCAAAACTTCAGAAAGAAAAACCCAGAAACAAATTCAGCAGAGAAAAGAAAAAGAGTCTCATGGCGACATGGGATGATTCTGAATCATCTGAAGCAGAGTCAGATTCTGAAGATGAACAAGCTAATATTGCATTAATGGCAAACATACCAGAAGATGATCACTCATCAGAATCAGAGTTAGAATCAGATTCAGAAGAGGTATTTTCTAAATTTTCTAGACCTCAGTTAGGAGCTAGCCTCTCAGAAATTCTTGAAAAATATCAGAAGCTTCAATTCAAATACAAAGACATTAAACAAAGTCTAGTATCTAAATTAGAAGAAGTTAGAAAACTAAAAACAGAAAACTCTGAGCTGAAAGAAAATCTCTTTGAATGTAAAAACTCTTTTGAGAAACTTAAAGCTCAGAAGAAATCTGAATTAGAAGATCTAATCAACTCTGATAATATCATAAAACAATATGATTATAGCTTTCAACAATTTCTTACTAAAAGCTTAGATAGAAGTAAGATTGCTTCTATGATCTATGGTGTTAGCAGAAATGAAAGAAGAGGCATATGCTATGTGAAAAATAAAGAAACTCTGAAGCTAAAAAATATTGATGACATTGTCATAAATACTAATACTCCTCTAAGTTATCATTTCACCTATGGTCATAATCATGATCTTATATACACTAGTGAGTCATCTTGTTCTACAAGTTCTGATCTAAAACCTAAAATGAATCAGAAGTTTGTAAAAACTAACAAACAAGGACCCAGAAGAATATGGGTACCCAAGGATAAAATTGTGTATGTTGCAGATGTCTTTAACAGCAAAACTGAAACACCAATCATGGTACCTGGACTCTGGATGCTCACGTCACATGACAGGAAGAAAGCATATGTTCCAAAGTCTTGAATTAAAAGATGGAGGCCACGTAGGTTTTGGAGGCAATCAAAAAGGAAGAATAATTGGCTCTGGAACTATTGGTAATGGAAATCTTCCCTCTATCTCTAATGTTCTACTTGTAGAAGGATTAATGCATAACTTATTATCCATAAGTCAATTAAGTGATAATGGCTATGACATAATCTTTAATCAAAAGTTCTGTAAAGCTGTTAGTCAGAAAGATGGAACAATCCTCTTTAGTGGAAAGAGAAAGAACAACATTTATAAAATAAAGCTTTCAGAATTAAAAATTAAAAATGTAAAATGTCTAATGTCTGTGGAAACTGAGCAATGGGTCTGGCACAGAAGATTGGGACATGTTAATATGAGAAGATTATCTCAACTTAACAAACTCAATCTAGTCAGAGGACTTCCAAATTTGAAGTTCAACTCAGAAGCTCTGTGTGAAGCATGTCAGAAAGGCAAATTTTCAAAAACTGGTTTTAAAGCTAAAAATGTTGTATCTTCCTCTAGACCATTAGAACTTTTGCACATTGACTTGTTTGGACCAGTGAAAACTGCTTCTGTAAATGGCAAAAAGTATGGATTGGTGATCGTAGATGACTTCAGTAGATGGACATGGGTAAAGTTTCTTAGACACAAGGATGAGTCAATTGCTGTATTTTCTAACTTCTGCAAACAAGTTCAAAATGAAAAAGAATCTAAAATCATTAAAGTCAGAAGTGATCATGGTGGAGAATTTGAAAATAAACAATTAGAATCATTTTTTAATGAAAATGGCATCTCTCATGATTTTTCTTGTCCTAGAACTCCACAACAAAATGGGGTTGTAGAACGTAAAAATAGAACATTACAAGAGATGGCCAGAACCATGATAAATGAGACTAATATGGCTAAACATTTTTGGGCAGAAGCAGTAAATACAGCATGCTATATTCAGAATAGAAGCTCTATAAGACCTATTCTTGAAAAGACTCCTTATGAATTGTGGAAGAACAGAAAGCCCAACATTTCATATTTTCATCCTTTTGGATGTATTTGTTTTATCTTAAATACTCTTGATACTCTGAATAAATTTGATTCTAAGGCACAAAAGTGTTATATGTTAGGATACTCTGAACGTTCTAAGGGATACAGAGTATACAATACAGAAACACGCATTGTGGTAGAATTTATTCATGTTAAATTTGATGATAAGCTTGGTTCTGAAAAACCAAAGCAGAATGAATTTTCTGCAGATATAGAAGTAGAAATCTCTACAAACAGAACTTCTAAAGATCAATCATCTAAAGATCAAAACAATACAATTTCTCCAACAACATCTGAAGAACCCATCCAGAAGAAGCTATCCAGAAGCAATATTAATCACCCAGAAGATAAAATCTTGGGATAGAAAGATGAACCAATCAGAACAAGATCTTCATTCAAAAACTCTGAAGAGACTTTAATGGGACTTGTTTCTCTGATTGAACCAACTTCCGTAGAAGAAGCTCTCTCAGAAAATGATTAGATTCTGGCTATGCAAGATGAACTAAATCAATTCACCAGAAATGATGTGTGGGATCTAGTTCCTAGGCCCAGAGGATTCAACATCATTGGCACCAAGTGGGTATTCAGAAACAAGCTAAATGATAAAGGAGAAGTTGTCAGAAACAAAGCAAGACTGGTTGCACAAGGTTATAGTCAACAAGAAGGAATTGACTATACAGAAACCTATGCACCAGTCGCCAGGTTAGAATCAATCAGACTTCTAATATCATTTGCTGTAAATCATAATATTATTCTATATCAAATGGATGTCAAAAGTGCATTTTTAAATGGTTATATTGACGAAGAAGTGTATGTACACCAACCCCCTGGTTTTGAAAATACAAAATTTCCAGAACATGTTTACAAACTCAAAAAATCATTATATGGTTTAAAACAAGCTCCCAGAGCTTGGTATGAAAGACTAAGTAATTTTCTTCTGGAAAATAAGTTCATCAGAGGGAAAGTGGATACAACTCTTTTCAGTAAAAACATTAAAAATGATCTTCTGATATGTCAAATTTATGTAGATGATATAATTTTTGGTTCTACTAAAAGTGCCTTGGGAAAGGAAGTTGCTAAATCTATGCAGGCAGAATTTGAAATGAGCATGATGGGAGAACTAAAGTTCTTTCTGGGAATTCAAATAAATCAAACATCAGAAGGAACATATATCCATCAAAGCAAATATGTAAAAGAACTTCTGAAGAAATTTGATTTATCAGAAAGCACTATATCTAAAACTCCTATGCATCCTACTTGTATTTTGGAGAAAGAAGAGGTAAGTAAGAAAGTAGATCAGAAGCTCTACAGAGGTATGATTGGATCTCTTCTCTATCTAACTGCTTCTAGACCAGATATTCTATACAGTGTATGTTTATGTGCTAGATTCCAATCAGATCCTAGAGAAACTCACTTAACAGCAGTTAAGAGAATCTTTAGATATCTGAAAGGTACTACTAATCTTGGTCTGTACTACAGAAGATCAGAAGAGTATAAACTTGTAGGATATTGTGACGCTGATTTTGCTGGAGACAGAACAGAATGAAAAAGTACCTCTGGAAGTTGTCAATTTCTAGGAGACAATCTAATCTCTTGGTCTAGCAAAAGACAGCCAACCATAGCATTATCAACTGCAGAAGCTGAATACATTGCAGCAGCTGGATGCAGTACTCAAATGCTCTGGATGAAAAATCAGCTTGAGGATTTCAATATCTATGAGAGTAACATTCCCATCCTCTGTGACAATACTTCTGCTATTTGTCTCTCTAAAAATCCAATTTTACATTCTAGAGCTAAACACATAGAAGTTAAACATCACTTCATTAGGGACTATACTCAGAAGGGAATTTTAATGTTAAAATTTATAGACACAAATCACCAATGGGCTGATATTTTTACAAAACCCCTTTCTGAAGATAGATTTAATTTCATACTAACTAACCTTAGCATGAAATTATGTCCAGAATGAAAATGCTTTAATTATATGTATTTATCACCTGGAAGTTCTGATATTTATCTTCTCTATGGTTATCTCAGAAGATGCTATGCTCTAATTGTTTCATTCTTAGAACTTCTGTTCAAAGGATTAACATGCAGATCTTCAAATCAACAAGTGTCAAAATTCTAAATAGTGACAGAACATGCCTTGGTAACTGTTCTCTACAGAAGGACAACTGTTGAGATTCTGGAATCTGATACGGCTAGACTTGACACCAAAAAGGCAAGAAAATCTCTTGGGTAACTGTTCCAGAATCGTTTACGCATTACCCTATGTCAGCGCATTTAATGCTTTTAATCATTATGTTTTTTTAAACTTAAATTTTCCCACTAATTTCTCAACTAATTAAATGCTTTATTTTTCTATATATGTCAAGTGTCTCTCTCACTTTCAACTTTTACCCGTATTTTACTCTTACTGAATTTTCTTAACCTCACTCTTGCGTCTTCCTTAAACTTTCTTCAAAAACCCTAAACCTTCAAATATCATCTTAGTAACTAATGGCTTCATCTTCTCAACGCAAAGATTTTTCTGATGTGTACTATGTTGAGCCCACAAAGACTCTCTCAACTCCTACTGACAAATTGGAAGTCCTGTGTGAGTTATTTGTGGATTTCGAAAGTTTAAAGGAAAATGGTTTTGATCTCCTCCCGTATGTTGAAGCTCAGGGCTGGGAAAAGTATTTTGACAGATTAATGGGACCAGTCTTTCCTAAACTGGTTAAAGAATTCTGGGTTTATGCATCATCAAACGACGCACTGGTTACCTCTTATGTGCTTAGTAAAAAGGTGGTTATTTCTGAAGACCATCTTGCTAAACTTCTTGAAGCTGATGGAAATGGTATCAAATGTAGTGACATGGACAAAGCATCTGATACTGCTGTGATAGCAAAGGAAATTTTTACCTCTAGAAAACCCTCCAACAAAATCAAAGACTTGAAGACTCCTCTCCGTATTTGGGCAAAAATCATTCTTGGGACAATCTGTCACAGGAAACCTACAAACTCTCCAGATTACATCAACCTGGACCAACAATTTCTTCTCTACTTCATTTCCAAGAAGAAGAAGAACAACCTTGCACACACTCTTTTCCAGAATCTTAGAGTCAGTGTGAAGGAAACTAGAGATGGTGAAAAAACCAAAAGGGATTGGATTCCTTTTGGACGTATTATTTCTGATATACTCTGCCAAAACAAGCTGGTAGACTTTCTAGCAGAGTTGAAGAAAACTGAACTTCTAGAAACAGATGTTGGCAAACCTCTGAATGCTAAGAACTTGAAAAAGATGAAGTTCATTACATCTATTCAGCAAGAACCTGTTCTTCATTCTAGAGAAGTAATCAGCACCAGAAGGATCCCATTGGAAGACTTCCCTCTCTTTTCCTCTGATACACCTGCAGATGTTGTAGTCAACTACCTGGATATCTGCAAGCGACAAGGTATGGAACCACAGTTCAAGCCTATTGAACTCAAACAGAAAGCTCCAGACGTTGCCTCTGTAAGACTCAAGAAGAGAAAGACTGCTGAAGGACCTTCTCAGAAGATGCCAAAATCATCTAGAACATCAGGTAAATCTTCTGCCTCTAACTCTGAATTCATTTCTGTAGTAGAAGAAGTAAATGTAGAAGTGTCTGAACTACCTTCTAGCACCTTATCTTCTAGCCAACTATCCTCTGTTGATATTCCCTCTGAACAAATTCCTGCCTCTGAACCACCTCAAACTGTTAATCCCATTCAAACTGAAATCCCTGCAACTGCTGCTGTAGCGTCCATCCTCTCTTCACTATATCCACCAGAAGCTGAAACCCATCCACCACAAACTATTTCTGATTTTGACATACCCATTGATAATACTCCACTATCTGACATTGATCGCTCTCCAACAACTGAAACACAAACTGCTTTGCAAGATGCTCTAGATCTTGATCTTGAACATTTTCAAGACTCAGATTCTGTCCAACTTCCATCTCCTGAACATGCACCCAGACTATCTCCCATAAGAGAAAGCTCACTGTCCTCTTATATATCTACTCCACCAAACTCACCTACTGTCATAAACATTCCTGATACTCCAGAAGAAACTGAAAATGAAAATCCTCTCAGAACATCTGTTGATTTTGAAGCCCTACAAAAACTGTCCTCCGTATCAAACAAAAGAGCAATACCCATACCAAAACCAAAACCAACTAGAACAAACATTTCTGCTTTACTTCTTGCTTTTGAAACAGGCTTGAAATTAAAGTTAGAGGATCTGAAGTCTGCATGCTCAGAGCTTACAGATCCAGCTGCTTCTGATTTTCTGTGGGCTACCCTCAGAAAGTGGTTTAATGCTGAGTCCAAAAGACTTAAGGACATCTGCTATGATGTTGCTCACCAGAACTTCTGTGAGTACCTTCAAGCAGTAGTCTCAAATGTTGAACAGGCTAAACCTCTGGATAACAAGCCTTGGACAGAGTCAGAACCTGTGGATGAACTCTCAGCACTTCAAATGGTCTTGGTATCTTCTGAAGAAGAACATGTTGATGAACCTGATACTCAAGCTGCTCCAGAAGCTGAAGAACCTCTGGCTACAGATTTTGTTCTGCAAACTCTACAAGAGCTGAAGAAGGAAAATCAGCTGGTGAAAGAACGTCTGGATAAGCAAGAAGAAACCACTGCTGAAATGAAGACATTACTTAGCAAGCAAGTGGAATCTTCATCAGATATCAAATCTTTGTTGGAGACCTTAGTTACTAAGATGAACTCCTAAAATATTTTTTGCTTATCTTCTGCATTAGCTATTCTGTTGTTTTATCTTCTGCTACTCCTTAACTCTTTGAACTTCTACTGGTTTTGTTTTTGCTTATAATTTTTAATATATTGGTTACTTTTTATCTTTTTCACTTGCTCTGATTCTTTTTGATTATGACAAAAAGGGGGAGAAACGTAAATGATTCTGATCCATAGCAGTTTACCATAATTTGCCTCTTACATATAATTCTAATAAAACTATTTGAGTTGTTATCATGAAAAGAAACAGGTCAAGTAATCAACTCAGGGGGAGCTAAGAATCATGGAACATCTGAAAGAATTCTTCTTCTAATCAAAGGGAGTTCACTTAATTTAATTAAACTCTATTCTCTTTATTTAAAATGTTTTGTCATCATCAAAAAGGGGGAGATTGTTAGAACAATTATGGTTCTGAACCTCTAAGTGTTTTGATGATAACAAAGCTTTTTATATTAGAAGTTCTAATGAATATATTTACTCTTGTGTAGAAGACAAACTTATTTAAGTGAATCGTACGTGCTTAGAAGATTCATTTTGTCACATACAGAAGATACTCTCAAAGGAGAATCCAGCATTAAATAAACATATTTATTGACTGCGCATCTTTTATTTATTATCTCTGATCTCCGCTTAGAAGATGCTGGTATCCTTATTAAAGACATTAATTAAAGAATATTTTAATTAATGAACAAAGACAAGTATCTCTACTTATGGAAGGAATTTAGGGTATTAAAGTCTATCCTAATTTAATTCAAGATGTCTCCAACGGCTACATTCTCAAGAACTATATAAAGGATTTCATTTGAAGAATTCAGCAACGCATCTCATTATATTCACGCAAATCAATCAAATCATATTGTGCTTATTTTTGTAACTTTCACTTAGTGATCCTTGCTTATCAAGAAGCATTCTAAGTTACTTCTTTATTATATTTTTGTAATAGTTATTCTATTCCTTTAGTGACTAAGTTTAGTCAGAAGACTCAAGAGGACATTGACTATAGGTCTTTGTGTGTATTCTTATTGAATAGTGGATTAAGACCTCAGTAGAGGCAAAATCACCTTGGCGGGTGGACTGGACGTAGTTTGAGTTCAAACGAACCAGGATAAACGTGTCATTAGAAGTTATTTTTAATTGTTAAAGAAAACCCAATTCCAACCCCCCCTTCCTTGTGTTTTGCGCACCTTCAGGAAGAAGCAGATGAGAGGAGGAGAAGCAGAAGAAACAAGTTACTTACTTCACTGAAGAAGATAAGTAACTTGAGGAAAGGAAGTGAATGATGAACATGAATGAGCAAGCTCACTCTAAAGCAAATGAAAATGCAGCAAGGATGCATAAGAAGAATGAAAAGAGAAAGGAGAAGTGAAGGCAAATTCACTTCTCAAATTACTTACCACCTGAAAATGTTAGCATAAGGAGAGGAATGAAATGAAAATGAAATGTATGCAAAGGTAAAAACCAAAAACAAAATCAAACACATGATGCAAATGATGCTATGAGATGATGCAAAAGCATGTAAAGTGTTATGAATGTTCATACAAGAGATGGAATGCCAAGGAAGCATGCTTTGAAGTTTGAAAGTTCATGAAAGTTAATGAAAGGAAATGAATGCAAATCATGGAAAATGAATTAAGAAATGATCAAGCATGATTCTAACATGTCCTAAGATGTCTAAGATGACATATGAATGCATGAAATGTCATGGCAAGTTCATGTATGGATGCATATGCAAGATGAATGCAAATGAAGATGCAAACTTAGGGTTACATGAAAGGATGAGATGCAAATGGCCAAGACAGAAGCAAATGACATGATAAAAAATTTAAAATGCACTCAAAGGAACCCTAAACCTATACTAGGTTAACATCCAAAGAGGGAGGTCAGAAGCTAAACCTAGAAGGAGTTATGAATTTCCTAAGTTTTTAGGGTTCTTTGGGTTATCTTCAATGTAAAATGCCAAATAATTTGAAAATTCAAGATAAAAATGAAACAAAAATGTTTTTGGATGCTAGAAGTCATGCATAGAACAATGCAAAAATAACCATTCACAAACTCAACTTGGTTTAAAAGTTATGAATTTTTGAAGTTAGGGTTAGAAAATGAACATTTTTAAGAACCCTAATTCATTGAAAAATGTCAAAGCATGATCAAAACCAAAAAGAAATTTGTATGGTGAGTTTGTAAATGTTTCTAAATGTCTAAGAAGGCTCTCTGATTTTTTTGGTGATTTTTAAATACTTAAATGTATTTTTAATTAATTAAAATCAATTAACTAATTAAATAAAACATTTAAATGATTTAAAAATAATTTTTTAATGCAAAAAATAAAAATAAAAATATTTTTGGGGGGAGAAAAATATTTGAAATCAAAATGCAGAAGAAAAATATTTTTGGAATTTTCTAAGTATTTTTAATAAATTGCTCAAAATAAATGGAATAAAATGAAAATAAAAATGAATTAAAGGCTGGTCAACTGATCCAATGGATCAGATTCAAACTGGGGTTTGGAGGGAAGACCACGCACTCATCTTAATGGTCACAATTCAAACTGACTAAATCCTAATTAATTAATTAATTAATCACAATTAAAATTTAATGAGCTAATCTGAGCCATCCACTGCCTAACCCTAATCCTCATCCAACGACCCAAATTCAAACTTAGCCTTAAACACGTCATTAACCCTAATCAATTTTAGGTGGCCGGAGAAGACTTCCGGTCGTCTTCTCCGGCGAGACCAAATTGTCAACTTCTTCCCTAGGTCATTTCCAGAGCTCTAAAGCTCCAGATCACTTCCCCGACCTCCCCAAAGATGAATAAAGCATCAAAACACATTTCTCATGGCTGAATCAAGGGATACGAATCAAAACCTAAAAACTGCAAAAGTTTCAGAGCATGCATACAAGCTTATTTCTCAACCATTTTCAAAAGTAAACACATCATGATGATCAGCAAAGCATAAAGAACATTTCTATAACAAGAAATTACATTTCTGGAAAATTTGTTCTTGAGGATACCTGAAGTGAAGCTTTCTCAATCTGAGCTATCTGGCCTCCTTTTTGGTGCAAAATGACTCCAATGATCCTCCTGGTGATGCTTTGATGCTTGAAAAGAGTTTATAAGGGCTGGTTTGAGTGGTTGTTCTTCAGCTGGTCAAAAATCGTGTTTCCGTTTTGGGTATTTTTAGGCTGCAATGAAGGGTGGGAAATGATCCTCTTGTGATGCTGAGTTGATTGATGAAGGAAGTTTTGAGTTGGAGTGTGTGAGCTATGAGTTTCGAAAGCTTTTTCTTTTGAGGTGATTTTGAGGAACTTGGTGATTCTGAGGTTTCAGCCTTGTGTGTTGTATGTTATGAGTTGCTTTTGATCCACATAACAAGCTTTGATAGGTCAGAAGAGTTGTTGTGGCCTATGGTGATTAGTATGGGCAAGTTCCCAAAATGTCAACATAACTTGTACTTGAGGTATGGGCTGGTTCAGTGGCTATACAAGGGCATGTCTGGCCTCAACATTGATCAAGGAGAGCCATGGAATTGAGATTGGAGTGTTGCAGCAAGTGGAAGCATGGTTGTATGAGTTTTTGCAAGTTTTGTACATTTTTCCGCCTTTGTGATTTCTTGATGTGCAAGGCATAAAAACTTGAGATTCTTGGGCCAATTCTGATTCTTAGGCAATACACTGTGTTTGTATGATTCCTAGAAGTGTATTAGAGGTCACAAAATGGTTTGGTTTGTGAATTTGCAAAAAATCCTCTTTGGTGTGAAAGTGAAAATTATAGGATTTTTGCAAACTTTGCCAATCCCTATCTTGAATTACATAATGAATTAGAACTTGTTCTTGTACTTTTTGAAAAGGGAATTATCCAATCTACAACTTTCATGACCAATAATTTTTCATTTGAAGCATTTTTGGTTGGGAAAGAGGAGGTTGAAATACTTTCCCAAAATGGAAAGTTTCCATTACAAGTCATTTCCATTTTTGGCAACTTTTGGTTTAGCTCAATTTCCTTCAATTTTGTGAACTTCCAAGCACTTTAATGATCAAATAAAGATCATATAACTTCAATTTGATGAAAAATCCACTTTGGTTCCATTGTTGGGGGCCTCAGATGCCCTGATTTTGCACTGACTTGCTCAAGAAGTTACCCAGTGAACATATGACTTCCACAATGAATTTCTTCATCAAACTTGGTATACATGATTCTTATAACATATTGAGACTATTAGAAACAAGAATGACCAAAAAATTGGAGTTATGGCCTCTGAAACCAAAACCCTAATTTCAGGTCATCTGTGTAGTGAAACCCTAGCTCTACTTCCATGCTTTCCAAGTTCCTGTGATTTCTTGACTTACTTGATCTTTGAGGGATATAGAATGATTATAGAACATACATGGACCCTCTTGTAATGATTGGAATCCTTTGGGGTGGCTCAGATGGACCCTTTGATTGCTCAGATCACAAACCCTAGATACAGATGAACTTGAACTAATGTAGTGAAACAAAAATGCAATATGAGATGGTATGCTTATGCTAATGCAATCATGAAAGATCACAAGTCCTGGTGTGAACCTAGTGAGGTCAAATTTGGGGTGTTTATAGATACATGTTTACCTTGCACTTTCATTTAACTTCTTCATCTAACTTCACCTTGAATTTCTTTAGGATTTGGTGCTTAGTCAGGGCATAGTTTGTTAGTGTTTGATATTATAAACTTAGAACACATTAATAGGGTTTACCTAGTGACTTTAGAAGTCTTTTATAATTTAATATCCATTACTTTTAGGATTTAGCGTTAGGGAACCATTAGTGCTTTTCCTTAGCTAATTTGAGCCTTACTTGTGCTTTTGCCTTGTTTATGCTTTCAATATGCATTGTTAAGCTAAACTTTGTTTTGTAGGGAGGTTGATGTAAGCTTTTTTTATACAACTTCTTCCTTTATCATATGTATACTTTCAAATTGTGTTTGTCATAGCACTTTGTGCTTTGTTTGTACAACTTCATTCTTTCCCTCTTTAGAAACAACTTAACTTCTTTAGAGAAGTAAGTTGCTTTCTAGTTTCCTCTTCTTTTCTTCGTCATTAGGATTAGAAAACCACATTAAACATAGGACATCCTTTGAATAAACAATTTAGGGTGAGTCTTAGTTCCCCTAGTTTTTATCCTTTCTCGACTTGAGTCCTTCTTTCTCATCTCAAAATAAAAATAAATCACCTAATAAAGGTCGAGCTTCCTCGTGCGCCAGGAGACTTTGCCATGGGGTACTTGCACATGTCCCATTTCGGGGCGAGGTGTAAGGCATCTACCATGATGAACAAGTTTTAGCATGGGGATGTTTCACAAACAACAAAATCAAAAACATTTCTTTCAAAACACATTAAACAAACAATAAACGTCTTTTCCTGCGGGAATTCTCTTCTCACCTCATTCACTCTAAACGAGAACTCGCTTCGACATGTCTCTTTACAAAACGGTAAAGCACTCGTACCAGATGAGCCTGCAACACCTGAGCATAAGCATAAACAGTTCAATTTCATACAAAACACAAACAAAGTTCCCGCCTTAGTTAGGCAAACTACGTCGACTCTAATTCTCATATCCCATGAGATACGTAGGCAGCGCAGTAGGGCCCGTTTGAGCACATTCTTTATTTTCCCTACATTCCCCATTCTTTCTTCTCGTTCTCGTTTTCTAGTTCCTTTTCTCATTCCAGTTCCAGTTAGTAGTTCTTTTATTCAACAGCAGTTTTATTCCTTACACTTTGAAACAACCTAACAAGTGTGGATCCCGTCGGGTACGGCGGACGATTAGAGGTGCTAATACCTTCTCGGTTCGTAACCGACTCCCAAACCCAGTTATTTGGTTCGCAGGAACTTGTACTTTCCTTTTTTTCCTTTGGTTTTTGCAGCATTATCTTTCCCATTCATTCGGGATAAAAATTTCTGGCTGGCGACTCTACCTTTTCCGCGCCCCTTTCGCGTTTGTACTAGGATTAAAACCCCAGGAGCGAAAGTTGGCGACTCTGCTGGGGATAAGAACCCATAATCTCTAGTTTCCCCTATGAGAATGAATCCTAGAGCTTTTCTGTTTCTATTTCTTTGGGTGTTTATTTGTTTGTTTTTGTGTGTTTTGTTTATTGTTTTTATTTACAGTCTTACTTTACAGCTTTATTTACTGCTTTCAGTATTTATTTTCCATGCATCATATATATTGGATTGTACTGGTTTTCTTTGGTAGGATGGGGTTATTGTGAGATGAACTCGTAACTGGGGCTCGAGTGCACCCTAGGCTTTAGCACAGACATTGTACTTCCATGGTATTTCACCATGATGAGTGGCGATGTGTTCCACACCTAGGCTGTGACCGTTTTGGAACTATCTTGTGTGGGGATTTCCTACACTTCAGGATACGACCTTGATGGTTATGTGCATCTGGGGACCAATAATTGAGGACCTTAGTGGAAACAACCCTCTCTGGTGATGATAGTGGCAAACAACATTTGTTGGCAAACCCACTTGCATCCTAGGGCCCAATAGGAACTCGCATAGGATGGTCTGGTTCTCTAGTAGGAACTCAGTCAAAACAAATTGTTCGTATAACAATAGTAATGTATTCCAAGGGTTGAATGTACTATTGTTTCTCAATTTAGTGCTTGAAGCTGGGAACTTATGAGGGATGCTTGTTTTTCCCAGACTCAGCTGAGACCTCCCTAAGTAGTACATAATGCTAAATCGATTCCTTGATTTGTTCATGAGCCATTTCTCGGAAATGGTGAACGTATTATTGCTATTCGGCTTTGAGAGTCTGTGATCTCGACCTGGAGCACAACCCTGAGATGGGAGGGATGTTTACAGGTTTGCAGGAACCCTAAACTTTCAACATACCCACTCTGCCAGTGTTATTTTGTGATATGAGCTAGTTCTATATGGTTCTTTGGTTCCAAATTGTGGGATTTCTACATAGAGACACTATTATTGTGACTCTTCATAGACACTTTATTATATGATCCGCGCGAACACAGACACGTCACTGATCACATACCTTGCCTTGCATAACATCATCACATCATTAATCATTTGTGTTTTTTTCATTCTCAGGGTTTATATATCGTTCCTAGTTCCGGTCAGACTTCTGATTCAGAGATGGAGGACTTCAGAAAAAAGGAATATTCACTACAAATTCTTTGATACTAACGTGGACATGATAAATAAGATGGTGTCCTTTATTACCCCAGAGCATGTTAGAGACTTCAGAGAGAGTTACGTGTAAACACCCCAAATTTTCCCTCACTATTTATCACACCATGGCTTGTGATCTTTCATTTTTGTTTTAACATAAGCATTACATCTCATATTGCATTTCTGCTTCAATGCATAAGTTCAAGTTCATCTGCATCTAGGGTTTGTGATCTGAGCAATCCAAGAATCCATCTGAGCCATCCCAAAGGCCTCAAAGCTTTCCAAGAGGGTCCATGTGTGTTCTACCATCATATTATGCTCCTCAAAGTTCATGAAAGTCAAGGGATCACAAGAACTGTCAAAGGCATGGAAGCAGAGCTAGGGTTTTCACTGTACAGATGACCAAAATTAGGGTTTTGGTTTCAGAGGCCTTAACTCCAAATTTTTGGGTCATTCTTGTTTCTAATGGTCTTAATATGGCATAAGTATAATTTGTACCAAGTTTGTTGAAGAAACTCATTGTGGAAGTCATCTGATCATTGGATAACTTCTTGAGCAAGTTAAGTCAAAATCAGGGCATCTAAGGCCCCCAACAATGGAACCAAAGGGGTATTTTCATCAAATTGAAGTTGTATAATCTTTATTTGATCTTAGAAGTGGTTGGAAGTTCACAAGATTGAAGAATTTTGAGCTAATTGCAAACTTTCCATTTTTGGAAATGACTTGAAATGCAAACTTTCCATTTTGGGAAAGTTTTTCAACCTCCTCTTTCATAACCAAAAATGCTTCAAATGAAAAATTATTGGTCATGAAAGTTGTAGATTGGGTCTTTCCCTTTTTAAAAAGTACAAGAACATGTCTTGATTCATCATAGAACTCAAGATATGGCCTTTCAAAGTTGGCAAAAATCCTATAATTTCAAGTTTCATGTCAAAGAGGGATTTTGCATTTTGGCATGTTCAAGCATTCTAATGACCTCTAATGTGCACAAACACTTCACAATATGACAAATGAACTTCAAACAATCAGAATTGTGCATTGAACCAAGTGTTTCCATGACTTGAACTTCAAGAAATCTCAAAAGGGCCAAAACTCTCAAATTTGCAAAATGCATTGGATCCTTCCATCCACTTGTGCCAGCTGCATCAAACTGATTTTATGGCTCTTCATGAATCTTGCTGAAGCCAGACATCCCAAAAAGCTAGCCCTGCCATGGCCCATACCTCAAGTACACAAAAATTGACTTTTTGCAAAACACACCATACCAATCAGCCTGTGCCACAACAACTTTCTTATCAATCCCATTGGCTTAAACAAACATCATGGATCACATTTCATAACACACAAGAGCCTGAACACTCTCATACACTCAGATTCAAAAAATCCATCAAAAACTTCCCTTCTTCGAATTGTATAGCTCAGCCACTAAAACTTCAAACTTCCTTCACCAATCAACTCAAAAACACCTCAGGATCATTTCCAACTCATCACCATAGCCTAAAACACCCTCAAGCCAAAATACGATTTCTACAACTTTAGAAACAAAGCACTCAAAACAGCCATTCTAAGCTTCATTCAAGCTTACTATTAGCTCTAGGAGGTCAAATGGGTGGATTTGCACCAAAGAAAGGATCAGAAAGCTCAAGAACACAAAGCTTCAACTCAGGTAGCCATGATGAACATTTTTTTCCAAAACTTCTTTTTTAAGTTTCTAAATGATTCCTCATGCTTCACTGATCACCCTGATGTGTTTAAAATTAAACGTGGTTGAGAAATAAGCATTTCATGATGTTCTGAAATTTTGCCCGTGAAATGATTTTTGCTTCGATTCATCATGTATGTGTGTTTTAAATGTTGTTTGATGTTGGATTCTTGCTTAGGGTTGTTAGAGGATCATTTCTGGAGAGTTATAGGGTTTAATTTGACCTAGGGAAGAAGTTAGGGTGAGTGGCATGCCGGAGAAGATGACTTGAGCTAGCTCCGGTATCCTGAAAGTGGTTAGGGTTCTTAATTAGGGTTTAAGGGCCAGTTTGAATGTGGGCCGTAGGATTAGGATTAGCGCGTGAATGAAGGGCATGGATGAGTTTATTAAAACCCTAATCAGATTAATTAATTTAATTAATTAGATTTAATTTTAAAAATTCCAGATTGAATCCTGACCCTCCAAACACGCGCCAGTCAACTCCCTCCAATTTTGTTTGAATCTAGGCCTTTGGATGCGCATTCTTCTCATTTTATTTCATTTTATTTTATTTTCTTTTCATTTCTTTTGCATATTTATTTTAAAATACCAAAACTCATCACAAAAATATGAAACTTTATATTCTGATGTTAAATATTTTTATTCATCCAAAAATAATTTTTACTTTATTTTTTGCATTAAAAAAGTATTTTTAAATTATTTAAATGTTATTTTTAATTAATTAAATTATTTTAATTAATTAAAAATATATTTAGGTTTCTAAAAATTAGAAAAAAAAATCATGAATCCTCCAAATGCATTTAGAAACATTTTCAAACTCTTCACACCAATTTCTTTTTAGGTTTGATCATATTTTTAAACCCTAACTTTAAAAAATAATTTATGCCTAACAAAGAAGAGTTTGAAGTTGATTCTTTTTGCATTGTGTTACATATTGCATGTAGTTTATAGGTATTTTTTCCTCATGAATTTATCTTGCATTTTCAAATTGATTTGCATTTTTCCCTTTGAACCACCCAAAAACCCTAGAAAACTTAGGAAAATCATAACTTTTGATAGGTTAGGCTTCTGACCTTCTCCTTTGGGGTGTGACCTAATATGGGAATAGGGTTTGTTTGAGCATGATTTCAATTTTTTATCATGTTGTTTGCTTCTGTTTTAGTCATTTGCATCTCACATGTCCATAAAACCCTAATTTCTCATGTTCATTTGCATTCACCTTGCATATTCATCATCACATGAACTTGCCATGACATTTCATGCATTAATATGTCATCTTAGACATATTAGGACATGTTAGAACATTGCTTGATCATTTCTTCATTCATTTGCCATGTTTTGCATTCATTTCATTTCATAAGCATCCATGTGTTTCCAAACTTCAAAGCATGCTTTCATAACATCTCATTCTTGTATGATCACACATATGCATTTTGTATGCCTTTTCATCATCTCACATGACATTTGCATGATATAAACACTTCTGACTTTGATCATTTCATCTCATTTCACTTCATTTCTTTATGCTTTATACGTTATGCATTCATGCTAACACTTTTCAGGTTTGGTAAGTTATTTTGGGAGGTGGATTTGCCTTCACCTCTCACTTCTTCTTATCACTTTCATTTGCACTTTGCTTGTCCTTGAAGTGAATCTAATTTACTTATGTTCCATCTCTCTCACTTTCTTTCTTAAAGTTACTTATCTTCTTCATTGAAGTAAGTAACTTGTTCTTCTTTCTCATCCTCCTTTCATCTGCTTCTTCCATTGGTGGCTTCCTTGAAGATCTTTCTCAAGCCTTACAAACCATAGGAGCATTCAAGCATGATAATATTAGGGTTGTGTTTATTTCCCCTTAGAATTTTTACCTTTCGAGTCTCCTTGAGTCTCTCTTCTCACCTCAATAATCAGAGACTAAACTCTTAAAGTTTTAGGACTTTGGAATTAGGGTTATGCCTGCATCCTTCTCTTAGGATGGAGTGTATAACTTTAATCCTAAGTGTTAAACCTTTAATTTGTTTAAAACTCTTAATCAAATCACTTAATAATCATTAAGACTTTATCTTGTAACTTGGGTCTTACATTAGGGTTCTAATTCTTCCTTAGGGTTAAGAAGGACTAACCCTAGTGTTTAATGGACAAGTCCTCCTCAAGTTATCTTACAAACTTAAAATCCACTTCTTAATCTCATCCTTTAATTAAAATCCACTTAATAAAGGCTTTGTTATATAATGAATTTAATCCCTAACCATGGATTAAGCTGAGGTATCTTCCTTAGCTTAAGTGTTCTCATCTATTATCCTTCTATTAGGATGGTGTAATGAGTTCACTAATTTGTGATTAGAGATTAAACTCATTACTTAACACTAAACAAAAACCCAAAAACATCTAATTAATCACAAGTAGGTTAATGATCTTAATCCTACATCATCATGGCTATTAAGTTGAGATACTTATCTCATACTTAAGTAGGCTCATTATCCCTAATCAGGGAGGATATAATGAGTTTACAATCCCTTGATTTAGGCTTAAACTCATTAACTTATGCAAAACACCAAAAACAATAACAAAACTGAAAACACAAAAACAAACAATAATCGTCTCCTTCGCGATTATTTTCTCATCACACTCATTCATAAACGAGAACTTGCTTCTTCCGTTTAATGCAAGACAGTTAGCACTCGAGTCAGACGAGTCATACACTTGAGCATAGGCAAGCAAGAAGTTCATAGTCAATTTATCTTTCAGTCTTCTTGAGTCGAACTACGGTGTTCTGACTTCCTCATTGCACGAGATGATACGTAGGCATAACTTAACTGTTATCGAACAAAATTCTTTGTGTCATCCCCCTCTTTCAGCATTCTTTTTTAAGCCTCAGTCCCTGAGCAATTCACCCCCTTGCACTGACACCTGTACATTCTTTTTCAGCTTTTGCACATATATAGCACATACCCTACCCCTCTAAACACAATCTTTTAAGAGTGGATCCCGTCGAGTACGACCAACAATCTGGGTGTTAATACCTTCTCAAGTTGTAACCAACTCCCTTTCTCAGTCTCTCTAGTTCGCAACTATCTTATCCATTTATTTTCTAGGTTTATGCAGCATTACCTTTCCTTCGGGATAAAAATTCCTAGCTGGCGACTCTATTCATATTCATTTCATTTTGTCTCTTCGCCGACCGTTCGCGTCAGTACCTTGTTTGACCTAGTGTCTTTTCGAGCAAGCGACAACTTGGCGACTCTGCTGGGGAATTTATCTGGCAACCAGGGCTTCTGGTTCTTTTTGTGGGTTTCTCCTAGCGCTTGTTTGATTTGTGTTTATGGGGGTGTTATTTGCTACTTGTGCTTGTTGTTTATTGATTTATTTATTGCAAGGAAGCCAAGACTCAGAAGGCCAGAGCTGAGCATTACTTAGAGGAGAGTCAGGCTAGGTGGATCATGATCAATAAGGCTCGTTCACAGGAAGATCAGAGGACCCAGGCTAGGATAGAGCAGTTGGAAGCCAATGAAAAGAAGAGTTAGGAAGCCTTGTTAGCAGCACAGAAAGAGATCTATGAGTTGAAGCTCCGGGCGGGGTTGAAGAGATCAAAGGACCAGGACAAGCATAAGAAACTGACCAGTGCCATTGCCACCAGGAACCTTCTTATCATGACCATCACAAAGTATCCAGTTGGCCCAGTGACTGAGGCTCTCCTGAAAGAAGTTATAGAGGATGATTATGGACTGGATGTTTGATTCCTTTGTTTGTACTTCCTTTTGATTGTATTTTTGTTGTTGTATTTTGACCCATCATGGGGACTTTGTTGTAATCAAACTATGTATCTTTACATTTTGTAATATATGGTTTGTATTATTTCATGGGCTTTATCTCTCTTCAACATCATCATTTCCTCAAGGTCTGGAAGGTCAAAACCAAAGAACCAAACCGGATACCCTTGGAAGACAAATAGGCATCCTGCATTGCATACTGATCTTTTTTCTTTGTTTTGTAGGTTTTTTGTTTTTTGTTGTTGTTTCTCACTTTGTTGTGATTTCAGGAAACATTGCTCATAGAAGAGTGTTCCCCGTCAATAGAGTGCACAGGTATCCGACAATAAACAACCTTTCGGGCTTACAAATGGATCAGGTTCAGCAAGACCTAACTGACTTGAGAACCCAAATGGCCAATGAAAGGACTGAGATGAGGGCCCAAATGAACCAGTTTATGGTAGTGATGACTGGATTGGCTGAAAGCCAATAGAGACTGAGAGAGTTGGTCGAGCGGAAAACTCCCGAAGAAAACCACCCAAGTACAGGGGGTACCAGCAACAACGATCATGTACAGCCTCGTACCGATCCCCCAAAGTTTGGACCTCATCTGAACCCAGAAATTAATGCTATAAGAAACATCCAGGGTAACACTAGAGGGAGGGCCTTGCAAGAGGACCCTCGGGAAGAACAATTTACTATGGTCGGGGCAGGAGACGAAGTCTACGATCGTCGGCTGGACGAGATAGCAGAAAAGCTGAGGTCTCTGGAATCTCAAAACTCTCTGGGCTTTGATGTCATGGATATGGGACTAGTGGAGGGGGTTATAATTCCTCACAAGTTCAAACCTCCCTGTTTTGAAAGATACAATGGTATTTCCTGCCCTCGTACCCATCTTCAGTCTTTCCTGGGAAGATTGAAAGCCTACTCCTTAGATGAAAAACTGTGGATGTTTTATTTTGAGGATAGCTTGACAGGGGCGTCCCGAGAGTGGTACTCTCTTTTGACCACGGCCACAGTAAGGAATTGGAAAGACTTGGCCGAAGCTTTCATTCGTCAATATCAATATAATCTGGACATGGCTCCAAATCGAACCCTTCTGATGAGAATGTAACAGTCTTCCCGGGAAATCTTTAGGGCTTTGCACATGAAGGTCCAGGATCTGGTAGATTCAAAAGCCCTAAATTTTGCACCACCTCCTAATGTCACGATGAACCCTACGCCCAGCCATAGTGGGACAAGGATAAATGCAATAGAGGAGGACCCACCCATGAATTTAACTGAAGATACTGCAAGTATTCAAACACCTCTGGCAGAGGTTAAAGCTCAGCTTTTAAAATGCCAGGTGTTTCCAGGTTGTGAGGCCTGCTGTGAATCTTGCAAGGTTTCCGTCAATGGGTGTGCAAGCTTGAGGAATGGCATCAATGGCTTGATCAGAGAGGTTATCCTGCAAATAACAACAACAATTTCTACAACACCAACAACTCCTTTTTCAACAACAAGTGTTTCTCCTACAACTGCAAAGACAATTGTTCCTACAGACTCATCTACAAAATCAGCAACCACCTCTTCCATCACTTCAACAAACACCAGTTCAATTTCATCCACTTCTACAACTACAGCAACCACCAACAACGATGTCTCCACAGTCACCATCTATTACGACCCTGCAATGGTCCCTGTTTCCAACAATTATCAACAACTATCTCAACAACAATTTCAGCAACAACCAAGCTTCAGTCAACCACCACCAACATCAATCAGAAGTCCTGTCACCATCTTTTATGATCCACGAACAATAATGGTCCCTACCTCTGCTGTAGTTAGTCCAGTCACCATCATGGTGCCAAGGCCCATTCCATATGATAAAGACAATGTTGTACCATGGCACTATGGTTCAGACCTTTACTGCAACGGAGAAAGAGTCCTTCTTGAGTCTTCGGTTCACACACCACAAGTGGATAATGTCGGGGGAGGCGGAGGCTTCACCCGAAGTGGACGCCTCTTCGTGTCACAAGCTCCAAAGACCAATATTGAGGCAGAGGTTGCTGCCAAAGCCAAAGGTAAAAGTATGGTGCCAGAAGAACCTGTGCCGAAAGAAGCCCATAAATCATTCTTTGATCAAGATGTGGATGAATTCATGAGGATAATCAAAAGAAATGACTACAAGGTTGTGGATCAGTTCCACCAGACTCCTTCCAAGATCTCCATCTTATCCCTGTTGTTGTGTTCCAAAGCTCACCGGGATGCACTACTTAAAGTCTTGCACGATGCCTACATGCCGGAGGAGATCACAGTGAATCAGCTCGAGATAGCGATGTCTAATGTTAATACTATCCATGGGCTAGGTTTCACCAATGCTGACTTGACAACGGAAGTACGTCACCACAACAAAGCATTACACATCACTTTGGAGTGTAAAGGGGTTGTGCTCTCGCATGTTCTTGTTGACACTGGGTCTTCACTCAATGTGTTGCCAAAGAAGGCTCTTGTCAAGCTCGAATATGATGGAATAGCTCTCCGACCAAGCAATCTGGTGGTTAGAGCTTTTGATGGCTCCAAGAGGTCTGTTCTTGGAGAGGTGGAGCATCCTGTGATAATCGGTCCGCAGGTCTTTCAGACTACTTTCTATGTGATGGACATTCAGCCGGCCTACAGTTGTTTGTTGGGTCGACCATGGATTCACGCTGCCGGCGCAGGTACGTCGACCCTTCACCAGAAATTGAAATATGAGTGGGAAGGACAGATTATCACCATCTGTGGTGAAGAGGATATCTTTGTTAGCCATCTGGCTACATACAAATACATTGAGATGGATGGTGAAATCCATGAAACCATGAGCCAAGGGTTCGAAGCACTGAACGTCAATGAGGCGACGACTGAAGTATTTGCTGCATCCCAGGAGGATAGGATGGGTACTTTAATTGTCTCCTATCAGCAAGCCCGGAAGGTTGTTGATGATGGAAATGCCCAAGGATGGGGCAAGCTACTACCGGTGGAGAAGAAGGAGGACAGATTCGGTTTGGGTTACAAACCATTCCGACAAGATCAAGCAGAGGCTGCTAAGGAGCCCAAGTTCATCAGCGGGGGGATGCTCACCCCATATGCTGTCAATAATATGGAAGACGAGGCGGAAAGCGACCTCAACCTGGAGAGCTGGATACGTCCAAGGATCCCGGGTCAACAAGTCCTTAACTGGTCTTCCCAGGAAATTATAAGAGTTACTCCTGCAGAGTAATTATTATTTCCTGCATTTTTTTGCATGCCTCAAGTCCTGCATCTTGCCCAAGGTGTCGGGACTCATTTTCTAATAGGGCCATATTTGTAATTTTGTACAAATGGAATATCAATGAATATTGGACATCTTTTGCAAACAATTCTCTCTTTTGTTCACTGTCTTTTCATTTTTTCACTTTTGTACAAAACAATAAAATGGCAATGTTTTCAAAATAATAATTTTATTTTACGATTTTTCTAAACAAGATTAAAATTGATCACTAAAACGAAAAAATCTCAACCCTTGCAGAGATTACCCTCCAGATTGCACCGACAACAGCACTGCTATGACCTTGTATGACTTCGACAATCCAATTAATCAAGCCAATGAAGGGGTTGAAGAAGACTATGAGTTACCTGAAGAGTTAGCCAGGTTGTTGAGGCAAGAAGAGAAAGTGATTACTCCTCATCAGGAGGAGGTTGAAACTATTAATCTTGGTACCGAGGAGGATTTGAAAGAAGTGAAGATTGGGGTCAATCTGCAAGCTTCAGTTAAAGAACAGCTTATTGACATGCTTCGAGAATACGTCGACGTTTTTGCTTGGTCCTATCAAGACATGCCAGGTCTAGATACAGATATTGTCATGCATAAGCTACCCTTGAAAGAAGATTGCCCTCCAGTAAAGCAAAATTTACGCCGTACTCTCCCAGATATGGCCATGAAGATTAAGGAGGAGGTACAAAAATAGTGGGATGTCGGTTTCCTTGCTGTGACTAGTTACTTGCCGTGGGTTGCTAACATTGTACACGTGCCTAAGAAGGATGGCAAGGTGCGTATGTGTGTGGATTATCGGGATCTGAACAGAGTTAGCCCAAAGGATGATTTCCCATTACCTCACATTGATGTATTGGTTGACAACACAGCTCAGTTCTTGGTATTTTCTTTCATGGACGGATTTTCTGGGTATAATTAGATCAAGATGTCACCCGAAGACATGGAGAAAACAACATTCATCACACCTTGGGGCACATTTTGTTACAAGGTAATGCCTTTTAGACTGAAGAATGTTGGTGCCACTTATCAACGGGCTATGGTAAGGTTATTCCATGATATGATCCACAAAGAAATTGAATGCTACATGGATGACATGATTGCCAAGTCCCTTACAGAAGAAGACCATCTGGTAAATCTGTTGAAGTTGTTCAAGCATCTGAGGAAATATCAGCTGAAGTTAAACCCCAACAAATGCACATTCGGGGTGCGGTCTGGTAAGTTGCTGGGATTCATCGTAAGTGAAAAGGGAATTGAGGTTGATCCCGACAAAGTCAAGGCCATTCAGGAGATGCCTGCACCTAGGACTAAAAAAGAAGTTCGGGGGTTCTTAGGTAGATTGAACTACATATCAAGGTTCTTAGGTGGAACGACGATTGTTAGAAAGCTTTTGACAAGATCAAGGAGTACCTGCAAGAACCTCCAATTCTCGTGCCTCCAATTGAAGGAAGACCTCTGATAATGTACCTGACAATATTAGAAGGATCAAAGGGGTGTGTGTTGGGCCAGCATGACGAGTCTGGTCAAAATGAGTATGCAATATACTACCTAAGAAAAAAGTTTACCGACTGTGAACAACGTTATTCACTGCTCGAGAAAACTTGTTGTGCTTTAGAGTGGGCTACTCGCCGACTAAGACAGTATATATTGACTCACACTACTTTGTTGATCTCAAAAATGGACCCCGTCAAGTACATATTTGAGAAACCATCACTTACCGGACGGGTTGCTAGATGGCAAATGATTCTAACCGAGTATGACATTCAGTACACATCTCAAAAGGCCATCAAGGGCAATGTATTGTCTGACTATCTGGCTGAGCAACCCATTGATGATTACCAGCCCATGAGATTTAACTTCCCTGATGAAGACAACATGTAGTTAAAAGCAAAAGATCATGAAGAGCCTATTCACACTGAAGGGCCTGATCCAGAAGAAGAATGGACTATGATGTTTGATGGGGCTATCAATATGAATGGTCGTGGAGTTGGTGCAGTGCTCATTACACCTAAAGGTGTTCATATGCCTTTCTCGGAAAAACTCACTTTTGCATGCACTAACAACGAAGAAGAATATGAAGCATGTTTCATGGGTCTTGAGGAAGCCATTGACATCAGGATCAAGACTTTGAATGTATTCGGAGATTCAGCTTTGGTAATCAATCAGACCAACGGCAAATGGTACACCCACCAAGAGCATCTGATCCCATACCGCGACTACACGAGGAGATTATTGACTTTCTTCACAACAGTAGAACTTGAGTATATCCCTCGAGACGAAAATCAGTTCGCAGATGCTTTAGCTACCATTTCCTCCATGATTGATGGGCGCGAAGATGCGATATGTGTCTAGCGGTATCTGAACTGCAAGCGCACAGCCTATCGAAGTAATATAAAAGATTGTCGATCCCACAGGGACTTTATGATCACTTAGTGCTAGAGGGTCTACTAGTTTAGCTAAGGTGGATGTTTGTCACGATTTGGTTTTGAGGATTAGAACGAGAATTAAATTTAGTTTAATAAAATAATGAGAAGGTGGTCGGTATGTAATTATGTTAACCTAGGCGGGTCAATCTAACCTAAGCTTATAAGGATGGTTCACTTAATATTCTGTAGAGATTATCAGTTTAAATACCCTCGACGCACACTCTCGTGGTCTTATCTCAGATCTTACTCCTAAAGCCCTATGCCTGCTCTCGCTAGCCCATAAGTGTTTAGAAGATAATTTTTGAAAACTTAATAAGTCTAATTCATTTTAAAGCGCTCTCGTTGTATTTAAATCAAATGCCTAACTTTAGCTATCCGGTTAAAATCTCACACTCTCGTGGTCTCGACCTAACCTATTACACTTTTCTTACTCTCGTAACAAAGAGATTAATTTTTATAATAAAAAGTCACAGCCAGAATTTAAGTTCTTAATTGTTTTAGCTTAGATTCGATTTTACCGATTTAGTTTATTTTAATTACATACCGTCTAATTTAATTAGCTACTCATATTTGTTGTACCAGACAGATGCAGAAACAGATGAACATAAATTAAAACATGCATTATAAAATAATAGAAATAAATTCTTAACATATATAAATAAATAAATTAATATAAATGCGAAATTATTAAAAACCTGAATAATAAAAATCGTAAAACTCCTTCTTCCACAGTCTGGCAAGCTCGGAGTGCGGAACCGGAATCGAAAATAAAATTAAACGAAATTCTGAAGGCTTGAAAGAAAATAAATAATAACAATTTCCTAATGTTGGAAATTGTTATTTAGTTTGGTTGGGATATAGAAACTAAACAAGAACAATTTGCTGGAAAAATAATAAAATAGGGTGCAACAAAAATACGGCAGAGCTTCCGCGAAAAATCTAAAATAATGCTCTGTGTTTCTAAATTCGTATCAAGGCTATTTATAGAAAACAATATTGGGCTTGGGCAGTTGAAATCCATTGCGTGGGCTTCGTTGTTGAAGAGAGAATCCAGGAGAAAGTGTATTGCTTAGTCTGAGAAATAATAGGCACTTTTGACTTCACGTTGCACGTTTCATGACCAATTCAATCCAAGTAACCCTATTTTCCTTTGTCACGTTCGTGACAAAGGTGTCACGGTCATTTTCTTCATTTAAAGTGCGTCATGGTCGTGACAGCTTGGTAACGATCGTGAGTGTTCCACGTTGGGCGTCACGGTCGTGACGATGTGGTAACGACCGTGGTTGTTACAAATTATGCAGCATTTGCAGAATTCCTTTCTTCTTCTTCTTTTCATGCTTGTTTTTGTTCCTTTGACCTTTGGCTCATGATTTAGCTCTAGAAATGTTATACCTGCAATATGACATAGAAAACTCGAAGAATCTGGTGTTAATACGATAAATGTGCGATAAAACGGCATTGAAACATAGTAATAAAATGATACGATTTCTCGTTATCAAACTTCCCCAAACTTAAACCTTTGCTTGTCCTCAAGCAAATAGTCGGTTGAAAAATGATCGGACAATTTTCATCGGACGCATACACATAACAAACCATACGAGGAATCGTTTTGCTAGATAAACCGGTACTAGAATAAAACACTAACGATACACTAATGACACAAGCAACAAGCTAAGTCGTCGACTTCCCGTTAAACGAAACATTCGGTAATTGCGTTACGATTTTACATAGTCTTTCGATCTTATTTCACCCGGTTTCATTCTAGCACAAACACATTAAGCCCTTTGCCTTAGCACGCACGTAGTGGAGTAGCCGGTTAGTGAATTTGATCCTTTATAAGCACGGGATCTGGTACACGAATGTGGCAACCCAATATATTATCCGAATTGGAGGTTGTGGGGGATCGAGCCGTAGCACGCCCTACCAAGTTCAGAACCAGGTACCTCTGAACCAACCCGCAACGGACTCCTCCTTATATTTCTCGTTTCTTATATGCGACCGTGTACTTTGGTGCAATTTCTTTTTATTGGCATCGAGATATGAAGGATCATTATAGATTAGGCATCAAACACTTATGTTCATCGGCTCCCCACGTGGTTTGTGTTCAGACGGTGCTGACTGCTAGTATAAACTACTAGGGGTTACTTTTAGAACTGAAACTTAAGGTGTATTCGTAACAATTATCGGAACGGAATGCTTAAGTAGGAAGTCTAAGGTGTCAAGACTGTATTGATCTTGTTGGATCTTTCTCAGCTTCCTAACTACGATTTCATAGGTAAGTCGGGTAATGCGAAGATAAAACAAAAATTTTCGATATGGCTAAATAAACGGGGAAAATTCGAAACTGAAGAAATAGCACAAATATTACTTTGTTTAATTGAAATACGGAAAGGAAAATACAACGAAATGGAAAATGCGGAAAGGGAAATGCGGAAAAGGAAAGGTATCTCTCCCACACTATATCAGACATTGTCCTCAATGTTGTGATATAATAGCGGGGAAAATACAATACAAAAACCGAAATGCAAAAACATAAACATAAATATAAACTAAGGCTGCTGACGACCACGGCCTCGGCTTCTGGTGCGGGAGCGTCTGGTCGGAGTGGCCTCTGGATCAGAACCGGTGGTGGTGAGAGAAGTGATATCAATACGCAAAGCCTCTAGCTCGCTAAAAATCTCTCCTAGCTTCTCATTTGTCGTCCTCTGGTTACTGGCAACAGCTGAAAGTAGGGAATCATATTGCTCTTTTTGCCTTCGCTCAAGTGCGGCATTCATCTGATTCTGCTGATGAATGGCACGGAGGACGTCTTCAAGTGTGATGTCTGGTATAGGTAGCTGCCTGGTGGAGGACTCAGGGATGTCCTGTACTGGCTCAGCAGCATCCATGGTATCCTGCATCTCGTCCACAGGTGCATCTGTCTGCTCATCAATAATGGGGACGTGGCCTGCAGCATCCGGTAAAGCAAATAGCCAATTGGCTCTGTTCGACGGATCGATGCGGTCACGGCAAGGCAAGGTGATGTGATGATAAACGATTCCTTGGATAACGAGGTTGAACCTGCCATCCTCTCTCTGAGATATCAAATGGGCGGACCTGCAATAGCTCTTTGTAAGCAACTCAGCGGCTCTATGAGGCAGATGAGTAATCAGGTCACCAAGCTCTAGCTGAATGGCAAGGGTGGTGACAATCCCACCAATGTAGAAGGGGGTTGTGCCTCTATGCGCTACAGACTGGATATGGGATAAAAGGAACGGGCAGCATTGATGCGCTCCTCATTCAAGGCACAGTGCAAGAACAAGAGCTCTTTGGAGTTCAGCTTGTGATTGCTCTCTCTTGCGAAAATAGTATTGCAGATGATGCGATGGAAATACCGAATCGCCGGGTTATGGATGTGGGTAGCATTCAGACTCTGATAAGCGGTAGCACGGCTGCTAGTGATGTCGTGCCACAAAGTGAATGCAGTTTCGTTGAAGTTGTCCGGCACGCGGAGATGAGTATCATCGCCGTGATCGAAACCTAACAGTTCAGCGATCCTTGTTTGTGTGATTTCGAACTCTCGTCCGAGCATTCTGAACTTTGCAATGCCGGTGAGTTGACTTGTTGAACCGGGAGGTGTAAATTACTGAAACAAACTAAGAAATTCCAAGGTGAGGATTTTGAATGTCGGTTGTGGTTGATTGCACAAGTGCCACAAACAGACATGCTCAAGAAATAGTTTTACGCCGTCTAGCAGGCCTAACTCCCTCAAGCGGTCAAGGTCGACATACCGAGTGGGTTGGACTCCACGGTTCTGAAACCTGATAAACTTTTGTCTTTGTGCTTCTCCTTGGTCACCATCTCTAAATTGGATATTCTCCATTGCATGCAAGTACGGAAATGAGATATGAGAGTTTTTGAGCTTTTGTGAGAAAATGAAAAATGTGAAGAATTTTGTTCGGATTATAATGAAATGAGTGAATGTGAGAGGTTTGGAATAAATGGAGAGGGTTAATGAAATTGATTGAGGGTAATGGGAGGTTACGGGAGAATGAGGAGATAATGGGAGGTTTCTATTTTGTGAAAATGAAGGATGGGTTCTGCGAAGGTGAACGGTTATGTTCTTCAGAATTCATAAAATAGGGGTGTCACGGTCGTGAGGGAGGTCTTACGGTCGTGACGCGCTAAATAGCTCGTCACGATCGTGAGTGATGAGTGACGACCGTGATGGCTCTAAAACTTGTAATTTTTCACAGAATGCATTATCTCACTTCATTTCAATGCAATTTTTTTAATTATTTTCATTTATTTCCAACACAAACAATATATATAATATTGGATCAACATATATTAGCAGTAATTTCATCACACGAGAATTCATAAAATATCAAGCAATTTAAATATAATAGTAAGTAATGAAAAGCATAGAAATTGATTAAATTAGAAAGTGGCAAAACTAGAAGTACTTTGCTTTTGACATAATAGAAGGAAAATTACATTGATAAAAATAAGCTACGAAAATGTTTGCAAAATGTTAAAACTAACTAGAAACAAAAGCGAAAAGTAAAATAAATTAAATCACTGCAGCATTTTCAAAGTTGCTTCTTCAAATCTTTAAGTGCGGAGGCTAAATGGTAGAATTGTTCACATGTTATGTCAGTTAAACCTATAACGTCCAATCGCATGCTTTTAACCTCATCCTTAACAGCATTAATATCGGCTTGGTAAACTTCAAGAGTATTCATAATTTTCTTTAAGTTGTCAGCATATCCTACTTGATTTACTTCAGGGGTTTCAATCACTTCATCAGTGTGGTCAATGTCATGGTAACCAGGAGGTGTCTCAGGGTCACTTTCTACATCAGTCATTATGTCATCCTTATCTTGTAAGATTGTGGTGTTTCGGGAGTGGATGGATAGTCAGGAGGGGTAAGCTCATAAAGCCAATTATCTTTATTGTGAACACTGACTCTAGCATGGTTCGGTAATGTGAACAGGGTTACTACTTCATTCTGATTAGGTACTCGTAAGGTGGGTGTCCTAAGTTTCTTATGATTTGGCTGTTAAAGCAAAAGTTCAGATTCATAAGGCGGATGGTACCTAAGCGGTTACACTTGTGTAATTGGTATCTAAGTCATAGGGAATCAGCAATCATGGTGACCAGGCCTCCTACCAATATGGGTAGATCAGGTTCCTCTTGGATTCTGGTGAAGGTTTGCATCATGAATGTACACCATTAACTGGTTGTCCATTGGTCAGACAGGACATAATGAATATCTCATCTTTAGATACTCCAGTGAGGTTTTCTTCTTTTCCAAAGAAGGTGTGGGCAAGGATCTTATGGAAATAGCGGATAGCAGGGTTATGTATTTCATTATTGTTCATGTTATCTGGCTCAGGATGGTAATTTCCGGTTAAGGTTCCCCAAAAGAAGTCTAGCTCAATGTCCATTAATTCTACCTGGGTGGTAGTAAAAGCAAAGGGTCCACTAGGCAATCCTAATAAGTCAGCTAGTTCTTTATGGTTAAAGTCATATTTTATTTCGAATAGTCGGAAACTGATAAATCCTTTCCTGAATCCAAAACCAAGCTCGGGTAAGTAAACTAAGGAGCTTAAGAACTCAAGGGTGAGCTCGCGGTAAGTCACAAACTTTTGTTTTATGAGAGCATTCTCCCATCCAAGTTGGTTAAACAAGTATAGGATGTTATCATGTATACCTAAAGTTTCCATAGTCAGATCATCCGGGTACAGAGTCAAATCCATTGGTCTCTGTGATAACTCCTCAAATTTCATTCTTTGGTTCCTACCTCTAAATTTGGTTTCCATAATGTTTCTTGGTTGGTTAGCCATAGTTAGTGTAAATGTGGAGGAAACAAATCAGGGGGAAAAGGAAAGTGGAAAAGACTTTAGAAAATCTGTAAAAGTGATTTAGAAAATAAAAATTAAAATAAAGAAAATAAGAAAATAAATGCATAAATAAAATCAATAATGATAATAATGAAATAAAACAACAAAACAATAAAATGATAAAACGATAAATTGATTAAAATGATAAAATGGGTTGCCTCCCACTAACCGTTGTTTTTATCGTCATAAGCCTGATGTAATGCTTAGGGGTAGATTAATTAGGGAAATTAGTGAACAACTCTAAAAGCCTTAGACTATTCGCATAATCTCTATTTTCAATTTTATGGTAATGTTTTAATCGTTGTCCGTTTACTGTGAATGGTTCACTATTCCTACCCTTAATTTCTATTGCTCCGCTCGGGAACACTCTAGTTATTTCAAAGGGTCCTGACCATCTAGATTTCAGTTTTCCAGGAAAGAGCCTAAGTCTTGAATTAAAGAGGAGTACAACATCTCCCACACTAAATTCTTTCCTAGATAGGCGTTTATCGTGCCATCGCTTAGTTCTTTCTTTATATATCTTAGCATTCTCATAAGCATCTAACCTTAACTCTTCTAATTCGTTAATGTCGAGGATTCGCTTTTCTCCAGCGGCATTGTAGTTTATATTGAGTGTTTTAATTGCCCAATATGCTTTGTGTTATAGTTCTACCGGGAGATGACAAGACTTTCCATACACTAATTTGAAAGGTGTAGTTCCTATGGGTGTCTTGTAGGCTGTCCTATAGGCCCATAAAGCTTCATTAAGTTTAGATGACCAATCTTTCCTAGATATGGCGACAGTCTTTTCTAAGATTTGTTTAATTTCTCTGTTTGAGACTTCGACCTGTCCACTTGTTTGTGGATGATATGGTGTTGCTACACGATGTCTGACTCCATACTTAGATAGTAATTTGTCAAAGATTTTCGAAATGAAGTGCGAGCCACCGTCACTTATGACGAGTCTAGGCACACCAAATCTTGGAAAGATTATATTTTTGAAAAGCTTAATCACTACTCGTGTGTCATTTGTAGGAGAAGCTATAACCTCAATCCATTTTGAAACATAATCGACAGCTACGAGTATGTAATTATTACCGAAAGATGATGGGAATGGTCCCATGAAATCTATTCCCCAGACGTCAAAGACTTCTACTTCTAATATTCCTCTTTGAGGCATTTCATCTCTTCTTGAAATATTACCGGTGAGTTGACACCGATCGCAATTTATAACAGCGATGTGGACATCTTTCCATAAATTAGGCCAGAATAGGCCGGCTTGTAAGATTTTTGCACAAGTCTTGGAAGTGCTTGCATGTCCACCATAAGGAGATGAATGGCAATGAGCAATGACATCTTCTATTTCTTCTTAGGGAATACATCGACGAAATATTCCGTCGGGTCCTCTCTTAAACAATAATGGTTCATCCCAATAGTAATGTTTGAGATTGTGAAAGAATTTCTTTTTCTGCTGATAGGTTAAGTCAGGTGGAAGTGCTCCTGCAGCTAAGTAGTTGACAATGTCAGCGTACCATGGCAGTCCCACGGTTGTTTGGATTGTTTCCACGGGTTCTGGTTCATCTATATCTAACTGAACTGGGTCGCTTCCTATTTGTGCTATCAGCTGTTCATACGGAAAATCGTCGTTGATCGGCACTTGTTCGGGTTTAATACCTTCTATTCTAGATAAATGGTCCGCTACGACGTTTTCAGTACCTTTCTTATCTTTTATATCGAGATCGAACTCTTGTAAGAGTAAAATCCATCTCAAGAGTCTTGGTTTAGCATCTTTCTTAGTTAATAGATATCTGATAGCAGCGTGGTCTGTGTAGACGATTATTTTTGCTCCCACTAGGTAGGAACGGAATTTGTCAAGAGCAAAAACAACTACTAACAATTCTTTTTCAGTAGTGGCGTAGTTCATCTGGGTAGAATCTAAGGTTCTACTAGCATAGTAAATTGCGTGAAGTTTCTTGTCCTTCCTCTGTCCTAGAACTGCACCTACAGCATAGTCACTCGCATCGCACATGATTTCGAAAGGTAATCTCCAGTCAGGGGGTTGCATGATTGGTGCGGTGATGAGGGATGTTTTTAGAGTTTCGAATGCTTTAAGACAATCTTTATTGAATATGAACTCAGCGTCTTTCATTAGTAAACCGGTAAGAGGTTTAGTGATTTTCGAGAAATCTTTGATGAATCGTCGGTAGAAACCGGCGTGTCCTAAAAAACATCATATTTCTCGAATGGTCTTAGGGGGTTGAAGATCTTTTATGACTTCTATCTTAGCTTTATCAACTTCAATTCCCTTGTCAGATATAACGTGTCCTAGTACGATTCCTTCTCTGACCATAAAATGACATTTCTCCCAGTTAAGCACGAGGTTTAATTTTACACATCTTTCTAACACCATTTCTAAATTTGATAGACATCCTTCAAAACTTTGCCCGCATACAGAGAAATCGTCCATGAACACTTCCATGATGTTGTCTATGAAATCTGCGAAGATTGACATCATACATCTTTGAAAGGTTGTAGGAGCGTTGCATAATCCAAAGGGCATTCGTCTATAAGCGAACGTTCCATAAGGGCATGTGAATGTAGTCTTCTCTTGATCATCTGGGTGGATAGGGATTTGGAAAAATCCTGAGTAACCATCAAGATAACAGAAATACGAGTGCTTGGCTAATCGTTCTAACATTTGATATATAAAAGGTAGTGGAAAATGATCTTTTTGAGTGGCTTTGTTTAGTTTACGATAATCGATGCACACTCTATGTCCTGTCACTACTCTTTGTGATATCGATTCGCCTTTAGCGTTTTTCACAACAGCGATACCTCCTTTCTTTGGTACTACATGTACTGGACTAACCCATTTACTATCAGAGATTGGATATATTATTCCAGCGTCTAGTAGTTTCTTGACTTCTTCCTTTACTATAGTACTAAGGATTGGGTTAATTCTTCTTTGAGATTCTCTGGAGGTTTTGCAATCTTCTTCTAGCAGAATACGATGCATACAGATTGAAGGGCATATTCCTTTGAGATCAGATATGTTATATCCTAATGCAGTTGGATATTTCTTTAAGACATCTAAAAGTTTCTTTGTTTCAATTATTCCTAAACTGGAATTGATTATAACTGGTCTTGTACATTCAGTGTCTAGGAATTCGTATCTTAGGTTCTTAGGTAAAGTTTTTAACTCTAATGTAGGTTTATTCTTACTTGGCATGGGATCCGGTGTAAGTGCTAAACTTTCGCTCAGACTATCATCCTGATATGGTTCACGCCAATTATCATCTTCGAAAATCGGAGGGATTTGAATTTTCATAATTTCAGAATAGGTAGTTTCTTTCATTTCCATTTCTCTTACACATTCGTCAATTACATCCAATAGATAGCATGTATCCTCTATAGCTGGTGATTGTAAGAATTGTGTTAAAATAAATTCAACTTTCTCCTCACCTACTTCAAAGGTTAGCTTTCCTTTCTTTACGTCTATAATAGCTCCGGCGGTAGCTAAGAATGGTCTTCCTAGTATGATAGGTGTAGTGGAGTCTTCAGAGATGTCCATGATTATAAAATCAGTAGGAATATAGAATTGTCCTATACGTATTGGGACGTTTTCTAGTATGCCTACAGGGTATTTAATAGAGCGATCGGCTAGTTGAACAAACATTTTAGTTGGTCTTAGGTCTCCCATGTCTAGCCTTCTGCAAATTGTTAAGGGCATAACACTGATACTGGCTCCTAAATCGCATAGAGCTTTGTCAATGATGAATTTTCCTATTACACAGGGTATAGAGAAACTTCCTGGATCTTTTAGCTTAGGAGGCATATTATTCTGAATTATTGAGCTACACTCAGCAGTAAGTGTAACGGTTCCGTTATCCTCTATCTTTTTCTTATTGGATAAAATTTCCTTTAAAAACTTAGCATACGAGGGCATTTGAGTGATAGCTTCTGTAAACGGAATAGTAATATTCAACTGTTTCAGAAGTTCAACAAATTTCTTAAACTGGCCCATCGTCTTAGAATTTGTTAATCTCTGAGGGTACGGAATTGGTGGTTTATAAGGTGGTGGAGGCACATAAGGCTTTTCTTTCTCCACTGCCTCTTGATTATTATCTTCCTTCTCTTCTGGTTCATTCACCTTTTCAGTCGGGTTATCCGGTTTTTGGTACATGGCTGGATTGTCAAGTCTATGATCGGTAGGTCCGTCAAGTTCCTTGCCACTTCTTAATATCACATCATTAGCCTGTCCTTTCGGATTAGGTTGAGGTTGTCCAGGAAATACTCCAGCTGGTGCAGCGGTAGGTGCTTGTTGTTGAGCTACTTGTGAAATCTGAGTTTCTAGCATTTTGTTATGTGTAGCTAACGCATCTACCTTGCTCACTAATTGCTTAATCTGCTCACTAGTGTGTATGTTTTGGTTTAGGAAATCCTTGTTCATTTGAGATTGGGTAGCTATGAAGTTCTCCATCATCAACTCAAGGTTTGATTTTCTAGGAACATTAGGAGCAGTCTTTTGATATCCTGGTGGTGTAGTTGGTGCTTGACCTGGTGCGTATAAAGCATTGTTGTTCTTATAGGAGAAGTTCGGATGATTTTTCCAACCTGGGTTGTATGTGTTTGAGTATGGGTTTCCTTGAGCATAATTCACTTGATCCGTGGGAATTCCTGCTAATAGTTGACAATCAAGGACAGCATGTCCTGGAACTCCACATAACTCACAGTTAGGTGTTACCGCAGCCACGGTGGTTGTTGGTGTTATGGCCAAGTTGTCGATCTTTTGGTTAAGTTGGTCAAACTTTGCATTGACTTGGTCCATACTACTCACTTCGTACATACCTCCTTTTGTTGGTTTCTCAGTTGCGACTCTCTCGCTTCCCCATTAGTAATGGTTTTGAGCCATACTCTCGATAAGTGCATAAGCATCGTTATATTCTTTGTCCATTAGTGCGCCGCCTGCGGCAGCGTCAATTGTCATTCTTGTATTGTACAAGAGACCATTGTAGAAGGTATGGATGACCATCCATTCTACTAATCGGTGATGTGGACAAAGTCTCAGCATATCTTTATAGCGTTCCCAAGCTTCGAAAAGTGACTCGTTTTCCTTTTGCTTAAATCCGTTGATTTGAGCTCTTAGCATAGCTGTCTTGCTAGGTGGGAAATATCTTTTCAAGAAGACTCTCTTTAGTTCCTCCCACGTAGTTACTGAATTCGAGGGTAGAGATTGAAGCCAGGCTCTCGCTCTGTCTCGAAGTCAAAAAGGAAAAATATGTAATCTAATAGCTTCTTGGGTAACTACATTAGCTTTTACAGTATCTGCGTACTGCACAAATATCGAAAGATGAAGGTTCGGATCCTCGGTAGGATTTCCGGCGAATTGATTTTGTTCCACGGCTGATATCAGCGAAGGTTTCAATTCGAAATCATTTCGGTTGATAGCCGGTGCGGCAATGCTGGAATGCGGTTCAGCTTGCGAAGGACTAGCGTAATATTTGAGTGGATGATTCGGTTCTTCTGCCATCTATGCGTCCTTTGATGTTCCGACCGGTTTAGGTGGATCAATTTGAAGATCTGGAATGTTGTAATTTCGTTCATAGTCGAATATTCGTCTTCTTACGTGTAAGAAGCGTTCTGATTCTGGAACTGGAGGTTGCAAGTCTTCGCCTTGAGAGCGAGTACTTGGCATACACTCGGGAAATTAGATTAAGAAAAGAATAAGTCGTTACCTTAGTCTAGACAATGCTACTCTAATAGTGCACTAGTAACTAAATTAAGGTCCCTGGTAACGGCGCCAAAAACTTGATGGGCGCGAAGACGCGATATGTGTCTAGCGGTATCTGAACTGCAAGCGCACAGCCTATCGAAGTAATATAAAAGATTGTCGATCCCACAGGAACTTTATGATCACTTATTGCTAGAGGGTCTACTAGTTTATCTAAGGTGGATGTTTGTCAAGATTTGATTTTGAGGATTAGAACGAGAATTAAATTTAGTTTGATAAAATAATGAGAAGGCGGTCGGTATGTAATTATGTTAACCTTTGCGGGTCAATCTAACCTAAGCTTATAAGGATGGTTCACTTAATATTCTGTAGAGATTATCAATTTAAATACCCTCGACTCACACTCTCGTGGTCTTATCTCAGATCTTACTCCTAAAGCCCTATGCCTGCTCTCGCTAGCCCATAAGTGTTTAGAAGATAATTTTTGAAAACTTAATAAGTCTAATTCATTTTAAAGCGCTCTCGCTGTATTTAAATCAAGTGCCTAACTTTAGCTATCCGGTTAAAATCTCACACTCTCGTGGTCTCGACCTAACCTATTACACTTTTCTTACTCTCGTAACAAAAAGATTAATTTTTATAATAAAAAGTCACAGCCAGAATTTAAGTTCTTAATTGTTTTAGCTTAGATTCAATTTTACCGATTTAGTTTATTTTAATTACATACCGCCTAATTTAATTAGCTACTCATATTTGTTGTACCAGACAGATGCAGAAACAGATGAACATAAATTAAAACATGCATTATAAAATAATAGAAATAAATTCTTAACATATATAAATTAATTAATTAATATAAATGCGAAATTATTAAAAACCTGAATAATAAAAATCGTAAAACTCCTTCTTCCACAGTCTGGCAAGCTCGGAGTGCGGAACCGGAATCGAAAATAAAATTAAACGAAATTCTGAAGGCTTGAAAGAAAATAAATAATAACAATTTCCTAATGTTGGAAATTGTTATTTAGTTTGGTTGGGATATAGAAACTAAACAAGAACAATTTGCTGGAAAAATAATAAAATAGGGTGCAACAAAAATACGGCAGAGCTTCCGCGAAAAATCTAAAATAATGCTCTGTGTTTCTAAATTTGTATCAAGGCTATTTATAGAAAACAATATTGGGCTTGGGCAGTTGAAATCTATTGTGTGGGCTTCGTTGTTGAAGAGAGAATCCAGGAGAAAGTGTATTGCTTAGTCTGAGAAATAATAGGCACTTTTGACTTCACGTTGCACGTTTCATGACCAATTCAATCCAAGTAACCCTATTTTCCTTTGTCACGTTCGTGACAAAGGTGTCACGGTCATTTTCTTCATTTAAAGCGCGTCACGGTCGTGACAGCTTGGTAACGATCGTGAGTGTTCCACGTTGGGCGTCACGGTCATGACGATGTGGTAACGACCGTGGTTGTTACAAATTATGCAGCATTTGCAGAATTCCTTTCTTCTTCTTCTTTTCATGCTTGTTTTTGTTCCTTTGACCTTTGGGTCATGATTTAGCTCTAGAAATTTTATATCTGCAATATGACATAGAAAACTCGAAGAATCGGGTGTTAATACGATAAATGTGCGATAAAACGGCATTGAAACATAGTAATAAAATGATACGATTTCTCGTTATCAATGATCAAGGGTCAAACTGCAAATTATGTACCTCGGATTTTGGTATCTAGACTGGACCGACTAGCATAAGTTTTCTCTGTGGACATTGCTAAAGATGACAAGCCTTAGTTCCATGACATCAATAGCTTCTTAGAGGATCAGACATACCTGTGTGACATAGCATGGTTTTAATGTGTCAAAAACTTGGCATGTTTCGAAAGCTTGACAGGTTCAAAATGAAAAAGGAAGGATTGGCAATTTTGGAAAAATATACTGAATGAGCCGACTCAAATTCATCAATGAGCCGACTCATTCAGTGTTAAATTGATGATAAATGCACGGGTTCAAACAGGCTGCCTGATACATCTTTTTGGTCGACTCACAAGTGTGGATGAGTCGACTCAACTCCTTATGAGCCGACTCGTTCAAGTGTAAAATGGTGGTAAATGCACGGGTCCAAACAGGCTGCCTGGAACATGATTTTGGTCGACTCATGAGAGTAGATGAGCCGACTCATAATCCCTCATGATTCGACTCATCAAGAAATATTTTCTTCTCATTTTTCACGGGTCTCAACAGGCTGCCTCTCAGTTAATTTTGGTCGACTCATCTGTAAGTTTGAGCCGGCTCATTTAAAGGTTTGAGTCGGCTCATTACTGTGCTGACTCATTTTTTCATTTATTTTTCTCTCTCTTATGATTCATTTCCTCTAACCAATATAAATAGTTGCTGAATTTCTTTTGAGAAAAAAAAACAAGGAAAGTTAAAGATATACACATAGCTCTCTTCATCTTTTTCATTCTTGCATCAATCAAACAATTACACACAATAATCTTTGTTCGATCTTGGTGTACGTTTTGAAGATAACGTTCAATCGTGAATCAGAAATTCATATTGGGTTTAGAGTGTGTGGGTTTTCCTTGGAAAAATCCGTAGGGTTTTATCCTCTAAGATCATTGAAGATTTGGGGGTTTTGCACACATCGATCGGTCGTAGATTCAACCGAGTGAGGTAGATTGAAGATCAAGTGGATCGTTCTCTCATATCATGGTAGAAGGAGGATTGCGAAGGTCTTTGTGGGTTCACAAGTGTGAGAGAAACTCAGCCGTTCTCAAAGTTTGAAGAATCGTGTATTCTTGCAATAAAGGAGCAAATTAATCGGAGGCTTTCTCGACACGCGTGGAAGACTTGATTCTACTTTGGATCAAGGGACAAGAAGAAGAATTGATAGCACTTTCAACTTAGTTTGGTTTGTTGGTTAATTCATTTCTCTTCTTTTGTAAAACAATTGCGATTTAATAAAATTGCCCAATTCAATTTCGAATTGGGGGCAGAGTACTTCGAGCGAGGACGACGAAGGAACTGCCTCAACAAATTCCTTGTGTTCTTATTATTTCTCGCTTTCTACTTTTGTTCATATTGATATTGTGTGCTTGAAAATTCTGGTGTATCAAATTAGTGTAAACAAGGTGTTTGATAAATTGCTTCACTCAAAAGTGTTGGTTGGAGTGAGTAAAATTCTGCACTATTTGACACAACAAAATTGCCCTAGGAGTGTGCACTCTAAGTGTTTCATAAAAAGCTCAATCACACAAGATCACTATCTTTGTATTTGTTTTCTTCTCTAATCATCATTAAGACTAGTTTTATCAAGTGCTGAATATTCAAGTGTATCATTTGTAAATCATTAATTCATCTAGTCATCATTTCATTCTAATTGGGTTTTACGCATATCCGATCTCCGGTGACTTCAAATTTGAACTAGACGATTTTCCGGGAAACTTCCGCTATTCTATTTCAACTTAATTTTGAAAAGATAAATTTTAAAAAGGTATTTATTCAACCCCCCTTCTAGATCCGTGCTATCTTCTAACAAGTGGTATCAAGAGCACCGGTTTATCTAGTGATTCACATATAACTTATTGGAAAATGGACAACGATCCAACGGGGGCGTACAATAGAGCTCCAGTTTTTACCGGAGAAAACTATAGTCACTGGAAAGATTGTATGTGTATCCATATCAACTCTGTTGATAGAAAAATTTGGAAAGTTATCCAAGAAGGCCCTTTTCAAATAACTATGGTCGGACCGGATAATGTCCAAATTGAGAAACCGGAAGCACAATGGGATGATAATGATGAAAAGAAATATAGCTATGATTGGAAAGCTCGAAACATACTTATAGCTTCCTTAGGAGCTGATGAATATTTTCGAGTTTCTCATCACACATCGGCTAAAGCTATGTGGGAAGCCTTACAAGTTGCCCATGAAGGAACCGATGATGTTAAGCTTGCTAGAATTAATACTCTACAACAAGAGTTTGATCGTTTTCACATGAGGCAAGGGGAAACCGTTGGTGAAATGGGAAAAAGATTTTCTCACTTGACTAATAGATTAAATGCTCTTGGTAAAACTACTCCTAATGATGTTGCAACTAACAAGATTTTGAGATGTCTTACTAGGGAATGGTTGCCAAAAGTTACGGCAATTAAAGAAGCCAATGACGTAAGAACGTTGGATCAAACGACTCTCATTGGAAAACTACAAGAGCATGAACAAGAGCTCTTAAACTTAAATGAGCATGAAGACAAAGAAAAGAAAGAAAAGATCGAGAAAAATAAAGATCATGAGAAGAAGAAGAAGTCTATTGCATTAAAAGCTTCTTCATCAAAATCCTCCCCAAATAAAGATAGTGGGAGTGATACGAGTGATGATGATGACGAATCAAATGAAGATATGGGCTTATTCGTAAGAAGATACAATCGATATCTCAAAAAGAATGAGATTTCTCATTCGGAAAAGCGTCTCATCAACTATCGAAGAAAATCTAATCCTTCCAAGCAAGAGTATGTTAAAAGTACTAAAGGCAAAGGATCTTGTTACAACTGTGGAAAACCGGGACACTACAAACCGGATTGCTCTATGTTAAATAAAGACAAGGCAAAAAACAAATATCAAAGAAAAGGAAACAAGGCTAGAAGAGCATATATAGCTTGGGAAAGCGATAGTAAGTCGTCTAGAAAAGATACCTCAAGTGATGAGGAAGAGAGAGTAAATCTTTGCCTCATGGCTCATAACAAAGGCAAGAAAGAGGTAAAACGTGCTAAATATGATTATGCTGAAAAATTCTCTTATAATGATTTGCTTAGTAAGTTTAATATTCTACATCAAGAAGCTAAAGAAGCCTTCAAGCGTATTGCATCCGATAAAAGAATTTTTGCTCATTTAGAAGGCAAGGTTTCGGATAGTGAAAATGCTATAAAAGCTCTTAAGGCATCAATGGTAGAATCTATAATAGAAGACAAATGAGAATGGCACAACTTTCATGGTTGTGAAACATGTTGGATTTGGCAAAAGGAAGTCAAAACTCTTCAAGCCAAACTAAACAAGTTATCACAACCAAAAATGACATTTACTATTGATCATTCAAACTTTAGGGAATCAATGAATAATCCATTTCAAAAATACACCTATGTTGTGAAGGATCAAAACAATTAATGCAAATCAAAACCATTTTTGAAATGTCACTATTGTTGCAAGGAAGGTCATATAATTGCCAAATGTCGTTTCAGGAAATACTTGGTCCCAAAAGGCATTTGTCAATGGTTTCCTAAAAGCAACAAAATTTTCACTCACACTCTAGGACCCAATGAAAATTGGGTACCTTTCTCTCTTGTCTAATCATACAGGTGGAGTGTCTTGAGACTATGGAGAAACGGTGGTTTCTTGATAGTGGATGCTCAAGACATATGACAGGTGATATTTCCCTATTCTATGACTTTGTGGCTAAGAAGAAGGGCTTTGTTACATATGGTGATAACAACAAGGGAGCTATACTCGGTAAAGGTAGTGTAGGTAATCCCTCCTCTACATCTATCTCTAATGTCCTTTTAGTTGAGGGTCTTAAACATAACCTTGTTAGCATTAGTCAATTATGTGATAAGGGATATAATGTCTCTTTCTCTAAAGAAGGATGCATAATTGAACACAATGACAACAAAGAGGATGTGTTTAAAGGCCTGAGGGTTAATAATGTTTATATGCTTGATTTGAATTCGATGACCATGAGTAATCCTAAATGTCTTATCTCCAAAAGTGAGGAATCTTGGCTTTGGCATAGACGTTTAGCTCATATCAAATTTGACTTGCTAAATAAGACTGTGTCTAAAAACTTAGTAGTCGGTTTGCCTAACATAAAATTCACTAGAGATCATCTTTATGATGCGTGCCAAATGGGTAAGCAAACTAAGATATCTTTTAAATCAAAAAATCTAGTCTCTACTTCTAGACCTCTTGAACTTCTACACATGGATCTTTTTGGTCCTTCTAGAATCAAAAGTATAGGAGGGAATTATTATGGTTTTGTTATTGTTGACGACTACTCTCGATTTTGTTGGACAATCTTTTTAGCTAGTAAAAGTGATACCTTTTCGGCCTTTGAAACTTTTGCCAAATTATCTCAAAACAAACTTGGCACAAACATTGTAACTATTAGAAGTGACCATGGAGGTGAGTTTGAAAATCATCTCTTTGAAAAATTTTGTGAAAACCATGGCATTGATCATAACTTCTCCGCTCCTAGAACACCGCAACAAAATGGTGTTGTGGAATATAAATATCGTGTATTGGAGGAATTGGGAAGAACTATGATTAATGATAGCGGTCTTCCTAAATATTTTTGGGCCGATGCTATTAGCATCGCTTGCTATCTTTTGAATAGGATCACTATTCGACCTATTCTAAACAAAACGCCCTATGAACTATTAAAAGGAAGAAAGCCTAATGTGTCACATCTTCATGTTTTTGGTTGCAAATGCTTTGTGCTTAATAATGGAAAAGAAAATCTTGGCAAATTTGATTCAAAGGCGGATGAAGGCATCTTCCTTGGATACTCTAATTCAAGAAAAGCATATAGAATATTTAATAAAAGGTTGATTATAGTCGAAGAGTCTTTACATGTATCTTTTGATGAAGCTTATCCAAATGTTGTCGAAAAAGGTAGTGGTGTTATTGGTGCAGGTGCCTCCTCTAGTGAGATTGTTAAAGACATTGATGTTTCTCGTGTTGAACCCTTGCCAGATGTTGTGAATAAGGAGCCGGTTGATGTGTCTTGTCTCAAAGATGAAGGTCAAGCATCCTTTCAAAATGATCTACCATTGGAATGGAAGACATCAAAAGATCATCCTATCGATAACATTATTGGAGATATCTCAAAGGGTGTCATTACTAGATCAAGGCTAAGTAATTTTTGTTGTTATCATGCCTTTATATCTCAAATTGAGCCTAAGAATGCCAAAGAAGCATTACTTGATGAAAATTGGTTCCTAGCTATTTAAGAGGAACTAAATCAATTTAAAAGAAATGAGGTTTGGGACCTTGTTCCACCTCCATTAAATCATCGAGTAATTGGCACCAAATGGGTTTTTAGGAACAAATTGGATGAAAACGGCACTATCATTCGCAACAAGGCTCGTCTTGTTGCTCAAGGGTATAACCAAGAGGAAGGCATAAACTATGAGGAAACTTATGCTCCTGTTGCCCGCCTTGAAGCTATACGCCTTTTACTTGCATTTGCATGTTCACAAAACTTTAAACTATATCAAATGGATGTTAAGAGTGCCTTCATCAACGGATATATAAATGAAGAGGTTTATGTGTGTCAACCTCCTGGGTTTGAAATCTCTGAAAAACCAAATTATGTTTACAAATTAAAACGTGCTTTATATGGTCTCAAACAAGCTCCTAGAGCTTAGTATGAGCGTCTAAGCAAATTTTTAATCAATCAAGGTTTTTCAAGAGGAAAGATTGATACTACTCTCTTTATTAAATGTGAAGGAAAACATTCTATATTAGTTCAAGTATATATAGATGATATTATCTTTGGCTCTACTAATATGAAGTTGGTTAAAGAATTTTCAAGTTCTATGAAAGGTGAGTTTGAGATGAGTATGATGGGGGAGCTAAATTTCTTCCTCGGACTTCAAATTAGACAACTTGAAGATGGAACCTTCATAAGTCAAACTAAATATTGCAATGAGTTGCTCAAGAGGTTTGATATGAAAAACTCCAAGCCTATTGATACCCCAATGCCTACGGCGGCAAGTCTTGATCGTGATGAAAAAAGGTAAGGATGTTGATATAAAAAGGTATTGAGGTATGATTGGTTCTCTTCTTTATCTCACTGCATCGCGTCCCGATATTATGTTCAGTGTATGTATGTGTGCTAGGTTTCAATCTTGCCCTAAGGAATCACATTTAAAATCAGTTAAACGCATACTTAGGTATCTTTGTGGTACTTCTAAGTTTGGTTTATGGTATCCTAAGGGTAGTGATTATTCCTTGGTAGGTTTTTCCGATTCCGATTTGCCGGTTGCAAAGTGGATAGGAAAAGCACTAGTGGAACTTGTCATTTATTTTCAAACTCTCTTGTCAGTTGGCATAGCAAACAGAAAGTCTCTGTTGCCTTATCAACTGCAGAGGCGGAGTATATTGCAGCCGGAAATTGTTGTGCCCAAATTCTATGGTTAAAACAACAATTGCTCGACTTCAATATCTCTCTCAAGCAAATTCCAATATTGTGTGACAATATTAGTGCAATTAATCTTACCGAGAATCCTATTCTTCATTCACGCACTAAACATATTGAAATCAGGCATCATTTTCTTAGGGATCATGTAGAGAAAGGTGATGTGGTGTTTGAGCATGTTGATAGTGCAAATCAACTAGCCGATATTTTTACAAAACCACTTGCTACCGATCCTTTCTTCTTTATTCGTAGAGAACTTGGTGTTCTTGACATATCAGATAGATCTTAATAATCATTGTTTTGATTATATATTATTCCTTGAGTAAATTTCACTTATATCTCACATCCTATTATGATGTTTTATCTTTCATCCATCTCTCATATACTCAAGGTAATATCACTCTTTACTCACTTATCTTAATTCATTCTTGATGTATGTATTTAGTAAGAATGTGTGCATGAATTGTGTTTGTAAATTAATCTATTTCTTCTTTTCTAAGTGGATTATGAGTGATTGCGTGACAAGAAGACATTAAGAAGGCTGGCCGGCAGTTTCTTCCTTAATGCTGATGGTTCATTATACAAGCGAAACTTTGACATGGTTCTGCTCAGATGTGTTGACAAGAAAGAAGAAGACCTGCTGATGCACGAGGTGCATGAAGGATCTTTCGGTACCCATGCTGGAGGACATACAATGGCTAAGAAGTTATTAAGATCAGGTTACTACTGGATCACAATGGATGCAGACTGTTGTGCCTATGCCAGAAAATGTCACAAGTGTCAGATCTATGCAGACAAAGTGCATGTGCCTCTGAATCCTTTAAATGTGAAGTCTTCACCTTGGCCCTTTGCCATGTGGGGCATTGACATAATTGGAAAGATCGAACAAACTGCTTCAAATGGCCACAGATTCATCCTGGTAGCCATTGATTACTTCACTAAATGGGTTGAAGCAGCTTCATATGCAAACGTCACCAGACAAGTGGTAGCCAGATTTCTAAAGAGAGACATCATTTGCAGATACGGGGTGCCTGAGCGAATCATTACTGATAATGGTTCCAATTTGAACAACAAGATAATGGAAGAACTGTGCCGGGACTTCAAAATCCAACATCACAATTCTTCTCCTTACCGGCCAAAGATGAATGGCGCGGTAGAGGCGGCTAACAAGAATATCAAGAAGATTATGTAGAAGATGGTGGTTACTTACAAAGACTGGAACGAGATGCTACAGTTTGCTTTGCATGGGTACCGAACCTCAATCAGAACGTCCACTGGGGCAACGCCTTATCAGCTTGTGTATGGTATGGAGGCAGTCCTACCTGTTGAAGTTGAGTTACCCTCTTTACGGGTAATGATGGATGTAAAGCTGGATAAAGCATAGTGGGTCCGGTCTCGGTACAATCAACTGAATTTGATCAAAGAGAAGAGGCTAGCTGCCATCTGTCATGGGCAGTTATATCAAAAGAGGATGAAGAAAGCCTTCGATCAGAAACTCAGGCTTCAGGAATACCAAGTGGGAGATCTTGTGCTAAAAAGACTTCTTCCTCCTCATACAGACCACAGGGGCAAATGGACTCCAAACTAGATGGTCCATTCATAGTAAAGAAAGTTTTCTCTGGTGGGGCCCTGATGCTCACTACTATGGATGGCGAGGATTTCTTATCTCCTGTGAATTAAGATGCAGTTAAAAAATACTTCGCATAAATGACCCGCTGGACATAAAAATAGAATGTAAGTCCATGCAAAAATAGGGCATCCCGGCGAGTCAAAAATAGAATAAAAGACTCGGGAAAAAATAAGGGAAAAAAAGTGTACACCCGCTGAGTTGAAAAGCCGCATTGGACAACTCAGACAAAAATGGGTATCCCGGTGGATTGAAAACCCGAAAGGGCGATCCACGCAAAATCAGGGAATAAGCGAACAACTGCATTCTGAATTCGTTTGTATTCCTCACAACACGGCAAGCTTCGAAAGGGTAAAGCATCAGTCAGAATCAACCTTCTTCAGAAAACAAGATGAGAAGAACGTCAAGGTCATACCGGTTATAGCAAAGGAAGTACACTGGAACGTCGTCATCAACATTGCCAACACTTTTATTTTCTCAATTTATAGCAACCCCCTCATTTCAGGGGATTTGTTTCCTTAACTGTATTCGCCAATTCAGGGCACCCAGATTAATAAAATCAGAGTTTTCAGTCACATCTCGTTTTGTACATTTTTGTTTCGTTTACAAAATGTCCAATATTCATGATACAGTACTTGCATAAAGCAAATGAGCCATTTTTAATAAATTCTTACATGAAATATATTTACTTTCAGGAAGATCTAACTCCTATGACAGAATTCGGTTAGGGATACCTCGGGATACTTGTGCGTTTCTTTTATCTTAACAGGATGCAGGTATTCAATACGCATCATGGGACATGCCAAGTATTGCATCCCCAACATACCGCTTCCCAGAAGTTGTCACATCCCCAAGCAGTACCTGACAACTACTTCACAGCAAGATGAGCAAGGAATTTCCTATTCCCCACCAGAGTTCCAGATCTCTCATCCTCAGCAAAGTTAATGAGAATTGTTTCCCCACAGAGTCTTCATTCTCTCCCCAAGAGAACAATGCATGCATACTTTCCCAGCGGAGTTTCTGAAGTTTCCTTCTCCCCAGCTGAGTTCTCCTTGCAGATAGATCTACCGATGATCTCTTCCCCAACCGAGACATCCCTCCAAGCAGATCAGCCAGAGATCTTTATCCTAGTGGGATCCGAATCTCGAATTAGTTTCTCCCCTTTGCATAATCATGGAATTCGCATCATATTCACCAAATAAAGCGTAGCATTCCGTCTAATACGGAGCATTACGGCAAAAAAATCAAACATTTGCATGATCACAAGCCAGGTTCAAGCCAGTCACTTGTAATTACCATCAATGTTTCATCAGCAATATACAAATGCACCCCTGCACATAAGAGCCAAAGCGTCCCCTTTGCACTTTCAAAAACAAATACTTATTCATAACATAGTACATATCCGACATCCATCCGTGTCAACCTATCCCCACAGAAAGCCAAAGCATCTCCTTCTCATTCTCAAAACAAATGTCTATTTATATATAGTATATATTTGACACTCGTCCGTGTCATACTTCCCCAGCAGATCAAACACTCGTCCGTGTCTTGCTTTTGCTTCACCAACAAACCAATACTCACTCATACTTATACAGAAGTCTTTGATGCTCGTCCGCATCTTATTTATATCACTCCTCAGTAGATCCGACACTCGTCTGTGTTCTTTGTTAATCAGTTGGTACTCGTCTGTATCATCATCTCTGAACAGGCGTCAGCGTCTGTTTCTACCGATACTCGTCCATATCATGGTCCTAAGGATGCTCGTCCGCATATTTAATCTATACACATCGTCAAACACTTATACTTTTTATTCTGAAGCGTAAGCACTCATCCGTGTTTACCATTCCCCAGTAAGTCACCAACAAAACAACTTTTTTCTGACCGACATTCGTCCTATGTCGTGATACTTTCGGCAGCCGTCCCCTGCCAGGTTATCGTCCTTCACCTTTGGATGACTGTCCCTCATCCCTTCCCCAGCGGAGTCCCCATTTAGTGGAACCTTTTTCTATCCGGCATTCGTCCTATGTCGTGATAAAAAGCAGCCGTCCCCTGCTAGGTGATCGTCTTTCACCTTTTGATGACCGTCACTCGTCATTTTATCTGATGGCCGTCCCATAGTTGATCTTATTATCCGACATTTGTCCTATGTCGTGATAAAACCCGAGAGCAGTCGTACCTTGCTAGGTGATCGTCCTTCACCTCTTGATGACCGTCCTTCATCATGCTTATCCGATGGCCGTCCCCATCATTGACCTTTTCTATCCGACATTCGTCCTATGTCGTGATAAAGAGCAGTCGTCCCCTGATAGGTGATTGTCCTTCACCTTTGATGACCGTCCCTCATCATTATTTTACTTATTCTTTAACCCGATGGTCGTCCCCATCGTTTTTTTACTTTACTTCCCAAAACCTGATGGTCGTCCCCATCATTGCTTTTCTCATTACTTTAACCCCCAGAGATTTTTATTTCATTACATGATGGTCGTCCCCATCATGATCCCTTTATTTCCCCAGCTTGTCGGTCGTTCCCGTCATTGCTTTACTTACCAATTTATCCCCAACAGTCGTCCTCTGCTCGATGGTCGTCCTCTATCGCTTTCATTTGATACTCATGATATATTATATTTTACAATTTATATCCCTTTTCTTCTTCTATACAGCAAGTACAAACTTTGGACTGTCTTTTTGGTATTCAACCACAAGTTATCTTGTTTGTCTGTTAAGCCAGGTGCTTACATCCTGCACAGCTAACTCATGCTTGAATAGGGGCAGCTGTAAACACCCAAAATTCTCCCTCACTCTTTATCACACCATGGCTTGTGATATTTCATTTTTGTTTTAACATAAGCATTACATCTCATATTGCATTTCTGATTCACTGCATAAGTTCAAGTTCATCTGCATCTAGGGTTTGTGATATGAGCAATCCAAGAATCCATCTGAGCCATCCCAAAGGCCTCAAAGATTTCCAAGAGGGTCCATGTGTGTTCTACCATCATATTATTCTCCTCAAAGTTCATAAAAGTCAAGGGATCACAAGAATTGGCAAAGGCATGGAAGCAGAGCTAGGGTTTTCACTACACAGATGACCAAAATTAGGGTTTTTGTTTCAAAGGCCTTAACTCCAAATTTTTGGGTCATTCTTGTTTCTAATGGTCTTAATATGTCATAAGGATCATGTGTACCACGTTTGTTGAAGAAACTCATTGTGGAAGTCATCTGATCATTGGATAACTTCATGAGCAAGTTAAGTCAAAATCAGGGCATCTGAGGCCCCAAACAATGGAACCAAAGGGGTATTTTCATCAAATTGAAGTTTTATGATCTTTATTTGATCTTATAAGTGGTTGGAAGTTCACAATATTGAAGAATTTTGAGCTAATTGCAAACTTGCCATTTTTGGAAATAACTTGAAATGCAAACTTTCCATTTTGGGAAAGTTTTTCAACCTGCTCTTTCATAACCAAAAATGCTTCAAATGAAAAATTCTTGGTCATGAAAGTTGTAGATTGGGTATTTCCCTTTTCAAACAGTACTAGAACATGTCTTGATTCATCATAGAACTCAAGATATGGCCTTTCAAAGTTGGCAAAAATCCTATAATTTCAAGTTTCATGTCAAAGAGGGATTTTGCATTTTGGCATGTTCAAGCATTCTAATGACCTCTAATGTGCACAAACACTTCACAATATGACAAATGAACTTCAAACAATCAGAATTGTGCATTGAACCAAGTGTTTCCATGACTTGAACTTCAAGAAATCTCAAAAGGGCCAAAACTCTCTAATTTGCAAAATGCATTGGATCCTTCCATCCACTTGTGTCAGCTGCATCAAACTGATTCTATGGCTCTCCATGAATCTTGCTGAGGCCAGACACCCCAAAAAGCTAGCCCTGCCATGGCCCATACCTCAAGTACACAAAAATTGACTTTTTTGCAAAACACACCATACCAATCAGCCTATGCCACAACAACTTTCTGATCAATCCCATTGGCTTAAACAAACATCATGGATCACATTTCATAACACACAAGAGCCTGAACACTCTCATACACTCAGATTCAAAAAATCCATCAAAAACTTCCTTTCTTCGAATTGCATAGCTCAGCCACTAAAACTTCAAACTTCCTTCACCAATCAACTCAAAAACACCTCAGGATCATTCCCCACTCATCACCATAGCCTAAAACACCCTCAAGCCAAAATATGATTTCTGCAACTTCAGAATCAAAGCACTCAAAACAGCCATTCTAAGCTTCATTCAAGCTTACCATTAGCTCCAGGGGGTCAAAGGGGGTGGATTTGCACCAAAGAAAGGATCAAAAAGCTCAAGAACACAAATCTTCAACTTATGTAGCCAAGATGAATATTTTTTTCCAGAACTTCTTTTTTAAGTTTCTAAATGATTCCTCATGCTTCACTGATCACCCTGATATGTTTAAAATTAAAAATAGTTGAGAAATAAGCATTTCATGATGTTCTGAAATTTTGCCCGTGAAATGATTTTTGCTTTGATTCATCATGTATGTGTGTTTTAAATGTTGTTTGATGTTGGATTCTTGCTTAGGGTTGTTAGAGGATCATTTTTGGAGAGTTAGAGAGTTTAATTTGACCTAGGGAAGAAGTTAAGGTGAGTGGCCTGCCGGAGAAGATGACCGGAGCTAGCTCCGGTCACCTGAAAGTGGTTAGGGTTCTTAATTAGGGTTTAAGGGCCAATTTGAATGTGGGTCGTAGGATTAAGATTAGCGCGTGAATGAAGGGCCAAGATGAGTTCATTAAAACCCTAATCAAATTAATTAATTTAATTAATTAGGATTAATTTTAAAAATGCCAGATTGAATCCTGACCCTCCAAACACGCGCCAGTCAACTCCCTCCAATTTTGTTTGAATATGGGCCTTTGGATGCGCATCTTCTCATTTTATTTCATTTTATTTTATTTTATTTTTATTTCTTTTGCATATTTATTTTAAAATACCAAACCTCATCACAAAAATATGAAACTTTGCATTCTGATGTTAAATATTTTTCTTCATCCAAAAAAAATTTTATTTTATTTTTTAAATTTAAAAAGTATTTTTAAATTATTTAAATGTTATTTTTAATTAATTAAAGTATTTTAATTAATTAAAAATACATTTAAGTTTCTAAAAATCACCAAAAAAAATCATGAATCATCCCAATGCATTTAGAAACATTTTCAAACTCTTCAAACAAATTTCATTTTAGGTTTGATCATAGTTTGCCAATTTCCTTTGAATTAAGGGTCATAAAAATCATATTTTAAACCCTAACTTTAAAAAATCATTTCTTCCTAAAAAAGAAGAGTTTGAAGTTGATTCGTTTTGCATTGTGTTACATATTGCATGTAGTTTATAGGTAATTTTTCCTCATGAATTTATCTTGCATTTTCAAATTGATTTGCATTTTTCCTTTTGAACCACCCAAAAACCCTAGAAAACTTAGGAAAATCATAACTTTTGATAGGTTAGGCTTCTGACCTTCTCCTTTGGGGTGTGACCTAATATGAGATTAGGGTTTGTTTGAGCTTGATTTCACATTTTTATCATGTTGTTTGCTTCTGTTTTAGTCATTTGCATCTCCCATGTCCATAAAACCCTAATTTCTCATGTTCAATTGCATTCACCTTGCATATTCATCATCACATGAACTTGCCATGACATTTCATGCATTCATATGTCATCTTAGACATCTTAGGACATGTTAGAACATTGCTTGATCATTTCTTCATTCATTTTCCATGTTTTGCATTCATTTCATTTCATAAGAATCCATGTGTTTCCAAACATCAAAGCATGGTTTCATAACATCTCATTCTTGTATGATCACACATATGCATTTTGTATGCCTTTGCATCATCTCACATGACATTTGCACAACATAAACACTTATGAATCTGATCATTTCATCTCATTTCACTTCATTTCTTTATGCTTTATACTTTATGCATTCATGCTAACACTTTTCAGGTTTGGTAAGTTATTTTGGGAGGTGGGGTTTCCTTCACCTCTAACTTCTTCTTATCTATTTCATTTGTACTTTGCCTGTCCTTGAAGTGAATCTAATTCACTTATGTTACATCTCTCTCACTTTCTTTCTTCAAGTTACTTATCTTCTTCATTGAAGTAAGTAACTTGTTCTTCTTTCTCATCCTCCTTTCATCTGCTTCTTCCATTGGTGGATTCCTTGAAGATCTTTCTCAAACCTTACAAACCATAGGAGCATCCAAGCATGATAATCTTAGGGTTGTGTTTATTTCCCCTTAGACTTCTTACCCTTTGAGTTTCCTTGAGTCTCTCTTCTCACCTCAATAATCAGATACTAAACTCTTAAAGTTTTAGGACTTTGGAATTAGGGTTATGCCTGCATCCTTCTCTTAGGATGGAGTGTATAACTTTAATCATAAGTGTTAAACCTTTAATTTGTTTAAACCTCTTAATCAAATCACTTAATAATCATTAAGACTTTATCTTGTAACTTGGGCCTTACATTAGGTTTCTAATTCTTCCTTAGGGTTAAGAAGGACTAACCCCAGTGTTTAATGGACAAGTCCTCCTCAAGTTGTATTACAAACCTAAAATCCACTTCTTAATCTCATCCTTTAATTAAAATACACTTAATAAAGGCTTTGTTATATAATGAATTTAATCCCTAACCATGGATTAAGCTGAGGTATCTTCCTCAGCTTAAGTGTTCTCATCTATTATCCTTCTATTAGGATGGTGTGATGAGTTCACTAATCTGTGATTAGAGATTAAACTCATTACTTAACACTAAACAAAAACCCAAAAACATCTAATTAATCACAAGTAGGTTAATGATCTTAATCCTACATCATCATGGCAATTAAGTTGAGATGCTTATCTCATACTTAAGTAGGCTCATTATCCCTAATCAGGGAGGATATAATGAGTTTACAAGTCGTTGATTTAGGCTTAAACTCATTAACTTATGCAAAACACCAAAAACAATAACAAAACTGAAAACACAAAAACAAACAATAATCGTCTCCTTCGGGATTCTTTTCTCATCACACTCATTCATAAACGAGAACTTGCTTCTTCCGTCTAATGCAAGACAGTTAGCACTCGAGCCAGACGAGTCATACACTTGAGCATAGGCAAGCAAGAAGTTCATATTCAATTTATATTTTAGTCTTCATGAGTCGAACTATGGTGTTCTTACTTCCTTATTGCACGAGAGGATACGTAGGTATAACTTAACTGTTATCGAACAAAAGTATTTGTGTCATCCCCCTCTTTCAGCATTCTTTTCTAAGTCTCAGTCCCTGAGCAATTCACCCCCTTGCACGGACACTTGTACATTCTTTTCCAGCTTTTGCACACAGATAGCACATACCCTACCCCTCTAAACACAATCTTTTAAGCGTGGATCCCGTCGAGTACGACGGACAATCTGGGTGCTAATACCTTCTCAGGTTGTAACCAACTCCCTTTCTCAGTCTCTCTGGTTCGCAACCGTCTTATCCATCCTTTTTCCAGGTTTATGCAGCATTACCTTTCCTTCGGGATAAAAATGCCTAGCTGGTGAATCTATTCATATTCATTTCATTTTCTCTCTTTGCCGACCGTTCGCGTCTGTACCTTGTTTGACCTGGTGTCTTTTCGGGGGAGCGACATTACGAAGATTTTTTGGACATGGTGGTAAACCTGGATTGTTCTTAGAGAAGTGCCATTCATACTCTACTGTAGTATTACGATCCTTGGCTCAGATGACAAGGCCTACTCATGCTGATATAGCCAAAGCTCTTTATTTTAGCCCTTCTGAAGTGACTGCAAACCTAGGTACTACCAAAGCAGGAGTACTTGTGCTTTCTTTTGATTTCCTGGTTAAAAGGGATGAAGAACTTGTTGTTGATGCTCAATGGGATTTTGTCTATGCTATCCTGGCCCTCTCTATTTATGGGATCATTCTGTTTGCATATATGGACAAGTTTGTAGACATAAACGCCATCCATCTTTTTACACTGAAGAACCCGGTACCCGCTCTTTTGGGAGACCTTTACTACTCAGTACATTATAAAAATGAGATAAAACGGGGAGGTTTAGTACGGTGTTATGCTCCTTTATTTCACAAGTGGTTTATGAGGCACCTGCCCAATACTGAAGCTTTCAAAGACCCTAGCCTGATTTGGGCTCAAATGTTGAGCATGTTATCTGCCAAAGACATCAAATGGTTTACTATGAGGCTGAAAGGGAAAGAGTTCATCTCCAACTGCGGGAGTTATCCCAATGTGCCACTCTTAGGAGTAACTAGGGGCATCAATTATAACAATATTCTCTTGAGAAGGCAATTGGGATATGCACTTAAAGACATTACCGAGGAGTCAGAGCTAATTCAAACCTTTTACTTCCCTGTAAAGGAAAATCTCTCTTTGGTTCGAAAAGTTGTGGATTCGTGGAAACTCATCCGAAGGAAAGGTGTGGCATGTTTGGGTAAAAGCAATAATCAGATGTTTCTCGAATATGAGGCATGGTTAAAGGAGAAAGCCCAGGTGGTTTTGATACCTTTTTCTGCACCACATCTTCCTCTAGTGATTGAACCTAAAGTTGTTGTGCCTTTGGAAGATTATCAAAAGTTAGAGTCTTTGGTCCAAAAACTCAGGGAAGAGAATCAGGAAGCTCAGAGTTCTTATCAGAGGATGGTGACCCTTAATCAGAAACTAGAGGAAAGGGCTCAGAAAGCTGGAAAAAAATAGTGAAGGACAAACATAAAGACTTTGAAGAAAGAGAGCTCTATTTTAGGAAGAAGGGTTTGGCTTAGATTCACAAAGCAAGTTAGTGTCGAAAATACAAGAGGTCTCTGGATGAAGCCAACGAATCTATAACTCTCTGGAAAGAAAAATGGGAGGCCAGTCTGAAGAAGAAAAGGGAAGTGAAAGTTGAATACAAGGGGAAGATTAAAAACCTTCAAGAGCTACTGGGTGAACAAGAAGAGCAACTCCAACAAGCCTACAAGCAATGCATAGACTATGACCTAAAGATAGCACAAGGTCAACAATCAGTTGAGAATGCTCAAAAAGAGGTAGAATAGCTCAAGGTCCACGTAGAGGTCAAGAAAGCCAAGCCCGAGTCAAGTCTCAACAAGTAGAATAAGAGGTTTTCCTGCAGAAAATTAGTGAACTTCACGCTTCCTTTAATCAAAGGGATCGCCTCATTCAAAAACTCATCGAGGATCTAGGTCATCCAGATGTAGCCCAGTTTTTCCAGGTGGTCAAACGTCTTAGCTGGAGGTTGAAGGACATGGAGTTTCATAGAAATTAGTCTCATTTGTTTGTATTTGATTACCTACAGGCTTGTTGTGGGATTCCTTTATGCTTTTGCTAGTTTTTCTTAATGTAAGAATTTGCATCCCTCGGGGAATTGGTTTTTATTCTCAGACATCATTTTATGTTATTTGATAAGGTTTGAATTTCTGGTTGTTGTCTTTGCACTGACACGGGTTCCAAGCACTGGTTTTTAACCGTTATCTAATATGAGCTTCATATGGGGTTTACTTCCCAAAAGTCAGAATTTACAAAGGCTACATGAATACTTCTAAATACCGGAATGCAAACGTAAACAACCTTGCGAATGAAAGAACACAATATTTGCATGCATTCATATCATTTGCATTCTTTTTTCTTTGCAGGTTATTTGGGTTTCTTAATTTATCTATCTATACAGGAAGGATTTCCAGGATTACAAAGCACCATTTTCATTGATATGCCACCCGCCGCAATCAAAGAAACGTCATGGACACCTTTCAAGTTGAACTGACTGAGCTTCGTACGCGGATGGGGGAATTTATGAATATGATGCAGGCGATGGCCCAAGGACAACAAGAGTTGAGGCATTCCATACAAATAATTGATCCACCGCAGGTAGATCCTCCAGTCGTCGGGGTTACTTTGGATGCGCAAGGCAACCCAGTTAATTCTACTGTTAGGGGTAACAGACCTCCTACTCTGGAGGGTATTCACATTCCGAATCATAATTTGGAGGATCATCAGGTTGACCAGTTCTCACTGCTGAATGAGGGCATGGGATTCGGTATGGGAGGTAATCTTCGGGACTTTTAGATGCTAACATAGAAAGTCAGATCTCTTGAGTGCAAAGATACCCTGGGTATTGATGTTTCTGATATGGGATTGGTGCAAGGGTTTGTCATTCCTCTGAAGTTCAAGGCCCCTGCATTTGATAAATATAATGGGAGTTCTTGCCCCAAAACTCATCTTCAGGCTTATTATCGCAAGATAGTTGCTTACACCAGAGATGAGAAACTCTGGATGTATTTTTTCCAAGACAGCCTGTCTAGAGGCTCTCTTGAATGGTACATGAAGTTAGAGAGAACTGTTGTGCGCAAATGGAAGGAGCTCGGAGAAGCGTTCCTAAAGTAATATCAGTACAATATCGACATGGCCCCAAGTAGGACTCAACTACAGAGCCTATCCCAGAAAAACTCTAAGAGATTCAAAGAATATGTGCAAAGGTGGCACGATTTGGAAACAAGGGTGCAACCACCCCTACTTGAAAGAGAAATGGTGGATTTGTTCATGGATACCCTCCTAGAGCATTTCATAGAACGTCTAGCAGGTTGTTTGTCAGTGGTTTTTCCGATATCATACTGACCGGTGAAAGAGTTGAGAATTGGATGAAACAGGGGAAGATCCAGAATGGTGGAGCTTCTACTTCTGGGGTTAAGAAGCCATTTATAAAGAAGAGAGAAGGGGAAGTTGGGGTAGTGTACGCTCAAAGGAAAAGAGGAAACCAAAATTCCTACTATCAGGCAGCTTCTTCTACCATCCCTGCTGCTACCAATCAATAACAGATACAACAGCCACAACAGCTGCGTCAACAAAATTATCAGCAAAGGGATCCCATACCGTACTACCCACCCAAGCCGAGGGACATGAAGCTTAAAACTCCACCAATGTCGTATTCTCAACTCTTACAGAATCTCCTCCAGTTACAAATGATTCAGCTTAGAATTTTACAGCCTCCAAATCCAACGCAAATTCCGGAGGGGTATGATCCCAATTCCCATTGAGAGTTCCACTCCGGAGCTCCAGGCCATACTACGAAAAATTGCAAGGCTCTCAAGCATGTTATTCAGGATATGATGGATTCCAAAGCAATCAACTTTGCTCCTACACCGAATGTCTTGCAAAATCTCATGCCTTCGTATCGAAGAAATGTGGAAGCCATAGATGATGGTGATAGCTTGAATTCGGTTTATGATGTTAATTCCTTGAAGACTCCGCTACTGGTAGTAAAGGCCTATTTGAAAAAGAAAGGTATATTCCCAGGATGTGGGGAAGTTTGTTCAGAATGTGAAGGATCTACCAATGGGTGTGACAGGTTGAATTCAGGAATTCAGGAAATGATCAATGAAGGAAGCATCCAGTTTGACCGGGTTGTGAAAGAAGATGAAGTTTCTATGGTCACTATCTACTATACCCCTGTCAAAATTACAACGCCAGCCCGGGCGACACTAGTCACGTTCACCACTGCAAGTCCCATGCCGTATCAATGTGAGAAAGTTGTTCCATGGTATTATAGGGCAGACGTTTATCGTAACGGCCAGAAACAAAACTTAACCACCTCCAGCACAGCTCCACAACAAGTTGAAAGTGGAGTCGCTGTATTTACAAGGAGTGGACGATTATTCGCGCCTCAGACCTTGAAGAACAACGCAGTACCGCTAAATGATGATACAGGGGCCCAGACTAAGGCCAAAGGCAAGCAAGCTGTGACAAATGATATTCCTGTGCAAGATCTAGACATCACTTTTGACAAAGAGGCCGAAGAATTCTTGAGGATCATAAAGAAGAGGGATTACAAGATAGTCGATCATTTGCAACAGACACCCTCCAAGATCTCGATCTTGTCACTATTGATGTGTTATGAATCTCACTGGAACACTTTGCTAAGAATCCTGAACAATGCTTATGTGCCACAATAAATATCGGTAAACCAACTCGATACTATTGTTTCTAGTGCGAACGCTAGTCACGCATTAGGGTTTACAGATCTGGATCTAACTATTGAGGGTCGCAGTCACAACAGAGCTCTTCATATTTCGATGGAATGCAAAGGGGAAGTGCTTTCACATGTGCTTGTTGATACAAGGTCCTCCCTGAATGTGCTCCCAAAGAAGGCATTAATCAAGTTGGATTATGACGGGGTAGTGCTCAGACTAAGTGACTTGGTAGTCAAGGAGTTTGATGGCTCCAAAAGGTTAGTTTTCAGAGAAATGGAGTTACCAATCAAGGTAGGGACACAATTATTCAACACGACCTTTTATGTCATGGAAATCCAGCCTGCATAAAACTGTCTACGTGGGCGTCCTTGGATCCATGCAGCAGAGGTTGTATCCTCAACCCTACATCAGAAGCTGAAATTTGTCTGGGAAGGGAAAATTGTCACAGTATGTGGGGAGGAAGAGATTTTCATTAGCCATCTATCTTCTTTCAAATATATGGAGATGGATGGAGAGATATATGAAACTCCTTGCCATGCTTTTGAGCCAGTCAGAAATGAGGCTACGTCGTCATCAGCTTCTCTTTCAGAAGAAAAGAAAAAAGGTGTGTCTATCGCATCTTACAAGCAGGCTCTAAAGGTTGTGGAATCGGGGGTTAACAAAGGTTGGGGCAAGATGGTGAAATTCCATAAGAAAGAAGACATGTTCAGGATTAGTTATAATCCTGGTCAACCAATGTCAAGTCAACAGGCTAGAGGCTGAAAGGTTCCGATCACTTTCACTAGTGCCGCTTGGGTGGATCATGACAATATATGCGTTGTTCAAGAGGAGACAATTGGCAGTGACTGCGAGATGGATGAGTGGATAAAGCCATGTGTCCCAGATGTGGAACTCAATAATTGGTCATCCGAAGCATTAATCCTTGTTACCCAACATCAAGAGTAATTGTTTTGTGATTTTATTCTTTGTATGAAAGCTCTATGTCTTACCCGGGGCATATTAACTCATTATAAAGGCTTTTCATTGTTTCAATATACAATATCAATTCATTAATAAAATGGACGTTTTGGCATTCATTCATGGTGTTCCTTGTCTTTCATTTTTATTTTTATTTTTATAATAAGTGGCAGTGTATGTTTTTGTCTCTCACACTTTTTCTAAAATATAGCATGAATCATCATTCATGCAGATGCACCCCATCGGGTCTCATGAATGGAAATCCTGCTATGGCTTGCTATGACTTCGACAATCCGATTTACCTAGCCATCGAGGAAGGTGAAGAAGATTGTGAATTTCCCGAGGAATTAGCCAGATTGTTAAAGAAAGAGGATAGGGTAATTCAGCCACATGAAGAGACTATTGAGATGGTGAACCTGGGAACCGAAGAGGATAAGAAAGAAGTCAAGATTGGGGCTTCTTTGGAAAAATCTATAAAGAGTCGGTTGGTTCTCATGCTCCGTGAATATGTTGACATCTTCGCCTGGTCTTACCAGGATATGCCAGGGATAGACACTGATATCCTAGTACACAAGCTGCCACTCTGAGAGGACTGCCCGCCGATAAAGCAGAAACTGAGAAGAACTCGACCTGACATGGCAATAAAAATCAAGGAAGAGGTTCAAAAATAGTTTGATGTTGAATTCTTGGTTGTTACGAGTTATCCACTATGGTCGCCAACATCGTATCGGTACCAAAAAAGATGGCAAGGTTAGGATGTGTGTGGACTATCGAGACTTGAACAGGGCAAGTCCCAAGGATGACTTCCCGCTGCCATATATTGATGTGCTAGTTTACAATACAACCCAATTTTATGTGTTTTCCTTCATGGATGGCTTTCCGGGCTACAATCAAATCAAGATTTCACTAGATGACATGGAGAAAAATACCTTCATCACCCCATAGGGAACCTTCTTTTACAAAGTTATGTCGTTTGGTTTGAAGAATGTTGGGGAAAATTACCAACGGGCAATGGTGACTCTCTTTCATGATATGATTCATCACGAGATCGAGGTCTATGTTGATGACATGATCGCAAAGTCACAAACAGAAGAAGAGCACTTAGTCAACTTGGACAAGCTGTTTGGCAGGCTACGAATGTTCAGATTGAGGTTGAACCCGAACAAGTGTACCTTCGGGGTGCGCTCAGGAAAATTGTTGGGCTTCATTGTAAGTGAAAAGGGGATTGAGGTCGACCCTGCAAAGGTGAAAGCAATTCAAGAAATTCCAGAGCCTAGAAATGAGAAACAAGTGCATGGCTTCTTAGGAAGATTGAACTACATTGCACGGTTCATATCTCACCTAACAGCTACGTGCGAACATATCTTCAAGCTCTTAAGAAAGAATTAGGCCATCAAGTGGAATGATGATTGTCAATTGGCTTTCGACCGAATCAAAGGGTATCTGCAAGAACCCCCAATCCTCATACCTCCAGTGCCGGGGAGACCTTTTGATCATGTACCTTACAGTGCTTGAGGGATCAATGGGTTGTGTGTTGGGTCAGCATGACGAGTCTGGTCGAAAAGAGCATTCAATATACTACCTTAGCAAAAAGTTTACTGACTGTGAGACAAGATACTCACTGCTCGAGAAAACTTGTTGTGCTTTGGCATGGGCTGCTCGCCGACTAAGACAGTACATGTTGGCTCATACCACCCTACTGATATCCAAGATGGACCCCGTCAAGTACATCTTTGAAAAGCCATCCTTGACTGGAAGGGTAGCTCGTTGGAAGATGATCCTGACTGAATACGACATCCAGTATACTTTGCAGAAAGTTATCAAGGGAAGTGTATTATCAGATTATCTGGCCCAACAACTGATCGACGACTATCAACCAATGAAGTTTGAAGTCCCTGATGAAGACATCATGTTCCTCAAATCGAAAGATTGTGAAGAACCACTCTCGGAGGAGGGGACAAACCCTGAATCCAAATGGAGTCCGATGCTTGATGGGGCCGTTAACATGAACGGTAGCGGAGTTGGTGTTGTTATTATCTCAGCGGAAGGAGTTCATAAGCCATTCACTGCCCGGTTGACCTTTGAAAGTACCAACAATGAGGCATAGTACGAAGCCTGTATAATGGGGATTAAGGAGGAGAATAATTTGTGAATTAAGACCCTCGATATCTTCGACGATTCATCTCTAGTTATCAACAAGGTTAACTAAAATTGGCTTGTTCATTAACCACATTTGATTCCCTACAGGGACTATACCAGAAGGTTGTCGACATTCTTCACAAAGGTCAAGCTACATTATGTACCTTGTGACGAGAATCAATTTGCTGATGCTTTGGCAACTTTATCATCCATGATTAAAGTCTAACAAGAGAACTATGTACCCAAAATCGTGGTGTCTCGTCTAGAAAGGACGACATATGTGTTTGCAGTTGATAGTGCTAATGATGACAAGCCATGGTACTAAGATATGAAACGCTTTCTAAAATCTCAGGAACACCATGCAGGGGCATCCAGCAAAGATAAGAAGACCATAAGGAGGTTGGTAGGCGGGTTCTTCTTAAATCAGGATGATGTGCTTTATAAAAGGAACTTCGACATGGTCTTGCTCAGATGCGTGGATAGACACGAAGCAGACATGTTAATGCAGGAAGTTCATGAGGAATCCTTCGGTACCCATGCTGGAGGACATGCTATGGAAAAGAAACTTCTGAGGTCGGGGTATTATTGGATCACCATAGATTCCGATTGTTGCAAATACTCTCACAAATGCCACAAGTGTCAAATTTATGCTGATAAGGTGCATGTGCCTCCTAATCCGTTGAGCGTCATGTCTTCACCTTGGTCCTTCACCATGTGGGGCATCGATATGATCGGAAGATCGAGCCTACCGCTTCTAACGGTCATCGCTTCATCCTGTTTGCCATTGACTACTTCACCAAGTGGGTGGAAGCGATATCTTATGCTAATGTTACTAAACAAGTGGTGGCCCGATTCATAAAGAGGGATATCATTTGTCGATACGGAATACCCGAAATAATCATTAAAGACAATGGTTCTAATCTCAACAACAAGATGATGGCAGATCTATCTCGGGATTTCAAACTCGAACATCACAACTCTCCGTCGTACCGCCTGAAGATAAATAGCGCCGTCGAGGCGGCCAAACAAAACATCAAGAAGATAGAGAAAAATATGGTTATGACCTATAAAGATTGGCATGAGATGTTGTTATTCGCATTGCATGGGTACCGAACATCTTTACGCACCTCAACAGAGGCAACCCCATTCTCACTTGTGTATGGTATGGAGGTAGTCCTACCAGTTGAAGTTGACATTCTTTCTTTAAGGATAATGATGGATGTTAAGCTTGATGAAGATGAGTGGCTTCAGTCCAGGTTCAATCAGTTAAGCCTCATCGAGGAGAAACGTTTAGATGCTGTATGCCATGGACAATTATATCAACGATGAATGAAACGGGCGTTCGACTAGAAGGTGCGGCCTCAATACTCTACACCCAGTGATTTAGTGCTGAAAAGGATCCTCCCTCCTGAAACAGATCACAGGGGAAAATGGACACCCAACTATGAAGGTCCATTCGTGGTTAAAAAGGTTTTCTCGGGCGGAGCCTCAATGTTAACAACCATTGATGGGGAAGATTTATTACCCTCTGTCAACGCAGACGCAGTTAAAAAAAACTTTGTATAAAGAGACCCGCTGGACAAAATCAGAATAAAATTCCAGGAAAAAAAAGGGCATCCCGGATAGCCAAAAACATAATAAAAAGGCTCGGGCAAAAGTTATGGAAAAAAGTGGAAAAAAATGTACACTCACTGAGTTGAAAAGCCACATTGGACAACTCAGGTAAAAAAGGGTATCCCGGTGGATTGAAAACCCGAAAGGGTGATCCACGCAAAAGAGGGATTGAAACGAACAACAGTGATCTACGAGATCTGTGATTCGTCATCTACAATCAAGGATAATACGAGGGTTAGGAGTCAGTCCAATCATCTTCCTCAGAAGCGAAGCATGTGGAAAGCCTTGATGACATATGGGTTATAGCCGGATTGGAACGTAATGAGATCCAATTTTCACATTGCCATTAGGATAGTTTATTTTTCCTTTTGTGCCATTTCCTATTTCTAGGGATTTCTTCCTGGTGTAATGCCTATTCATGGCCGCATTTCAATCAATAAAACACAATTTCATTCAAATTAGCTTTCATGTGTTTTTTTTTTCATCTACCATCGATTGATTGCATAAAAAACATCCAACAATAGTGATAAATATTGCATTGCGAACATACTGGCACTCCATAATGCATGCATAGGAGTAAATGAAGATTCGTTATTCCCCTCCTGAGTCTTCTTATCCCTAACATTACACGAATATTCATTATTCCCTAACAGAGGTGAAGATATGGAGAAACCCGATGGTTTTCTTTCTTGCACGACATTGTTCGTAGATTTCCCCAGTGAAGTCACCAAATAAAGGCCAAACCTTATTGGAGTCTCTCCCTTAAATAGAGGCTTTGTACCTGAGGGATTCCCCAGCAGAACTTTTCCTCAGCAGAGTATCAGCAATTTCTCTCCTCAGCCAGGTCAAAAGGTTATTACTTCCCCAAGGGAGTTCTACGGGTGGCGTACCTCCCAATCAAGCTCATCCCCAGCAGGATCATCATTCTCCAAACTCAAAGTCCAATTTATTTTTGGCAAGGGTGGCAATTAAGATCCAGTGTATCATTAACACTATCCCCCTCAAAGTTGATTTTCCCCACATGGATTCATTAAATCAATGCAGTGATTATTTCTTCCCCAGTAAAGCTACCTGTGATACATGTTATCTCCTCATCAGGAGATCCCTTTGCATTCATTTCTAGTAATCATCATTACATTTGCATCCTTTAAAGTGTAGCATTTCCATCGTTATGGAGCATTACACCATGGAAAAAATCAAACATATGCATACATAACATAAGCTAGTTTTGGGCACGTTGCACGAAAGTCCGAAACATTACTCCTTCAATCAGATCGAAGTACTCCCATAAAAATTTCCAAGTTTATTCCGCAGTACTGTTACCCGCGTCTGTCAGTACTCGTATATTTGAGTTATCATCTAAGTACGATGAGCTTGTTCCTTTTCGATTCTGTCTGAGGTCAGTTTCGTATTTTGGGTTATCATCTGAGGATGGTTTTCTCTTACGTTTCCATTCGAGGATGGTTTCATGTTAGATTCGAGGATCTTTTTTGAGTTGTCATTCAAGGATGAAATTCTCTTCTTCAAGTCCTTCTGAGATTGGTCTTATTATTGTGGCTATCATTTGAGGATGATAAACCAATTTGAGCCTATTGATCGAGGTCAGTATGCCTCTTTTGAAAAGTCTGTCTGAGGTCAGTCTTTGTTGGTTTTGGTTATCAACCGAGGTCAGTATACCATTGTTTTTCCATTCGAGGATGGTTTCGTGTTAGATCCGAGGATATTTTGTGAGTTGTCATTCGAGGATGGCATTCTCTTCTTCAAGTCCTTCCGAGGTTGGTCTTGTTATTGTGGCTATCATTTGAGGATGATAGACCATTTTGAGCCTATTGATTGAGGTCAGTATGTATCTTTTGCAAAGTCTATCTGAGGTCAGTCTATGTTGTTTCTGGTTATCGACCGAGGCTGGTATACCATTGTGTTTCCATTCGAGGATGCTTTTGTATTAGATCCGGGGATCTTTTGTGAGTTGTCATTCAAGGATGGCATTCTCTTCTTCAAGTTCTTCCGAGGTTGTTCTTGTTATTGTGGCTATCATTTGAGGATGATAGACCATTTTGAGCCTATTGATCGAGGTCAGTATGTCATTGTGTTTCCATTCGATGATGGTTTCGTGTTAGATCTAAGGATCTTTTGTGAGTTGTTATTTGAGGATGAAATTCTCTTCTTCAAGTCCTTCTAAGGTTGGTCTTGTTGTTCTGGCTATCATTCGAGGATGGTAGACCGTTTGGAGTATATTGATTGAGTTCAGTATGTCTCTTTTGCAAAGTCTGTCTGAGGTCAATCTTTGTTGTTTCTGGTTATCGACCGAGGCTGGTATACCATTGTGTTTCCATTCAAGGATGGTTTTGTGTTAGATCCGAGGATCTTTTATGAGTTGTCATCCAAGAATGACATTCTTCCCAACATATTTTATTACCCACATAGTGCAAATTTTTCGGTTTATTCGGGTATTCAATCCCTCCATACCTTGAACGTCTGAAAGCCATTGATATCATCCCTTCAGGTCTACAGTTGATTGAATAGGGAAAATTGTAACACCCCAAAATTTTACCTCTCATTTCATGTAATTTAGCATATCATATTGCATACATGACCCTACATCTTTGAATAGAAAATTGAAACATAACATTCATAGCTAGAGGCATAATGCTTGTGATCAATGACTGGTGAAATTGGTGATCATCCAAAAGAAATGGAAGGGTCAAATGGCTTCCCAACAATGCTCAAAGGGGTATCAACATCCCACAAGATCTCAAATGATTCCTCAAGTCTTAGAAAGAGGTGGATTGATCAAAGAATTCAAGCAGTGCAACACCTCCTAACAAAAAGGGCTAAAATTAGGGTTTCTGATTAATGGGGCTTCTCAATTAAATTTTGGTTCAAAATTGATTCCATTATGTTCCACATGATGTCAAGTACCTAGGGTTGAAAAATCATCTATTGAATCATTTCAGAAGGTCTTCAATTGGTCAATTACTTGAAAATCAAGAAATTGGGGAAAAGTCAATTGTGCAGAGGAAAATGTCAACTCCTGATTTTTTGAGATCAAAAGCATGAAATTAATGTTACAAGGGGTCATTGGATAAAATTTGATCAATAAATTATGGATGAATCATCAAGAATCAACAAAATCAAGAGTTGCCTTATTTGGAAAATTAGGGTTTCTTAAAATAGTTTGTTTTGGTTCATTTTGCAGCCATGTTCAAGAGAGGCCTTCTCTCAATTTAAGAGTCAAACAAAAATTCCACTTGGACTGTTTGAAAGAGGGCATCTTAAGCTTCAAATCCATAGCTAGATCATGTTCATGGGATTAAAATTGATAAAGTTATGATCATTCAAAGTTTAATCAAACTAGGGCAAAAAACCAAGTCATGGCCAGTCAGAGCAAGTCACACGCGCGCGTCAGGTAAGGCTTTTCATCAAACATGTGATGTGCAACATGTATTGCCAAATTAATCCATCAAAAAAGCTCCAAATGGATTTTTTTCTAAACATTAAAGTTGCTCATTGTTGTCTTCTCTACTACTTTCATGTTTAGAGAACTTTCATAGGATCAATGATTTAGAAGTTAAGTTGGCTCAAAGTCAAGGTTTCACACTGATCAAACCCTAGGCATATTGGCCAAAGGAATGCCCATCTCTGCAGGCCTATGTATGCAGGTTTGCTTCATTGACTTCAATGACATTTTTTAGGCATCCCAAGGCTTCATTTTCATTTGGAGTGAACACCAAACATGTTCTATGAAGTTTGCTCTTCAATTTGATCAACAGAACTTCTCCATTTGGTGCCTTGTTTTGGAAGTTTCATCTCATGAAGATCACAACTTTGCAACTGGTTTTTTTGTTGGCCAATGCAATGTTACAAAGGCTGAACTCATTTCAGTTGAAGCTTGAATGCATCAACTAATTTGTTATAATCATAATGTATCATGCTTAGAGTGCAATTAATCACATATATGCATGTGTACACTAGATGCCATGCACATTATGAAGAATTAAGAAAATGTGAAACTTCAATAACAAGTCAAGATGCATTGATCTGATCAGCTTCATCACACATCTTTGGAGTCTCATCATAAGCTATGTTCCCCATCACATTTGATCAAACTTGAATCAAACAAACTCAGCTTCATGCCATTGCACCAAACACCCTTCAAGTTGCTTCACACACCTCAAGTTAACTTTACTCTAGTTCTAACTATTAACTAGAGTAGTTAACTTCTAACCACACCTATAAGAAGCTAATCATAACTGAATCATAACCAACTTGGCCATTAGCTCGAAATCACACACATCACACTTCAAATGCTCTAAATTTTCTCTCTGCACATTGAAGATTCTACTCTGCATTTTTCTCTCTACTCTTCTGATTCTTCATCCACACATTGTAATCTTCATCAATCCATCACCACCTCCATGTTCTGCACATTATCTATGGCTTAATCAAGTTGAATACTCAAGAACAAGCTCAACTGAATTTCGCATTTTTCACAATTTGACAAGATTTCATTGGTTAAGAGTGTTTATTTCACTCTTGGAAGATCAAGATCAATTATTGGAACCTCATCTCTGGCTTTCATCAACATTTGAAGATCTGCAATTCACAGGTTTCGTCTTTAATCTCACTTGCACGATTTCATTCTTTTTTTATTGTTTTGTGGTGATTGAAGCTTACTAGAAGCAAGTTGAACTCTGGCTAGTTCATATGCACACTAGGTGCTTAGTTTAGTTTTTAGGGAATGATCTTATTCTCTTCGGTTTGGTCTACTTCTATATGATTAATGGAATTTGAGAGTGGATTTGTGATGTGCGTGATCTCATGAATATTTTGATGGCATTAGTTTTGATTTTAGTGAAATTTAAATTTGAGCTCCCCTGAGGCTCACCGAAGAAGATGATCAGAGGTCTTCTCCAGTGACCTGAATAGTAACCCTAACCTTTTGTGAATTTTAAAACACATCCATGGATTCAGTTTGATCTAAAGTCCTATAGTGTGCCAGCGAATTAATGAAAGACATGTCGTTCACGTGCTTGTATAAGTGGCCGAAGTTGTAGTGTGCGTGAGTTCTACCTTTAGTGTCAGTTATCTCACTTCTGGTCCATGTGATTATTTTTCCTTGATCATTTTGTGTGCATGAGATTCATCCTGCGGTCCAGATAGAGTCAATGTTTGACTGAAGGTCCATCATAATTTGCGTATTTAGCTTGTCCTTGGACCCGGGCCTTCCATGCTATTACCACCCCCACGCAAAGATCCCAATTCATTTGAACTTGTTTCAGTTACTAGATGCACCCCTTTCTATTTATTTTCTTTTTAAATTTTCATTTTATCCCCATTCCATTTTTTATTTTTAAAAATACCAAACCATCACCAAATATTACAGATTAATTCATACATACTTTTCTCCATTTTATAAAATTTTCCAAAAATTTTATTTGAATTTTCTTTTATTTTTTTGGTCCATAAATTAATTTTCTTTTAAAAATATTTTTCCATAATTTTTAAGTCAGCTTTGGTCTCTTTTTGTGCCTCTTCTTTGAGCATGTCCCACCAAAACCCTAAATGACTTTGCACAATTATTTGAAAGGGTTAAATTGTGATTTTTTGGGAGATCTTTTGGAGTGTTTTTTGTCTCTAGTAAATGACCTTGGATACCAAATTTCATAATTGTTTCGTGTCCATAACCATTTATTTGATACCTTGTTTCCCAAGTCACATTTTGTTCATTCTTCTTCCATCCTTCTAACCTAATTTTGGGTAAGGCATTCATGTCATTCATTAGAGGTATTTTTAATGAGTTATTAGGGTTCCATTAGACATTAATAAGTCCCTTGTATTTAATTATAGGTCCTTGGTTTGAATTTTTGGGTTACTTGGTTCATAAGTTTCACTTTTGTTCATGTGTGCCTTCTTTGACCTAGCTCTCCATTTCCTTTCTCTTTAATCATTGTAAATTGACTTTGTGGGTCTTGTATCCACTTTATACACGTCTTATACATTTCATAATGTGTTCACCTCCATTCTCACATCATTTCATCAAATCAAAAGTCCATTCACTTCTTTTGTTAATCTTTTGAATGCTTACTTCTAATTCAAGTTTCCTTGTCCCATAATCCTAAAGTGTCTCATACTTGGTCTTTTGTGATTAATTGTACTTCAAATATTCATCTTATCGTACCATCTAGCCTCTGGTTTTTGTATGGAAAATTCATCTTTCATTATTCATTGTTTGACTTTTATTCTAAGTCTTTCTTTTCTTATGAAACCACATGTTCATTTCTTCTCATTCCTTCTTCATTTGATCTCTTACATTTGATTATCTCTTCTAATTCTTTGTTCATACTTTCATTTAATTTTTGAGACAGTTTTAATTGATTTTAGGTTCTGACTTTAACATTCACTCATGGTTTGATATATGTTTACCTTGCACTTTCATTTAACTTCTTCATCTAACTTCACATTGAACTTCTATAGGGTTTGGTGCTTAGTTAGGGTAAAGTTTGTTAGTGTTTGATCTTATAACCTTATAAAACATTAATAGGGTTTAGCTACTGACTTTATAAGTCTTTTATCATTTAAGATCCTTTACTTTTAGGATTTAGCCTTAGGATTAGTGTTTTTCCTTTGCTAATTTGAGCCTTACTTATGCTTTTGCCTTGTTTATGCTTTCAATATGGATTATCAAGCTAACCTTTATTTTGTAGGGAGGTTGAGGTAAGATTTTTTTATACAACTTCTTACTTTATCATCTGTATACTTTCAAATTGTGTTACTCATATCACTTTGTGCTTTGTTTGTACAACTTTATTCTTTCCCTCTTTAGAAACAACTTAACTTCTTTAGAGAAGTAAGTTGCTTTCTAGTTTCCTCTTCTTTTCTTCTTCATTAGGATTAGAAAACCTCATTAACCATAGGAAATCCTTGAATAAACAATTTAGGGCGAGTCTTAGTTCCCCTAGTTTGTTTCCTTTCTCGACTTGATTCCTTCTTTCTCATCTCAAAATAAAAATAAAACACGTAATAAAGGTCGAGCTTCCTCGGGCGCCAGGAGACTTTGTCATGGGGTACTTGCACACGTCCCATTTAGGGGAGATGTGTAAGGCATCTACCATGATGAACAAGTCTTAGCATGGGGATATTTCACAAACGACAAAATTAAAAACACTTCTTTTAAAAGATAGTAAACAAACAGCAAACGTCTTTGACATATCTCTTTGTAATACGAGAAATTGCTTTGACATATCTCTTTGTAATATGGTAACACACTCGTACCAGACGAGCCTGCAACACCTGAGAATAGGCATGAGCAGTTCAATTTAATAAAAAAAACAAAGTTTTCTCCTTAGTTAGGCGAACTACATCGACTATGATTCTCATATCCCATGAGATACGTAGGTAGTGGGGTAGGGCCCGTTCGAGCATATTCTATATTTTCCCTACATTTCCCTATTCTTTCTTCTCGTTCTCTTATTCCAGTTCTTTTTCTCATTCCAGTTCTAGTTAGCAGTTCTTTTATTAATTCAGTAACAGTTTTATTCCTTACCCTTTGAAACAGCCTAACAAGTGTGGATCCCATCGGGTATGGCGGGCGATCTGGGTGCTAATACCTTCCCAGTTCATAACCGACTCCTGAACCCAGTTCTTTGCTTCTCAGGACCTTGTCCTTTCCTTTTTTTCCTTCAGTTTGTGCAGCATTACCTTTCCCATTCATTCAGGATAAAAAAAATTGGCTGGCGACTCTACCTTTTCCGCGCCACTTTCGTGTTTGTACTAGGATGAGAATCCCGAGAGTGACAGGTTGCAATAGGTGAATTTATCCCGATGTTTAACTAAACTAAGGATGAATATTCTAACAAGTATGTACAAGTATATACAGTTATATGAAAACAGAAGTACAAAAAATATGCATTGGAATGAAAAGAAAAGATGTTGGATCTTACAGCTTGGGGAGAGACCCAGTGTATTGTGATATGATTAATGTGTTTTAAGATTGAGAATGTTTTGATTATCTTTGAATTTGATATGAACATTGAGAAGAGATATTTTGAAGAAAAAAAGGTGATTGCGTCGAGGTTTTCAAAATTGCATCGGGACTTATACAACAAATGAGGCCCGAGAAAATTATTTATTTATAAAGGTGTTGGGTCTTATACTTGACAAAGAGACCCAAAGAAGATTGTGATTTTGAAATTTTAGGGTAAAAACAATTAAAACCTTAATTTGTTTTTAAAATGCAATTTAATTTGAATAAAAATCAATTAAAATGATCAAAATTATCAAACATGTGTGAAAATCAAGTTATGATCTTGGATAATTGTTTGAAAAATCATGTTTTATTCATGTGCAAGCTTGAAATTCATTTGTGTTTGAAACATCAAGAGAAAGAAATATTTATAAATTTTTAAAAACAATTAAAAATTAATTCTTTGTGAAAACTCAAAATATATTAAATAAATAATTTTTTTTATTTTTTTATGGAATAAAATATTTTAACATTTTTGTGAATTTTGAAAAAAAAAGAAACAATTTAAAAACATTAAAAATGAGAGAGAAATTAATTTTTGAAATCAATTAAGAAAATATCAAAATAATTAAAATTTTGAAATTTCAAAAAAGGCGCCAAGTACACTTGTTATTGATCGCGTGTGTTCTTCATCTGCGGATTTGCAAAATTCATGTTATCTCGCAATTTACTTGATGAAACTAAGTGAAACTCGCGCCAAACTTGTTAGATTTTCACTCACGAACATGATTATGGCAATTATTTTCATTTATTTTAACTGTGTGATGAGAAATAGGGATGAATTACTGATGAACCCTAATTTTGAAAAACTAACATGAAATTCCAACCAAGAATGAAATCATGCAATTGATTGAGGGTTAACACTCTATATACATGCAGAAACAAGATGGTAACTTGAAATCACATTTATGATGCATGGAGTACAGACTTTGATGAGTTCAGGCTTACTTGTGCTTTCTTGTGCAAGAGTAGATCAAATTTTGATTTGGAGGAGTTCCAGATGTGTTGTAAGGGTCTGGACAGTTTTAATATACCTTATGGAGTGTGTTGAGAAACTTGGACCTGATTGGAGATGCTTGGATCAGTTCATGGCATCTCAGCTGCAAATGACCTCTAGGATTACTATGGAGGTTTGTGATTTTGGTGTTACAAATGGGTGGCAAGTTTTTGGATAGCTTACATATGATCTATGTCAGGTGTTTGAATCATGATTTGTGATGGAATTGCTTCCTAACTCAAAATTTGATGGTGACTTGCAGAATAAGGCATTTTTGGCCTTTTAATTTTGAGTAAAGCAAGTGTTGTACAGATTTGGTGTACTTAAACTGGTCATAAATGAGCTCTATTTATAGTAGAGCAATTTTGTTTTGGGAGTTATAATGAATGGTGGTTGGTACAAGCCTTTGCCCAATGGTGATCAAATGGAATCTTAAGTCTCCTTTAGCCATTGACTTGAGGTTAGAGCATAAGCTATGAGTCTTTTGTTGCAGGGATAAGGCTTAACTCATTTAGTTACAATTTCCTCAATTCATGTCACCTCAATGCATACAATGAATGTCTTATGACAAAGTTGAAATTTTTTGAATTGCATCATTGAAGATCACATGCCTAAGTGTTGAATTCTTGACTTGTGAGGCTTGTGACTCAGATATATTTTGTCTTTGATATGATCATAATGTTTCTATAAGGATTACAAGACTTGTGGTATCACAAACTTGCTAAATTCGAGCAAAGGCACCAAATATGCCTAGTGAAAACAGTTGCAAAATGCCATTTTTGGAAGCTCGTGTCTTCTTGCCCAAGTTGAATTGTGGGAGGCTCTTGTCCTTTTAAAAGAGCCCTCATATGATAATATCAATGTATGATCATGGTTTTCTTAAAACTATTAGGAGCATTATGAAAAATCCCTTTGAACTTTGATGTCAAATCTGAACTTCTAGGCATATTTTTCTAAGTGTCAACAAAAGTGTAATTTCTTCATTTTTCCTATTTTGATCAATCCATAACTAAAAATACATGGAGAATTGGAATGAGGTGTATTTAAAGATTTTGTAGTATGTAGCAAGTACTATCATTCAAGATTTTAACCATAAAAATTTGATGCTTGGATCATAAGTTATGATCCTTGGAAGTTGGGTACCAATGCATTTTTTCAATATAACTTAGAATATTTTCAATTTTTCTAAGATTTCCCCTTTTACAAGTTACCTCAAATTCTTTATTAATTCTTGTTCAAATGCATCAATGGACCATATATTCTTGTAATATAGGTCATGAATATCATTTTTGGCTAAAACGTCAAACTTTGACTTTTAGTCCTCATATGAAAATTAAACTATGAAACCCTAATTCTTGATTTTGGGCTTGTGCATTTCCTGAGGTCCTCAAACATAAAAGGTCCTCAAACATGTATAAATATCAAGGAAAAGTCACAAGTCAAGAATCAGAACAGAAGTCAATCAAACAATTGGACAAAGTAAGACTAGGGTTACAATTACTTAAGCATGAAGCAACAATTCAAAAGTCAACCAAACAAATTCTAAAAATCGTCACAAAAATACCTAAAATACCTTAACATGTTAGGGACACAAAGAAAAAAGAACCAGGGTTAAAACTATTTTATAACTCCATATATAAAAAACAAAACACAAATGTAAGGCACGTGAGGCACCATAACCTCATTAATATGCTGGCAGACTATTAGCCGCTGGATGAAAACAAATCAATGGTCATATTATAATCTGAGGCAAAAACCCTAACTCACGACTCAGGCATAGATCATCGGCTGGAGAAGCTCCGGTCGTCTTCTCCGACCACACTCCGGTCATTTGGCGTAAAAAATTTCTAGAAAATCACAATAATCATATCAAAACAAAGCTTACGCATCATAGGTCATGAATCCACAAACGAATTTCACAAACACACAACATACAGAAGAATCGAGCAAAAGAAAATTGGATCTCAAAACTGCAAATCATGATTTAAAGCATTTAAGAGCTTTTACTCACTTCATACACTTTATATCAAGCATCAACAACTCAAATCAAGCATAATTGAGCAAAACCGAAGCAAAATAAGTTTGAAGTTCAAACCTGAAATGAAGCTTTCTTGAAGATTTAAGAAAACCAGAGACCTCTTAATCTTCCTTAGCTTGTGCTTTGGCAAAATAAAGGCTTGGAAGCTTGGTTTAGATGCAAAAATTGAGAGAAATATGAAGGAACTCATGAGCTTCAAACCTCCATGCGATGTCCTTCAACTCTGAACCAATGTTGATAATGGAAATGCAGTGTGATTTCAAGGAGAGCAAAGAGAATTTAGTGCATAGGGAGCTATGGAGAGAAGCTTTTCAGATCTAAATTTTGAGGAGTCTGAGAAATGTGAGTGAAAAATGTGAAGCCTCGTCTCTTTTTTCGTGGCCAATGCTTTATATATCATGCAGGGTGTTTTGATCCTTGATAGGGTGTGAGGTGCAAGTTTGTTATTCCAAAAATCAGAACATTTGTGTCTCTCATTTCTTATTTTCAAACTTATTCTAGTGTAGTATGGTGCATGGTAGTATGGGTGGACTCCTTGCGTGTGTTGTTTCTTGATTGGCTGATCAACTATGATGAGATTGGTGATGATCAAATGGTGGTATTTGCATGATACTGAGGGTGCATGGTGTAGATGCTTCCACGTGATCTTTCTTTCTCTTATGGTGCAATAACCTTGTGAGTGTGAGTGTAGAAAAAAATGACTTATTTGGTGAAAGGAATAAATGGCGTGTGTGGTGTGTATTTGTTGCTGACTCTCTCTCATTCTATACACATGCAATGTGTACCTTCTTTTTGTACCAACTTTTTTCTAATTTTCCACTAAAAGAAACAAACAAATATAATGCATATGCTCTTTTTTTCTTGGTCACGTGAAAGGAAAAATGGCTCGCTAAAGAAAGTGTAGTAAAAGAATATAATAAAACTCATGGCATAAAAAGGGGAGAATAAAAAATGGACCAAGGGGAAATTGCCAAATATGCACTAAAAACCTTAAAATGACCTATAACTTCAAAAAAATCCTATGTGAGTTCTAGAAAGGCTATGAAAGTGTTATTGTACTTTTTGGAAAGGGGAGATCAAGATCTACAACTTTCATGTTGGAAAAAAATTCATTTAGAGCTTTTTGATCATGAAATGATGAGTTCAAGATTAGGGCAAAGATTTCCAAAAATAAAAAGTTCTCATTTGAAAAAAAATCCAATTTTAGTAACTTTTGCACATCCTTGATTCTTGTCATTTTAGATCATTCATGTTATTCCTTGAACAAATAAAAGTCCATGAAGTTGATAAACATGATTGGAGCCCTAAAAATCTCATGGTTGACTTTTCTTCTGCATAGTTGACCTATTTCATCATGTACAAGTAATTGAGCCATTGCCTGACTTCCTCAATGAATTTTTGCAACAAATTTCATCCCTAGGCCTTGTATACCATATGAAAGCCTTTGACTACAAGAATTGGTAAAATCTATGAGAATATAATGCTCTGGGCCAAAACCCTAATTAGGGTTTCCCTGTATATGAGGATGTTGCACTGATGAATTCTTGATGAACCACACCCTTTCTAGGGTTTTGAGGATGAGTTTGAGATTGTATTAGATATGAGGATCCCTTGTAGGCTTCTTTCAAGACCACTTGGCTTTTATCTTGGCTTTGAAGAATCATAACTTGATGGATGACAGATCACATGCCTTATGCTTCTAACTATGAATGTTATGCTTCATCTTTCTATGCAAAGATGTTGGGATATGTATGTTATATTCTATTCTATATGATATGAAAAGAGAGGGAAAATTTTGGGGTGTTATAGTTGGATAACATATCCATTCTTGATTGATCCTTTTCCTGAGTTCTTAAGTGAGATTCAAAACCCTAATTCTTTATAGGTGAACCACAAGAAACAAACTTTGGTATTTTCCAATGGATTAGTGAGGAATAAAAAATATATGCAAATGAAGTCAAATGTATCATGGGATCTTGAGGTCAAAATTTATGGTATGACATCCTGTAGGGCATAGACACAGGTTGTACGGTAAGTGTTTTGAGCCTTCTATAAGACACAAGTGTTAGAACAAGATTTTTTCATGACATATATCCTTTGGATTTTGATGATAACAAAATATTGAAAGAATAATGGTGTTATCTAGTGTGTTCTATGTATGCAGGTTCCAAAGCTTAAGAAGATTCTACTCAGAATCTGATAAAAACGTATGTGAGAGAAGCTGGGTTATTGGCTTCTGATGGTTCAGAACTGAAGAATATTCTTTAAGTAAAGTTTTATAATATAGGTTGGCGTAGACTCTGAAGCTGGTGGTATCAGCATCAGAAGAGAAATATATTATCTCTACACTTATTGAATGTATCAGCTTCTGGTGGTCATTCAGAACCAGTGACAAAGCTAAGTTATCCGTACTACAAAAAGAAAGCTACAATGTTAAATCAGTTTGTCAGTTAGAGTATGTGTTCACATGGCTCAAGAAGAGTTGACATGCTTTACAGATATCTACTCTAAACGGATATATAATATAAGATCACAAGGAAGACGTTATGGTTAAAAAAGTCGCATAATGGATAAAGATATTTTGGTGTGTTTATCTTCAATGTCTCTTTGTACTATGGAGTAACAAAGATACTTGTACAAGTTATCTATTCCAACGATTATTCTTCTATAACTACTATATAAGTATCTAAAGATTCAATCTTGAAAAAAACACCAGGAAATAAAGAAAGAGAGCCAAGAAGAAAAGAAGTGTTTCACGCTTCTATCAGAAAGGAAGAATTAATAACAAGATCAACAATGGAAACACCATCGAGTATGCCAAAATTATGTTATATATTGTAAATTGTACAAAGCCTTAAGATTTCTTAAGCATTGAATATCTTAGAAATTTTAAGAGTTATGATCTTTGTTATGGTTATTAATGTATACCTCTGATTATATATCAAGTACACATTGTTGTCTATCGGCTAAACAAGTTATATAGTAGTTTAGAAATAAATTCTCTTGTTATGTGCTTGAGAATCAAAGTATCTTGTTGTGAGCTTGAGCCAAGTAAGTCTCACTATGCCAAAAATATTTTTTAGCAGCAATACAAAGACAACAATTTTATCACAAAGCGTTGTTATATGTTATGAAAAAAAATCGCTGAAAATAAGTGTTGCTAAAGGCTGCCTTTAGAAAGCGCTGCTAAAGGCCGTATCTAGGCCACACTTTAGAAAGCGCTTTTATAAAGTGATGCTAAAGGATAACCTTAGAAAGCGCTTTTATAAAGCATTGCTAAAGGCTTTAATTTGGACACACATTTAAAAGCGCTTTTAGAAAGCACTACTTTAGGCCAATAAAAAGAAAGCGCTTTTAATGCAAAAGCGCTCTTAAATCTAAACTTAAGAAAGCGGTTTCAAAAAGCACTACCTTATATCATTAATTTCCAATTAATAAAATAGAAATTATTTCTTTATTTCTTTCTGTCATTTGATGAATATGACTTAACATAGCTTTTCAAACTCTCTTTATTTCCCTCTCTTCGATCGTTTCTCCCTCTTTTCAAACTCCGATCGGCTGGCATCTGTCTTTTCGTGACTCTGATCGGTCGTCCTCTCTCTTTTCACGAGTCCAAGTTTTGTTCCGACCGTTGCTTTCATCTTCTCCACCTATGGTTTCAGCAATAAGGTATTCTTTTTATCTTTTAGAAATAATGTGTTGGTGAATGTTGATGGTAGAAGAAGTTTAGAAATTAGTTAAGGGTTAAAAATATGTTCACAATTTGTTAGAGTTAGTTTAGAAATCTGTTAGGGTTAGACATTGTTCTTGTTCCTCTTAACTATATTGATAACAATGTTCATAAAAATGTTTGTTTTCTAACTATTAATCCATTTGATGTTCATAAAATTTATTAAGAATCAGTCCTCATACTTTTTGTGTAAAAATTATGTTAGGGCTTTTAGCAACTTAACTAGTTAGAAGATATTTGGCTTAAAAATTCAGTTATGGAACTTTGTTGTTATAGGTAGTTACATGTTAATAATTGTATAGTTAGAAAGCTCTGTTAGTCATATATTTAGTCTTCTTAGTTTAATATTACAAGAAATTAGTAGTAGATTTTTAGTTCTAGTTTTGAAAAAAAAACTTCAATAAACACCTATTAGTAATAATTAAGGATTTAGATTAGAATAATTTTAATGGTTAGATTTTAATTTGTTAATCAAATTGAAACTCGAATAACATTGTGAATTTATTTTTGGTAGTCATTTTGAATTTATTTTGAGAATTTTGAAGTTTATTGAACTTAAGTGATGAACTTACTAACTTTGTGAATTCGCTATAAGATTTACTTGTGAAGAGTGAAAGTCTCATCTTTCCAAGAATCTTACATTGTGTGGGTTAAGAAGTTGCTTACTTCTCTACAAGTAATTAGTTGTTCTTTTTCTATAGTTGTGCGAATAATTAATATTATTGTTTAGCTTAATTAGTAAAACCATGTGAATGAACTGCTATGATGGATATGCATTGCTTGCAATGGTTGGGAACTAACTTATTGAATTTGTTATATATAGTGCTTACTTGTGAAGAGTGAAAGTCAGATTGTTTCCAAGAATCTTACATTATGTGGGTCCAGAAGCTGCTGACTTCCCTACAGGTAAATAATTTTTATTTTGTTTTTGTTTAGCTTAATTAGTAAAACCATGGATAAGAAATGGATGTCTTCAAGTCGATTGTCGAAAGAGTATGAGAATGGGTATCAGAATTTGTTAAGTTTTCATATTTTGACGTTGCGTAGAAACTTTCCATCTAAATTTTTGTTTTATTTTATAATTGTCACTGGTTGTTGGTTGTTATTAATCCTAAAATAGAAGTGGTGTATTTTCTGAATTCGTTAAATGGTGATCAAACAACATATCAAGTTATGAAGGTTATGGTTGATACATAAGTTAGGTTGTTCTAAATATTTGTGTGTATTTGTATATTTAATTATTTTTGTGAGATTATTCTAAATATATGTTTTTATTTTGTTAGAGCAATACAAGTATTCTGATCACAAAGAAAAGCTCGAGTACCAAGGTCTAAAGCAAACAAAATTACATGGATTAAAGTGGAGGTATATTTTTCCACTTTTTTTCTTATAACAGTGATGCTACTTGATAAAACAAGACAACTATATATTCTTATTTATTTTTCTATGTGTAGTGTCCTCGTCGGCGTAATGGTATAGATGCGGTTATTTCGATTTGAGGTTTATGAGAGAAATCCTTCATTTGAATCAAATAGAAATTCCAATCATGGAATGGTTTTATAACTTATGATTTATTTTAATAGTTATCGAATACTTTATATAATTAATTACTTTTAACTAAATCATGCATATTATGTTATATTATGTAGTACTTTGATGAATTCAAATGTGCTCATTACTCGAAAGAAAAATTGGAAGAAATTAAGGAGGAATGGTGTGAATACATTATTGAGAAAAGAATCATATAAGGTATTGAAGTTGTTGTGTAGGTTATGTGAGTTGTTGTGTAGTTTATTGTATTTGGAATTGTAAGTGGACAAATTGTTATTGGAATTATGGATGTTTATTGGAAAGTTATTAGAATTATGAAAAATTGGTGTATATATGATATTTGTGTGTTGATTTATAATTATGTATATATGTTGGAAGGGTATATAATGCCTATGTTGAAATAAAGGCAAGTTGGTTGAAATATATATAAGGCATATGTGTTGGAATATAATGCCTATAGGGATTTATAAGGCTTGTTGAATGTCGTATAATGCCTATGTGTTGAAACAAAGGCTTGAATTATACATGTTTATGATACAAAGGCTTGAATTATACAGTTCTAAAAACAGTAAGAATAGACAACATTTTTAAATAAAAAGAACTATTTACGTAAAGAAAAGGAGGCGCTTTTTAGATAAAGCACTGTCTATAATAGAGAATAGAAAGAGCTTTCCTTCAAAAGCGCTGCATAAAAGAGAAAGAAAAAATACATTAGACAGCGCTTTTGAAAGCGTTGCCTAAAGGGGGGCAGTAGAAAGTGCTTTTTCCTAGAAATTTTTTTTCTGAAAAAACGTTGCTAAAGGCCTACTTTAGAAAACATAAAAGGCCAAAAAAAGCGCTGCTAAAGGCCCACTTTAGAAAGCGTTTTTTCATGAAAAAATGCTGCTAAAGGCCTACATTGAAAAACGATTTTCAAGGAAAGTGTTGCCTAAAGTATACATAAGACAACGCTTTTAAATTTTAAAAAAAAAACGATGTATTTACCTACAACAATGCCACCTTAGGCAGCGCTGTTAAAGGAAAAAAAACTGTCTTTTCGCTTCCTTGGTATAGTCTCTCTTGCTATGTGATTGAGCATTGAAGACATGATCATATTGATTAAGCATAAAGTCTTAGACTTGAGGTCTGAGCATGGAAGTCTTGTACTTGAGGTTATCAGCAGAAGTCTTGAATTCGTGGGATTTAAGTAGGAAGTCTTGGATTCGTGGAATCTGAGCAAGAAGTCTTGGACTGGAGGTCTGAGCAGGAAAGTCATATACTAGAGGGTATGAGTATGAAGTCTTGAATTCATAGGATTTGAGGAGGAAAGACGTAGGTTGTGAGTATGAGCAGGAAAGTTTTGTACTTGCTAGTATAAGAAGGAAAGTCTTAGAATCTGAGGATCTAAGCATGAAGTCTCGATCATGTGTTGATTTAGCAGGCAAGTCCTAGATTGTAGGTTTGAGCAAGACAAGTCTTATGCTCGAAGGCATAAGCAATTATGATCATGATTTGATTATAGGGGAAAATATCTTGTACTTCAAGGGGAATAGATTACTCTAAGTTTGGGAGGAACCAATATAAATCTTTGTGTGTTCCTTTGTTATTTATTTGCATATGTTATTATTCAGTTACAACTTATTATCAGAATCTGAACAGTGGTTTAGAATCTGAAACTTTGTTCAGAAGCAAAGAAAAAACATAGAACACCATTCAACCCCCTTCTTGTGTATTTTTCTCACTTTCAGTTGGCATCAAAGCATGGTATGTGCATAATACTTAACAGTGATGCAGATAAAGATCCAAAGAGAAGCATATGTCTGTTGAAGATTTTTTCATGAAGGAATCAAGTACCATATGAAAAAGATTTTGCTTTAATAATTCCCCCATATTCAGTGACGTCTCTGTTGGATATAAATGATGGAAAAGCAAAAGCTCATTCATATATCATTGGTATTTGTAAACACCCCAAATTTGCCCTCACCCATTCACACCATGGCTTGTGATCATTTCATATGCATAAACACCATCATATCATCTCACATCTCATTCTTGATTCACTGCATAGTTTCTAAGGCATCTGCACCTAGGGTTTGTGATTTGAGCAATCCCAAAGCTTGTTGAGCCACTCCAAAGGCCACCAATCAACTCAAAGGGGGTCCATGTGTGTTCTTATATCATATTTCATCTCCTCAAAGTCAAAATTGCAGAGGAATCACAAGAACTAGGGTTTGAGTGGATGCAGAGCCAAGTTTGACTGCACAGTTGACTGAAAATTAGGGTTTTGGTTTCAGAGGCCATAACTCCAAATTTTTTGGTCATTCTTGTTTCCATTGATCTCTATATGATATAGGGAGTATGCATATCAATTTTCATGAAGAAATTCCATGGGGAAGTCATCTGATCAAGAGTTGACTTTTCAGACAAGTCAGTGCAAAATCAGGGCATCTGAGGCCCCCAATGACCCAACCAATGGGTGATCTTCATCATTTTGAGTGTATATGATCTTTATTTGATCATGGAAGAAGGTTGAAGTTCATAGAAATCAAGAATTTAGGGTTTTTGCAAATGTTGACTTTTTGGGCATAGTTGACTTTTCAAGAATGCTTCATTTTAGGTCATTTTTCAAGCCATGATTTTGGATCCAAAAATGCTTCAAATGGAAAAACTTTGGTCATGAAAGTTGTAGATCTCATCTTTCCCTTTCCAAAAAGTACAAGAACATGATCTAATTCATCTTGGATCAAAAGTTATGGTTTGTTAAAGTTGGCAAAAATCACTAAATTTCAAGTTATGCACTAAATGGAAAACTTGCAAATTCATGTATCAAGCATTCTAGTGACTTCAAAGTGACTTCAAAACTTCATCACATGATCACATATGCCCTAAGAAACAGAATTGGCCCAAGGGATTCTTCATTGTTTGCCTTGATTTTCAAGAAATCCATAAGACATTTTCCATCACAAGTGCAAAGTTGGATTTTTGGCATAGTTATCTTCCAAGGAATTATGTGGTCTCTAGTTGACTTTTAAACATTGCCATGACCAAAAGAAGTGTTATGCTACAAAATTCATCAAGAAGATTCACATGTACTTAGCATAAACTCATGAGAAAACACAAGTTGTCAAGTTGCAAAAGCTAGCATAGCTTGTCATCCACATGCTGCAGACATTCTCAAGCCATCCAAGGGTTGTCCCTGACTCAAGCTGAAGCAAGACAAGCCCTTAGCCTGCTGCTGCCATAGCCCATGCTGCAAGTACAACAACTTTTGACTTTTTGGCCAATTGCTCCATACCTTTCCCACAGTGCATGTCAAGTCTTCTGATTGATTCCAATAGATTAGGGATAATGTATGGATCATAAAACACACCATTCACAAGGCAGAAACCTCCCACAATCCAGCATCCAAGAAATCTGACCAAAACTTCTCCTCTTCGAATCTTCACACACAGCCATCAAACTTCATTTTTTCTTTCACCAACAAGTCATAAATTGTCCCTAGAACAAAAGCCACCCCTCAAAGCAGCCTGAAACATCACATACAAGGATCCCCATTTCTGCTACACCAGAGCTGAATCTTTCAAACCAGCCACTCCCCAAGCTTTCTAAGCTTCATTCCATCCTCAGGAGGTTCAAGGAAGCAAGCTTGCACCAAAGAAAAGCCCAGAAAGCTCATAAACAGAGAAGCTTCATCTCAGGTAACATGAAGAACATTTTTCCCAGAAACTAGTTTTTTAGTTCTTTTATGATGCTACGTGTTCCTCTGATCATGAATGTATGTCTACTTTTGAAAATAGTGAAGAAACCAGCATGTATGAAGCTTCTGAACATTTGCCCGTGTTTTGCATTTTGTTTCGATTCATGCTCATGGATGAAAATAAACGAATTTAGGCTTAGGGTTTAGGTTTAGATTGATGAGAGAGTTAGTTTGATGGAAGAAATTTGTGATTTGGTGACCTATAGAAGAATCTAGGGTTTTGGCTGGCCGGAGAAGACGACCGGAAGTCTTCTCCGGCGGCCTGAAAGTCATTTAACCCTAATTATGTCATTAATTGAAGTTTGAATGTGGAGCGTAGATCAGACTGACTTTGGCTGACTTGCGCGCAAACGTGTGGCCAGGATGCATCATTAAAACCCTAAGCATGTTTAATTAATTCAAAAAACTGATTAATTAGATCATAAATAAGTTTAGCCAGATTTGAATCTGGGCCCTTGGATCTGGCGCGCAGTCAACCAGTCCAAGCCCAGATCAAATCCTGGCCATCCCTTGTGCATACTTCTCTTTATTTCAATTTTATTTTCATTTTTATTGCATTATTTTGTACGAATTAATTAAAATAGTAAAAATCATTTAAAAATTATGAAAATTTTTGTCAAAGTTTTCATTAATTTTTAAAACCCAAAAATATTTTTATTTTTATCATTAAAAAAGTATTTTTAAATATTTAAAAGATTATTTTTAATTGATTAATGGAAATTAATTTATTAAAAATACTTTTAAGTATCTAAAAATCACCAAAAAATTCATGAAATGTTCTAAGACATTTAGAAACATTGTCCAACCTTCAAACCAAATTTCTTTTCTGATCTTGATGCATTTTAAGAATTTTTCATTGAATTAAATCAATTTTTATGCATTATTTTGATCATAAGTTCAAAAAATCATTTCTGCCTATTGGAGAAGGTTGAGACATTGATTCTTCTTGCATTGTGTTGTGTTTAGCATGTATTTTCAAAGATAAAATGGCCATGATTTGTTTCCTCATTTTCCAATTGTTTGGCATTTCTTTTGTTAAGAACCCTAAAAAACCCTAATAACTTAGAAAATTCATAACTTGAGTTTGGTTAAGAGTTGGAACCTCCCCTTTGAACCTTGGTTTAGCATAGGATTAGGGTTTCTTTGAGTGCCATTTTCCATTTTTTATCTTAGGGTTTGGTTTCTGTTTTGGGTTTTTGTTTGATGTTTGATCCATGTACCCTAATTTGGGCTTTCTCTTGCATCCCTCTTGCATTTCTTTGCATAACATGACTTGTCTTTGCATTTTGTGCATTCTTGTGATCCATTTGACATCTTAAGACATATAGAAAACATGTTTGATCATTGCATTACATATTTACCATGTCATTTGTCTTGTATGCTTCACAATTTTCCATGCTTGTTCATGCTCCTTAGCTTGCATCATTTGCATTCATAAGCTTGTATGAACATCCCCATTGTCTTGCCTCATGTTTGCAGCACCTCATAACATCATAATCATCATCAACATGCTTCTGGTTTTGTCTAGCATCATGTCATTTCATTTCATTTAGCATTGCATTGCATTTCTTTCTAACATTTCAGGTGGTAAGTAAACTTGGGAAGTGAATTTGCCTTCACTTCTCATAACTTTTCTTCTCATCCCTCTTGCATCCATTGCTGTATTCCTATATGTGTTTGAGATTGAGCTTGCTCATTCTTGTTCTTCCCACCTTCTTTCTTCAAGTGACTTGACTTCTTGAATGAAGCAAGTCACTTTGCTTCTCTTGATCTTATTCATCTGCTTCCTGGTGGCTCCTCTGAAGATTTGTTCTTGCAAACCTCACAAACCTTAGGATCATCCAAGCATGACAATGAATTAGGGTTTTGATTAGTCCCCCCATAGTTTTACCTTTGTGTCTCTCTTTGAGTCCTCTCTTCTCACCTCATAATCAGGGACTAAACCCTAAAGGCTTTAAGACCTTGTGATTAGGGTTATGCCTGCATCCTTCTCTTAGGATGGAGAGTATAACTTTAATCCTAAGTGTTAAACCCTTTATGTGTTTAAATCTCTTAATCAATTCACCTAATAATCATCAAGACATCACTTGTAACTTGGGCCTTGCATTAGGGTTCTAATTCTTCCTTAATTGGTTAAGAAGGACTAACCCTAGTGTTAATGGACAAGTCCCCCTCAAGTTGTCTTACAAATCATAAAAATCACTTCATCATCATACCATTAAATAAAATCCACTTAATCAAAGGCTTGTTTTGTCATGAGTTTAATCCCTAATCATGGATTAAGTTGCGGAGCTTTCCTCAGCTTAAACACTCTCATCTATCATCCTTCTTTTAGGATGGTGTAATGGGTCTGTTTAATCCATGATTATGGCTTAACCTCATTACTCAACACTAAACAAAAATCACAAAAACATCTAAATAATCACAAGTAGGTTAATGATCTTAACCCTACATCAAAGGTGATTAAGTGTGAGAAGCTGACTTCACACTTAAGGTATTCTCATTACCCCTAATCAGAGGGAAGATGTGATGAGTTTACTAAATCCATTGGTTTAGGCTTAAGCTCATTAACTTATGACAAACTTTCAAAAGCAATAAAAGACTGAAAACTCAAAAACAAACAATAATCGTCTCCTTCGGGATTCTTTTCTCATCACACTCATTCACAAACGAGAACTCGCTTCTTCCGTCTAATGCAAGACAGTTTGCACCTGAGCCAGACAGGTCATACACTTGAGCATAGGCAAGCAAGCAGTTCATCAAGTCAATTCATCTTTCAGTCTCTCTGGGTCGAACTACGGTGTTCTGACTTCCTCATTGCACGAGAGGATACGTAGGCATAACTTAACAGTTATCGAACAAAAGTCTCTGTGTATTCCCCCTCTTTCTAGCCTCATTCTTTTAGCCTCATGATCTTGAGCATTTCACTCCTGTTCTTACACTGACACTGTATATGTTACACTTCACACTTCTTACACTGACACCTGTATTTTCTCTTCCAGCTATTTTGCACACAAATTGCACTGACACTACCCCTTTAAAACACAAATATTTTAAGCGTGGATCCCGTCGAGTACGACGGACAATCTGGGTGCTAATACCTTCCCAGGTTGTAACCAACCCCCTTTCTCAGTCTCTCTGGTTCGCAAACCGTCTTATCCATCTTTTTCTAGGCTTATGCAGCATTGCCTTTCCTCCGGGATAAAAATGCCTAGCTGGCGACTCTATTCATCTCCAGTGAGTTCACGGTTGTGTGTTCTCACTGTCCCCTTCGCCGACCGTTCGCGCTTGTACCTGGATGCAAATCTTTGGGAGCGACAGCTTGGCGACTCTGCTGGGGACCCTTATACTGCAACCAGGGCTTCTGGTTCTTTTTGTGGGTTCCTCCTAGCGCTTGTTTGATTTGTGTTTACTGGGGTGTTATGTGCTTATTTGTGTTTGTATATTTGTATTTATTTTGATTTAGGTACAGTTTGCTTTACTACTTCCTTTATTGCTTTTGCATTATATCATAATTGTCATACTGTACTGCTGGCTGGATCTGGTTTTTTGTTTTGGTGGGTGGGTGTTTCATTGAGAGTTAAGATCCTATACCTGGGATCTGAGTGACACCTAGGTTAGAGTGAATCATATTCTTTCCCATTCCATTTCGGTCTGGTGCGGGAATATGAAACACGGTTCAGATATGGGTTTCTTCTTGAGAACTCTGTGTTGCAGATTTCCTGCAATGCTAGGGCTATCTGGGAAGCCTGCTAAGTCTGGATGACCTTGTAGTATTGACCTTCAGAAACTGAGGTGAATTAGAGGAGGAATTGTTATGGTTATTGTAAACACTGTACCTCCGGGTTAGAAGTGTTTACACTTCTCATAACTGATCCAAGTCTGAGGATCCTTGTTCTAGATCACCACCTGTGAGGGGGTTGGGTTGTTTACAGGTTTGCAGGTACCTTGACCTCAGAATACCCTGTTACTTTGACTTTGTTAAGAATACTCCATGTTGGATAGTTCTTGTGATTCTAAAACCCTGGACATGTGGCTCTTTATTTGAGTCCCCCACCCTGGTTACTGGATTTATAGACCTCCACCTGGATTTCTTGAACACACATGGATCTATACCAAGGCAGTTAATCAGATCCAGCTCAGTCACAAACCCTTGCATTTCATTTGCATACATACTCATTGCATCATATTAACATTTGCTTATTTGTGTTTCAGGGTATCCACCTTCCTCTGGTTTTGGTTTTGACCCCATCTGCATCATTGACTTGTCTCCACTAGCACTTGCTTCAGTTTGTCAGCCATATACTTCAGTTACTTGCACTAGCCAGCCAGTGGCCCACTCCTCAGCATCTTCATCAGCACTCTACTCAGTCTCAGCATCATGGCTCCCAAGAAAAGCAACATCACTTATCACTTCTTCCAACCAGACTTATCAGACATCAGGAGGATCCAAACCCTGATCACTCCAGATCACATACCTTTATTCAGGGAGCATTATGGGGATATACTTGACTTGGTCATGGATCTGGACCCATCTCAGAGAAGCCTGATCCATACCTGTATTCAGTTCTATGACCCCCCATTGAGATGTTTCACCTTTCAAGACTTTCAGTTGGGGCCTCTATTAGAAGAATACTCATCATTGACTGGTCTGCCCATCAAAAGAGAAATCCCTTTTAGCCCTGAAATGGTCTTTCCCAGCAATGGAGAGATAGCAAAAGCTTTGCACCTGGAACCTGTATTGATTGAACAGCATATGACCTCTAAAGCTGGGATCCCTGGATTTCATCTGGACTTCCTGATTTCTCAAGCTATCCTGAAGGCCTCTTTGGGGGAGTGGAAAGCTGTTTGTGCTCTGTTAGCCCTAAGTGTATATGGAATTGTGTTGTTTGCAGATGAGCCTCGATTCATCAGCAAGAATGCAATCCATTTGTTCATCCTGAAGAACCCAGTGCCAACTTTACTGGGTGATCTCTATTACTCAGTACATCAGAGAAATGAGAAGCAGAGGGGAAGATTAGTGAGGATTTGTGCTCCATTATTCCATGCTTGGCTTCTCAGGCATCTACCCAGGACAGATGCATTTCTAAATCCTCATCAGCAAAGCAACTGGGCTAAGAGGCTCACTACTCTCACTTCAGCAGACATCAGATGGTGTACTCAAAGCACCAAGGGCAGAGATATAATCACCAGCTGTGGGCACTTTCCCAATGTGCCTTTAATAGGGGTTAAGGGAAGTATCAATTATAACCCTCTGCTGTTCAGGAGGCAATTAGGCTATGCACTGGTTCATACTCCTAGAGAACAAGACTTGGTGGAGACCCTCTACTGTGAGAACAAGGTTAGTTTGGCTGTTGTTAGGCCGGCTGCCTGGGCCTGGGATCATGTTCAAACCAAGGGAATCACCATTTTGGGGAAGTGGAATAATGTGGCATCAGCACAATATTATGAGTGGTCCCATGCTAGGGCCCAATTCTCTGGAATGCCCTTCACCATAGAAGACATGCCTGAGTCATCTTCAGCACCACCCCCTGCCACTATCAGTTTGGAAGAGTTTGAGAGCTTGAAGGAAAGAAATGAGAAGTTAACCCAGGCTTTGCAGAAGACCCTCCGGGAGAGGAGTGAAGGTGTGAGGGAGATTGAGAGATTGGAGAAGTTGAGGGTGGAACACTTGACTAAAATTGAGAAGTCTGGAGATTATATCAACAAGTCCAAAGCTGGTGAGCAGATTCTGAAGAATGCTTGTAAGGAAGCCCAGTTTCAGAGAGCAAGAACAGACTTGTATTTGAAAGAGAGTCAGGCCAGGTGGGTCCGGATCACTGAGGCCCGTACTCTAGAAGACAAGAGAGCTCAAGACAAGATGGAGCAGATGGAAAAAGCCCTGGCAGCAGCCCAGAAGGAAATATCAGAGCTAGAAATCAGAGCTGGAGTGAAGAGGTCTAAGGACCAAAGTCAGAATAAGAAGTTGACTGCAGCTGTTGCAACAAGAAACCTTCTCATCAGAGGTCTCACGGAGCGTCCGGCTGATCCTGTGACCGAAGCACTTCTCAAGGAAGTTCGTGAGGATGAGTTTGGCCTTGGAGTTTGATCATTTGCTTGTTGCTTTTCCTATTCCATGTACTTTTGCTTTTCGTGATGTATTTTGACCCCTCTGAGGGCTAGTGTTGTAACTTGAACAAATTGTATTATTTCACCTTTGTAATATATTTGTGTTGGTTTCTATCTGGGTTCACATCAAAAGCAACTTCAACAGCAGCATCTTCAAGGGTCTGGAAGGGTCAAAACTGAAGGCCAAACCGGATACCTTGATAGCAAATAAGCATAATTGCATTGCATGCTAACCCTTTTGTTTGTTTTGTAGGTTTCTGTTTTGTTGTTGCTAACCTCTGTTGTGAATCTCAGGAATTATTGCTCGCCGCCGGGTATTTCCTCTCAACAGGCCACACAGGTATCCAACTAGAAACAACCTTCCGGGAATTCAGATGGATCAGATGCAGCAGGACCTTACGGAGGTCAGAAACCAGATGGCAAACGAAAGACTGGAAATGAGAACTCAGATAACACAGTTCATGGAAGTGATGAACAACTTAGCTCAAAGCCAGGAGAGGCTCAGGACTTTGGTAGAAGGGAGGAATCAAGATGAGCCCCATGTGGGGACTGCTGGCACAAGTAACAATGAAAGGGTGCAACCACATGTTAACCCCCCTGTGTTTGGCCCACACCTCCATCCTGAAGTTAATATTCCTGCAAACATTCAAGGGACAGCCACAGCTGGGAGAGTACTTCAAGAAGATCCTCAGGAGGACCAATTTACAGTAATGGGTGCTGGAGAGGAAACTTATGATAGGCGGCTGGATGAAATAGCTGAGAAGTTGAGGTCCTTAGAATCTCAAAATTCTTTGGGTTTCGACGTCATGGACATGGGTTTAGTAGACGGGGTCAGGATCCCCCATAAGTTCAAACCTCCTTGTTTCGAAAAGTATAATGGGACTTCATGCCCCCGAACTCATTTGCAATCATTTCTGGGAAGGCTGAAGGCCTATACAATGGATGAGAAACTTTGGATGTTCTACTTCGAAGATAGCTTGACTGGAGCATCAAGGGAATGGTATTCCCATTTGACAAGGGCAACTGTGAGATGTTGGAAGGACCTGGCAGAGGCCTTCATCAGACAGTATCAGTATAATCTAGATATGGCACCCAACAGGACCCTCCTAATGGGAATGTCACAGTCATCTAGGGAGAGCTTCAGAGAATATGCTCAAAGATGGAGACAGCTTGCTGCTGCTGTCCAACCACCTATGTCAGAACGGGAAATGGCAGACATGTTTATGAACACTCTTCAGGGAACGTATATTGACAGGTTGGCTGCTTTCTCCTCCACTAGCTTCGCAGATGTTGTCATAGCTGGGGAGAGAATTGAAAGCCTGTTAAAAATGGGTAAGATCTCTGATAATGGTGCCAGTTCGTCCAGTAGCACAAGAAAGCCTTTTACAGGCCCGAGAAGAACTGGCGAGACCAATGCCATTCACACCAACAGGGGTAGGCCCCAATATGTTCAAAGGACAATAGCAGCAGTCACCATCCCTGCTCCAGCTCATCCTCAGCCAGTCTATCAACCTCCTCAACAAAACTTCCAACAACAACCTCAGTATCATCAGAATCAGTATCCTCCAAGGAACTACAACAACAACAACTCCAACAACAACAATCAACAGAGGCCATTCCAACAAAGGCCATCCCAAGCTAACAGAGTGATCGACCCGATCCCAATGCCATATGCTGCCTTGCTGCCACAACTTCTGAAACTCAACCTAGTTGAGCTAAGAACGTTGGCGCCTCCGGATCCCAACAGTCTACCAAGAAACTATGATTCCAATGCTAGGTGTGCTTTTCACTCGAACGCACCTGGTCACAGTACAGAAAAATGCAGAGCTCTGCATATGAAGGTACAAGACTTGGTAGACTCCAAGGCTCTGAATTTTGCACCTCCGCCCAATGTCAATAAAAACCCAATGCCAAACCATGGTGGTCCCCAAATTAATGCTATTGAAGAAGACCAACCGTCTTATTTAATAACCAGTGTGGATCAGATCAGGACACCATTGGTGGAAATCAAAGCTCAACTCCGCGAAAATCAAATATTTCCGGGGTGTGAACTAGGGTGTCCCTATTGCAATATTTCATGGAATGGGTGTGAGGACCTGAGGAATGGCATTGACAGCCTTATTCAGAGTGGCTTGCTACAGATCACTACATCACTTCCAACAAATTCAGCAACTTCATCAACAACGGTTTCAGACTCTCCTACAACCGCAGCAACCATTGTTCCCGATAATTCATCAGCACCATCAACAAGTACTTCACCTGTCCTTCCAAATGATCAGTTTTCAACAGTTTCTCCTGCTACAACTTCAGCTTCATTCCATCTCGAGTCTCCATCAACAACAACGGTCCTTCCAACAGGACCTCCTACAACACCAGCAATCAATCATGAAGATGTCTCTACTGTTACCATATTTTATGATCCTGAAAATAACTCCGCTTACCATTCAGAAAGTGCTGCTCCCACTAGAGCACCAGTTACAATCTTTTATGATCCACAAACAATTACAGTCCCTTCAGCAGCAGCAATCAGTCCAGTCACTGTCACGGTGCCTGGACCAGTGCCATATGAAAGCAATAGGGCCATCCCTTGGCACTATGGCTCTGACGTATACTGTGAAGGAAAAAGAATCACTCTTGAAACATCAGCACCTGCACCACAAGTAGATAATGTGGGGGGAGGCGGAGGCTTCACTCGAAGCGGACGTCTCTTTGCTTCACAAGTTCAAAGACCCACTGCCGAGGCAGAAGCTGCCGCCAAGGCAAAGGGAAAAGGCCCGGTGCAGGAAGATCCAGCTGCCAAAGAAGCCCTGAAAACTCCATTCGATCAGGAAGTTGATGAGTTTATGCGGATCATCAAAAAGAGCGATTATAAAGTTGTGGATCAGCTTCACCAGACGCCATCCAAAATCTCTATCCTCTCACTGCTTATGTGCTCCGAAGCCCATCGGAATGCACTACTTAAAGTCCTGCACGCAGCTTACGTGCCTGAGGAGATTACTGTCAACCAATTGGAAACCGTGGTTGGAAATGTTACTGCTAGCAATGGGCTAGGGTTTACCAATTCTGACTTGACAGCGGATGGCCGCAATCACAACAAAGCCTTGCACATAACCATGGAATGCAAAGGAGCTGTCCTTTCTCATGTGTTGGTGGACACAGGTTCTTCCCTGAATGTCCTACCAAAGAAGGCTCTGGTGAAATTAGAATATGACGGATTGGCATTGAGACCCAGCAACCTGGTGGTAAGAGCCTTTGATGGTTCAAAGAGATCGGTTCTGGGAGAGATTGAGCTGCCTGTGACAATTGGCCCGCAGACCTTTAAAACTATCTTTTATGTGATGGACATTCAGCCCGCCTACAGCTGTTTGTTGGGTAGACCCTGGATTCACACCGCCGGCGCAATAACGTCCACCCTTCACCAAAAGTTAAAATTTGAGTGGGAAGGTCAAGTTGTCACAATCTGTGGGGAAGAGGATATTTTCGTTAGCCATCTGGCTACCTACAAATACATTGAGATGGATGGAGAGATCCATGAAACAATGAGCCAAGGTTTTGAGGCCTTGAATGTCAATGAAGCATCTGCTGTGTCAGGGATCTCCATGTCATCTTACCAACAAGCTCGGAAGGTTGTTGAAGAAGGAACTGCCCTAGGCTGGGGCAAGGTATTAACTGTGGAGGAGAAGAAGGACAAATTTGGGTTGGGTTACAGACCAACTCAACATCAAGCAAAGGCTGCTGCAGAGCCTGGTTTTGTCAGTGGGGGGATGCTTACCCCCGATGCTATCAACTGTCTGGAAGACGAGCTGGAAGAGGAGCGCAATCTGGAGAATTGGATTCGTCCAAAGATCCCGGGGAGCAGTGTCTCGAACTGGTCTTCCCAGGAAATTATAAGAGTTACTCATGCAGAGTAATTATTATTTCCTGTATTTTTATAGCATGCATCAAAGTCTTGCATCTTGCCCAAGATGGCAAGACTCATTTTGTAATCAGGGCCATCTGTACTTTTGTGCAAACAAGATTAAATTAATGAAATATCAGACATCTTTTTGCAAACGAGTCTTTTTCTTTTCTGTTCACTGTTTTTCCATTTTTCTTTTTGTACAAAAATAAATGGCGGTGTTTTCAAAATGATAACTTCATTTCACCTTTTTTCTAAAGCAAGATTAAAATCAATCACTAAAATGAACAAACTTAACCCTTGCAGAGAGTGCCTTCCAGACAGCACCGACAACAGCACGGCTATGACATCGTATGACTTTGACAATCCGATCAATCAAGCTGATGAAGGGGTTGATGAAGAATATGAGCTTCCTGAAGAGCTAGCCAGGTTGTTGAGACAAGAGGAAAAGGTTATTACCCCTCACCAGGAGGAGATTGAAGTGATTAATCTTGGTACGGAGGAAGACGTGAAAGAGGTTAAAATAGGGGCCTGCCTGCAAGACTCAGTGAAGAGACAGCTGATAGATCTGCTTCAAGAGTATGTTGATGTGTTTGCTTGGTCGTATCAAGACATGCCAGGTTTGGACACCGATATAGTCGTGCACAAGCTGCCTTTGAGGGAAGAATGCCCACCAGTGAAACAGAAGCTGCGCCGAACTCGCCCAGACATGGCTATGAAAATCAAGGAAGAGGTACAAAAGCAATGGGACGCCGGGTTCCTTGCTGTGACTAGCTATCCGCCGTGGGTTGCTAACATAGTACCAGTGCCTAAGAAAGACGGCAAAGTAAGAATGTGTGTTGACTACCGGGATCTGAACAGAGCCAGCCCGAAAGATGACTTCCCATTACCTCACATTGACGTATTGGTGGATAACACGGCTCAGTTCTCGGTATTCTCCTTCATGGACGGATTTTCAGGATACAACCAGATCAAGATGGCACCTGAAGACAAAGAGAAGACAACATTCATTACAACCTGGGGCACGTTCTGCTACAAGGTAATGCCATTTGGGCTCAAGAATGCTGGTGCAACATATCAACGGGCTATGGTGACATTATTCCACGATATGATCCATAAAGAAATAGAATGTTATGTGGATGATATGATCGCCAAGTCCCTTACAGAGGAAGATCACCTGGTGAATCTGCTGAAGTTGTTCAAGCGTCTGAGGAAATATCAACTAAAGCTGAACCCCAACAAGTGCACATTCGGGGTACGATCCGGTAAGCTGCTGGGCTTTATTGTAAGCGAGAAAGGGATTGAAGTTGATCCTGATAAAGTCAAGGCTATTCAAGAAATGCCTGCACCTAAAACTGAGAAAGAAGTTCGAGGGTTCTTAGGTCGATTGAACTACATCTCACGGTTCATATCTCACCTCACAGCGACCTGTGAACCCTTGTTCAAGCTGCTAAGAAAGGAACAAACGGTCAGGTGGAACGAAGACTGCCAGAAGGCTTTTGACAAGATCAAGGAATATCTACAAGAACCTCCAATCCTTATGCCTCCAGTTGAAGGAAGACCTCTAATAATGTACTTGACAGTATTAGAAGAGTCAATGGGGTGTGTGTTGGGCCAGCATGACGAGTCTGGTCGAAAAGAGTATGCAATATACTACCTAAGCAAAAAGTTTACCGACTGTGAACAACGTTATTCATTGCTCGAGAAAACTTGCTGTGCTTTAGCGTGGGCTGCTCGCCGGCTGAGACAGTATATGTTGACCCACACTACCTTATTAATCTCAAAAATGGATCCAGTTAAGTACATTTTCGAGAAGCCAGCTCTTACCGGACGGGTTGCAAGATGGCAGATGATTCTCACAGAATACGACATACAGTACACTTCTCAGAAAGCCATCAAGGGCAGTGTACTATCTGAATATCTTGCTGAGCAACCCATTGATGACTACCAGCCTATGAGATTTGACTTCCCTGATGAAGACATCATGTTCATTAAAGCAAAAGATCATGAAGAGCCTATTCACACTGAAGGGCCTGACCCGGAGGAAGAATGGACTATGATGTTTGATGGGGCTGTTAACATGAATGGTCGTGGTGTTGGTGCAGTACTCATTACACCTAAAGGAGTTCACATGCCTTTCTCGGCAAAACTCACTTTCAACTGCACTAACAACGAAGCTGAATACGAAGCTTGCATTATGGGTCTTGAGGAAGCCATCGACCTCAGGATCAAAACATTGACCGTATTCGGAGATTCAGCTTTGGTAGTCAATCAAACCAACGGGAAATGGTACACCCACCAAGATCATCTGATACCTTACAGGGATTATACGAGAAGGTTACTGACTTTCTTCACAACGGTCAAGCTTGAGTATATCCCTCGAGACGAGAATCAGTTTGCAGATGCTCTTGCTACCATTTCATCCATGATCAAAGTTCAAACGGCTAACTTTGTACCCCAGATTTCAGTGTCTAGACTTGATAGACCAGCATATGTGTTTGCAGCAGATGTTGTCAAGGATGATAGGCCTTGGTTTCATGACATTAAGTGCTTCTTGGAGGACCAAACATACCCACCTGGGGCATCTTCCAATGATAAGAAGACTTTGAGAAGGCTTGCTGGTAGTTTCTTTCTGAACACTGATGGGTCTTTATACAAGAGGAACTTTGACATGGTGCTACTCAAATGTGTTGACAAGACGGAAGCAGGTTTGTTGATGCATGAAGTGCACGAAGGATCCTTTGGCACCCATGCTGGAGGACATGCAATGGCCAAAAAGTTGCTAAGATCAGGTTATTATTGGATCACAATGGATGCTGATTGTTGTGCCTACGCCAGAAGATGCCATAAATGCCAGATTTATGCAGATAAGGTGCATGTGCCTCCCAATCCTTTGAATGTGATGTCTTCACCCTGGCCCTTCGCCATGTGGGGCATTGATATGATTGGCAAGATTGAGCCGACTGCTTCAAATGGCCATAGATTCATCCTGGTTGCCATTGATTATTTCACCAAGTGGGTTGAAGCAGCCTCATATGCAAATGTTACAAGACAAGTGGTAGCCCGATTTCTGAAGAGAGATATCATCTGTCGATACGGAGTTCCCGAGCGAATCATTACTGATAATGGTTCCAACTTAAACAACAAAATGATGGCTGAATTATGCCGGGACTTCAAGATCCAACATCACAATTCTTCTCCTTACAGGCCAAAGATGAACGGCGCTGTTGAGGCAGCAAATAAGAATATTAAGAAGATTGTGCAGAAGATGGTAGTCACCTACAAAGACTGGCATGAAATGCTACCGTTTGCCTTGCATGAGTACCGCACGTCAATCAGAACGTCCACTGGGGCAACGCCGTATCAGCTTGTGTATGGTATGGAAGCAGTCCTACCAGTTGAAGTTGAATTACCCTCCCTACGGGTATTGATGGATGTTAAACTGAGTGAAGCAGAATGGGTTCGGGCCCGATACGAACAACTGAGTCTGATCGAAGAGAAGAGATTGGCTGCAATCTGCCATGGGCAGTTATATCAGAAGAGAATGAAGAGGGCCTTCGATCAAAAAGTCAGGCACCGAGAGTACCAAGTAGGGGATCTTGTGTTGAAAAGGATACTCCCTCCTCATACAGACCACAGGGGCAAATGGACTCCAAATTATGAAGGACCATTCGTTGTAAAGAAAGTTTTCTCTGGTGGAGCACTGATGCTCGGCACCATGGATGGTGAAGACTTCCCATCCCCTGTGAATTCAGATGCAGTTAAAAAATACTTCGCATAAAAATGACCCGCTGGACATAAAAACAGAATGTAAGTCCAGGCAAAAATAGGGCATCCCGGCGAGTCAAAAACAGAATAAGAGACTCGGGCAAAAATAAGGGAAAATAAACAAAAATGTACACCCGCTGAGTTGAAAAGCCGCATTGGACAGCTCAGGAAAAAATGGGTATCCCGATGGATTGAAAACCCGAAAGGGCGATCCATGCAAAATAAGGGAATAAGCGAACGACTGCATTCTGAATTCGTCTGTATCACTTACAACTTGGTAAGCTTCAACAGGATCAAGCTTCAATCAGAATCAGCTCTCTCCAGAAAGCAAGACGAGAAGAACGTCATTGTCATACGAGTCATAGCAGAAGAGGAAGCTCCTTGAAAGCCTCGTCAACATCGCCAGCATTTTGTTTCTCAATTTGTAACAGTCTCTTCATTTCAGGAGATATGTTTCTTTGACTGTACCTTGCCAATTCAGGGCATATGAATTAATAAAATCAGATTTTCGGTCATGTTTCGTTTTTACACTTATGTTTTGCAAAGAGCTGTCTGATATCTCTAAAAATACAATCGCATAAGTACAGATGCTTTTCTCTAAAAATGAAAACACATGCTTACAGGGAATGTGATTATTCTCGAAAGTACTTAACTCCTATGACGGAATCCAGTGAGGGATACCTCGGGACCTTTTGTACGTTTCCTTATCGTTGCAGGATTGCAGGTATCCAGAACGCAACCTGGGGCATACAGGTTACATCTCAGCAAGTTGGCGAATCATTATCAACTCGGTCTATCTTCCACGTGGCACTGGAGAGTACCCGCCTCTCCAGCAAAGTTGCCAAATCAACAAACAGGCTTAGCACTCAGGATGTTTTCTCCCCAGCCGAGTTGCCTCTCATTGCTCCCCCCAGCTGAGTTATCAACAGCATTCCCCAGCTGTAGTACCAACCATTCTTCCTCAGCAGAATGCAGAAATCAGGGAATCATCTCCCCACAGAATCCCCAGCCTCTATTCAGAAGAGCAACGCACGAAGAGGTCACAATAGAGTACAGAAGCTTCTACAAACCCCAGTTGGGTCCCGTATTATAGGGATATGTCAATCAGTGACCTATATCCCCAGACAGATACATCATTAGATCTACCATTGATCTCATCCCCAGCTGGGATGTTCATTTCAAGCAGATCAACCGGAGATCTTCGCGGCAACGGGATCCGAATCCCGGATCGTTGCCTCTTTGCATAATCATAGCATTCGCATCATATTCGCCCCTCAGAGCGTAGCATTCCGTCTAATACGGAGCATTACGGCAAAAATCAAATGCATAGCATAATCATAAGTCATGTTGTGAATTGAACACTTGTGAAATATAAACTGTTCATCATCATTATACAAAAATCCCCACCAAGGTCCCAGCAACAGCAGTTGCCTCTCAAATCACAAACACCAGTATATACACCTTTTGGCGCCCGTCCGTGTCATCTTTCCCCAGTAAAGTCGCCTGAACACTCTTTACAAACAAATCATCCTTATTACAGATACGTCCTGACACCCGTCCGTGTCATATCCCAGCAGAAAGCCAAAGAGGTCCTCTTTGCACTCACATATACCTATACATACACTTTTCTTGACACCCGTCCGTGTCATATCCCCAGCGCAGTCGCCTAGACTTTGTATATCAGATACTTGTTCATATTATACTCTTCTCCTTTTGACACTCGTCCGTGTCACCCTCCCCAGCAGTTAAAACACTCATACAATGCTCATTACTCATGGTATACTTATACAGATACTCGTCCGTACCTTGTATACATTATCACTCATATCCCCACAGATTCGACAGTAGTCCTTGTTCTTTGTTAACCAGTTGGTACTCGTCCGTACCATCATCTCAGAACAGTGCGTCTAGTGTTTGTTTCTACATGATACTCGTCCGTATCATAGTCTTAAGGATGCTCGTCCGCATCTTTAATCAATGCACCGTGTCAAACACTTATGTCTTCTTGAATATAGATACTCGTCTGTGTCTACTATTCCCCAGAAGAGTCCTTTCAGATGCGACACTCGCCCGTGTTCTTTGTTAACTAGTTGATACTCGTCCGTATCATCATCTCTGAGCATGTGTCAGTTTGTTTCTACATGATACTCGTCCGTATCATAGTCTTGAGGATGCTCGTCCGCATCTTAAATCTATACACAAAACCAAACACTTATACCTTTTGTTTTCTTGGATGTAAACGCTCGTCCGTGTTTACATTATCCCCGGTAGATCACTAACAAATTTTCTTTTTATCTAACACTCGTCCTGTGTTATGATACCTTTGAGAGCAGCCGTACCCTGTCGAGTGGTCGTCCTCCACTTCTTGATGGTCGTCCTCCATCATGCTCATCCGATGGCCGTCCCCATCGTTGATTTTAGCAGCCGTCCCCTGCTAGGTGGTCGTCCTCCACCTTTTGATGATCGTTCTTCATCAACTTTATCCAATGGCCGTCCCCATTGTTGATATTGGTTGTCTGACACTCGTCCTGTGTTACGATAAACCTCGAGAGCAGCCGTCCCCTGCTGAGTGGTCGTCCTCCACTTCTTGATGGTCGTCCTCCATCATGCTCGTCCGATGGCCGTCCCCATCGTTGACCTTTTCTGTCCGATGGCCGTCCCCATCGTCGACCTTTCCTATCCGATGGCCGTCCCCATCGTTGATATTTTCGGCAGCCGTACCCTGCCAGGTGGTCGTCCTCCACCTTTGATGGCCGTCCCCATCATATTTCTTTTATCCCCAACAGAGCAGCCGTCCCCTGCTAGGTGATCGTCCTTCACCTTTGATGGCCGTACCCCATCATCTGTTTATTTCATTTATTCTTTAACCCGATGGTCGTCCCCGTCGTGGTCCCTTTTCCTTTTTTTTTTTTTTTTTTTTTTTAGCCCGGTGGTCGTCCCCATCGTTGGTTGCCTTTATGAGCTTGATGGCCGTCCCCGTCATGTTTCATTAATTCCCAGAGAATCCTACTTTATCTTGATGGCCGTCCCCATCATAATTTTATCTTCCCCAGCTAGTCGGTCGTCCCCGTCTTGGCTTTACTTTTATCACCAGCATGTCGGCCGTCCCCGTCATTGCTCTTTACCCAGCAGTCGTCCTCTGCTCGACGGTCGTCCTCCGTCGCCTATACTTTACAATATACTTTATTTTCCTTTACAATCTATATCCATTTTCTTCTTCATTCTGTGAGTGCAAATTTTGGACTGTCTTTGGTATTCAACCACAAGTTATCTTGTTTGTCTGTTAAGCCGTCGCTTACATCCTGCACAGCTAACTCATGTTTGAATAGGGGCAGCTGTAAACACCCCAAATTTGCCCTCACCCATTCACACCATGGCTTGTGATCATTTCATATGCATAAACACCATCATATCATCTCACATCTCATTCTTGATTCACTGCATAGTTTCTAAGGCATCTGCACCTAGGGTTTGTGATTTGAGCAATCCCAAAGCTTGTTGAGCCACTCCAAAGGCCACCAATCAACTCAAAGGGGGTCCATGTGTGTTCTTATATCATATTTCATCTCCTCAAAGTCAAAATTGCAGAGGAATCACAAGAACTAGGGTTTGAGTGGATGCAGAGCCAAGTTTGACTGCACAGTTGACTGAAAATTAGGGTTTTGGTTTCAGAGGCCATAACTCCAAATTTTTTGGTCATTCTTGTTTCCATTGATCTCTATATGGTATAGGGAGTATGCATATCAATTTTCATGAAGAAATTCCATGGGGAAGTCATCTGATCAAGAGTTGACTTTTCAGACAAGTCAGTGCAAAATCAGGGCATCTGAGGCCCCCAATGACCCAACCAATGGGTGATCTTCATCATTTTGAGTGTATATGATCTTTATTTGATCATGGAAGAAGGTTGAAGTTCATAGAAATCAAGAATTTAGGGTTTTTGCAAATGTTGACTTTTTGGGCATAGTTGACTTTTCAAGAATGCTTCATTTTAGGTCATTTTTCAAGCCATGATTTTGGATCCAAAAATGCTTCAAATGGAAAAACTTTGGTCATGAAAGTTGTAGATCTCATCTTTCCCTTTCCAAAAAGTACAAGAACATGATCTAATTCATCTTGGATCAAAAGTTATGGTTTGTTAAAGTTGGCAAAAATCACTAAATTTCAAGTTATGCACTAAATGGAAAACTTGCAAATTCATGTATCAAGCATTCTAGTGACTTCAAAGTGACTTCAAAACTTCATCACATGATCACATATGCCCTAAGAAACAGAATTGGCCCAAGGGATTCTTCATTGTTTGCCTTGATTTTCAAGAAATCCATAAGACATTTTCCATCACAAGTGCAAAGTTGGATTTTTGGCATAGTTATCTTCCAAGGAATTATGTGGTCTCTAGCTGACTTTTAAACATTGCCATGACCAAAAGAAGTGTTATGCTACAAAATTCAGCAAGAAGATTCACATGTACTTAGCATAAACTCATGAGAAAACACAAGTTGTCAAGTTGCAAAAGCTAGCATAGCTTGTCATCCACATGCTGCAGACATTCTCAAGCCATCCAAGGGTTGTCCCTGACTCAAGCTGAAGCAAGACAAGCCCTTAGCCTGCTGCTGCCATAGCCCATGCTGCAAGTACAACAACTTTTGACTTTTTGGCCAATTGCTCCATACCTTTCCCACAGTGCATGTCAAGTCTTCTGATTGATTCCAATAGATTAGGGATAATGTATGGATCATAAAACACACCATTCACAAGGCAGAAACCTCCCACAATCCAGCATCCAAGAAATCTGACCAAAACTTCTCCTCTTCGAATCTTCACACACAGCCATCAAACTTCATTTTTTCTTTCACCAACAAGTCATAAATTGTCCCTAGAACAAAAGCCACCCCTCAAAGCAGCCTGAAACATCACATACAAGGATCCCCATTTCTGCTACACCAGAGCTGAATCTTTCAAACCAGCCACTCCCCAAGCTTTCTAAGCTTCATTCCATCCTCAGGAGGTTCAAGGAAGCAAGCTTGCACCAAAGAAAAGCCCAGAAAGCTCATAAACAGAGAAGCTTCATCTCAGGTAACATGAAGAACATTTTTCCCAGAAACTAGTTTTTTAGTTCTTTTATGATGCTACGTGTTCCTCTGATCATGAATGTATGTCTACTTTTGAAAATAGTGAAGAAACCAGCATGTATGAAGCTTCTGAACATTTGCCCGTGTTTTGCATTTTGTTTCGATTCATGCTCATGGATGAAAATAAATGAATTTAGGCTTAGGGTTTAGGTTTAGATTGATGAGAGAGTCAGTTTGATGGAAGAAATTTGTGATTTGGTGACCTATAGAAGAATCTAGGGTTTTGGCTGGCCGGAGAAGACGACCGGAAGTCTTCTCCGGCGGCCTGAAAGTCATTTAACCCTAATTATGTCATTAATTGAAGTTTGAATGTGGAGCGTAGATCAGGCTGACTTTGGCTGACTTGCGCGCAAACGTGTGGCCAGGATGCATCATTAAAACCCTAAGCATGTTTAATTAATTCAAAAAACTGATTAATTAGATCATAAATAAGTTTAGCCAGATTTGAATCTGGGCCCTTGGATCTGGCGCGCAGTCAACCAGTCCAAGCCCAGATCAAATCCTGGCCATCCCTTGTGCATACTTCTCTTTATTTCAATTTTATTTTCATTTTTATTGCATTATTTTGTACGAATTAATTAAAATAGTAAAAATCATTTAAAAATTATGAAAATTTTTGTCAAAGTTTTCATTAATTTTTAAAACCCAAAAATATTTTTATTTTTATTTTTATCATTAAAAAAGTATTTTTAAATATTTAAAAGATTATTTTTAATTGATTAATGGAAATTAATTTATTAAAAATACTTTTAAGTATCTAAAAATCACCAAAAAATTCATGAAATGTTCTAAGACATTTAGAAACATTGTCCAACCTTCAAACCAAATTTCTTTTCTGATCTTGATGCATTTTAAGAATTTTTCATTGAATTAAATCAATTTTTATGCATTATTTTGATCATAAGTTCAAAAAATCATTTCTGCCTATTGGAGAAGGTTGAGACATTGATTCTTCTTGCATTGTGTTGTGTTTAGCATGTATTTTCAAAGATAAAATGGCCATGATTTGTTTCCTCATTTTCCAATTGTTTGGCATTTCTTTTGTTAAGAACCCTAAAAAACCCTAATAACTTAGAAAATTCATAACTTGAGTTTGGTTAAGAGTTGGAACCTCCCCTTTGAACCTTGGTTTAGCATAGGATTAGGGTTTCTTTGAGTGCCATTTTCCATTTTTTATCTTAGGGTTTGGTTTCTGTTTTGGGTTTTTGTTTGATGTTTGATCCATGTACCCTAATTTGGGCTTTCTCTTGCATCCCTCTTGCATTTCTTTGCATAACATGACTTGTCTTTGCATTTTGTGCATTCTTGTGATCCATTTGACATCTTAAGACATATAGAAAACATGTTTGATCATTGCATTACATATTTACCATGTCATTTGTCTTGTATGCTTCACAATTTTCCATGCTTGTTCATGCTCCTTAGCTTGCATCATTTGCATTCATAAGCTTGTATGAACATCCCCATTGTCTTGCCTCATGTTTGCAGCACCTCATAACATCATAATCATCATCAACATGCTTCTGGTTTTGTCTAGCATCATGTCATTTCATTTCATTTAGCATTGCATTGCATTTCTTTCTAACATTTCAGGTGGTAAGTAAACTTGGGAAGTGAATTTGCCTTCACTTCTCATAACTTTTCTTCTCATCCCTCTTGCATCCATTGCTGTATTCCTATATGTGTTTGAGATTGAGCTTGCTAATTCTTGTTCTTCCCACCTTCTTTCTTCAAGTGACTTGACTTCTTGAATGAAGCAAGTCACTTTGCTTCTCTTGATCTTATTCATCTGCTTCCTGGTGGCTCCTCTGAAGATTTGTTCTTGCAAACCTCACAAACCTTAGGATCATCCAAGCATGACAATGAATTAGGGTTTTGATTAGTCCCCCCATAGTTTTACCTTTGTGTCTCTCTTTGAGTCCTCTCTTCTCACCTCATAATCAGGGACTAAACCCTAAAGGCTTTAAGACCTTGTGATTAGGGTTATGCCTGCATCCTTCTCTTAGGATGGAGAGTATAACTTTAATCCTAAGTGTTAAACCCTTTATGTGTTTAAATCTCTTAATCAATTCACCTAATAATCATCAAGACATCACTTGTAACTTGGGCCTTGCATTAGGGTTCTAATTCTTCCTTAATTGGTTAAGAAGGACTAACCCTAGTGTTAATGGACAAGTCCCCCTCAAGTTGTCTTACAAATCATAAAAATCACTTCATCATCATACCATTAAATAAAATCCACTTAATCAAAGGCTTGTTTTGTCATGAGTTTAATCCCTAATCATGGATTAAGTTGAGGAGCTTTCCTCAGCTTAAACACTCTCATCTATCATCCTTCTTTTAGGATGGTGTAATGGGTCTGTTTAATCCATGATTATGGCTTAACCTCATTACTCAACACTAAACAAAAATCACAAAAACATCTAAATAATCACAAGTAGGTTAATGATCTTAACCCTACATCAAAGGTGATTAAGTGTGAGAAGCTGACTTCACACTTAAGGTATTCTCATTACCCCTAATCAGAGGGAAGATGTGATGAGTTTACTAAATCCATTGGTTTAGGCTTAAGCTCATTAACTTATGACAAACTTTCAAAAGCAATAAAAGACTGAAAACTCAAAAACAAACAATAATCGTCTCCTTCGGGATTCTTTTCTCATCACACTCATTCACAAACGAGAACTCGCTTCTTCCGTCTAATGCAAGACAGTTTGCACCTGAGCCAGACAGGTCATACACTTGAGCATAGGCAAGCAAGCAGTTCATCAAGTCAATTCATCTTTCAGTCTCTTTGGGTCGAACTACGGTGTTCTGACTTCCTCATTGCACGAGAGGATACGTAGGCATAACTTAACAGTTATCGAACAAAAGTCTCTGTGTATTCCCCCTCTTTCTAGCCTCATTCTTTTAGCCTCATGATCTTGAGCATTTCACTCCTGTTCTTACACTGACACTGTATATGTTACACTTCACACTTCTTACACTGACACCTGTATTTTCTCTTCCAGCTATTTTGCACACAAATTGCACTGACACTACCCCTTTAAAACACAAATCTTTTAAGCGTGGATCCCGTCGAGTACGACGGACAATCTGGGTGCTAATACCTTCCCAGGTTGTAACCAACCCCCTTTCTCAGTCTCTCTGGTTCGCAAACCGTCTTATCCATCTTTTTCTAGGCTTATGCAGCATTGCCTTTCCTCCGGGATAAAAATGCCTAGCTGGCGACTCTATTCATCTCCAGTGAGTTCACGGCTGTGTGTTCTCACTGTCCCCTTCGCCGACCGTTCGCGCTTGTACCTGGATGCAAATCTTTGGGAGCGACAGTATTGATAAATGGTTTTGATGAAAAAACAATGGAATACCCTTGAGAAAGGTATTACTGTAGAAGTTGATGGTGTTGAGATAATCTAAGATAGATAATCTCTCATAGCAGCTTAGAATAAGCTTTACAGGAATCCTTAGAGAGTTAGAAGCATTCTGGTAAATGCTTTATCTCATTTTGAGTATATCAACATCATTGATATATCTAATGCTAAAACTATCTTTGAATCCTTGCATTCTAAATATGAAGGGAATCAGTATGTGCTTAACACGTTACATTTCATCTAATCCTTCCATGAAAATTATGAGAAGTCTCCCTGCTAGATTCAGATCAAAAGTCACAACTATTCAAGAAGTAATAAACTTGAGTAGGTCGAGTCTTGAAAGTTTGATTAGCAATCTTCAAAGTAAAGAAATGGAATTAGATGAAGATAATTTGTCAAAGAAATCTACTTTCCTCAAGCCTGATGAAGAAAATTCCCATGGAATGTTTGATGATGAGGAATTGGCCTTCCTTATCAAAAGATTCTACCAGCTGGCTAAAAGGAATGAGATATTTGTTGATGGAAAGAGTAACTTTAGAAGCTTCTAAAATAATCATATTTCGGGCCTGTTTATTTTGACTTTTTAAAATAAAAAAATTTACAGTGTAACATAATTTTGTGAAAAAAAATTACAAAGAAACTTTTCATAAAAGCTTCAAATAAAAATTTGGTTTGAATAGTTATTCTTAAAATGTTATTTTAGATGTTTCATCATTTTATCGGGAAAAAAATTGGATATCAAAATTAAAAAAAAAAAACACTTAATTCTGAAGCTATTTCAAATAGCTTTTCATTAAAATCATTTTTCAAATACAATTTTTTTTTAAAATTGTAATTTCGAATATGTTATGATCTTCAATAATGTACATTTACCTTGTATGATGTCAAAATTAATCTTTCAATTTAGAAAAAAAATGAATATAGAAAAACTTGTAATATTTTGAAAATGGTTTTACAAAATCTAATTTTGAAAATACAAAGAAAAAATTCATTTTTAAAGCAAAAATAAACAGACCCTTCAACTGATTATGCTGATCTTAAGAACAATGAGAAAAGCTACCATATAGAAAAACCCAAAAAGAAAATGTCGGAGATCTTCAAATCATATCCTAATGAAGCTAACAAAGTTGAGGATTCAAAAAGAGATGAAAAGTGTAATCTGGCACTGCTGGCCATTACATCTTCTGAAGAAGCGTCTGAATTTAGGAATAAATCAAATATTGAAGAGAAAGAGGTGACTTCTAATATATCTTGCTTCAATATTTTTTTATGAGATCATGATCTCTCAAGCTATTTTAATAAACAAAATAGAAACATGAAGTTAGAGATTGATCATCTAAAAGAAGATCTAAAATTCTCTCAAGAGAAAACCAAGTTTCTTGAAATTTTTTGTTTTGACAATAAGGAGTCTGCATCTCAAGATCAAATCTTAAGTGACTTCGTTGCTTCTAAGGAAGTTGAAGGCTATCATAGAATTTGTGCTAAAGAATCATTCCTTGAGAAACCGTTGAACTCTTCTTATTCTGGAAAAACTCAGACAATGTCGAAAATTATGTTATGCTAACCTCTGAAATAATACACTATATGAATCTATGCTAGTCAAAATTTTCAAAATCAAGGATTATATAGTCAAAATATTTAATCCAAGACAATGAAATCAAAGACTCTTCTAAGAATAGATTTCACTAGTGCCATAACTCATTCTAGACTCAAATTCTGGAATAAAGCTTGGTACTAATATCAGACTAAGGCATGAAGTAAAAGAAATCCTAACGGGACTAACATTATGGACCCACATAGATATGGATATCAAAATCTTAAATTGTATTTGATGCAGATATCTCAATTTGGGAGGAACTAGGATAAATCTTTGTGTGTTTGTTTGTTATTTATTTGCTTCTGTTATTATTCCACTGCAACTTATTATCAGAATATGAATAGTGGTTTAGAATTTGAAACTCTGTTCAGAAGCAAAGCAAAAACAGAGAACACAATTCAACTCTCCCTTCTTGTGTATTTTTCTCACATTCAACAAGATGAAAAGTTTTAAATTAAAGAAGGGGTAAAGCAAACATGAGAAACATTGGCATCCCCGTTCTCACCCAAAGTAGACAACTTCATCCTTCATGCATCACCCACCGTCTAGTTCAATCGATCAGTTGTCTGCGTAGTACGTTACATCTCTCATATGTAATTTTTTTTTTACCTTCCCTAGTATAAGTGAAAAATATGTCATTTCCATATATTCAAATCTATATCACTTCAATTTTCATTTTCTCTTATTTGGACATTGAAGTGTTAATCTTATAGGTCAATCACCTCTTAATTGTATTGAAAGCTCAAATCAACTATAACAAAACATCATTGCATCACTCCCCTCACAACTCTGATTCCACAGAAGAACACAACAATAGTGCTTATGCTTTGACAAAGTTATTGTCTATACTTCTCACATAATTCTTTCATCGATAAAAGAAAAATTATGAATTTATTTGACAATAATATGATTTAATTTAATTTGAGTCAAAATATTATACAAGCAAGAACTATATGAAAAATAAATATAGTAAAATGGATCTAAATTTTGTCTTGGGTGATATAAATCTACCTTTGGTCCCTATTTCAATTCCACATTATTGGTCGAACAACTTCAAAAAAAATGTACTTGGGAGTAGAATTTTAAGATTCAACTTTTCTTTGGAACAATTGGTGGTCAACTCATAAGCATATTACTCACATATACCCTTGCAATTAATTCATAGGGGAATGGAATAAATTGAATAAATTAAAATTTTTCACGATAATATTCCTACTTATAGTTAATAATTAAGATTACTAACACTTATTCATTGAAACCGGGGTTTTGCTTACCATGTTATTCTCTGACTATATGGTTGTCAAGTTTCCATTAGATTTGGAATCCATAAAGCAATTTAAAAGATTTCCCTTCATAATTAATTCACAGATCTTATTTTTTTGACTGGGAATTAACATTATTAATATTAAGAAGAATAATTTTTATAGATTGGTCCATACTCCATATAATTAAATTCTTCTGATAATGAAGCTATGCTAGTATGGAATCTCATTCTCAAAATCAACTTATTTGTCTCATAATAATTGCTCATCGTTCATTGAACAAATTGGATTATATCCAAAATACCCTATCGATATGTGACGATAGAACAAACCTATGCTATGAGTGGAAGAAAAAAAATTGTTAGTGCATGACTCTTTTCCACGAAACTTTAGGCTTTGATTGTTCCATTAATTCTCATATTCCATTCTTATTCTTAACCAAACAAACCTAATCTTATTCAATTAATTTAGTCATGAAATAACCAACGTTTACCAAAAGCATAATTTGAAAGCTTAAGGAGTTATAATAAATTAAACTTTTTTTTATATTAAAATGAAATAAAGAAAGTTAAAAGAAATATACTCTAGAAAAAGACTCAAAGCCCAAAGGAAGGACCACATAGCATCGATGAATGGAATGATAAAAAAATTATAATGATGTTTTGGAAACCAATTAAGAAGAAGAACATGTGTAGCTTCATTGACACGTATCATGTTTATGTGTGTTTCTTTCACACTTAAGAAGAAAACATTTAGGAACAAATCACATATGAAATAATCAACATGAACAGATCTTGTTCCCTAGTTTTTTGTAATACAGGTTGGGACCGTACGTGCCCTTTAATCTTTTACTAATTATTTACTAATCACTATTAGTTGTTAAGCACAAAAAATTAGTGTAGGCCCGATACCAAACAAGAAGCACTTAGGTTAGGCTATATATGTCTCTTCTTGGCAACCACATGGAGAAATTAGGGTTAGAGGACAAGGTTAACAGTGTTGGATCCAAATGTGTGGAGTAAAATAATTGACTCAAGATGAATGTTAATTAGTCCAACTCACTATGTTAATGAGGGGTTGAACAAATGACAACAATTACGCAGTATGTTTGCAATAATGTTGCCAATTGTTTTGGTTTTGTTGGAACTAAAATCAAAGTTTGAATAAACAAATATAGTTGCTACAGTTGATTAAAGTTGAACTGATCCAAGTTGTGAATATGTATGGTTAGATAAAAAAAAAATACTTCCTCTTTAAATATTTACTTGTCTCTTTTTTATTTATTTACTAACATATACCTCTTTTTTTTATTAACATATACACACGAAAAACACTCAGAAATAAAGTTTAACCTCAATTTCTTATGCGATGTAAAGAAAGATATCATAAAAGTGTCATATTTTCTCTCGATTGATCATAGATCGAGGAGAAAGATTTATTGATCATGAGTTTGATATTCAACATATGCATTTTTCTCTCATACGGGAGAATTTTTCCTTAATAAGACTTTTGTGAGCAAACAAGTAAGATTGAACGTCATCAACGTTATTCAACATATAAAAATGCGTTTGAAGAATTATATCTCGGTTCATTGTCTTAATATTTGAACCTTGAGTACCTCTATCTCTATATCTTTCAACATCATAACGAGCCTTAGGAATTCTTATAGAGCTTGATTCTGACAAATAGTAAAAACAAAATTTAATAGCTTCTTCTATGATATCTCGTTCAACGATCGAAGCTTTTGGAGATGATGATTTTTCATATACTATTTAAAGATCTTCATTTATAGCTCTACCAAATACATTCACCTTAAATAAACAAGATCACAAAATCTAATCTTCCTTACTAGATGAACAATTAAGTGAATCTTAATGACAAAATATTATAAAGGGGAACACATCTCTAATTGACATAAGATAACTGCAGCCTCATATTGCAACTCATCTAAATTTCTAGGATTAATAACTTTACTACATATAACATTGAAGAATAAGAACAATATGATTATTATTACCCTTACACTTTTTGGTAAAATGCCACATATACCCATTGGTAGAAGTTGTTGCATCAAGAGTTGATAATCATGAGATTTTAAGCCATCTAAATTGAGATCTTTCATCGACACAAATTTCTCCATATTTGATGAATACCCTTGGGGAACTTTGATACCCTGCAATCAATCGCAAAAACTTTTTTTTTTCATTTTTAGACACAGTGTGACATGCTGGGGCAAATATATTTTATTTCTTATTTCTTTTGGGGCTAATTATTTTCTTATAACCATCACCACCATATCTAGACGAGAGTTAATAGTATCTTTTATCTTGCCTTTAATGTTGACAAGTGTTCCAATCAAACTATCATAAATATTTTTCTCCACATGCAACACATCAAGACAATGTCTTACATCGTGGCTGAACAATATGGAAGATCAAAGAACTCCGACCTCTTTTTCTAAATATTTTTCTCCATGGGAGATTTTGGGTTCTTTCAGAATACAAAATTAATGTGTTATTGTCATTTATAAACTTCCTCTCCGAATAAGGATTTTGGAGCGATATCAAACTCATACTCTCCATTAAAAGACTTTCGCAATCTGTGGTATGGATGATTGGGTCTTATAAATTTTTTATGCCTAAGGTAAAAAGTATTTCTTCCATTTTTTAGTTGGTGGGAGCATGTATCATCTTCACATATAGGACACACGTTATGTTCGTTAATGTTGTACCCAAATAAATTACCGTATGCAGAAAAGTTATTGATTATGCAAAAACATGGAACGCGTCTTAAAATTATCACTCATATACACATTATCAACATCAATGCCTTTCTTCCACAATACTCTTAAATACTCAATCAATGGAGTTAAATAAATATCTATGTCATTTCTTGGTTGTTTCAGACCTGAAATCATCATTAACAGCATCATATATTTGCGCTTCATGAATAACAAGGAAAATAAATTGTAAAGTATGAGAAGAACAGACCATAAAATATGGTTAGTACTCATATTATCAAATAGATTCATTCCTTTTGTGGCAAGTCTCAACCTTAGGTTCCTTGGCTCAAGTGAAAAATCTAGAAACAACTAATCATTTTTTTTAATGCAATGCTTCAGCACATGGAAAAAATTTCAATCACATAATCATTCATCTACATGCCATCTAGAATTCTTTGCGTCATTTTCATTAGCAAAAAGTCTCTTGAAACTTTGAATTACCGAAGATAGGTATCACATCACCTTGGCAGGAACACCCTTTCTGGTTACACCATCAGCATCTTCAACATCATTGTCCTTCAGCTTGTAGCCCGATACCTCACACCTCGGAAACTGCGTGTTTTCATATTTTTCTTGTATAATATGCAATCATTACGATATGCATGTATTTTGATATAGTCCAAACCATTGGACACAAAATCTTCTTGGCCTCAAAACTACGATTCTTACCTTCTGAAAGCATTTCTTGCAATAATTCAAACAATTCAGTGAAACTTATATTTATCCGTCAATTGTTTGTCCTAAAATTTAATAGTCTTTAACACATCTGACAATCTTATAAAAATTTGCATCTAAAATATATACACATGGGTTTTCTTAAAAACTAGCATTAGTTACTTAACAAATTTACAATTCATACACATGGGTTTTCTTAAAAACTAGCATTAGTTACTTAACAAATTTACAATTCTATGTTTTTATTTATTTATTTCACAACTTAATGTATAAGTCTTATATTTAAGGATAGAGAATAGCAAAAATATAAACAAATTGAGGGAGTGTGGAGGATGGTGTGGCTCGAGGAATGTTTATGGGATTGATTATTTATTTCACTATTGCTTTTTCTATTTAGTGTATATAGAGATATTCCTGTCCATTTGTGTCTATTATAATTTCATATTTGCTAATTTATTTACTTATTATTTATATTGTTAACAATATATGATAGCCCAGGTGGCCAATTTGAGACAGCTTTGCCTAGTTATTTTTTAATCATCGAGACCTTAAATTGACCCACTCTGAAAAACAAAACATCTAATTATTATATATCTTGGTCCAAATTATTATATCCATGCTAGGAAAATTATATTGTATTTTAAGCCAGCATGGCATTTATGTTCTCTACGTCGGTGACATAAATAGGTAAGATGTTTTTTTCTTTAATACAGTAAAGTTGTACATATTTGGTGTGACGTGAATGAATAAATTAATATTTTAAAATTTGATTTACGTAATGTTAGCTATTCTTGGCATAATGTTGTTCACACTAATGGTCAATTTCTAGGTCAAGTCCTGGATCATGTGTTTTTGCCTTGAGTTAAGCATTTTAGGTCTATTTAATGGCAATTGTTCCACATGATTTCTCAAAATGTCGACGACTTCAACCTAAATTACATTAAAGAAAGTAGAAGTTAGGTCTTACACGTTTTAACTTTCTTGGTACCAAGTCTCAAACCATGTTTCACAAGGTTGAAGAACTAACTTCTAACCAAGTGACTTCACAGGAAACATGCAGCAGGTCTTACACGTTTTTATGGATGACATAACATGACTCATATTCAATAAAAAGTCAATGAAGATGAATGTAATGATTTTCTGAATTATTAACGGTATTTGATAAATTGATAATACTTAAATAAATTGATATTATTAGATAATTATTTCAATAATATTATTACAAATTAAATAATATTTTAAAAAATAATTTAATATTATTAATAAATAATTATTTAGTAAATTCATAGTATATTAAATTATAAATCATTATTAACTTTTATATATAAATAATTACATTAAATAATTATAAAGTAATTTAATATATTTATAATAAGTAATAATTACATTACATTACAATACTTATATATATATATATATATATATATATATATATATAAACATACACTTTAGGGTGCATTTCACCATTTTTTTTAATTATAACTTGCTAAAACACACTTTCATAAAAATAAGTGTGTGTATTATAACAAACAACTATGGAGTTTGCGGTTTGTTATAATACATCTACTTATTTTTATAAGATGTGTTTTAGCAACTTGTGTCTTAAGGTGCATTTAACCATTTTTTAGTTATAATCTACTAAAATAAACATTTATAATAACAAATGATTTATATTAACGAATCTCATATATATATATATATATATATATATATATATATATATATATATATATATATATATATATATATATATATATATATATATAAATTCGGAAAGCTTGACAAACTGAAGTAGTTAATTTAATGGTCAAACACTGTGGTAAGAGGAAAACTATGATATTGTGTTAAAATTTTATTAGTACCATTTTTTTCCTGATTTTTTTCGATGTTTTAATACCTTATCTAAAAATATATAAAAATGAGAAAGCTCGTGAAATAATAATAATAATAATAATAATAATAATAATAATAATAATAATAATAATAATAATAATAAAATTATATTAATTTTAAAAAATAAATAAATAATTAAGAAAATCTCTATATAGGTCACGTCAGTAAAAATGAAGATTTCGTCCCAACTTATCAATTAAGTGGAATAATTTTTATTTTGATGTCTTGTCCAATGTTTTAAAATTTTGACCAATCATAAAACCGTTGAAGGTACTGAATCACTGATTAATTGGACGAACTATTGAACTATTGATCTAAAAGAATCACGACAACTACAAAATTTTAAAATTTTAAAATATCATAATTTCACAAGTTCATTTTTTAAAAAATTTATATTATAAACTTATTCATCACTAGGGGTGGCAAAACGGACTCGACCCGTTGGGTATGCTCGTTTTTCCCGTAGTTTAGTGTCGGGTGGGCCAAGGGTTTAGGCCCTCACCCTCTAAAGTGTATGTCCCGCCCCGTCTCGTTTTCGTCGCGGGCTTGCACATTTACTTAATTTTTTGTATTTTTAGGCTTAAAACTGTAATTCCTGCGGGCTTTCCCCACTCCATCCTCACTTTTTTGCAGGGAGAGTTTAGGTTTTAGGCTCACATCCTCAATTTTGACCGTCCCGCCCCATTTTATTGCGGGCCTAAACGGGACGGGCATGCCCGCTTGCCACCCTTAGTCATCACACACAATAAAATAGTATAAACTACAAGTCTAAATAAATTAGAAACAAAGTTTAAATGCAATATATATTGAATAACAAAATAAATATAGTGTTTAATAAATTTAATTCTAAAGGGGGAAAGTTGTTCAAATAAGTTTTTAAGAAAGTCTACATATATTTTATTTTTATTTTAAAAGAAAATTATTAAAGTAGTGTCATTTTGTTTCAAAAAAATAAGCATTTAACTTGCTCGTCTGTTTTCCAAAACCATATGTTTGCTGATTTTACTGGTTTTGGCCGATTCTGGTTAGTTCCCATTGGCTCAATAACTTTTATTTTGATGGAAGAGGTTTTGATAGAGGTGAACAACAATATTTTTTCAATCTCGGTGGTAGAAGATTTTCATTATGGTCTAACGAAGTTAGATGAGGAGGATGAAGATGAGGAATTAGATTCAGACTCGATTGAGTCTTCTTCTTGCTCCGATGAGGATGGCGTGTGAGATGGAAATCAAGGAACTTTACGTGAAGTGTCAAGCAATCCTATATCTAGTTCAGAGGATGAAAGAGATGATTCACGAAAGGGGTACGTGTCAGACAATGAGAATTTGTGTTCAGATGATGTTTCGTTTGTTGGTGAAAGCGTCACAGGTGGGGCCACTACAACAAACAAGACATTAGACAGCGCTTTTTTTAGCCTTAGACAGCGCTTTAAAGCGCTGTCTAAACCTCCGCTGCTAAAGGTTTAGACAGCGCTTTTTAAAATGTTAAAAGCGCTGTCTAATACCCCACCCTTAGACAGCGCTTTGGCCAAAAGCGCTTTATAAGACCCTCTTATTTTAAATTTTTTAGGTACACCTTAGACAGCGCTTTTCAAAAGCGCTGTCTAAGCCCCCCCCCCCCCCCTTAGACAGCGCTTAGGCCAAAAGCGCTGTCTAAGCCCCCCCCCCCCCCCTTAGACAGCGCTTAGGCCAAAAGCGCTGTCTAAGCCCCTCCTATTTTAATTTTTTTAGGTATACCTTAGACAGCGCTTTTCACAAAGCGCTGTCTAAGCCCCCCCCCCCCCCTTAGACAGCGCTTTTGCCTAAAGCGCTTTCTAATCCCCCCTTAGACAGCGCTTTTGGCAAAAGCGCTGTCTAAGGTATACGAAATTTTTTGTAGGATTTGTTTGAAATCATATTTTTTTCAGGTTTATAAACCAGAATTTCTACCTGTTTTCAACCAGATTTTGGCAGACAATTTTCACATTTTATATATGCCATTTTGGCCTTTTTTTACCAATTTTTGGCTAACCAATTCAAACCAATTCAAACCAAATTTGCCATAAATGTATCAAAATATATACAAATTTATGTTTACATTTATAAGTCATTACATATACTACTACAAATGTACACATTAATTACACACTTTGAGCTCTATCATGTATTGACATCACTCCTCTTTGATTTCGTCCACTTGATCCTTTGTATAAGATGCACACTTGGATTCATCAAAGTACTACATAATAATATAACATATTTTGAATCAATTCCAACTATTTAATTAAATGAGATATGTGTAAATATAAAAATAACTCATAAGTTAGAAATACATACATCGGTGGGAATCTCTAATCGGCCCAACATGAGAGTATCTCGCATAAACCTCAACATGAAATACCCGCAATCTATTTGATTACGTTGAAGAGGACACTACATATGAAAAAAAAGTATGGATTATAAATCCTAAGTTTTATCAAGTGTAGTCATCACTAATATAATAAAAAACGCGGTAATTAAAAATATACCGCCACTTTAATCCATGTAATGGAGTTGGTGCCCCTCCTTGAGGTTTGGATAACTCGTTGGGCCCGAAAAGCTTGTAGGACGCTAATAAAATAAAAATGAAGCAATTAGAACAATTCACATAAACTAAGAAAATTCACAATTCACATAAATTTTGAACATTCTCACTTACGTGTCAATTAGGACCTTCATATCCGGGTATGTTGTCCAATCATTTCCTAACGAGTCAAGATAATACACAATTTCTCGGATAGGATTGATTGCGAGCAACAACCAATGTCCACTATAATGATTAGGAAAATGTTAGATGGTAACTTGGAAAATAATTATAATAGATGAATTTAGAATGAAATGCTAACCCGGTATTAAACGGTATAAAAAACAACTTCTCTGCATCTTTATTGTCCATGAGGATCCGAAGAACGTACTCCGTCACGGTATCCGGTCTACTTAACATTAAACCATAGTTGACGGTCGCGGGTGCTAAGAATCCGAATGACACGTCCAAACCATTGGGGCGCATCAATTTGTCATACAAAAACCTAATATAAAAACATCATTAACATAAAGTAAACATCATTAACATAAGTTGTTTGATTAATAAAACAAAGTAGTCCGAATTTACCTAACATATGTATTGACAACGTTGACGCCGATTTCTTCACGACCAAAAACTTGCATGAAGTCCTCATTACCAATCATTTGTTCGTAATCAAAGCCGAAAATCCCTACCTCCATAGGTATAGTCCGAACACCTCCGGTCGGTATATCGGTCATCTCTAGAAATGCCTGAGGCACGACCTATACTTGGTGGTAGGTTTTTTCCTAGCTACGGACTTCTTAGCACCAGAACTTTGTACCCGTGCGGAGGCGTTGCTAACCTCCTTTTTTGTTGTGCGGAGGCATTGCTAGCCTCATTTTCTTGAAGCTACATGTCATATAAATAGTTAGATCAAATTAAGAATGTAACAACTTCCATGAATATATGTCATATAATTGTATATTACCTCTTTTCTTGAAACCGTGGACTCGGTATGCCGTGGAATCGCACTATCTTTTGATTTGGATTTTGTGGGAGTCTATTTAACATAGGAAAATATGTAAGTAAAATTTTAAGCATAAATTTTAAACTTTGAATATACCAAGGAAATTAACATAAGTTTTAATCATACCTCATATCCTACGCATATGAGGTTTGTCGGCCATGCAACAAACGAACCTACTGCTTCGTGCACCGTTGTTGCATCCGAATCATCGCTAGGATATGGTAATGCTGCATTCGGCTCAACTGCAATATCAACTGATACCTTCAAACATCCAGCAGGGAGCTCTCTAGTGTGGAGTAATACTCCGCTAACGTTATGCACTTTTCCCTTGCCAACCATCCGATAGTATGGTGACGACAAATACAACTGACAATGGGAAATGCCCTAAAACCAATAATAACAAGAAATCGTTAATGTGTATATAGGTCAAATACATAATTTAAGCAAATAGTTCAATTTAAGACAATTATATGTAATTATATGTTAAAACATCGCTAAGAAAAACATACAGATTGATAGTTAGTATCGGTAATTGAAATAACATAATTGATACCATATAATTAAGGGCCAAATGATTGTACCTTTATCTCACTCCAAATTTTTTCTTTGGACTCATTCAGCTCTTTGTTTCTCCAATCATCACATGTAATGGGAATTTCATTCCTTACTAGTGCACCGATAAAACTAGTTAAGGTATGCCCATTAGGTTCTATAAGTTGTCCCTGGGTGCTCCGATAGACATCTAGTATGATGCCTCGAGATCTTCCTTGGACCACCCTTCTCATTACTGTGATGCCTCTTCGAATTTCTTCTTCCGCGGATACTTTTTTAGGAACTTCCTCAGGTTGGTCATCAGCCATGTCTAACCTGTAATAAACCAAGGAAACCATCAAATATCAAATATAACTTATAATCAAAGCAATTGAAAACAAAAAAATAAAGAAATCATGCATTATCATATATAACTTATAATCAAAGCAATTGAAAACAAAAAAATAAAGAAATCATGCATTATCATATATAACTTATAATACTTGTAATTGAAAACAAAAAAATAAAGAAATCATGCATTATCAGATATAACTTATAATCAAAGCAATTGAAAACAAAAATATAATGAAATCATGCATTATCACATATAACTTATAATCAAAACAATTGAAAAAATAAAATAAAGAAACCATGGATAATTTACCTAAGTCACTAACATCTCTTTCTTTTCTTTGTTGGAATATTAATCACTTGTTTCTTAGCAATGCGTACAGATGAATTGATCCAAATTCCCTCATTATGATCGTTTCTTATATATGACTCATCATGTATAAGATCCTCAACTTCATCATTTCTATTCAACTCATTCCGTCTAATGCATGACTCATTCTCAACATCAATATCATATTGATCGACACCGCTTTCATCAGTCACTTTGTTAGAGAAAAGCACTATAGACCATTTTGTACTCTTCGGGTCATTCACATAGAACACTTGTTTAGCTTGAGATGCTAGTATAAAAGGTTCATCTTTGTACCCCACCCTAGTAAGATCAACTTGCAAAAATCCAGACTTATCCATTCGTATGTCACTACTATTCACCCACTTGCAACCAAAGATGGGAATCTGAAACTTCTCGTAATCAAACACCCAAATGTGCTCAATAACTCCAAAATATGACAAATTTGCATATTTGGGGTTTAAGTCCTTCATACTTGATATATGCATTGCTTCAGCTAGCACGGTGACACCACTATTTTGCATAGTACTCTTATCATCTTGTTCTTTGGTATAAAATGTGTATCCATTAATTGAATATGCGCTATGAGAAAACACATGCAAACTTGGACCATATGCCAAACATCTCAACCTTTCTATTACCGAAGAAGGATCTGAAGAGCGCTTCAAATAAATATGATCCTTCAACCATTGTATGAAACTTTGATTGTGCTCTATAACTATCCAATTTTCATTTCTGTTCGGATTTAACCTTCGGAGTACATCCTTGTGCATTTCAACATATGGCTCAACCTCATTATTATTGTGCAGAACATACAAATGAACTTGATCCCGTTCATCCCTTGATATTGTCACAATTTTATTCCCAATTAATTTTTTACCTTCCATTTTGTCGAAAATCTGAGCTCTGGGGAGTCCAATCGATTGAACGTTAGACAAATATTCAGTACAAAACTCAACAGCTTCTTCAACAATGTATCGTTCAACAATACAACCCTCTGGTCGACTTCGGGATTTCACGTACCCTTTTAATATTTTCATATACCGTTTAGCAGGGTACATCCATCTCATATAAGCTGGTCCACACAACTGTGTCTCTTTCACAAGATGAACAACTAAATGAACCATTATGTCAAAAAAAAGACGGAGGAAAATACATTTCAAGCTCACACAAGGTAATTACAATCTCTTTTTGTAGTGTTGGTAAGATCTCGGGATCGATCACCTTACTACAAATTGACTTAAAGAAAAAACACAATTTAGTTATGGAACTTCTTACTTTTTCTGGCAAAATAGAACGTATACCGATCGGTAGAAAATGTTCCATTATAACATGAAAATCATGTGTCTTCAAATTCTTCAACTTGAGGTCTTTCATAGAAACAAGTCTTCTGATATCAGATGAGTATCCTTCTGGAACCTTAACTTCACTCAGAGACTTACACAAAAAAATTTTCTCCTTTCTAGATAAAGTAAAAGCAGCAGGTGGTAGATATGTTCGTCTTCCTTTCTTCACGGGTGCTAATTCTGTTCTCATTCCCATTTTTAACATGTCCTCCCTTGCTTTAAGGCCATCCTTAGACTTGCCTTTTATATTGAGTAATGTACCTATAACACTTTCAAATACGTTTTTTTCAATATGCATAACATCGAGAAAATGTCTCACGTACAAAGACTTCCAATATGGCAATTCAAAAAATATTGACCTTTTCTTCCACCCACCTTTCACAATCTTATGTGCAAAAGGCTTGCCAAACTCAGTACGCACATCTTTCACCTTTTCAAAAACTTGTTCACCTGACAATGCGGGTGGAGCTCTACGATGTTCGGTGTCTCCATTGAATGCTTTTCTCCACCCACGGTAGTGATGTTTAGAATGTAAGAATCTACGATGACCGAGAAACACATTCTTCTGGCAAAGTTCCAATCGAATCGTATCGGTTCCGTCTTCACAAACAGGACACGCACGTTGACCTTTAATGCTATACCCAGATAGATTCCCGTATGCTGGAAAATCATTAATTGTGCCAAACAACATCGCCCTCAAATTGAAACTTTCTTTCCTATATCCATCATAAACCTACACACCGTTCTCCCACAAAATCTTTAAATCTTCGATCAGAGGTGTCAAGTATACGTCTATGTCATTACCTGGTTGTTTAGGCCCAGAGATTAACATAGATAACATCATGTACTTACGCTTCATACATAGCCACGGAGGTAGGTTATAAATCATAAGAATCACAGGCCATGTGGTATGTGAAATACTTTGAAGACCATGTGGGTTCATTCCATCAGTAGATAATGCCAATCGAAGGTTTCTTGCTTCTGATCCAAACTCAGGATAATCATTATCAATCTTCGACCACTGTGGTAAATCAGCCGGATGCCGATACTTTCCATCAGTAATTCTTTCATCTGCATGCCAAGTAAGATGTCTTGCATCGGTTTCACTACGAAACATGCGCCTAAATCTCGGAATTATCGGAAAATACCATAAGACTTTTGCAGGAGATAATCTTTTCTTATATCGAGACAAACCGCATTTAGGGCACTCAGTTAACGTTGCATATTCGTTACGAAACAAAATGCAATCGTTAGGACAAGCATGTATCTTATCATAGCTCATGCCAATAGAGCACAACATTTTTTTTGCCTCATAGGTTCGATTAGGAAGAACATTATCATCCGGTAGCATTTCTCTCATAAGGGCCAACAACTCTGTGAAACTTTTATCCGACCATCCATTGCCCGCCTTTAAGTTGTACAACTTTAATACCGCAGAAAGTCTTGAGAATTTAGTGCAACCTTTGTACAACGGTTTCTCTGCATCGCTTACCATCCTCTCAAACATTTCAGGACAATCATGAAGATCTTCTTCCAGTGCTTCTACAATCTCTTCAACTCGATCACAATCATATGTTTCCGTGTCTTTGTCGTATGAAGCATAGGTCGTATTACTTTTTCCACTCGATTTAACATTTCCGTTAATTTTCTCACCATGAAATATCCAACACTGATAACTTTGATCAATTCCATTCCTCAGCAAATGCGATTTCAATCCATGTGCGTCAACCTTACCAATATAACAACAATGCAAGCAAGGACAATGCATTCGTCTGGGGTTTTCAGCGTTTTGAACAGCATACTTAACGAATTCCGCAACCCCACTCTCGTACTCTTTGGTCATTCGATCGGCACAGATCCATGTTTTATCCATGGTTTTCCTACTTAAAAAATGTATACATAACCAATGTTAATATAAACTTCAATAACGTATCCGATACGCCAATATACCAACTTTAATTACCTCATCACTTTCATTTTTTATATTACAAGAATCAAACTTTTTCTATTACAATATACCTATAACTATACCTATAACTATATAAGAGTTCGTTCAATCATTTTATGGGAGAAATCTTTTGGCTAGATTTGCAGCCAGAAAGCAAATTGTTGTTGCTTTAGAATGAAATGTTAGTGGACCTGTCATGTCCTCCATGGATTCTATGAGGAACCACATTAGATTACTAATGGTTGTTATCAAGGTGTATTAGCATTTGGATCTATTTGTGGAATTCAAGATTTGAAGTTCCTTTGAAGAAAAAGAGAGAGTTATTCTCTATTGAAGTGGAGTTTCTTACACCTATTATAAGGGATATTTTTTCTATTCAACATCCTTTGATACAATCAACACCATATTCAAACAAATAAAACTAAGTTGTTAGAAGTGTATTTATATCAAAATGGAAGTTCTAAACTAATAAATGGAAGAGACAAAGTCCTTTAACGTGAAACAAAGTTTATTCAAAGTCCTTTAACGTGAAACATCTAATTACAAGTATCAAAGTTCAGAACATCTAAATACTGATATCACCATTAAGAAACACATTATATGGAATATCAAGACACTTGTTTGTGGCATCAATTGGAACAAAAACAATCAACAAAGAAACATTATATTTTCAACAATTTACAAGCTTCAGACAGTCACACACATTTTTCTGAAATAAATAAATAAATAAATAGGCAAAATAAATAAATAAACTTAGCAGGACAAACTACAACAATAGCATACACATCAAGAACAATAGCAGTAACATGGCATGTTTTCTACTTAGTTCTTTCTCAAAGCTTATAAATAAACTCTTAAAAAACAAACATGTATCAAAACAATGGCAGGCTGGTCGCTGGTAGGTCGCTGGTAGGGTTTGTTCGAAGAAATGAAACAGAACAAATGAAAAAATGAAAAAATGAACATACCTCAATGAAGAACAGTAGAAACGATTGATTCTTTAAACACTTTCAAAGACTGAAACGAATGAACGAATGAAGGAAAACGATTGATTCTTTAAACGATTGAAGTTCGCTGTAATGGGGTTCATTCGCTGGTAGGGTTCGTTCGCTGGGAGGGAAAACAAAAAGAACAGAGAACGAAAATAGAAGTCTGAAATTTAATTTTAATAAGACCTTAGACAGCATTTTTGAGGAAAGTTCTTTCTAAGATATGCCTTAGACAGCACTTTCCAAAAGCGCTTTCTAAACCCCCCATTAGACAGCGCTTTTGGTTTTAAATTTTTTTTTAATTTAAAGACTTTAAACAGCGCTTTATCAAAAGCGCTGACTAAGGTATATATTTAAAAGCGCTTTCTAAAAGCGTTGTCTAAGGGGGGGGTCTTAGACAGCGCTTTCTAAAAGCGCTGTCTAAAACCCCCCCTTAGACAGCGCTTTCGTTATATTTTTTTAACATTTTCCGTGTTTTATTTTTATTTTAACCTTAGACAGCGCTTTCTTTTAAAAGCGCTGTCTAAGATGCGCTGTTAAAAAGCCTTTTTGGCGTAGTGGGCCACACGTGAAATGGATTTGAAAGCTATTGATAAGTCTGACCATTTATTGAGCAGGTATCCTATTGATGATAGGCAGAGGGATCAGTATTCAGTGAAAAGTCCATCGGATAAAGAACCTATCATCGTGGGTGGTAGGCTAGGTAAAGATTTAAATGATGATAAGTCAACCAATATTTTAAAGGATAATTATATTAATGTTTTTGATAACGACATCATTAAAGAAGAGTTAGTCGTGGACCTTGGTTGTTCATACCCAATATTTGGGCCCCCAAGAGGCGTTATTAGGCCATATATTTGGGCCAAAAATAAAAAGAATAAGCTTCTCCATGATGTGCACAATTGTGTAAAAATACCTTATACCCCCTTTTATTTTTCTACTCTTCTTCACGTGACTGTAAATATCCCTGAAGAAAAGGTGGTGTCCATTAAAAAGGCAGTTAAAGTAGGATCCTCTAGAAGACATGCTAGAAATATCCCTTTAGTATCCAATACTTCTCTTCTTTGTTGTGAATCCATTGCTGAGACGGACGTTATTAGAGGGAACACCAGAAGCAAGAAAATTCTTGATAAGGTCCCTGAGAAGATTTTGCATTCGATCAAGAAGTTGGGGGTTGTTGGAGATGGAGGCGATGATGAGTTTGAAGGTATTCTGAGGAAGCTGGATTGAGATGATAAAGAAGCCAATTCAAAGAAGGTTGTAGCTATCAGTGGTTTATGAATATTGTGACGTTTAATGCTCGAGGGTGTTGCAACTCTATGAAGAGAATGAGAATATCTCAAATTCTTAGTAGAGGAAACGCGGATTTATGCCTTATTTAGGAAACAAAAATTACTTCTATGGATTCAAACCTTTTGAAGAGCATATGGAGAGACCAAGACGTGGATTGATTTGCTTTAAATTCTGAGGGTAGATCATGGGGTATCCTCACAATGTGGAACTATAAGAAACTTGTTTCAGAATCTAGTTTTTGTGGCAAAGGTTTTCTTGGCTTTCAATTTTTATGGAAGAACCAAGTTCTCTTTGTGGTTAATGTATATTCACCTTGCGGAATACCTGAAAAAAGGAAATAGTGGGAGGATTTGATCATTGCTAAGAACCGGTTACCTAATGGAGGATGGATTATAGGAGGAGATTTCAACTTAGTAAAAAATGGAGACGAAAGAAGAGTGAGGATTGGATCTAACAAAGGAGATATAATGGAATTCAACTCTTTCATTGAGGATCTTAACTTGATTGATATATCGATAGTAGGTAATAGGTATACTTGGTTCAACTCTAATGGGAAAAGTAGGAGTATGCTTGATAGATTTTTGGTTTACGATTCGACTCTAGTAGTACTTTTGTTAAGGAGTCAAATTTTTGAAGATAGAGATGTATCCGACCACCGACCTATTTGGTTGAAATCAAATCATGTGAATCGGGGCCCTAAGCCATTTAGAACCTTCAATTATTGGTTCAAGCATAAAGATTTTCGGCCATTTATGACAATGTCTTGGAACTCTTATCAATTTTCAGGATTATTTTGCAATATTCTGTTTAATAAATTCAAGTCGCTTAAGAGGCATCTGAAAAGCTAGAATATAAATGTTTTTGGTTGGTTAGATCTGCAGTTATAGAATTATGTGGAATTGATCATCCATAATGAGATGCTTTTGGCTCAAGATAGTTTGGATGATGAGGATGAGCCAGTTAAGGCTAGTTTGAGGGCGTGGGAAGATTTTTGGAAGAATTTGCGAATGAAGGAAAGTATGTTAAAGCAAAAATTCAAGATCAATTGGCTTAAGGATGGTGTTCTTAATACCAATTATTTCCACAAAACTCTTAATGGTAGGAACCAGTTTAATTCTTTATCAAAAATTAAGGTGGGAGGTAATCTACTGGAAAATCCTGAAGGAATTAAACAAGAGGCTATGAAGTTTTTTGAAATAAAATTCCAGGTTCAAGCAGGCCCTTTAATTCGACTTAATCAGGATAATTTTGTTAGACTTGATGACTTAGACATGAACTTGTTGGAGACAAAATTCTCTGTTGAAGATGTTAGGAAAGCAGTGTTCGAATGTGACTGCAACAAGTGTCCTGCGGTTGATGGATTCAACTTCAAGTTTATTAAATCATTCTGGAATGTTCTAGGAGAAGACTTTGCCAACTGTATTCTTGAATTCTTTAATTCGGGTTTTCTTCCCAAGGCTTTTACTTCCTCGTTCATATCTTTGATTCCGAAGGTCGATAATCCGCAGAATTTTGAAGACTTCAGACCTATTAGTCTAGTCAGTAGTGTTTTGAAAAAGCATTTCCAAAATGTTTGACAAAAGATTAGGTACTGTGATTCATAAATTGATATCTCCAAACCAAACGGCTTTCATACCAGGTCAACAAATCTTGGATGGCGTCCTTTTGACTAGTGAACTGTTAAATATGCAAAAAGATTTAAGAAGAAATGCATTATGTTCAAGGTGGATTCGCGAAGGCGTGTGATTGTGTTGGAGGTATCTTGAATATATGCTTGTTAATATGGCTTTTGGGACTAAGTGGATGAAGTGGATTAGAGATTCGATTTTTAATAGCTACATGTCTATTTTAATTTATGGAAGCCCGTATAAGGATTTCAGGGTTCATAAGGGGTTGAAATAGGGAGACCCTTTATCTCCTTCTCTGTCTGTAATAGTAGTGGAAGGCTTGACAAGTTTGGTCAAAAATGAATCTCAACTCAATATTCTGAAGGAGTTTAAAGTTCTAGATTGTCCTGCTTCCAGTGTTCTTTAGTTTGCGAACCATATGCTTCTTTTCAGAGATGAATTGATGTCTAACATTTGGGTGTTTAAAGCAATCCTGAGGGCATTTGAACTCTCTTCAGGTCTTAAGATTAATTATGCTAAGAGATGTATTTATGGTATAAGTATGTAGGATGAGTTCTTGGTTGCAGCCAAACACTTCCTGTAACACCCCAAATTTGATTATGAGTATTTGTTGCTTATTTGAGGATATATGAATGAATTGACAATTGGTGGTTATGTGACCCGATGCATGGTGGTGAAATTATTTTAATAATATTAATAATAAGAATAATCATGTAGTATTATTCAGATTATTGGTTATTATTTAAAATAATAGAAGTGGAAGTATGAATGTTATGTTGGTTATTTTGGAGTATAAAAGTAATTTATATAATAAGGATAAATAGTGTTTTATTATACTATTTTATTATTATTATTGAAATTATATTAAAGAAAAAGGTAAGGTGGTCTTTTTGTGAAAATTATGAGGGTAAAGTGGGAAAAGACATAACTGGGATAGTTTTGATCAAAAGGGATTATACGATCAAAATGCTCATTTTATCGTGTTTGATGAAGTGCTCTGAAGAAGAGGGAGAAAGAGGAAGCTCAGAGTCAGGAGGTTGTGGAGAACCCCAGAGAAAAGAGTCAATCGGAGAAATTCTCTAAGGTATGGGGAGTTTTCATAATCTATTATAATTTTATAGGAATTGGTTTATGAATAGATTAGGTTTGATATGATTTTGGTTATTGTTAGGTTTGATGACATAGATTGAGTTATAAGGGTATGAATTGGTGAATTAGGATTGATAAGATGATTTAGAATGGTGTGTTTGATGTTTGAATTGATATATTGTTGTTGTATATGATTAATTTTGATTGGTAAGAAGTTTTGGGTTGCATTGGAATGAATTCGTATGAAAAATTGAGGTATTTTGGTGTAGAATTCGTAAAAACAGCAGAAAACTGCTTATGTACAGGTGTTAACCGGTTAACCATATGTGTTAACCGGTTAACCAGTGAAAATATGCGTTTTAGGAAAAAAAAATGAGGCGTTAACCGGTTAACGCTATAGGTTAACCGGTTAACACTGTAACAGTGGCACTTTTATTTTGAAAAATTCATAACTTTTGATCCGTAACTCCGATTTAGGTCCCGTTTGAAGCGTCAGAAAGCTAACGAGATGAACTTTAATTTAATGAAATAAAATGAGTGAAATGATACATTTTTAAATGATGAATATTTAGAAAAAGTTGAGTTGGTTTTATGATTATAAATAGGATTCTATTGTAAGTTGACGATTTGTTGTTGTTGATGAAGGAAGTTGTTTGCTTTGTTGTTAAAAATTGGTTTTATGATTATAAACATGATGTTATTGTGAATTGACGTTTTGTTGTTGTTGATGAGGGGAGTTGTTTGGTTGTCTCATTGAATCGAATAAGTTGTTTTGTTGTATGATTGATAAAGAAGTATTGTTGATATGTTGTCGGGATGAAAGACATGATTTTATGATGATTATTTGTTGAACATGAAATGATTGGTTTCATCTTGATGAGTTGAGGTAGCTAATGAAATGAGGTTTTGACGTGTTATTACGATGGAAATATATGATTAATTGATGTTGAGGTGTTGATATGAAATGAATGATGCGCAATTGATTTCTCGAGGAATTTTACGGTGTAACGCATCATTGCATTTTATGATATTCACGATGGGGCTTCGGCCTATTTAGTAGCTTCAATCCCATTGTGTGGATTGGAGTATCTCGATGATTACGGTGTGCTCCCTTGTGGATGGTTGATGGTCATGTATCCATCTCACGATGAAATTGGTACCACATGCATAATTGCATATCATGATAGTTGGAATTGCATATGTCTGGATGAATTCACGATGGAGTTGTTGTTGCTGAATTTTTATAATGTGTTCATGATTGTGTTGTTGTTGCTGAATTATATGGTTGAAGATGTTATGACATGCTTATGCTAATTTATTTATATTCCATATTCTAATATATTTATGATAAATTATGATTACTCACACTGCCTGCTTGGAAATGTTGCCTCTTTTGTGGGTAACTTGCAGATATCTAAGATGAATTCGCGGTACATGAAGTCTTAGTTGGAGGTTGTGTAGCTTAAGTCTAGAGTGTCTGGTGTCTTGCTCTGGTAGATGTAACAGCAGGGGAAATAGAACGCTTATATGATTGAATCTTAATTTTGTTATGATGGGTTTTATGAGTTGTTAAATGTTGAAATGAGAATGATGATAATTGTTGACTTTGACCAATAGGTCTTTATTTTTTAATGAGATAAGAGGAAAATATTTTTGAATATATAATTCTGTTGCCATAGTTTTGATTATTTGAGAAAAGAATATTATTAATATAATATTTTGGATCGATGTTTTATGAAGAAATGTGACACCTTCTATGAATTACTATGATAATATTTTACTTAAATTGTTTGTGGGGTTGAAGGGTGTTACATTAGTGGTATCAGAACAGGTCAGTCCGTCCGGCCAATGTTGTCTAGTGTTGTTAATCCCTTAGTACGCAGCATGTGTGTGAAACATTGTTGGTACTTGTTGTTAGTTTTAGTCGTTGTCTGCAGGTGTTGGTTGGAATTAAGTGGGGGAGAAGCTTGACACCTGGACTGTTGTTGAAATGTCGAAGTTAGTTCAAAGTTGATGTTGATTACAAGAGTGCATGGTTGTTCAAGAGATGTTATTGTGGACCAGCGAGAGCATGGATTCATGAATTTGTATCGGTCGGGTTGAGAAGTGCGTGGATTTATGGATGGAGATTGTTTATGAAAGAAGGATTTATTCAAAATAAAAAGACAAATTTATGAATTAAGTTGAAGGATCAAGTCGGTAGATTGCTATGCCTTGAGTCTAGTTGGATTAAAGTCGAGCAATTTTCGAACTTGGATGTAGAGCAAGATTTGTTTTGGTAGAACTTGGAAGTAAGATGGAGAGAGGTGGAAATTACATTCATCAATCTCAAAAATTCTGGTTTTTGCAATCTTGGAGCAGCTGTCATGAGAAGTGGTATAACGTTTTAACTGTGATTCGGATTGAAGCAGTTCTGGAATTTTTGGAAAGCTTACAAAATTCCCTACAGTTTGAATATAAGATTTGCATTCAGGAGATTTATAATGAGGGAGATAAGTGCATTTTAATAGTTGGGTCTGCTGCTGATTTTTGGAAAATTCTGCATACGGGAATTGTCGACCAGCCTTATTGCAAGGAGGATAACTTCTTACTCGTAAGTCGGATTCGAGCGATTCTTGAAGTTCTGGAATCTGCACAAATTTATCTTCATGATAGAATATAATTTTGTGATTTGGAGGTCTGTATTGGAGAAGATAATTGCATTCGAAGTGGAGCGTGTGTTGCTGGAAATTTTAGAAAGATGAAAATGTTAGAAAATTAATAAGATGTTGGTATTAGAGGGAATGCATAAGTATTCAGAGAATGAATAAATATGTAATTAGAATGATTAAAGTGCTGATGTTAGATGGTAGTAATGTCTAGAGGAAGACATATGTTTGAATTGTGTTGTTAAGAATTATAATTTGGATGAAAGTCATGATTGGAAGAGATAATTGTGTTCGAAGTTGAATGTCTATTGCTGAAAATTTGGAAAGATGAAAATGTTATTAAATAATAAAATGTTGGTATCGGAGAATGCATAGAGATACAATTTATGTCGAATGAGGGTAATTAAAGTGCCTATGCTAGATGATGGTGATGTTGAGAATAAGATGGATGTTTGATTGGAGTTGTTAAGAATCGTAACTTGGTTGGAAGTTGTAATTGGAGCTAACCACTTTGAATGGTACTTGTTGTAGTGATTCCAATGTTAGAGGGATATTGAAAGTCGTGTGGTAATATGTGTGTACATAAGAGAATGTGTACGGGTTTTTTGGACGTTTTGTATCGTTGATGAAGTTGGAATTAAGGGGACTAAGAAGGAGTTGATAAGCCGTGGAGAGTTGGCGGAGCATTATGCTTACGGACTCTGGGCACAAGTTGAAGTACGCTATTGTATTGGGTAATGATGATTTATGCAACCGTTATGGTTGTCGGACGTCTATTGACAAATTAAGGAACTGATCACCCTTAATCTATTGCTGATAGCAGACATAATCATAATTGATGGATAGATGTGTCATGCCAACTAGTATAGTATGTACGTCGAATTGGTTGAAGTCAAGTCGAGTGCTTGAGTATTGTTTGTTTTGTTGATGCAAGTTATTATATGAGAGTATTAGTTGGAATTTAAGAGGGAAGTATGAAGTTGCGCTTGGATTGAATTGTAATAAGAAAATTCATAGTTGAACTCTGAAGGATTTGAATGTTGTTTTGGTGATGAGTTAAGTGGCATAAGACGGGAAACTTCCTTGAGATGATTAGAAGGGAAAGTAGGTGGAAATGTAAAACGATTATTTGACAAGAATGTCGGACATAGTTAAGTTGCAAGTATTAGAAGTGAAATTATAAGTTGGTTTATTAAGGTGCGATTTTTGGTTGGATAATAGTTGGTTGGTTGTGTCTATTCGGATAAGAATCTATAAAAGGTTGTGTCGGTATGAGTAAGAATCGAGTATTCGGTAAGTTGAATTAGTTGGAAGCAAAGGGTATGAGTTATCTAATGGAGATTCGTTGGGCCCTTGTATCTTATGTTAGTGCAATGATGTTGTGTAGTTAAGATGATTTTTGCAAGGCGTGTTATTATAAGATGGTAAACTTGTAGTCGTGATGATGGTAATTGGGAATTCATGGAAGTATATGAATAATTGTCTAAGATTTGGAAGTAGTCGCGATTGTAATTATGTTGAACGTTCGAAGTTGTTATCTTAGGGATCTAAGTTGGAAGTATTTGGTAACTAAAAGAGTAGAATACCTGTTGGAACGAAATTCAGAAGAGTTAAATCAAAGGTGTTGTTGATGTGTTGGTATTGGTGATTAAAGAAGTTGAAAATACACTCGGTTGACATACTACCTTACAGGAAATCAGAGTGCGCAGCGAACGCATGGCGTAGTTTAGTTGCTCATGTGTGAGTAACAATGATGTTGAAGTTGGTTGTATTAATATCGTGTTGGAGTTGTGTGTTCGTATGTTATGATGTTCTAATGCTTCAATTATTGAATTCTTGAGTTGGGTACTATCTTGTGTACGATGCTAGTTGTCAAGTGTATCACTTGTGTAGAATTCACATTGTTATTGTCGTTGATGTTATGAGTTATGGTTTGTATTATATGTGGAGTTGCCTTTCGGAGTCGAAAGTTGATTAGTTGGATGGATTAAGTAGTGGAAATAGTTGAATCGGATAAATTTTCGAGGACGAAAATTCTTTAAGTGGGGGAAAGTTGTAACACCCCAATTTTGATTATGAGTATTTGTTGCTTATTTGAGGATATATGAATGAATTGACAATTGGTGGTTATGTGACCCGATGCATGGTGGTGAAATTATTTTAATAATATTAATAATAAGAATAATCATGTAGTATTATTCAGATTATTGGTTATTATTTAAAATAATAGAAGTGGAAGTATGAATGTTATGTTGGTTATTTTGGAGTATAAGTGTAATTTATATAATAAGGATAAATAGTGTTTTATTATACTATTTTATTATTATTATTGAAATTATATTAAAGAAAAGGGTAAGGTGGTCTTTTTGTGAAAATTATGAGGGTAAAGTGGGAAAAGACATAACTGGGATAGTTTTGATCAAAAGGGATTATACGATCAAAATGCTCATTTTATCGTGTTTGATGAAGTGCTCTGAAGAAGAGGGAGAAAAAGGAAGCTCAGAGTCAGGAGGTTGTGGAGAACCCCAGAGAAGAGAGTCGATCGGAGAAATTCTCTAAGGTATGGGGAGTTTTCATAATCTATTATAATTTTATAGGAATTGGTTTATGAATAGATTAGGTTTGATATGATTTTGGTTATTGTTAGGTTTGATGGCATAGATTGAGTTATAAGGGTATGAATTGGTGAATTAGGATTGATAAGATGATTTAGAATGGTGTGTTTGATGTTTGAATTGATATATTGTTGTTGTATATGATTAATTTTGATTGGTAAGAAGTTTTGCGTTGCATTGGAATGAATTCGTATGAAAAATTGAGGTATTTTGGTGTAGAATTCGTAAAAACAGCAGAAAACTGCTTATGTACAAGTGTTAACCGGTTAACCATATGTGTTAACCGGTTAACCAGTGAAAAATATGCATTTTGGGCAAAAAAATGAGGCGTTAACCGGTTAACACTGTAACAGTGGCACTTTTATTTTGAAAAATTCATAACTTTTGATCAGTAACTCCGATTTAGGTCCCGTTTGAAGCGTCGGAAAGCTAACGAGATGAACTTTAATTTAATGAAATAAAATGAGTGAAATGATACATTTTTAAATGATGAATATTTAGAAAATGTTGAGTTGGTTTTATGATTATAAATAGGATTCTATTGTAAGTTGACGATTTGTTGTTGTTGATGAAGGAAGTTGTTTGCTTTGTTGTTAAAAATTGGTTTTATGATTATAAACATGATGTTATTGTGAATTGACATTTTGTTGTTGTTGATGAGGGGAGTTGTTTGGTTGTCTCATTGAATCGAATAAGTTGTTTTGTTGTATGATTGATAAAGAAGTATTGTTGATATGTTGTCGGGATGAAAGACATGATTTTATGATGATTAATTGTTGAACATGAAATGATTGGTTATGTCTTGATGAGTTGAGGTAGCTAATGAAATGAGGTTTTGACGTGTTATTACGATGGAAATATATGATTAATTGATGTTGAGGTGTTGATATGAAATGAATGATGCACAATTTATTTCTCGATGAATTTTACGGTGTAACGCATCATTGCATTTCATGATATTCACGATAGGGCTTCGGCCTATTTAGTAGCTTCAATCCCATTGTGTGGATTGGAGTATCTCGATGATTACAGTGTGCTCCCTTGTGGATGGTTGATGGTCATGTATCCATCTCACGATGAAATTGGTACCACATGCATAATTGCATATCATGATAGTTGGAATTGCATATGTCTGGATGAATTCACGATGGAGTTGTTGTTGCTGAATTTTTATAATGTGTTCATGATTGTGTTGTTGTTGCTGAATTATATGGTTGAAGATGTTATGACATGCTTATGCTAATTTATTTATATTCCATATTTTAATATATTTATGATAAATTATGATTACTCACCCTGCCTGCTTGGAAATGTTGCCTCTTTTGTGGGTAACTTGCAGATATCTAAGATGAATTCGCGGTACATGAAGTCTTAGTTGGAGGTTGTGTAGCTTAAGTCTAGAGTGTCTGGTGTCTTGCTCTGGTAGATGTAACAGCAGGGGAAATAGAACGCTTATATGATTGAATTTTAATTTTGTTATGATGGGTTTTATGAGTTGTTAAATGTTGAAATGAGAATGATGATAATTGTTGACTTTGACCAATAGGTCTTTATGTTTTAATGAGATAAGAGGAAAATATTTTTGAATATATAATTCTGTTGCCATAGTTTTGATTATTTGAGAAAAGAATATTATTAATATAATATTTTGGATCGATGTTTTATGAAGAAATGTGACACCTTCTATGAATTACTATGATAATATTTTACTTAAATTGTTTGTGGGGTTGAAGGGTGTTACATTAGTGGTATCAGAACAGGTCAGTCCGTCCGGCCAATGTTGTCTAGTGTTGTTAATCCCTTAGTACGCAGCATGTGTGTGAAACATTGTTGGTACTTGTTGTTAGTTTTAGTCGTTGTCTGCAGGTGTTGGTTGGAATTAAGTGGGGGAGAAGCTTGACACCTGGACTGTTGTTGAAATGTCGAAGTTAGTTCAAAGTTGATGTTGATTACAAGAGTGCAAGGTTGTTCAAGAGATGTTATTGTGGACCAGCGAGAGCATGGATTCATGAATTTGTATCGGTCGGGTTGAGAAGTGCGTGGATTTATGGATGGAGATTGTTTATGAAAGAAGGATTTATTCAAAATAAAAAGACAAATTTATGAATTAAGTTGAAGGATCAAGTCGGTAGATTGTTATGCCTTGAGTCTAGTTGGATTAAAGTCGAGCAATTTTCGAACTTGGATGTAGAGCAAGATTTGTTTTGGTAGAACTTGGAAGTAAGATGGAGAGAGGTGGAAATTACATTCATCAATCTCAAAAATTCTGGTTTTTGCAATCTTGGAGCAGCTGTCATGAGAAGTGGTATAACGTTTTAACTGTGATTCGGATTGAAGCAGTTCTGGAATTTTTGGAAAGCTTACAAAATTCCCTACAGTTTGAATATAAGATTTGCATTCAGGAGATTTATAATGAGGGAGATAAGTGCATTTTAATAGTTGGGTCTGCTGCTGATTTTTGGAAAATTCTGCATACGGGAATTGTCGACCAGCCTTATTGCAAGGAGGATAACTTCTTACTCGTAAGTCGGATTCGAGCGATTCTTGAAGTTCTGGAATCTGCACAAATTTATATTCATGATAGAATATAATTTTGTGATTTGGAGGTCTGTATTGGAGAAGATAATTGCATTCGAAGTGGAGCGTGTGTTGCTGGAAATTTTAGAAAGATGAAAATGTTAGAAAATTAATAAGATGTTGGTATTAGAGGGAATGCATAAGTATTCAGAGAATGAATAAATATGTAATTAGAATGATTAAAGTGTTGATGTTAGATGGTAGTAATGTCTAGAGGAAGACATATGTTTGAATTGTGCTGTTAAGAATTATAATTTGGATGAAAGTCATGATTGGAAGAGATAATTGTGTTCGAAGTTGAATGTCTATTGCTGAAAATTTGGAAAGATGAAAATGTTATTAAATAATAAAATGTTGGTATCGGAGAATGCATAGAGATACAATTTATGTCGAATGAGGGTAATTAAAGTGCCTATGCTAGATGATGGTGATGTTGAGAATAAGATGGATGTTTGATTGGAGTTGTTAAGAATCGTAACTTGGTTGGAAGTTGTAATTGGAGCTAACCACTTTGAATGGTACTTGTTGTAGTGATTCCAATGTTAGAGGGATATTGAAAGTCGTGTGGTAATATGTGTGTACATAAGAGAATGTGTACGGGTTTTTTGGACGTTTTGTATCGTTGATGAAGTTGGAATTAAGGGGACTAAGAAGGAGTTGATAAGCCGTGGAGAGTTGGCGGAGCATTATGCTTACGGACTCTGGGCACAAGTTGAAGTACGCTATTGTATTGGGTAATGATGATTTATGCAACCGTTATGGTTGTCGGACGTCTATTGACAAATTAAGGAACTGATCACCCTTAATCTATTGCTGATAGCAGACATAATCATAATTGATGGATAGATGTGTCATGCCAACTAGTATAGTATGTACGTCGAATTGGTTGAAGTCAAGTCGAGTGCTTGAGTATTGTTTGTTTTGTTGATGCAAGTTATTATATGAGAGTATTAGTTGGAATTTAAGAGGGAAGTATGAAGTTGCGCTTGGATTAAATTGTAATAAGAAAATTCATAGTTGAACTCTGAAGGATTTGAATGTTGTTTTGGTGATGAGTTAAGTGGCATAAGACGGGAAACTTCCTTGAGATGATTAGAAGGGAAAGTAGGTGGAAATGTAAAACGATTATTTGACAAGAATGTCGGACATAGTTAAGTTGCAAGTATTAGAAGTGAAATTATAAGTTGGTTTATTAAGGTGCGATTTTTGGTTGGATAATAGTTGGTTGGTTGTGTCTATTCGGATAAGAATCTATAAAAGGTTGTGTCGGTATGAGTAAGAATCGAGTATTCGGTAAGTTGAATTAGTTGGAAGCGAAGGGTATGAGTTATCTAATGGAGATTCGTTGGGCCCTTGTATCTTATGTTAGTGCAATGATGTTGTGTAGTTAAGATGATTTTTGCAAGGCGTGTTATTATAAGATGGTAAACTTGTAGTCGTGATGATGGTAATTGGGAATTCATGGAAGTATATGAATAATTGTCTAAGATTTGGAAGTAGTCGCGATTGTAATTATGTTGAACGTTCGAAGTTGTTATCTTAGGGATCTAAGTTGGAAGTATTTGGTAACTAAAAGAGTAGAATACCTGTTGGAACGAAATTCAGAAGAGTTAAATCAAAGGTGTTGTTGATGTGTTGGTATTGGTGATTAAAGAAGTTGAAAATACACTCGGTTGACATACTACCTTACAGGAAATCAGAGTGCGCAGCGAACGCATGGCGTAGTTTAGTTGCTCATGTGTGAGTAACAATGATGTTGAGGTTGGTTGTATTAATATCGTGTTGGAGTTGTGTGTTCGTATGTTATGATGTTCTAATGCTTCAATTATTGAATTCTTGAGTTGGGTACTATCTTGTGTACGATGCTAGTTGTCAAGTGTATCACTTGTGTAGAATTCACATTGTTATTGTCGTTGATGTTATGAGTTATGGTTTGTATTATATGTGGAGTTGCCTTTCGGAGTCGAAAGTTGATTAGTTGGATGGATTAAGTAGTGGAAATAGTTGAATCGGATAAATTTTCGAGGACGAAAATTCTTTAAGTGGGGGAAAGTTGTAACACCCCAATTTTGATTATGAGTATTTGTTGCTTATTTGAGGATATATGAATGAATTGACAATTGGTGGTTATGTGACCCGATGCATGGTGGTGAAATTATTTTAATAATATTAATAATAAGAATAATCATGTAGTATTATTCAGATTATTGGTTATTATTTAAAATAATAGAAGTGGAAGTATGAATGTTATGTTGGTTATTTTGGAGTATAAGTGTAATTTATATAATAAGGATAAATAGTGTTTTATTATACTATTTTATTATTATTATTGAAATTATATTAAAGAAAAGGGTAAGGTGGTCTTTTTGTGAAAATTATGAGGGTAAAGTGGGAAAAGACATAACTGGGATAGTTTTGATCAAAAGGGATTATACGATCAAAATGCTCATTTTATCGTGTTTGATGAAGTGCTCTGAAGAAGAGGGAGAAAAAGGAAGCTCAGAGTCAGGAGGTTGTGGAGAACCCCAGAGAAGAGAGTCGATCGGAGAAATTCTCTAAGGTATGGGGAGTTTTCATAATCTATTATAATTTTATAGGAATTGGTTTATGAATAGATTAGGTTTGATATGATTTTGGTTATTGTTAGGTTTGATGGCATAGATTGAGTTATAAGGGTATGAATTGGTGAATTAGGATTGATAAGATGATTTAGAATGGTGTGTTTGATGTTTGAATTGATATATTGTTGTTGTATATGATTAATTTTGATTGGTAAGAAGTTTTGCGTTGCATTGGAATGAATTCGTATGAAAAATTGAGGTATTTTGGTGTAGAATTCGTAAAAACAGCAGAAAACTGCTTATGTACAAGTGTTAACCGGTTAACCATATGTGTTAACCGGTTAACCAGTGAAAAATATGCATTTTGGGCAAAAAAAAATGAGGCGTTAACCGGTTAACACTGTAACAGTGGCACTTTTATTTTGAAAAATTCATAACTTTTGATCAGTAACTCCGATTTAGGTCCCGTTTGAAGCGTCGGAAAGCTAACGAGATGAACTTTAATTTAATGAAATAAAATGAGTGAAATGATACATTTTTAAATGATGAATATTTAGAAAATGTTGAGTTGGTTTTATGATTATAAATAGGATTCTATTGTAAGTTGACGATTTGTTGTTGTTGATGAAGGAAGTTGTTTGCTTTGTTGTTAAAAATTGGTTTTATGATTATAAACATGATGTTATTGTGAATTGACATTTTGTTGTTGTTGATGAGGGGAGTTGTTTGGTTGTCTCATTGAATCGAATAAGTTGTTTTGTTGTATGATTGATAAAGAAGTATTGTTGATATGTTGTCGGGATGAAAGACATGATTTTATGATGATTAATTGTTGAACATGAAATGATTGGTTATGTCTTGATGAGTTGAGGTAGCTAATGAAATGAGGTTTTGACGTGTTATTACGATGGAAATATATGATTAATTGATGTTGAGGTGTTGATATGAAATGAATGATGCACAATTTATTTCTCGATGAATTTTACGGTGTAACGCATCATTGCATTTCATGATATTCACGATAGGGCTTCGGCCTATTTAGTAGCTTCAATCCCATTGTGTGGATTGGAGTATCTCGATGATTACAGTGTGCTCCCTTGTGGATGGTTGATGGTCATGTATCCATCTCACGATGAAATTGGTACCACATGCATAATTGCATATCATGATAGTTGGAATTGCATATGTCTGGATGAATTCACGATGGAGTTGTTGTTGCTGAATTTTTATAATGTGTTCATGATTGTGTTGTTGTTGCTGAATTATATGGTTGAAGATGTTATGACATGCTTATGCTAATTTATTTATATTCCATATTCTAATATATTTATGATAAATTATGATTACTCACCCTGCCTGCTTGGAAATGTTGCCTCTTTTGTGGGTAACTTGCAGATATCTAAGATGAATTCGCGGTACATGAAGTCTTAGTTGGAGGTTGTGTAGCTTAAGTCTAGAGTGTCTGGTGTCTTGCTCTGGTAGATGTAACAGCAGGGGAAATAGAACGCTTATATGATTGAATTTTAATTTTGTTATGATGGGTTTTATGAGTTGTTAAATGTTGAAATGAGAATGATGATAATTGTTGACTTTGACCAATAGGTCTTTATGTTTTAATGAGATAAGAGGAAAATATTTTTGAATATATAATTCTGTTGCCATAGTTTTGATTATTTGAGAAAAGAATATTATTAATATAATATTTTGGATCGATGTTTTATGAAGAAATGTGACACCTTCTATGAATTACTATGATAATATTTTACTTAAATTGTTTGTGGGGTTGAAGGGTGTTACATTAGTGGTATCAGAACAGGTCAGTCCGTCCGGCCAATGTTGTCTAGTGTTGTTAATCCCTTAGTACGCAGCATGTGTGTGAAACATTGTTGGTACTTGTTGTTAGTTTTAGTCGTTGTCTGCAGGTGTTGGTTGGAATTAAGTGGGGGAGAAGCTTGACACCTGGACTGTTGTTGAAATGTCGAAGTTAGTTCAAAGTTGATGTTGATTACAAGAGTGCAAGGTTGTTCAAGAGATGTTATTGTGGACCAGCGAGAGCATGGATTCATGAATTTGTATCGGTCGGGTTGAGAAGTGCGTGGATTTATGGATGGAGATTGTTTATGAAAGAAGGATTTATTCAAAATAAAAAGACAAATTTATGAATTAAGTTGAAGGATCAAGTCGGTAGATTGTTATGCCTTGAGTCTAGTTGGATTAAAGTCGAGCAATTTTCGAACTTGGATGTAGAGCAAGATTTGTTTTGGTAGAACTTGGAAGTAAGATGGAGAGAGGTGGAAATTACATTCATCAATCTCAAAAATTCTGGTTTTTGCAATCTTGGAGCAGCTGTCATGAGAAGTGGTATAACGTTTTAACTGTGATTCGGATTGAAGCAGTTCTGGAATTTTTGGAAAGCTTACAAAATTCCCTACAGTTTGAATATAAGATTTGCATTCAGGAGATTTATAATGAGGGAGATAAGTGCATTTTAATAGTTGGGTCTGCTGCTGATTTTTGGAAAATTCTGCATACGGGAATTGTCGACCAGCCTTATTGCAAGGAGGATAACTTCTTACTCGTAAGTCGGATTCGAGCGATTCTTGAAGTTCTGGAATCTGCACAAATTTATCTTCATGATAGAATATAATTTTGTGATTTGGAGGTCTGTATTGGAGAAGATAATTGCATTCGAAGTGGAGCGTGTGTTGCTGGAAATTTTAGAAAGATGAAAATGTTAGAAAATTAATAAGATGTTGGTATTAGAGGGAATGCATAAGTATTCAGAGAATGAATAAATATGTAATTAGAATGATTAAAGTGCTGATGTTAGATGGTAGTAATGTCTAGAGGAAGACATATGTTTGAATTGTGCTGTTAAGAATTATAATTTGGATGAAAGTCATGATTGGAAGAGATAATTGTGTTCGAAGTTGAATGTCTATTGCTGAAAATTTGGAAAGATGAAAATGTTATTAAATAATAAAATGTTGGTATCGGAGAATGCATAGAGATACAATTTATGTCGAATGAGGGTAATTAAAGTGCCTATGCTAGATGATGGTGATGTTGAGAATAAGATGGATGTTTGATTGGAGTTGTTAAGAATCGTAACTTGGTTGGAAGTTGTAATTGGAGCTAACCACTTTGAATGGTACTTGTTGTAGTGATTCCAATGTTAGAGGGATATTGAAAGTCGTGTGGTAATATGTGTGTACATAAGAGAATGTGTACGGGTTTTTTGGACGTTTTGTATCGTTGATGAAGTTGGAATTAAGGGGACTAAGAAGGAGTTGATAAGCCGTGGAGAGTTGGCGGAGCATTATGCTTACGGACTCTGGGCACAAGTTGAAGTACGCTATTGTATTGGGTAATGATGATTTATGCAACCGTTATGGTTGTCGGACGTCTATTGACAAATTAAGGAACTGATCACCCTTAATCTATTGCTGATAGCAGACATAATCATAATTGATGGATAGATGTGTCATGCCAACTAGTATAGTATGTACGTCGAATTGGTTGAAGTCAAGTCGAGTGCTTGAGTATTGTTTGTTTTGTTGATGCAAGTTATTATATGAGAGTATTAGTTGGAATTTAAGAGGGAAGTATGAAGTTGCGCTTGGATTGAATTGTAATAAGAAAATTCATAGTTGAACTCTGAAGGATTTGAATGTTGTTTTGGTGATGAGTTAAGTGGCATAAGACGGGAAACTTCCTTGAGATGATTAGAAGGGAAAGTAGGTGGAAATGTAAAACGATTATTTGACAAGAATGTCGGACATAGTTAAGTTGCAAGTATTAGAAGTGAAATTATAAGTTGGTTTATTAAGGTGCGATTTTTGGTTGGATAATAGTTGGTTGGTTGTGTCTATTCGGATAAGAATCTATAAAAGGTTGTGTCGGTATGAGTAAGAATCGAGTATTCGGTAAGTTGAATTAGTTGGAAGCGAAGGGTATGAGTTATCTAATGGAGATTCGTTGGGCCCTTGTATCTTATGTTAGTGCAATGATGTTGTGTAGTTAAGATGATTTTTGCAAGGCGTGTTATTATAAGATGGTAAACTTGTAGTCGTGATGATGGTAATTGGGAATTCATGGAAGTATATGAATAATTGTCTAAGATTTGGAAGTAGTCGCGATTGTAATTATGTTGAACGTTCGAAGTTGTTATCTTAGGGATCTAAGTTGGAAGTATTTGGTAACTAAAAGAGTAGAATACCTGTTGGAACGAAATTCAGAAGAGTTAAATCAAAGGTGTTGTTGATGTGTTGGTATTGGTGATTAAAGAAGTTGAAAATACACTCGGTTGACATACTACCTTACAGGAAATCAGAGTGCGCAGCGAACGCATGGCGTAGTTTAGTTGCTCATGTGTGAGTAACAATGATGTTGAGGTTGGTTGTATTAATATCGTGTTGGAGTTGTGTGTTCGTATGTTATGATGTTCTAATGCTTCAATTATTGAATTCTTGAGTTGGGTACTATCTTGTGTACGATGCTAGTTGTCAAGTGTATCACTTGTGTAGAATTCACATTGTTATTGTCGTTGATGTTATGAGTTATGGTTTGTATTATATGTGGAGTTGCCTTTCGGAGTCGAAAGTTGATTAGTTGGATGGATTAAGTAGTGGAAATAGTTGAATCGGATAAATTTTCGAGGACGAAAATTCTTTAAGTGGGGGAAAGTTGTAACACCCCAATTTTGATTATGAGTATTTGTTGCTTATTTGAGGATATATGAATGAATTGACAATTGGTGGTTATGTGACCCGATGCATGGTGGTGAAATTATTTTAATAATATTAATAATAAGAATAATCATGTAGTATTATTCAGATTATTGGTTATTATTTAAAATAATAGAAGTGGAAGTATGAATGTTATGTTGGTTATTTTGGAGTATAAGTGTAATTTATATAATAAGGATAAATAGTGTTTTATTATACTATTTTATTATTATTATTGAAATTATATTAAAGAAAAGGGTAAGGTGGTCTTTTTGTGAAAATTATGAGGGTAAAGTGGGAAAAGACATAACTGGGATAGTTTTGATCAAAAGGGATTATACGATCAAAATGCTCATTTTATCGTGTTTGATGAAGTGCTCTGAAGAAGAGGGAGAAAAAGGAAGCTCAGAGTCAGGAGGTTGTGGAGAACCCCAGAGAAGAGAGTCGATCGGAGAAATTCTCTAAGGTATGGGGAGTTTTCATAATCTATTATAATTTTATAGGAATTGGTTTATGAATAGATTAGGTTTGATATGATTTTGGTTATTGTTAGGTTTGATGGCATAGATTGAGTTATAAGGGTATGAATTGGTGAATTAGGATTGATAAGATGATTTAGAATGATGTGTTTGATGTTTGAATTGATATATTGTTGTTGTATATGATTAATTTTGATTGGTAAGAAGTTTTGCGTTGCATTGGAATGAATTCGTATGAAAAATTGAGGTATTTTGGTGTAGAATTCGTAAAAACAGCAGAAAACTGCTTATGTACAAGTGTTAACCGGTTAACCATATGTGTTAACCGGTTAACCAGTGAAAAATATGCATTTTGGGCAAAAAAATGAGGCGTTAACCGGTTAACACTGTAACAGTGGCACTTTTATTTTGAAAAATTCATAACTTTTGATCAGTAACTCCGATTTAGGTCCCGTTTGAAGCGTCGGAAAGCTAACGAGATGAACTTTAATTTAATGAAATAAAATGAGTGAAATGATACATTTTTAAATGATGAATATTTAGAAAATGTTGAGTTGGTTTTATGATTATAAATAGGATTCTATTGTAAGTTGACGATTTGTTGTTGTTGATGAAGGAAGTTGTTTGCTTTGTTGTTAAAAATTGGTTTTATGATTATAAACATGATGTTATTGTGAATTGACATTTTGTTGTTGTTGATGAGGGGAGTTGTTTGGTTGTCTCATTGAATCGAATAAGTTGTTTTGTTGTATGATTGATAAAGAAGTATTGTTGATATGTTGTCGGGATGAAAGACATGATTTTATGATGATTAATTGTTGAACATGAAATGATTGGTTATGTCTTGATGAGTTGAGGTAGCTAATGAAATGAGGTTTTGACGTGTTATTACAATGGAAATATATGATTAATTGATGTTGAGGTGTTGATATGAAATGAATGATGCACAATTTATTTCTCGATGAATTTTACGGTGTAACGCATCATTGCATTTCATGATATTCACGATAGGGCTTCGGCCTATTTAGTAGCTTCAATCCCATTGTGTGGATTGGAGTATCTCGATGATTACAGTGTGCTCCCTTGTGGATGGTTGATGGTCATGTATCCATCTCACGATGAAATTGGTACCACATGCATAATTGCATATCATGATAGTTGGAATTGCATATGTCTGGATGAATTCACGATGGAGTTGTTGTTGCTGAATTTTTATAATGTGTTCATGATTGTGTTGTTGTTGCTGAATTATATGGTTGAAGATGTTATGACATGCTTATGCTAATTTATTTATATTCCATATTCTAATATATTTATGATAAATTATGATTACTCACCCTGCCTGCTTGGAAATGTTGCCTCTTTTGTGGGTAACTTGCAGATATCTAAGATGAATTCGCGGTACATGAAGTCTTAGCTGGAGGTTGTGTAGCTTAAGTCTAGAGTGTCTGGTGTCTTGCTCTGGTAGATGTAACATCAGGGGAAATAGAACGCTTATATGATTGAATTTTAATTTTTTTATGATGGGTTTTATGAGTTGTTAAATGTTGAATTGAGAATGATGATAATTGTTGACTTTGACTAATAGGTCTTTATGTTTTAATGAGATAAGAGGAAAATATTTTTGAATATATAATTCTGTTGCCATAGTTTTGATTATTTGAGAAAAGAATATTATTAATATAATATTTTGGATCGATGTTTTATGAAGAAATGTGACACCTTCTATGAATTACTATGATAATATTTTACTTAAATTGTTTGTGGGGTAGAAGGGTGTTACACTTCCTACATTGTGAATCAAGTTTCCTTCCTTTTAAATTCCTCGGGATCACTATTGGAGGCAATCGTCGTCGTATTTATTTTTGGGAACTGGTAGTATCTTGCTTTAGGAAGAGACTGTCTAGGTGGAATGGTTGGAACCTCTCTATTGAAGATAGAGTCACTCTTATTAATTCAATCCTTGCCAATATACCGATCCATCAATGTGGTTCTTCAAAATTCCTAAGAAAATTGTGAAGGACATAATTGTTATCCAAAGGTGTTTCCTGTGGGTTGGTGCTTCGAGTAAAGTATTTACATCGTGGGTAAGTTGGAGTAATGTTTGTAAACCGGGAAATTATGCGGGACTCAGAGTGAAACATATTGTTTGATTCAATAGGGTGTTGCTTGCGAAGGGCGTGTGGAGATTCTTTTGTGTCGCTAACAAATTATGGAGGCCTTTGCTTGTAGTGTGGTATGGTAACTTAAGTCTTAAAGTGCAATTATATCCAAAGATTGGAAGTTTGAGTTCTGATTCTTTAAGGATGAAGGATGTCATTTCCAATTCTTATTTGATTGCTAAGGAAAAGTTTCATAACTTAGTGGTAAGTTCTATGGGAGACGGAGAAAATACATCTTTTTGGCAATCAAATTAGATTACTAATGAGTCGTTGAAATGCATATTTCCGCTTGTTTTTAGGGATACATCTCTAAGGTGTGTTCTGTTGGTGATATGGGAGTCTTGTCTGAAGGTGTTTGGTGCTGGAAATTATGCAATACAATAGCAGTAACTGACAGCACTATGGAAGCTCAATTCCAGGATCTTATTCATCTATTGGAGGCCGCTTCCCTTAAGCAAATTCGAGTGATGTTTGGTCTTGGAAGTTGAAATTTGCTTTAGGGTTCTTGGTGAGTTCATACTATGTCATTATCAGTTCTCATGTTGGTTCAAATTTTGTTGACAATAATACTGTAGCAATTTTATCTTTGGTATGGAAGTCTTGCATCCCTCTGAAAATCCAAGTCTTTACTTGGAAGTTGGTTATTGATAGGCTCCCTACGAGAATGAATTTGGTTAAAAGGAAAATCATTGAAAACATACACAAGAAGATATGTATGTCCTATTTTCTTTCTGAAGAGGATGTTAACCACTTATTCTTTTATTGTGAAAAATCTAAAAAGATTTGGAGAAGAATTTGTGAATGGGTGGACATTGATTATATTTTAGAGACAGATTTAGGTATTCATGTTAACATTTAGAATATGCGTGTTTGTGGTAGATGTAAGGCGGGTAAGATTAATTCTATTTGGTTTTATACGTGCTGGAACATTTGGAAGGCTAGAAACAATATTTTGTTTAATGATAGTATTTGTAATGTAGACGACATAGTTTTTGATACTATTTTTTTATCTTGGAATGGTTTAGTTTTGGGTAGTCCTTCTAGGTTGTTTTGTAGTTTGTATGAGGGGTACAAGTCTCCTTTTGACTTCTTGTAATTGACCTTCGGGTTATCGGTTGTAGTTCGTTGGTGTGAAATTTCCTTAATCTCATTTTAATGAATTTGCTTAAAAAACAATATGACCAAACTAACGACCCCTCTGATTTTGGGTTAGACCGACTGATCCTGTCTGATTTTTAAAACACTGGTATTGTCTTTATTAAAATCATCCTATAATTGAGTTCCTCGTGAAACCCCTTACTCGCACTAGGTTAAAATGGTCCTTTCATACATAAAATGTATTGATTCAAAGAATTTGGTAATTAATCAACTATTTTTTATTGCATAAATTGATTCAAGCATCCATGTGTATCAAAACTAATGTATTTTTTCCAATATCATTTTGGTCACGAGATATGTGGTATGATTTATGTTATGCCATGAATCGATTCATGGCTGAAAAATTTTATGCCTAGCCAATATCATTGTGTTTTTAATCTACTCACATAAGTAGACTCGTGAATCAAATCATGGCGTAAAATTACAACGTTGTAACTCTACTAACTAGAAATAGTAAAATTTCAATTGCCTTTGATTTTTGAATTTGTTTTTTCCTAGTTTCTTTTAAGGGTAAATATCTCTTTCTCACTAACCTCCATGGTTATGGTCCTTTTATGGCCATTTAATGGCAATGTCTCTCACATAGCACAAGCATAATATAAATTAGTTTCTATTTTGATGCCTTTGTCTTTATTAAAATTATCCTATAATTGAGTTCCTCATGAAACCCCTTACTCACACTAAGTCAAAATGATCTTTTCACGCTTAAAATGTGGGTTCGACTAAGTCAATATAAAATGAACCGATTCAAGGAAGTTGGTGACTCAAATCAACTATTTTTGGTTGTATGAATCGATTCAATATTGCCTATGAATCGATATAATTTTTTTTCAATTTCATTTCGGTCACGGGATATGTGATGTAATGTATGTTATCTCATGAATCAATTCATGGTTGAAAATTTAATGTCTTGTCTCAATGCGAGATATGTGATGCATACCAGAATTTTATTAAACGACTGACATGAGTAGACTCATGAATCGAATCATGGCATAAAAGTTTCATGGAAAATTTATCCTTTAAGTAGATTAACTTGATCCAATTGATTTGAATCATTTAGGAAAATTTGTAGTGATTTTGTATTATTTCTCAAGCACATATAAAAAGTTTTTCTTTATTTTATTTTATGAACACATATCAAATCATTATATTGATTACTAAAAAATGTTTCATTTCTCTTAAAATAATACTTTCATTGTGAGTGTGTATTGTTTTTTTATGAGGAAACCAATTAAATTATTGTTGTGAATCGGATACCTTAGAAACAAAGTATAATTAGTTCCTTGATCAATCAAGAAATCCACAAGAGTTAGGGTTTAGGGTAACCAAGGATAACAACAAAGATTGGTTATAAACTGATATTCTTTCCTTTCTCTTAAAACAAGATTACAAGTATACAAGAATAACAAATAACCTCTCTCACTTTTGAATTAGGGTTTTATCTTTCTATTTTCCCTTATACTAAATATTGGAGACTAGTATGTTATTTATAATAAACTAACACACTAACCTAATGGGCTTTTTAACAATTACCCATTACAAGCTAACCAAGGCCCAATTAAACAACAACATGTGAGCGGACTTTGACGGCATGCTATTCGTACTAAGGTTTATTCCAATATTCCACAAATCTCCACCTTGGAACACACCCTATTCAACCAAGAAACAAACTAGCTTTCTTCTTGAAGCTTTATCAAATGAATACAGTGGAAAAACATGCAACTGGGTAACGTCTTGGTGATCATATCAGCAACATTATGATCTATCAAAACATTCAGCATTTAGATTTCTCCATACTCGATTACTCCTCTGATGAAATACAGCCTCACATCAATGTGCTTGGTTTGCTCATGATAGGTTGAGTTCTTCGACGGGTTGTATTGCAATTTGACTATCACATTTAACAGTGATACCTCAACCTTGAAGTTTCAGCTCTTTTGCAAAACCTTCCAGCCACAATGCTTCCTTTACAGCTTCAGTAAAGGCGATATATTTTGCTTTTATGGTTGATAAGGAAAAAAAACCTTCTGAAGTGTTGCTTTCCAACTAATTGTAGTGCCAAACATAATAAAAACATATCCAGAAATAAATTTTTTGGAATCCATACAACCTGCATAATTAGAGTCGTCATATCCTTCGATTGCTACTTTACTATCTTCACCCAAGGCTCTACCATAAATTAGGACTCTACTCAGAGACCCATTTATGTACCTTAAAATCCATTTTAATGCTTTCCAGTGAGCCTTTCTAGGATTCGCCATGTACCTGGTTACAAGTTTTACTGCATATGTTATATCGGGTATAATACAGACCATATCATACATCAAAGAACTTACTATATTATCCTATAGAATGTTATCCATATAAGTTTTTCGACATCGGTATTGGGACACTGATCTATACTCAACTTGAATTGAGGGTTTATCGGATTCACAACAGGCTTTGAATTCGACATACCAAACTTATCAATAATCTTCTTCAGGTATGCCTCTTGAGATAAGCATAATCTCGATTGCTTTCTATCTCTACGGGTGTCAATCCCAAGAATCCTGGACGCAACTCCCAGATCCTTTATATCGAACTCCTTATTGAGTTCAGCCTTTACGCTCATTACTTCTTCAACATTGTTGTTTGTTATTAGAATATCATCCATATAAAGCAACAAAATAACAAATGAATTACCGGGTCGAAATCTGAAGTAAACACAGTGGTCGAACTGACTTCTGATGAAACTTATGCGTGCCATGAACTTGTTGAATCTCCTATTCCACTATCAAGGAGATTGTTTTAGCCCATATAAAGATCTCTTCAGTTTGTACACATACTCTTATTTCCCCTCTTCGACATACTCTTCAGGTTTCCTCATCAGGATTGTTTCATCAAGATCACCATACAAGAACGTAGTCTTCACATCCATCTGTTCCAGTTCAAGGTCGAATTGTGCCACCATGGTAAGCAAAATTCGAATGGATTTGTGCTTCACAACATGAGAGAACACATTATTGAAGTTAACACCTTCTTGTTGAATGAAACCCCTTGTAACCAAACTTTCCTTGTATCTCTTCGACGCCAAACCTTCGGTTCCTTCCTTAACTTTGAAAATCCATTTACATCAGACTAACCTGGCTCCAGCAGGTTTTTGAATAGTTCCCAAGTATCATTATCATGAAGATATTTCATCTCATCATCCATGGCCTTCATCCATTCAGTCTTATTTCGACTCCTCATAACTTCCTTATAATCTCTAGGTTCTTCGTCTAGAACCTCACTTACAGAGATTAAGGCATAAGCTATAAGATCTGCATACCCAAGTCTCTGAGGTAGCTTGATGACTCTTCACGACATGTCTCTTGCCAGCAATTAGTCATTATCATTCTCCTCATCTTCGACAGAAGTTTCTACTTCTTCTTCAACTTCATCTAGGTCATGCAATTCAGCATCATTATGCTCCACCTCAACAGGAATTTCTCCCGGTTCCAGCTCTTTGACAACATCATCAGGTTTCTGGAAATTCATCTCAGCTTCATTAAAAACTATATCTCGAGTGGTGATACACCTTCTGTGACATGGCTCTAGGCACAATATCCTATAAGCTTTGACTCCTTCAGGGTATCCCATGAACATGCATTTCAGCGCTCTAGGTTTGATCTTGTCTTGCCTAATGTCAGCATAGGATACACAGCTAAATACTCTCAGTTTGTGGAGATCTGGTGGATGTCCCGACCAAACTTCTTAAGGTGTCTTCATATCTAACACAGTCGAAGGACATCTGTTTATCATATATGTTGTTGTCGAAATAGCCTCAACCCAAAACACATTCTTCAATCCAACAATAACCAACATGCATTTAACCCTTTCGAGGATTGTTTGATTGAATCTCTCAGCTAGACCATTTTGCTGAGGAGTACCTGCTATAGTCTTATGCCTTTCAATCCCAAACTCGACATAGTAACTGTCGAAAGCTTTGTTGCAAAATTCAAGGCCATTATTAGTTCTCAACCTCTTGACCTTTCTTCCAGTTTGAGTTTCGACCAGAACCATCCAACTCTTGAAATTATCAAGAGTCTCATCCTTCTTCTTCTGAATGAATGAATGAATACCTATAACTTTATGGAATAGTCATCAAATATGGATAGAAAATACCTTGCACTTGAATGTGAAGGATTCCTTGTAGGCCCCAAAAGATCAGCATGAATGTAATTAAGGGATCCATGTGTTCTTTGTTTACCCTTGTTAAACTCCACCCTACAGGAATTACCAAATACACAAGGTTCACAAAACTCAAACTTCTCGACTTTGTCACCACCTATCAGGTTCTGTTTCCCCAGTTCGACCAGGCCTCTTTTGCTGACATGTCCCAATCTCATGTGCCATAATTTTGTCTTCGACAACAATTTTATGGATGCAACATTTGTCGAACCACTTACAACTTCCGCCTCAAGGGTATACAATCCTTGTTTCTTCGCGCCTCTCAAGACTTCCATCGACCCCTTAATGACTCTTAGGATACTTTTCTCTCCTTGACAAACATATCCCTTCTTGTCGAATTCACCAAGAGAAATCAGATTTCTCTTCAAGTCAGATACATACCTAACTTTAGTCAATAGCCTTATTGACTCATCATGGAGCTTGAATCATACAGATCCAATACCTGCAATTTTGCAAGCTTTATTGTTTCCCAGCATTACCGATCCACCATATTGATCACATAATTCCTCGAACAAATATGTTTTTGGAGTCATGTGTCAAGTGCAACCTGAATCCATAATTCACTCTTTTCTTGAGTCGCCGCTTGAATCCACAAGAACATCATATGAGTCAAAATCATCTTGAACAATGGTTGCATTGCCATTATCCTTACCTCCATGATCTTTTAGGCGTTCAGGGCACGCCTTTCGAATGTGACCCTCCTTCTTACAATGATAGCATCGAACACCAGATGTTTCACCACAATAAAACTTCAGCTGACTTTTACCCTTCTTCTTGTTGAACTTACCATCCTTTCGCAAGAATTTCGCCTTAACGACCAAACCTTCACCGATCATCGAAGGTTTACGCTCCTTTCTTTCATTCAAGTCCTTAGAGTACAAGGCATGTTGAACATCTTCAAAGGTCAAGGACTCTCTTCCATACAAGAGGGTTTCTTTGAAGTGAACACGTGTTCTGGGAAAAGCGCATAACAACAACAACGATTGATCTTCATCATCGATCTTTACATCAATATTTTCAAGATCAATATGAAGACTGAAGTTTCTCAAAGGTTGAAGATTATGTAATCAAGATCAAGGTTGTGATCAATATTGTTATTATGGTTCAGACAAAGTTAAATCAAGGAAGAAGATAAACTTATCTAGGATTAAGCAATTGTAAGTTCAAAGTGTGCAACCTAAGAGGGGCGGGTTAAGTAGTTTTTATGAAATTATCTGGTTATATTTGCAGATAAATATCTCTTTTATTTTTCTGGTTTAATAATGATAGAAATGCAAAACAAAATGAGGAAAAGTAAATAACACATAGATATATCATAGTTCCCTTTTCCAACTAAGGTCAGTCAAGTCCCTTCACCATTGTGAAATATTTTTACTATTTTTATATCTTTGTACAAGCCTACCACTAAGACTTCTCTTACAATCTTCTAACAATAACAAAGAAGCACATTATTTCCTTGATTTCCAAAAACACCAACAACTATAGTAGACTTTGAATCATCTTGATTCAAAGGAATTTTTCGAACAAATAGAAAGACAACTCTTCCTCTTCCTTTATATAGACATACTTTGCAACAAACTTGATAAATTTGAGAGCTTTGTTACTTTTATGATAACTTGAAAATTAATCAACTCCTTCAATGAACAATTCAAGATAATACAAACATTTAAGTGCTCAAGTATTTTTAGTAAACTTTTTCACATATGAATGAACATTATGCAAGAGAAGTTTTTCTGTCAAATTTTGACACTTAAAACAGATGAAATTTTTTTATTAAAAAGGTAATTTGAACAATGAAAAATTCAACTCTTTATATATCAGAAGACACCCTTTTTTTAAAAGACATGCAAGGCTTGAAAATAATTTGCAATAATTTGCAATGCTTCAAGAAAAAGATTCAGCAATCTATCTATCTATCTATCTATCTATCTATCTATCTATCTATCTATCAATTTATCTCTCTCTCTCTCTCTCTCTCTCTCTCTCTCTCTATATATATATATATATATATATATATATATATATATATATATATATATATATATTCTAGGTTTGAATATTCTAGGTTTTCTTGTATTCATAGATATTAATTTTGAACATGTTAGGTCTGATTATATCAATTTTTCTAGTGATCTTTTAGTTGATTAAAATGTTGAATTGTAATTCTAGATTGTTAAAGTTGATTAATCCAATATACTTCAAATTTCTTGTTTGAATTGTAGAAGATTAATTCATATATTTCTTTGTCATTATAAATATCCTTGTTGGTGTTTGATTTGTTACGTTCACAACTTTCAATTGAGTAAAATCTATTCAAAACATTTTTCACTAATAAAGCATATCCAAAGTAACTCTGGTTTTGAAAATAAATTGAAGTGAATTTTGACTATTCAACCCCCTTTTATAGACAATTAACATCATATACAACCAACAATTTACATTAAGAGATGGTCTTTCAAATAAAGTTAAACAACCTCTAAATGTTATTTAATATTATGAATATTGATTCGAAAGGAGCTCACAATAAAGCCTCTATTTTCAGTGGTGAAAATTATGCATATTAGAAGAATTGCATGTATGTGCACCTTATATTTGTGGATTAATGGTTATGGGTTGCCATAGAAGAATGACCTTTTATTCCTCTAAAGGTTGTTGATGGTGCATCTATTAAGAAACCACCAAAGGAATGGAATTATAATAAGAAGAGGGAGGTATCTTATGATTTGAATCCAAGAAACAAACATGTATATTTGTTGTGTGTGAATGTATATTTCTAAATAACACATTGTAAGATTGCAAAAGCAATATGGGACACTCTTCAAGTTCTCTATGAGGGAACTGAGGACTTCAAGCAATCTAAGAACTAACACCTTAATAGAAGAGTAAAAACTTTTTTGTATGATCTCAGAGAATTTGTATCCTCCATGCAAATGAGATTTTCACACATAACCAAAAAATTAGAGAATTTGGGTAAAACTATATCTAATCAAAATTGTGCTAATAAATTGTGAGGCCTATGTGCAGGGAGTTATGGCAACCTAAAGTAACTACTATCAAAGAATCTCATGATATATAGTTGCTTATGTTAGAACAAGATTTGTTTTTTTACTTAATTTTCTTTAGTTTTGATGATAACAAAGTATTAAAACAATAATTGTTTATTTGATGTGTGTTTTATTTATTGCAGGTTCTATATCATTATACATAAATAACTGAAATCGGTTCTACATGAACACACTTGGGAGTTGCTTCATTTCTAGCTTCTGGTGGTAGAATATAAAGAACATTTACTAGTGTGATTGAACGTAGACTCTGAACTAAATGCCTCAACATTCAGATGAGTGATTACTTGGTTATTGTATATTAGCTTCTGGTACCATTCGAAGTTGGTGATAAAGTTGTGGTTGCGCGTACTACTGTAAAATAGGTTGTATTGTCTTATCAGTATGTCAATTAAAATCTACTTTGTGCGAGATTCAAGAAAAGTTGAACAGTTCTACAGATGACTGCTCTCAACGAATCTATCAATACAGATCCTCTTTAATACTCAAAGGTTAAATCTGTTACCCACTGAATTCAGAATCTTTTGAGTATTCATCTTCAACAGCTCTTGTACTAAGGAGGAAATAAAAGTCACTTGGTCAAGTTATCTTCATAACGGCTAGATTCTGCAAATTTCTATAAATATATGCTAAAGATTCAAAGCTTGGATTTTCAATAAGGTTTCTAGACGTTAAGGAGTAGTAAATCAAGCAACTATCAACTCATCGTAATATGCTGAAATTATGTAGGTAGTTGTAATTGTAAAAGTCTTAAGATTTCTTATTATTGAATATCTTAGAAATATTAAGAGCTATAGGTATTTGTTATGGTGATTTCCCATACCTATGATAATTGTATCAGGTACACGTTATTCTCTATTCTATTGAGCGTTCAGTAGTTTAGATCAAGTCTTTTGTTATGTGCTTGAGCAGATGTCTTGAGCCAAGATGCTTAAGCCATATAAATCTTATTGCTTGAGTTGTGAAAGTCTTATTCAGCTAGTCTAATTGAGAAAGAAGTCTCAAGTGTGGACCTGAGCAGGTTAAGACTCAATCTGGATGACCAGAACAACATGAGGCTCGGTCAGAGGATCAGCAGTTACCCATGGACAGTCAGTATATGCAAAATAATTCTTATACATGTACTCTAAGCAAAGGGAAGTCTCTTCCAGAAGATCTTGAAGCAAAATGCTTGGATCAGAAGGCTTAAGGAAGGGCGAGTCTTAGACATGTGCTCTAAGCAAGAAAAGTCTCAGACAGTGGGTCTGAGAAATTTTAAAATACTTGTGCAAAAGTACAAGTGATTGTAATTTGAATGATTATAATGAAAAGCTCTTGTGAATCAAGGGGACTGGACTACTCTCAGTTAAGGGAGGAACCAAGATAAATCTTTGTGTCTTCTGTTGATTATTTACTTTATTTCTGATTATGTATCTCTGACTAGAAGTAAATTTAAAGAAAAACAAAACAATATTCAACCCCCCCCCCCCCCTTTCTAGTGTACTTTCACACCTTCAGCTTAACATGTCAACGCTTTTCAGAAAGCTCATTGAACATGAACGTGAGCTAAAAAAGGTTGTAAGTGAGTGAAAGCATCACAAAATAGATGGAAAGGAGTAAATATTAGAAGAAAAACTCTTCTTAAAAGCCTCAACTTCCAAGGCTAAAGTCAAGGATGATGAAAATGATATCAGCATTGAAACTTCAAAGAATAAGAGATGAGACTATTTGTTGCACTCAACTATTGAACATGTGATTCTATACACAAAAGGGAAAATGGGTTGAGCTGTGGAGGTTTAAAAAAATGATAGTTTAAATAAAATTAACATCATATTCAACCAACAATTAACATTAAGAGATGGTCTTTTAAATCACCTTTAAATGTTATTTAATATTATGAAAATTGATTCAAAAGGAGCTTCTCACTAGAGCCCCTATTTTCACTCGTGAAAATTATACATATTAGAAAAATTACATGTACGTGCACCTTTGTGGATTAACAATTATAAGATAGTATAATTCATATTTTAGTATGATTCATATTTTTGTACGGGTAGTAATAATTCATATATTATTTATCATTACATTTAACATTTTTAGAAGTAGGTCAAATATTCATTTAAAAATATTAACACAAAATAGACTTTTTTTAAGCATATAAGTAGGGTAAATTCCTTTTATGGAGGTGGTTGCTCCTAGGTGAAATTCCCCGCACCAAATGTAATTTATATGACTTCAACAAAAATCCGAAGTTGTATTTGATTTAGGTGCATTTGGTTAGGAATTTTTCTTTTAGTTATTCGAGCGTAACCTCGATTCTTTTGTAATCAGATCGAGTGATTTAATACTCTCATCAATATACTTTTTTTATTAAAAAAAAAAAAAGGTTAAACTAGACTTAAAAAAATCAAATCATACTTAAATAGCATTTTTTTAATAATAGGGAGGGTCTAAATCCAAAAGAAAACGAACTACAGAATTAAACGGAGAATTATATTTTCACACAAATTGCTAGCACGAGTCTCATTAAACAAAGGGAAACACTCCACAAACAAACATACGTATAACAGTTGATTACAATCTAAAGCAACAACACACATTTTTTATACCTAAGAGATTATTATCAAACTTTAATTTTTTTAGAGAAGGCTAACCAGTTTAAGAAAAACCTGGTTCAACCTAAACTATATTCACCCCTATCCAAAATTTTCAAAATTTATATTAACCAAACTTGGTCTCACCAACTTATTCGATTTGAAAAGTGAAACTATTTCGATTAAACAAAACATCCCTTACATTCTTGACCTTTTCCACTCTCTCCTCCTCAATATAAAAGCTAGATGAAATATTTACCATATAAGGGAATTTTTGTCATAGCAAATATTGCCAAACATATGCTTATTAGGTGACATATATACAGCTCAACATGTTGGGCTGGCAGTGTGGTGAAGAGAGGATAAGAGACAAAATGCAGAGATGGATTATGTGTGCAGTCGAGCTAGGGTTAAAGAAGGAGGTGTCAATTCTTACATTTGTTGTTTTGTGTATTTTGGGCAGTTTGTATAGAAAGTTTCCGACATAAGGGTGCGGCCCTTGCTCGGATGATTGTCCAAAGTATGAGCACTGGTGTTCCCTCATCTCTCCTATTTTTCCAAATGACCCATTCCTTTTACGTACTATCTATCATGTATGTTCATAGTACTCTCTTATCTTCATTTTTGAAATGACATTTCATGCATATTGTTCATTTTATCACTTTCTACACGTGCTCATCATCTTCAGCACCACCGTCTATTCCATTTTTTCCTTTGTCTTTTACTATATTATTGAACTAGACTTTTGAAATCCAACTAGAACTTTGAAATCCAACTAAAACTGTCCAGGAGTGTTATATTGTAGATTCTTTATGGTTTTAATTCTTCCTCTATGCTTTTGAAATTTTAAACTTCATTTCAATATATCATTATTATTTGTATTTTGATTTTTTGAGTTTAGGTCATTTTGATAATATTTCTAGAAAAAATTTGTATTATTTGGAGTGGATAGATTTTTTAGAATACTCTTGAGATTTTCAGAATTGATAACTCTTTAAAACTTGTGTGTCTAGGATTCACCTTATAGTACCATAAATAAGGATGTAATCCTATACTTTTGTATAGAAAATTGCTTGTGTTATATTCTTACTTTTAAAGAGAGAGAAGTTCTTGTTTTATTTTATTTTCTTTTGTTTCTGTCAATGCTTCTTGAGTTTCATCTGCTTTGTTTTCTTCTTGGCTGACAATGTATCAAGTTCATTAATATTTTCTTGGGCTGGTTTGTTTGGTTTTGAAAGCAAGTTTAAGGTTTGATATTGTAAGGCTTTATAGGGTTCGGTTTAAAGTCTTAATCTTAGGATCAGGGACCTTCATCCCTTAGGGTATGTTTCCAGTGTTCCTGTAACACCCATATATAACAACATTCATCAAATCATATATATTGAATTACAAATAAGTCATTAGTCAACACATTATATCCATTAAATGCTCAAATACAAAGTCTAACTAAGGCATAATGTATATAAGATGTTCAAAATAAAAAGCTAAGAACTAGATCAACAATGATCTCAAAATAAACTCCATCAATGGAAGTTATGCCATGCTCAAAATATCAACTAATTAGGATAAGTCAAACGACTTTATCCTTACCCTTCTCTGAGCCTAAAGTACCTGAAACAATAATTCAACAAACGTGGGATGAGATAACAAATCTCATTGAGTTCCTATCTTATGGATTCTCTCGGCTTTACAAGGTTCTATCAAATATTAACTCAAGCCGGGAAAAAGATATAACTTCAAGTTCACACATATCACGCAATAAACGTCTTCATGAGTTCAACAACTCAAAACCTTACTAAGTTGGCAAAACCTGCCAAGGGATCTCTCCTCGACCACTTCTTATTTTCAAGAAATATTGACTCGGGTCACAGATCCTACAACAAAGCCATCTTTCCTCGGCCGATCCTCCAAGAGAGTTATGGACACGAGTCGTCACGGATGTTATCACATGGATACTTTCCTCGGCTAACCTGACAAGAGATTATGCGCACGGGTCACTAATACCCCCACTAAGTAACTTATCCTGATCATCTTACACAAGAGGACATGCACACGGGTCACGGTTACTTACTTAATAAATACTTTCCCCGATCAACGTACACAAGAGGTTATACGCACGGGTCACAGCTATTTATTAAGGGATAAGAATAATAATCGGAAGAATCATCATACGAAGTCTTACTCTCCGTTAATAAACGCTTACCAAAGATACACCTCTAGTATCTAAGCCTAAGTTTTATTGTTTCTAAACCTTCATCAAGACCTAGTTACATTACTAAGTTATTCCATTGATCTAGAGTTTGTACTCACTTCTCACAACTTAAAACTTTTAGTTAACGAATCTCCATAATTCACATAATCGGAAATCTCAATTAAATACCATAATTAAATAGTTTCTTCACCAAAAATAATATTTTCTTACACCATTAGATAGGATGTCATCTCAGCTTCGACTCGATATAAAATATGCATCAAACGGATATGTGAAACAAAAGTTATAGATTTTAAAAATATTTGAAAAACAGACAGGGGCCCCTGGTGGTCAAGGTTTCACCCGACGGTGCACCCAGCGCCTGCTGCTTCGCCTGAGGATCGCAGCGGCGCAAGTTCAATCTCAAAAATTTAAAAACACAAGGATTTCTCCCACATCGCCTACTTTCGTCATGCGCTCAAAGCTTCATCGTCTGACGATCAAAGCACCTATGACGATTCGCACCAGAACCAAAACGGTGCTCCTGCGTTTAGGGTTCCGAAAACCTCAAACAAATCACATTTTCATCACTAAAACTCCATAGATCAATAAAATGAGTCATATAGGTCTGATGTACATGTTACCCGATCATTCTAACCGATAAACTTTGCATTTCTGTCGTTAGATTCAAAGATTTGAAAGATTTTACCAATTATAACATAACCTCTAGAACTCAAGAAAAATAACTTCTAAGAGAAAGGTTTCTTACTAGACTCACCTAGTAATGAAGATGATGAAGATTATGATATGAAATGATAAGGATTGAAGTTGATGATCCAAGAATTTCTTCACTTCAAGCTTTTCCTCTTTTTTCTCTCCCCTAACTTCTCTCTTATTTCTCTCTCACAAAGTTCTATTGTTGTTGTTATGAAATAAAAGAAGAAGTTATGTTAATATAACTCTAATTGATAACTTAATCGGTCCAAATTTTAGGGTATCCAAAATTGTCTCTGAGTTACTTAATTAATAAAATCTCTGAGTCGGATAATATTGACTATTTAATTTGAGTTCGTCGGTTTCTCTAATTATTTAAGTTAAAACTCTCAGAGTACACCAGAACCCTATTAATCTTAATTAATATTATCCAGAGCATTAATTAAATTTATGGGGTATTACATCCTCCACTCCTTAAATAGAAATTTGTCCACGAATTTAAAATATTACCTAAAAAGATGAGGATAAACATCTTGCGTTTCTGATTTGAGTTCCTAAGTAGCATCTCCCGGATGCGTCACATCTCACTGCACCTTAACAAGCGGTATTTCCTTGTTTCTTAGGATTTTGGTTTCTCTTCCCATGATACGGCTCGGTTGAGGTTCAAAAGTCAAATTTGTTTCTATCTCGATAGAATCAGGAAGTATTGGTTGAAGAGGGTCGGGTACAAACTTCCGAAGTTGAGACATGTGAAAGACATCATGTATCTCTGATAGAGAGGGTGGTAGGGCTAGCCTGTAAGCTACCTCACCAATCTTTTCTAAGATCTGATATGGTCCCACGTATCTTGGACTCAACTTCCGTGACTTAAACGGTCCTTTCAATGTCAATCTCAAACGTGGACACCTTCCTCAAATTCCAAAGGTCTTCTACGGTTATCCGCATAGCTCTTCTGAAGATCATGTGCTTGTTTAACTTTCTCATGAATCATCTTAATTTTTTCAGTAGTCTCCTGAATAATTTCGGTTTCCAAAATTATATCTTCACCAATCTTTGTCTAATACAAAGGTGTCATACAACTTCTCCCGTACAAGGCCTTGTAAGGGGCCATGTCGATGCTTGCATGATAACTGTTATTGTAAGAAAATTCAATCAATGGAAAGAGTTCCTTCCAATTTCCTCTACTCTCCAACATGCAAGCCCTCAACATATCTTCCATGGTTTGGATTGTTCGTTCCGTCTGACTGTCCGTTTGAGGATGGTTCGACGTACTCAAATTTAACCTTGTACCAATAGCTTGTTGAAAAGCTCTCCAGAATCTTAAAGTAAACTTTGAATCTCTATCCGAAATGATGTTCGAAGGGATACCATGAAGTCTCACAATTTCATAAATGAATAACCTTGCAAGATGACTTTCCTTATAAGAAGTCTTCACGGCTAGAAATGCGCAGATTTCGTTAGTCGGTCCACTATCACCCAAATAGAGTCATATCCTCCTTGTGTACTGGGAAATCCAACTACAAAATCCATAGAAATACTATCCCACTTCCAAACTGGAATATCTAAAGGTTACAACAGACCGCCCGATCTCTGATGTTCAATTTTTACTTGTTGACACACTGCACATTCTGACACATACTCTGCAATTTTTACTTGAAATTTTTTTTGTCATTTTTCGGAGAACACTCGACTAGTCTTCTATGAGAATGAAAAGATGGTATAATCCATTACCATGGGGAAGGGTTCCAAACTCGGATAAAATCGACGAGTATGTCACTTTCTCCCACGGTAACAAAAGATTCAATATATTATAAACCACACCATGGCGAGTAGGAGTCTGACAATCTCACTTACAAAAATGACTTGATTTTCCGATTTTAGGGAAAATATAGCACTATGTTAAGCAATCGTGGACGAACTTATATAGAAGTCAATATCATACGAGACCGGTCAATATGAACTTTGTGCTAATGCATGCTAGAGAAATTATATGTAGATCATTCTCCGAAAGTAATACCGAACAAAAAGAAAAGAAGGTAGTGATCTTATCTTAATCAAGAACTCGGCAAGAAGTTCCATAATGTATAAGATTTTCATTGATCAAAAGAAAAAAGAAGAGAAGAGGGAAAGGGATGAAGAGAAACCAAATTGAATTGAATTTCAAAATTCTTTCTTCTTCAAGTTCAATCACTTTTAATTGATGGATTAAACTACAAAACATATCATTAATTCAAAGCACCTAAAATGAATTGAACAATTCATTTTAAAGATAGATTTGAACTAATGAATATTTATCTAACTTCATCTACATCCAAAGTCCATTGAAATTGAAGAGAAATTGGTCTTAAAATAGAAATCCAAGGTAAAAACAAGAAGAATGTGGAATAATAGGAGAAATGGAACCAAAACAGCCCCTAAATAGCAACAAAAAGGCCAAAATTCGCAGACATAATGGATTACGCTCCAAATGGTAATTGATTACCACTACGAAAAATGCAGTTCCGAGATATTTTAACTACGTATTCGATCACGCCAAATATGGTAATCGATTACGCGTACTGAAACAGCAGAAAATCAGTTTTGAAATGTACAAATCCTTGATCAATCATTTCTTCAAATGCCTCATGATCAAGGATGCATTTGAGTACGAAAATCAAGCATATAAACAACAATTATCACTATCAAAAGCACAATTGCAAGATCCAAAGATCAAGCAACAAGAATCAATAAGAGATCACATTATGAAAGATGTAAAATGATTTCAACAATGGTGGATTCAAGAATTTACCACTCCAAATCTAAAATTGCTTCGAATGAAATTCAAGAACCACACTTCAAAGCTTTGATCTACAGAATTTGATGTTGATGGAGTGTTTAGTTGAAGGTTTAGCTCAAAGATTAGTAAGCTTCAATGAAAATCTTACTAACTTTCAAAAATGGAAGAAGAGCTTTAGTGTTGGTTTAGGAGAGAATTGAGAGAAATTTTAGCAAGGTAAATTTGGCTATCAAAAGCTTGATGAATGAATGAAATGAAGGCTCTATTTAATAGAGTTTATGCTTGGAATTAAGTGGTGGCTTAGAATTTGTTTTGGAATCAAATTTAGGATTGAAAATTGAATTTGGAGGCAAAATCAAGATCAAGTGGTGCACATGTGTGATTAAATGATGGTGTGTGATAGAATTTAATTATGATGGTGTAGAGGAATTAAATGAAAGTGATTTAGAATATTCTCATGATGAAACATGTGAATTTGGTGCCAAAATGCTGTAGAAATTGAATTTGCTCATTTTTGCCAAAATTTCGCAATTGTAATCGATTACACAGTGAAAGAATTGGAAATATGGTTTTTTGTTGTGTTTTCTTGGCTCTGGCTCGATTCTAGACTTGTTAAAGAATGCATGGAAATAAACACATGAACCTTGAAATTTCTTGAGTAATAAGCAATCAAATCTTGGGAAACTCTTGATCAACCAGTATTAGATAATACTTAAAAATTGATGTTGACCAAACTTTGAGTTCAGATGAATTGCACTCGAGCTGAGGAACTGTGTTTGATCCAGACCTCTCCCTAAAAAAGTTAGTAAAGGAAAAACAAACATATTTTTGGATTTTGATTAGGGGTTAGTAAACATAAACAAACAAAAAACAAATAAGAAACACACAGATGGTTGGTGATCCCAACAAGGTATAAACCCAAAGGTGAAAAGGATAAAAGAATCAATGGGTGATTTTGTTTAAATGCAATGATGCAGATGCAATGTGGAGAATCTTATGGGCAAAAAATAGGGTATTATAGATATCAACTATCAACCCATTAAAAATCAATTGCATGCCCTTCCTAAATTATCTTTTCACTACAAATTATTTATACTAAGAAATGGGCATTTAAATCTATAACTAACTATAAAGGGGATAAAGGATTTTGGGCTGGTTTATATTCCTTCCTATTTTGCCTATAATATAGAATGGTTATTAGAAGTTACTTAAATTCTCACATAATAAATAATGGTTATTGGAAGTTTCTTAAATCATTATCAATTCTATGTAACTACAACACACAAATACATGACTTTACACACTATCTCAATCCACATCATTTTAAAATGAATATTAAAATAGTGTATACACCATTTTTTTTAATGGAAGATGCAGCAGTGTGTAAAGAAGGAGCGGAAGATGACGATTATAGCATGGCATACACTTGTATACATAAACATTTATTTCTACCTGTTTTTTCTTCTCTGATTTTTTTTTCTTTTGTTTCCTTCATGAGAATGTTTATATATTAATTTTTTATTCTATGTTATTTAATTCTATTAGGGGTTTGTTTTGATCGGTCAGATTGCCATTAACTATTTTCAAGTTTTTATTTAAGACTTTGCATCCAATTTTCTTAATTTGTTAATTTATTCTCAATAAATATGTAAGAAGGAGCAAGATAAATCTTGACTACATAATAGATGACTCTAAATGATATTCAATGGTGTGTCTTTAATTTTCAATTGAAAATTCTTTTATGATATATATATATATATATATATATATATATATATATATATATATATATATATATATATATATATATATATATATATATATATATATATATATATATATATATATATATATATATAAAAAAAAACCGACCAATATTCAATAGTTAATATTTCATAGTTATGATATATCTTTCTTGCATCTCTTCTTTTTTTTAATTTGTAATTTTTTTAATTTGTATCTCTCTTTTAGTAACTAATATGTAATTTCTTCTCTCACCGCTTCATTCTTTTTACTTCATTTTATTATTCTCCACCCAATATAAAATATTTGGTGATATATGATATATGAAAATTTTACCTCATACCCTTATCATTAATTTTTTATCCCTATATTTTTAAAAATATTCTAATTCTACCATTTCTATTTATCAAATTATTTTATTTTTAATAGATATAAATTTTGCAACTTATGAAAAATTGTCTATCCCACACATAAAAATCGTTGCCTAATATATTAGGCAAGAATTTTATTTATTTTAGATCACAGTTTTTCCTTGTTTTTTCAATTTATGAAAAATAATATATCTTACGCATGAAAAATCGTTGTCCAGTACTTTAGGCAACAGTTTTTCCTTGTTACCTAAAATCAAGTTATTCGATGGAAAAAATTACATACGGATAACTTGCAATCAAGTTTTCCGGTATGTAACTTTTCTACCGGATAACTTGTAATCAAGTTTTCCGGTATATATTTTTTCTTTACCAATTAACTTACAATCAAGTTTCCCAATTTGTATTTTTTATTCACTGAGTAACTTGCCATCAAGTTATCCGGTTTGTAATTTTTCTTCACCGGATAACTTGTCATCAAGTTATCTGGTTCGTAATTTGTATTCACCAGATAACTTGCCATCAAGTTATCCGGTTTGTAATTTTTTTTCATCGAATAACTTAAGTTTAGACAATAGATATAAAATGTGGCCTAAAGTAATGGGTAACAGTTTTTCATGTGTAGGATATACTATTTTAAAAAATCATATCTATTAAATAATAAAATTATTTGATAAATGAAAAGGATAGAATTGAGATATTTAAAAAATGTATGGGTATAGGATTAATTATAAGGGTATGAGATAATATTGGTTTAATATTATAGTGATAATATATGTGATAATATTAATTGAATCGATAGATACAAATTATAGCATATTATTATATCAAATAATGATTAAAAATAATAAGAATGGTGTACCTTGTTGGATTGGAGAGATTACCGTCAGAGATAGTTGATATGAGAGGATTATTACATTCATTGTCGTTTAAGGTTTTTAGAGTATATTAATTATCTAATGGGACGACACTTAAATAGCTAAACGGCTGAGGGCTGGGACCTCTCATTGAGCTTAACTGAATAATTCAACCAATCACGGTTCATTCAGGCACAAAACTCAATCAAATAAATCCATCGATAATTAATGTTTAATAACAATTGACTATATTATAATTAATTAATTAATTGATTATGTAAATTCATTTGATTAATTAAATAATTAATCTAACAATATGTCCCTGCCACATATATGTACGTGGATTCGGCAGACGGGTACCTGTGAATTTTGAGATACCAGCGGGCAGCGGCTATTAACGGATATCCACGGATATTTTTTTAATTGTAATTTAATAATTTATCTTTTATTAAATAGAAATTTTACCTTTTTTTTTAATTAGAAGATTATGTGTAAATAGAAAATCTACCTATAGCTTTCCGTCGTGATTCAACAAGCTTGAAAAATATATATAATAAAACTATACTTTGAGAATGTGAGAAAAATGATCACATGATACATATTAATTTATAGAAACGTCAAACAAATAACAACATATTACACATTACACATGTGATTTAGTACATATACCAATAATTTAGTAGAATCTATTCTATAATAGTTGATTAATTTTTCTAAAGAAAAAATAATTAATATATATTAATTTTAAAGAATATTTAATTAATTTTATTAATTATAAACGGATACAAATATACGCGGGTACGGGTACCATTAAATCCATTTTATATCCGTAATAAAACGGGTAATTAAATATTTGTTTATATTATCCGTGGATACTCCGTTAAGGTATGCTACTTATATCTGTGACGGATTTTATCCACGTGTATCCGTGGATTCTGATTTTTTTGTCATCCATAATCTTACGGATCATTATCATTACAATTTTAATTTACATTAATAATAAATACATTTTATACATTTTATACTATATTAAATAAAATTTTATATTTCTCATATCACCATTAGCACAATAAATATTTTATTTTAATTAATATTTATTTTAGTTTAAAAAATAAACTTTTTACTATTAAATATTAAATATATTTTCTCTATCATCTTACATATCTTTCTTTTATATTTTAATATAATTATGATTTATTTTAAAATTATTATTATTATTATATCAAATAAATTTATCCGACCCGACTAATATGTAATTATATGGTTAATATATAATTGTATGTAACCATTATTAAATCTAACAAGACCGCAGCATGGACGTGGAGTCAACTATTCAAGATGATTTTACGTTAATGTCCGATATATGTTTTATCTTTTCCTGTTGTTATGTTTTTAACCTTTTTTTGTATACATTACAAAAAGACAACAATACTCAAACGGAAAGCATGGGTCTTTTTCTATTACTATATATTGCTATTGTTGGATAATAACAACTCTAAAATATTCACAAAACCTTCCACGTCATCATATTCACATATCACATCATACATACATACATGACCCCATGGGTCAATAGTGTGAATGTGACACAAGATGGTGATATTCATCATATTGTACATTAATTAATTAACTATTTAATAATTCATTAAGCCACAAACAGAATATGCAATCATTATATATTTGGAAAGAAAAAGACCATTAAACACTAACTAAAAAAATCAAATATCACAGAATCCATTCTCAACCCACTTGCAAGCATGCAACAAAATTCCCACTAACCTTTCTTTCTTTCTAGTTATGCATATTTAAAAGGTTTCTGCTGCTGTTAACATCATTTGATTTACTCACAAGCTCTTAATTATATATCATCTAAACAAAACCAAATTTTATATCATAATGTAATAATTAAAATATAATTTTTGGTGGGACTACACATTACAATATTAGGTATCTTTTCTTTTCTCTAAGTTTCTCATGACTTAGTGGCTTAAACTCGAATTGTCGCCATTTATAAAAGTTGACACAAAAAGGTAAGTGGTATTGGTATACCATTATGTTACAAATTTATATTTAATTCTATCGCGGAGTAACAATTTTTACATTTCAACATAATCAGAGATTCTGGATTCAAACTCTATCCTAAATATCTAGTAATATTTATAAAATAAATTGAGTGAAATTATATTATCTATTGAACTGTTATTCTGTTCGAATGATTAGTCTCTACAATTATATTTATTTTACTTTTTTTGTTTTTCCTAGAGACTATACTATTAATAATGAATATTTTATTATATGGTCCCTACAAACTTGTTCTATAATATAATATCTGAATATTATATGTCAAATGTTCCATAAGCACGAAGATTCCGGGATTCACATGTTTTAATTTTGTCTCGAGTTAGTTACTATGTGGCACTTCAATTTCAATTCAATTCCACATCTTCAATAATTGAGAATACTAGCACTTTGAGTAGAAAACCCTAGTTAATCAAATGATTAGATTTGTAGAATTATGGTTAAGGAGTGTGGCATTAATTATTGTAGGAAGAAAATGTAGGTGGATGGAACAGCCTTTGACATATCCCATGAACTAGTGGATATGTCATGTGGGAAGACAATAACAAGTTAATTAACCATAGACAATTACTTACGGCAACGGTTTGGAAGCTGTGCCAGGAAAGCTATTTGCATAAACAATACTATTGATTATTGTGTTTTATGTGAAGAAATTTTATAGGTAAGGACACAAGAATCCAACAAATTTGAAAAGGCTAGAACACTTGGCCCACTTTCTGTTATTGTTGGGGATCTTTATCTTTAGATTGTCGACCTCTTCCTTTTCTAACCAATTATGCCTAACAATAATACTAATTATAATATAATCAAGTTTTGTTTACCCTAGGAAGGTGCCAAAAATAATTTCTTTTTAGGAAAACAGAAAACTGATGCATTGTTATTTATTTATTTGGGGAATGTCCAACCTTAAAATCAGTATTTTTTATATTAATTTTTAAATAAAATCTTATACTATTTATCATGAATACAAATGAAATATTATATTATTTTAAATATAATATATTTTTAAGTATTATATAATTTCTTATAAATACTATAATATGTAAATATATTTTAAACTATATAAATTAATAATTATGTATTTAATATAACATAAACTAATAGAATATATATATATATATATATAAGTTGTGAAGAAAGTCTAAAAGAGAATGATCGAACAGTACAGATATAGAATATATAGAATATAATGAGGTGAAAAAATTAATATGTTCATAAAGATTAATATTTTTTTAAATTTAAAGTTAAACGATATAATGAATTATCTGTAGGCTATACAGGCTAGCCTTAATTGATAGTAGATTTTTAAAACCGAAATAAAAAGGCCTTAAAAGATATAGGCTTAAACATTATGATTTTTTATTTGACTGATCGATTTATAAGGGGAAATACATTTTGTCTAGAGTTGTTGAGTTAGTCCATATGAATGGGTCCGTTAGACATGGGAAATTATATAATTTAGAGCTTAAAACTATAGTCCATATTTTTCAGAATTTTTTTAACCTAACCCGTTATCTATTCAGACTAGTACATATGGGTCGTGGGTATTCCATTAGATCTACGTAACTATAAATTTTATAAAAAATATATATTAATTCTTATATCTTTTTATTCTAAAATAATATATTGATTTAACTCGACTCATTAAATTTTATATCTATTTTATCTAATTTTTCTTTTAAATATTATACATTAATATCATAAATATTTTTTCCTTATACAATTTAGACTTGTGTTGTATTTAAAAATACATTATAAAATTAATAAAAGATAATATAATATTTAAAAATGTATTATACTTAAAATAATATAATTTATAATTTCATTTACGATAAATATTTATGTGATTTTTATTTTTATTTTATTTTTAAAAAAAAAATCTTATTTAAGGTTAAGTAACCTAAAATTCATCTAGAATCGGATTCGGATAGTAATTTTTAAACTCATATTATAATATGACTTTTTTAACTCAATCATAAAAATTCCAGATTCACTAGGTCCGGCCGATTTAGGACCAGATAGCTCATTTTAACAGCTCTTATTTTAACGCATCAGACTACTTATATAATTATACTTCAACATTTAATTATTTTAAATGTAAATTGAAATTTTGAATTAATTTAGATACAAAATAAATAATTCTAAGATGCCAAAAAATATTCCTTAAAAAATGACAAAGTAAAAAAAATATATATGATGAAGTTATACTACTTATATAATTATACTTCAACATTTAATTATTTTAAATGTAAATTGAAATTTTGAATTAATTTAGATACAAAATAAAGAATTCTAAGATGCCAAAAAATATTCCTTAAAAAATGACAAATAAAAAAAATATATATGATGAAGTTATAAGATCACGATCTTTTGATTCTCATAGAAAGTGAACACAAGAGTGAGTAGAAAGTGGTGTGTTCACTATCATTTTCATTTGTGGTCTACTCACTTTCATTTTTTTAATTATGACATGACAATACCAAAAAGATGAATACTTCTTCAGTCCACTTTCTTGTTTCTTTTCATGACTTTATTAAATCCTAATCTAATTTTGTATTGACATACAAAAGTTTAGATGAGTGAGACACATCTTCTATAAAGTCAAATATAATTATCAACCTCAATGAGATTGTAGGCAAGAGAGAATGAGTGAAACCATTTTTTCAAAAAAGAAACAAATTGATGTGTAATCCCCCTCCGAACCTCTTTCAAATATCCTCTTTATATTTCATACTACAGTACGTCTTTAATTCATACATTGTAATTTTATAAATAAATAAAAAATCTAATTTTAGTAACTACAGTTAGTTAGGAACGCAAAAAAAAAAGTGAATATTCGCATGTAAAATCCATCAAATACGAATTCAATGTTTATTAAATATCCAAATATAAAATTAACGGATATTTAACTATATGTTAATTCACGGATATAAATATAAATTTGATGATATCCATGGATATTTGTATTCGTTAAAATTAATTAAATATTATTTTATTAAATCTAAAATTATTATTATTATAAACATGAAAGTATATTTATTATTATTATTATTATTATTATTATTATTATTATAAAAGTATATTTTATTATTATTATTGTTGAATGAAAGTATATTATTATTATTATTATTATTACTATTAATTTATTGAATCTTATATGATAAAAAATAAATTAATTGAAAATGATATATTTTGTTATTATTATTACTTTATATTAAATTTAAAACTATTTTTATATGTTTAAAACGACAATAAATTTAATTAATTATAATTTTTAATATATTCGTTATGAAGATAATAAAACACTTCATAATAATAATACTCATAATTTTTAATATATATATATATATATATATATATATATATATATATATATATATATATATATATATATATATATATATATATATATATATATATATATATATATATATATATATATATATATATATATATATATATATATCAAAAAGTACGGATATATGACAAATGGGTATGTCCACCCCCATTATAGGTTGCCCCGTAAAAATCCACAATAAAAAACGGAGCGAGTCAGAATGCACATAGTTAACAGTGTAGACTTAAAATCTAAATATCTAAATTTCTCATACGCGTGGACGAAATGGGATTGATCCATAGGCACTGTACTTTTTAGATCTAAAAGCCCAGAAAAAAATATGACGGCATAGAACATACATTAGAGAGTGAGGGTATAAACTTTGACCCGTTCTACATTTTGGTGCAGACAAAACGAACATGTCCAACAAATCTATGAGTATATAAGCACCGACTGTCATCCTTATCTACAACTAAAGTACATGTTTAATTCATACACAATTTATTAAAAGTAATTTTAATACTATTTAGAACTACTAGAATGTAAATGGACTTAATTATGGTGGTTTTTTATCTCAAAAATTAAAATAGAGGAAACTTCATTGAGGGGGTGAATAAGAGAACATGGCGGCATATTATAGATATGTCTGAAAGTTGCACAATGAAAAGAAATCTCCAACTAGGTCCAAAAATAATTAATCCATCATTGTATTATGGGCCATAGCTGAAAAATAGCGAGATACGCATCACATTCACGAAAAAGTATATAGATATTGGAGTTTAGACGGATAGCCATAAGTTGAGTTGCGTAAGATGGTTGAACTTTCCAACGTAACGTTGCATAAGAACATGCACTATCCCTTTACAATTTCTATCGATCACTTATAAACTTATCCAGAACACTTTCACTATCCCTTAACAATTTCTATTGGTCACTTATCCAGAACACTTTCGGTTGTGTGGATTGGATAAAGAATTGAAGGAGTTTTGGGATATTAGTTACATGTAACTTGACTAGTTTGGTGCCACAATAATAATAATATTAATAATGCAGTAAATGATCAAACTCTGCATGAAAAATCTAGACAATCGAGCTATCCCAAACGTTGGATAGTGTTTAACCTTACATATCAAAAGGCACTTTACATTACTCGTACCGGTGGTGACTTTTCATTCTGCCCACACCAACCCATGGGGGTCCCAACTTCAAAGTTGTAAGAAAACACTAACCTAACAGCTTAAACTAACATTTGTCTATCAAATGAAAATAAAATAAATGAAGGCCCAGATATATTTTCCTATTCAGACTAGTACCTTTTCATTCTGCTTACATTAAAAAAATAACAAGGCATGATCGTATAAGGAAACATTAAAACCAAAAAAATCTTATAATTTTTAAGCAAAACTATGGACACTTGATGGCTTTTGATCATCTCATAAACATTTGCATGCTGCAAAACTCAAATTACAACAGCAGCATCCCAACAACTAATGGTTAACATGTCAAACAAGATGCTGCAAAACTCAAATTACAACATCAGCATCCCAACATCTAATGGTTAACATGTCAAACGAGATGCTGTAAAACAAGATTATGGCAACATGTTCAAAATTGTAAGTATCGCCTAGTTATGCTACAAGAAAAACTTGAGCATAATCTAAAACTGTAAAATTTGTTTTGTATATTTTTTGGGAAAAAATAAAGAAAATACGTGAAATTTAACTCATTGAATCAAGATTTCATTTTCAAACTCAGCACGCAATCAAATGAAATTGTTGAATTGAGACCCTGATTTTCCACAAATGAATTACAAAATAAGAAACCAAAGGCAAGTAGGGCAAGAGCTAATCAAATTGAATTTTACAACAGAAAGGTGCAGAATCTCCCAAAAGCAAGTTCCACCACAAATAGAAGTTAAACCTTTCAGATAAAGCCCCCAATCAAAGACAAACAACATAAATCTCCACAAGTATCAGCAGCTCAATGTGCGCAAAGACAAACAACATAAATCTCCACAAGCATCAGCAGCTCAATGTGCACGAGCTCTACTACTTTCTGCACTTCTAATTGGATTGAAGTATGGATGGGCCTGCATAGCATTTAAGATTTGTTGACCAAACATTCTCTAAATGAGTAAATATTAGCAAACACTAGTATACCAAACAAATTTAGTAAAATACAAAAATTCCAACAACATTGAATACTTAACCTTCTATTCAACGCTTCTGTTTTTTATTTCTCAGCTAGTGACTTTGGAGCAATTTTTAACAAAAAAAAAAAGAGAAACAACGACAACCAAGCCTTATGGGTCGGCTACTTCAATCAAATTCCGCCAAAATGTTCTATCCAAAACCATGTTTCTATCCAATTCGTTAATATCAAGATCTTTAGTTTTTCTAGATCTTCCTAACAAAGAAAAAAATAGCAAACCCGAAAGAAAAAAACAAGTCCTAACTACAATTATCTAGAGAACCGGGCATAGATAATTAGAAACAATCATGTTGCCAAAAAAAATTGATTTACAGCGTAATTATCTAATTAACGGGGTTTCCTCAAAAAAATCACTGAAAAGAGGCAAAATTCAAATAAGGCAGGATTAACTTAAAAATGATGAAGCAACAGCTAAAGCCAAATCCCATATCAGAAGCCCGAAGTCCCCAAATGAAAGACCATGCTCAAATCAAAGCCTAAGTGCAGTAATAAAATACTAAAAGATTGGAATGTTACCATGGCTTCCTTGGCAGTGGGCCGTTCTTGGTGATCGTATCGTAGTAACTTGTCAACAAAGTCAACAGCCTTCATAAAAGTAGTGAAAGTTTAGACAATGTTGGTAAATTAAAACAATAAGTAGCTAATTATAATGTATACTACCTCAGGAACAGTCAAGTGTTGATTTTCAACATTAATAAACCTTTGCCATGGCTTTCGGCTGTGCCTGTTAAAACAATATTGGAGGTATCCTGTTAGTAGAAATAATAATAGTTTCACATGTATTTAACAAAAAAACATATATATTATATGCCAAATTATGAAAGCACAGAAACAAACCTCCCAATAAGTGCTGCAAGATGTGGGTCCAACTCAATGCGATACTTATTCAAATATGCATTTAATTCATCTGTCCCAAGTACCTATTGCATTAGAGAAAGAAAAAAAAAAAATAGTCAGTCTAAAATTTTCCATCTCTATCACTTCAATGTCTAAATAGCTTTTGAGCCATACTATAGCTATAACTAAACAATTGTCTTTTGTAGTTCTGAATCAACTCATAATTTGCTTTCAGAGGCACATATAAAAATATCAAAGAAACAAGGAAACTGTGTGTTTTGCCATGATAGGTACCAAAAAAATAAAGCAACAAGTTGGAAACAGAAAAAAGAAAGGCAACATCTCATTCCTAAAATCCAACATACAAATAATGCGTGTTTTTTAGAAGCCAACAGAAATATTTCATTTCTTCACAAAAGAGCATTGTTTTCACAAGACCACCGCCAAGTGGGCTAAATCAAGTACGCATAAATCGTTGAAGAGGAAAAGGCAACAATATGGAAAAGAACATGAGTTAAAAGAACAATGTAGACTTGCTACATAATAAAATTCCCAGTCAGAATATACAGTTAAAGATATGAATAGCCAAAGAATTAAACCATGAAGTACATGCAATATTGAATTATCTTCAAAACACACACAACCAAACAATCTGGCACAGATGCCACCTCTTCACAGGTTACACTTACCCTAGCTATCTTGACTAGTTGATCATAGTTGTCGTGTCCATAAAAGAACGGCTCCTTCCGGAATATCTACAACAGCCCACACCACAATAAAGCAGGAGACTTTAAATTGAACATTCTCTTTAAAAGGAAATTGCTCTGCTCTATCATGCTATTGTATTCTAAGGTTTAAGTCTACATTGAAAGAACTAAATACTATCATGCTATTATAAGGAAAGTGTGTTGCTTACAATCCCAGCAAACATACAACCAAGACTCCACAAATCTAGAGAGTAATCATAGTCTTGAAGATCAACAAGAAGCTCCGGACCTTTGAAATATCTACAAGCAAAGAACATATAAAGGAGATCAATTTGTGTGTGTAACTCAATGTGAGCAAATAACATATAAAGGAGATCATAGAGTGTGTGTAACTCAATGTGAGCAAAGAACATATAAGGTTTGGTTGTTGTTGTGTAACAAAAAGAAATCTATTAATATTCAAACTCTTTTTGAACATAAAAATGTTAGTAGTTTGTGGGAGTTGAATCAATGACCTCCTTATAACTCCAACCCTTATGGCATTCCCTCCAAAACCTTAATCTTCAAACTTCAATTTTAAAACGATGAGTTTAATTCAAGACTTCAAGTATATGTATAACCAAGCCTAATGGAGGATGGAAGGAGTAGTTGCAATGATTAAAGGAAATCAAAAGCAAACGAAGTAAGATGTATGAAACTGTTTCAAGTGATTATTTAATGATAATTAACAAATCATCTGAAAAAGAAAACGAGAGCACTTATTAAGGGGTATGAAACATGATTACACAGGTTCAAGCTCTGCAATGGGGTCCCTAGTGGGTCTCGCCCAATGTCTACCTGCTTTGTGAGTCCCATGAAAAAGAAAGAAGACACATAAGAGCAAGTGTACCTTGAAGCCACACGAACATTATATTCTTTCCCAGGATGATAGAATTCTGCAAGCCCCCAATCAATAAGGCGAAGCTTACGCTGAGCATGGTCAATCATTACATTGTGGGGCTTTACATCCCGATGCATGATTCCTTGCGAATGGCAGTAATCCAAGGCCTGGTAGAAGTTTAAAATAAATTAGCACTTCCAAGTTGATAGCCAAAAAAATTTGTAAAATAATGAAATTATGGGTTACAAATTGAGCAAAGCAGTACAGCAGTGACACTATAGTACATAGACTAACCAGGGGATATATGAACATGTATAACTAAATGCTAATAAGGAAACCTACAGACCGCATGAAAAGACATGTAGAAGGAGCTGCACAATCATAAACAGACAGACACATACATAAAAGTGGAAATACATTATCTCTGAGAATATAAATGGCTAAACTAAAGAAGCACGCAAGCCATCCTGATTAGAAGGGATTATTAAACTACAAGCAATTTCAAAAGAAAAAGGAACTGGTTCTCAAAAATGCCATTGCATAATCAAGACAAAGTGATATGTTTTTCATTCACACGAGCACCCACCGGCGAAGCAGAATTAAGTTCTATAACAACCCAATCCTGAGACACCAGGTCCAAAATGCAAAGTTCATTTACCCTACGCCTAAGACTGAAGTATTCATGAAGTATGTACAGCAAATGGTTCAAATCTTCATCAGTCTAAAATTTAATTAAACAAGAAAAACACAAAAATCAAATGCAATCAACCTTAAAATAAGAATCTAATACATCTCGAGTCCAAAAGATAAAGGAAAAAATGACAAAAAAAATTAATATTTGTAGCATGTTCATGTCGCCCATTAAAAATCAGAAGGTCATCAAACTTGCCTTTAGAAGTTCATAGATATAGTATCGTATGTCATAGTCTGACAATAAAGGATAAAGTACTTTAAAATCAGTGTTATTGACATATTCAAATATGAGACTTGGGGTCTTCGACTGCTGGTCTCTAACAATGTCAAGCAACTTAACAATATTGGGCCCTCCGCAAAGATTCTGTAATATTTTGATTTCTCTCTTGATCTGCATTAAAAATCAGAAGAATAGGTAGAGTTAAATACATAACCAGAGGATGGCAGTGGAAAATATAGCTGATCTCTATTCATAATAACCAAACAGAGCTAACCACTCCTAATTTTAAAAAGTTTTTAAATTAATAAAAAAATAGAAAACGGAGAATTAAATTCCCAGCACGGTACTTCGATATTCATATAAAAAATGGCCACAGATTGGAGTGTAACAGTTGCATAGAATGATGATGCACAAGCACTGCAGTTTAAGTGTTGAAGCACATCATTAACATAGCCTTAATACATAATAAGGTGGAGTCAGTTACAGATTAAATAATACAATTTAACACCAAGCCATCATGGCATGATGAAATTAGAGCACACTTCCATTAGACATGCCTGGCTTTGCCGGCTGTAAATTGTGAAAAATGGCTGTAGCCACTACTGTCATTCCGTCACAGCAGCCCATGGCAGAAACAGTACAAGAACTGACGTTTGTTATATTTTTGAAAGGGATATATAAAATTCCAAGAGTTTACGACCAATTTCTCGCTCAAATTTCACACGCAAACGACCTTTGCAAACTTAGCAGATTCCGCATCAGTCAACTTTGGGAAATTATTTATCTGTGAAATAGATGGATTCCATTCTATATCCGTGTTTCTTCTATCATCTCTTTCCCTGGTCATTATGATCTTTGATTCTTCCATGTTCTCTCTGGTTCTATTTTTCTGTTACTTCCTACATTTCCTCTTAGTTCTTGCGAAATTAAGACTACAACTCCTAATCTTCTAAGTTCTCTAAACTTTTTTTTGTTGTGGTTCAAATGTGGTACTGGTGGCTGTAACAGTGTAGTCCATGGTGGATGGCGGGCCATGGCGGAGAGCCAAAATCCCGCCATACCTGCTGCTTTGCAGTGCCATTATAGTGGATTATGGCAGAAAAATCCGCAATACCGGCCAATATTAACCATTGCGGTGAGCCCAAAAACTACCATGTATATCCCTGTGCCGCAATTTGATAACACTGGATGTATGGAATATTCAAGTCTAAATTTGTAAAAACTAATAAGATTTTGAGCTTGACATGCAATCATTGGGATGTGATTGTAAAAATCAAGTGTGTCTATGTAAATTAGTAAATTCATTCTATGGAAAGAAAAAGGCTTTAGCATAAAAGATAGCACAATTGGTCTATGTAAATTATAAGCAAACACACAAACAAAGATGATGTGTGTAATGTCTAATGCGTTGCAAATTGAGAAGATAGAAAATGGTGATGATAATGATGTTAGGAATGAATTAGGTTCAAAGAAGAATCCGGGCTACTCTATGTTGGAGGTACTCATAAGGGCTTCAGGAGCTGAAGAGCACACAATCTATAGAAGGGCAGAACAATTGCAAATGCCAAAAATTTCAGAAAAATAGATGTAAGTAACTTCTAATTATCATAACAACTTTCCCTAGTGATGTAATGTAACTAATATCTAATACTTATGCACATTCATTTGGGAGTGATTACACATTACATACAACAGCCAATCAATTTTTAACCCTAGAAATAAACCTTCCCCCAGCACACGCACATACAAAATATCAAATCAAAGTATATTGAATTATGTAAATGAAACTACAGCCTCAACAACCATATATCCATACAGAGTGAACATCTCCAGTTCATTCTGATGTTGCCTAAATCAAACCCTAATTAAGACCCAAATCCATAAGTCAAAAAAGGTTAAAATCCAAATATAACTCACCTTCTTCTTCTTCACAGGTTTGAGGATCTTGATAACACATTTTTCATTATCAGTGCAGTGAACCCCTTCAAACACCTCACTGTATTTCCCCCTACCGACCTTCCTCACCACCTCATAATCATCCTGCTCCCTGAAAATAACAGAAAAACACCAAATTAAACAAACAAAAAAGGAATCAACCAAGAACAAAACCCTAGCTAGAACTTCATTCGCCAAACACATACAATATATCAACGAAAAAGGAATCAACCAAGAATAAAACCCTAGCTAGAACTCCATTCGCCAAACACATACAATATATCAACAGAAATAAAAGAAATCGAAAATTAAAAGAGGTTACAAAAAAGATTATTAATTTTTCGTTACCCCCACTGAACGGTGAGGGTTTCGTAGTCCCAATATTCCTTAGGGCGAACGACGTTGATATCGGCATAAACCCTGGCCTTGGAGGAAGCGCCGGGTCGGCGAGTAGATTTTCCGAATTTCTGCGCCATGTCGTCGGGAGAAGGCCGCGGGCGGCGGCGATGGTCTTGAGGCGGTGACGGAGTTGCTGCGGACGCAGCAAGGCGGCGGAGGAAGAAAGAAGAGGGAAAAGAGAGAAAAGATTGTGGGGATTTATTATTACGAAAGGAGGAATGAGATTGAGATGTCCGAAAGAGAAAGACCAATCTATCGCGCGAGAAGTTGAATTGGATATGTCTTACGGCCATTAAATTGAAAATGGAAGAAGGAAAAATAACCCATATATATTAATAATTAAATATTGCAAGGAAAATAATTGAGAATTATATTAATTATTACTAGAGTATCAGAGAAAAAATTATGGAGACGTTTCTTCGTAAATATTACATAGATGTATTATTATATTGTGGAGATTGCTATTAATAGAGATATCTTTTTTTTTATGGTTTTGAGGTGATGGGGTCCTAAATGTAATTATAATAAAGGCATAACAAACATCAATGTATTAGAGACAACATCGTTGCACGGGGGCAGAGGAGATTGAGGAGTTCGATTCTGACATATGCAGTAGTTGATAGTATTTGTAATTTAGACTTTTGTTTGGTTGTGTTTTATTTTTATTTATTTCGACTTCATTATATATTTTGACTTTATTGTGTATGTCATGATGATTTATTTTGACTTTGAATTTATATATGTTATTTTTTGCATATCAGTTGTATGATTTAATGTTCATCATATAATGGGGCCTTAACATTTATAAATTGTAATTTTCATCTGAGAAACCATAAAAATAACTTAACTTTCATTGTTTTGACTGGTTACGGAGATTCATCTTCGTAAACCCTAAATAGAGATGCATTTTCTGATCAATAAATATTTAAAATGGATTTTTCAAAGAAGGGTGCATGGGGTGTTTGAAATATTTCGGAGATACGTCTATGAATCAGTTGTAACATTTTGAATTAAGACAATGGTGCATTCAAAGATACATCTTCGAAATCTGAGAGGCATTTTAGATTTTCCATGGGATGTTTTTCCACCCTATATGGTGGGATAAGAAATCTCCAAATAATTCAGCCCCGCAAACAGTACTTCATCATTTTTTAGTCACTTAAACTTTTAATCCAATTAAATTTTTTACCGACAGCAAATAATCGTATGAATCTTTAACCAATAAATTTTATAAAAACAGAATTATAAAATAATATTAATTGTAAACGAATTTTTGTTACAAGTGGAAAAAGGAAAAGAAAAATATTTTAAAAACAAAGTCTCACTAGCATCGGCTAGCAGAAAAGTGATTATTCATATTGGAGGCTCCGTAAAAGACCATCATTATCAGCTTCATGTTTTGCTAGTTAGTCGACACAAGCATTCTCCTCCCTAAAATCATGACTTATTTGATTTCGTCATTCCCTATAGAGAAGCTTTTTAATGTTAAGAAGAACTGTGGCATAGTGATGTCTAACATTAACAAACTTAGAGATAAGCTTGATAACAGAATTTTAGTCAGACTAACACATCAAGTCTTTGATTACAAGTTTACAAGTCATACGCAAACCGTGATATATCGTCATCATCTCAACAAAAAGAATGTTGGAATTACCAATATTATCTACAAAACCATGAGCCCAAGCTTCATCAGCATTTTGAATTAATCCACCAAAACCCCGAGACGTTGCGATTACCATGGCTACAGTCATCAATATTCAAAATCATATTACTACCTTTGTGTGTATTCCATTTGATCGTTCTTGTTAGATGAGACAGATTATTCTTGAGAAAATATTTAGTTAATAAATTAGCATAACTCACTATGATAGGTTTCAAAGCATATGAAGAAATCACTTCATTCGCAAGACACGGTTTGTTCCTAGCACGCCACAACCACTAGCAAGCAGCCAAAAAGATAGAGTTGACTTCGATGTCATGTCTAAGAAGAATAATGGATCTAATAAGCCAATAGATTTCCAAAAGCGTGTAGCAAATTCACAGTCCCTCGAGCAACGTAGAATCGTCTCACCATCTTGATTACATCTAGAACAAATATTTGTTTGGAGTATACTACAATGACACAACATTGATCTCGTAAGAATGGGATTTATAAAAGTTGTTCAAATGAAGAATTTCACCTTCTCAAGAGCAGGAATTGACACACCCACTTCCAAGAGTTATTGTTTGTTATATTTTGAACAAATTCAAGTCTGTTGAGCCAGTTATAACCATCCTGAGCAATATAGATACCATCTAAATTGTCTTTCTAGATTAACTGATCAAGGATCATAGGATTCAAATAAATAGGAAGCGCTTTCAGGTAGTCACAAACAATCGTAGAAATATTAGTATATAATTTCCAATTCTTATCCAAGTAAACATCATTCATTTGCGTTTCCAGGTCATGGATATCCACATAGAGAACCTCATCCGCTAATTTCCCTACCTTATACCAATTCGAAAATCACAAATATGAGTTCACAACCCCTAATCTAAATTTAAAATCATCTTTAAACCTAGAAAGAGTTTTCATAATTGTATTCCAAATAGTTGGTCCTAGTTTCTTTTCATATTAAGAAATATTTCTTCATCGGTGTACTTATACTTAAAAACTTGGACCCATAGGGAATCACAATCCCGATGGAGAACCTAAACCAGTTTACTCAATATAGAAGTATTGACCTTTATTGCTTTTCGGATCCCAAGACCACCCAATTTTTTAGGCTTAATGATTTAATTTCAGCCAACCAGATGCACACCAGAGTTTGAATTACCTTTCAATAAAAAATTATTACGCATCATATCAATATAATCATAAGTTGGTTGCGATAGTCAAGACACTTACATATGATAAATGGGGATGGAGTTCAGGACATACATAATCATATTCAAATGACAAGCATTGTTTAACACTTTATGTTGCCAAAATATTAACCTCTAACTGATATTCTCCTATAGGAACTCAAAGTACTTTCGTTGAAAACGATCATGCAACATATGGAAGCCCAAATATTTATCTAAAGTAAGAGTTTGTTTGATACCTAATGTTATAGACAATTAAATCCATTTTACTACTCTAAGTGGTAACAAAGAAGAACACTTTTGATTTTACAACATTCACTTTAGGTCAAAAAACATGGCAAACGATTGCAGATATCAAAAATTATTTATGCTTGTGAGTTAGAAATCTTCACAAAAAGAACAACATCATCAACAAAAAATAAATGCGATAGAAATTGTCCATTACAAGATAAGCTAACAAGTTTCTAATTGCCTTCATCAACTACCCTAATGATTGTCTGCGATAAGAATTTCATGTAAATGACAAAGAGATAGGTTGAAATGGGGTCACATTGGCGTAATTGTAATGCCCTGTATAATATATACCTAGATTAATACCATATAAGTGTTTATTTGGTATTGACACCATCATAAGTGTCTAATAGCACAATTCACATTCTTGACCAATACTAAAATATAATACAGACTATGGTACATGTAACACCCTAATTTTTGTCCCTAAGTTTGTGTTTGCATTTGCATCATTTTGCATACAAACAAGATCACGCACTGGTTCCTCGGTCCTTTTTGGTTGCAGGGTTATACCTCACAGGGGATCACCATTACTTTTATGTGTTTTTATTTGTTTATGAAATTCTGTGATCAGGTATGAGATGTCCTAAGAGATGTCCCAACACTTGATAGGACACTTGACAAATTTAACCAAAACTTAAATAGCAAGAAAAGTAAACAACACAGAAGTTTGTTAACCCAGTTCAGTGTATAACCACACCTACATCTGGAGGCTACCAAGCCAGGAGGAAATCCACTATAAGTATTATTAATTCTAGACTTAAACCACCCTGTTTAATCTATCACTTAATAACTACCCAATGAAATTTCTACCTAAGACACACCTTAGATAAGAGTACCCTACTCACTCCCCCTCAATCACACAGTGATCAAGTTTACAAGTTTACAAAAATTGAAGACATCCTTCAAACAATACAGCTTGATCTTACTTAACAGTTTCAATCAAGTCACAAATGCACTTTTGCTTAAAATCTTATAAAGTGGTACAATTAAACAACCTGCTATTAAAACACTAGACACCCTATTTGGTCTTCTGAAATTAGTACTCAATTCTATGAGTTTCTGTTGCTTAAATAGGTATCTGTAATTTGGGCTTTCTGCAGAGGATCCAGCCCTAATGCGCATGCAGCTTCCACCTTGAATTTAGGGTTTGTTACCTCCTAGATTCTAGGTGATTTAGGTCTTCTGTTTTAATCTGAATCTTCAATATAAAACTCCCTACAGATGCGCCTTGTTCTGTTTTTAACCATCATTAATTAATTCCAGATAACTCTCCTTAAATATCTCTGATCAGTTAATCATTAATTAATTCTGGTAGCAGGTCTGAGATGTCTCAACATCTGTTGGGACATCCTGAAAAACTGAACTGAAGTTATTTACACAATGTCCCAACATCTGATGAGACATCCTGAAATAAGTTCACATACTCTGTTTGATAATGTCCCAACATCTGATAGGACATTCTGAACTGAATTCAACATTTCTTGTTGGTCAAAAATTCTGCCAATTCTTAAACATCTACAAACTCCCCCTTTGGCTAATTTTTGGCTAACATCTTTTCTGGTTTTCAGAGTGCAGCAGAAGTTCTTTTTATCAGAGTATAGCATTACTTTTCTGTTGATTCTTATTTGAGATTACTCCCCCTCAAACATATATGTATCCAATCTTGTTGCAACAGAAAAACACTTATTCAGTTCAGAAGCAAACAAACAGATTTTTTCATTCATACTTAAACAGCAATTACAATAATTTGATGTTGTTCTCCCCCTTGGTAGACACAAAATTAGGGGCCAAAGACACTATTCAAAATACATTGTTGTCATTACATTTGCCTCACATACATTGATCACTCAGATTCATCACTCTCAGTTTCTTCCTCCACTTCAGTTTCTTTATCAGCTTCACTTTCTTCATCAGCTTCACTGTCTTCATCAGATGCAGCATTCTGATCTTCTTCACTTTCCAACCTTTTAATGATTTCCTCAAGCTTCTGCTTTCTAGCTTCAAGCTCTTTGCAGGTGCTTTTGAGTTCAGCAATTAAAGCCTTCTTGGAGATTGGATTCCTAGTAGTTGAAGGACCTGCAGATGTCCCAGAAGGTGCTTCAACATCTGCTGCATGATGACTGAGGAATAACTTGTAGTGAAAAGCCAATGGGCTTTCTCTTTTGCAGGCTGTATCCTTGTCAGTGAGAATTCCAGGGTATTGATTGAGCACAATACCACACAGCAAAGATGGAAAAGTTATTGGCAGCTTTGTTGCAGAAGAGATGGCATGCTTCATAGTCTGATCAAAAATATAAGCTCCATAATCCATCTTGGTTTGAGTTCCCACAGCATAGATGAATCTGGCCAGACCAGTTGAGATTGAAGAAGTGTGGTTGGTAGGCACCCAGTTAGCAGTTCCAATCCTGTTCAGCATGGCATACTTTCTGGTAAGCATGCTCACAGAGAGCTTTCCCTTCACAGGCCAAGCCTTGACCTGATTTGTAGTGATCACCTTACAGATTTGATTATCTGTTTTGCCTAGCTCATTTGGTCCATCTGTTTCTCTTCCTAGGTATTGATTTATGATTTGAGGAGAGAACTCAACACACTTACCTCTCACAAACACTTTTCTGAACTCAGATGACTTACCATTTGAGCAATCCTCCTGAAGATTCACAATGAACTCTTTGACAAGAAGTTCATAGCAGGGAGAGAACTCTGAGACTGTCTTGAATAGTCCTGCAGCAGAGATGAGGTCAATCAGTTCTGTGCACTCAAGTGCATTGCTGCTCAGTTCTCTTTCTAGAGCAACCCTTCTTTGGTACACATATTTCCATCTGTTGACACTGGAGACATGATGGAACGATATGTTGTCCAAGGGAGCTTCTGGAACAGTAGTTGAAGCTCTGGATGATGCTGGTCTCTTCTTGGGAGGAGATGTTAGGACATCTGATCCAACATCTGAATCTGATGGTGTGGCAGCTTTTCTCTTCTGGGTTTGGACTTTGCTCCATGGTTTTGTTGGACCAAAGGTAGCTTTAGCCTTGCCTTTCTTTGGACTAGCCTTCTTCTTCTCAGGGATTGTTGCTTCAGCTTGCATCTTGCCTTTCCTGGACCTTAGCCTTTTGGCTATGCTGGGTTTAACAGATGCTATGATTTCTGCATCAGAGTCCTGCTCCATGTTGACCACTGGAGGAGATTGAGCAGTCTCCTCTTCAGCTGTTTGATCAGCAGGGATTTGATCTTCATTTGAGGCTTTGATCTGATCCTCAGAGTTTTCTTTATCACTTTCACTTGAGGCCTTTTTCTGGTCCTCAGTCTGTTCAGTATCAGCATCAGATGAATTTTCTTTCTCATCTGCAGATGTTCCAACATCTATTGGGACATCTTGTTCTGCAGGAGTGTCCTTTGCAGTTTGAGCTGGTTCTTCTTGAGGTGCAGGCATTGTGTTCAGAGGAATAGAGATTCCACTCACCTTTCTTTGTTCAAACAGAATTTGAGTGACAATCTCCTTGATTGAATCATCCACATATTGTGAAGATTTAGGGGGCATGTTAGCTGGAGAGGGAGTGCCTTTAGCTTTGCTTCTGACTTGATCTTTACCTCTCTTTGGATTTCTTGCCTTTTTAGTGTGAGAAACGCTTCCCCTGAGTTCGTCCAATGGGGTTGATTGCATTGGTACTACAGAAATGGGAGTGGCATGAACTACGTCTTCTTGATTGAGAACTTCTTCAGTTGAGTTAGGGTTTTGAGACATTGTTGAGGAAGATGGATAGAAAGCTTTAGGGTTTTTAATTTCTGGAGAATAGCTGGTTAATGTGATTCGCTTGTGATAGTATGATGGGAATCTTGATAGCTGATTATAAGCAGTTACTAAATAAGTAGCCGTTACAGTGCAAATGATTAGAGCTGGAATTCCCAAGGATCTTGTCCAGATTAGTTTTGCCATCTGGACCTTATGCCATACAATGTCATATGACATGTTGGCACATCTCATTAACTGCTAGATATCACATAAACAGATTCCAAGTTTGCCCCTTAAGTTCTCAAATTGTGTAGCATCCAATGCTTTGGTAAAGATATCAGCTAACTGCAGATTTGTAGCTACATGCTCCAATGAAATCACCTTTTCTTCTACAAGATCTCTGATGAAATGATGTCTGATATCAATATGCTTTGTCCTGTTATGTTGGATAGGATTCTTTGATATGTTGATTGCACTTAAGTTGTCATAGTACAATGTCATGACATCCTGTGGGACATTGTACTCAGTGAGCATCTGCTTCATCCAAACCAACTGAGAACAACTGCTACCTGCTGCTATATACTCAGCTTCAGCTGTAGATAAGGATACACAATTCTGTTTCTTACTGAACCAAGAAATCAGATTGTTTCCTAGAAAGAAGCATCCTCCTGAAGTGCTTTTTCTGTCATCAGCACTTCCTGCCCAATCAGCATCACAGAAGCCAGTGAGAATTGGTTTGCAACCATGAAAGTACATTATGCCATAGTCACAAGTACCATTAACATATTTAAGGATTCTCTTGACTTGATTGAGATGACTGACTTTTGGATCAGCTTGATATCTTGCACAAACTCCTACTGCAAAAGCAATGTCTGGTCTGCTAGCAGTCAAGTATAGCAAGCTTCCAATCATGCTTCTGTATAAGCTTTGATCTACATTCTCACCCTTTTCATCTTTAGTCAGCTTTAAATGTGTGGGGGCAGGAGTTCTCTTGTGAGCAGCATTTTCCATTCCAAATTTCTTGACTATGTTCTTGGAATACTTGCTTTGTGAGATGAACATTGAGTCTTCCATTTGCTTTATTTGCAGACCAAGAAAGTAGGTTAATTCTCCTACTAGGCTCATTTCAAATTCAGATTCCATCGGCTTGACAAAATGTTTGACCATCCTGTCAGACATCCCACCAAAGACAATGTCATCAACATATATTTGTGCAATCATGACATTTCCTTCTTCATCTTTAACAAACAGGGTTTTATCAATTCCACCTTTTCTGTATCCTTGCTTGATAAGAAATGTGGTCAGTCTTTCATACCATGCCCTTGGAGCTTTCTTCAAACCATAAAGTGCCTTCTTTAGTTTGTATACATGATTTGGACAGTTTGGATCAACAAATCCTTTAGGTTGTTCTACATATACTTCTTCATTAAGGTAGCCATTTAAAAAGGCACTTTTCACATCCATTTGAAATAGCTTGAACTTCAAGATACAAGCAATTCCCAACAGTAGTCTTATTGATTCAAGCCTTGCTACTGGTGCAAAGGTTTCATCAAAGTCTACCCCTTCAATTTGAGTGTATCCTTGAGCCACAAGTCTAGCTTTGTTCTTTGTAACAACTCCTTGTTCATTTGACTTGTTCTTATACACCCATTTTGTACCAATCACATTTATGTCATCAGGTCTAGGAACAAGATTCCACACTTCATTCCTTGTGAATTGACCTAATTCCTCTTGCATAGCACAAATCCAGTATTCATCAGTGAGAGCTTCCTTGATATTTTTAGGTTCTATTTTGGAAACAAAACAAGAACCTGAAATCACTTATCTTGATCTAGTGCTCACACCTCTGTTGGGATCACCAATTATCAAATCTTTGGGATGATCCTTTTGTATTCTGATGGAAGGAGGTTTGCTTGATTCTTCTGTCCTTGTATCAGTTTGAGTGAAGTTATATTGATCATTCTTTTCTTCAGCTTCAATCTTGATATCAGCAGATGTTCCAACATCTTCTGGGACATCTGTAGGAGCATCATCAATTATCACATTTATGGATTCCATGATAACCTTGGATCTAGAATTAAATACTCTATATGCTCTGCTGTTTATGGAGTATCCAAGGAAAATCCCTTCATCACTTTTAGGATCCATTTTTCTTCTTTGCTCCCTATCTTCCAGAATATAACAGATACTTCCAAAAATATGGAAGTACTTAACTGTGGGTTTTCTGCCCTTCCAGACTTCATATATTGTGGACAAAGTTCCTTTCCTTAAAGTAACTCTGTTATGGATGTAACAGGCAGTGTTCATAGCTTCAGCCCAAAAGTATAGAGGTAACTTTTTAGCATGGATCATAGCTCTTGCTGATTCTTGAATGGTTCTATTCTTCCTTTCAACAATCCCATTCTGTTGAGGAGTGATAGGTGAAGAATACTCATGATTGATTCCTTCTGAAGAGCAGAAATCTAAGAACTTTTGATTCTCAAATTCTTTTCCATGATCACTTCTTATTCTGATCACACAGCTGGATTTTTCCCTTTGCAATCTTTGACATAATTCTTTGAATACATCAAATACATCTGACTTTTCTTTGATGAAGTTTATCCATGTATATCTTGAAAAATCATCAACCACAACATAGGCATACCTCTTACCACCAAGACTTTCAACCTGCATAGGTCCCATAAGATCCATATGTAGAAGTTCCAAAACTTTGGAAGTTGTCAGATGTTGGAGCTTTGGATGGGACATCTTGGTTTGCTTGCCTATTTGACATTCACCACATATTTTGCCATCATCAATCTTCAGTTTAGGAATACCTCTTACAGCATCCATAGATATGATCTTCTTTATGCCTCTGAAATGAAGATGACCTAGTCTTTGATGCCACAGTTTCACTTCTTCTTCTTTAGCTAGAGAGCAGGTTGAAGTGAGACTGAGATTTTGGGATTCCCACATGTAACAGTTGTCTTTAGATCTGGCTCCTTTCATGACAACCTCTTGTTCTTTGTTAGTCACTATACATTCAGATTTGGTAAAGTTTACACTGTATCCTTGATCACATAGTTGACTTATGCTGATCAGGTTAGCAGTTAAACCTTTAACTAGCAGCACATCATCTAGTCTTGGAACATCTTGACAATCCAAGGTTCCAACTCCCTTGATTTCTCCTTTAGCTCCATCTCCAAAGGTAACATACCTGGATGAATGTGATTTTAAGTTTACTAGCAAATTCTTCAATCCAGTCATGTGTCTTGAGCATCCACTGTCAAAGTACCAGTCTTCTTTAGCTGATACTCTCAGAGATGTATGTGCTATGTATGCAGTACTTTTCTTTGACCAGATAAGTTGAGATTTCTTTTGATGCCTCTGCCCTGTGTGTTGTTCAGCTGATCTCCAAGCTTGATTGTTGATCTGGTTCTTGGTTATGTGGCTTTGATCAGTCTGAATGTCAGCTTTTGGTCTCCAAACCTTCTTGATGACCTCTGTCTTCTGCTTAGGAGGTTGCTGATTTCTTTGATGTCTATGCAGCACTTCCTTGGTACCTTCTACTTTCTGCTTGGAAGGTTGCTGATACATCTGATTTGGATATCCATGTAGCTTATAACAGTGAGGTTTGATATGCCCAAATCTTCCACAGTGATGGCATCTCCATCTTTGATACTTCTTCTTCATTTTGTTCTTTCCAGAATGTTGAGACATCTGTTGGAACATTATGTTTGTCTTTGTGTTCTGATGTTGGAGCATCTGTTGGGACATCTTGTTTGACTGTGTAGTTTTTGAAGTAGTTTTGCTAGATCTGGCTTCATCTCTGTTATATCCCAGTCCACTTTTGTCCCCTGAATGTTTATTATTGCTGAGAATAACATCCAGTGTGTTTGAGCTGTTGTTCAACATTCTAACAGATTTGGACATATGTTCCAACTTAGAGTTGAGAAGGCTTACTTCACTTTTTAAGGTGTCAATGATCTCCTGATCATTTGCTTTGTCATCTTCTAATGCCTCATTCTGCTTCTTTAGCTTTATAACTTCACTGCATATTTCAGTGCTTCTCTTGTATAGATCTTTGAAAGCTTGCTCAAGATCTGCATAAGTAAGCTCTCCACAACTGGAATCACTATCATATTCACACAGTCCAGCTAAAGCAGTAATATGCTTAGCTGATTCTTCTTCTGAATCTCCTCCTGAGTCTTCATCAGACCAGGTTACAGATAGTCCCTTCTTTTGTCTTTTTAAGAAGGTAGGACATTCCTTCTTGATGTGTCCATATCCTTCACATCCGTGGCACTTGATTCCTTCTTGACTGGTCTTTTCAGCATAATTTGACTTTTTATTAGCATCATAAGGTCTCCTGTTCTCAGAAGAGTTTGTGTATTTTCCACTGGATTTGGATTTGCCATCCATTCCTCTGAGAATCTGTTTGAATTGTCTTCCAAGCATAGCTAGGTTTTCTGATAAGCTTTTACCATTTTCTGATTCATCATCTTCTTCTTCATCAGTATTTGACACCAATGCTATGCTTTTGTTCTTTTTAACATTTGTCTCATTCATTCCCATCTCAAAAGTTTGAAGGGAGCCAATGAGTTCTTCAACTTTCATGGAGCATATGTCTTGAGCTTCTTCTATTGCTGTGACTTTCATGTCAAATCTTTTTGGCAAAGATCTGAGAATCTTTCTTACCAGCTTTTCATCAGTCATCTTTTCTCCCAAAGCTCCAGAAGTATTGGCTATATCCAAGATGTTCATGTAGAACTCATGAATTGATTCATCTTCCTTCATCCTCAAGTTTTCAAACTTGGTGGTGAGAAGTTGAAGTCTTGACATTTTTACTTTTGATGTTCCTTCATGAGTTGTTTTGAGAGTGTCCCAAACATCTTTGGCCAGCTCACAATGATGCACAAGTCTGAAAATATTCCTATCAATGCCATTGAATAAGGCATTTAAGGCTTTTGAGTTGCCTAGTGCTGAATCTTCTTCCTCCTTACTCCATTCTTCTTCAGGTTTCAGCACTTTTGATCCATCTTTGGTGTCTTGGACAGGATGATCCCATCCAACATTTACTGCTCTCCATGCCCTGTTGTCAAGTGATCTTAAGAATGCAATCATTCTTGGCTTCCAGTAGTCATAATTAGATCCATCCAGTATAGGTGGTCTATTTACTGACCCTAAATCTCTGTCCATGTTACAGAATTTGTATTCCCTAGATCTCACCCAGTATAAACAGGCAGGGTGCCTGCTCTGATGCCAATTGAAATTCTGTGATCAGGTATGAGATGTCCTAAGAGATGTCCCAACACTTGATAGGACACTTGACAAATTTAACCAAAACTTAAATAGCAAGAAAAGTAAACAACATAGAAGTTTGTTAACCCAGTTCAGTGTATAACCACACCTACATCTGGAGGCTACCAAGCCAGGAGGAAATCCACTATAAGTATTATTAATTCTAGACTTAAACCACCCTGTTTAATCTATCACTTAATAACTACCCAATGCAATTTCTACCTAAGACACACCTTAGATAAGAGTACCCTACTCACTCCCCCTCAATCACACAGTGATCAAGTTTACAAGTTTACAAAAATTGAAGACATCCTTCAAACAATACAGCTTGATCTTACTTAACAGTTTCAATCAAGTCACAAATGCACTTTTGCTTAAAAGCTTATAAATTGGTACAATTAAACAACCTGCTATTAAAACACTAGACACCCTATTTGGTCTTCTGAAATTAGTACTCAATTCTATGAGTTTCTGTTGCTTAAATAGGTATCTGTAATTTGGGCTTTCTGCAGAGGATCCAGCCCTAATGCGCATGCAGCTTCCACCTTGAATTTAGGGTTTGTTACCTCCTAGATTCTAGGTGATTTAGGTCTTCTGTTTTAATCTGAATCTTCAATATAAAACTCCCTACAGATGCTCCTTGTTCTGTTTTTAACCATCATTAATTAATTCCAGATAACTCTCCTTAAATATCTCTGATCAGTTAATCATTAATTAATTCTGGTAGCAGGTCTGAGATGTCTCAACATCTGTTGGGACATCCTGAAAAACTGAACTGAAGTTATTTACACAATGTCCCAACATCTGATGAGACATCCTGAAATAAGTTCACATACTCTGTTTGATAATGTCCCAACATCTGATAGGACATTCTGAACTGAATTCAACATTTCTTGTTGGTCAAAAATTCTGCTAATTCTTAAACATCTACAGTTTATGTTTACTAACCCTTAATTAAAATCCAAAAATATTTTGTTTTCTTTTATTAACATTTTCAAGGGAAGAGAAGGTCAAAAATACCAAAAATCGCAGTCCCACAACTCGAATGAATTTCACTGATAAAAAGTCGAAGTTGGTCCGCAAACAATTCAAATTTATTTGATAAAGGATTTCCCAAGTTTTAATAGCTTTATTCAATAAATTATAAGGTTCATGTGTTTATTTTCATGCCTTCTTCGACAAGCAAAAGAATCAAGCTCAGAGCCAATATAATCCAGTCAACAGAGCATTTTTCAAGATTTTGCATTGTGCAATCGATTGCACCCTGTGTATTTTGCCCAGATTTTGAAATTTTCAGCAGTGCAATCGATTGTACCAATGTGTAAATCGATTGCACGAGGGTGAATTTGGCAAAAAATCAGCATTTTTCAAGTATTGAGGCATTTGGCACCAATTTTATCATTTGAGAATATTCTATACCACTTCACTTTTATTCCTCTACATCACTTTGATCATTTCCCACCATATACCCTCACTAATGACCACTCTTTTATGAATTTCCCTCCAATTTTAATTCCAAGCCTAATTTTAATTATATAAGCCTAATTTCATTCCACCAAATACCCATACCTAAACTCTTTAAATGGAGGCATCATTTCATTCATTTTACAAGCTTTTGATAGCCAAATCCATTATTGCAAAATATATCCTCAACTACCAAAAATCACCAAAGTTCTTTTTCTTTTGAAAGTTATCAAGAATTCACATTGAATTCTTGACTAACTTTGAGCTAAACCTTCATTCTTTTCATTTTTCTTCATCAATTTTAGTAGATCAAGCTTGCTTGTGGATTAATTAAGAGTTTGTTCTTGGTAATTCATCTTCCTCCGTTGTTACATCTTATTCATCATCATCAAAAATGTAGATCTTGGTTGATTCTTGTTGCTTGATCTTTGGATCTTGCAATTGTGTTCTTATTGGTGTTATTTGTTGTAAAAATTTAGTGGAAAATTTGTGTTCAATTGAATCCATGATCATAAGGTGTTTGAAGGATTTGGATTTTTCCATTTGAAAGCTGATTTTTGAAAACTTCACAGTGTGCAATCAATTGCAGTGTTACTGCAATCGATTGCACTGCCCTGTTTTTTCACATTATGTTGAGTTTTTTCTCAGTGTAATCGATTTGCACACTGGTGCAATCAATTTGCACTGAGACAAAATGTATTTTTGGCTTTTTTTCTTGGACAGTTTTGCTTCCTTTTTCCCCTTTCTTCTTATTTTTACCTTGGGAGACATTTTTTTGGACTGATTTTTCTTTAATTTCAATGTACTTTGGGTGTAGATTATAGTGGTTAATGTTTATTAGTTCAAATTTATCTCTAAGTGAATTATTTAATTCACTTTAGGTATTTTGCATTAGTGATACATTTTTATACTTGAATCCACCAAAATGAGTGATTGAACTTAGAGATGAAAGAATACAATAAGTTTAACTCAATTTGGTATTCATCTTTATTTTCGTGCGGCATTACATTCAAATGGCGATTTACATATCGTTTAACTAGCATGTATTAGCACTAACGTTGTTAACCTTAATTGGTTTTGGCCTGCCTCATTTGTAGGGTAATTACTCTGTAAATTATTCGGCAATTGATTAACATATACCTAAATGTGTCCCTAATTCAGAATAAAAATCCAATTGGATACTTGCACTTTCATGGACCGGACCTCGTGTTGGTCGCGTAATCCCAAAGTGGTTAGTCATTTGTGTTAGATCCACGACTTTTGAAGCTTGATACGTAGTTGCTTTGGGTATCTCAATCTTCTTTCAAGTTTCATCGAATTTGGGTCTAATCGTATCGGTTAATCACTATAGTGTAAGATACTAAGCGGAATCGGTTTTCTTTTCAGTTTTAGCATTAAAAGCCTTGTTCCTCTCTGGTTATGGATGATTAAGTTCACCATATTATTATTATGTACATATTATTACTACTATTACTATACTAACATTTTAATTTCCTCTTGCATCTTATCCTCTTTATTTTTGTCTCTTGCTCCCCTATCTCTTTTACTTTTATTATGCTTTATCATTCATTATTATGTTTATGTTTATGTTCATATATCCTTGTGTTTTTTTCCTTTGTCCATTTGGACACAAAAATATTAATAAAGGATTAAAGCTCTAAAACACTTGTGATCTTGATATTGGATTATGGTTACTATCCTTAGCATTGAAATTGGAGTGTTGGACTTAGATCCTAGGACCTTCCATTTACTTTGATCATCATGGAGTTGGTACTTTAGCCTTTATTTGGCCATTTTTCTAGCTTATGCTCTTAAGGATGGAACTCTTGTGCTTATGCTTGGAAGTCATCAATTTGGTTAGATCGTTCCTCCTTTATCTCTTTTATTTTCTTTTTAGGATAGCCTATTAATCTCCTCCCCTTCTTCAATTTTCAAAATTTCCCTTCTTTTTCAAAGGATTCTTGTTTTAAAAACCTTCACCTCTTTAATAAATAAAACTTTGACTTTTTGTCAAGTGGCTTTTTACTTATTCTTTTCTTAAAAATAAATGTCAATGAACTTAATCATCTTGACTTTTAATTCAAAAATAAAAAGAACTAAACTCATTTAAGTGGTTGTATGCCTTTGTGCACCTTTTTTTGTTTTCTTTGCAAGTTTAGACTATGAGTCATTCTTCTCTAGTCGAGTGCAAGTCTCTCATATCTCCATGGTTGTAGTTTGATGTAATTAAGTCTCTTGTCATTTGTGGGGGTTTAGTGGCATACTCGTCGATTTTATCTGAGTTGACGCCCTCCCCATAATGATGTATGAGTCCATGCCCTCATTCTCATTGTAGATTTGTGAATCTATCCACTTGAAAAATGACAAATTGTCTTCACTTAATAAAATTAATCAAAATCAACCAATTTTCACTATTTGTACCACAAACTATGGGATCTTGATCTTACATTGCACATTGTGGATACGTAGGCATGAGGTGGTAAACCTTTCCAAACACAAAAACATTAAAAATTAATTCTTTTCGTATCCCCCCACTCTCATTTATCAAACTATTTTCAAACCAAAAGCAATAATTTTTTCAAAGGGCTCCCGTGGAGTACCACGAACATTTTTGGTGCTTAAAACCTTCATATTTTGTAACCTATCCCCTTACCTTTTCTTTGCTTGTCATTTTGTAACCTATACCACTCTCATTTATTAAACCATTTTCAAACAGAAAGCAATAATTTTTTCAAAGGGCTCCCATGGAGTACCACAAATATTTTGGGTGCTTAAAACCTTCTCATTTTGTAACTTATCCCCTTACCTTTTCTCTTCTTGTTTCTTTAGCTTTTATATTCATCAGAATTTCTTCGCTCTTTTTTCCTTTTCCTCTTGGAATAAAATAAAAGCACGGTGACGACTCTGTTTACTTTGAGTTAAGTTAATTGATAGCTTACACTCATGATTTCTCTGCTACAGAAAAGTGGTGACTCTGCTGGGGAGTAACCTCTAAGTAGATTTGGCCTACTTTGATTTATTTATTGCTTTGGTTTGATTTATTTGTTATTGCTTGTTCTATTTTGGGTTGGTGATCCTTTGTGAGTGATATAGATCTTGTACCCGAATCTGAGTAAACTTATGATAGGACGGAGATATTCGAAGAGATATGTGGCAGAGTAGTCCAATGCGATATCAATTCCATAATCACCACTCAGTTAGGCTCTCTCAGATTACTGATGTCATAGCGAGTAATTGTATCATGACATTACTTTTCCAACGTGGAACTGATCATGTTGAGGACCGTAGAACCCTTAATCCAACCAAGCCATTTTAGGAACGTAGTGTGGAAGTTATCTAGGTGTAAACCTAGGTTGGTTGTCACGCAATACTACACTTGGACGAGGTCTTCTTGAGGAAATTATCGGTTGGGAAGTAGTCCAATGTACCAATGGTATCCGAAGGATGGCTGCTAACTCCAGGAACCTCTGTTAGAACCATTTTGGTTTTGTACAGGTACAATGAAGAAAGAACCTTAGTACATACCTTTATGGGTTAGTGTTTTTGTCCCTTGACCTCATGCTCGTGATTAGAACCTTGACCCATGTGCTTTGTGTGATCTTGTTTGTGTTTGTTGCATATATACATTCACGCATTCATGTGCATTATTCTCAAGATTTTAAGGGACTTATAAGCACTTTTGCCAATATTTCAGATGTCTTTGGTTTTGAATATCTAAAGGAAGAATACCCATAAGTATAATTTCAAGAGTCCTAATTTAGGAGATTTGAGAAAGCTCGGAGCTTTGGTGGTTGATACTGATGATTTTCAGAAACATTATGGTAAACATTTGTTCATTCTGAAGACGGAGGTACCGGAGGGGATTCTTCGTACTTTGGTTCAATTTTATGATTCGTTGCATCATTATTTCACCTTTCCCGATTATCATCTTGTGCCGACCTTGGAGGAGTATTCTTATTGGACATGTTTGCTGATTTTGGACAAGGAGTTTCTTTTTAGTGGTTTAGAATGGGAGCTTACGATCAAAGTTATTGCCAAAGCCCTTTGTCTTAAGGAGTCTGATCTCAAGGGAAGGTTTTTTCCTAAAGGGGATGTTCGTGGAATCAATGTTAAGTTCTTAATGAGGAAAGCTTTTACTTCTCTCGATATGGGTAATAGAGATGCATTCGAGGCCATTCTTGCTTTGCTCATCTATGGTATTGTGTTGTTTCCCAGCCTAGATGGTGTTGTTGACGAGCTTGCTATTCAGATTTTCTTGATGAGAAATCTTGTGCCTACTTTTCTTGGAGATATGTATCATTCTATTCACCATAGGACCTCCAAAGGTAATGGAGAAAATGTTTTTTGTGCGCCTCTTATGTATAGGTGGTTTATTTCACACCTACCAAAGTCTGATGTCTTCATTGAGAATAGAGAGAAGCGAAGATGGTCTCAAAGGCTTATGTCTCTTACTCGTGCTGATATGAATTGGTATTGCTCGTATTATGATATTGGAGTGCTTATTGATGGTTGTGAAGAGTTTCCCAATGTACCTCTTCTTGGTACACGTGGTGGAATTAGTTACAACCTTATTCTTGCTAGACGACAGTTTGGGTATTGCTTAAAGGAAGTACTAAGCAATATTTCATTATCGAGTTTCTTCTTTCTTAATGGTGCATATCACTTAGAGATGAAGGAAAGGATTGCTCATTCTTGGCATTCTATTCGTAAGAAAAAGAAGGGTCAATTGGGAAAACAAGACCTTTCTCCTTCCGAGTGTTATATTCAGTGGGTCTGATCTAGAGCTTGCAAGCTCAGGATGCCTTATCCACCTGAGGAACCTTTGTTTCCTATTTTGCCCTTATCGACTTTTCTTCCTCCTGTTGATGAGAAGGTTGTGCTTCAAGAAGAGTTAGACAAGATGAAGCGAGAGAAAGAAGCATGGTTACTTGAGAAGTCAGCTATGCAAGAGCAATTGAAAGAGAAAGATAATCTCATTGAGCTACTTGAGAGACATGTCACGAAGAGACCAAGAGTCTAAGAGGATTTATTTTCCTCTAGTACTTCATCTAATATCCCTCCTACTTCTGTTGCTTGGAAAGTTGTTATTGATCAGCTTGTGAAGGATAAGGAAGACATGGAGATTCGGTACAAGAAAAAGATTAGAAGAATTCATATGAAGTACCAGCCTGGTTTTGGGATTCCTTAGATATGATCTCATATGCTTAGTTTTATTTTCTCTAGTATATTAGGATTGTTGAAACTTATACTTTAAAGATGTAATCCTCTCTTTTGATATTAATGAAAATGAATTTTTCAGTATTTCAAAATTTTGTTATCCTTTTTATAAATATTGGAATTTACCTTATAGTCCTTTAAAATCTTTGCATATTTGCATACCATGCATCTTGCCTGCATTGGTCTTGCTTCCTGAAAGTTCTACAGGGTTCTTATGTGTTTCTTGGTCTTCATCCAGTTCCCTTGGCAAGCTGACTCATTGTTATGGTACTTGGGCTAATCAAAGGAAGATGTTGGAAGCTCTATAGTAAGAGAATCGTGAGCTCCACGAAGAAGTCACAACTCTGAAGGATGACTTTGAAAGGATAACTTCTATGATGGAAAGTCTGGTGGCTGCTCAGAATTAGCCACCCTCCTCCTAATTCACTTATTCAGCGCACATTTATCTCTAAGATTGTCACTGCATCGATTCCCTTGGAAACTGTCATTTCTCCTTGTCACCATATGCCCGCTAGTATGTCATGGGGAATTCTAGTTAATTTCATTCCTGGGGGTTATCATCCTCCTCCTCCTGAGATTCATGCATTTGCTCCTCTTCAGCCTGTGATGACTACGACACCGCCTGTGATCCATACTACTTTGCGTCTTAATGAAGTGATTTACCATGATGAGCTTAGTGAAGGCGCTAGTGTGAATGAAAGGCTTGATGATTTTCAAGGCCATTTTGATGAAATGCAGAAAGAAGTTAAGGCTTTGAGACATAAGGAGTTATTTGGTAAAGATTCGTATGATCTTTGTTTGGTTCCTAATGTTAAGGTTCCTCACAAGTTCAAATTGTCTGAGTCATTTGACTATGTATGCAAGGAAGATGTCTGCTCAGACAGACAATGATTAGGTTCTGATTCATTATTTCCAGGACAATCTGACTAGTGTAGCACTAAGATGGTAATGGGTTTGGACAACAGTCAAATGAAGACCTTCAATGATTTGGGAGAGGCTTTTGTGAGACTATACAAGTATAATGTTGATATGGCACTGGACAGAGATCAGCTTCGCGCTATGTCCCAGAAATACAAAGAAAAATTCAAAGAGTACGCGCAGAGATGGCACGAGCTTGTAGTTCATATTGTTCCTCTGTTGGAAGAGAAAGAGGTGAAGAATATCTTTTTGAAGACTTTAGCTTCTTTATATTATGATAAGATGATTGAAAATGCTCAAAGTGATTTCACCAAAATGGTGAATATAGGGATGCGACTAGAAAAAGGTGTTCGTGAAGGACGATTGAGTAAAGAAGGTAATTATGGTTCAAGTTATAAGAGGCTTGGCTTTGGTAAGAAGACAAAAGGTGAGACTAATGTTGTGTCTCGGGAAAGATATAGAAGACCTCGCGATCGAGAAGCTCGTCATCAACAACATGTAACTTCTGTAACTCCAGTGATTAATGTGACTCCAACTATACCAGTGGCTCCAAAGTAACAACCTCGTTATCAGCAACCTCGTGCACAACAGAATCGTACTTAACAGGGTCGTGTAAAACCAGATTTAGATCTTATTCCAATGTTTTATACAAAGTTGTTTCCCTCACTGATTGAGAAGAATCTTGTTCAAACACGTTCCCCACCTCCGGTTCCAGAGGTTATTCCATGGTGGTATAAGCCAGAAGCTCACTGTGCTTTTCATCAAGGTGCCCCAGGGTACGATATTGAGAATTGTTATCCATTGAAGAATGAAGTGCAGAAATTGATAAGTAATATTTTGTCTTTCAATGACATTAATCCAAGCGTTAAGACAAATTCGCTTCATAACCATGGTAAAGCATATGCGAACTGATAGATGGTAATGTTGAAATTCATTCCACTACTGCAGTCATAGAAGATGATCTTGATTATGGTCTGAATGATGATCATGGAGAAGAGATTTCGTATGACCTTTGGGAATTGTATCTTGAAGATCCTGGATCTTATTCTGATGGAGAAAATGCTGACGAATCTTTTAGACCTGATCTTAAGGTCGGTGCCATCATTGAAGATGATGAAGAAGAAGAAATGCTTAACTTTGTTAAGCACAAAGTGATTTGCTTGAACTGGATTTCTATTGATGTTTTTTCTATTGTTCATGCTTCAAAGTAATTTGTTTTATTTTCTTTCAAAAAATCCTTTCACTTCGCCCAAGGTGAAAGTGAAATTTGTTGGGCTTTGTTTCAAACTTTTATCATCATCAATAAAATGTTGCTTTGTTATTCCATATATATTTTTTCTTTTTGCTTTATTCTGAAAATGGTAACATAAAAAACCGAAAAAATAATAATCACTTTTTGCCTGCTTGATGTTTGCACTCTAATTCATACTCTAAAATCAAAATAAATCATTGTGCATATTAATTGTTAAACCCATTGAAAACAATAATCCTATGCCCACTCCCAACTTTGAATTCCCTGTGTTTGAAGCTGAGGAAGTGGATGTTGAAGAGATTCCTGATGAGATTTCCCGGTTGCTTGAGCATGAGGAAAAAGTCATTTAGCCTCACGAGGAGTTATTAGAGATGGTAAAATTGGGTTCTGAAGATGATAAGAAAGAAGTCAAGATTGGGGCATTGTTTGGTCCCAATGTTAAGAAAAGGTTGGTGGAGCTTCTTAGAGAGTATATTGATGTGTTTGCTTGGTCTTATAAAGACATGGCAGGTCTTGATACTAATACTGTGGAGCATAGATTGTCGATGAAGCCTGAATGTCCACCTATAAAGAAAAAGTTGAGAAGAACTCATCTGATATGGCAGTAAAGATCAAAGAGGATGTTCAAAAGCAGATTGATGCAGGTTTTCTTGTGACATCTAATTATCCTCAATGGGTGGCCAATATTGTGCATGTTCTAAAGAAAGACAGAAAAGTTCAAATGTGTGTTGATTATAGAGATTTGAATAAAGTCAATCCAAAAGATGATTTTCCATTACCACACATTGATGTGTTGGTAGATAATACGACTAAGTTTGATGTGTTCTCCTTTATGGACATATTTTTCGGTTACAATCAGATAAATATGGCACCCGAGGACATGGAAAAGACAACATTTATTACACCCTGGGGAACATTCAGCTATAGAGCGATGCCATTTGGATTGAAGAATGTTGGTGCGACGTACCAAAGAGCTATGACTAATTTTTCCCATGACATGATGCACAAAGAAATTGAGGTATATGTTGATGATAATATCACTAAGTCAAGGACTGAAGAAGATCATGTTGAACATTTGTTTAAGTTGTTTCAAAGGTTAAGGAAGTTTAAGCTTCGTTTGAATCCGAACAAGTGCACTTTTGGTGTTCATTCTGGAAAGTTGTTGAGTTTCATTATCAGCCAAAGAGACATTGAAATTGATCCTGATAACGTGAAATCTATTCGGGAAATGCCTACACCAAGAACTGAAAAGAAAGTAAGAGGATTCTTGGGTCGTTTGAATTATATTTCGAGGTTTATCTCTCACCATGGCTGTCACATATGCGCTGATCTTCAAGTTGCTTCGAAAAGACCAAGGTTGTGTCTAAACAGATGATTGTCAGAAAGATTTTGAAATTATCAAAGAGTATCTGCTTGAACCTCTTATCTTGTCTCCTCTGGTGGAAGATAAACTGTTGATTATGTACTTGACTATGTTGGAGGATTCCATAGGTTGTGTGCTTGGTCAGAAAGATGATTCTAGTAGAAAAGAATATGTTATTTATTATTTGAGTAAGAAATTCACTGATTGTGAGTTTCAGTACTCCATGCTTGAGAAAACTTGTTGTGCCTTAGCTTGGGCTACAAAGCTTCTTCTACAATATAAGTTGAATCATACACCTTGGTTGATATCTAAAATGGATCTGATCAAGTATATATTTAAAAAGCCTTCTTTGACTGGGAGTATTTCTCGCTGGCAAATGTTTTTGTCAAAATATGATATCGAGTATCGAGCTCAGAAAGTTGTAAAAGGGAGTATTTTGGCTAACCATTTGGCACATCAACCGATTTCCGATTACCAGTTGATCAGGTTTGATTTCCCATATGAGGATGTGATGTATCTGAAAATGAAAGATTGTGATGAGCCTTAGGAAGGGTCGGATCCTGGATCTCAATGGCGTTTCATTTTTTATCATGTTGTGAATTCACGTGGAAAAGGAATTGGGGCTATGATCATTACTCCCCATGGTTCACATATTCCTTTTGCTGCAAGATTGACCTTCCCATGTACTAATAATGAAGTTGAGTATGAAGCATGAAATATGGGTCTTGAAGAAGCTATAGATTTGAGGATCAAGAATCTTGATGTGTATGGATATTCAACCTTGGTAATTAATCAAATCAAAGGTAAGTGGGTAACTCATCAATCTCACTTGATTCCATATAGAGATTATGCCAGGAGGATATAAACTTTCTTCACTAAAGTTGAGTTTCATTATGTGCCTCGCGATGAAAATCATATGGCATATTCTTTGGCGACCATAGCTTCTATGATAAAGGTGAATCAATGGAATGAAGTTCCTATGATTAGTGTGATGCAACTTAAGAGACCAGCTCATGTGTTTGCAGTTGAAAAGGTCCATGATGACAAGCCTTGGTATCATGGTATTAAATGCTTTCTCCAAAGTCAGGAATACCCAGTTGGGGCATTGAGTAAAGATAAGAGGACTTAGAGGAGATTGGAAGGTAATTTCTTCCTGAATGGGAATGTGATTTACAAGAGGAACTTGACATGGTATTACTTAAATGTGTGGATAGATACGAAACAGACATGTTAATGAAAGAAATTCATGAAGGATCTTTTGGTACTCATGCCAATGGGCATTCAATGGCTATAACGATGTTGAGAGCGGGTTACTATTGGCTAACAATGGAATCTGATTGTTGTAGGTATGTAAATAAGTGCCATAAGTGCCAAGTGTATCCTGATAAGATTCATGTGCCACTGATTCCTCTCAATGTTATTTCTTCCCCATGGCCTTTCTCTATGTGGGGAATTGATATGATTGAACCCAAGGCTTCGAATGAACATTGTTTTATTCGTGTGGCTATTGATTACTTCACCAAGTGGGTAGAAACGACATTGTTTACTAATGTAACTAAGCAAGTTGCGGTTTGGTTTATCAAGAATCATATTATTTGTAGATATGGTGTTCCAAATAGAATCATTACTGATAATGGTTCAAACTTGAATAATAAGATGATAAAAGAGCTTTGTGAAGAATTCAAGATTCAACATCATAATTCTTCTCCTTATAGACCGAAGATGAATAAGGTTGTTGAAACTGCTAATAAGAATATCAAAAAGATCATTCTGAAGATGGTTGTGACATATAAGGACTGGCATGCGATGCTTCTTTTTTGCTTTGCATGGGTATCATACATCCGTTCACACTTCAACAGGGGCAACCCATTTCTCAATTATTAAGCAGTGTTCCCCCATCAAGGTTGAGATCCCATCTATGAGTGTTCTGATGGAAGCCAAGTTGAACGAGGCTGAATGGTGTCAAAGTAGATTTGATCAGTTGAATTTGATTGAGGAAAAGAGAATAACAACTTTATGCCATGGTTGGTTGTACCAGTAAAGAATGAAGAAAGCTTTTGACAAGAAGGTCAAACCTCGTGTATTTAGAGAAGGTGACCTCATGCTCAAAAAGATCCAGTCTTTCATTACTGATTCTAAGGACAACTGGACTCCTAATTATGATGGCCCATGTGTTGTTAAGAAATCCTTCTCTGGAAGTTCATTGATTCTTACAACTATGGATGGTGAGGAGGTCACTCGTTATGTGAATTTTGATGTAGTCAAGAAATACTTCGCCTGAAAGAATAAAAGAATAGCTCGCTAAATTGAAAACCTGAAAGGACGGCTTAGGCAAAAATGAGCGTCTTGGTGGATTGAAAACCCGAAAGGGAGATCTAGGAAAAAATTAGAGACAAAAATAGAAATTATTATCCCGGTAGATTGAAAACTCGCAAGGGCAATCTAGGTAAAAGTTAGGGATCATGGCAAGTAACTGAATCAGATCAGATTGGATCACTTGAAACAACCGAGGATTTCACATTTTATTCCTCAGTAGAGTTGCCCATTAAAGATTCTATTTCACGCATCCTTGACTAAAGTTTCAGACACAATGGAGTTCAAAGTTGATAGGGAGAATAGTGATCATTGTATTTCAGTGTAGCCATTTTCCATGTATTTACCATTTTTCAAACATGTAATGATCTATGGAGTCATGTCATTTGCTGACTACCATTCTATCAATAAAATTTGAGCCTTTATCCAATTTTTTGCAATTCTTTATGTTGTTTCTGTTTACAAAATTTCATTTATTTGTGATGATAATTTTTTAAACAAGTTTAATATAATGAATTTTTGAAGATTATAAAAGCAGTTTTCTTGATTTATGAATAAGGAAAGAATCTCAACAGTTATTCCAAGGACGGAAAAGTCTTGATATGTGTAACTTGCCTCTCCCAAAGTAGGGTTTGATCTGGCTGTTTCAACAGAGTTCTCGAGCAATCCTATCATTTTAATGGTTGTTAATCCTCAGCAAGTCTTGCATTCTCCCCCAAACGGAGTAGGCGCAATATGTTGAAAGATATACTCTGAGCTTATTTCTTGATAGGAGTATCTCTATTTCCAGAAAGGATTGTGGAAATATTTCCTTATCCCGACAAATTATTACCTTTCCTTAGCATTGTGGAATTCCTTTGCAAAGTTGATGATTGATGTTTGTCATCCCAGTAGATTTTGCTTTATTTGCACCACTGGTAGATCCTTATTTTTTCTCCAACGGAGTTGCGAGAATACTTATCCCCACTAGAGTTTAATAGAGACATTTCCCTTTTTACCCCAAGGAGTGTGGAAGGTTTTATGTTGTTGGTGTTTCTCCAACATGTTATCCTCTCAGAGTGGAATTATTGATGTTATCCTTTTCATGGATTATTGAAGATTGCTTTGTGGATTAAATCCCCTTAAGTATTTCCTCAGTATGAGTTGAGCCTTGTAGTAGGATATTTTTTCCTTTTATGGCTTTTGATTTTCCCCTACAGGATTTCAAGTTGAATCTCCAGCATGATTCCCATCATTGTTGCTTTGGGATTAGCCGAGTATCCGGTTATTGTGATGTTTATGTCACATGTTGCTTATCTTTATGTCTATTTTGTCAGCATATTCATACGTATATCCATGCATTCGCTTTATGCATAACATCATATGCTTGCATTTTTGCATTCTTTGATACATCTTGGTTCTCCGCTCTTTGGTGTTGATTTTATCCATAGAGTATGTGTTGTCTCCTCTCAAGTTTAGAGTGTCGACCATTAAACAGAAAATGTTTACCCTTTCTAATTCCTCACTGAGTTTGTTCCTTGTGGATGATCTTGATTTAGTTCCCTCCCCAGTTTATTATCTGGATGGAATTTTCCCCAGTTGAGATATTTCCTCATCGGGACGAGTCTTGTTTGACTGTTTCTCTCCAACTTATTCTTGGATTGAACTTTGGTCCCTCTTGTGAGTCTATTATCTACACATTTTCTATCTAATAAACGGATAGTAGATAATATTTCTCCTTTTTTTAGTTGGTTACCTTTGTTTCTATCACTCAGTGATAATCGATATTCCTTCTTTCCAAGCTCTTTGCTTTGCTCCTGTCCATTACACCGGTAGTTGAGCCTATTTCCTACCCAATATATTGGTATTTGAGTCTATTTACTACCCAATACACCAGTAGTTGAGCCTATTTTCTACCCAATACCCTGGTAGTTGAGTATATTTTCTACCTAGTACATCGGTAGCAGATAATATCATGTATTTTTTGTCCGTCTACCTAGTAAATAGGTAGCCGATAATTTTGTCCCTGATCTCTTTGCCTCTTTCTACCCAGTAAACATGTAGTAGATGATACATTTTTGTTAGTTCGCCTACCTAGTAAACAGGTAGTAGATGATATTTTCCCAACTCAATATTCCTCCATATAGTGGATTTAAATACTTTGTTTGGTTGATGTTTTCCCCAACGAAGTTTTACTCTTCCCAGTTGAATCTTTTCTTGATTATGTTTTCACAATCATTCCCCAAGTTGAGTCGATTATCCAATGATTCATTTTCCTGGTAAACTCTCTTATTGTCTGTTGTTTTTCCCCAATGGGATTTTCCTTTTGTGTCCTCAAGTTTTTGCTTTCCTCTGGTGATTGTTTTCTCCCTACAAAGATCTTGGGTTTGCATCTCATATTCATATCATTGCATGGTCTCTTAGGGCCAAAAATTAGGTTTTCTATATTTAAGTATATCCCATCTTGTAGAAACGAAGATGTCAATATTCGTATCTCCAGATTGAAGAAACTTAAATAGGGGCAGTTGTAACACCCTAACTTTTGCCCCTAAGTTTATGTTTGCATTTGCATCATTTTGCATACAAACAAGATCACGCACTAGTTCTTTGATCCTTTTTGGTTGCGGGTTTATACTTCACAGGGGATCACCATTGCTTTTATGTGTTTTTATTTGTTTATATTTATTAACCATTAATTAAAATCCAAAAACATTTTTTTCTTTTATTAACATTTTCAAGGGAAGAGCATGTCAAAAATACCAAAAATAGCAGTCCCACAGCTCGAATGAATTTCACTGATAAAAAGTCGAAGTTGATCCGCAAACAATTCAAATTTATTTGATCAAGGATTTCCCAAGTTTTAATTGCTTTATTCAAGGAATTCCAAGGTTCATGTGTTTATTTCCATGCCTACTTAGACGCACAAAAGAATCGAGCTCAGAGCCAATACAATCCAGTCAACAGGGCATTTTTCAATATTTTGCAATGTGCAATCAATTGCACCTTTAATACGATCGATTGCATCCCGTGTATTTTGTCTATATTTTGAAATTTACAGCAGTGCAATCAATTGCACCAATATGTAAATCAATTGCACAAGGGAGAATTTTGCCAAAATCGACATTTTTCAAGTTTTGAGGCATTTGGCATCAATTTTATCATTTGAGAATATTCTAGACCATTTCACTTTTATTCCTCTACATTACTTTGATCATTTTCCACCACATACCCTCACTAATCACCACTCTTTTGTGAATTTCCCTCTAATTTTAATTCTAAGCCTAATTTTGATTATCCAAGTCTAATTTCATTCCACCAAATTCTCATACCTAAACTCTTCAAATAGATGCATCATTTCATTCATTTTCAAGCTCTTGATAGCCAAATCCACCCTTGCAAAATATATCTTAAACTACCAAAATTCACCAAAGCTCTTTTTCTTTTGAAAGTTATCAACAATTCACATTGAATTCTTGACTAACTTTGAGCTAAACCTTTGTCCTTTCCATTTTTCTTCATAAATTTTATTAGATCAAGCTTGCTTGTGGATTAATTTTGAGTTTGTTCTTGGTAACTCATCTTCCTCCATTGTTACATCTTCATATTCATCATAAAAAATGTAGATCTTGGTTGATTCTTATTGCTTGATCTTTGGATCTTGAAATCATATTCTTATTGGTGTTATTTGCTGTTGATTTAGTGGAAAATTTGTGTTCAATTGAATCCATGATCATAAGGTGTTTGAAGGATTGATTGAACATGGATTTTGCCATTTGAAAGCTGATTTTTGAAAACTACACAGTGTGCAATCAATTACACTATTATTGCAATCGATTGCACTGCCCTGTTTTTTCACATTCTACTGAGTTTTTACTCAGTGCAATCGATTTGCACTGAGACAAAATGTGTTTTTGGCTTTTTTTGGGATTGTTTTGCTTCCTTTTCCCCCTCTTCTTATTTTTACCTTGGGGGATATTTTTGGGACTGATTTCTCTTTAATTTTGATGGACTTTGGGTTTAGATTAGAGTGGTTAATGTTCATTAGTTCAAATATACCTCTAAGTGAATTATTTAATTCATTTTAGGTACTTTACATTAGTGATACATTTTCATACTTGAATGCATCAAATTTAGTGATTAGACTTAAAGATGAAAGAATACCATAATTGTAACTCAATTTGGTATTCATCTTTATTTTCGTGCGGCATCGCATTCGGATGGTGATTTATATATCATTTATCTCGCATGTATTTGCACTAACATCATTAACCTAAATTGGTTTTAGTCAACCTCATTTGTAGGGTAATTACTCTGTAAATTATACGACGATTGCTTATCATAGACCTAAATGTGCCCCTAATTCGGAATAAAAATCCAATTGGATGCTTGCACTTTCGTGGACCAGACCTTGTGTTGGTCACATAATCCCAAAGTGGTTAGTCATTTGTGTTAGATCCACAACTTTCGAAGCTTGATGCATAGTTGCTTTGGGTATCCCAATCTTCTTTCAAGTTTCATTAAATTTGGATCTAATCGTATCGATAACTGAGTATAGTGTAAGATACTAAGCGGAATCGGTTGCCTTTTCGGTTTTGGCATTAAAAGCCTTGTTCCTCTTTGGTGTTGGATGATTAAGTTCACCATACCATTATTATGTACATATTATAACTACTATTACTATACTAACATTTTAATTTCATCTTGCACCTTATCCTCTTTATTTTTATCTCATGCTCCCTTATCTCTTTTACTTTTATTATGCTTTTATTATGCTTTATCATTCATTATCATGTTTATGTCTATGTTCATATAATATTGTGCTTTTTTCCTTTATCCATTTGGACACAAAATATTAATAAAGGATTAAACATCTAAAAAACTTGTGATCTTGATATTGGACTATGATTATTGTTCCGGACTGGGCCTCTAAGACTATGTCGGGCAGAAGCCTAATCAGTCGAGCAGAGGCCCAACCCAGTGAGCAAAAGGCTCAGCATCTCTCTACCAACTGTCACGTTCGTTGCTCAGTATCTGGAAGGCCCTTCTGATCAGGTAAGATTGGTGACGTCGTCTGTGGGAATAAGCTCTCCCATCTTCCACATCAGAGGATCAAAGCTTCAATTCACTTTTCATCCTTCCAGCATTGGCCAGCGAACACGGTGACAACCACACCTTTGGTCTAGTTGACTACACCACAGAGGACAACCTGATCGTCACCCACGAATCTGATGTGCGTGACGGGCAACCCTCCACCCCGTCACCTGAGCATGAGGACAATGGTATTCCTCAACCTCAGCCAGCAGTTCCCTTTCAGCCCATCCCGGTGCCAGTCGAAGGGGACCCCACCATGATAGTTATGGTGCACGCACTGAATCAGACCAATCTCATGCTCTCTCAATAGCAAGAGAGGATAATAACACTAGAGACCGAGCGTCAGACTGGACCCTCGACAGGGACGTCAATCTCAACCCAAGAAACACCAGCCAGAAGTCACCAAGAAGTGGGGGCGTTCGCCTCCTCGCCGAGGGCGGCGTTCCCCTGAGCCAAAGAAGAATAAGTCCAGGGGACGCCCGAGCGAGTGAGCGACCAGCCCAGGACTTCCCGTCGACGTGAGTGGAGTCCTAGGAATGAGGATTACTCCCTGTTGAGGAGTGATGAAGATGGCCCTTGTTGCCCCCTTTCCCGGGCTATCATGGAGGCACCACTCCCGTCTGGAATGGAGAAACCCCTGAACCCGGCGACTTACGTCGAGACGACTGACCCCAATGACCATGTTGACCACATCAACGCTATGCTCGAATACCGCAACGACATTAGCGGGAACGTCAGGTGCAGGTTATTCTCGACAACACTTAGGAAATGAGCCATGGCGTGGTACAAAAGTCTGGCTTCTGAGTCTATCACGTCCTAAAGGAGCATGAAGTCAGCATTCACGAGGAATTTCATAGCTTCCCGACGCCACCCCAAGACAGAAGCAGCCCTTAAAGCCATCGTACAAGGGAAGAACGGAACATTGCGTTCTTACATCGAGCGATTTAACCAGGAGACTGTCGAGGTGGATAAAACCGATTACATGAAAAAGTATCTCCTCGAAAAAAGGCTCCTTCCTGGAAGCGAACTCAGCAGAGCAGTCGCGATAGAGCCTCCTTGCACCCTCAACGAGCTTCTCCACAAAGCTCAAGCATATATATATATATATATATATATATATATATATATATACATATATATATATACACACACATATATATATATATATATATATATATATATATATATATATATATATATATATATATCAGGTACGAGGAGAAATAGGTCGCTCATAGTGTTCGGAGAAATCGCGGTCATGACGATGCCAGAAGCTCCAAACACGAAGACTACACTGCCCCCGTCGCACCGAGGATAAGAGGAGAGACGATAAGCCTCGCGAGGTCCGCAAAGGAAGAGGACCAGCGGGGAGATTCTCCGAATACACGCCGCTGACTGCTCCTCGCAAGCGCATCCTCGTTGAATGCATCAACTCTGAGTTCAAACAGATCATGGTAAGGTTCCCCAAACCTACAACACCCAAGCCCCACACGGATAAGTCCAAGTAATGTCGCTTCCACATAAGCCACGGGCATGTGACCGAAGATTATATCCACCTAAAAGAAGCGATTGAGATTCTGATCAAGGAGGGCCACCTCAAACAATACACCAAAATAAGTGAGACTCCCTGACACGAGGAACAATCCACAAAAAGAAATCACGAAGACTTGTCGGGCGACAGCTCCCCCTTCCAAGTGGCAATGTGCATATCACGGCCTGAAGATTTCCACCTCCCTGATGCCAGCATGGGGGTGACTTGCTGCACACAGCCCGTGGGAGAATTTACCGCGACCTTGGTCATCTCTAGAGGAGGAGTAAACAACGAGAACGCCACCATTTATGTGAAGCAAAAGTTCGACGAGCTCCGATTAACTGCGCCCAATTAATTGGCAACATTAACAAAATCTCGTGGAAAATCCAACCCTATATCATTTTTCCTCGAGGAACTGCCGAGCGGGTCGCCTAACTCGAACATCCCTCTACTAATTAGGGCCAAAAGGGCACACTTCGAGATTCAACATATTTTATTCGATCAAGGAAGCTCGGTGGACATTATGTACGCCCACATATTCAAGACTCTCAAGCTGGACAAAAAAGACTTGTCCCTGTATGTCGGGTCCGACCTCCAAGGGTTCAACGGGGCCACCACGAGACCATGGGGATACATGGAGCTCCTTGTTCTCTTTGGGGAGCAGGAGACTGCAAGAGATGTCAAAGTCCAATTCCTGGTGATCAAGTGCCCTTCGCTTTATAATTGTATCCTTGGCCGACCCACATTTGCCGAATTGACAGCAGTATCGTCTACTGTCCACTTGAAAATGAAGTATTACACCAAGTTGGGCCATGTAGTCACAATTCATGGTGACATTGAAGCTTCCTGAAGGTGCTACGATGTGGCGGTCAAAGGACAAGCCATCATCAACACCTCCAAGGACAACAAGAAGCCAAGAGTCGAAGAACATCCAACTCCCCCGCGAGTCAACTCTGTCGAGCTCGACAGACACCTCGGTGAAGAAGATACTGAAGCACAGGGCCCCAACAACAGGCAGACACCACTCACCCAGTTCGTCCAGTCCCCGACGGCAAGTCAAACTTATTCCTCTAGGCGAAAACCCCGACATAACTGTGAAGATAGGTACTGGAATACCACCAGCAACAAGGGAACAACTCATAACTTGCCTCAAGGAGAATGTAGAAATATTCGTATGGAGTGCTGTTGAGATGCCCGAGCTCGATCCCGAGGTCGCCTGTCACCAATTAGCTTTAGATCCGGCCATTAGGCCCGTAGCACAGGCGTAGGCGCAAGCAGTCTCCCGAGAAAGCAGAGACTGCCGAGCAGGCTGTAAAAGACCTCATAGAGGTAAATTTTATTTCTAAAGCCCAGTACACAACCTGGCTCTCTAATGTAGTTCTTGTTAAGAAAAATAATGGAAAATGGCAAATGTGCGTTGATTATACTGATCTTAACCGGGCATGTCCCAAAGATGTTTTTCTTTTGCCTAACATAGATAAATTGGTAGACAACTCTGCAGGTTTTAAACTCATATCCATCATGGACGCATATAGTGGGTATAATCAAATTGCAATGTTGGACACGAACAAGAGGCACACGACCTTTATGACCCCGACGGGCAACTATTACTACAACTTTATGCCCTTCGGACTGAAAAACGCAGGGCCACATACCAACGTTTGATAAACAAGGTCTTCCGAGGAGAAATCGGGGAAATGCTCGAGGTCTACATGGACGATATGATTGTCAAATCTCACGAAGAGTTCGACCACGTCCAACACCTCCGGAAGGTCTTCGAACAGACAAGGAAATATAAAATGAGGTTCAACCCTGAAAAATGCACCTTCGGTGTACGGGCAGGGAAATTCCTCGGCTTCTACCTCACTGAACGAGGGATCGAAGCCAACCCCGAAAAATGTCGAGCATTTTTGGAATTCTCAACCCCTAACTAGAAAATTGTATCCAATCCCTCAATGGTATTCTCGCCTCCCTGTCCCGTTTCGTCGCCAAATCCACGCAACACGCCTTTCCTTTCTTCAAACTACTAAGGAAAGAAGCCACCTTTGAATGGAAGGGGAGTGAGAACAAGCGTTGCTCCATCTAAAAAAGGTGCTCTCCGAGCCACCAGTGCTATCACGACCACTGGAGAAGGAAACCTTGTACCTATACTTGTCCGTAGCCACTGAGGCGGTCAGCGCTGTCCTCATCCGTGAAACCGATGACGGGCAGAAACCTATCTATTTCACGAGTAAAGCCCTTCAAGGCCCTGAGCTCAGATATCAACAGATCGAAAAGGTCGCTTTAGCCCTCATAAACGCGACCAAAAGATTACAACATTACTTCATCACCCATACAATAAAGGTCCGAACATACCAACCCATGAAACAACTACTTGGACGACCATATATGGTCGGCAAAATACTGAAGTGGTCGTTAGAACTATCAGAGTTGAACATCTAGTACGAAAGCAGAAAGGCTTTAAAGGCACAAGTTTTGGCCGACTTTGTCGCCGAGATGACACATAGCCCAACCTCGGCCAGCGGTGCCCACAAATGGACGATCTTCGTCGACGGTGCATCCAGCTCGACCAGAAGTGGCATAGGTATCATCCTCGAGAACAAGGATGGCATCTTGATTGAAGTGTCACTAGCGTTGGCCTTCCCAACTTCAAACAACCAAGCTGAATACGAAGCGTTCCTGGAGGGCTTGCAACTGGTCGAAGATCTTAGGGAAAAAGAAGTGAAGATATCCATCGACTCTCAGCTCGTAGCGTCCCAGGTACGGGGAGAATATCAGGAAAAAATGACAATCTCATCAAGTACCTGGCCCTCGTGAAAGATAAATTGGAGAAGTTCGACTCCTGGGAGGTCTAACACGTTCCCCGCGAACACAATACGCGAGCGAACTTCCTATCTAAACTGGCGAGCACACGAAAGAAAGGCGGGAACAAATCAGCGATCCAGGATATCCTCCCATGGCCAAGTATCGAGAAACCTTCACCTCCACTTAAAGTGAACACCATTGGCGACACCCATTACTGGATAACTCTCATCCACAATTACCTCACGAAGGACAAACTGCCAGCTGATCCCAAAGAGGCATCTGTAACTAAAAGAATGTCATGTTCTTACGTCCTCCTCAAAGGCAAACTCTACCGCCGAGGATTCTCCATCCCATTACTTAAATGTGTCGAAGAGGAAAAAATCCCCGATATTTTAGGACAGATACACAGGGGAATTAATGCTCAACATCTCAACGGATGATCATTGGCATGCAAAGCATTGTAAGCAGGTTATTACTGGCCGACGATGCAACACGACACAAAGGAACACGTCAAGAGATGCGACAAGTGTCAAAAACATGTGGACATGCACCTGGCTCCCCCTAATAAGCTGAAGATACTCTCCTTCCCATGGCCTTTCACCTAGTGGGGAATGGATATCCTCGGTCCATTCGTGATCGGTTCCTACCAAAATAAATACCTTATCATCGGCGTTGACTACTTCACAAAGTGGATCGAAGCCGAAGCCCTCGCCAAGATCACCGTGCAGAATATACTTTGTTTCTTCAAAAGAAATATCCTCGCCCGATTCGAGATACCCCAAGCCCTCATCACAGACAATGGGACACAATTCACCGACAGGAGGTTCCAAGATTTCGTCGCCAACCTAGGCATGTAGCAACATTTCACCTCCTTTGAGCACCCCTAAACTAACGGACAAGCAGAGGCGGCCAACATGGTAATCTTAAGGGCTTTAAAATGCAGATTGGGTGAAGCAAAGAAAGCGTGGGTCGAGGAGCTACACAACGTAATCTGGGCCTACCATACGACCCCACACTCTACAACCGGGGAAACCCCATTCCGACTAACTTACAGGACAAAGGAAGTCATCCCGGTAGAAATACGAGAACCCTTAAGACGAATAGAAACACCCCTTGATGAGGAGCTGAACGACAAAGCATTGCGATTAGAGTTAGAACTCGTCGAGGAGATTCGTTATGAGGCGGCCCTACGGGAAGCTTCACTGAAATAAAAGGTAGCTCTACGCCACGATGCAAAAGTCATAAAACGATAATTTCAAGTGGGTAACTTTGTCCTCCGATGAAACCAGAAGAACCCGCGCGAGGGCAAGTTGGCGGCGAACTGGGAATGCCTATATCGTGTTTGGGAAAAACAAATAATGGGGCCTACTACCTCGAGAATCTACAAGCAGAAGAACTTGCTCAACCATGGAATGCTGAAAAACTCAAGCAATATGTCGCTCCCACCAAATGACACCTCTGGTCAGAAGGGGTACAAACGCGAACGGTCGGCGAAAGGAGAAAGGAAAATGAATAGAGTCGCCAGCTAGGCATTTTTATCCCGAAGGAAAGGTAATGCTGCATAAACCTAGAAAGGATACGGATAAGACGGTTGCGAACCAGAGAGACTGAGAAAGGGGGTTGGTTACAACCTGGGAAGGTATTAATACCCAGATTGTCCGTCGTACTCGACGGGATCCGCGCTTAAAAGATTTGTGTTTTAAAGGGGTAGTGTCAGTGTTATCTGTGTATCAAAGCTGGAAAAGAATGCAAGTGTCAGTGTAAAAGAAGTGTGAAGTGTATAAGCGAAGTGTCATTGTAAGAACAAGAGTATAAAGCTCAAGATTATGAGTCTTAAAGAATGATGCTGGAAAGAGGGGGAATAGACAGAGACTTTTGTTCGATAACTGTTAAGTTATGCCTACGTATCCTCTCGTGCAATGAGGAAGTCAGAACACCGTAGTTCGACCCAAAGAGACTGAAAGATAAATTGACTTGTGAACTGCTTGCTTGTCTATGCTCAAGTGTATGACCTGTCTGGCTCAGGTGCTAACTGTCTTGCATTAGACGGAAGAAGCAAGTTCTCGTTTATGAGTGAATGAGATGAGAAAAGAATCCCGGAGGAGACGATTATTGTTTGTTTTTGTGTTTTCAGTCTTTTATTGCTTTTTTATTTGTCATAAGTTAATGAGCTTAAGCCTAAACCAAGGGTTAGTAAACTCATCACATCCTCCCTCTGATTAGGGGTAATGAGAATACCTTAAGTGTGAAGTAAACACCTCACGCTTAATCACCATGATGTGGGATTAAGATCATTAACCTACTTGCAATTATTTAGATGTTTTTGGAGTTTTTGTTTAGTGTTATGTAATGAGTTTAAGCCATAATCAAGGATTTAATGGACTCATTACACCATCCTAATAGAAGGATAATAGATGAGAACATTTAAGCTGAGGAAGGCTCCTCAACTTAATCCATGATTAGGGATTAACCTCATGACCAAACAAAACCTTTATTAGATGGATTTTAGTTAATGATAAGATGAAGAAGTGAGTTTTATGGTTGGTAAGACAACTTGAGGGGGACTTGTCCATTAACACTAGGGTTAGTCCTTCTTAACCAATTAAGGAAGAATTAGAACCCTAAGTGATTATTAAGTGGATTGATTAAAGGATTTAAACACATTAAGGGTTTAACACTTAGGATTAAAGTTATACACTCCATCCTAATAGAAGGATGCAGGCATAAGCTTAATCACAAAGCCTTAAAACCTTTAGGGTTTAGTCCTTGATTATGAGGTGAGAAGAGGAAACTCAAAGAAAACTCAAAGGAAAGAGTCTAAGGGGGACTAAACAATCTAAAAATGTTATCATGCTTGGAAGTCCTAGGGTTTGTGAGGCTTAAGTGGAGAAATCTTCAAGGAAGCCACCAAGGAGAAGCAAGATAGAAAAGGGATGAGATGAGAAGAGAAAAGGGGGAAGAGAGGCACAAGTGAGCAAGCTCACTCAAAGACAAGTAAAAATGCAGCAAGTATGTGAAATGATGAGGTGAGAAGAGGTAGGAGGTGAAGGCAAATCCACCTCCCAAACAAACTTACCATTAACCTGAAAAATTAGTACAAGATGCATAAGGGAAGAAATGAGATGAAACAATGCATATGGGTGGGCAAAGGCCAAAGTCAGAAACATACACATGATGCAAATGATGTCAAGAGATGGTGCAAACACATGTCAAGAGTTGTGGATGATCATACAAGGATGAGGATGCAAATGAAGCATGCTTGAACCATAAAAGTTCATGAAAGTTTATGAAATGGAATGGACATATAACATGGCAAATGAAAGATGCAATGGTCAAACATGATTCTAATATGTCCTAAGATGTCTTATATGTCATATGGATGCACAAAATGTCATGACAAGTTCATGTATGCAAGCAAATGAAAGAAGGATGCAAAGGAAGGCAAAAATTAGGGTTTATGAACAACATGCAACACAAAATCAAAAATCAGAAGCAAATGACATGATAAAAAATTGAAAATGCAATCAAGGATACCCTAAACCTATACAAGTTCACTGCCCAAAGGAGGGGATCTAACTCTTAACCTAGTGAAAGTTATGAATTTCTTAAGATTACTAGGGTTTTGGGGTGCCTCACAAAGAAAAATACCAAACAAATTGAAAATGCAAGATCAAATCAAACAAATTTTATCCTATAAACTACATGCTATGGAGGATGCAATGCAAGAAGAACCATCATCAAACTCTCAAGGGTTAGGCAGAATGAATTTTTCAAAGTTTGAACCAAAATAATGCCTTAAAATGAATTTAATTCCAATGAAAATGATCAAAAGGCATCAAGAACCAAAAAGAAATTTGTTTTGAGAGTTGGATAATGTTTCTAAATGTTTTAAAATGCAATGTGAATTTTTTTGTGATTTTTAAATACCTAAATGCATTTTTAATTAATTAATTTCTATTAACTAATTAAAAATAAACATTTAAATTATTTAAAAATAATTTTTAATGCAAAAAATAAAAATAAAAATATTTTTGGGTTCTGAAAATTAATGAAGTGTTTGACAAAAAATTTCAGAATTTTTTAAAGTGTTTTGCTATTTTTTAAAATTCATGCAAATAAAATACAAACAAAATGAATTAAAATTAGTTAACAGAAGAATGAATCGATTCAAGCTTGGATGAATCGATTCATGCTGATCAATTTTTGAGAAAACAGAATTAGTTAAACAGCATGAATCGATTCATCAAAGGATGAATCGATTCATTTTGCGAAATCCAGGAACCATTCAACAACATGAATCGATTCAAGCCAGAATGAATCGATTCATTATGCGTGATTTTCCAAAAATTCATAATCAATGAGAACAAGAGAACCAAAATGAAACAATCATATCACCCCAAACATGAATCAATCACAAAATCACATTTACAATGTATCAACAACAAGATTCGAGCAAAATCAAGAACACTGCAAAAATTTCAGAACATGCATACACACTCATTTCTCAACCATTTTCAGTGTTTCAAAGCTTAACATGATCAGTGAAACAAACTCTATCATCCTATGACAAGAGATTGCATTTCTGGAAAATATGTTCTTGATGATACCTGAACTAGAGCTTTGAACTTTTGGAGCTTTCTGGCCTCAAACTTGGTGCAATCCCTCTCCTTTGAACACCCTGATGATGAAATGAAGCTTGGAGATCTTTGAGAATGGTTGGTTATGGCTGTTTTGCTCTCGTGTAGCAGCAATGGAGGTCTTGGTGTGTGATGTTTCAAGCTGTTTCGGGGGTGATTCTTGTTCTATGGATGATTTGTGGTTTGTTGGTTAAGAAATTTTTGATGTTTGAAGGCTGTGTGAGGAAATTTGAAGAGAAGAAGTTTGGGACAGATTTTGTGCAAGTTGGATTGTGTGTTGTTTCTGGCTTGTGTGTGTTGCTATATCACTCCCATAATGTTTGAGTAGGCTGTGGAGCAGGTTGGTAGAGGCTGCTGATCACTATTCCAAAAGCATGGGAGAAATTGCAAAAAGTCAAGGTTTGGTGTACTTGAGGTATGGGCCATGGCAGAGAAGATTTTTGTGTTTGGATTGCCTCAGCCAGCTTTAAGGAGGACCCTTGGATGGTTTGTGAAGGACTGCAACATTTGGATTGCAAGATAGCATGTGTTTTGCCAATTTCCAACTTTGTGCATCTTGTGATTTTTGGCCATGGACATATGACATCTCTTGGGAAATATGAAGCAAAATGCACCATATAATGTTGCTATGATACTTTGATAATGATTAGAGACTAAACAAAACCAAAGGAACCCTTCTTGCAAGATTTCCCTCTTTGTGATTTTCATGAAAAATGGTTTATGATACTTGGACATCAAGGCATGAAAATGAGAAATTTATTGGGCCAAACTGAATTTTAGGTCATGCATTGTGTTTGTATGATGATTAGAGGTCACATTGAAGTCACATTTTGCCTTGGTATGAGGTTTTGCAACTTTTCCCTTTTGTGCAAAAGTGAAAATTCAATGATTTTATCCAACTTTGACAAGCCATAACTTTTGATCCAAAATGAATTAGAAAGAGTTCTTGTACTTTTTGAAAATGGGAGGATCCATTCTATAACTTTCATGACCAAAGTTTTCTCATTTGACGCATTTTTGAATCAAAAAGATGAGGTTGAAAAACTTTCCCAAAATGGCAAGTTTTCATTATAAGTCACTTTCCCAAAAAGGCAACTTTGCAAATGGCTTGAAATTACTCAATTTTGTGAACTTCTAACATATTTTATGATCAAATAAAGATCATACATAATCAAAATGATGATGAACACCCTTTGGTTGGGTCATTGAGGGCCTCAGATGCCCTGATTTTACACTGACTTGCTCAAGAAGTCAACTCTTGATTAGATGCCATCCCCATGGAATTTCTTCATGAAAATTGATATGTATGATCCCTATACCATATAGAGACCAATAGAAACAAGAATGACCAAAAAAATTGGAGTTATGGCCTTTGAAACCAAAACCCTAATTCTAGGTCATCTGTGTAGTCAAACCTGGCTCTGCTTCCATGCCAATCTCAGTTCTTGTGATTTTTTTGACATTCTTGACTTTGAGAGGATATAATATGATGCTTGAACATACATGGACCCCTTTGAAATGATTGAAGACCTTTGGAGTGGCTCAAATGGCTCTTGGATTGCTCAGATCACAAACCCTAGATGCAGATGACTTTGAATCAATGCAGTGAATAAAAAATGTGGTATGAGATGCTATGATTGAATCTATGCACATGAAAATATCACAAGCCATGGTGTGAATGGGTGAGGGCAAATTTGGGGTGTTTACAGCTGCCCCTATTCAAGCATGAGTTAGCTGTGCAGGATGTAAGCGACGGCTTAACAGGCAAACAAGATAACTTGTGGTTGAATACCAAAGACATTCCAAAATTTGCACTCACATAATGAAGAAGAAAAGGGATATAGATTGTAAAAGAAAATAAAGTATATTATAAAGTGCGGGCGACGGAGGGCGACCGTCGAGCAGAGGACGACTGCTGGGGAATGAGCAATGACGGGGACGACCGACATGCTGGGGATATAAGAGATTATGATGGGGACGGCCATCAGGTAGAGCTATAATATTCTCTGGGGATTATAGGTAAATGAAATAAAATGATGAGGTACGGTCATCAAAGGTGAAGGACGATCACCTAGCAGGGGACGGCTGCTCTGTTGGGGATAAGATGAGGGACGGTCATCTAAGGTGAAGGACGATCACCGGGCAAGGTACAGTTGCCAAAAGTATCGCGACATAGGACGAATGCCGGATAAAAAGATCGACGATGGGGATGGCCATCGGATAAGCATGATGAAGGACGATCATCAAGAGGTGAAGGACGATCACCTAGCAGGGTACGGCTGCTCTGAAGGTATCATGACATAGGACGAATGTCAGATAACAAGATCAACGATGGGGACGGCCATCAGATAAAATGATGAAGGACGATCATCAAAGGGTGAAGGACGATCACCTAGCAGGGGACAGCTGCTAAATATCACGACATAGGACGAATGCCGGATAGAAAAGGGTTCCAATAACGGAGACTCCACTGGGGAAAGGATGAGGGACGGTCATTCAGAGGTGAAGGACGATCACCTGGTAGGGTACGGTTGCCGGAAAGGTATCATGGCATAGGACGAATGTCAGATAGGAAAGGAATAGTTTGCTGGGATTTGCTGGGACAAGTAAACACGGACGAGTGTCTATATCCAAGAAATGAGAGGCATTAGTGTTTGGGTACGGTGTATAGATTAAAGATGCGGACGAGCATCCCTAAGACTATGATACGGACGAGTATCAGGTAGAGACGAATACTGACACATGTTCGGAGATGATGATACGGACGAGTATCAACTAGTTAACAAAGAACACGGACGAGTGTTGATCCTGTGGGGGCTCTTCTGGGGGATAGTAGACACAGACGAGTGTCTAAATTCAAGAAGACATGAGTGTTTGACACGTGTATGGATTAAAGATGCGGACGAGCATCCCTAAGACTATGATACGGATGAGTATCAGGTAGAAACAAACGCTTGATGCATGTTCAGAGATGTTGATACAGACGGGTACCAACTGGTTAACAACGAACACGGACGAGTGTTGAATCTGAGGATGTATAAGTAATGTATACAAGATACGAACGAGTATCTGTATGAGTGAAGCAGGAATAATAAGTATGAGTGAAACACCGACAAGTGTCTAACTTGCTGGGGAGGGTGACACAGACGAGTGTCAGGGAATCTGTATGGATATATGCATCTGTGAGTGCAAAGAGGACATTTTGGCTTTCTACTGGGGATATGACACGGACGGATGCCAAGAAGTATCTGTAATATATAAGTGTCTGTTTGTAAAGAAAGCCTGGGCGACTTTACTGGGGAATGATGACACGGACGGGTGCCAAAAAGAGTGTGCATTTGTATTTGTGAGTGTAGGGCAAATGCCTTGGCTTTCTGCCGGGGAATTTGGAGAGTTTTCTGTATATCCCTGTTGGATTGCCAGTATTTACAAGTGTCTGACTCAGAACATGGCTTATGATCATGCAATATGTTTGATTTTTGCCGTAATGCTCCGTATTAGACGGAATGCTACGCTCTGTGGGAAATATGATGCGAATGCTATGATTATGCAAAGATACTGATCCGGGATTCGGATCCCATTGCTGCGAAGGTCTCTGGCTGATCTGCTTGAAGTGGACATCCCAGCTGGGGATGTGATCATTGGTAGATCTGACATAAGATGTATGATTCTGCTTGGGGATATAGGTCGCGGAGAGACTTATTTTGGTAATGAGGGACCCAGCTGGGGTTTGTAGAAGCTTTCATCACTCTGTTGTGAGATCTCCAGGCATTGCTTTGCTGGATAGTGGTTGAAACTCTGTGGGGAGATGGTTCCCTGGCTTCCGTACTTGGCTGAGAAGGAAGTAACAAATGGCAACACAGCTGGGGATAAAGCATCTTTGGTGCTAATTGTGAGACAGACTGAGTAGATAATGATTTGCCAGCTTGCTGGGGTGAAGCTTTCATGCCCCGTGTTGCGCTTTGAATACCTGCAACCCTGAAAAGATAGAGAAACGCACAAGTAATCCCGAGGTATCCCTTACTGGATTCCATCATAGGAGTTTAGACACTCCCGGGAGTAAGTACATTTCCTGGAAGCACATATTTTTTAGAAGAGAAGCATCTGTATTTATGCAATCGATAATTTGAAGACATCGGACATTCTTGCAAATGAAAATGAAATGTACGAGACGAAACATGACTGAAAATCTGATTTTATTAATTCGTGTGCCCTGAACCGGCAAGATACAGTCAAAGAAACAAATCCCCTAAAATGAGGAGATTGTTACAAATTGAGAAATAAAAGGTATTGGCAATGTTGATGACACTTTAAGAAGCTTCCCTTTGCTATGACTCGTATGACATTTGACATTCTTCTCGACTTGCTTTCTGAAGAAGGCTGATTCTGAAGGAAGCTTGATCCTTTCGAAGCTTACCAAGTTGTAAGTGATACATATGAATTCAGAGTACATTTGTTCGCTTATCCCCTTATTTTACATGGATCACCCTTTCGGGTTTTCAATCCATCGGGATACCCATTTTTGCCTGAGTTGTCCAATGCGGCTTTTCAACTCAGCGGGTGTACAAATTTTATTTTTTTTCCCTTACTTTTGCCCGAGTCTTTTATTCTGTTTTTAACTCGCCGGGATGCCCTATTTTTGCCTGGACTTACATTCTGTTTCTGTGTCTAGCGGGTCATTTTTATGCGAAGTATTTTTTAACTGCATCTGAATTCACATGGGACGGGAAGTCTTCACCATCCATAGTACTGAGCATGAGTGCTCCACCAGAGAAAACTTTCTTTACTACGAATGGCCCTTCATAGTTCGGAGTCCACTTGCCCCTGTGGTCTGTATGAGGAGGGAGGAGTCTTTTCAGCACAAGATCTCCTACTTGGTATTCTCGGAGCCTGACTTTCTGATCGAAGGCTTTCTTCATTCTTTTCTGATACAGCTACCCATGACAGATTGCAGCTAATCTCTTTTCTTCAATCAGACTCAGTTGTTCGTATCGGGACCGGACCCACTCTGCTTCGTTCAGCTTAACATCCATTAATACCCGTAAGAAGGGTAATTCAACTTCAACAGGTAGGACTGCCTCCATACCATAAACAAGCTGATACGGTGTTGCCCCAGTGGATGTTCTGATTGACGTACGGTACCCATGCAAGGCAAATGGTAGCATTTCATGCCAGTCTTTGTAAGTGACTACCATCTTCTGCACAATCTTCTTGATATTCTTGTTAGCTGCCTCAACAACGCCATTCATCTTTGGCCTGTAAGGAGAAGAATTGTGGTGTTGGATCTTGAAGTCCCAGCACAGTTCTACCATCATTTTGTTATTCAAGTTGGAACCATTATCAGTAATGATCCGCTCGGGCACTCCATACCGACAGATGATATCTCTCTTCAGAAACCGGGCTACCACTTGTCTTGTAACATTTGCATAGGAAGCTGCTTCGACCCACTTGGTGAAATAGTCAATAGCTACCAGGATGAATCTGTGGCCATTTGAAGCAGTCGGTTCAATCTTGCCAATCATATCAATGCCCCACATGGCAAAGGGCCAGGGTGAAGACATCACATTTAAAGGATTAGGAGGCACATGCACTTTATCAACATAGATCTGGCATTTATGACATTTTCTAGCATAGGCACAACAGTCTGCATCCATTGTGATCCAGTAATAGCCTGATCTTAACAACTTTTTGGCCATTGCATGTCCTCCTGCATGGGTACCAAAGGATCCTTCATGCACCTCGTGCATCAACAAGTCTGCTTCTGTCCTATTGACGCACCTGAGAAGTACCATATCAAAGTTTCTCTTATACAGGGAACCGTCAGTATTCAGGAAGAAACTACCAGCTAGCCTTCTTAACGTCTTCTTATCATTGGAAGATGCCCCAGGTGGGTATGTTTGATCCTCCAAGAAGCATTTAACGTCATGGAACCAAGGCTTGTCATCTTTGGCAATATCTGCTGCAAATACATATGCTGGTCTGTCAAGTCTGGATACTGAAATCTGAGGTACAAAGTTGGCAACTTGAACTTTGATCATGGATGAAATGGTAGCCAGAGCATCTGCAAATTGATTCTCTTCCCGAGGGATATACTCAAGTTTGACCGTTGTAAAGAAAGTCAATAACCTCCTTGTATAATCCCTGTAGGGTATCAGATGATCCTGGTGTGTGTACCATTTGCCGTTGGTTTGATTGATTACCAAAGCTGAATCTCCGAACACAGTCAAAGTCTTGATCCTGAGGTCAATGGCTTCCTCAAGACCCATAATACAAGCTTCGTATTCAGCTTCGTTGTTAGTGCAGTTAAAGGTGAGTTTTGCCGAGAAAGGCATGTGAACTCCCTTAGGTGTAATGAGTACTGCACCAACACCACGACCATTCATATTAACAGCCCCGTCAAACATCATAGTCCATTCTTCCTCCGGGTCGGGCCCTTCAGTGTGAACAGGCTCTTCATGATCTTTTGCTTTTATGAACATGATGTCTTCATCAGGGAAGTCAAATCTCATAGGCTGGTAATCATCAATGGGTTGCTCAGCAAGATAATCAGACAATACACTGCCCTTGATGGCTTTTTGAGATGTGTATTGAATGTCATATTCTGTGAGGATCATTTGCCATCTTGCAACCCGTCCGGTAAGTGCTGGCTTCTCAAAGATGTATTTGACTGGGTCCATTTTTGAAATCAACAAAGTAGTGTGGGTCAACATATACTGTCTCAGTCGGCGAGTAGCCCACGCTAAAGCACAACAAGTTTTCTCGAGCAGTGAATAACGTTGTTCATAGTCGGTAAACTTTTTGCTTAGGTAGTATATTGCATACTCTTTTCGACCAGACTCGTCATGCTGGCCCAGCACACACCCCATTGACTCTTCTAATACTGTCAAGTACATTATCAGAGGTCTTCCTTCAACTGGAGGCATAAGGATTGGAGGCTCTTGCAAATATTCCTTGATTTTGTCAAAAGCCCTCTGGCAGTCTTCGTTCCACCTGACCGTTTGTTCTTTTCTTAACAGCTTGAACAAAGGCTCACAAGTTGATGTAAGGTGAGATATGAACCTCGAAATGTAGTTCAATCTACCTAGGAACCCCCGAACTTCTTTTTCTGTCTTTGGTGCAGGCATTTCCTGAATGGCTTTGACTTTATCAGGGTCAACTTCAATCCCTTTCTCACTTACAATAAATCCCAGCAGCTTACCAGAACGCACCCCGAATGTGCACTTGTTGGGGTTCAACTTCAGTTGGTACTTCCTCAGACGCTTGAATAACTTCAGCAGATTTACCAGGTGGTCTTCTTCTGTGAGGGACTTGGCAATCATGTCATCCACATAACATTCAATTTCTTTATGGATCATGTCGTGGAATAATGTTACCATAGCCCGTTGATAAGTAGCACCAGCATTCTTCAGTCCGAATGGCATCACCTTATAACAAAACGTGCCCCAGGGCGTGATAAAAGTTGTCTTCTCCATGTCTTCAGGTGACATCTTGATCTGATTGTATCCTGAAAATCCATCCATGAAGGAGAATACCGAGAACTGAGCCGTATTATCCACCAATACATCAATGTGAGGTAAAGGGAAGTCATCTTTCGGGCTGGCTCTGTTCAAGTCCCGGTAATCCACACACATCCTTACTTTGCCGTCTTTCTTAGGCACAGGTACAATATTAACAACCCACGGTGGATAGCTAGTTACGGCAAGGAACCCGGCGTCCCACTGCTTTTGTACCTCTTCTTTAATCTTCATTGCCATATCTGGGCGAGTACGACGCAGTTTCTGTTTTACAGGTGGGCAGTCTTCTTTCAAAGGCAGCTTGTGCATGACAATATCGGTGTCCAACCCTGGCATATCCTGATAAGACCAAGCAAAGACATCTACATATTCCCGAAGCATGTCAATCAGTTGTTCCTTTACCGAATCTTGTAGGCAGGCCCCGATCTTAACTTCTTTCATATCTTCTTCTGTACCAAGATTAACCGTTTCAACCTCCTCCTTATGAGGAGTGATAACCTTCTCCTCTTGCCTTAACAACCTGGCTAGCTCTTCGGGAAGCTCATAATCTTCTTCAACCCCTTCATCAGCTTGATTGATTGGATTGTCAAAGTCATACGAAGCCATAGCTGTGCTGTTGTCGGTGTCGTCTGAAAGGCACTCTCTGCAAGGGTTTAGATTATTCATTTTAGTGATTGATTTTAATCTTTGTTTAGAAGAAGTGAAATAAAGTTATCATTTTGGAAAACATTGCCATTTTGTTTTTGTACAAAAAGAAAAAAATGGAAAAACAGTGAGCGAAAAAAGAAAAAGACTCATTTGCAAAAGATGTCCGATATTCATTGATTGATCTGTTTGCACAAAAATTACAAGATGGCCCGATTACAAAATGAGTCTTGACATCTTGGGCAAGATGCAAGACTTGATGCATGCTTAAAATATACAGGAAATAATAATTATTCTGCAGGAGTAACCCTTATAATTTCCTGGGAAGACCAGTTTGAGATACGGCTCCCCGGGATCCTTGGACGTATCCAACTCTCCAGGTTGCGCTCATCTTCCGACTCATCTTCCAAGTTGTTCACTGCATCTGGGGTGAGCATCCCCCCGCTGACAAAATTGGGCTTCTTAGCAGCCTCTGATTGATCTTGTTGAGTTGGTTTGTAACCCAACCCAAATCTGTCTTCCTTCTTCTCCACAGGTAGCAGCTTGCCCCAACCTTGGGCAGTACCCTCTTCAACAACCTTCCTGGCTTGCTGATAAGACGTCATGGAGGTTCCCAGTACAGTAGATGCCTCATTAATGTTCAGGGCCTCAAATCCCTGGCTCATGGTTTCATGGATTTCTCCATCCATCTCAATGTACTTGTACGTAGCCAGATGGCTAATAAAGATGTCCTCTTCACCATAGATGGTGATGATCTGGCCTTCCCACTCGAATTTCAGCTTCTGGTGAAGGGTAGACGTAACAGCGCTAGCGGCATGGATCCAAGGTCTACCCAACAAACAGCTGTAGGCCGGCTGAATGTCCATCACATAGAAGGTAATTTTAAAAGTCTGCGGGCCAATCATCACAGGCAGATCAATCTCCCCAAGCACTGATCTTTTAGAGCCGTCGAATGCTCTCACCACTAAATTACTTGGACGTAGGGCCAAGCCATCATATTCCAGCTTCACCAAGGCTTTCTTTGGTAGAACATTGAGTGAAGACCCAGTGTCCACCAGTACATGGGATAGAACAGCACCCTTGCATTCTAGAGTGATGTGTAAAGCCTTGTTGTGGTTACGTCCCTCAGTTGTTAAGTCAGCATTGGTGAAGCCCAACCCATGGCTGGTGTTGACATTTGCTACCACGGTTTCTAGCTGATTAACAGTGATCTCCTCTGGCACGTATGCTGCGTGCAAGACTTTCAATAATGCATTCCTGTGAGCTTCAGAACACATCAACAGGGATAATATGGAGATCTTTGAGGGAGTTTGGTGAAGCTAATCCACCACCTTGTAATCACTTCTCTTTATAATTCTCATAAACTCGTCTACATCTTGTTCAAAAGATGTCTTCTGAGTTTCTTTGATGATTGGTTCTTCAGGTACCACACTCTTCCCCTTTGCTTTAGCAGCAACTTCTGCTTCGGCATTAGGTCTTGGTAATTGTGAGGCAAAAAGGCGTCCGCTTCTGGTGAAGCCTCCGCCTCCCCCAACATTATCAATCTATGGAGAAGAAGTTGAAGAGTCCAAGGTGATTTTCTCCCCGTTGCAGTAAAGATCAGAGCCATAATGCCAAGGTATGACATTACTACTTTCATATGGAACGGGTCCAGGCACCGTGATGGTAACTGGACTGACTGCTGCAAAGGAAGGTACTGAAATGGTGTGCGGGTCGTAGTAAATGGTGACTGGTGACCTGGCAGGAGGTGCCACTGTTTGTTGCTGAAAGTTGTTGTTTGGAGGAACATTTGATGGATCATAGTAAATGGTGACTACTGAGATATCTATTGGCGTTGTAGAAGATTCTGCTGAATAAATGGGTGCTGATGTTGTAGAAGAAATGGTTGTTGACATCTGGCTTATTGAAGTGATGGATGAAGCCATTGACGATGATATTGATGAATTGGTTGGAATGATTGTTGTTGCAGTTGTAGGAGACTCAGGAATTGTTGTCTAAGGGATTGCTGGATTTGTAGGCGCCGATGTTGTGATCTGAAGTATACCACTTTTGATAAGACCATCTATGCCGCTTCTCAAATTATCACACCCGTTGACCGAAATGTTGCAATAACCACAACCGAGCTCACACCCGGGGAACATCTGGCATTCTAGAAGCTGAGCTTTAATTTCGACCAGAGGTGTTCGAATCTGTCCAACACTGGTGATTAAGAAAGATGGCTTGTCTTCCTCAATGGCAATAATTCTTGGCCCTCCATGATTGGGCATGGGATTCTTGGTGACACTTGGAGGGGGTGCAAAGTTGAGGGCTTTAGAATCCACCAGATCTTGTACTTTCATTTGTAAAGCCCTGCATTTCTCAGTATTGTGGCCAGGTGCATTAGAGTGGAAGGCACATCTGGCGTTGACATCGTAATTTCTTGGAAGATTGGCAGGATCTGGTGGTGCCAATGTCCTTAATTCAACCAAGTTGAGTTTCAGGAGTTGTGGCAACAAGGCATCATAAGGCATAGGGATAGGATCAATCACCCTATTTGCCTATGATGGTCTTTGTTGAAAGGGTCTTTGCTGTTGATTGCTGTTGATTGCTGTTGTAGGTCCTCTGTGGTGGATACTGAGCTTGCTGCTGATAGTGTGGTTGTTGTTGTGGTTGATATGTTGATTGCTGAGGAATCGGAGCTGGAATAGTGACAGCTGCTACTGATCTGTGGACGTGCTGAGGTCTGCCCCTGTTGGCATAAATGGCATTTGTTTCACCGGATCTTCTAGGTCCCACAAAAGGCTTTCTGGGATTACTTGACGAACTTGCACCATTATCAGAAATCTTACCCATCTTCAGAAGGCTTTCAATTCTTTCCCCGGCTATAACTACGTCAGCGAAGCTGGTGGAAGAAAAGGCAGCTAGCCTATCAATATATGTTCCTTGCAGGGTATTCATGAACATGTCGGCCATTTCTCTTTCCGACATGGGTGGTTGGACAGCAGCAGCAAGCTGTCTCCACCTTTGGGCATATTCCCTAAAGCTTTCCCTGGAGGATTGAGACATTCCCATCAAGAGGGTCCTGTTAAGAGCCATGTCCAGATTGTATTGGTACTGTCTGATGAAAGCCTCAGCTAAGTCCTTCCAGCACCTGATAGTAGCCCTAGTTAAATGTGAGTACCACTCTCTTGAAGCTCCAGTCAAACTATCTTCAAAATAGAACATCCATAGCTTCTCATCCATGGTATATGCTTTGAGTCTCCCTAGGAAGGACTGTAAGTGAGTTCGTGGATAGGAGGTTCCATTGTACTTCTCGAAGCACGGGGGTTTAAACTTGTGGGGAATGCTTACCCCGTCCACTAACCCCATATCCATGACATCAAAACCTAGGGAATTTTGAGACTCCATAGATCTCAACTTCTCAGCAATTTCATCAAATCTCCTATCATAAACTTCATCCCCAGCTCCCATCACAGTGAAATGCTCTTCTTGGGGGTCTTCTTGTAAGACCCTTCCTCCAGTAGTATTTCCTTGCACATTATCCGGGATGTTGACTTCCGGATGTATATGAGGCCCATATACTGGTGGATTAATATGAGGTTGTCCCCTTTCATTGTTACTGGTTCCTCCAGTTCCCAGAGGAGGTTCTTCCGGGGTTTGCCTTTCTACCAATGCCCTCAACCTTTCTTGACTTTGAGCCAAGCCATTCATTACTTCCATGAATTGGGTCATTTGGTTTCTCATCTCCAGCCTTTCATTATCCATCTGAGTCCCGACCTTTGTCAGATCTTGCTGTACTTGATCCATCTGGATACCAGGAAGGTTGTTGCGAGTAGGATATCTGTGCGGATGGTTGAGAGGGAACACCCGACGGCGAGCAATAATTCCTGAACCACAACAGAGTTAGTAACAATCAAAACAAAAACCTACAAAACAAAACAAAGGTTAGTATGCAATGCAGTATGCTTATTTATTTTCCAAGGTATCCGGCTTGGTTCTTGGTTTTGACCTTTCCAGACCCTGAGGAAGATGCTTTGATGCTGCTTGAGAGAAAGAAAACTCAATGAAACAAACTTACAAATACAATACACATGGTGGATCATACATAGTTTATTTTTACAACATACGCCCCTGGAGGGTCAAAATACAACATAAAAGAAAAGTACATCAAATGGAAATAACAACAAGCAAAGCAGTCAAACATCAAGTCCAAACTCATCCTCCTTAACCTCCTTCAAAAGTGCTTCAGTTACAGGACCAGCCGGATGCTCTGTAATGTTTCTGATGAGAAGGTTTCTGGTGGCAATAGCAGTGGTCAGCTTCTTGTGCCTGTCTTGGTCCTTTGACCTCTTCGCACCAGCCCTAATCTTCAATTCTGAAATCTCCTTCTGGGCTGCTAGCAGAGCCTCCTGTTGTTTCTTCTCAATGGCCTCTAACTGCTCAATCCTGTCTTGAGTTCTCTTATCTTCTTGAGTACGGGCTTCAGTGATCCTGACCCACCTAGCTTGACTTTCTTTCAGATAGAGATCAGTCCTAGCCTTCTGAAACTGGGCCTCTTTACAGGCATTCAAAATCTGCTCTCCTGCTCTTGATTTCTTGATGTAGTCCTCTGATTTCTCAATCCTGGCTAGATGCTCCACCTTAAGCTTTTCCAACCTCTCAATGTCTAGACGACCATCACTCCTCTCCCAGAGGGTCTTCTTCAGAGCTTGAGACAGATTCTCATTCCTTTCCTTCAGCTTCTCAAATTCTTCCAGGCTGACAGTGGCTGGAGGTGGTACTGTGGATGGTCCAGGCGCATCCTCAATGGTGAAAGGCATCCCAGAAATCTGAGCCCTTGCATGAGACCATTCATAATACTGAGCTGAAGCCACATTATTGCATATCCCAAGAATGGCCATCCCTTTGGTCTGGATGTTGTCCCGAGCCCAGGATGCTTGTCTGACAACAGCTAGATTAGGTTTTATCTCACAATACAGGGTTTCAGCCAAGTCTTGAACTCTAGGAGGGTGAACCAAAGCATAGCCCAATTGTCTCTTGAACAGCAAAGGATTGTAATTGATGCAACCCTTCACTCCTACCAGAGGTACATTGGGGAACTGCCCACAGCTAGTAATTATGTCCCTTCCTTTGGTGCTCTGGGTGCACCATCTGATGTCATCTGAAGTCAAAGCAATGAGTCTTCTAGCCCAATTCTTCTGTTGGTGAGGATTTAGGAAAGCATCAGTCTTGGGTAAGTGTTTGAGCATCCAGGTATGAAATAGAGGAGCACAGCACCTTACCAACCTCCCTCTCTGCTTCTCATTCCTTTTGTGAACAGAATAATAGAAATCTCCCAGCAAGGTGGGCACTGGGTTCCTAAAAAGGAAGAGATGAATAACATTCTTGCTGATAAACTTGGGCTCATCTGCAAAAAGTATAACCCCATATATACTGAGGGCTAACAATGCACAAACTGCCTTCCATTCTCCCAAGGAGGCCTTCAGGATGGCCTGAGAAGTTAGAAAGTCCAAGTGTAGGCCAGGAATTCCAGCCTTTGTTGACATGTTCTGCTCAATCAAAATAGGTTCCAAATACAGTGCCTTTGCCACTTCTTCATTGCTGGGAGAATCCATCTCTGGGTTGAAGGGGATACCACCCCTGACAGGTACTCCAATCAATGATGAAAACTCCTCCAACAGAGGTCCCCACTGAAAATTCTGGAAAGTGAAGCATCTCAAAGGAGGATCATAGAACTGTAGGCAGGTGTGAATCAAACTCCTCTGAGAAAGGTCCAAGTCCCTAACCATATCAAGGATGCCTCCATAATGTTCTCTGAATAATGGGATGTGGTCTGGAGTGATAAGTGCCCGGACTTGTCTGATGCCAGTCAGCTCAGGCTCAAAGAAATGGTATGAAATGTTGCTCTTCTTGGGTGCCATGACTGCTGATGAAGAGCTGAAAACAAATGCTGATGATGAAGACTGATACTGGAGATGAGCCACTGATAGGCTGAGGATGATGATGGAAGTAGTTGAAGCAGGCAACTGAGGAAGATAGCTGAAGCAGATAGCTGATGAACAGGGGTCTATGCAGATGAAGGGGTCAAAACCAAGCCAAATGTAATGTGGATACCCTGAAAAACAAATAAGCAAATGTTAAATGATGCAAATGATGAGTATGCAAATGATATGCAAGGGTTTGTGATCAAGCTGGATCTGATTACTGCCTTGATATAAAGGTCCATGTATGTTCAAGAAGTCCAGATGGAGGTTCAGAAGTCCAGTAACCAAGGTGGGGGACTCAAATAAAGAGTCACATGTCCAGGGTTAAATCACAAGAACTGTCCAAAGTGAAGCATTCTTAAAAACAAGTACCAGGGTATGATGTGGCCAAGGGTTCCTGCAAACCTGTAAACAGCCCAACCCCCTCACAGGTGATGTTCTAAAATAAGGATCCTCAGACTTGGATCAATTATGAGAAGTGTAAACACTTCTAACCCGGAGGTACAGTGTTTACAATAACCATAAAAGATCCTCCTCTAGTTCACCTCAGTTTCTGAAGGTCATAATAAAGGTCATCCAGACTTAGCAGGCTTCCCAGATAGCCCTAGCACTACAGGAAATCTGTAGCACAAAGTTCTCAAGAAGAAACCCACATCTGAACCGTGTTTCATATTCCTGCACCAGACCGAAATGGAATGGGAAAGAACATGAACCACTCTAGCCTAGGTGTCACTCAGGTCCCAGGTATAGGACCTTAAACTCTCAGTAGAACCCCACCCACAAAAGCAAAAACCAGATCCAGCCAGATGACAATATGACAGTATGATATATAAAACTGTAAAGAAAGCAATAAATAACTGTACATAAAGCAATAGATAAAACAACTATATAAACACAATTAGCACATAACACTCCAGTAAACACAAACCAAACAAGCGCTAGGAGGAACCCACAAAAAGAACCAGAAGCCCTGGTTACAGTATAAGGGTTTCCCCGACAGAGTCGCCAAGCTGTCGCTCCCACCAAATGACACCTCAGGTCAGAAGGGGTACAAACGCGAACGGTCGGCGAAAGGAGAAAGGAAAATGAATAGAGTCGCCAGCTAGGCATTTTTATCCCGAAGGAAAGGTAATGCTGCATAAACCTAGAAAGGATACGGATAAGACGGTTGCGAACCAGAGAGACTGAGAAAGGGGGTTGGTTACAACCTGGGAAGGTATTAGCACCCAGATTGTCCGTCGTACTCGACGGGATCCGCACTTAAAAGATTTGTGTTTTAAAGGGGTAGTGTCAGTGCTATCTGTGTATCAAAGCTGGAAAAGAATGCAAGTGTCAGTGTAAAAGAAGTGTGAAGTGTATAAGCGAAGTGTCAGTGTAAGAACAAGAGTATAAAGCTCAAGATTATGAGTCTTAAAGAATGATGCTGGAAAGAGGGGGAATAGACAGAGACTTTTGTTCGATAACTGTTAAGTTATGCCTACGTATCCTCTCGTGCAATGAGGAAGTCAGAACACCGTAGTTCGACCCAAAGAGACTGAAAGATAAATTGACTTGTGAACTGCTTGCTTGTCTATGCTCAAGTGTATGACTTGTCTGGCTCAGGTTCTAACTGTCTTGCATTAGACGGAAGAAGCAAGTTCTCGTTTATGAGTGAATGAGATGAGAAAAGAATCCCGGAGGAGACGATTATTGTTTGTTTTTGTGTTTTCAGTCTTTTATTGCTTTTTGATTTGTCATAAGTTAATGAGATTAAGCCTAAACCAAGGGTTAGTAAACTCATCACATCCTCCCTCTGATTAGGGGTAATGAGAATACCTTAAGTGTGAAGTAAACACCTCACGCTTAATCACCATGATGTGGGATTAAGATCATTAACCTACTTGCAATTATTTAGATGTTTTTGGAGTTTTTGTTTAGTGTTAAATAAATGAGTTTAAGCCATAATCAAGGATTTAATGGACTCATTACACCATCCTAATAGAAGGATAATAGATGAGAACATTTAAGCTGAGGAAGGCTCCTCAACTTAATCCATGATTAGGGATTAACCTCATTACCAAACAAAACCTTTATTAGATGGATTTTAGTTAATGATAAGATGAAGAAGTGAGTTTTATGGTTGGTAAGACAACTTGAGGGGGACTTGTCCATTAACACTAGGGTTAGTCCTTCTTAACCAATTAAGGAAGAATTAGAACCCTAATGCAAGGCCCAAGTTACAAGCTTGATGTCTTAGTGATTATTAAGTGGATTGATTAAAGGATTTAAACACATTAAGGGTTTAACACTTAGGATTAAAGTTATACACTCCATCCTAATAGAAGGATGCAGGCATAAGCTTAATCACAAAGCCTTAAAACCTTTAGGGTTTAGTCCTTGATTATGAGGTGAGAAGAGGAGACTCAAAGAAAACTCAAAGGAAAGAGTCTAAGGGGGACTAAACAATCTAAAAATGTTATCATGCTTGGAAGTCCTAGGGTTTTTGAGGCTTAAGAGGAGAAATCTTCAAGCAAGCCACCAAGGAGAAGCAAGATAGAAAAGGGATGAGATGAGAAGAGAAAAGGGGGAAGAGAGGCACAAGCGAGCAAGCTCACTCAAAGACAATTAAAAATGCAGCAAGTATGTGAAATGATGAGGTGAGAAGAGGTAGGAGGTGAAGGCAAATCCACCTCCCAAACAAACTTACCATTAACCTGAAAAATTAGTACAAGATGCATAAGGGAAGAAATGAGATGAAACAATGCATATGGGTGGGCAAAGGCCAAAGTTAGAAACATACACATGATGCAAATGATGTCAAGAGATGGTGCAAACACATGTCAAGAGTTGTGGATGATCATACAAGGATGAGGATGCAAATGAAGCATGCTTGAACCATAAAAGTTCATGAAAGTTTATGAAATGGAATGGACATATAACATGGCAAATGAAAGATGCAATGGTCAAACATGATTCTAATATGTCCTAAGATGTCTTATATGTCATATGGATGCACAAAATGTCATGTCAAGTTCATGTATGCAAGCAAATGAAAGAAGGATGCAAAGGAAGGCAAGAATTAGGGTTTATGAACAACATGCAACACAAAATCAAAAATCAGAAGCAAATGACATGATAAAAAATTGAAAATGCAATCAAGGATACCCTAAACCTATACAAGTTCACTGCCCAAAGGAGGGGATCTAACTCTTAACCTAGTGAAAGTTATGAATTTCTTAAGATTACTAGGGTTTTGGGGTGCCTCACAAAGAAAAATACCAAACAAATTGAAAATGCAAGATCAAATCAAACCAATTTTATCCTATAAACTACATGCTATGGAGGATGCAATGCAAGAAGAACCATCATCAAACTCTCAAGGGTTAGGCAGAATGAATTTTTCAAAGTTTGAACCAAAATAATGCCTTAAAATGAATTTAATTCCAAAGAAAATGATCAAAAGGCATCAAGAACCAAAAAGAAATTTGTTTTGAGAGTTGGATAATGTTTCTAAATGTTTTAAAATGCAATGTGAATTTTTTTGTGATTTTTAAATACCTAAATGCATTTTTAATTAATTAATTTCTATTAACTAATTAAAAATACACATTTAAATGATTTAAAAATAATTTTTAATGCAAAAAATAAAAATAAAAATATTTTTGGGTTCTGAAAATTAATGAAATGTTTGACAAAAAATTTCAGAATTTTTTAAACTGTTTTGCTATTTTTTAAAATTCATGCAAATAAAATACAACCAAAATGAATTAAAATTAGTTAACAGAAGAATGAATCGATTCAAGCTTGGATGAATCGATTCATGCTGATCAATTTTTGAGAAAACAAAATTAGTTAAATAGCATGAACCGATTCATCAAAGGATGAATCGATTCATTTTGCGAAATCCAGGAACCATTCAACAACATGAATCGATTCAAGCCAGAATGAATCGATTCATTATGCGTGATTTTCCAAAAATTCATAATCAATGAGAACAAGAGAACCAAAATGAAACAATCATATCACCCCAAACATGAATGAATCACAAAATCACATTTACAATGTATCAACAACAAGATTCGAGCAAAATCAAGAACACTGCAAAAATTTCAGAACATGCATACACACTCATTTCTCAACCATTTTCAGTGTTTCAAAGCTTAACATGATCAGTGAAACAAACTCTATCATCCTATAACAAGAGATTGCATTTCTGGAAAAAATGTTCTTGATGATACCTGAACTGGAGCTTTGAACTTTTGGAGCTTTCTGGCCTCAAACTTGGTGCAATCCCTCTCCTTTGAACACCCTGATGATGAAATGAAGCTTGGAGATCTTTGAGAATGGTTGGTTATGGCTGTTTTGCTCTCGTGTAGCAGCAATGGAGGTCTTGGTGTGTGATGTTTCAAGCTGTTTCGGGGGTGATTCTTGTTTTATGGATGATTTGTGGTTTGTTGGTTAAGAAATTTTTGATGTTTGAAGGCTGTGTGAGGAAATTTGAAGAGAAGAAGTTTGGGACAGATTTTGTGCAAGTTGGATTGTGTGTTGTTTCTGGCTTGTGTGTGTTGCTATATCACTCCCATAATGTTTGAGTAGGCTGTGGAGCAGGTTGGTAGAGGCTGCTGATCACTATTCCAAAAGCATGGGAGAAATTGCAAAAAGTCAAGGTTTGGTGTACTTGAGGTATGGGCCATGGCAGAGAAGATTTCTGTGTTTGGATTGCCTCAGTCAACTTTAATGAGGACCCTTGGATGGTTTGTGAAGGACTCCAACATTTGGATTGCAAGATAGCATGTGTTTTGCCAATTTCCAACTTTGTGCATCTTGTGATTTTTGGCCATGGACATATGACATCTCTTGGGCAATATGAAGCAAAATGCACCATATAATGTTGCTATGATACTTTGATAATGATTAGAGACTGAACAAAACCAAAGGAACCCTTCTTGCAAGATTTCCCTCTTTGTGATTTTCATGAAAAATGGTTTATGATACTTGGACATCAAGGCATGAAAATGAGAAATTTCTCGGGCCAAACTGAATTTTAGGTCATGCATTGTGTTTGTATGATGATTAGAGGTCACATTGAAGTCACATTTTGCCTTGGTATGAGGTTTTGCAACTTTTCCCTTTTGTGCAAAAGTGAAAATTCAATGATTTTATCCAACTTTGACAAGCCATAACTTTTGATCCAAAATGAATTAGAAAGAGTTCTTGTACTTTTTGAAAATGGGAGGATCCATTCTATAACTTTCATGACCAAAGTTTTCTCATTTGAGGCATTTTTGAATCAAAAAGATGAGGTTGAAAAACTTTCCCAAAATGGCAAGTTTTCATTATAAGTCACTTTCCCAAAAAGGCAACTTTGCAAATGGCTTGAAATTACTCAATTTTGGGAACTTCTAACATCTTCTATGACCAAATAAAGATCATACATAATCAAAATGATGATGAACACCCTTTGGTTGGGTCATTGAGGGCCTCAGATGCCCTGATTTTACACTGACTTGCTCAAGAAGTCAACTCTTGATTAGATGCCTTCCCCATGGAATTTCTTCATGAAAATTGATATGTATGATACCTATACAATATAGAGACCAATAGAAACAATAATGACCAAAAAAATTGGAGTTATGGCCTTTGAAACCAAAACCCTAATTCTAGGTCATCTGTGCAGTCAAACCTGGCTCTGCTTCCATGCCAATCTCAGTTCTTGTGATTTTTTTTGACATTCTTGACTTTTAGAGGATATAATATGATGCTTGAACATACATGGACCCCTTTGAAATGATTGAAGACCTTTGGAGTGGCTCAAATGGCTCTTGGATTGCTCAGATCACAAACCCTAGATGCAGATGACTTTGAATCAATGCAGTGAATCAAAAATGTGGTATGAGATGCTATGATTGAATCTATGCACATGAAAAGATCACAAGCCATGGTGTGAATGGGTGAGGGCAAATTTGGGGTGTTTACACAATATTATTGCTAAACAGCTCATGAAGGCATGGAAGGTATGACCACTTTGTCACTAATCGAAAGGAAGGTTGACGTCCCCGGAAGACGGGAACGACCTCCATCGATGTTGGACACTTCAAAACAAATTTCAGCGCCGTAGTACCATGTCGGCAGGGAACCCAACTCACGATGTATTATAAACCCGACCAAGAACTGACCGGTAAAGTACAAATAGGGTAGATCTCAAAATACGGGTGGCACGCAGGCCATAAAAACAAAAGTAAAATGGTACGCAGACCAAAAAGAATAAAGGCACGTAGACCAGACCTATTCATTGGCATCCTCGTCATCCCTTCATCACCCGAACCAGTAGCGGGGCAGGTGATATCCCTATCAACCACTCTATAGTTGAAGGTTTTTCCATAGTGACGAGCCCATGGTTGAAGATTTTGAGCTGATCGGTAGCATTGTCGAAACCTTCTTTGAAGACCCCGACAACATCCTTCTCGAGCTCCCTGATCCGGGTAATCAAATCACCTCAGTTCCGCAAGGCCAACTCCTCCTCACTTTCACCGTCAACAGGGAGAGCCATCCTCTCCAGCACCTCGATCCTCGAGCGAAAAAGCCCATTCTCCGCGACAACTTCAATAAACTCGACCTCTCGCTCCTTCAGCTTCCTGTTCTCCTCGGCCAAGGTCTCTCGCTCGCGCTTCACCTTATCCAGCTCAGACTTCAGCCCTTCCTGGAGTTTGTAATCTTCTTTGTAGCTGGACAAATCCTAGGAGAGCTGATCCTTTTCAGTCCTAACAGCTCAGAGCGCCTCATTCGTGGCCTTTAGCTCAGACAGCGAGCAGGAACTGTCGGACAGGACCAAAGCTGTCTCCATGACCCTGATCACGGTAACAACGTCCTGAGACAGACTGGCACGCCTGCCCGCTGTCTCCTAGTCGAGAAAAGCTTTAGCCTCTACAGGCACCACCCCGACATAACCCTCTGAGTTGAAAGTTTCACGCTCTAAGTAGTAGGAAGGAAGAAGGTAGACCCCTTAGTTCTCAGGTTGACCTCCGTGCACAACAGTTGATCGACCTAGCGGACCCTTAGAACGGGGACGCTTGGGATGAGGCGAATCATCCAATAGGATGGTATCGTTTGGCATTATTGTCACGGGCGGAGAGTCCGGGCATGGAGAATGTGGAGTAGGACTGGAAGTCCCAGAGCCGCCGGCCACATGCTCGGTGGCCACTTGTTGGACTCGACCCTTGCTCTTTTTCTTTGATGGCTTGGTAGGGCCCCCCAACCTGGTTGGCCAATTTTAGTGCTCGTTCCCTGAGTCTGGGCATTTCACTTACAAAACAAATAAAGTCAGCAAGGCAAGTTAAAAAAACAAGAGAGAGTCGATAATAAGCTACCTAAAATTTGGAGAGCCTCCTCATCCGACTTACACTCGAGCACAACCCTCGTGTTAATTAACCGGGGCTCTAAGAGAGGCAGCCCATCGTCTCCCAGTATCGGATTACCTAGTCGGTCTACGCACGTCGTAGGGTTGAAACTCCGGACATAGGCCACCTGTTTTTTGTAGGCCAAACTATCCTCAGTCCCTAGAAGCCCGGGCTTTACCCTGTAATGACTGGTCAAGAGATTGAAATGATCCGACCTCCACTCAAGGGGGATCTTTGATACCAGGCGTTCCCCGCTGTCGGCCTTTTTTTACAAAGTATATATGCTGTTGAGGGCCTGCTGCGTGATGGGTTTCACCATGTACCACTTGTCTTTGAAATTCCGGACAAAGTCGTGGTAGGTTTTGGAAAGCCTCAAAGGCTTCTTGAAAGAAACCCAACTATGTCACATATCGCTTCCCGACCATTGCAAGTGGAAGACGCGAAAAAGAGAGGCAGGGTGCAACCAATCTCGAGATGCTGGCATACTAGTTCAAACGCGCGAATGAACGATATGGCATTGGGATAAAGTTGCGAGGGTGCCAGCTTGAGCCGCCTAAAAAACCCCATCTGAAAGTCATTGAAGGGGAGTCGCACCCCCGCTTCTCGGAAGGCAAACTCATACATAGCAAACCGTTTTCCCCAAAAAAACGAGCAGCCCCATTGCTCGGGAAGAGGAGCGTAACACTGCCAACTAAGAGACTCATCGGGGCCCACATCCTCAACCACCGTATGGGAATTAACGTGGTCGTCAATGAAGCTAGACTCTATCTCCACTGGTTCGTCAGCAACCCACAAGAGGTTTTCACTCTCGGATGAAGACGGCTTGCTCCCTTCTGCAGGACGTCCTCAGTCCGCAGTACCTGAAAAACAGAAGGAACAAATGAATTCGATGTCGCATCAAATCCATCCTTCCACCGCAGTTCAAGTGAAAGGGCGAGGAGGTCAATACCCGACACACTTATACTAAATTACCCAGGACATTTAAAGAGTGCTTGTGACACCCAAGGAATCTATGAAGGTTTCATCCGGGACATTCAAATAATGCCTGGGATAGTCAAATAATACATGAAGATTTCGCCTGAGACATTCAAAAGATGCCTGTGGCATTTAAAGGGAATTATACTTGCCCGACATGTTCATACCATGCCCGAGACCTTTACCTAAATTTCCTATTTCTGCCAAGCATATTCATATTATGCCCAGAACATTCATCTAAACACCCTAAAAAATCGCCTAAAAAAATATACATTCTACCTACTTCGGCAAGTAAGTCACCATTATAACTAGATAATCAAGTTTAAAGTTGCCAGAAAAAGGGGATCAACATGTTACCTGACATAGTTCTGGTGGTGTGATGACGACGGCGAATGGCGGTGACGGGGGTGGTTGTACTAGCAAAGAGAGAAGATGAGTATCTGGTAAAACGTCAGAGGAGAGAAAAGGGAAAAAATGAAATGGTCCCCTCACCCCTCATTTTATAGACGTTACGTGAAAAGACGCGCCTTAGGAAATCATTACCTAGATTCCCTAGGGAGGCAAACATTTAATGCACGGGAAATGAAACGGCATGCATTAAAGTCAGTGGACACGTTACCCTGAAGAATCCCAAAAGACGGCGAGCATGTGCTACGTCCTCGACACCAAAAGAGGTCGTGCACCATGAAGTTTTCCCCGACGATAACACATACTCATATATTCCCCGATGCTAACCTAAGCGCATTTCAACTTCCTTCGTCCATATCCTTCAAGCTACGTCGTCAACTCAACAAGACGAGACTCCTAGCTTCCGCGACAAGGCAGTCTGAGGTTGTCAGATACATTCCGCTCCTCGCCGCACGTGAGCTCGTAGTTGTTGTAAACACTCCAAATTTGCCCTCACCCATTCACACCATGTCTTGTGATCTTTTCATATGCCTAAGTACAATCATAGCATCTCATATTACATATTTGCTTCACTGCATTGGTTCTAAGTCATCTGCATCTAGGGTTTGTGATCTGAGCAATCCAAGAGCTTCTTGAGCCACTCCAAAGGTCATCAATCACTTCAAAGGGGTCCATGTATGTTCAAGCATCATATTATATCCTCTCAAAGTCAAGAAAATTAAAGAATCACAAGAACTGGGAATGACATGGAAGCAGAGTCAGGTTTAACTACACTGATGACCTAGAATTAGGGTTTTGGTTTCAAAGGCCATAACTCCAAATTTTTTGGTCATTATTGTTTCTATTGGTCTCTATATGGTATAGGGATCATGCATATCAATTTTCATGAAGAAATTCAATGGGGAAGGCATCTAATCAAGAGTTGACTTTTTGAGCAAGTCAGTGCAAAATCAGGGCATCCGAGGCCCCCAATGACCCAACCAAAGGGTGTTCTTCATCATTTTGATTGTGTATTATCTTTATTTGATCATATAAGATGTTGGAAGTTCACAAAATTGAAGAATTTCAAGCCATTTGCAAAGTTGACTTTTTGGGAAAATGACTTGTAATGGAAACTTGCCATTTTGGGAAACTTTTTCAACCCTTGCTTTTTGATTCAAAAATGCTTCAAATGAGAAAAATTTGGCCATGAAAGTTGTAGAATGGATCATTCCCTTTTCAAAAAGTACAAGAACTCATTCTAATTCATTTTGGATCAAAAGTTATGGCTTGTCAAAGTTGGGAAAAATCACATAAATTCAAGTTTTGTACCAAAGAGGCATTTTGCAAAATGGTATGATCAAGCATTCTAAAGACTTCAAATGTGCACAAACTCTTCACAATATGATCATGTGACTTCTAAAAGTCAGAATTGGCCCAAGAATATTGCATTTTGGTGCCTTGAACTTCATGAATTTCCAAAGGGGGCAAACATGTACCAACTTGCAAAAACTCATGAAGCCATGCCTCTACTTGTTACAGCTCATAGAATCTGATCCATATGAACTCCATGATCTCTACTGAACTCAACCATGCCCCTATCACAACCTCACACTTGCCCATACCTCAAGTACACCTAGACTTGACTTTTTGCAAAAACCCCCATACCAATCCCACAGTGACACAACAACTATTCTGACCAACCAAGACTTTACAAACACACCAAAAGCAAGCCATTTCATATAATCTTGAAGCCTGAAACACTCTCCAAGCCAGCATACTCAAAAATCCTCACATTTGCAAAAGCCTTCGAATCCCTTGATTCAGCCATCAAACCTTCAAACTTTTTCCACCATTCAACTCCATAAACCTCACTGATCATTTCCCACCCTCCATCTTGCCCTAAAACCTCCACAATCAAAAACACGATTTTCACATTTCATGAACTGAGATTCTGCAAACTCTCTCCAGAGGCCATTTAAACTCCAGCTAAGCATCACAAACACTTGGAGGGAATCATTGGAGTGGATTTGAAGCAAAGAACTGGCCAGAAAGTCCCTGATTCGAAAGCTCAAGCTCAGGTAGCCATGGCATTTATTTTTCCAGAACTCTCATTTTATGTTATAGGATGATTCTACATGTTTCACTGATTGCCATGATGTGTTTAGTTTCGAAAATAGTTGAGAAATAAGCATTTCATGAGCTTCTGAAATTTCTGAGTTCTTTTCCGTTTTGCTTTGATTCATGGATTTGATGTTGAATAAATGGATTTTGATGACTGATTCTTGTTGGGGTTGGGGAGAGGATCATTTCTGGAGAGTTTTAGGGCCTAGGGATGCGTATTAAGAGAGATAGCATAAATGGTTGGCCGGAGAAGATGACCGGAACACTGTTCCGGTCATCTGAAAGTGATTAGGGTTCAGATTAGGGTTAATGACTTAATTAGCGTAGTTTGAATGTGAGCCGTCCAGATGCGCGCGCTGGTCAATTCCCTCCCTTTTTGTTTGAATCTCAGCCATCAGATTGGCTGACTTTCTCATTTTTCATTTAAAATTCATTTTATTTTCATTTGTTTTGATTTATTTTGCACGAATTATTAAAAATAGCAAAAAATGTTTAAAAGTTATGAAAATTTTTGTCAAGGTTTTCATTATTTTTCAGAACACAAAAATATTTTTATTTTTATTTTTTGCATTAAAAATTATTTTTAAATCATTTAAAAGATTATTTTTAATTAATTAATGAAAATTAATTAATTAAAAATACTTTTAGGTATTTAAAAATCACAAAAAAATTCATGTAACCTTTAAAAACATTTAGAAACATTTTCCAACTCTCAAACCAAATTTATTTTTTGTTCTTGTTGCCTTTTGATCATTTTCAATGGAATTAAATTCATTTTAAGGCAATATTTTGTGTCAAACTTCAAAAATTCATTTCTGCCTAACCATTGAGAGTTGGCTCATGATTCTTTTTGAATTACATCTTGCATAACATATAGTTTGTAGGATAAAATTGGCATGAATTGATCTTGCATTTTCAATTTGTTTTGCATTTTTCTTGACAAGGTACCTTAAAACCCTAGCAATCTTAGGAAATTCATAACTCTCACTAGGTTAAGAGTTGGATCCCCTCCTTTGGGCAGTGAGTTTGTATAGGTCTAGGGTTCCTTTGATGCATTTTCAAATTTTTATCATGTCATTTGCTTCTGGTTTTGGATTTTTGCTTTGTATGTTGCATATATCCCTAATTCATGCCTTCCTTTGCATCCATCTTCCATTTGCTTGCATACCATGACTTGCCATGACATTTTGTGCATTCATTTGATTCATAATACATCTTAAGACATACTGGAATCATGTTTGATCATTGCATCTTTCATTTTCCATGTTATATGTCTTTTGCATTCCATAACTTTTCATGAACATCCATGGTTCAAAACATGCTTCTTTTGCATCCATATGTTTGTATGATCATTCTATTGCCTTGCCTCATGTTTGCATCATCTCTTAGCATCATTAACATCATACTCATGCTTCTGGTTTTGGTTTGCATCATGACATTGCATCTCATTTTGCATTGCATTTCATTTCTTTTGCTAACTTTTCAGGTGGTAAGTTGTTTGAGAAGTGAATTTGCCTTCACTTCTTACAATCTCTTTTCATCTCTCTTATGCATCATTGCTGCATTTTATCTTGTGCTTTGGATTGAGCTTGCTCATTCTTGTTCATCTCACTTTCTTTCTTCAAGCAACTTGACTTCTTAAGTGAAGCAAGTTGTTTTGCTTTTCTTTGCTCCTTTCATCTGCTTCTTTCCTGGTGGCTTTTCCTTGAAGATTTCTTTCTTAAACCCCACAAACCCTAGGAATGACCAAGAATGATAACAATTAGAGTTGATTAGTCCCCCACTTAGCTTTTACCTTTGTGTCTCCTTGAGTCTTCTCTTCTCATCTCACAATCAGGGACTAAACCCTAAAGGCTTTAAGGCTTTGTGATTAAGCTTATGCCTGCATCCTTCTATTAGGATGGAGTGTATAACTTCAATCCTAAGTGTTAAACCCTTAATGTGTTTAAATCCTTTAATCAATTCACCTAATAACCACTAAGACATCAAACTTGTAACTTGGGCCTTGCATTAGGGTTCTAATTCTTCCTTAACTGGTTAAGAAGGACTAACCCTAATGTTAATGGACAAGTCCCCCTCAAGTTGTCTTACAAACCATAAAACTCACTTCTTCATCTTATCATTAACTAAAATCCATCTAATAAAGGCTTTGTTTTGTCATGAGGTTAATCCCTAATCATGGATTAAGTTGAGGAGCTTTCCTCAGCTTAAACATTCTCATCTATTATCCTTCTATTAGGATAGTGTAATGAGTCTGTTTAATCCCTGATTATGGCTTAATCTCATTACTTAACACTAAAAAAAAAAACATCTAAATAATCACAAGTAGGTTAATGATCTTAATCCTGCATCAAAGGTGATTAAGTGTGAGATGCTGACTTCACACCTAAGGTATTCTTATTACCCCTAATCAGAGGGAGGATGTGATGAGTTTGCTAACCCATTGGTTTAGGCTTAAGCTCATTTTCTTATGGCAAACTCCAAAAAGCAATAAAAGACTGAAAACTCAAAAACAAACAATAATCGTCTCCTCCGGGATTCTTTTCTCATCTCACTCACTCACAAACGAGAACTTGCTTCTTCCGTCTAATGCAAGACAGTTTGCACCTGAGCCAGACAGGTCATACACTTGAGCATAGACAAGTAAGCAGTTCACAAGTCAATTTATCCTTCAGTCTCTTTGGGTCTAACTACGGTGTTCTGACTTCCTCATTGCACGAGAGGATACGTAGGCATAACTTAACAGTTATCGAACAAAAGTCTCTATATATTCCCCCTCTTTCAGCTTTATTCTTTTAGTCTCATGATCTTGAGCATTTCATTCTTGTTCTTACACTGACACTCCACTTATACACTTCACTTCTCTTACACTGACACCCGTACATCCTTTTCCAGCTCTTTTATACACAGATTGCACTGACACTACCCCTTTAAAACACAAATCTTTTAAGCGTGGATCCCGTCGAGTACGGCGGACAATCTGGGTGCTAATACCTTCCCAGGTTGTAACCAACCCCCTTTCTCAGTCTCTCTGGTTCGCGACCGTCTTATCCATATCTTTTCTTAGGTTTATGCAGCATTACCTTTCCTCTGGGATAAAAATGCCTAGCTGGCGACTCTTTTCTTTTCTCTTGAGTTCACCCCTGTGTGTTCTCATTTCTCCTTTCGCCGACCGTTCGCGTCTGTACCCCAAATGACCTGAGGCGTCATTCGGTGGGAGCGACAGCTTGACGACTCTGCTGGGGATACCTTATACTGTAACCAGGGCTTCTGGTTCTTTTTGTGGGTTCCTCCTAGCGCTTGATTGATTTGTGTTTACTGGGGTGTTATGTGCTGATTGTGTGTATATAGTTGCTTTATTTATTGCTTTATGTACAGTTATTTATTGCTTTCTTTACAGCTTTATATATCATACTGTCATATTGTCATCTGGCTGGATCTGGTTTTTGTTTTGGTGGGTGGGGTTCTACTGAGAGTTTAAGGTCCTATACCTGGGACCTGAGTGACACTTAGGCTAGAGTGGTTCATGTTCTTTCCCATTCCATTTCGGTCTGGTGCGGGAATATGAAACACGGTTAAGATGTGGGTTTCTTATTGAGAACTCTGTGCTACAGATTTCCTGTAGTGCTAGGGCTATCTGGGAAGCCTGCTAAGTCTGGATGACCTTTATTATGACCTTCAGAAACTGAGGTGAATTAGAGGAGGATCTTTTATGGTTATTGTAAACACTGTACCTCCGGGTTAGAAGTGTTTACACTTCTCATAACTGATCCAAGTCTGAGGATCCTTGTTTTAGAACATCACCTGTGAGGGGGTTGGGCTGTTTACAGGTTTGCAGGAACCCTTGGCCACATCATACCCTGTTACTTATTGTGTTTAAGAATGCTTCACTTTGGACAGTTCTTGTGATTTAACCCAGGACATGTGACTCTTTATTTGAGTCCCCCACCTTGGTTACTGGACTTCTGAACCTCCATCTGGACTTCTTGGACATACATGGACTTATATCAAGGCAGTAATCAGATCCAGCTTGATCACAAACCCTTGCATATCATTTGCATACTCATCATTTGCATCATTTAACATTTGTTATTTGTTTTTCAGGGTATCCATATTACCTCTGGCTTGGTTTTGACCCCTTCATCTGCATAGACCTCTGTTTCATCAGCTATCTGCTTCAGCCATCTTCATTAGTTGCCTGCTTCAGTTACCTCCATCATCATCCTCAGCCTATCAGTGGCTCATCTCCAGTATCAGTCTTCATCATCAGCATCTGTTTTCATCTCTTCATCAGCAGTTATGGCACCCAAGAAGAGCAACATTTCATATCATTTCTTTGAGCCTGTGCTGACTGGCATCAGGCAGGTCCAGGCACTTATCACTCCAGACCACATCCCTTTATTCAGAGAGCATTATGGAGGCATCCTTGATATGGTTATGGATCTGGATCCTTCTCAGAGGAGTTTGATCCACACTTGCCTACAGTTCTATGATCCTCATTTGAGATGCTTCACTTTCCAGAATTTTCAGTTGGGACCTCTGTTGGAAGAGTTTTCATCATTGATTGGAGTACCTGTCAGGGGTGGTATTCCCTTCAACCCAGAGATGGCTTCTCCCAGCAATGAAGAAGTGACAAAAGCACTGCACTTATTCCCTATTTTGATTGAGCAGAACATGACCACAAAAGCAGGAATCCCTGGTTTGCATCTAGACTTTCTGACTTCTCAGGCTATCCTGAAGGCCTCCTTGGGAGAATGGAAGGCAGTTTGTGCATTGTTGGCCCTTAGTATATATGGGGTTATACTATTTGCAGATGAGCCCAAGTTTATCAGCAAGAATGCCATTCATCTCTTCCTTCTGAGGAACCCAGTGCCCACATTACTGGGGGATTTCTATTATTCTGTTCACCAAAGGAATGAGAAGCAGAGAGGGAGGTTGGTGAGGTGCTGTGCTCCTTTGTTTCATACCTGGCTGCTTAAACATCTACCCAAGACTGATGCTTTCTTGAACCCTCACCAACAGAAGAATTAGGCTAGGAGACTTATTGCTTTAACTTCAGATGACATCAGATGGTGCACCCAGAGCACCAAAGGAAGGGACATAATTACTAGCTGTGGGCAGTTCCCCAATGTACCTCTGGTAGGAGTGAAGGGTTACATCAATTACAATCCTTTGCTGTTCAAGAGACAGTTGGGCTATGCTTTGGTTCACCCTCCTAGAATACAAGACTTGGCTGAAACCCTGTATTGTGAGATAAAACCTAATCTAGCTGTTGTCAGACAAGCATCCTGGGCTTGGGACAACATCCAGACCAAGGGGATGGCCATTCTTGGAAGATGCAATAATGTGGTTTCAGCTCAGTATTATGAATGGTCTCATGCTAGGGCTCAAATTTCTGGGATGCCTTTCACCATTGAGGATGCACCTGGACCATCCACAACACCACCTCCAGCCACTGTCAGCCTGGAAGAATTTGAGAAGCTAAAGGAGAGGAATGAGAATCTGTCTCAAGCTCTGAAGAAGACCCTCTGGGAGAGGAGTGATGGTCGTCTAGACATTGAGAGGTTGGAGAAGCTTAAGATGGAGCATCTAGCCAGGATTGAGAAATCAGAGGACTACATCAAGAAATCAAGAGCTGGAGAGCAAATTTTGAAGAATGCCTGTAAAGAGGCCCAGTTTCAGAAAGCTAGGACTGATCTCTATCTGAAAGAAAGTCAAGCTAGGTGGGTCAGGATCACTGAAGCTCGTACTCAAGAAGATAAGAGAACTCAAGCCAGGATTGAGCAGTTGGAGGCCAATGAAAAGAAGCAACAAGAAGCTTTGCTGGCAGCCCAGAAGGAGATTTCAGAACTGAAGCTTAGGGCTCGTGTGAAGAGGTCAAAGGACCAGGACAGGCACAAGAAGCTGACCACTGCTATTGCCACCAGAAACCTTCTTATCAGAAACATCACAGAGCATCCGGCTGGTCCTGTAACTGAAGCCCTTTTGAAGGAGGTTAAGGAGGATGCTTTTGGACTCGATGATTGACTGCTTTGCTTGTTGTTATTTCCATTTGATGTACTTTTCTTTTATGTTGTATTTTGACCCTCCAGGGGCGTATGTTGTAAAAAACAAACTATGTATGATCCACCATGTGTAATGTATTTGTAAGTTTGTTTCATTGAGTTTTCTTTCTCTCAAGCAGCATCAAAGCATCTTCCTCAGGGTCTTGAAAGGTCAAAACCAAGAGCCAAGCCGAATACCTTGGAAAATAAATAAGCATACTGCATTGCATACTGATTGATGTTTTATTTTGTAGGTGTGTCTTTACTTTATTTTGTTTCTAACTCTGTTGTGATTCAGGAATTATTGCTCGCCGTCGGGTGTTCCCTCTCAACCGTCCGCACATGTATCCTACTCGCAACAATCTTCCTGGTATCCAGATGGACCAAGTACAGCAAGAGCTGACAGAGGTCAGGACCCAGATGGTTAACGAAAGGCTGGAGATGAGAAACCAAATGACCCAGTTCATGGAAGTAATGAATGGCTTGGCTCAAAGCCAAGAAAGATTGAGGGCATTAGTAGAAAGACAAACCCCGGAGGAACCTCCTTTGGGAACTGGAGGAACAAGTAACAATGAAAGGGGTCAGCCTCATGTTAATCCACCAGTATATGGGCCTCATCTGCATCCGGAAGTTAACATCCCGGGTAATGTGCAAGGAAATACTACTGGAGGAAGAGTCTTACAAGAAGACCCCCAGGAAGAGCAGTTCACTGTGATGGGAGCTGGGGATGAAGTTTATGATAGGAGGTTTGATGAAATTGCTGAGAAGTTGAGATCGCTGGAGTCTCAAAATTCCCTAGGTTTTGATGTTATGGATATGGGGTTAGTGGACGGGGTAAGGATTCCCCACAAGTTTAAACCCCCGTGCTTCGAGAAGTACAATGGAACTTCCTATCCACGAACTCACTTGCAGTCTTTTCTGGGAAGACTTAAGGCATACACCATGGATGAAAAACTGTGGATGTTTTACTTTGAAGACAGTTTGGCCGGGGCTTCAAGGGAGTGGTACTCTCACTTGACCAGAGCTACTATCAGATGCTGGAAGGACCTAGCTGAGGCCTTCATCAGGCAGTACCAATACAATCTGGATATGGCTCCCAACAGGACCCTCATAATGGGAATGTCTCAATCCTCCAGAGAAAGCATTAGGGAATATGCCCAAAGGTGGAGACAGCTTGCTGCTGCTGTCCAACCACCCATGTCGGAAAGAGAAATGGCCGACATGTTCATGAATACTCTGCAAGGAACATATATTGATAGGCTAGCTGCCTTTTCTTCCACCAGTTTTGCTGACGTAGTTATAGCTGGGGAAAGGATTGAAAGCCTTTTGAAAATGGGTAAGATTTTTGATAATGGTGCAAGTTCGTCCAGTAATCCCAGGAAGCCTTTTGCGGGACCTAGAAGAGCCGGTGAAACAAATGCCATTTATACCAACCGGGGCAGACCTCAGCACATCCACAGATCAGTAGCAGCTGTCACTATTCCAACTCCGATTCCTCAGCAATCAACATATCAACCACAACAACAACCACATTATCAGCAACAAGTTCAGTATCCGTCACAGAGAAGCTACAACAACAACAACAGCAATCAACAGCAAAGAACCTTTCAGCAAAGACCATCACAGGCAAATAGGGTGATTGACCCTATCCCTATGCCTTATGCCGCTTTATTTCCACAACTCCTGAAGCTCAACTTGGTTGAGTTAAGGACACTGGCACCCCCAGATCCTGCCAGTCTTCCAAGAAATTATGATGTCAACGCCCGGTGTGCTTTTCATTCCAATGCACCTGACCACAATACTGAGAAATGCAGGGCTTTACAAATGAAAGTACAAGATCTGGTGGATTCCAAAGCCCTCAACTTTGCACCCCCGCCAAATGTCAACAAGAATCCCATGCCCAATCATGGAGGACCAATAATTAATGCCATTGAGGAAGACAAGCCATCTTTCTTAATCACCAGTGTTGGGCAGATTCGGACACCTCTGGTAGAAATTAAAGCTCAGCTTCTAGAATGCCAGATGTTCCCCGGGTGTGAGCTCGGTTGTGGTTATTGCAACATTTCGGTCAACGGGTGTGATAATTTGAGAAGCGGCATAGATAGTCTTATCAGAAGCGGTGTACTTCAGATTACAACATCGGCGCCTACAAATCCAGCAATTCCTTTGACAACAATTCCTGACTCTTCTACAACTGCAACAACAATTATTCCGACCAATTCATCAATATCATCAACAATGGCTTCATCTATCACCCCAACAAATCAGATGTCAACAACCATTTCTTCTACAACATCAGCACCCATTTATTCAGCAGAATCTTCTACAACGCCAACAGATATCTCAGCAGTCACCATTTGCTATGACCCATCAAATGTTCCTCCAAACAACAGCTTTCAACAACAAACAGTGGCACCTCCTGCCAGGTCACCAGTCACCATCTACTACGATCCGCACACCATTTCAGTACCCTCCTCTGCTGCAGTCAGTCCAGTTACCATCACGGTACCTGGACCCGTTCCATATGAAAGCAGTAATGCCATACCTTGGCATTATGGCTCTGATCTCTACTGCAACGGGGAGAAAATCACTTTGGATTCTTCGACCTCTTCTCCACAGATTGATAATGTTGGGGGAGGCGGAGGCTTCACCAGAAGCAGACGCCTTTTTGCCTCACAATTACAAAGACCTAATGCCGAAGCAGAAGCTGCTGCCAAAGCAAAAGGAAAGAGTGTGGTACCTGAAGAACCGATTATCAAAGAAACTCAGAAGACATCTTTTGAGCAAGATGTAGACGAGTTTATGAGAATTATAAAAAGAAGTGATTACAAGGTGGTGGATCAGCTTCACCTAACTCCCTCAAAGATCTCCATATTATCCCTGCTGATGTGTTCCGAAGCTCACAGGAACGCATTACTGAAAGTCTTGCACGCAGCATACGTGCCAGAAGAGATCACCGTTAATCAGCTAGAAACTGTGGTAGCTAATGTCAACACCAGTCACAGACTGGGCTTTACCAACGCTGACTTAACAACTGAGGGACGTAACCACAACAAGGCTTTACACATCACTCTAGAATGCAAGGGTATTGTTCTATCCCATGTACTGGTGGACACTGGGTCTTCACTCAATGTTCTACCAAAGAAAGCCTTGGTGAAGCTGGAGTATGATGGCTTGGCATTGCGCCCGAGTAATTTGGTAGTTGTCGCTCCCACAAAATGAGGCTAAGTCAGAAGGGGTACAGACGCGAACGGTCGGCGAAAGAAGAGAGTACACACAAGGGTGAACTCAGAAGACAAGAAACGAGTCGCCAGCTAGGCATTTTTATCCCGGAGGAAAGGTAATGCTACATAGACCTAAGAAAAGATATGGATAAGACGGTTGCGAACCAGAGAGACTGAGAAAGGGGGTTGGTTACAACCTAGGAAGGTATTAGCACCCAGATTGTCCGCCGTACTCGACGGGATCCACACTTAAAAGATTTGTGTTTTAAAGGGGTAGTGTCAGTGCAATTTGTGTATAAAAGAGCTGGAAAAGGATGTACAGGTGTCAGTGTAAGAGAAGTGGAGTGTATAGGTGAAGTGTCAGTGTAAGGACAAGAATGAAATGCTCAAGATAATGAGGCTAAAAGAATAAAACTGGAAAGAGGGGGAATATACAGAGACTTTTGTTCGATAACTGTTAAGTTATGCCTACGTATCCTCTCGTGCAATGAGGAAGTTAGAACACCGTAGTTCGACCCAAAGAGACTGAAAAATAAATTGACCTGTGAACTGCTTACTTGTCTATGCTCAAGTGTATGACCTGTCTGGCTCAGGTGCAAACTGTCTTGCATTAGACGGAAGAAGCGAGTTCTCGTTTGTGAGTGATTGAGATGAGAAAAGAATCCCGGAGGAGACGATTATTGTTTGTTTTTGTGTTTTCAGTCTTTTATTGTTTTTGGATGTTTGTCATAAATTAATGAGCTTAAGCCTAAACCAATGGGTTAGTAAACTCATCACATCTTCCCTCTGATTAGGGGTAATGAGAATCCCTTAAGTGTGAAGTCAGTATCTCACACTTAATCACCATGATGTAGGATTAAGATCATTAACCTACTTGTGATTAGTTAGATGTTTTTGTTGTTTTTGTTTAGTGTTAAGTAATGAGACTAAGCCATAATCAGGGATTAAACAGACTCATTACACCATCCTAATAGAAGGATAATAGATGAGAATGTTTAAGCTGAGGAAAGCTCCTCAACTTAATCCATGATTAGGGATTAACCTCATGACAAAACAAAGCCTTTATTAGGTGGATTTTAGTTAATGATAAGATGAAGAAGTGAGTTTTAGGGTTTGTAAGACAACTTGAGGGGGACTTGTCCATTAACACTAGGGTTAGTCCTTCTTAACCAATTAAGGAAGAATTAGAACCCTAATGCAAGGCCCAAGTTACAAGCTTGATGTCTTGATGATTATTAAATGAATTGATTAAAGGATTTAAACACATTAAGGGTTTAACACTTAGGATTAAAGTTATAGACTCCATCCTAATAGAAGGATGCAGGCATAAGCTTAATCACAAAGCCTTAAAGCCTTTAGGATTTAGTCCCTGATTATGAGATGAGAAGAGAAGACTCAAAGATGACACAAAGGTAAAAGCTAAGTGGGGGACTAATCAAACCCTAATTGTTATCATGCTTTGTTGTTCCTAGGGTTTGTGAGGCTTAAGAGAGAAAGAATCTTCAAAGAGCCACCAAGGAGAGAAGCAGATGAAAGGAGAAGCAAAACAACTTGCTTCACTTAAGAAGACAAGTTGCTTGAAGAAAGAAGGTAAGATGAACAAGAATGAGCAAGCTCAATCCAAAGAACAAGATAAAATGCAGCAATGATGCATAAGAGAGATGAAAAGAGATTGTGAGAACCACTTCTCAAAACAACTTACCACCTGAAAAGTTAGCAAAAGAAGTGAAATGCAATGCAAATGAGATGAAATATCATGGTGCAAACCAAAACCAGAAGCATGAGTATGATGTTAATGATGCTAAGAGATGATGCAAACATGAGGCAAGGCACTAGAATGATCATACAAACATATGGATGCAAGAGAAGCATGTTTTGAACCATGGATGTTCATGAAAAGTTATGGAATGCAAAAGACATATAACATGGCAAATGAAAGATTCAATGATCAAACATGATTCTAATATGTCTTAAGATGTATTATGAATCAAATGGATGCACAAAATGTCATGGCAAGTCATGGTATGCAAGCAAATGGAAGATGGATGCAAAGGAAGGCATAAATTAGGGTTTATGATCAAAGCTCAAAGCAGAATTCAAAACTAGAAGCAAATGACATGATAAAAATTTGAAAATGCAATCAAAGGAACCTTAGACCTATACAAACTCACTGCCCAAAGGAGGGGATCCAACTCTTAACCTAGTGAGAGTTATGTATTTTCTAAGATTGCTAGGATTTTAAGGTACCTTGACAAGAAAAATGCCAAAACAAATTGAAAATGCAAGATCAATTCATGCCAATTTTATCCTACAAACTACATGTTATACAAGATGCAATGGAAAAAGAATCATAATCCAACTCTCAATGGTGAGGCAGAAATGAATTTTTGAAGTTTGAAACAAAATAATGCCTTGAAATGAAATTAATTCCATTGAAAATGATCAAAAGGCATCAAGAACAAAAAAGAAATTTGGTTTGAGAGTTGGACAATGTTTCTAAATGTTTTTGAATGTTACATGAACTTTTTTGTGATTTTTAAATACCTAAAAGTATTTTTAATTAATTAATTTTCATTAATTAATTAAAAATAAACTTTTAAATGATTTAAAAATAATTTTTAATGTAAAAAATAAAAAATAAAAATATTTTTGTGTTCTGAAAAATATTTGAAACAAAAATGCAAAAGGAAATATTTTTGGGATTTTTCTAGCTATTTTAAAATAAATATGCAAGAAAATGCAAGAAAAATGAAATTAAAATTGATTTAATGGGAAGTCAACAGATCCAGTGGCTGATATTCAAATGAGACGCGCGGGAGTTGACTGGCGCCAGATCTAAAGGCTGGAATTCAAACTGGCAGGATTAATTCATAAACTTAATTAAATGGATAATGACGTGGATTAGGGTTTTAATGAAACAATCCAGGCCATCCAAACACGCGCGGGTCAAACAAAGTCAGCCCATCCTACGCTCCACATTCAAACTGAGCCCTAATCCTCATTAATGCACTAATCACTTTCAGGTGGCCGGAAAAGACTTCCGGTCGTCTTCTCCGGCCACACCTCCCCTGAGTAAAACCAAAACCTCACTTCTAGCTTATTTCTGGAGCTCTAAAGCTCCAGATCAACTCTCTTCACCTCCCTGAACCTGAATCTAACCTCAAAACTCATTTCTTCTTGCTCAAAACCATGATTCGAAACAAAAATGTAAAAATGGCCAAACTTTCAGAGATGCAATACACACTCAATACTCAATCATTTTCAAAAATAAAAGGTTCAGTGCATTCAGGGAAGCATGTAGATCATTTTAGAAACAAGAAATATGAGTTCTGGAAAAATGTTTCAAGGAGGTACCTGAGCTTGAGCTTTCTCAGTTCTGGATTTTCAGACCTCCTTTCTTTGCGCAAACCACTCCCCTTGAGCTCCTGATGAAGTTTTGATGCTTGGAAAGAATTTCTTTTGGCTGATTTGGGAGTTTGATCAAGTTTTGTTCAGGAGAGGTGAGAAATCGTGTTTTGATTTCAGGGGGTTTCAAGGATGAATGAGGGAAGGGAAATGATCAGGAGGATGTGATGAGATGTTTTGTGAAGTTTGTTTTTGTGTTTGATGCTTGTGCTGTGTGTTTCGAATGGTTTTGCAAGTTGGAGGATTTTTGGTAACTATGGCTTATGATCTGTTTTAGGCTTGTGTGTGTTCTGAAAATGAATCCTTGGAGTGTGTTTGTAAGGTCTGGATTGGGCAGAGAGTTGTTGTGTCACTGTGGGATTGGTATGGGATGAGTTGCAAAAAGTCAAGAAAGTTGTACTTGGAAGCATGGGCAAGTGGCAGGCTGAGATAGGGGCATGGCTATGCGCAGCAAGGATCAAGGGGTGTCATGAAATCAGATTTTGTGAGCTAGCTCAAGTGGATGAAGAGTTATGGATCATTTTGCAAATTTGTGAACTTTTGGTCCTTTTGGAATTTCTTGATCCACAAACCATGAAAATGAGTGAACTTTTGATGCAATCTGATCTTTAAGCCTTGGTTTATGTTTGTGTGAAGTTTAGAAGTCTATTTGAAAGCTCAATTTGCCTTGGCAAGGGATTTTGCAACTTTGCCTCTTTGGTGGAAAACTTGAAATTATGTGATTTTTCCCAACTTTGACAAGCCATAACTTTTGATCCAAAATGAATTAGAATGAGTTCTTGTACTTTTTGAAAAGGGAATGATCCATTCTACAACTTTCATGACCAAAGTTTTCTCATTTGAAGCATTTTTGAATCAAAAAGCAAGGGTTGAAAAAGTTTCCCAAAATGGCAAGTTTCCATTACAAGTAATTTTCCCAAAAAGTCAACTTTGCAAATGGCTTGAAATTCTTCAATTTTGTGAACTTCTAACATCTTCTATGATCAAATAAAGATCATACATGATCAAAATGATGAAGAACACCCTTTGGTTGGGTCATTGAGGGCCTCAGATGCCCTGATTTTGCACTGACTTGCTCAAAAAGTCAACTCTTGATCAGATGACTTCCCCATGGAATTTCTTCATGAAAATTGATATGCATGATCCCTATACCATATAAATACCAATAGAAACAAGAATGACCAAAAAAATTGGAGTTATGGCCTCTGAAACCAAAACCCTAATTCTAGGTCATCTGGGCAGTTAAACCTGGCTCTGCTTCCATGCCTTTCTCAGTTCTTGTGATTTTTTGACATTCTTGACTTTGAGAGGATATAATATGATGCTTGAACATACATGGACCCCTTTGAAGTGAGTGATGACCTTTGGAGTGGCTCAAATAGCTCTTGGATTGCTCAGATCACAAACCCTAGATGCAGATGACTTAGAAGCAATGCAGTGAATCAAAAATGTGGTATGAGATGCTATGATTGAATTTATGCATATGAAAAGATCACAAGCCATGGTGTGAATGGGTGAGGGCAAATTTGGGGTGTTTACAGCTGCCCCTATTCAAACATGAGTTAGCTGTGCAGGATGTAAGCAACGACTTAACAGGCAAACAAGATAACTTGTGGTTGAATACCAAAGACAGTTCAAAATTTGCACTCACAGAATGAAGAAGAAAAGGGATATAGATTGTAAAGGAAAATAAAGTATGTATAAAGTGCGGGCGACGGAGGACGACCGTCGAGCAGAGGACGACTGTTGGGGAAAGAGCAATGACGGGGACGGCCGACATGCTGGGGATATGAGAGATTATGATGGGGACGACCATCAAGATAAAGTGACAAAGATTCTCTGGGGAATAGGTAAAAATAAATGATGAGGATGGCCATCAGGTTCATAAAGTAATGTAAACAACGATGGGGACGACCATCGGGCTAAACTGATGAAGGACGATCATCAGGAAAAGGAAAAGGGACCACGACGGGGACGGCCATCGGGTTAAAGAATAAATGAAGTAATGATGAGGGACGATCATCAAAGGATGATCACCAGGAAAAGGAAAAGGGACTACGACGGGGACGGCCATCGGGTTAAAGAATAAATGAAATTATTATGAGGGACGGTCATCAAATGTGAAGGACGATCACCTAGTAGGGGACGGCTGCTCTGATGGGGATAAGATGAGGGACGGTCATCTATGGTGAAGGACGATCACCAGGAAAAGGAAAAGGGACCGCGACGGGGACGGCCATCGGGTTAAAGAATAAATGAAATAATGATGAGGGACGGTCATCAAAGGTGAAGGACGATCACCAGGAAAAGGAAAAGGGACCACGACGGGGACGGCCATCGGGTTAAATGAAATAATGATGAGGGACGGTCATCAAAGGTGAAGGACGATCACCTAGCAGGGGACGACTGCTCTGATGGGGATAAGATGAGGGACGGTCATCTAAGGTGAAGGACGATCACCGGGCAGGGTACGGCTGCCGAAAGTACCACGACATAGGACGAATGTCGGGTAAAAGGTCGACGATGGGGACGGCCATCGGATAAGCATGATGAAGGACGATCATCAAGAGGTGAAGGACGATCACCTAATAGGGTACGGCTGCTCTGAAGGTATCATGACATAGGACGAATGTCAGATAACAAAGATCAACGATAGGGACGACCATTGGATAAAATGATGAAGGACGATCATCAAAAGGTGAAGGACGATCACCTAGCAGGGTACGGCTGCTAAATATCACGACATATGACGAATGCCGGATAGAAAAGGGTTCCAATAATGGAGACTCCGCTGGGGAAAGGATGATGGACGGTCATCCAAGGGTGAAGGACGATCACCTGGCAGGGTACGGCTGCCGAACGGGTATCATGACATAGGACGAATGTCAGATAGAAAAGAAGTTTTGCTTTGCTGGCGACCTACTGGGGAATAATAAACACGGACGAGTGTTTACATCCAAGAAATAAAAGGTATAAGTGTTTTGACGTTGTGTATAGATTAAAGATGCGGATGAGCATCCCTAAGACCGTGATACGAACGAGTATCAGTAGAAACAAACAATGACGCAAGTTCTGAGATGATGATACGGACGAGTACCAACTGGTTAACAAAGAACACGGACGAGTGTTGATTCTAAAAGGACTCTTCTGGGGAATAGTAGACACAGACGAGTGTCTAAATTCAAGAAGACATGAGTGTTTGACACGTGTATGGATTAATGATGCGGACGAGCATCCCTAAGACTATGATACGGGCGAGTATCAGGTAGAAACAAACGTTTGACGCATGTTCTGAGATGATGATACGGACGAGTACCAACTGGTTAACAAAGAACATGGACGAGTGTTGATTCTGAAGGGATGTAAGTGGTGTATACAAGATACGGACGAGTATCTGTATGAGTAAAACAGGAGTAACAAGTATGAGTGGTACACCGACAAGTGCTTAACTTGCTGGGGGGTGACATAGACGAGCGTCAAAAGGTATATAATAAACAAGTATATGCTTTACAAAGTGTTCAGGTATCTATGTTGGGGAAGGTGACACGGACGGGTGTCAGGGAATCTGTATGGATATGTGCATCTGTGAGCGCAAAGAGGACGCTTTGGCTTTCTACTGGGGATATGACACGGACGGGTGTCAAGAAGTATCTGTAATATATAAGTGTCTGTTTGTAAAGAAGCTCGGGCGACTTTACTGGGGATGAATGACACAGACGAGTTCCAAAAGGAGTGTGTATCTGTATTTGTGAGTGTAAGGCCAGTGCGTTGGCTCTCTGGTGGGGAATTTTGGGGGGTTTTCCGTATATCTTTGATGAATTGTCAGTATTCACAAGTGTTTGATTCAGAATCATGGCTTATGATTATGCAATATGTTTGATTTTTTGTCGTAATGCTCCGTATTAGACGGAATGCTACGCTCTGTGGGGAAATATGATGCGAATGCTATGATTATGCAAAGATACTGATCCGGGATCCGGGTCCCGTTGCTACGAAGATCTCTGGTTGATCTGCTTGAAGTGGACATCCCAGCTGGGGATGAAATCGATGGTAAATCTGACATGTGGGACTCTGCTTGGGGATATAGGTCATTGATAGACCTATCTTTGGTAAAGGGGGACCCAACTGGGGTTTGTAGAAGCTTCCTTCACTCTGTTGTGATTTCTTCGCGCGTTGCCTTTCTGGATAGAGGTTAACACTCCGTGGGAATATGGTTCCCTGGCTTTTGCACTGGGCTGAGGAGGAAATAAATGGCAACTCAGCTGGGGAGAAGGCACCTCCGGTGTTAGGACTGAGGAGATTAATGATTTGCCAGCTTGCTGGGGTGAAGCCTTCATGCCTCATGCTGTGCTTTGAACGCCTGCAGTCCTGAAAAGACAAAGAGACGCACAAGTAATCCCGAGGTATCCCTTACCGGATTCCATCATAGGAGTTTAGACATTCCCGGGAGTAAACATATTTCCTGCAAGCACGTATTTTAGAAGAAAAACATCTGTATTTATGCAATCAGTATCTTAAAGACATCGTACATTTTTGCAAATGAAGATAAAATGTACGAAACGAAACATGACTAAAAATCTGATTTTATTAATTCACGTGCCCTGAATTGGCAAGATACAATCATAGAAATAGATCCCTAAAATGAGGAGATTGTTACAAATTGAGAAATAAAAGGTATTGGCAATGTTGACGACGCTTCGGGGAGCTTCCCTTTGCTATGACTCGTATGACTTTTGACGTTCTTCTCGTCTTGCTTTCTGAAGAAGGCTGATTCTGAAAGAAGCTTGATCCTTTTGAAGCTTAACAAGTTGTGAGTGATACAGACGAATTCAGAATGCAGTTGTTCGCTTATTCCCTTATTTTGCATGGATCGCCCTTTCGGGTTTTCAATCCATCGGGATACCCTTTTTTTGCCTGAGTCGTCCAATGCGGCTTTTCAACTCAGCGGGTGTACATTTATATATATATATATATATATATATATATATATATATATATATATATATATTTTATATTTTCCCTTATTTTTGCCCGAGTCTTTCATTCTGTTTTTGACTTGCCGGGATGCCCTATTTTTGCCTGGACTTACATTCTGTTTTTACGTCCAGCGGGTCATTTTTTTTATGCGAAGTATTTTTTAACTGCATCTGAATTCACAGGGGACGGGAAGTCTTCACCATCCATAGTGCTGAGCATGAGTGCTCCACCGGAGAAAACTTTCTTTACTACGAATGATCCTTCATAGTTCGGAGTCCACTTGCCCCTGTGGTCTGTATGAGGAGGGAGGAGTCTATTCAGCACAAGATCTCCTACTTGGTATTCTCGGAGCCTGACTTTCTGATCGAAAGCTTTCTTCATTCTTTTCTGATATAATTGCCCATGACAAATTGCAGCTAATCTCTTTTCTTCGATCAGACTCAGTTGTTCGTATCGGGATCAGACCCATTCTGCTTCGTTCAGCTTAACATCCATCAGTACCCGCAGGGAGGGTAATTCAACTTCAATAGGTAGTGAAATTCTGTAATGAGATGTCCTAAGAGATGTTCCAACACTTAATAGGACATTTGACAAATTTAACCAAAACTTTAAACAGCAGGAAAAATAAACAACACAGAAGTTTGTTAACCCAGTTCAGTGTATAACCACACCTACATCTGGAGGCTACCAAGCCAGGAGGAAATCCACTATTAGTAATATTAATTCTAGACTTAAACCACCCTGTTTAATCTATCACTTAATACTTACCCAATGCAATTTCTACCTAAGACTCACTTAGATAAGAGTACCCTACTCACTCCCCCTCAATCACACAGTGATTTTGTTTACAAGTTTAATTAAAATGAAGTCACACTTCAAACAAAACAGCTTGATCTTACTTCACAGTTTCAATCAAGTCACAAATGCACTTTTGCTTAAAAGCTCATAAAGTGGTACATAAAAACAGCCTGCTATTAAAACACTAGACACCCTATTTAGTCTTCTGAAAATCGTACTCAATTCTATGAGATTCTGTTGTTTAAATAGGTTCTGAATTTTGGGCTTTCTGTAGAATGATCCAGCCCTAATGTGCAGCAGCTGTCACCTTGAATTTAGGGTTTATTACCTCCTATATTCTAGGTGCATTAGGTCTTCTGTTTTAATCTGAATCTTCAATTTAAAACTCCCTACAGATGCGCCTTGTTCTGTTTTATATCCATCATTAATTAATTCCAGATAATTCTCCTTAAATATCTCTGATCTGTTAATCAATAATTAATTCTGGTAGCAGGTCTGAGATGTCTCAACATCTGTTGGGACATCCTGACAAAACTGAACTTAGTCATTTATACAATGTCCCAACATCTGGTAGGACATCCTGAACCAAGTTCACATACTCTGTTTGCTAATGTCCCAACATCTGGTAGGACATTCTGAACTGAATTTAACATTTCTTGTTTGGTCAAAAATTCTGCCAATTCTTAAACATCTACAAACTCCCCCTTTGGCTAATTTTTGGCTAACATCTTTTCTGGTTTTCAGAGTGCAGCAGAAGTTCTTTTTATCAGAGTATATCATTACTTTTCTGTTGAATTTTATTTGAGATTACTCCCCCTCAAACATATATGTGTCCTGTCTTTATCCAGTCTTGTTCCAACAGAAAAACTTATTCAGTTCAGAAGCAAACAAACAGATCTTTCATTCATTTAAACAGCAATTACATTTGATGTTGTTCTCCCCCTTGGTAGGCACAAAATTAGGGGCCAAAGAACTATTATCCAGAAATACAAATCATTGCTGTCATTACAAATGCCTCACATACAAAGATCACTCAGATTCATCACTCTCAGTAGCTTCCTCCACTTCAGTGTCTTCATCTTTATCAGCTTCACTGTCAGCTTCACTGTCTTTATCAGATGCAGCTGTCTGATCTTCTTCACTTTCCAACCTCTTAATTATTTCCTCCAGCTTCTTCTTTCTAGCTTCAAGCTCTTTGCAGGTGTACTTTAGCTCAGCAATTAATTCTTTCTTGGAGATTGGATTCTTAGCAGAGGAGGGACCAGCAGATGTCCCAGCAGGTGTTTCAACATCTGCAGCATGGTGACTGAGAAATAATTTGTAGTGAAAAGCCAGGGGGCTTTCTCTCTTGCAGACAATGTCCTTCTCAGTTAAAATTCCAGGGTATTGACTTAGAACAATACCACACAGCAATGATGGAAAAGCTATTGGCAGCTTTGTTGCAGTAGAGATGGCATGCTTCATAGTCTGATCAAAAATATATGCTCCATAATCCATCTTGGTTTGAGTCCCCACAGCAAAGATGAATCTGGCCAGACCAGTTGAGATTGATGAAGTGTGATTGGTAGGCACCCAGTTTGCAGTTCCAATCCTGTTAAGCATGACATATTTTCTAGTAAGCATGCTCACAGAGAGCTTTCCCTTCACAGGCCAAGCTTTGACCTGGTTTGCAGTGATCACCTTACAGATTTGATTATCTGTTTTCCCTAGCTCATTGGGTCCATCTGTTTCTCTTCCTAGATACTCATTGATGATTTGAGGAGAAAACTGTACACATTTACCTCTAACAAAAACTTTTCTAAACTCAAAGGACTTACCATTTGAGCAATCCTCCTGAAGATTCACAATGAACTCTTTGACAAGAAGTTCATAGCAGGGAGAGAACTCTGAGACTGTCTTGAACAGTCCTGCAGCAGAGATTAGTTCAATGAGTTCTGTGCACTCAAGTGCATTGCTGCTCAGTTCTCTTTCCAAAGCAACCCTTCTTTGGTACACATATTTCCATCTGTTGACACTGGAGACATGATGAAAGGATATATTGTCCAAGGGAGCTTCTGGAACAACAGATGAAGCTCTAGCTGGAGCTGGTTTCTTCTTGGGAGGAGATGTTGGGACATCTGATCCAACATCTGAATCTGATGGTGTTGCAGCTTTTCTCTTCTGAGTTTGAACCTTGCTCCATGGTTTTGCTGGACCAAAAGTGGCTTTAGCCTTGCCTTTCTTTGGACTAGCCTTCTTCTTCTCAGGAATGACAGGTTCATCTTGCATCTTTCCTTTCCTGGACCTTAGCCTTTTGGCAATGCTGGGATTCACAGATGATATGATCTCTGCATCAGAATCCTGTTCCAGATTGACTATTGGAGGGGATTGAGCAGTCTCCTCATCAGCTTGTTGATCAGTAGAAGATTGATCTTCATTTGAGTCTTTAGCCTGTTCCATAGAAACTTCTTTATCACTTTCACTTGAGACCTCTTTCTTGTCCTCAGTCTGTTCAGTATCAGCATTAGATGAGTTTGCTTTCTCATCTGCACATGTTCCAACATCCGTTGGGACATCTTGTTCTGCAGCAGTGTTCTTTGTATCTTGAGCAGGTTCTTCTTGAGGTGCAGGAATGGTGTTCAAGGGAACAGAGATTCCTTTCACTACTCTTTGTTCAGAGAAAACTTGGTTGACAATCTCCTTGATGGAATCATCAACATATTTGGAGTATTTAACATGTGAAGGAATTTCTTTAGCTTTGCTTCTGATTTGATCTTTACCTCTTTTTGGTGTTCTTGCCTTCTTAGTGTGAGAGGCATTTCCCCTGAGCTCGTCTAATGGTGTTGATTGCATTGGCACCATAGAAATAGGGGTGGCATGAACCACGTCTTCCTGGTTGAGAACTTCTTCAGCTGTTTTAGGGTTTTGAGACATTGTTGAGGAAGATGAATGTGCAGCTTTAGGGTTTAAGATTTCTGAAGGATTACTAGTTAATGTGATTCGCTTGTGATGATGTGATGAGACTCTTGATAGCTGCTTATAAGGAATTACCAAATAAGTAGCCGTTACAGTCCAAATGATTAGGAATGAAATTCCCAAGGATCTAGTCCAGACTAGCTTTGCCATCTGGAACTTATGCCATGCAATGTCATATGACATGTTGGCACATCTCATTAACTGCTAGATATCACATACACAGATTCCAAGTTTTCCCCTTAAGTTCTCAAATTGTGTAGCATCCAATGCCTTGGTAAAGATATCAGCTAACTGCAAATCTGTAGCTATATGCTCCAATGAAATCACCTTTTCTTCTACAAGATCTCTGATGAAATGATGTCTGATATCAATATGCTTTGTCCTGCTGTGTTGGATAGGATTTTTAGATATGTTGATTGCACTTAAGTTGTCACAGTACAATGTCATGACATCCTGTGGGACATTGTACTCAGTGAGCATCTGCTTCATCCAAACCAACTGAGAACAACTGCTACCTGCTGCTATGTACTCAGCTTCAGCTGTAGATAAGGATACACAATTCTGTTTCTTACGGAACCAAGAAATCAGATTGTTTCCTAGAAAGAAGCATCCTCCTGAAGTGCTTTTTCTGTCATCAGCACTTCCTGCCCAATCAGCATCACAGAAGCCAGTGAGAATTGGTTTGCACCCATGAAAGTACATTATGCCATAGTCACAAGTACCATTAACATATTTAAGGATTCTCTTGACTTGATTGAGATGACTGACTTTTGGATCAGCTTGATATCTTGCACAAACTCCTACTGCAAATGCAATGTCTGGTCTGCTAGCAGTCAAGTATAACAAGCTCCCAATCATGCTTCTATATAAACTATGATCTACATTCTCACCCTTCTCATCTTTAGTCAGCTTTAAATGTGTAGGAGCAGGAGTTCTTTTATGAGAAGCATTTTCCATTCCAAATTTCTTCACTATGTTCTTGGAGTACTTGCTTTGTGAGATGAACATTGAGTCTTCCATTTGCTTAACTTGCAGACCAAGAAAATAGGTTAATTCACCTACTAGACTCATTTCAAATTCAGCTTCCATCTGCTTGACAAAATGTTTGACCATCTTATCAGACATCCCACCAAACACAATGTCATCCACATATATTTGTGCAATCATGACATTACCTTCTTCATATTTAACAAACAGGGTTTTATCAATCCCACCTTTTCTGTATCCTTGCTTGATAAGAAATGTGGTAAGTCTTTCATACCATGCCCTTGGAGCTTGCTTCAGACCATAAAGTGCTTTCTTGAGTTTGTATACATGATTTGGACAGCTTGGATCAACAAATCCTTTAGGCTGTTCTACATATACCTCCTCATTAAGATAACCATTAAGAAAGGCACTTTTCACATCCATTTGAAATAGCTTGAACTTTAAGATACAAGCAATTCCCAACAGTAGTCTTATTGATTCAAGCCTTGCTACTGGTGCAAAGGTTTCATCAAAGTCTACTCCTTCAATTTGAGTGTATCCTTGAGCCACAAGTCTAGCTTTGTTCTTTGTAACAATTCCTTGTTCATTTGACTTGTTCTTATACACCCATTTTGTACCAATCACATTTATGTCATCAGGTCTAGGTACAAGATTCCACACTTCATTCCTTGTGAATTGACCTAATTCCTCTTGCATAGCACAAATCCAGTATTCATCAGTGAGAGCTTCCTTGACATTTTTAGGTTCTATTTTGGAAACAAAACAAGAACCTGAAATCACTTCTCTTGATCTAGTGCTCACACCTCTGTTGGGATCACCAATTATTAAATCTTTGGGATGATCCTTCTGTATTCTGATGGAGGGAGGTTTGCTTGAATCTTCTGACCTTGTATCATTTTGAGTGAAGTTATATTGATCATTCTTTTCTTCAGCTTCAACCTTGATATCAGCAGATGTTCCAACATCTTCTGGGACATCTGTAGGAGCATCATCAATTATCACATTTATGGACTCCATGATAACATTTGTTCTGTAGTTAAATACTCTATATGCTCTGCTGTTTACAGAGTATCCAAGGAAAATTCCTTCATCACTTTTAGGATCCATTTTTCTCCTTTGCTCCCTATCTGCCAGAATATAGCATTTACTTCCAAACACATGAAAGTACTTCACAGTGGGTTTTCTGCCCTTCCAGACTTCATATATTGTGGACAGGGTTCCTTTTCTCAAGGTAACTCTGTTATGGATGTAGCAGGCAGTGTTCATAGCTTCAGCCCAGAAATACAGAGGTAACTTTTTAGCATGGATCATAGCTCTTGCTGATTCTTGAATAGTTCTATTCTTCCTTTCAACAATCCCATTCTGTTGAGGAGTGATAGGAGAAGAATACTCAAGATTGATTCCTTCTGAAGAGCAGAAATCTAAGAACTTTTGATTCTCAAATTCCTTTCCATGATCACTTCTTATTCTGATCACACAGCTGGATTTTTCCCTTTGCAATCTTTGACATAATTCTTTGAATACATCAAATACATCTGACTTTTCTTTGATGAAGTTTATCCATGTATATCTTGAAAAATCATCAACCACAACATAGGCATACCTCTTACCACCAAGACTTTCAACCTGCATAGGTCCCATAAGATCCATATGTAAAAGTTCCAAAACTTTGGAAGTTGTCAGATGTTGGAGCTTTGGATGGGACATCTTGGTTTGCTTGCCTATTTGACATTCACCACATATTTTGCCATCATCAATCTTCAGTTTAGGAATACCTCTTACAGCATCCATAGATATGATCTTCTTTATGCCTCTGAAATGAAGATGACCTAGTCTTTGATGCCACAGTTTCACTTCTTCTTCTTTAGCTAGAGAACAGGTTGAAGTGAGACTGAGATTTTGGGATTCCCACATGTAACAGTTGTCTTTAGATCTGGCTCCTTTCATGACAACCTCTTGCTTTTGGTTAGTCACTATGCATTCAGTTTTTGTAAAGTTTACACTGTATCCTTGATCACATAGTTGACTTATACTGATCAGGTTAGCAGTTAAACCTTTAACAAGCAGCACATTATCTAATCTTGGAACATCTTGACAATCCAAGGTTCCAACTCCCTTGATCTCTCCTTTAGCTCCATCTCCAAAGGTAACATACCTGGATGAATATGACTTTAAGTTTACTAGCAAATTCTTCAATCCAGTCATGTGTCTTGAGCATCCACTGTCAAAGTACCAGTCTTCTTTAGCTGATACTTTCAATGATGTATGTGCTATGTAAGCAGTACTTTTCTTAGACCAGATGAGTTGAGATTTTTGATGCCTCTGCTCTGAGTGTTGTTCAGCTGATCTCCAAGCTTGATTGTTGATCTTGTTCTTGGGAATGTGACTTTGATCAGTCTGACTGTCAGCTTTTGGTCTCCAAACTTTCTTGATGACTTCTGTCTTCTGCTTAGGAGGTTGCTGATTTCTTTGATGTCTAAGCACTTTCTTGGTACCTTCTACTTTCTGTTTGGAGGGTTGCTGATACATCTGATTTGGATATCCATGTAGCTTATAACAGTGAGGTTTGATATGTCCAAATCTTCCACAGTGATGGCATCTCCATCTTTGATACTTCTTCTTCATCTTGTTCTTTCCAGAATGTTGAGACATCTGTTGGAACATTATGTTTGTCTTTGTGTTCTGATGTTGAAGCATCTGTTGGGACATCTTGTTTGACTGTATAGTTTTTGAAGTAGTTTTGCTAGAGCTTGCTTCATCTCTGTTATATCCCAGTCCACTTTTGTCCCCTGAATGTTTATTATTGCAGAGAATAGCATCCAGTGTATTTGAGCTGCTGTTCATCATTCTAACAGATTTGGACATATGTTCCAGCTTAGAATTGAGAAGAGTTACTTCACTTTTTAAGGTATCAATGATTACTTGATCACTTGCTTTTTCTTCTTCTAGTACTTCATTCTGCTTCTTTAGCTTTATGACCTCACTGCATACTTCAGTACTTCTCTTGTACAGATCCTTGAAGGCTTGCTCAAGATCTGCATAAGTAAGCTCTTCACAGCTGGAATCACTGTCATATTCACACAGTCCAGCTAAAGCAGCAATGTGCTTAGCTGATTCTTCTTCTGAATCTCCTGAGTCTTCATCAGACCAGGTTACAGATAGTCCCTTCTTTTGTCTTTTTAAGAAGTTAGGACATTCCTTCTTGATGTGTCCATATCCTTCACATTCATGGCACTTGATTCCTTTTTCTTGACTGGTCTCAAGATTTGATCTTCTGTTAGCATCATAGGTTCTCTTGTTTTCAGAAGAGTTTATGAATCTTCCACTGGAATTTGATTTACCTTCCATACCTCTGAGAATCTGTTTGAACTGTCTTGTAATCAATACAAGGTTTTCTGATAAGCTTTTATCATTTGCTAGTTCATCATCTTCTTCTTCATCTGCATTTGAAACCAAGGCAATGCTTTTGTTCTTTTTATCATGTGTGTCATTCATTCCCATCTCAAAAGTTTGAAGGGAACCAATTAGTTCTTCAGCTTTCATGGAGCATATGTCTTGTGCTTCTTCTATTGCTGTGACTTTCATGTCAAATCTTTTTGGCAAAGATCTGAGAATCTTCCTTACAAGCTTTTCATCAGTCATCTTTTCTCCCAAGGCTCCAGAAGTATTGGCTATATCCAAGATGTTCATGTAGAACTCATGAATTGATTCATCTTCCTTCATTCTCAAGTTTTCAAACTTGGTGGTGAGAAGTTGAAGTCTTGACATTTTTACTTTTGATGTTCCTTCATGAGTTGTCTTGAGGGTATCCCACACATCTTTGGCCAGCTCACAATGATGCACCAGTCTGAAAATATTTCTATCAATGCCATTGAATAAAGCATTTAGGGCTTTTGAGTTGCCTAGTTCTGAATCTTCTTCCTCTTTACTCCATTCTTCTTCAGGTTTCAGAACTATTGATCCATCTTTGGTGTTTTGAACAGGATGTTTCCATCCAACATTTACTGCTTTCCATGCCCTGTTGTCAAGTGACTTTAAGAATGCAATCATTCTTGGCTTCCAGTAGTCATAATTAGAACCATCCAGTATAGGTGGTCTATTTACTGACCCTATATCTCTGTCCATGTTACAGAATTTGTTTTCCCTAGATCTCACCCAGTATAAACAGGCAGGGTGCCTGCTCTGATGCCAATTGAAATTCTGTAATGAGATGTCCTAAGAGATGTTCCAACACTTAATAGGACATTTGACAAATTTAACCAAAACTTTAAACAGCAGGAAAAATAAACAACACAGAAGTTTGTTAACCCAGTTCAGTGTATAACCACACCTGCATCTGGAGGCTACCAAGCCAGGAGGAAATCCACTATTAGTAATATTAATTCTAGACTTAAACCACCCTGTTTAATCTATCACTTAATACTTACCCAATGCAATTTCTACCTAAGACTTACTTAGATAAGAGTACCCTACTCACTCCCCCTCAATCACACAGTGATTTTGTTTACAAGTTTAATTAAAATGAAGTCACACTTCAAACAAAACAGCTTGATCTTACTTCACAGTTTCAATCAAGTCACAAATGCACTTTTGCTTAAAAGCTCATAAAGTGGTACATAAAAACAGCCTGCTATTAAAACACTAGACACCCTATTTAGTCTTCTGAAAATCGTACTCAATTCTATGAGATTCTGTTGTTTAAATAGGTTCTGAATTTTGGGCTTTCTGTAGAATGATCCAGCCCTAATGTGCAGCAGCTGTCACCTTGAATTTAGGGTTTATTACCTCCTATATTCTAGGTGCATTAGGTCTTCTGTTTTAATCTGAATCTTCAATTTAAAACTCCCTACAGATGCGCCTTGTTCTGTTTTATATCCATCATTAATTAATTCCAGATAATTCTCCTTAAATATCTCTGATCTGTTAATCAATAATTAATTCTGGTAGCAGGTCTGAGATGTCTCAACATCTGTTGGGACATCCTGACAAAACTGAACTTAGTCATTTATACAATGTCCCAACATCTGGTAGGACATCCTGAACCAAGTTCACATACTCTGTTTGCTAATGTCCCAACATCTGGTAGGACATTCTGAACTGAATTTAACATTTCTTGTTTGGTCAAAAATTCTGCCAATTCTTAAACATCTACAGGTAGGACTGCTTCCATACCATACACAAGTTGATACGGTGTTGCCCCAGTGGATGTCCTGATTGACGTACGGTACCCATGCAAGGCAAATGGTAGCATTTCATGCCAGTCTTTGTAAGTGACTACCATCTTCTGTACAATCTTCTTGATATTCTTATTAGCTGCCTCAACAGTGCCATTCATCTTTGGCCTGTAAGGAGAAGAATTGTGGTGTCGGATCTTGAAGTCCCGGCACATTTCTGCCATCATTTTGTTGTTTAAGTTGGAACCATTATCAGTAATGATTCGCTCGGGCACTCCATACCGACAGATGATGTCTCTCTTCAGAAATCGGGCTACCACTTGCCTTGTAACATTTGCATATGAAGCTGCTTCGACCCACTTGGTGAAATAGTCAATGGCAACCAGGATGAATCTGTGGCCGTTCGAAGCAGTCGGTTCAATCTTGCCAATCATATCAATGCCCCACATGGCAAAGGGCCAGGGTGAAGACATCACATTCAGAGGATTTGGAGGAACATGCACCTTATCCGCATAGATCTGGCATTTATGGCATTTCCTGGCATAAGCACAACAGTCGGCATCCATTGTGATCCAGTAATAGCCTGATCTTAGCAATTTCTTTGCCATAGCATGCCCTCCAGCATGGGTACCAAAGGATCCTTCGTGCACTTCATGCATCAACAAGTCTGCTTCTGTTCTATCAACGCATCTGAGGAGTACCATATCAAAGTTTCTCTTGTACAGGGAATCGTCGGTATTCAGGAAGAAACTACCAGCAAACCTTCTCAATGTCTTCTTATCATTGGAAGATGCCCCAGGTGGGTATGTTTGATCCTCCAAGAAGCACTTAATGTCATGGAACCAAGGCTTGTCATCTTTAACAACATCTGCTGCAAATACATATGCTGGTCTGTCAAGTCTGGACACTGAAATCCGAGGTACGAAGTTGGCAGCTTGAACTTTGATCATGGATGAAATGGTGGCAAGAGCATCTGCAAACTGATTCTCGTCCCGAGGGATATACTCAAGCTTAACCGTTGTAAAGAAAGTCAATAACCTCCTTGTATAATCCCTGTAAGGTATCAGATGATCCTGGTGTGTGTACCATTTGCCATTGGTTTGATTGATTACCAAAGCTGAATCTCCGAATACAGTCAAAGTCTTGATCCTGAGGTCAATGGCTTCCTCAAGACCCATAATGCAAGCTTCGTATTCAGCTTCGTTGTTAGTGCAGTTGAAGGTGAGCTTTGCCGAGAAAGGCATGTGAACTCCTTTAGGTGTAATGAGTACTGCACCAACACCCCGACCATTCATATTAACAACCCCGTCAAACATCATAGTTGTCGCTCCCGATAAATGGGAATGGCCCAAATAAAGGTACAAACGCGAACGGTCGGCGAAAGGAGGGTGTGAGAACACACAGGAGTGAACTCACGGGGAATGAATAGAGTCGCCAGCTAGGCATTTTTATCCCGGAGGAAAGGTAATGCTGCATAGACCTAGAAAGATACGGATAAGACGGTTGCGAACCAGAGAGACTGAGAAAGGGGGTTGGTTACAACCTGGGAAGGTATTAGTACCCAGATTGTCCGTCGTACTCGACGGGATCCACGCTTAAAAGATTTGTGTTTTAAAAGGGGTAGTGTCAGTGCAATCTGTGTATCAAAGCTGGAAAGAATGCAAGTGTCAGTGTAAAAGAAAAGTGAAGTGTATAAATGAAGTGTCAGTGTAGGAACAGGAGTGAAATGCTCAAGATCATGAGGCTAAAAGAATGAGGATGGAAGGAGGGGGAATATACAGAGACTTTTGTTCGATAACTGTTAAGTTATGCCTACGTATCCTCTCGTGCAATGAGGAAGTCAGAACACCGTAGTTCGACCCAAAGAGACTGAAAGATGAATTGACTTGTGAACTGCTTACTTGTCTATGCTCAAGTGTAAAACCTGTCTGGCTCAGGTGCAAACTGTCTTTCATTAGACGGAAGAAGCGAGTTCTCGGTTGTGAGTGAAGATGATGAGAAAAGAATCCCGAAGGAGACGATTATTGTTTGTTTTTGAGTTTTCAGTCTTTTATTGCTTTTTGGAGTTTGTCATAAGCTAATGAGCTTAAGCCTAAACCAATGGGTTGGTACACTCATCACATCTTCCCTCTGATTAGGGGTAATGAGAGTACCTTAAGTGTGAAGTCATATTCTCACACTTAATTGCCTTTGGTGTAGGATTAAGATCATTAACCTACTTGTGATTATTCAGATGTTTTTGGTGTTTTTGTTTAGTGTTAAGTAATGAGGTTAAGCCATAATCAGGGATTAAACAGACTCATTACACCATCCTAATAGAAGGATAATAGATGAGAGTGTTTAAGCTGAGGAAAGCTCCTCAACTTAATCCATGATTAGGGATTAAACTCATGACAAAACAAGCCTTTGATTAAGTGGATTTTATTTAATGATATGATGAAGAAGTGATTTTTATGGTTTGTAAGACAACTTGAGGGGGACTTGTCCATTAACACTAGGGTTAGTCCTTCTTAACCAATTAAGGAAGAATTAGAACCCTAATGCAAGGCCCAAGTTACAAGCTTGATGTCTTGATGATTATTAGATGAATTGATTAAAGGATTTAAACACATTAAGGGTCTAACACTTAGGATTAAAGTTATACACTCCATCCTAATAGAAGGATGCAGGCATAAACTTAATCACAAAGCCTTAAAGCCTTTAGGGTTTAGTCCCTGATTATGAGATGAGAAGAGAAGACTCAATGAGACACAAAGGTAAAAACTAAGTGGGGAGACTAATCAAAACCCTAATCATTGTCATGCTTGGTTGTTCCTAAGGTTTGTGAGGTTTACAAAAGAAGTCTTCAATGGAACCACCAGGAAGCAGATGAAAGGATCAAGAGAAGCAAAGTAACTTGCTTCATTTAAGAAGACAAGTCACTTGAAGGAAGAAGGTGAGATGAAAAAGAATGAGCAAGCTTAATCTCAAACACAAAGTAAAATGCAGCAAGGATGCATGGAAGAGATGAAAAGAAAATGTGGGAAGTGAAGGCAAATCCACTTCCCAAAGTTACTTACCACCTGAAATGTTAATAAAGGAATGCAATGCAATGCAAAATGAGATGAAATGGCATGATGCATATCAAATCCAGAAGCATACATGAGATGATAATGATGCTATGAGATGCTACAAACATGAAACATGGTATGGAGATGATCACATGAACAAATGGATGCAAATGGAGCAAGTTTAGAACCATGAACACATATGGAAAGTTATGAAATGCATATGGCATACAACATGGCAAATGCAAGATGAAATGGTCAAACATGCTTTCAATATGTCTTAAGATGTCTAATGAATCAAAAGAATGCATAAAATGCTATGGCAAGTCAAGGTATGAATGCAAATGCAAGATGGATGCATATGGAAGCCCAAATTAGGGTTTATGATCAAAGCATCAAACAAAAACCAAAATCAGAAGCAAACATCAATATAAAAAAATTGAAAATGTACTTAAAGGATCCCTAATCCTATACTAACTCACTGCCCAAAGGAGAAGTTCCAACTCTTAACCTAATTCAAGTTATGATTTTCCTAAGTTTTCTAGGGTTTTAGGGTTCCTTAACAAGAAAAATGCCAAACAAATGGAAAATTCAAGATCAAATCATGACCATTTAATCTCACAAACTACATGCTAAACATAATGCAATGCAAAAAGAATCAAGGTCCAATTCTCAATGGTTAGGCAGAAATGATTTTTGGAAGTTTGGATCAAAATAATGCATAAAAATGATTTTAATTCCATGAAAAATTCTCAAAATGCATCAAGATCCAAAAAGAAATTTGGTTTGAGGGTTGGACAATGTTTCTAAATGTTTTTAAATGTTTCATGAATTTTTTGGTGATTTTTAAATACCTAAAAGTATTTTTAATTAATTAATTCTCATTAATTAATTAAAAATAAACTTTTAAATGATTTAAAAATATTTTTTTATGCAAAAAATAAAAATAAAAATGTTTTTGGTTTCTGAAATTAAATAAAAGTTTGTATAAAAAATTTCAGAATTTTTGAATAAGTTTTACTATTTTTAATAAAATGAAGAAAACAAATGAATAAAAATACAAAATAAAATGAATTAAATGAAAAGTATGCTGATCCAGTGGCTGAGATTTGAATGAAACACGCGCGAATTGACTAGCGCGTAAATGGAAGGCTCAGATCATTTCTGGCAAAATTCAAATTTAATCCCAATTAATTAATTTAATAAATCAGGATTAGGGTTTAATGAAAGATCTGGGCCATTGGTTCACGCGGGAGTCAACTAAAGTCAGCCAGATCAAAGGTCCAAATTCAAACCCTCATTAATTACGCTGGTTAACCCTAATCTTTTTCAGGTGGCCGGAGAAGACCTCCGGTCGTCTTCTCCGGTGGGAACCCCACCTGAAAATTTCTAAACTCTTCAAAACTCCACTAAAATGAAATCTAACAAACCAGAAATCATTCCCACACCCCACTGAATCAAAACCCTAACTCAAAACACATTTATTCTTCCTCAAATAACTGAATCGAAACAAAACAATTTTTAGGGCAAGAGTTTCAGAACAAGATTAAACTCTCATTCCTCAACCATTTCAGAAAATAAAAGCACCAGAGTGATCAGTGAATCATGAAGAACAACTTAAGAACTTAAAAATCCATTTCTGGAAAAAATGTTCATGAAGCTACCTGAGTTTGAAGCTTTTCAGTTTGCAACTTTCAGACCCCTTCTCTTGTGCAAAACCACTCCTGTTACTTCACTTATGCTTCTGAAAGGCTTGGAACAAATTTATTTGGGCTGGTTTGAGAGTTTACAGAAGTTCTGTTCAAGCTCAGGTGAGGATCGTATTTCTGATTCTTTGAGTTTCAGGCTGCTTTGAAGGCTGGTTTGGGTTCAGTGAAGCATGGTGAGAAGGTTTGTGAAGTTTGTTTACGAGTTTGTGGCTTGAGGAGAGTGTTTAGAATGCTTTTGCTCAATGGAGTGAAAATGAGAGAGTTGTCTTGTGGCTGGTTTCAGGCTTGCTTGTTATGTGCTTTGGCTTGCATTTTCTTTGAATAAACAAATGCTATTGGTCAGATGAAATGACATGTCCTTTTGTGATAGGTATGAGTGCTTTTGCAAAATGTCAACTTTTGTGTAAGAGAAGCATGGGTCATGTTCTAGCCAAGTACAAGGGAGGTGTGCTGCGCAGCATGTAGTGTGGAAAGGCCTAGGTTTGATCAGCAAACTAGCCAGCAAGTGGATGAGAAGTTATCATGACTTTTGCAACTTGCCTTGCCTTTGGTTTTCATGAAAGAAACTTGATCCATGGGCCATAAAACATGTGATTCTTTGGGTGCAATCTGACTTTTGAATGTTGTGTGATCATGTTGAGTGGATTAGAAGCCCATTTGATGACTTAATTGGCCTTGAGAAGTGAATTTGCAACTTTGTCTCTTTGGTGCATGACTTGAAATTTAGTGATTTTTGCCAACTTTGACAAACCATAACTTTTGATCCAAAATGAATTAGGTCATGTTCTTGTACTTTTTGAAAAGGGAAAGATCTATTCTACAACTTTCATGACCAAAGTTTTTCCATTTGAAGCATTTTTGGATCAAAAAGTAAGGGTTGAAAAAGTTGCCTAAAATGATATTTCCATTAAAAGTCAAACTTGCCCAAAAAGTCAACTTTGCAAAAGACTTGAAATTCTTCAATTTTGTGAACTTACAACTTCTTCCATGATCAAATAAAGATCATATACAATCAAAATGATGAAGAACACCCTTTGGTTGGGTCATTGGGGGCCTCAGATGCCCTGATTTTGCACTGACTTGCTTGAAAAGTCAACTCTTGATCAGATGACTTCCCCATGGAATTTCTTCATGAAAATTGATATGCATACTCCCTATACCATATAGAGACCAATAGAAACAAGAATGACCAAAAAAATTTGAGTTATGACCTTTGAAACCAAAACCCTAATTTTAGGTCATCTGTGCAGTCAAGCCTGGCTCTGCTTCCATACCAATCCCAGTTCTTGTGATCCTTTGACATTCTTGACTTTGAGAGGATATAATATGATACTTGAACACACATAGACCCCTTTGAAGTGATTGATGATCCTTGGGGTGGCTCAAGAGGCTCTTGGATTGCTCAGATCACAAACCCTAGATGCAGATGACTTAGAACCAATGCAATGACTCAAAATTGTGGTATGAGATGTTATGATTGTGTTTATGCATATGGAATGATCATAAGCCATGTTGAAATGGGTGAGGGAAAATTTGGGGTGTTTACAATAGTCCATTCTTCTTCTGGGTCAGGCCCTTCAGTGTGAATAGGCTCTTCATGATCTTTTGCTTTAATGAACATGATGTCTTCATCAGGGAAGTCAAATCTCATAGGCTGGTAATCATCAATAGGTTGCTCAGCAAGATAATCCGACAATACACTGCCCTTGATGGATTTCTGAGATGTGTACTGGATGTCATATTCTATGAGGATCATTTTCCATCTTGCAACCCGTCCGGTAAGTGCGGGCTTCTCAAAAATGTACTTAACTGGGTCCATTTTTGATATCAATAGAGTAGTGTGGGTCAATATATACTATCTCAGTCGGCGAGCAGCCCACGCTAAAGCACAACAAGTTTTCTCGAGCAGTGAATAACGTTGTTCACAGTCGGTAAACTTTTTGCTCAGGTAGTATATTGCATACTCTTTTCGACCAGACTCGTCATGCTGGCCCAACACACACCCCATTGACTCTTCTAATACTGTCAAGTACATAATTAGAGGTCTTCCTTCAACTGGAGGCATAAGGATTGGAGGTTCTTGCAAGTACTCCTTGATTTTGTCGAAATCCCTCTGGCAGTCTTCGTTCCACCTGACCGTTTGTTCTTTTCTTAACAGTTTGAACAAAGGTTCACAGGTCGCTGTAAGGTGAGATATGAACCGTGAAATGTAGTTCAATCTTCCTAAGAACCCCCGAACTTCTTTCTCAGTCTTCGGTGCAGGCATTTCTTGAATGGCTTTGACTTTATCAGGGTCAACTTCAATCCCCTTCTCACTTACAATAAATCCCAGCAGCTTACCAGACCGTACTCCGAATGTGCACTTGTTGGGGTTCAACTTCAGTTGGTATTTCCTCAGACGCTTGAATAACTTCAACAGATTTACCAGGTGGTCTTCTTCTGTGAGGGACTTGGCAATCATATCATCCACATAACATTCAATTTCTTTATGGATCATGTCATGGAATAATGTTACCATAGCCCGTTGATAAGTTGCACCAGCATTCTTCAGTCCGAATGGCATCACCTTGTAACAGAACGTGCCCCAGGGTGTGATGAAAGTTGTCTTCTCCATGTCTTCAGGTGACATCTTGATCTGATTGTATCCTGAGAACTCGTCCATGAAGGAGAACACCGAGAACTGAGTCGTATTGTCGACCAATACATTAATGTGAGGTAAAGGGAAGTCATCTTTCGGGCTGGCTCTGTTCAGGTCCCGGTAATCCACACACATCCTTACCTTGCCATCTTTCTTAGGCACATGTACAATATTAGCAACCCACGGCAGGTAGCTAGTCACAGCAAGGAACCCGGCGTCCCACTGCTTTTGTACCTCTTCTTTGATTTTCATTGCCATATCTGGGCGAGTACGGCGCAGTTACTGTTTAACCGGTGGGCAATCTTCTCTTAAAGGCAGCTTGTGCATAACAATATCGGTATCCAACCCTGGCATATCCTGATAAGACCAAGCAAACACATCCACATATTCACGAAGCAGGTCAATCAGTTGCTTTTTCACTGAGTCTTGTAAGCAGGCCCCGATTTTAACCTCTTTCACGTCTTCTTCCGTACCAAGATTAACCGTTTCGACCTCCTTCTGATGAGGAGTGATAACCTTCTCCTCTTGCCTTAACAACCTGGCTAGATCTTCAGGAAGCTCATAATCTTCTTCAACCCCTTCATCAGCTTGATTGATTGGATTGTCAAAGTCATACAGAGTCATAGCTGTGCTGTTGTCGGTGCAGTCTGAAAGGCACTCTCTGCAAGGGTTTAGATTGTTCGTTTTAGTGATCGGTTTTAATCTTGTTTAGAAAAAAGTGAAGTAAAGTTATCATTTTGAAAACATTGCCATTTTTATTTTTGTACAAAAAGAAAAAATGAAAAACAGTGAGCGGAAAAGAAAAAGACTCATTTGCAAAAGATGTCCGATATTCATTGATTGATCTGTTTGCACAAAATTACAAGATGGCCCGATTACAAAATGAGTCTTGACATCTTGGGCAAGATGCAAGACTTGATGCATGCTTAAAATATACAGGAAATAATAATTACTCTGCAGGAGTAACCCTTATAATTTCCTGGGAAGACCAGTTTGAGATATGGCTCCCCGGGATCCTTGGACGTATCCAGCTCTCCAGGTGGCGCTCATCTTCCGACTCATCTTCCAAGTTGTTCACTGCATCTGGGGTGAGCATTCCCCCGCTGACAAAATTGGGCTTCTTAGCAGCCTCTGATCGATCTTGTTGATTTGGTTTGTAACCCAACCCAAATATGTCCTCCTTCTTCTCTACGGGCAGCAACTTGCCCCAGCCTTGGGCAGTCCCCTCTTCAACAACCTTCCTGGCTTGCTGATAAGATGTCATGGAGGTCCCTAGTACAGCAGATGCTTCATTAATGTTCAGGGCCTCAAATCCCTGGCTCATGGTTTCATGGATTTCTCCATCCATCTCAATGTACTTGTACGTAGCCAGATGGCTAACAAAGATGTCCTCTTCCCCACAGATGGTGATGATCTGGCCTTCCCACTCGAATTTCAGCTTCTGGTGAAGGGTAGACGTAACAGCGCCAGCGGCATGGATCCAGGGTCTACCCAACAAACAGCTGTAGGCCGGCTGAATGTCCATCACATAGAAGGTAATTTTGAAGGTCTGCGGGCCAATCATCACAGACAGATCAATCTCCCCTAGCACTGATCTTTTAGAGCCATCAAATGCTCTCACCATTAAATTACTTGGACGCAGTGCCAAGCCATCATACTCCAACTTCACTAAGGCTTTCTTTGGTAGAACATTGAGTGAAGACCCAGTGTCCACCAGTACATGAGATAGAACAACACCCTTACATTCTAGAGTGATGTGTAAAGCCTTGTTGTGGTTACGTCCCTCAATTGTCAAATCAGCATTGGTAAAGCCCAGTCCATGACTGGTGTTGACATTTGCTGCCACGGTTTCCAGCTGATTAACAGTGATGTCTTCTGGCACGTATGCTGCGTGCAAGACTTTCAGTAATGCATTCCTGTGAGCTTCAGAACACATCAGCAGGGATAATATGGAGATCTTTGAGGGAGTTTGGTGAAGCTGATCCACCACCTTGTAATCACTTCTCTTTATAATTCTCATGAACTCATCTACATCTTGCTCAAAAGATGTCTTCTGAGTTTCTTTGATAATTGGTTCTTCAGGCATCACACTTTTCCCCTTTGCTTTTGCAGCAGCTTCTGCTTCGGCATTAGGTTTTTGTAATTGTGAGGCAAAAAGGCGTCCGCTTCTGGTGAAGCCTCCGCCTCCCCCAACATGTCAATCTGTGGAGAAGAGGTTGAAGAATCCAAAGTGATTTTCTCCTTGTTGCAGTAGAGGTCAGAGCCATAATGCCAAGGGATGGCATTACTGCTTTCATATGGAACTGGTCCAGGCACCGTGATGGTAACTGGACTGACTGCTGCAGAGGAGGGTACTGAAATGGTGTGCATATCGTAGTAGATGGTGACTGGTGACCTGGCAGGAGATGCCACTGCTTGTTGTTGAAAATTGTTGTTTAGAGGAACATATGATGGATCATAGTAAATGGTGACTGCTGAGATGTCTTCATCAATTTCTGTTGGCGTTGTAGAAGATTCTGCTGAATAAAGGGGTGCTGATGTTGTAGAAGAAATGGTTGTTGACATATGATTTGCTGAAGTGATGGGCGGAGCCATTGTTGATGATATTGATGAATTGGTCGGAATGATTGTTGTTGCAGTTGTAGAAGAGTCAGGAATTGTTGTCAAAGGGATTGCTGGATTTGTAGGCGTCGTTGTTGTGATCTAGAGTATACCACTTTTGATAAGAATATCTATGCCACTTCTCAAATTATCACACCCGTTGACAGAAATGTTGCAATAACCACAACCGAGCTCACACCCGGGGAACATCTGGCACTCCAGAAGCTGAGCTTTAATTTCTACCAGAGGTGTTCGAATCTGCCCAACACTGGTGATTAAGAAAGATGGCTTGTCTTCCTCAATGGCATTAATTCTTGGTCCTCCATGATTGGGCATAGGATTCTTGTTGACATTTGGCGGGGGTGCAAAGTTGAGGGCTTTAGAATCTACCAGATCTTGTACCTTCATTTGTAAAGCCCTGCATTTCTCTGTATTGTGGCCAGGTGCATTGGAGTGGAAGGCACATCTGGCATTGACATCATAATTTCTTGGAAGACTGGATGGATCTGGTGGTGCCAATGTCCTTAACTCAACCAAGTTGAGTTTCAGGAGTTGTGGAAATAAAGCGGCGTAAGGCATAGGGATGGGGTCAATCACCCTATTTGCATGTGACGGTCTTTGCTGAAAAGGTCTTGGTTGCTGATTGCTGTTGTTGTTGTTGTAGTTTCTCTGTGGCGGATACTGAACTTGTTGCTGATAGTGTGGTTGTTGTTGTGGTTGATATGCTGGTTGCCGAGGAATTGGGGCTGGAATAGTGACAGCTGCTACTGATCTGTGGACATGCTGAGGTCTGCCCCTGTTGGCATAAATGGAATTTGCCTCACTGGTTCTTCTTGGTCCCACAAAAGGCTTCCTGGGATTACTTGACGAGCTTGCACCATTATCAGAAATCTTACCCATCTTCAGAAGGCTTTCAATTCTTTCTCCAGCTATGACTACGTCAGCGAAGCTGGTGGAAGAAAAGGCAGTTAGCCTATCAATATATGTTCCTTGCAGAGTGTTCATGAACATGTCGGCCATTTCTCTTTCCGACATGGGTGGCTGGACAGCAGCAGCAAGCTGTCTCCACCTTTGGGCATATTCCCTGAAGCTTTCTCTGGAGGATTGAGACATTCCCATCAGAAGGGTTCTATTAGGAGCCATGTCTAGGTTTTATTGGTACTGCCTGATGAAGGCCTCAGCTAGATCCTTCCAGCACCTGATAGTAGCTCTGGTCAAGTGAGAGTACCACTCCCTTGAAGCCCCAGTCAAACTATCTTCAAAGTAAAACATCCACAGTTTCTCATCCATGATGTATGCCTTAAGCCTTCCCAAAAAAGACTGTAAGTGAGTTCGTGGACAGGAAGTTCCGTTGTACTTTTCGAAGCACGGGGGTTTAAACTTGTGGGGAATTCTTACCCCATCCACTAACCCCATATCCATGACATCGAAACCCAAGGAATTTTGAGACTCCAGAGATCTCAATTTCTCAGCAATTTCATCAAGTCTCCGATCATAGACTTCATCCCCAGCTCCCATCACAGTGAACTACTCTTCTTGGGGGTCTTCTTGTAAGACTCTTCCTCCAGTAGTATTTCCTTGCACAATACCCGGGATGTTGACTTCCGGATGCAGATGAGGCCCATATACTGGTGGATTAACATGAGGCTGACCCCTCTCATTGTTACTTGTTCCTCCAGTTCCTAGAGGGGGTTCTTCCGGGGTCTGTCTTTCTACCAATGCCCTCAATCTTTCTTGACTTTGAGCCAAGCCATTCATTACTTCCATGAACTGGGTCATTTGGTTTCTCATCTCCAGCCTTTCGTTAACCATCTGGGTTCTTACCTCTGTCAGCTCTTGCTGTACTTGATCCATCTGGATACCAGGAAGGTTGTTGCGAGTGGGATATCTGTGCGGACGGTTGAGAGGGAACACCCGACGGCGAGCAATAATTCCTGAACCACAACAGAGTTAGTAACAAACAAAACAAAAACCTACAAAACAAAACAAAAGTTAGTATGCAATGCAGTATGCTTATTTGTTTCCAAGGTATCCGGCTTGGCTCTTGGTTTTGACCTTTCCAGACCCCGAGGAAGATGCTTTGATGCTGCTTGGGAGAAAGGAAACTCAGTGAAACAAACTTACAAATACATTACACATGGTGGATCATACATAGTTTGTTTTTACAACATATGCCCCTGAGGGGTCAAAATACAACATAAAAATAAAAAGTACATCAAATGGAAATAACAACAAGCAAAGTAGTCAAACATCTAAGCCAAACTCATCCTCCTTAACCTCCTTCAAAAGTGCTTCAGTGACAGGACCAGCTGGATGCTCTGTGATGCTTCTGATAAGAAGGTTCCTGGTGGTAATAGCAGTGGTTAGTTTCTTGTTCCTGTCTTGGTCCTTTGACCTTTTCACACCAGCCCTAAGCTTCAGTTCTGAAATTTCCTTCTGGGCTGCTAGCAGAGCCTCCTGTTGTTTCTTCTCAATGGCCTCTAACTGCTCAATCCTGGCCTGAGTTCTCTTATCTTCTTGAGTACGAGCTTCAACGATCCTGACCCACCTAGCTTGACTTTCTTTCAGATAGTGATCAGTCCTAGCCTTCTGAAACTGGGCCTCTTTACAGGCATTCTTCAAAATTTTCTCTCCAGCTCTTGATTTCTTGATGTAGTCCTCTGATTTCTCAATCTTGGCCAGATGCTCCACCTTAAGCTTTTCTAACCTCTCAATGTCTAGACGACCATCACTCCTCTCCCAGAGGGTCTTCTTCAGAGCTTGAGACAGATTCTCATTCCTCTCCCTTAGTTTCTCAAATTCATCTAGGCTGACAGTGGCTGGAGGTGGTACTGTGGATGGTCCAGGTGCATCCTCAATGGTGAAAGGCATCCCAGAAATTTGAGCCCTGGCATGAGACCATTCATAATACTGGGCTGAGGCCACATTGTTGCATCTCCCAAGGATGGCCATCCCTTTGGTCTGGATGTTGTCCCAAGCCCAGGATGCTTGTCTGACAACAACTAGATTAGGCTTTATCTCACAATAAAGGGTTTCAGCCAAGTCTTGCACTCTAGGAGGGTGAACCAAAGCATAGCCTAACTGTCTCTTAAACAGCAAAGGGTTGTAGTTGATGCAACCCTTCACTCCTATCAGAGGTACATTGGGGAACTGCCCACAGCTAGTAATTATATCCCTGCCTTTGGTGCTCTGAATGCACCATCTGATGTCATCTGAAGTCAGAGCAATGAATCTCTTAGCCCAATTCTTCTGTTGGTGAGGATTCAGGAAGGCATCAGTCTTGGGCAAGTGTTTGAGCAGCCAGGTATGAAATAGAGGAGCACAACACCTTACCAACCTCCCTCTCTGCTTCTCATTCCTTTGGTGAACAAAATAATAGAAATCTCCCAGCAAGGTAGGCACTGGGTTTCTCAAAAGGAAGAGATGAATAGCATTCTTGCTGATAAACTTGGGCTCATCTGCAAAAAATATAACCCCATATATACTGAGGGCTAACAATGCACAAACTGCCCTCCATTCTCCCAAGGAGGCCTTCAGGATGGCCTGAGAAGTTAGAAAGTCCAAGTGTAGGCCAAGAATTCCAGCCTTTGTTGACATGTTCTGCTCAATCAAAATAGGTTCCAAATACAGTGCCTTTGCCACTTCTTCATTGCTGGGAGAAGCCATCTCTGGGTTGAATGGGATACCACCCTTGAGAAGTACTCCAATCAGTGATGAAAACTCCTCCAACAGAGTTCCCAACTGAAAATTCTGGAAAGTGAAGCATCTCAAAGGAGGATCATAGAACTGTAGGCAAGTGTGAATCAAAATCCTCTGAGAAGGGTCCAGATCCATAACCATATCAAGGATGCCTCCATAATTTTCTCTGAATAAGGGGATATGGTCTGGAGTGATAAGTGCCTGGACCTGTCTGATGCCAGCCAGCACAGGCTCAAAGAAATGGTATGAAATGTTGCTCTTCTTGGGTGCCATGACTGCTGGTGAAGAGCTGACAACAGATGCTGATGATGAAGACTGATACTGGAGATGAGCCACTGATAGGCTGATGATGATGATGGAGGTACTGAAGCAAACCACTGATGAAGATAGCTGAAGCAGATAGCTGATGAACAGGGGTCTATGCAGATGAAGGGGTCAAAACCAAGCCAGATGTAATGTGGATACCCTGAAAAGCAAATAAGCAAATTTTAAATGATGCAATGATGATGTATGCAAATGATATGCAAGGGTTTGTGACAAGCCGGATTTGATTACTGCCTTGATATAAAGTCCATGTATGTTTAAGAAGTCCAGATGGAGTCAAATAAAGAGCCACATGTCCAGGGTTAAGTCACAAGAACTGTCCAAAGTGAAGTACTCTTAATCAAATAAGTAACAGGGTATGATGTGGCCAAGGGTTCCTGCAAACCTGTAAACAGCCCAACCCCCTCACAGGTGGTGTTCTAGAACAAGGATCCTCAGACTTGGATCAGTTATGAGAAGTGTAAACACTTCTAACCCGGAGGTACAGTGTTTACAATAACCATAAAAGATCCTCCTCTAATTCACCTCAGTTTCTGAAGGTCATAATAAAGGTCATCCAGACTTAACAGGCTTCCCAGATAGCCCTAGCACTACAGGAGATCTGTAGTACAGAGTTCTCAAGAAGAAACCCATATCTGAAACGTGTTTCATATTCCCGCACCAGACCGAAATGGAATGGGAAAGAACATGAACCACTCTAGCCTAGGTGTCACTCAGGTCCCAGGTATAGGACCTTAAACTCTCAATAGAACCCCACCCACCAAAGCAAAAACCAGATCCAGCCGGATAACAATATGACAGTATGATATATAAAGCTGTAAAAAAAGCAATAAATAACTGTACATAAAGCAGTAAATGGAGCAACTATATAAACACAATCAGCACATAACACCCCAGTAAACACAAACCAATCAAGCGCTAGGAGGAACCCACAAAAAGAACCAGAAGCCCTGGTTACAGTATAAGGGTCCCCAGCAGAGTCGCCAAGCTGTCGCTCCCACCAAATGAGGCTAAGTCAGAAGGGGTACAGACGCGAACGGTCGGCGAAAGAAGAGAGTACACACAAGGGTGAACTCAGAAGACAAGAAAAGAGTCGCCAGCTAGGCATTTTTATCCCGGAGGAAAGGTAATGCTGCATAGACCTAAGAAAAGATATGGATAAGACGGTTGCGAACCAGAGAGACTGAGAAAGGGGGTTGGTTACAACCTAGGAAGGTATTAGCACCCAGATTGTCCGCCGTACTCGACGGGATCCACGCTTAAAAGATTTGTGTTTTAAAGGGGTAGTGTCAGTGCAATTTGTGTATAAAAGAGCTGGAAAAGGATGTACAGGTGTCAGTGTAAGAGAAGTGAAGTGTATAGGTGAAGTGTCAGTGTAAGGACAAGAATGAAATGCTCAAGATAATGAGGCTAAAAGAATAAAACTGGAAAGAGGGGGAATATACAGAGACTTTTGTTCGATAACTGTTAAGTTATGCCTACGTATCCTCTCGTGCAATGAGGAAGTCAGAACACCGTAGTTCGACCCAAAGAGACTGAAAGATGAATTGACTTGTGAACCGCTTACTTGTCTATGCTCAAGTGTATGACCTGTCTGGCTCAGGTGCAAACTGTCTTGCATTAGACGGAAGAAGCAAGTTCTCGTTTGTGAGTGAAGGTGATGAGAAAAGAATCCCGGAGGAGACGATTATTGCTTGTTTTTGAGTTTTCAGTCTTTTATTGCTTTTGAAAGTTCGTCATAAGATAATGAGCTTAAGCCTAAACCAATGGTTTTAGCAAACTCATCACATCCTCCCTCTGATTAGGGGTAATGAGAATACCTTAAGTGTGAAGTCAGCTTCTCACACTTAATCACCTTTGATGTAGGATTAAGATCATTAACCTATTTGTGATTATTTAGATGTTTTTGTTGTTTTTGTTTAGTGTTGAGTAATGAGGTTAAGCCATAATCAGGGATTAAACAGACTCATTACACCATCCTAATAGAAGGATAATAGATGAGAATGTTTAAGCTGAGGAAAGCTCCTCAACTTAATCCATGATTAGGGATTAACCTCATGACAAAACAAAGCCTTTATTAGGTGGATTTTAGTTAATGATAAGATGAAGAAGTGAGTTTTAGGGTTTGTAAGACAACTTGAGGGGGACTTGTCCATTAACACTAGGGTTAGTCCTTCTTAACCAATTAAGGAAGAATTAGAACCCAAATGCAAGGCCCAAGTTACAAGCTTGATGTCTTGATGATTATTAAATGAATTGATTAAAGGATTTAAACACATTAAGGGTTTAACACTTAGGATTAAAGTTATACACTCCATCCTAATAGAAGGATGCAGGCATAAGCTTAATCACAAAGCCTTAAAGCCTTTAGGATTTAGTCCCTGATTATGAGATGAGAAGAGAAGACTCAAAGATGACACAAAGGTAAAAGCTAAGTGGGGGACTAATCAAACCCTAATTGTTATCATTCTTGGTTGTTCCTAGGGTTTGTGAGGCTTAAGAGAGAAAGAATCTTCAAAGAGCCACCAAGGAGAGAAGCAGATGAAAGGAGAAGCAAAACAACTTGCTTCACTTAAGAAGACAAGTTGCTTGAAGAAAGAAGGTAAGATGAACAAGAATAAGCAAGCTCAATCCAAAGCACAAGATAAAATGCAGCAATGATGCATAAGAGAGATGAAAAGAGATTGTGAGAAGTGAAGGCAAATCCACTTCTCAAAACAACTTACCACCTGAAAAGTTAGCAAAAGAAGTGAAATGCAATGCAAATGAGATGAAATGTCATGGTGCAAACCAAAACCAGAAGCATGAGTATGATGTTAATGATGCTAAGAGATGATGCAAACATGAGGCAAGGCACTAGAATGATCATACAAACATATGGATGCAAGAGAAGCATGTTTTGAACCATGGATGTTCATGAAAAGTTATGGAATGCAAAAGACATATAACATGGCAAATGAAAGATGCAATGATCAAACATGATTCTAATATGTCTTAAGATGTATTATGAATCAAATGGATGCACAAAATGTCATAGCAAGTCATGGTATGCAAGCAAATGGAAGATGGATGCAAAGGAAGGCATAAATTAGGGTTTATGATCAAAGCTCAAAGCAAAATTCAAAACTAGATGCAAATGACATGATAAGAATTTGAAAATGCAATCAAAGGAACCTTAGACCTATACAAACTCACTGCCCAAAGGAGGGGATCCAACTCTTAACCTAGTGAGAGTTATGTATTTTCTAAGATTGCTAGGGTTTTAAGGTACCTTGACAAGAAAAATGCCAAAACAAATTGAAAATGCAAGATCAATTCATGCCAATTTTATCCTACAAACTATATGTTATACAAGATGCAATGCAAAAAGAATCATCATCCAACTCTCAATGGTGAGGCAGAAATGAATTTTTGAAGTTTGAAACAAAATAATGCCTTGAAATGAAATTAATTCCATTGAAAATGATCAAAAGGCATCAAGAACAAAAAAGAAATTTGGTTTGAGAGTTGGACAATGTTTCTAAATGTTTTTGAATGTTACATGAATTTTTTTGTGATTTTTAAATACCTAAAAGTATTATTAATTAATTAATTTTCATTAATTAATTAAAAATAAACTTTTAAATGATTTAAAAATAATTTTTAATGCAAAAAATAAAAAATAAAAATATTTTTGTGTTCTGAAAAATATTTGAAACAAAAATGCAAAAGGAAATATTTTTGGGATTTTTCTAGCTATTTTAAAATAAATATGCAAGAAAATGCAAGAAAAATGAAATTAAAATTGATTTAATGGGAAGTCAACAGATCCAGTGGCTGATATTCAAATGAGACGCGCGGGAGTTGACTGGCGCCAGATCTAAAGGCTGGAATTCAAACTGGCAGGATTAATTCATAAACTTAATTAAATGGATAATGACGTGGATTAGGGTTTTAATGAAACAATCCAGGCCATCCAAACACGCGCGGGTCAAACAAAGTCAGCCCATCCTACGCTCCACATTCAAACTGAGCCCTAATCCTCATTAATGCACTAATCACTTTCAGGTGGCCGGAAAAGACTTCCGGTCGTCTTCTCCGGCCACACCTCCCCTGAGTAAAACCAAAACCTCACTTCTAGCTTATTTCTGGAGCTCTAAAGCTCCAGATCAACTCTCTTCACCTCCCTGAACCTGAATCTAACCTCAAAACTCATTTCTTCTTGCTCAAAACCATGATTCGAAACAAAAATGTAAAAATGGCCAAACTTTCAGAGATGCAATACACACTCAATACTCAATCGTTTTCAAAAATAAAAGGTTCAGTGCATTCAGGGAAGCATGTAGATCATTTTAGAAACAAGAAATATGAGTTCTGGAAAAATGTTTCAAGGAGGTACCTGAGCTTGAGCTTTCTCAGTTCTGGATTTTCAGACCTCCTTTCTTTGCGCAAACCACTCCCCTTGAGCTCCTGATGAAGTCTTGATGCTTGGAAATAATTTCTTTTGGCTGATTTGGGAGTTTGATCAAGTTCTGTTCAGGAGAGGTGAGAAATCGTGTTTTGATTTCAGGGGGTTTCAAGGATGAATGAGGGCAGGGAAATGATCAGGAGGATGTGATGAGATGTTTTTTGAAGTTTGTTTTTGTGTTTGATGCTTGTGCTGTGTGTTTCGAATGGTTTTCTAAGTTGGAGGATTTTTGGTAACTATGGCTTATGATCTGTTTTAGGCTTGTGTGTGTTCTGAAAATGAATCCTTGGAGTGTGTTTGTAAGGTCTGGATTGGGCAGAGAGTTGTTGTGTCACTGTGGGATTGGTATGGGATGAGTTGCAAAAAGTCAAGAAAGTTGTACTTGGAAGCATGGGAAAGTGGCAGGCTGAGATAGGGGCATGGCTATGCGCAGCAAGGATCAAGGGGTGTCATGAAATCAGATTTTGTGAGCTAGCTCAAGTGGATGAAGAGTTATGGATCATTTTGCAAATTTGTGAACTTTTGGTCCTTTTGGAATTTCTTGATCCACAAGCCATGAAAATGAGTGAACTTTTGATGCAATCTGATCTTTAAGCCTTGGTTTATGTTTTTGTGAATTTTAAAAGTCTATTTGAAAGCTCAATTTGCCTTGGCAAGGGATTTTGCAACTTTGCCTCTTTGGTGGAAAACTTGAAATTATGTGATTTTTCCCAACTTTGACAAGCCATAACTTTTGATCCAAAATGAATTAGAATGAGTTCTTGTACTTTTTGAAAAGGGAATGATCCATTCTACAACTTTCATGACCAAAGTTTTCTCATTTGAAGCATTTTTGAATCAAAAAGCAAGGGTTGAAAAAGTTTCCCAAAATGGCAAGTTTCCATTACAAGTCATTTTCCCAAAAAGTCAACTTTGCAAATGGCTTGAAATTATTCAATTTTGTGAACTTATAACATCTTCTATGATCAAATAAAGATCATACATGATCAAAATGATGAAGAACACCCTTTGGTTGGGTCATTGAGGGCCTCAGGTGCCCTGATTTTGCACTGACTTGCTCAAAAAGTCAACTCTTGATCAGATGACTTCCCCATGGAATTTCTTCATGAAAATTGATATGCATGATCCCTATACCATATAAAGACCAATAGAAACAAGAATGACCAAAAAAATTGGAGTTATGGCCTCTGAAACCAAAACCCTAATTCTAGGTCATCTGTGCAGTTAAACCTGGCTCTGCTTCCATGCCTTTCTCAGTTCTTGCGATTTTTTGACATTCTTGACTTTGAGAGGATATAATATGATGCTTGAACATACATGGACCCATTTTAAGTGAGTGATGACCTTTGGAGTGGCTCAAATAGCTCTTGGATTGCTCAGGTCACAAACCCTAGATGCAGATGACTTAGAAGCAATGCAGTGAATAAAAAATGTGGTATGAGATGCTATGATTGAATTTATGCATATGAAAAGATCAAAAGACATGGTGTGAATGGGTGAGGGAAAATTTGGGGTGTTTACAGTAGTGAGGGCATTTGATGGCTCTAAAAGATCAGTGCTTTGGGAGATTGATCTGCCTGTGATGATTGGCCCACAGACCTTCAAAATTACCTTCTATGTGATGGACATTCAGCCGGCCTACAGCTGTTTGTTGGGTAGACCTTGGATCCATGCCGCTGGCGCAGTTACGTCTACCCTTCACCAGAAGCTGAAATTCGAGTGGGAAGGCCAGATCATCACCATCTGTGGTGAAGAGGACATCTTTGTTAGCCATCTGGCTACGTACAAGTATATTGAGATGGATGGAGAAATCCATGAAACTATGAGCCAGGGATTTGAGGCCCTGAACATAAATGAAGCATCTGCTGTACTAGGGACCTCCATGACATCTTATCAGCAAGCCAAGAAGGTTGTTGAAGAGGGGACTGCCCAAGGCTGGGGCAAGTTGCTGCCCGTAGAGAAGAAGGAGGACAAATTTGGGTTGGGTTACAAACCAATTCAACAAGATCAATTAGAGGCTGCTAAGAAGCCCAGTTTTGTCAGCGGGGGGATGCTCACCCCAGATGCAGTGAACCACTTGGAAGACGAGGATGAAAGCGACCGCAACCTGGAGAGCTGGATACGTCCAAGGATCCCGGGGAGCCAAGTCCTTAACTGGTCTTCCCAGGAAATTATATGGGTTACTCCTGCAGAGTAATTATTATTTCCTGTATTTTTAAGCATGCATCAAGTCTTGCATCTTGCCCAAGATGACAAGACTCATTTTGTAATCGGGCCATCTCGTAATTTTGTGCAAACAGATCAATCAATGAATATCGGACATCTCTTGCAAATGAGTCTTTTTCTTTTCCGCTCACTGTTTTTCATTTTTTCTTTTTGTACAAAAAATAAAAAATGGCAATGTTTCCAAAATGATAACTTCATTTCACTTTTTCTAAACAAGATTAAAATCGATCACTAAAATGAACAATCTAAACCCTTGCAGAGAGTGACTTTCAGACTGCACCGGCAACAACACAGCTATGACTCTGTATGACTTTGACAATCCAATCAATCAAGCTGATGAAGGGGTTGAAGAAGATCATGAGCTTCCTGAAGAGCTATCCAGGTTGTTAAGGCAAGAGGAGAAGGTTATCACTCCTCATCAGGAGAAGGTTGAAACGGTTAATCTTGGTACGGAAGAAGATGTGAAAGAGGTTAAGATCGGGGCCTGCTTACAAGACTCAGTGAAAGAACAACTGATTAACCTGCTTCGTGAATATGTGGATGTGTTTGCTTGGTCTTATCAGGATATGCCAGGGTTGGACACCGATATTGTTATGCACAAGCTGCCTTTAAGAGAAGATTGCCCACAGGTTAAACAAAAACTGCGCCGTACTCGCCCAGATATGGCAATGAAGATCAAAGAAGAGGTGCAAAAGCAGTGGGACGCCGGGTTCCTTGCTGTAAATAGTTACCCGCCGTGGGTTGCTAATATTGTACCTGTGCCTAAGAAAGATGGCAAGGTGAGAATGTGTGTGGATTACCGGGATCTGAACAGAGCCAGCCCGAAAGATGATTTCCCTTTACCTCACATTGATGTATTGGTTGATAATACAACTCAGTTCTCGGTATTCTCCTTCATGGACGGATTTTCAGGATACAATCAGATCAAGATGTCACCTGAAGACATGGAGAAGACAAATTTCATCACACCTTGGGGCACGTTCTGTTATAAGGTAATGCCATTCGGACTGAAGAATGCTGGTGCTACTTATCAACGGGCTATGGTAACATTATTCCATGACATGATCCATAAAGAAATTGAATGTTATGTGGATGACATGATTGCCAAGTCCCTCACAGAAGAAGACCACCTGGTAAATCTGTTGAAGTTATTCAAGTGTCTGAGGAAGTACGAACTGAAGCTGAACCCCAACAAGTGCACATTCGGGGTACGGTCTGGTAAGCTGCTGGGATTTATTGTAAGTGAGAAGGGGATTGAAGTTGACCCTGATAAAGTCAAAGCCATTCAAGAAATGCCTGCACCGAAGACTGAGAAAGAAGTCCGAGGTTTCTTGGGTAGATTGAACTACATTTCACGGTTCATATCTCACCTTACAGCAACCTGTGAGCCCTTGTTCAAGCTGCTAAGAAAAGAACAAACGTTCAGGTGGAACGAAGACTGCCAGAGGGATTTTGACAAAATCAAGGAGTACTTGCAAGAACCTCCAATCCTTATGCCTCCAGTTGAAGGAAGACCTTTAATCATGTACTTGATAGTATTAGAAGAGTCAATGGGGTGTGTGTTGGGCCAGCATGACGAGTCTGGTCGAAAAGAGTATGCAATATACTACCTGAGCAAAAAGTTTACCGACTGTGAACAACGTTATTCACTGCTCAAGAAAACTTGATGTGCTTTAGCGTGGGCTGCTCGCCGACTAAGGCAGTATATGTTGACCCACACTACTTTGTTGATCTCAAAGATGGACCCAGTTAAGTACATTTTTGAGAAGTCAGCACTTACCAGACGGGTTGCAAGATGGAAAATGATCCTCACAGAATATGACATTCAGTACACATCTCAAAAAGCCATCAAGGGTAGTGTATTGTCTGATTATCTTGCTGAGCAACCTATTGATGATTACCAGCCTATGAGATTTGATTTCCCTGATGAAGACATCATGTTCATAAAAGCAAAAGATCACAAAGAGCCTGTTCACACTGAAGGGCCTGCCCCAGAAGAAGAATGGACTATGATGTTTGACGGGGCTGTTAATATGAATGGTCGTGGTGTTGGTGCAGTACTCATTACACCTAAAGGAGTTCACATGCCTTTCTCGGCAAAGCTCACTTTCAACTGCACTAACAACGAAGCTGAATACGAAGCTTGTATTATGGGTCTTGAGGAAGCCATTGACCTCAGGATCAAAACTTTGACTGTGTTCGGGGATTCAGCTCTGGTAATTAATCAAACCAACGACAAATGGTACACACACCAGGATCATCTGATACCTTACAGGGATTATACAAGGAGGTTATTGACTTTCTTTACAACGGTCAAGCTTGAGTATATCCCTCGAGACGAGAATCAGTTTGCAGATGCTCTGGCTACCATTTCATCCATGATCAAAGTTCAAGCTGCCAACTTTGTACCTCAGATTTAGTGTCCAGACTTGACAGACCAGCATATGTATTTGCAGCAGACGTTGCCAAAGATGACAAGCCTTGGTTCCATGACATCAAATGCTTCTTGGAGGATCAAACATACCCACCTGGGGAATCTTCCAATGATAAGAAGACATTAAGAAGGCTAGCTGGCAGTTTCTTCCTAAATACTGACGGTTCCCTGTACAAGAGAAACTTTGATATGGTACTGCTCAGATGCGTCGATAGAACAGAAGCAGGCTTGTTGATGCACGAAGTGCACGAAGGATCCTTTGGTACCCATGCGGGAGGGCATGCCATGGCTAAAAAGTTGCTGAGATCAGGCTATTACTGGATCACAATGGATGCAGACTGTTGTGCTTATACCAGAAAATGCCATAAATTTCAGATGTATGCGGATAAAGTGCATGTGCCTCCGAATCCTCTAAATGTGATGTCTTCACCCTGGCCCTTTGCCATATGGGGCATTGATATGATTGGCAAGATTGAACTGACTGCTTCAAACGGCCACAGGTTCATCCTGGTTGCCATTGACTATTTCACCAAGTGGGTTGAAGCAGCTTCCTATGCAAATGTTACAAGGCAAGTGGTAGCCAGATTTCTGAAGAGAGATATCATCTGTCGATACGGAGTTCCCGAGCGAATCATTACTGATAATGGTTCCAACTTGAACAATAAAATGATGGCAGAACTGTGCCGGGACTTCAAGATCCAACACCACAATTCTTCTCCTTACAGGCCAAAGATGAATGACGCTGTTGAGGCAGCTAATAAGAATATCAAGAAGATTGTGCAGAAGATGGTAGTTACGTACAAAGACTGGCATGAAATGCTACCATTTGCCTTGCATGGGTACCGAACGTCAATCAGGACATCCACTGGGGCAACACCGTATCAACTTGTGTATGGTATGGAGGCAGTCCTACCTGTTGAAGTTGAATTACCCTCCTTGCGGGTATTAATGGACGTTAAGCTGAACGAAGCAGAGTGGGTCCAATCCCGATACGAACAACTGAGTCTGATTGAAGAGAAGAGGTTGGCTGTAATCTGTCATGGGCAGTTGTACCAGAAAAGAATGAAGAAAGCCTTCGATCAGAAAGTCAGGCTCCGAGAATACCAAGTAGGAGATCTTGTGCTGAAAAGACTCCTCCCTCCTCATACAGACCACAGGGGCAAGTGGACTCCGAACTATGAAGGACCATTCGTAGTAAAGAAAGTTTTCTCCGGTGGAGCACTCATGCTTAGTACTATGGATGGTGAAGACTTCCCGCCCCCTGTGAATTCAGATGCAGTTAAAAAATACTTTGCATAAAAATGACCCGCTGGACATAAAAACAGAATGTAAGTCCAGGCAAAAATAGGACATCCCGGCGAGTCAAAAACAGAATAAAAGACTCGGGCAAAAATAAGGGAAATAAACAAAAAAAAATGTACACCCGCTGAGTTGAAAAGCCGCATTGGACAACTCAGACAAAAATGGGTATCCCGATGGATTGAAAATCCGAAAGGGCGATCCATGCAAAATAAGGGAATAAGCGAACAACTGCATTCTGAATTCGTCTGTATCACTTACAACTTGGTAAGCTTCGAAAGGATCAAGCTTCTTTCAGAATCAGCCTTCTTCAGAAAGCAAGACGAGAAGAATGTCAAAAGTCATACGAGTCATAGCAAAGGGAAGCTCCCTGAAGCGTCATCAACATTGCCAATACCTGTTATTTCTCAATTTGTAACAATCTCTTCATTTTAGGGGATTTGTTTCTTTGACTGTATTTGCCAATTCAGGGCACATGAATTAATAAAGTCAGAATTTTTAGTCACATTTCGTCTCGTACATTTTATTTTCATTTGCAAGAATGTCCGATGTCCCTAAGATACTGATTGCATGAATACAGATGCTTCTCTTCTAAAAAATACGTGCTTACAGGAAATATACTTACACCCGGGAGTGTCTGAACTCCTATGATGGAATCCGGTAAGGGATACCTCGGGATTACTTGTGCGCTTCTCTATCTTTTCAGGATTGCAGGCATTCAAAGCACAACATGGGGCATGAAGGCTTCTCCCCAGCAAGATGCCTAATAATTATCTACTCAGTCTATCTCCCGATTAGCACCAGAGGTGCTTTCTCCCCAGCTGAGTTGTCTGTCATCATCCCTCCTCTACCAAGTGCAGAGACCGGGAACCATCTCCCCACAGAGTTTCAGTCTCTACCCAGAAGAGCAACGCCTGGAGATCTCACAACAGAGTGAAGAAAGCTACTACAAACCCCAGCTGGGTCCCTCATCACCACAGATAGGTCTATCCGTGACCTATATCCCCAAGCAGAGACCCATATGTCAGATCTACCAATAATCTCATCCCCAGCTGGGATGTTCACTTCAAGCGGATCAACCAGAGATCTTCGTAGCAACGGGACCCGGATCCCGGATCGGTACCTTTGCATAATCATAGCATTCACATCATTCTCCCCACAGAGCGTAGCATTCCGTCTAATACGGAGCATTACGGCAAAAATCAAACATATTGCATAATCATGAGCCATGTACTGGATCAAACACTTGTGAATAATGACAACCCGTCAGCAATATGCAGAAAAATTCTCCGAATACCCCGGCAGAAAGCCAAGACATTTGCCCTACACTCATACAATACAAATACACACTCCTTTTGGCACCCGTCCGTGTCATCATTCCCCAGTAAAATCGCCCGAGCATTCTTTACAAACAGACACTTATATATTACAAATACTTCTTGACACCCGTCTGTGTCATATCCCCAGTAGAAAGCCAAAGCGTCCCCTTTGCACTCACAGATACATATATCCATACAGATTCCATGACACCCGTCCGTGTCACCTTCCCCAGCATAGATACCTGAACACTTTGTAAAGCATATACTTGTTTATTATATACCTTTTGACACTCGTCTGTGTCACCCCCAGCAAGTTAAACACTTGTCGATGTACCACTCATACTTGTTACTCCTGTTTTACTCATATAGATACTCGTCCGTATCTTGTATACACCACTTACATCCCCTCAGATTCGACACTCGTCCATGTTCTTTGTTAACCAGTTGATACTCGTCCGTATCATCATATCAGAATATGTGTCAGCGTTTGTTTCTACCTGATACTCGTCCGTATCATAGTCTTAATGATGCTCGTCCGCATTTTTAATCCATACACGTGTCAAACACTTATGTCTCCTTGAATTTAGACACTCGTCTGTGTCTACTATTCCCTAAAAGAGTCCCTTCAGAATCAACACTTGTCCGTGTTCTTTGTTAACCAGTTGGTACTCGTCCGTATCATCATCTCAGAACTTGCATCAGCGTTTGTTTCTACTGGTACTCGTCCGTATCACGGTCTTAGGGATGCTTGTCCGCATCTTTAATCTATACACAACGTCAAAACACTTATACCTTTTATTTCTTGGATGTAAACACTCGTCCGTGTTTACTATTCCCCAGTAGGTCGCCAGCAAAGCAAATCTTCTTTTCTATCTGACATTCGTCCTATGTCATGATACCTTTCGGCAGCCGTACCTTGCCAGGTGATCGTCCTTCACCTTTGGATGACCGTCCCCCATCCTTTCCCCAGCGGAGCCTCTATTTCATTAGAATCCCTTTTCTATCCGACATTCGTCCTATGTCGTGATATTTTTAGCAGTCGTCCCCTGCTAGGTGATCGTCCTTCACCTCCTGATGATCGTCCTTCATCATTTTATCCTATGGCCGTCCCCATCGTTGATCTTGTTATCTGACATTAGTCCTATGTCATGATAAACCCTGAGAGCAGCCGTACCCTGCTAGGTGATCGTCCTTCACCTCCTGATGATCGTCCTTCATCATTTTATCCGATGGCCGTCCCCATCGTTGATCTTGTTATCTGACATTTGTCCTATGTCATGATAAACCCTGAGAGCAGCCGTACCCTGCTAGGTGATCGTCCTTCACCTCCTGATGATCATCCTTCATCATGCTCATCCGATGGCCGTCCCCATCGTCGACCTTCTATCCGACATTCGTCTTATGTCGTGATATTTTTGGCAACCGTACCTTGCCAGGTGATCGTCCTTCACCTTAGATGACCGTTCCTCATCTTATACCCAACAGAGCAGCCGTCCCCTGCTAGGTGATTGTCCTTCACCTTTGATGACCGTACCTCATCATTTATTTTTACCTATTCCCCAGAGAATCTTTGTCACTTCATCTTGATGGCCGTCCCCATCATAATCTCTTATATCCCCAGCATGTCGGCCGTCCTCGTCATTGCTCTTTCCCCAGCAGTCGTCCTCTGCTCGACGGTCGTCCTCCGTCGCCCGCACTTTATAATATACTTTATTTTTTTTACAATCTATATCCCTTTTCTTCTTCATTCTGTGAGTGCAAATTTTGGACTGTCTTTGGTATTCAACCACAAGTTATCTTGTTTGCCTGTTAAGCCGTTGCTTACATCCTGCACAGCTAACTCATGTTTGAATAGGGGCAGCTGTAAACACTCCAAATTTTCCCTCACCCATTCAGACCATGGCTTGTGATCTTTTCATATGCCTAAGTACAATCATAGCATCTCATATTGCATATTTGCTTCACTGCATTGGTTCTAAGTCATCTGCATCTAGGGTTTGTGATCTGAGCAATCCAAGAGCTTCTTGAGCCACTCCAAAGGTCATCAATCACTTCAAAGGGGTCCATGTATGTTCAAGCATCATATTATATCCTCTCAAAGTCAAGAAAATCAAAGAATCACAAGAACTGGGAATGGCATGGAAGCAGAGCCAGGTTTAACTGCACTGATGACCTAGAATTAGGGTTTTGGTTTCAAAGGCCATAACTCCAAAGTTTTTGGTCATTCTTGTTTCTATTGGTCTCTATATGGTATAGGGATCATGCATATCAATTTTCATGAAGAAATTCAATGGGGAAGACATCTAATCAAGAGTTGACTTTTTGAGCAAGTCAGTGCAAAATCAGGGCATCTGAGGCCCCCAATGACCCAACCAAAGGGTGTTCTTCATCATTTTGATTGTGTATGATCTTTATTTGATCATAGAAGATGTTGGAAGTTCACAAAATTGAACAATTTCAAGCCATTTGCAAAGTTGACTTTTTGGGAAAATGACTTGTAATGGAAACTTGCCATTTTGGGAAACTTTTTCAACCCTTTCTTTTTGATTCAAAAATGCTTCAAATGAGAAAACTTTGGTCATGAAAGTTGTAGAATGGATCATTCCCTTTTCAAAAAGTACAAGAACTCATTCTAATTCATTTTGGATCAAAAGTTATGGCTTGTCAAAGTTGGGAAAAATCACATAAATTCAAGTTTTGTACCAAAGAGGCATTTTGCAAAATGGTATGATCAAGCATTCTAAAGACTTCAAATGTGCACAAACTCTTCACAATATGATCATGTGACTTCTAAAAGTCAGAATTGGCCCAAGAATATTGCATTTTGGTGCCTTGAACTTCATGAATTTCCAAAGGGGGCAAACATGTACCAACTTGCAAAAACTCATGAAGCCATGCCTCTACTTGTTACAGCTCATAGAATCTGATCCATATGAACTCCATGATCTCTGCTGAACTCAACCATGCCCCTATCACAACCTCACACTTGCCCATACCTCAAGTACACCTAGACTTGACTTTTTGCAAAAACCCCATACCAATCCCACAGTGACATAACAACTATTCTGACCAACCAAGACTTTACAAACACACCAAAAGCAAGACATTTCATATAATCTTGAAGCCTGAAACACTCTCCAAGCCAGCATACTCAAAAATCCTCACATTTGCAAAAGCCTTCGAATCCCTTGATTCAGCCATCAAACCTTCAAACTTTTTCCACCATTCAACTCCATAAACCTCACTGATCATTTCCCACCCTCCATCTTGCCCTAAAACCTCCACAATCAAAAACACGATTTTCACATTTCATGAACTGAGATTCTGCAAACTCTCTCCAGAGGCCATTTAAACTCCAGCTAAGCATCACAAACACTTGGAGGGAATCATTGGAGTGGATTTGAAGCAAAGAACTGGCCAGAAAGTCCCTGATTCGAAAGCTCAAGCTCAGGTAGCCATGGCATTTATTTTTCTAGAACTCTCATTTTATGTTATAGGATGATTCTACATGTTTCACTGATTGCCATGATGTGTTTAGTTTCGAAAATAGTTGAGAAATAAGCATTTCATGAGCTTCTGAAATTTCTGAGTTCTTTTCCGTTTTGCTTTGATTCATGGATTTGATGTTGAATAAATGGATTTTGATGACTGATTCTTGTTGGGGTTGGGGAGAGGATCATTTCTGGAGAGTTTTAGGGCCTAGGGATGCGTATTAAGAGAGATAGCATAAATGGCTGGCCGGAGAAGATGACCGGAACACTGTTCCGGTCATCTGAAAGTGATTAGGGTTCAGATTAGGGTTAATGACTTAATTAGCGTAGTTTGAATGTGAGCCGTCCAGATGCGCGCGCTGGTCAATTCCCTCCCTTTTTGTTTGAATCTCAGCCATCAGATTGGCTGACTTTCTCATTTTTCATTTAAAATTCATTTTATTTTCATTTGTTTTGATTTATTTTGCACGAATTATTAAAAATAGCAAAAAATGTTTAAAAATTATGAAAATTTTTGTCAAGGTTTTCATTATTTTTCAGAACACAAAAATATTTTTATTTTTATTTTTTGCATTAAAAATTATTTTTAAATCATTTAAAAGATTATTTTTAATTAATTAATGAAAATTAATTAATTAAAAATACTTTTAGGTATTTAAAAATCACCAAAAAATTCATGTAACCTTTAAAAACATTTAGAAACATTGTCCAACTCTCAAACCAAATTTATTTTTTGTTCTTGTTGCCTTTTGATCATTTTCAATGGAATTAAATTCATTTTAAGGCAATATTTTGTGTCAAACTTCAAAAATTCATTTCTGCCTAACCATTGAGAGTTGGATCATGATTCTTTTTGCATTGCATCTTGCATAACATGTAGTTTGTAGGATAAAATTGGCATGAATTGATCTTGCATTTTCAATTTGTTTTGCATTTTTCTTGACAAGGTACCTTAAAACCCTAGCAATCTTAGGAAATACATAACTCTCACTAGGTTAAGAGTTGGATCCCCTCCTTTGGGCAGTGAGTTTGTATAGGTCTAGGGTTCCTTTGATTGCATTTTCAAATTTTTATCATGTCATTTGCTTCTGGTTTTGGATTTTTGCTTTGTATGTTGCATATAACCCTAATTCATGCCTTCCTTTGCATCCATCTTCCATTTGCTTGCATACCATGACTTGCCATGACATTTTGTGCATTCATTTGATTCATAATACATCTTAAGACATACTGGAATCATGTTTGATCACTGCATCTTTCATTTTCCATGTTATATGTCTTTTGCATTCCATAACTTTTCATGAACATCCATGGTTCAAAACATGCTTCTTTTGCATCCATATGTTTGTATGATCATTCTATTGCCTTGCCTCATGTTTGCATCATCTCTTAGCATCATTAACATCATACTCATGCTTCTGGTTTTGGTTTGCATCATGACATTGCATCTCATTTTGCATTGCATTTCATTTCTTTTGCTAACTTTTCAGGTGGTAAGTTGTTTGAGAAGCGAATTTGCCTTCACTTCTCACAATCTCTTTTCATCTCTCTTATGCATCATTGCTGCATTTTATCTTGTGCTTTGTATTGAGCTTGCTCATTCTTGTTCATCTCACTTTCTTTCTTCAAGCAACTTGACTTCTTAAGTGAAGCAAGTTGTTTTGCTTCTCTTTGCTCCTTTCATCTGCTTCTTTCCTGGTGGCTTTTCCTTGAAGATTTCTTTCTTAAACCCCACAAACCCTAGGAATGACCAAGCATGATAACAATTAGAGTTGATTAGTCCCCCACTTAGCTTTTACCTTTGTGTCTCCTTGAGTCTTCTCTTCTCATCTCACAATCAGGGACTAAACCCTAAAGGCTTTAAGGCTTTGTGATTAAGCTTATGCCTGCATCCTTCTATTAGGATGGAGTGTATAACTTCAATCCTAAGTGTTAAACCCTTAATGTGTTTAAATCCTTTAATCAATTCACCTAATAACCACTAAGACATCAAACTTGTAACTTGGGCCTTGCATTAGGGTTCTAATTCTTCCTTAACTGGTTAAGAAGGACTAACCCTAATGTTAATGGACAAGTCCCCCTCAAGTTGTCTTACAAACCATAAAACTCACTTCTTCATATTATCATTAACTAAACTCCATCTAATAAAGGCTTTGTTTTGTCATGAGGTTAATCCCTAATCATGGATTAAGTTGAGGAGCTTTCCTCAGCTTAAACATTCTCATCTATTATCCTTCTATTAGGATAGTGTAATGAGTCTGTTTAATCCCTAATTATGGCTTAATATCATTACTTAACACTAAACAAAAACAACAAAACATCTAAATAATCACAAGTAGGTTAATGATCTTAATCCTGCATCAAAGGTGATTAAGTGTGAGATGCTGACTTCACACCTAAGGTATTCTCATTACCCCTAATCAGAGGGAGGATGTGATGAGTTTGCTAACCCATTGGTTTAGGCTTAAGCTCATTTTCTTATGGAAAACTCCAAAAAGCAATAAAAGACTGAAAACTCAAAAACAAACAATAATCGTCTCCTCCGGGATTCTTTTCTCATCTCACTCACTCACAAACGAGAACTTTCTTCTTCCGTCTAATGCAAGACAGTTTGCACCTGAGCCAGACAGGTCATACACTTGAGCATAGAAAAGTAAGCAGTTCACAAGTCAATTTATCCTTCAGTCTCTTTGGGTCGAACTACGGTGTTCTGACTTCCTCATTGCACGAGAGGATACGTAGGCACAACTTAACAGTTATCGAACAAAAGTCTCTGTATATTCCCCCTCTTTCAGCTTTATTCTTTTAGCCTCATGATCTTGAGCATTTCATTCTTGTTCTTACACTGACACTCCACTTATACACTTCACTTCTCTTACACTGACACCCGTACATCCTTTTCCAGCTCTTTTATACACAGATTGCACTGACACTACCCCTTTAAAACACAAATATTTTAAGTGTGGATCCCGTCGAGTACGGCGGACAATCTGGGTGCTAATACCTTCCCAGGTTGTAACCAACCCCCTTTCTCAGTCTCTCTGGTTCGCGACCGTCTTATCCATATCTTTTCTTAGGTTTATGCAGCATTACCTTTCCTCTGGGATAAAAATGCCTAGCTGGCGACTTTTTTCTTTTCTCTTGAGTTCACCCCTGTGTGTTCTCATTTCTCCTTTCGCCGACCGTTCGCGTCTGTACCCCAAATTACCCGAGGCGTCATTCGGTGGGAGCGACAGTTGTCCCCGACACTAATAGTTATACCCGACAAGTTATTATTAAGTCCTCACTCTGTCCCGGAGTTTCGACTTGGGGGCTCTTATTTTTGATTGGGCCTCTAAGACTGGGTAGAGGCCCAACCCATTGAGCAAAAGGTTCAAATTGTCGGGCACACCCACGACCCACTAATTGGCCGTAGAGAGACTACATCTCTCCATGTATGACACGTCACCCAACTGTCCACTATTATCTCCTAGAATATAGGGGAAGTTGGACCAAGGGCAAGACCATGTGCTAGGTCTTACACACTCCTACGCGTTCCTTGGTAGTTCTTCTTTGGGCCTAGTTGATCCAGCCCAAGAAAGAACCTTGGCCCAGCGTTGGGGGCACACTATAAATACCCTCTTTTATTAGTGGGTCAGGTATTCTGAACCTATTATTATATTCTACTTATGTACCCATACTCACTTAAGCATCAGAGTGCCTTGCAGGTACATGTCGCTCCCGACAAATGACAATGGATCAGATGAAGGTACAGACGCGAACGGTCGGCGAAGGGAACAGTGAGAACACACAGCCGTGAACTCACTGGAGGATGAATAGAGTCGCCAGCTAGGCATTTTTATCCCGGAGGAAAGGCAATGCTGCATAAGCCTAGAAAAAGATGGATAAGACGGTTTGCGAACCAGAGAGACTGAGAAAGGGGGTTGGTTACAACCTGGGAAGGTATTAGCACCCAGATTGTCCGTCGTACTCGACGGGATCCACGCTTAAAAGATTTGTGCTATAAAGGGGTAGTGTCAGTGCAATCTGTGTGTAAAGAGCTGGAAAGCAATATGTACAGGTGTCAGTGTAAAGTGTATAAGTAATGTGAAGTATGGAAGTGTCAGTGTAGGAACAAGAATGAAATGCTCAAGATAATGAGGCTAAAAGAATAAAGCTAGGAAGAGGGGGAATATACAGAGACTTTTGTTCGATAACTGTTAAGTTATGCCTACGTATCCTCTCGTGCAATGAGGAAGTCAGAACACCGTAGTTCGACCCAAAGAGACTGAAAGATGAATTGACTTGTGAACTGCTTACTTGTCTATGCTCAAGTGTGTGACCTGTCTGGCTCAGGTGCTTACTGTCTTGCATTAGACGGAAGAAGCAAGTTCTCGCTTGTGAGTGAAGATGATGAGAAAAGAATCCTGAAGGAGACGATTATTGTTTGTTTTTGTGTTTTCAGTCTTTTACTGCTTTTGAAAGTTTGTCATAAGATAATGAGCTTAAGCCTAAACCAAAGGGTTAGTAAACTCATCACATCTTCCCTCTGATTAGGGGTAATGAGAATTACCTTAAGTGTGAAGTCAGATTCTCACACTTAATCACCTTTGATGTAGGGTTAAGATCATTAACCTACTTGTGATTATTTAGATGTTTTTTGTGATTTTTGTTTAGTGTTAAGTAATGAGGTTAAGCCATAATCAAGGATTAAACAGACTCATTACACCATCCTAAAAGAAGGATAATAGATGAGGGTGTTTAAGCTGAGGAAAGCTCCTCAACTTAATCCATGATTAGGGATTAAACCCATGACAAAACAAACCTTTAGTTAAATGGATTTTAGATTAATGGTATGATGATGAAGTGATTTTTATGATTTGTAAGACAACTTGAGGGGGACTTGTCCATTAACTTTAGGGTTAGTCCTTCTTAACCAATTAAGGAAGAATTAGAACCCTAATGCAAGGCCCAAGTTACAAGTGTATTGTCTTGATGATTATTAGATGGATTAATTAAAAGATTTCAACACCTTAAGGGTCCAAGACTTAGGATTAAAGTTATACACTCCATCCTAAAAGAAGGATGCAGGCATGATCTTAATCACAAAGTCTCAAAGCCTTGAGGGTTTAGTCCCTGATTATGAGGTGAGAAGAGATGACTCAAGGAGAGACACAAAGGTAAAAACTATGGGGGAGACTAATCAAAACCCTAATTCATTATCATGCTTGGTTGTTCCTAAGGTTTGTGAGGTTTTCAAGAACAATCTTTAGATGAACCACCAGGAAGCAGATGAATAAGATCAAGAGAAGCAAAGTGACTTGCTTCATTCAAGAAGTCAAGTCACTTGAAGAAAGGAAGTGGGAGAAAGAAGAATGAGCAAGCTCAAACTCAAACACAAGTAAGAATGCAGCAAGGTATGCAAAAGAAGATGAGAAGAAAAGTTATGAGAAGTGAAGGCAAATTCACTTCTCAAGTTACTTACCACCTGAAATGTTAGAAACAAATGCAAGACAATGCAAGATGAAATGTAATGACATGATGCAAAGCAAAACCAGAAGCAACACATGAGTATTATGATGTTATGAAGTGCTGCAAACATGAGGGAAGACAATGAGATGTTCATACAAGATTATGAATGCAAGTGATGCAAGCTAAGAAGCATGAACAAGCAAGAAATGTTATGGATCATACAATGCAAATGGCATGGCAAATATGTAATGCAATGATCAATGATGCTTCATACATGTCTTAAGAGGTCAAATGAATCATGAGAATGCACAAAATGCAATGGCAAGTCATGTTGTGCAAGGGAATGCAAGAAGGATGCAAGAGAAAGGCCCAAATTAGGGTTTACAAAGCAAACATCAAACACAAACCAAAAACAGAAGCAAACCTCAACATAAAAAATGGAAAATGGTACCTAAAGAAACCCTAGACCTATAATGAATCACTGCCCAAAGGGGAACTCTCAACTCTCAATCAAACTCAAGTTATGATTTTTGCAAGTTATTAGGGTTTTTTAGGGTTTGTAACAAAAGAAATGCCAATCAATTTGAAAATGCAAGATCAATTCATGGCCTTTTTATCTTTGAAAGTACATGCTAAATGGAGAACAATTCAAGAAGAATCAATGTCTTAACCTTCACCATTAGGCAGAAAAGAATTTTCAAACTTATGATCAAAATAATGCATCAAAAATGATTTAATTCAATGAAAAATTCTTAAAATGCATCAAGATCAAAAAAGAAATTTGGTTTGAAGGTTGGACAATGTTTCTAAATGTCTTAGGACATTTCATGAATTTTTTTGTAATTTTTAAATACCTAAAAGTATTTTTAATTAATTAATTCCCATTAATCAATTAAAAATAATCTTTTAAATATTTAAAAATACTTTTTTAATGATAAAAAATAAAATAAAAATATTTTTATGTCACAATAATTAATAAAACCTTAAAGAAAAAGTTTCATAATTTTTATGATTTTTTAGCTATTTTAAATAAATTGTGCAAATAAAATAGAAAGAAAATGAATTTAATTTAAATAAAATGGAAAGTCAAAGGAATGAACGCATGAGATTGATCCTGGCTTTAAATGAGTTGACTGGCGCGCAAATTAAAGGCTGGGATTCATCCTGAGCTAATTATACTTAATTAAAAATTAATGAAGAATTAGGGCTAATCACACGCATCCTGACCACTCAATCTGGAGGGAAGTCAAACTTTCAACGCAAATCCACGGCTCAAATTCAAACAAGCATTAAACACTGTAATTAGGGCAAATTACATTCAGGTGGCCGGAGAAGACTTCCGGTCGTCTTCTCCGGCCAGAAGGTCACCTGAAAACTTCCAAAATCTTCCCTAGGTCACTAAAATGAAAACTAAGATCATGGAAACGTTCCTCTCACCCCCACGAATCAAAACCCCATCCTAAAACAAATTTATTTGACCTAAACAAACTGAATCGAAGAAAGAAAGTTCTAGGGTTCGCAAGCTTCAATCTCAAATTAAACTCTTAAAACAAAGCCATTCTCAAAACAAATGATACCAGAGTGATCAGCAAGTCAAGTAGAACAAGTTTGTAACAATCAAATTGATTTCTGGAAAAATTAATTTGGAGCTCACCTGAGATTTGCAAACTTTGATTCTGGAACTTTCAGGCCTCTTCTCCTTGCTCAATCTGCTCCTCTTGGTCCCCCAAAGTTGCTTGAATACTCAAATGGGATTTATATTTGTTGGATGATGAGTTTCGAAGAGAACTGCTTCTGCTCAGTCAACAATGGCAGATGAGTTCTTGGCACTTTCAGGCTGTGAAGAGAGGTTGTTTATGGCCTATGAAGTGTGTTGAGAAGTTTGGCCAAGTTGGTTTGTGTGTTTGTGACTTGAGGAGGGAGATTCGAACGAAGTTGCAGATGGAGGTGTGTGATGGCAGTGAGATGTTCAGGCTTGTTTTTGGCTCAAGCTTTGGTGGTTTCTTGCTTATGAGGTCTGGTGAGTTGAGTGATGATGAAAGTTTCAGTGTTTGAAAGCTGTGGAGAGTGATTCGAAGGAATTTGCAATGAGGGAGGTTTTTGTGTATGTAGTGAATGTTATGCTTTCAGCCTTGGTTTCTATGTCATATGGCTTGCAAAATGAATGAATAAAATAATCTGATTGGTCTCTTGATGTGACTTGGGCAGCTGTGATAGGTGAGTTTACTTTTGCATAAAAACCACTTTTGTGTAAGATAGGGCATGGTGTGATGCTAGGCAAGGACAAGTTAGGTGCTGGTGCAGCAAAAGGTGAGGGAAAGGCTAGCCCAAAGTCAGCTTCCAATGCTGCAACTTGTAGGAAGTGAATCATGAGTTTTTGCAACTTGGCTAGTTTATGTTTCACATGTGATCTTTGCATAACCAAACATGAAACCAAGGGCAAGCTTAGTTCAAATCTGATTTTGTGACTTAGAGAACATTCACATGCTGGTTTGACATGAATTTGAGGCAGCAATCATGCATTGATTCAAGACTTGGCAAAATTTTCACTTGGTGCATAACTTGAAAAACAATGATTTTTGGCAACTTTGCATGGCCATAACTTTTGATCCATGAAGAGTTAGATCATGTTCTTGTACTTTTTGAAAAGGGAAAGATGAGATCTACAACTTTCATGACCAAAGTTTTTTCATTTGAAGCCTTTTTGGATCATGAATCAAGGCTTGAAAATTGACCTATAATGATTCATTCTTGAAAAGTCAACAAAGCCCAAAAAGTCAACTTTTGCCAAAACCCTAAATTCTTGATTTTTATGAACTTCAAACCTCTTCCATGATCAAATAAAGATCATATACACTCAAAATGATGAAGATCACCCATTGGTTGGGTCATTGGGGGCCTCAGATGCCCTGATTTTGCACTGACTTGTCTGAAAAGTCAACTCTTGATCAGATGACTTCCCCATGGAATTTCTTCATGAAAATTGATATGCATACTCCCTATACCATATAGAGATCAATGGAAACAAGAATGACCAAAAAATTTGGAGTTATGGCCTCTGAAACCAAAACCCTAATTTTCAGTCAACTGTGCAGTTCATCCTGGCTCTGTATCCACTCAAACCCTAATTCTTGTGATTCCTCTGCACTTTTGACTTTGTGAGGATGTAATATGACATGAGAACACATATGAACCACTTTGAGTTGATTAGTGGCCTTTGGAATGGCTCAAGAGGCCCTGAGGTTGCTCAGATCACAAACCCTAGTTGCAGATGCCCTAGAAGCTATGCAGTGAATCAAAAATGTACTATGAGATGATATGATTGTGCATATGCATATGAGATGATCACAAGTCATGGTGTGAAAGGGTGAGGGCAAATTTGGGGTGTTTACAGCTGCCCCTATTCAAACATGAGTTAACTGTGCAGGATGTAAGCAACGGCTTAACAGGCAAACAAGATAACTTGTGGTTGAATACCAAAGACAGTCCAAAATTTGCACTCACAGAATGAAGAAGAAAAGGGGTATAGATTGTAAAAGCAAATAAAGTATATTGTAAAGTGTGGGCGACGGAGGACGACCGTCGAGCAGAGGACGACTGCTGGGTAAAGAGCAATGACGGGGACGGCCGACATGCTGGGGGTAAAAAGGTAAAGCTAAGACGGGGACGGCCGACTAGCTGGAGATGAAAGGTAAAGCTAAGACGGGGACGGCCGACTAGCTGGGAAAAATAAGATAATATGATGGGGACGGCCATCAAGATAAAGTTGGATTTTCTCCGGGAATTAATGAAACATGACGGGGACGGCCATCAAGTTCACAAAGGTAAAGTAACCAATGATGGGGACGGCCATCGGGCTAAAAGGAAAAGGGACCACGACGGGGACGGCCATCGGGTTAAAGAATGAATGAAATAAACAGATGATGGGGTACGGCCATCAAAGGTGAAGGACGGTCACCTAGCAGGGTACGGCTGCTCTGTTGGAAATAAAGGGAATATGATGGGGACGGCCATCAAAGGTGGAGGACGACCACCTGGCAGGGTACGGCTGCTCTCAAGGTCTATCGTAACACAGGACGAGCGTTAGATAACCAAAATCAACAATGGGGACGGCCATTGGATAAAGTGATGAAGGACGATCATCAAAAGGTGGAGGACGACCACCTAGCAGGGGACGGCTGCTAAAATCAACGATGGGGACGGCCATCGGATGAGCATGATGGAGGACGACCATCAAGAAGTGGAGGACGACCACTCAGCAGGGGACGGCTGCTCTCAAGGTTTATCATAACACAGGACGAGTGTTAGATAAAAGAAAATTTGTTGGCGATCTACTGGGGATCTAGTGAACATGGACGAGCGTTCACAACCAAGAAAAGAAAGTATAAGTGTTTGGTATTGTATATAGATTAAAGATGCGGACGAGCATCCTTAAGGCTATGATACGGACGGGTATCATGTAGAAACAACCTGACACATGCTCAGAGATGATGATACGGACGAGTATCAACTGGCTAACAAAGAACACGGACGAGTGTTGCATCTGAAGGGATTCTCCTGGGGAATAGTAGACACAGACGGGTATCTATATTCAAGAAGACACAAGTGTTTGACACGGTGTATGGATTAAAGATGCGGACGAGCATCCTCAAGACTATGATACGGACGGGTATCATGTAGAAACAAACATTAGACGCGCTGTTCTGAGATGATGGTACGGACGAGTACCAACTGGTTAACAAAGAACAAGGACTACTGTCGAATCTGTGGGGATATAAACGACGTATACAAAATACGGACGAGTATTCGCATAAGTGTACCAATGAGTAGTGGATATGTATAGATGAGCATTATCTGCTGAGGAGAGTGACACGGGCGAGTGTCAAGAAAGAAAAGTATAACATTAACAAGTATATGGGTGATGAAAGTGTAAGTGAACTTGCTGGGGATGTGACACGGACGGGTGTCAAGAAAGTGTACACAGGCATAGGCGACCATGCTGGGGGTATGACACGGACGGGTGTCGAGGATGAGTATATATGAGTATATGTGAGTGCAAAGAGGGCGTCTTTGGCTTTTGCTGGTGATTTGACACGGACGGGTGTCAGGAAATATCTGTAATATTGGTGATCTTGTTTGTAAAGTATATTCAGGCAGCCTGCTGGGGAAAGATGACATGGACGGGTGTCAAAAGGGGTTATGCACTGGTGTTTGTGATTTGAAAGGCAGCTGCTTTTGCTGGAATTCTGGTGGGGATTTTGTATATATTCTGTACGCTGACAGGTTGTCAATACTTACAAGTGTTTGATTCACATCATGACTTATGATTATGCTATGCATTTGATTTTTGCCGTAATGCTCCGTATTAGACGGAATGCTACGCTCTGAGGGTATAATATGATGCGAATGCCATGATTATGCAAAGAGGCACAGGTCCGGGATTTGGATCCCGTTGCTGCAAAGATCTCTGGTTGATCTGCTTGAAGTGAACATCCCAGCTGGGTGTGAGATCATTGGCAGATCTAATGATGTATCTGTTTGGGGATATAGGTCACTGATTGACATATCCTTATAATACGGGACCCAGCTGGGGTTTGTAGCAGCTTTTTCCTCTCTGTTGTGACTTCTTCGCGCGTTGCTCTTCTGAATAGAGGCTTGAGGCTCTGTGGGGAGATGATTCCCTGATTCTTGCATCTTGCTGAGGAAAGATAGTTGGTTCTTCAGCTGGGGAGAGCCGTGGGAAGCAACTCAGCTGGGGATAGAGCATTTCGGATGCTGATATCTTTTGTTGATTTGCCAGCTTGCTGAGATATACCTTGCATGCCCCGAGTTGCGTTCTGGATACCTGCAATCCTGCAAAGATAAGGAAACGCACAAATGGTCCCGAGGTATCCTTTACTGGATTCCGTCATAGGAGTTAAGTACTTTCGAGAGTAATCACATTCCCTGTAAGCATGCGTTTTTTATATTTTTAGAGAAAAGCATCTGTACTTATGCAATTGTATTTTAGAGACATCAGACAATTCTTTGCAAAACAAAAATGTAAAAGCGAAACATGACTGAAAATCTGACTTTATTAATTCGAGTGCCCTGAATTGGCAATATACAGTCAAGGAAACAAATCTCCTGAAATGAGAAGATTGTTACAAAATTGAGAAACAAAGTGCTGGCAGTGTTGATGACGCTTGGAGGAGCTTCCTCTCCCGCTATGACTCGTATGACAATGACGTTCTTCTCGTCTTGCTTTCTGGAGAGAGTTGATTCTGATCGGAGTTTGATTCTGTCAAAGCTTTCCAAGTTGTAAGTGATACAGACGAATTCAGAGTGCAGTTGTTCGCTTATTCCCTTATTTTGCATGGATCGCCCTTTCGGGTTTTCAATCCATCGGGATACCTATTTTTGCCTGAGCTGTCCAATGCGGCTTTTCAACTCAGCGGGTGTACATTTTTTATTTATTTCCCTTATTTTTGCCCGAGTCTTTTATTCTGTTTTTGACTCGCCGGGATGCCCTATTTTTGCCTGGACTTACATTCTGTTTTTATGTCCAGCGGGTCATTTTATGCGAAGTATTTTTTAACTGCATCTGAATTCACAGGGGACGGGAAATCTTCACCATCCATGGTGCTGAGCATCAGTGCTCCACCAGAGAAAACTTTCTTGACGACGAATGGTCCTTCATAATTAGGAGTCCATTTGCCCCTGTGGTCTGTATGAGGAGGGAGGATTCTCTTCAGCACAAGATCTCCCACTTGGTACTCCCGGTGTCTGACTTTCTGATCGAAGGCTCTCTTCATTCTCTTCTGATATAACTGCCCATGACAGATTGCAGCCAATCTCTTCTCTTCGATCAGACTCAGTTGCTCGTATCGGGACCTAACCCACTCTGCTTCACTCAATTTAACATCCATTAGTACCCGTAGCGAGGGTAATTCAACTTCAACTGGTAGGACTGCTTCCATACCGTACACGAGCTGATATGGTGTTGCCCCAGTGGATGTCCTGATTGATGTGCGATACCCATGCAAGGCAAATGGCAACATTTCATGCCAGTCTCTGTAGGTGACTACCATCTTTTGCACAATCTTCTTGATGTTCTTATTTGCCGCCTCAACAGCGCCATTCATCTTTGGCCTGTAAGGAGAAGAATTGTGATGTTGGATCTTGAAGTCCCGGCATAATTCAGCCATCATTTTGTTGTTGAGATTAGAACCATTATCAGTAATGATTCGCTCGGGTACTCCATACCGACAGATGATGTCTCTTTTTAGGAATCGGGCTACCACTTGCCTTGTGACATTTGCATATGAGGCTGCTTCAACCCACTTCGTAAAATAGTCGATGGCGACCAGGATGAATCTGTGGCCGTTCGAAGCAGTTGGCTCAATCTTGCCAATCATATCGATGCCCCACATGGCAAAGGGCCATGGTGAAGACATGATGTTCAAAGGGTTCGGAGGCACGTGCACTTTGTCTGCATAGATCTGGCATTTGTGACATCTTCTGGCGTAAGCACAACAGTCTGCATCCATTGTGATCCAGTAATAGCCTGATCTTAACAACTTCTTAGCCATTGCATGTCCTCCGGCATGGGTACCAAAAGAGCCTTCGTGCACTTCATGCATCAGTAGATCTGCTTCCACCTTATCAACGCATCTGAGAAGTACCATATCAAAGTTCCTCTTGTATAAAGACCCATCAGTGTTCAGAAAGAAACTCCCAGCGAGCCTTCTTAAAGTCTTCTTATCATTGGATGATGCCCCAGGTGGGTATGTTTGATCCCCCAAGAAGCACTTAATGTCGTGGAACCAAGGCTTATCGTCTTTAGCAATGTCTGCTGCAAATACATATGCTGGTCTATCAAGTCTCGATACTGAAATCTGAGGTACAAAGTTAGCAGTCTGAACTTTGATCATGGACGAAATGGTAGCCAAGGCATCCGCAAACTGATTCTCGTCCCGAGGGATATACTCAAGTTTGACTGTTGTGAAGAAAGTCAGTAACCTTCTTGTATAGTCCCTGTAAGGTATCAGATGGTCTTGGTGCGTGTACCATTTTCCGTTGGTTTGATTGATTACCAAAGCTGAATCTCCGAATACGGTCAATGTTTTGATCCTGAGGTCAATGGCTTCCTCAAGACCCATAATACAAGCTTCGTATTCAGCTTCGTTGTTAGTGCAGTTGAAAGTGAGTTTTGCCGAGAAAGGCATATGAACTCCTTTGGGTGTAATGAGTACTGCACCAACACCACGGCCATTCATATTAACAGCCCCGTCGAACATCATAGTCCATTCTTCTTCTGGGTCAGGCCCTTCAGTGTGAATAGGCTCTTCGTGATCTTTTGATTTAATGAACATGATGTCTTCATCAGGGAAGTCAAACCTCATTGGCTGGTAATCATCAATGGGTTGCTCAGCAAGATATTCGGATAGTACACTGCCCTTGATGGCTTTCTGAGATGTGTACTGTATGTCATATTCTGTGAGAATCATCTGCCATCTCGCAACCCGTCCGGTAAGAGCTGGCTTCTCGAAAATGTACTTAACTGGGTCCATTTTTGAGATTAATAAGGTAGTGTGGGTCAACATATACTGCCTTAGTCGGCGAGCAGCCCACGCTAAAGCACAGCAAGTTTTCTCGAGCAGTGAATAACGTTGTTCACAGTCGGTAAACTTTTTGCTTAGGTAGTATACTGCATACTCTTTTCGACCAGACTCGTCATGTTGGCCCAGCACACACCCCATTGATTCTTCTAATACTGTCAAGTACATGATTAGAGGTCTTCCTTCAATTGGCGGCATGAGGATTGGAGGTTCTTGTAGATACTCTTTAATCTTGTCAAAAGCCCTTTGGCAATCTTCGTTCCACCTGACCGTTTGTTCTTTTCTTAACAGCTTGAACAAGGGTTCGCAGGTTGCAGTAAGATGAGATATGAACCTTGAGATGTAGTTCAATCTACCTAGGAACCCTCGAACTTCTTTCTCAGTTTTCGGTGCAGGCATCTCTTGGATGGCTTTGACTTTATCAGGGTCAACCTCAATCCCTTTCTCGCTTACAATAAAGCCCAGCAGTTTACCGGATCGCACCCCGAATGTGCATTTGTTGGGGTTTAGCTTCAGTTGATACTTCCTCAGACGCTTGAATAACTTGAGCAGATTCACCAGATGGTCTTCCTCTGTAAGGGACTTGGCAATCATGTCATCCACATAACATTCTATTTCCTTATGAATCATATCGTGGAATAATGTTACCATAGCCCGTTGATACGTCGCACCGGCATTCTTGAGCCCAAATGGCATTACCTTGTAGCAGAACGTGCCCCAGGGTGTAATGAATGTCGTCTTCTCCATGTCTTCAGGTGACATTTTGATCTGGTTGTATCCTGAAAATCCATCCATGAAGGAGAATACCGAGAACTGAGCCGTATTATCAACCAATACGTCAATGTGAGGTAATGGGAAATCATCTTTCGGGCTGGCTCTGTTCAGATCCCGGTAATCAACACACATCCTTACCTTACCGTCCTTCTTTGGCACAGGTACTATGTTAGCAACCCACGGCGGGTAGCTAGTCACAGCAAGGAATCCGGCATCCCATTGCTTTTGTACCTCCTCCTTGATTTTCATAGCCATGTCTGGACGAGTACGGCGCAGCTTCTGTTTGACTGGTGGACACTCTTCTCTCAAAGGCAGCTTGTGCACAACTATATCGGTATCCAACCCTGGCATGTCCTGATATGACCAGGCAAACACATCAACATACTCTTGAAGCAGATCTATCAGTTGCTTCTTCACTGAGTCTTGCAGGCGGGCCCCGATCTTGACTTCTTTCACATTTTCTTCTGTACCAAGATTAATCACTTCAACCTCCTCCTGGTGAGGGGTAATAACCTTTTCCTCTTGTCTTAACAACCTGGCTAGCTCTTCAGGAAGCTCGTATTCTTCTTCAACCCCTTCGTCAGCTTGATTGATCGGATTGTCAAAGTCATACGATGTCATAGCCGTGCTGTTGTCGGTGCGGTCAGGATGGCACTCTCTGCAAGGGTTTAATCGGTTCATTTTAGTGATCTGATTTTAGTCTTATTTAGAAAAAGTGAAATGAAGTTGTCATTTTGAAAAACACTGCCATTTATTTTTGTACAAAAAGAAAAATGGAAAAACAGTGAGCATAAAAGAAAAAGACTCGTTTGCAAAAAGATTGTCTGATATTTCATTAATTTAATCTTGTTTGCACAAAAGTACAGATGGCCCTGATTACAAAATGAGTCTTGTCATCTTGGGCAAGATGCAAGACTTTGATGCATGCTATAAAAATACAGGAAATAATAATTACTCTGCTCGAGTAACACTTATAATTCCCTGGGAAGACCAGTTCGAGACACTGCTCCCCGGGATCTTCGGACGAATCCAATTCTCCAGGTTGCGTTCCTCTTCCAGCTCGTCTTCCAGACAGTTGATAGCATCGGGGGTTAGCATCCCCCCACTGACAAAACCAGGCTCTCCAGCAGCCCTCACTTGATGTTGAGTTGGTTTGTAACCCAACCCAAACTTGTCCTTCTTTTCTTCCACAGCTAAAACTTTGCCCCAGCCTAGGGCAGTTCCCTCCTCAACAACCTTCCGGGCTTGTTGGTATGACGACATGGAGATCCCCGAAACAGCGGATGCTTCATTCACATTCAAAGCCTCAAAACCTTGGCTCATGGTTTCAACGATCTCTCCATCCATTTCAATATACTTGTAAGTAGCCAGATGGCTAACAAATATATCCTCCTCCCCACAGATTGTGACAACTTGGCCTTCCCACTCATATTTTAACTTTTGGTGAAGGGTAGACGTTATTGCGCCAGCGGCGTGAATCCAGGGTCTACCCAACAAACAGCTGTAGGCGGGCTGAATGTCCATCACATAAAAGATAGTTTTGAAGGTCTGCGGGCCAATTGTCACAGGCAGCTCAACTTCTCCCAGAACCGATCTCTTCGAGCCATCAAAAGCCCTAACCACCAGGTTGCTGGGTCTCAATGCCAGTCCATCATATTCAAGCTTCACCAGAGCCTTCTTTGGTAAGACATTCAGGGATGATCCTGTGTCCACCAGCACGTGTGAAAGGACAGCTCCTTTGCATTCCATGGTTATGTGCAAGGCTTTGTTGTGATTGCGGCCATCCACTGTCAGGTCAGAATTGGTAAACCCTAGCCCATTGCTAGCGGTAACATTTCCAACAACGGTTTCCAATTGGTTGACAGTAATCTCCTCGGGCACGTAAGCTGCGTGCAGGACTTTCAGTAGTGCATTCCGATGGGCTTCGGAGCACATGAGCAGTGAGAGGATGGAGATTTTGGATGGAGTTTGGTGAAGTTGATCCACAACTTTATAGTCACTCTTCTTGATGATTC